>CM076581.1:171702648-173101276 GCA_034641835.2 Pinus albicaulis | reverse complement strand
ATGGTCTTGTTGTGACCAGCAACAACCCCCCTTTTATTTAATATTAGTAATAATACTAAATAAATGGGGACCCTTAGTTAAAAAATCCAAAAAATCAATTAGGATTTGTTTTCCTTTTCAAATAAAACTTTCTATCATAAACTTAGATAAATCCCTTAGAAAGAACCTTAAGAAACACTTAAGTTTATGATAGATTACAATAAAATTGTTCTTTAAACAAAATAGCGCATCCATCGCAAAATGGTATATATCTTTTATAAAACTGAAAATGCGATTTTGCGATTTTGCGATAATGCGATCCCAAAAAGCCTATACAATAAACATATTGGTCGCAGATCGCATAGCGCAGAAAATAGAAATGTAAAACAAATATCTTTTGCGCTATTTACAATATTGCGCTTTTGTGAGATTTGCGATGTGCGCTTTTGCGCTATTGCGCAATTTGCGCTTTTGCGCTATTTACATAACTGCGATGGTTTCATTTTGCAATATTGCGATATTGCGACATTGCGATATTGCGATATTGCGCAGCAAATCGCAGATCGCAATGTCGCAGATTCATGTAGGCACATTGTTCAAAGGAAATCTTCCCATATATCAATATCTGTTATGCGCTTTAATGATTGGATTAAATGATTGGATTGGCAATTAATGGTAAATGAGATTTTGTTTTGATTGAAAGTCATTTTACGTTAAAATAATATATTTCATCCGCCTTTGCATTTAAAACAGTCTCATCACCTTTCTCATGCCATTACTCTCATTTAACTCGTAAAACGCAGGCACGAAGGAGCAAACGTCTATACAAAGCATTCACAAAACATTATGGGTAAGAAGGAGAAGAGCTCGAATTATGAAAACAGAGAAATGGCTTCACTATATGCAGACACCGCTTGCAATAAGGATGCCGATATATCCACTTGGGAAGGAATGTATAATTTGCTGGAAGAAGAAAATCCTGTGGTATTAAAAGTTACGGCTACAGCAGGTTCTAGTAATACATCTGAAGCAACCCTCAAAGAACTGGCTTGTTCACTTCTGCATAGGATAGCGGCAAGGCCAAGGATTCTCCCATATACGAACATGGTGAAATGGGTGCTGGACAGCACCGATATTTCAGACAGGCAATTTAGAACTCCATCTCAAGAGCTAATCGGGTCATTCACCATGGAAGATGTGAGGCTGATGTATAAGTTGCCGGAACCTCATGCGACTTATAATAAGCAATTTATGGAAGAATTTGCCAGAGAACATGCGAATTTGTCAGAATGCACACAGGAATGGACCAAAAGAGATGAACCATTGAAGAAAAACAAACACGGGTGGACAGTACCAAAAAAGGATGTTTTAGACGCTGTTCACAAGTTCAAATATCCAAGTGGGAAATTTGACACAGTTTCTACCACAAGATAAGGTATGTGAGTTTGCCAAAATTATCCCCTATAGAGCTTTTAGAAGTTACTGAAGAAGCTGTTGGAGGTCAAGAGTTCTCAGGGAAACATAAAGCTCTTCTTGAGAAAAGTCGGGAGTTGAAGAGACTTGAAATAACTGTAAGGCAAAATGAGGAAACATTGACCAAATTCAAGGCACTTAATGCTGAGCAAGAAAAAAGATGTGGAGCGTGTTCAGCACAAAGAAAAACTACTGCGAAAGGTCAAATCTATAAAAAAAGAAACTACTTTGGCTGAAGTATGATATGAGAAAATGGCGAATCAAAATCGAGATGAAATTGCAAAATTAATAACAGAGCGAAAAGCTCCAATAAAGGAAAATGCACAAAGAGAAGACAGCAGAGGAGGCGGCTACAGCGGCAAACATTCTTACTGATTGTGTAAATGATAATTTACACAAAGCAAATTTGATTTCAGAAACTGTTCCAGGATATCTCCCACAGGCACATCAACTGCAAACAGAATGGAGGCAAAAGGCAGAAGAAAGAGAAAAATCAATCCAAGGGATGACAAGATTAAATTGGGACTCTTACTGGACATACTTAGTGAAGCCACACAGTCAGCACAGTGCGCTTAATTGTATCATCAATTCTACAGAGAAGATTGCGCCTACACTTGCCGACTCTGTCTTTTCAGGACAGTTGAATTCTGAAGTCGGTCAACCACATCTTCTCAAAACTATGCCAGATGCCTGCAAGTTTAAAGATAAAGTTCATAGATAGTTAGATTTAGTTTTAATTTTACTGTATTTTAGCCTAGGAAAAGGACGGTCATTAAACCGAATCCTTAATTTTTGTAATAGACTATTTTTAGATTTAGCTAAGTAGTATTTAAACCCTTCTCATGCATTTAGAGAAGGGTCTTGGATCTTAATATTTTTGACTTGGAGATTGCATTTCTGTACTCCATTGTCTTATATATTTTTAAAAAGGATCACATCTGGTGATTTTCATGCGGAATTATCTTTGAAGTGTTGCATTTCTGTACCTTGGAATTTGATTTTGCATCAGAGTTATTGGATTAGAGTATCACATTGCATTTGAAAGTCTTCAAGATGAATGAGGTATTTCTATCCTTTCACTGTTGATTTCTTTTGTCTTATGATATTCGCTTTAAAATTGCTATCATTTATATATTTTTTTTTTCACAACGCTTCCTTTTATATATCATTTCTGAGTATAATTGAAACGTTATCTTTCATAAGTATATATAGATGGTATACAATGATGAATGCAATATGCTAATACAACTCTGTTTAATTTCTTAAACAGAGTTATCTTTATTTGTTTCCGCACATTTCAATTTAAATAATAATACATTTTCATGGTTATTGTTAAATTGGAACAATCTTAAGTTGTATTCACATATAATTACCCGGGTTAGTGTTAGAATTTCTTTATCAATATTTAGTTTAAATTAGATAGTTTTATTTCAGTTAATTTAGTCCCATTTCCACTCATCCAAACCAATCCATTTAGTTATAAGGAAACTGGTCCTTTAAATCCAGTCGGAGCCACCATACCAAATGGAAAAGGAGTTGTCTTAAGGTCCCGACCGGGTGGTTTTCCCCGATGTTTGAAGCAGAGATTTTCTAGGCTTCAACATTTTTGGTGCTAGAAGGAGGGCCTGAGCTATGAATGGCAAGTAAATATTTATCCACAAGCCATTCTGAGAGCAAAACACCCTCATCAACTTCTTCAATTTCTTCTGAAATACAAAATCCTATAGAAGAAATTGCGAAGAATATTCATACACCCACTACCAAAATCTCAAAATATTCAGACAATCAAAATCCTGAGTCTCCTGAAGTTCAATATTTAATTCATAAATTGAAAGGATTCTCATTATCTTTAGAAGAGTCTGAAATATCTGAAGGTAGTGTAACTTCAAAATTTGTTTCTTCGAAACCTCTTACTAGGCTTCAAAGTGAAGAACTTGGTATTTCTCCGAAAGAATTCCCTTTACCTAGTAGAGTCAAGACAAGAAAAACTCAATCGGAATCAGTAAGTGATATAAGTTCAACATCTAATATTCAATTACCTGTTTCCGAAATCTCAACTCAACAAAGTACAGTTGTTTCCACATCATCTCCTCAATCATCATCTGCTCAATCATCATCAATCTCAACATCATCTATTCCAACAACTTCTATTCAAACACCACCAGCTTCTACTACTCCTCCAATAGTTGTTCCAATAATGGCTAGACCATGGGCTACTCCAGGGGCAGTCAACATGGCTGCACCTTTACATGATTTACCAGACAATCCTGGAAAATGGCTTCCAAAGTTTAGCCCAAATCTTAACATTCAAGCTGAAGAACATATCAATAACTTTATGCTGGCTATTAATTTGAATGGAGTCACACATGAAGATGTTGTAGTCAGACTATTCCCTTATACTCTTCAAGGAGCAGTAGGATCATGGTACTTTTCATTACCTTCGGGATCCATAACAAGTTGGGCCATTTTTGTAGATCATTTTTTAACCAAATTTGGAGATGACAGATCAATAGCTACTTTAATCAACGATCTCTCAAATTTGAAAGCAGAACCCAAGGAACCCATTAAAGAATTCAACGCTAGATTCAACAAACTCTTGAACAAAATTCACACGGATTCAAGGCCTAGTGAACAAGTCAGAATTGAATGGTACATAACTGCCTTACCCTCAAACATAGCAATTTTTGTAAACAAAGCTGCAAAACCTACGTTAGCCGAGAATATGAAAGAGGCTATTGCAGTAGAAAAACGAATTATTTCTCTAGAAAAGAAAAATGCTATTGAGGAAAGGAAATCAAAGAAAGTCAGCTTCAAAGATGATTCAAAGAAAAAGGCCAAAGACCCATACGACATGGAAGGTTTACAGAAAGTCCTTAAAACCATGTCAAATGAAATGGTTGAAATTAAAAAACAAGTAGTTGAAACTTCTACCAAGAAACCATTCCGAAATTTCAGAAGAAACCAAGTTGAATCTAAACCTCCTAATGCAATTTCTAATGTAGAATCAGAAGAAGAGGAAGAAGAAGAAGATACATCTCTAGTATCAGATGAGGAAGATGAGAATGAAGAAATAGCTGAATTGAATGGAATGTGGGATTTTATTCTCCCTAATTCTGATAGTGAAGAAGCTATGCCTGTAAGTACTAGGAGTAAATCTATATCGGAACCAGCGAAAACAGTTCCTGAAAGGAAAATTACAACTCCAAGTACCAAAGACAAATCCCCTATAAATAAAACTTCTCCATTACCTACTCAAAATCAGCCATCCTCTTTTAATCCTCCCACATCAACAACAAAGACTTTAGTGGTGTCAGATCCTATGGAGTACAACATTGTCGAAGACATGGAAAAGATCAAAGCCAACATTTCCTTACATGACCTCAGCAAACTAAAACACCAGCAAAAGTTGCTATTGAAAGAATTAAACGCTACACCAATTGCTCCTTCACCAAGTGGTGTAGTTGCAAAAGCAGCTAGGGGAGCTGGTAAGCCACCAGATAAGGTAGATGCTACTGATACTATGCTCATTGGAGAAAAGTCCAATTCTCAAACTCCTCCTTTTCTTTTGACTTATGAGATGTACAATAAAAATCTGCACAATTGTTTTATTGATTCTGGAGCCTCCTCCAATATAATGCCTACTTCTGTCTGTGCCAAATTGAATATCGAACCACAGTAATCAGCAGTTCATATCGTTCAATTGGATCGCTCTAAATTTCAAGTTTTAGGAGAAATCAATTCAGTTACTATCAGATTAGCTTATGATCCTAGGATTGTCCAAAGAATTGATATTTTGATTGCTGATATTCCTGAATTCTATGGATTAATCTTAAGCATGGACTGGTCTGCGAAACTTAATGGTTATATCTCAACTGATTATTCACATATGTGGCTTCCCTACAAAGGGAAACCAAATCAAATCAAAATTGAAAGAGAAAAACATATGACGCACACTGTCACTGAATTCGAACAACCTAATGAGCCTGTGGCATTCAACAACAATATTCTTGGAGGTTATTCTGCTGAATCATTTCTTGGAAACTTCGAAGCACCTCAATCACCTTTTTCTGTAAATACTTTTATTTCTCAAATAGAAAAATTTTCACAATCTGATTCTTCCATAATTGTAAATATTTCTGATGTAATTGTAGATAAGTCATTAGATAAGTCTTTATTTTGGTCGTTATATTTTGATGGATCAAAGTCTAGTGATGGAGCTAGAGCTGGGTGCATCTTAATTGATCCAGATGGAGAGAAAACCATGCTGTCATGTAGGTTAGAATTCGAGTGTACAAACAATACCGCAGAATATGAAGCCTTGGTTCAAGGACTTTATAAAGCTATAGGGTTAGATGTTAAATACTTGAAAGTCTTTGGTGATTCCAAAATTGTCATAAAACAAGTTAGGAATACTATTCATTGCCTTTCAGGACATCTTAAACACTATCAAACCCTAGTACAAGATCTCACCACTCATTTTTTAGCATTCAATATTTCTCCTATTCCTAGGAATCATAATACATCAGCTAACTTGTTAGCTAATGTTGCATCTAAACTCCTACCTGCTGAAGATTGCAGTCCTGATAGATTTTCTGTAGAATTAATTTTTCGTCCATCTGTCCCAGACAATGTTACAAACTGGAGAGTATTCTATCATGATTAAGATATTTTAAATTTCATGACTTCAGAGAAATCATATGATGAGCAAATTATTGACGAAGATAATCATGATTTTCAAATTGCTTCAAAAGGTAATGAAAATCCCATTCCAAAATCTGTTGTTAAATTAGAGGATTTATATGACATTAAAGACAGATTCAAGAAAGTCACTAATGTTAAACTTCAAAGTTCCACTTTGAAGTTTGAATTAGTAAATCTTGGTTCTGATTCTAAACCTCAAAACGTTAACTTAGGACTCAATTTAACACCAGAGGAAAGGAATACGTTCATTAAACTTCTAAACAAGTATTAAAAACGTTTTTGCTTGGAATTATGATGATTTAAAAACGTATGTTACTTCAGTTATTCAACACACAATTCTAATGCTTCTTGATATTAAACTTGTTCAATAGAAGTTGAGAAAGATCCATCCAAATCTCGAAAGTCAAATCAAATCAGAACTTAATAAACTTTTAAAAGCCAAAATCATTTTTCCGGTCAGGCACTCCAATTGGGTTTCCAATATGGTACCTGTAAGGAAGAAGAATGGTGATATAAGAATCTGTATTGATTTCATAAATTTAAACAAGGCATGTTTAAAAGACAATTTCCCATTGCCAACCATGGAACAAATACTTCAAAAGGTAGCTGGTTCTGAACTTATGTCCTTTCTCGATGGATTTTCGGGCTATAATCAAGTTTTAGTTCATCCAGATGACAGATTGAAAACAACTTTCAGAACAAAATGGGGAACTTATGCTTATCAGAAAATGCCTTTTGGTCTAATAAATGCAGGAGCAACTTTTCAAAGAGCCATGGACATAACATTTAAAGGTCTGATCAATAAATCAGTTGCTGTCTATCTTGATGACATAACAGTATTTTCAAAAAAGAGAACCAATCATCTACATGATCTAAAGCAAATATTTGAAAGATGTAGAAGGTTTGGTATTTCCTTAAATCCAAAGAAATCTTTCTTTGCTTTGGGTGAAGGAAAACTCTTGAGATTTTTTGTGTCAAAAGATGGTATATATATTGATTCAGATAGAGTGAAAGAAATTTCTGATATTTCTTTACCTCATAACAAAAAATCCATGCAATCATTTCTTGGACAGATCAATTTTGTTAAAAGATTCATTCCTGATTTTTCTTTTATTGTTTTACCTATGCAAAATATGATCAAGAAGAATTTAGTATTCAAATGGGGGCATAAAGAGAAAGAAGCCTTTGAGGCAATCAAACAAGCGATCATTAATGCACCAGCATTGAATACCCCGGATTTTTCTAAAGATTTTACTTTGTATACTTTGGCTACCGAAACATCTTATGCAGTTGTTTTAACACAACTCAATGATCAGAAAATCGAGGCACCAATTTCTTTCTTTAGCTCAAATCTGCAAGGAGCTGAGCTTAATTATTCCGATGTTGAAAAACAAGTCTTTGCTGTGTTTAAATCAATCAAACATTTCAGACCTTTTCTCTTGAAAACACATACAAAAATCATTGTCCCATTCTCTGCAGTGAGGCAATTATTAATTCAAAAAGAAGTAGGAGAAAAGAGAGCTAACTGGGTAACAACCTTGCAAGAATATGATATTGATATTAAACCAGCTAATATTGTTAGAGGACAAGGTTTTTGTAGATTATTGGCAGGAGCTCATAACATACCAGAAAATCAAGATTCAAATCAAGATATTCAAGTAAGTCAGATAAGTGTTACAGATTCTGAATCTCAGTATGCTGATCTTATCTATTACTTGAAAAATGGGTATGCTCCTTCTAATCTCAGTTATAAGAGTAAACGCGCTTTAAGGTTAAAGGCTATTAAATATGAGATCATTGATAATGTGTTATTTGGGAAAAATTATGATTCAATTTTATTAAGATGTCTTGAAAAGACTGAAGCTGAAAAGGTTTTGCAGGAATTGCATGATGGACCAGCAGGAGGTCATTTTGGAGGTGATACCACAGCTCACAAAATAATTCGTGCTGGTTATTACTGGCCTACCATTTTTAAATATACACATGATTACGTAGGGAAGTGCAGAATTTGTCAAACTGCAAGTGGAAGACAAAGGAAACCAGCCTTTCCTTTGCAACCAGTGACTATTGAGCAACCATTCGAACAATGGGGGCTTGACATTATTGGTGAGATAGTACCTCATTCTTCCAAACAACACAAGTACATCCTTACTGCAACTGATTACTTTACAAAATGGGTAGAGGCAATCCCATTGAAGGTAGCCAATTCTGATGCAATTATTGATTTCATAGATCAATTCATCATAACCAAGTTTGGTGTACCTCAAGCTCTTGTCTTTGATAATGCATCTTACTTCTATGGAAATAGTTTAATTGAATTTGCAGTCAAAAGAGGTTTTAAATTAAAATATTCAGCAAATTATTATCCACAAGGTAATGGTTTGGCTGAATCCACTAATAAAAACTTTATCAAAATCATTAAAAGGACCGTTGATCAAAATCAAAAGAATTGGCACAAATCTTTAATCTTTGCGTTATGGGCTAATCGTATCACTGAAAAAGCTTCAATAGGGACTTCACCTTTCAATTTGGTTTATGGAAAAGAAGTTGTGATACCATCAAATTTAACTCTTCCATCACTAGCCCTAGTACAATTTATTGAAGAAAATCCTTCTTCATCCATTGAATTGAGATATGATCAAATCCTTAAACTAGAAGAAGATAGAGATAAAGCAAAAATTATTCATGAAAAACATCAACAGCTTGTAAAATCTTCTTTTGATGCAAGTTCTACCAGCTCAAAATTTTTGTCAATTGGTGATCTTGTTCTGAAATGGGATAAAGCACACGAAGAAAAAGGTAAACATACCAAGTTTCAGAAAATGTGGCTTGGACCATTTCAGATCGTTGAGAAGATAGGCTCAAATACATTCATACTCCAAGATCTAACAGGTAAGAGAGAATCTCTTCCTATAAATGGGCTTATCTTGAAGAAATTATTTTCATAAGGAGGTAACCCCTTCTTAAACTGTACATATTACTTTCTGCAGAGTTTTGATTGTTTTTGTTTTTGCAAATAAAGGTTGTTAATGAGTCTCTAATTGATTGTTTACTATTTAAGAAAATTTCTTCGGAAGAATATTATAAATATTTATTTTATGTAAATAATAATTTTTAGAGTAATGATCACAGTTTTTGGATAGTTTAAAATAAGATGTTAAACTTTGAAAGATTATTCCAATCATTTGCATGATCTTTTGAAAACTTGAGAAGAATGTAAATCATCATAAGTTTATTGAGCAGAGAAAGGTTATCTGTAAAAGTAAATATTTTTCAAAGTTTTGGAATTCAAAAAACTCTGAAAATTGTCATCCATTGATTCTTAAGGATAAAACTATTTCACCCCATCCATTTAAGTTGTGATTTTTTAGAATGTAATTCTAAGAAATTTGAAAATTTAAGAGATAAGAGGTCTTGTTATGAGCCGAATTACCATGTTCATAAGGAGTAATAAAACTGACATTACCAATACTGCATACCAAAACAGGGTAATGGCTTATAAATATAAGACAAGGGGTCTCATCATGAAACAACTTGTTCAGTTTAATTATAACTAGTGAATGGCATTGTTATCAAATGGCTACCAAACTAGAACAATGGCTCTTAAAATAAAAAATAAGTAAAGGACAAAAACATGAGATAATACGTCTTATGAATTTATCTTTTAAAAAGTCATAATTTTAGTTGGATGGGACAATGAATGGTTAATGGTTTAAAGGTAACCCTGTCGAGACTATGAACGTTTGCTAGCAGCAGAGGCAATACCTATGGCAATAGAGTATATTATAAAACCAAAACTTGGAGAAATCCACTTACTTCATTATTAACACCAATCAAAGCTTGAAATAACCCAAAATGTTTTTATTCTTAAGGAATTAGAAAGAAATTGTGAATGATTTTTATTTCTTTTTCATAGTTACATTTTATTTGAATTATCCTAAGATAGTTTTCATTGTCTTTAAAAATCTTTACTTACTAAAGATAGAGTGTTCATTTTATTTTTTCAGAGATAACTGTTTCTTTCAGTGAATCGCCAATTGTTGTGACCAGCAACAACCCCCCTTTTTATTTAATATTAGTAATAATACTAAATAAATGGAGACCCTTAGTTAAAAAATCCAAAAAATCAATTAGGATTTGTTTTCCTTTTTAAATAAAACTTTCTATCATAAACTTAGAGAAATCCCTTAGAAAGAACATTAAGAAACACTTAATTTTATGATAGATTACAATAAAATTGTTCTTTAAACAAAATAGCGCATCCATCGCAAAATGGTATATATCTTTTATAAAACTGAAAATGCGATTTTGCGCTTTTGCGATAATGCGATCCCAAAAAGCCTATACAATAAACATATTGGTCGCAGATCGCATAGCGCAGAAAACAGAAATGTTAAACGAATACCTTTTGCGCTATTTACAATTTTGCGCTTTTGCGAGATTTGCGATATGCGCTTTTGCGCTATTTTACATAACTGCGATGGTTTCATTTTGCAATATTGCGATAATGCGACATTGCGATATTGTGATATTGCCCAGCAAATCGTAGATCACAATGTCATAGATTCATGTAGGCACGTTGTTCAAAGGCAATCTTCCCATATATCAATATCTGTTATGCACTTTAATGATTAGATTAAATGATTGGATTGACAATTAATGGTAAATGAGATTTTGTTTTGATTGAAAGTCATTTCACGTTAAAATAATATATTTCATCCGCCTTTGCATTTAAAACAATCTCATCACCTTTCTCATGCCATTACTCTCATTTAACTCGTAAAACGCAGGCACGAAGGAGCAAACGTCTATACAAAGCTTTCACAGAACATTATGGGTAAGAAGGAGAAGAGCTCGAATTCTGAAAACAAAGAAATGGCTTCACTATATGTAGACACCGCTTGCAATAAGGATGTCGGTATATCCACTTGGGAAGGAATGTATAATTTGCTGGAGGAAGAAAATCCTGTGGTATTAAAAGTTACGGCTACAGCAGGTTCTAGTAATACGTCTGAAGCAACCCTCAAAGAACTGGCTTGTTCATTTCTGCATAGGATAGCGGCAAGGCCAAGGATTCTCCCATATACGGACATGGTGAAATGGGTGCTGGACAGCATCGATATTTCAGACAGGCAATTTAGAACTCCATCTCAAGAGCTAATCGGGTCATTCACCACGGAAGATGTGAGGCTGATGTATAAGTTGCCGGAACCTCATGCGCCTTATAATAAGCAATTTATGAAAGAATTTGCCAGAGAACATGCGAATTTGTCAGAATGCACACAGGAATGGACCAAAAGAGATGAACCATTGAAGAAAAACAAACACGGGTGGACAGTACCAAAAAAGGATGTTTTAGACGCCGTTCACAAGTTCAAATATCCAAGTGGGCAATTTGACACAGTTTCTACCACAAGATAAGGTATGTAAGTTTGCCAAAATTATCCTCTATAGAGCTTTTAGAAGTTACTGAAGAAGCTGTTGGAGGTCAGGAGTTCTTAGGGAAACATAAAGCTCTTCTTGAGAAAAGTCGGGAGTTGAAGAGACTTGAAATAACTGTAAGGCAAAATGAGGAAACATTGACCAAATTCAAGGCACTTAATGCTGAGCAAGAAAAAAGATGTGGAGCGTGTTCGGTACAGAGAAAAACTACTGCGAAAGGTCAAATCTATAAAAAAGAAACTACTTTGGCTGAAGTATGATATGAGAAAATGGCAAAGCAAAATCAAGATGAAATTGCAAAATTAATAACAGAGCAAAAAGCTCCAATAAAGGAAAATGCACAAAGAGAAGGCAGTAGAGGAGGCGGCTATAGCGGCAAACACTCTTACGAATTGTGTAAATGATAATTTACACAAAGCAAATTTAATTTCAGAAACTGTTCCAGGATATCTCCCACAGGCACATCAACTGCAAACAGAATGGAGGTAAAAGGCAGAAGAAAGAGCAAAATCTATCCAAGGGCTGACAAGATTAAATTGGGACTCATACTGGGCGTACTTGGTGAAGCCACACAGTCAGCACAGTGCGCTTAATTGTATCATCAATTCTGCGCAGAAGATTGCACCTACATTTGCCGACTCCGTCTTTTTTACGCTGAATTCTGAAGTCGGTCACCACATCTTCTAACTGCTGATGCCCGCAAGTTTAAAGATCAAGTTCATAGATAGTTAGATTTAGTTTTAATTTCATCGTATTTTAGGGGCCTAGGAAAGGACGGTCATTAAACCGAATCCTTAATTTTTGTAATAGACTATTTTTAGATTTAGCTAAGTAGTATTTAAACCCTTCTCATGCATTTAGAGAGGGGTCCTGGATCTTAATATTTTTGACTTGGAGATTACATTTCTGTACTCCATTGGCTTAATATATTTTAAAAGAATCACATCTGGTGATTTTTATGCGGAATTATCTTTGAAGTGTTGCATTTATGTACCTTGGAATTTGATTTTGCATCAGAGTTACTGGATTAGATTATCAGATTTCATTTGAAAGTCTTCAAGATGAATGAGGTATTTCTATCTGTTCACTGTTGATTTCTTTTGTCTTATGATATTCGCTTTAAAATTTGCTATCATATATATATATTTGGTTTTCACAACGTTTTTATATATCATTTCGAGTATAATCAACGTTTATCTTTCATAAGTATATATGCGTATGGTATTCAATGATGAATGCAATATGCTAATACAACTCGTTTAATTTCTTAAACAGTTATCTTTATTTGTTTCGTACATTTCAATTTAAATAATAATAATACATTTTCATGGTTATCGTTAAAATTGGAACAATCTTAAGTTGTATTCACATATAATTACCCCGGTTAGTGTTAGAATTTTCTTATCGTATTTAGTTTAAATTAGATAGTTTTATTTCAGTTAATTTAGTCCCATTTCCACTCATCCAAACCAATCCATTTAGTTATAAGGAAACTGGTCCTTTAAATCCAATCGGAGCCACCATACCAAACAGAAAAGGAGTTGTCTTAAGGTCCCGACCGGGTGGTTTTCCCCAATGTTTGAAGCAGAGATTTTCTAGGCTTCAACAGGTCTTTACAAAATCTCTGAAGTCAAATCAAATAATACTTTTCATGCTGGAAGATCTTGATGGAGAAGCAATAGAACTGCCTGTAAATGGGCAGTATCTAAAACATTATTTCCAACACTAAAGGCAGTTAGTTTATTATTGTACATATTCAGTTTCCTCTCACTGTATATTTCTCATCAAGCAATTTTTGACTCCATGCCCAAAGTGAAGGCACTTATATGTAGGTTCTTAGTGTTTCGTGGCAAAAACACTATCCCCAAGTGGAGCCAGATGTTGTGGATCATATGCATATCCTTTTATTTTTCAAATATTTTTCAAATATAAAAAGTAAAAAATTGTTGGAAAATATGTTAAAGTATCGAAGTCTTATACTTTAGCATGAAAAAAGATCTATGCTCATCAAAGTTTAAATTAAAGTTTAAACATTTAAACTTTATAGTTGTGGGTCCAGTATTAAATGTTAAATAGTGATTTGTTTGAATGGCGGAAAGTGTACACCGTGGGCACAACTAGCACACCGGATACCATGAGGAGTGCCTCCGTAGTTGACCGGGTTGACTATGGGGACAGTGGAGATCAACGGCGGAGATTGAATGCGGGGGCACCAGCCAAATTTTTTCGTCGTACCCCGAGAGCCCCCGTAGTGATGTAAGACGTTGAGTTCATCACAAATGTCTTCCACGTTAAGCAGAGTTAAAAACTTGCTGGCATGTCTTGTCAGCTTTTAATTTAAAACTCGCGCCACCTATTTAAAGAAATTTTTGTTTGTTTTTCAAAATCACTTGTGATTTGCTGCACTACACCCCATTTTAGCTTTTCTCCACCTACAAAATTTGACCACCCTGTAAACTGTTTTTCACATAAACTTTTAACCATGGCTAAATGGTCATCCTTATCGGGTTCAACTAGCCATATCCCTCTCATGGATACTGAGAGGGATATTAAAGATACCCTCTGTTCAGTAATTCACCTCCCTTTCTACCAGCAAGTTATCTTGAATGATAATGCCTCCCCTGTGTATTTTGCCATGGTCAAATCTGGAGTCTTGTCTGCATGCATTCCTAAAACCCACCTTCTCCCTAAATTCATCTATTGGTTGGTATCCGTCATGTATCCAAGGAAGTGTTTTGTCATGAATTCCCAAGGAGAAAATGTTTTGCAGGTGTCTACCCTATTAATCCGCCAAGCCCTGTACTATCCTGAGTCAGAGTCATCCATTCAATTTTCTGACGATTCACTGGTTCAATATTATGATAATATTGCAGAAGAAGAGTTCAATCATTTCATGTTTCATTTGAAGCATGACATGAAGCAGTTTCATCCAAATTGCAAGGAGTTTGATATGGGGATTTTTGATGTTGGGACTCATCCAATATTGAGTCATATTGCAAAAATTCTGGGTAAGGACAATCATAATACAGTAAATAAATAAGTTCTAGGGATGTTTTCCATGATGATGAAGCCAGGAATGGTGCTGGATATTCCATCATATTGGCAGGAAGTAGTCAATTCATAGCTGATGAGCCTTTCATTAACAGGTTCCTTTAAATTTCCCTCATTAATTGTATATTTGTTCTTATACCAGAATGTGGAAGAATTCATGCATTTAGGTCTAAATATTATGGATGTAAATAAAAGAAGGAAATCAGTGATATTCTAGACAGATGTAGTTAGAAGGGAGAAAAATGAGGCTGGGTTGTTTGATTTTGCTAGTTATTACATGCCAACTGCATACAAAATATTGAATGTAAGTCCTCCTCCTTGTTTCTTACCTAAAGCTCAGGAGTTTCTGCATTTAGGAAACAATTTTAAACATGGAGATTGGTTTTTTTTTTAGAAATATTATGAAATAAGGTTATATGGAGCAAGTGTTGAGCCTTACAGACTCCCAACTTTTGTACCAATGAGGCTTTTTTCTTTAGAGTTCATTAGACAAAGTCTAAATGTTGATCCGGTTCATTTCGTGCCTATGAAGAAAGGACACATGTATAAATTACCCATGGTTGTAGGCCCTTTCATAGTAAATATGAGGCAGGCATTTGATGAAGTAACAAAAATGTTAGATGACATGTAGATTTTACTAGGAGAAAGTTGGGCTTATGGCCCACATAGTGTTATTTCAAATAGAAGAATTGAGAATGGGTATTCTTCTTTCATTCACGAAAGTAGGCCATAACAAGAGAAGATAGCATGTAAATATGTGAAGAAATTAGTAGATGCAAACATTCAAACTCCTACCATAGTAGAGAAAATAGCTAAAAGAACCAAGGAAGTGGTTATTGATCTAGATGATGAGGAGCAGGGAGCCATGAAGAGAACAAAACTTACTCAAGAACCTACATCTACTCCTTCTGGTCTTTCTTTACATTTGGGAGAAGAACAAAATGCTCCTGCCTCACTCGGGAATCATGAAGCTTCTCATGAACAGATGCCATTAATTAAACAGATTTTTTCACAAATTGAAGAAAGAAATCAGAGGATAAAGGCCAGCATGGAGGCCCAAGATGAACATCAAGTCACTGCTGAACAAACAAGATTGTTAACTTTAATGGATCTTGAGAAAGATCAGTTTAGAATTTCCCTCTCACATCCTACAGATATGTCAATTGGTTCTTCCAGCAATTTCAACACTGTCAATGTGACTGTGGATGTGAAGAAGACTCCATTAATAGATAAAATGAATTTGCATATGCAAACAGGTCAATTGATTGTAAATGACCTCACAAAGACTAATGAAATGGCAATAATGGCAGAGAATATGTTGGGTGTTGTAATTAAATAGTTGAAGTTAGATAAGGCTAACTCAAGAGCCTTAAAAGTTCAAAATGAAGAATTGAAGAAGATTACTATAAAAATTGGAGTACACCCCAGTTATAAGACTCCTCTGTAGAAATTCATGAAAAGTGTTGAGGTGGAGATATCTACATTAAGGAAGAAATTGAAGTTACCTACTGGTGAATATTCAATGGCTACAGAAGTTGCAGAGGTATAGAAGGAAAAGGAAAAGTTGTTGCAGCAACTCATGCAGAAGGATGAATAACTATCCAAAATAAAGCAGACTACAATTTCATTGCAAAATCATATTGATAATCATAATTGTACTTTTGTTTTTCCTACAGGTGATGAAGAACCTCAAACAAAAATTATTCAATTAAATACTGAGTTGCAGATGGTTGAAAGAGATATAAAGAAGGCTCAAATAGATCTGGAGACTGCAACAAAATTGGTGAAGGTCATAGAAAATGAGGCAGACAAATACAAAATGGATTTCCGAAATGCTGAAGCTGAGATTAAAAATCTCAAAGAAAGAATGAAAGGAATTATTTCACTAATACAAGCTAAAGATATCATTTGGACTGATATCATTTCAGGAATGAAATCCAGTTGGTGCTTCCTAATGATAATTGCAAAAGAGAAAATCCTTATTGTAAAATGTGAAGAACCAATTATGTCTGATAAGCAAAAAGGAATTAATAGAACCATTTGGGCCATAATATTTATTTATTTTATTAATTCCAAATCAGATCAGGAGTTAGAGGAGAATGATATGCAGGACGTAATGTTGTATGCAGTGGAAATCAATAAAATGATTGTCAGGAATGATCTCAGAAAGGCTGCAGAAAAGAAACTAATGGAAATCAAAGAAGCAGTAAGTCAATTTGATAAATCTTTTGATATAATGACAAGAGTAGGCTTGACATCATGTTGGAGAGGTGAAGGAAATATTTTTCCATGGAGCTCTTATGAGAATTTACTGGTGATGAAAAAAAGAAAGGTTGATAACAGGCATGAAAAAACTCATGTGCTTAAAGGAGAGACAATGGTCAACTTCTTGCAGAGACATTTTAAACTCTTGTGGATGGTAAAAACTCTTTTCTCAGAAAGGGCTTCTTATGATCGAATTACTGCATTCAGATTGGAATATCACAATATGACACATTCATCCAAGACGAAGGTAGAAATATGGAAAAAGTGCAGATCTTGGACAATTGACCTACCAAAAGGATCAGCAGCAAAGAAAGACAAATCAGTTGACCAAGGAAAAGAAGCCACATCATCAACAATTCCTATAGATTAGGATATTTATTTTATGTTATTTTCTGAAGAAAATTTAATTGTAATAAGACATTTTCAAGGCATGTAATAGACAACCTTCAAAGTCTTGAAGTAGTTTTGATATTTAAGATTGGTTACAACAGTTCCAAACTGCTTTTTATTGTATTTAATGTAATTTTAAAGAGAAGGAAAGGTTCCGAGTTTTGGACCTTCAGACAAATATTTTTGTATCAAAGATTCAAATATTAATGAATGAGTAAGCAAGTTTCTGGCACTTTGTTTATGTTGAAATGTATTCAAGTTTTCATTATGTATTTCCATCTATGACTAGAACAAGGTTATGAGCAGCAGGTATATTTTTACTTCTGTGTATAAGATTTAAAAACCTTAATTGGCACTCCTTTGTTTTAACTATTTCTTTCACATATTTCTTCTGGGGTTTGGGACAATATTTTCTGTATAAAACAGCATATCAGTTTGGACTTCTTCTCACATTTTCTTCTAGTCACTTTATTCAACATCAACAGATGGTAGCATTATGAAGCATTCATAATATTTGATATTTAAGGGTGTGATTATAAATACTTGAGGTTTAATAAAATAGAGACATAAAAATTTGTGACATAATCATAAAAATGTCTTAAGCACTGATTCCTTATCACAGCTAAGGGATTGTCTCTTAAGGTACTACACTCTACATGGCCCTATTGACACTATTGTTAGAAAATTGCATACTTACTTCTGCAACAGTTTTGATTTTATTTGGAAATTATGGGAAATTGAATGCATGTCGCGTAATGAAAAATTAGAGGTTATAAGTCTGGTTAAGAATGGTAATACTGCTTTAGGCAGCAATAATGTTAGAGGCTCGGTCAATACTATCAGCAACATCAACGAGAGTAAAACCGGAAAAATAATTCTCAGGGTTGTTGGGGGGGTTATCTCTTCTTTGGTCTAGGTTTGCATGGGAGTCACTGCAAAGAGTATCGTGGTCCTTTTTGGTGTTTTTTTAAACCTTATGGTCTAGGTTAATATTGGGAAGGGTAAGCCTAATGATATTAGGGAAGCTATGACCTGTCTGGGGGGTAGGGGGTCTCCAATTATGAAGTGGGAAATAACCTATGGCCAGCTTGATAGAAAATTGATGGCTCCCAGAAAGTAGAACATCATTGTAAACCACCTTTTTATCTCAATATTTTTATGTTGTCTTCGTCTCGAGGTCTTCCTAGCAATTTCACTCTCGGGCCATTGCACGTCGGGTCAGTACCCCGGTATGGAGCTGGGTGAACACCCATTAGTTGGGAGACTAGTTTCAATTCAAAATGGTTAAAGCACAGTCAGGTAGAAAGGAAGGTAGGGATAAAGGGACGGCTAAAGTGGGCACAGACAGAAGAAGAAGGAAGTCTAGGAAAGAAATTATGGAGAATCCGTTTTAGGCTTATTGAGAAGGAACACCAAGCCATGTTAAATCCCTGATTTTTGGGTCGAAACAGGATGTCAGAACTAAGCTCGAGGAATACCTTCCTGAGGAATACATGGATCTAATTCTAATGGATCTTGGTCATACTAGAGGTATATTGTCACTTTTTCAACTGTATATTCATATTTACTAGGCCCTGAAGTGTTTATTGGGTAAAACGATTGTAAAAGTGCAAGAGATTGGGGTGGCATCCGTAGGCTGCCTCAATTCTGGTTGAAATACGCAAAGACATACAAGACATTCATCTACAATAGCATCATTAGAACGTCTTCCTTGGACGAATTGACAGGCAACTCCAGAATGTGCACCAAGTTGACATGCTTGGGTCAAATGTCAAGGACCTGACACCTATTGAATCATCCAAATACTGAACACTCTGAATACTTGTTTTTTAGTTGTTATGCATATTACAGATAGCATTTACTTTTTTTTAATGTTTATATATGTCAAGATAGACAATAGACCTCTTAAGATAGAAAGAGATCACTTCAAGCTCTTTAAGTTTTGGATGGCCTATGACTCTCTAAGATGGCCAACAGACCTGGTTTCCTACGAGCAGGTTGCAGTCAACAAAAGTACATATTGATGTATCCTTCATTTTGTCAATTTGAATGAATAGTAAGGTACTACTAATTCTACAAAAAAATATAGTCTCATTAACTAAAATCTATTATTAGCAAGGTTTTAGAAGCAGTAAATTGATCTCCCTTACTGAAATTTAGAACTAGATTGCATCAAAATATTTTGGAAAGATACCCTACGTCATAGACTATGGGCTAATGGAACGCTTCATTGTTATGAGAAACTATATCATCCACCAGTAAACTAGGTACAAGTCAAATGTACAATGAAATACGTGACATTTTGATGTGCACTCATACTTCACTAAATTTAGTCATACCTCGTAACAACTCTCTTAGGTTGGGTTGGTCACCCAAAATGGATAGTCATTGATTAAGAAACAAAACATCTGCCCTTTACTCATGCAGGCAGGTACACACTTCACTACAGAACGCCCGCGACTGAAAAGTGGGAAATGTGGGCGATACACTAATCGAAGCCGGACAAACCGTGCATTTACTTTCATGTCGAATCTTATAGGCTCTTATGTCATGGCAGCAATAGCATTTATTTTGGGATTTGCAAACTTTAAGTACACCGTGGCCTACAACTTTTACATCCAAAATATTCGGCAGAAAACAACTTCTAAGTAACGACACAGTGACAATGGGACTTACATGGATATGGAGAGGAGAAAGGAGATCATTATTTTCTTGGTTATATGTTATTAAATGTGGTTGGGCATATATTGTTCATCTTATACGTTATTAAATGCAATTTGTGCGGTCTTTAAATTTAATTTTTTTTTAAATCCAACAGTAAGAAGTATATACCCAATGGCATTTAATGACCTATAGCTAAGAAAATATGTATTACAGTGGAGTAAGTGAGTCTTTTGTGGTGAGAAAATCCCGAGATTAAATTATTTAATTCAATGGGAATATATTTTAACTAATAAACATTGTCTAATAGTTTTTGAACTTTTTGGCTGGAATTCCTTAAAACTAATCCAATTTTAATTTTTCTATTACTTAAAATGTTTTTTTTTTATTATACATAGATTTAATATCTCAAATTTTTTTTTTTAATTTAAAAAGTGTCTTTTATTATATGTGGATTTAATATCTTAAAATTCTACCAAGAAGAAAATTCCCAACTCAACTTGTAATTCAAACCCATTACTATTAAATTAATTTTCAGCAAATTTTACCCAAAAATATATTAAAAAATCACAAAGATAGAAAGAAACAAAATTATCAGTTCTCTTTGGGACATCTACAACATGATTCTACATTCGAAAATTCACAACTCAACTTGTAATTCGAACCCATCACTATTAAATTAATTTTCAGCAAACTTTACCTAATAATATATAAAAAATCACAAACACTTTAAAATCACAAAGATAGAGTGAAACAAAATTATCAGTTCTCTTTGGAACATCTACAACATGATTCTACATTCAAACAGTTGGACGTGGTTGAGCCAAAGTCAACGGTAATTGTCACTCAACGGTCATATTTACTATTTTCCCTACCGATTGAACGTTGCAGGAGCAAAATCAATCATAGTTGTACATCAACGGTCAAATTTACTATTTCAACTCACTCGCTAAACTTTCAAATTTTCAGAAAGACTCTCACTTTTCTCCAAGCTTGACGTAGCCAATGCCGTTGAAGAGTGAAAGCGTATGTGGATAATTGTTCAAATATTAATCATGGTTACAATATTTGTCCCCTAAGGAAATTTGGATACTAATTCAGTTTAACATAATATTAAACCCATTGCATTCCATTGGTTTAATTAATCATCCACTCAATTCTCTTCCGTTCAATTGATCAGCCATCTTGTGCTGAATTAGTAGTATGGAAATGTGGAATTGTGAAATTCAACCTCTGAAAATTCTATAAAAGGGGTTACTTCACAATGTCAATAAATTGTTCATAACACATGAAGAGAAGATAATTTGTTGAAAGTTGTTATCTGTAGTAGTTTGGAGTTAGAAAAATTATGGAAAATATCTAGATGTATGTCTATTCGTCTAAGAAGAAACCATTTTAACTATATCTAAAGGTTTTATTTTTCTTAGCACCAACAAATAAAGTATCATAAAGCTTGGATTGTATATGCCATTATTGGTTCTTAATTGACCGTGAGAAAGTATTTTTGTGGATGTAGTTGGAGGCTTTATTGGTTCTTAATTGACCATGCGAAAGTAATTTTGTGGATGTAGTTGGAGGCTTTATTGGTTCTTAATTGACCATGAGAAAGTATTTTTGTGGATGTAGTTGGAGGCTTATAGAAATATGGATGAGATTATTGGATCTTAGTTCACCATGAGAAAGCATTTTAGTTGAAGGCTTATCAAATTTCTGAATGAGATCAAGGTCATATTTAAAACCAAAGGCATGCTTCCCTAATAAACTCATTAGTGTAAGTTATTGCATGTAACATAAAGTGATTCAAACCAATTAATACTTACCAACATAGAACTTGACAAATACACAACAACATTGGATACAACCAAGTTACCTAACACACCTTATGGTAGGAGAGATAATAGTTACTTTTATATATTATATGGATCATGTGTGTGATTATATGCATTGTAAGAAGACTATCATGACTCATGAAGTATTTAAGCTTTTCTTATCGAATGTGTGGATACATTTTGGATTTCCTTCTTCAAATATTTTAGGTAAATAGTGGAAAATTTTGTTATGAGAAAAATAGAATTAATCTAAGACATTTGAGTACATTCCATTTGTAGATAAATGGATAAAGTGAAATAATTTCTAGAAATTTGGTCTAAGTGCTAAGAGGATACAACAAGAAATAAAAAATGAATCCATATAACAACTAATCTATATTTAACGATTTTATATCTTAGCAATAAATTCCTCCACTAAAGAATGTAATTTTGAAACTTGTTATGGAAATTTGTGACCTTCACACTTTGATGTTTTTTTAATGGCATTCAAAGTGGGGATGCATGTGGGATGAATATGACTTAATGAGGATACCAATAGAGTAAGAAGATTAATATTAAATATTTCACTGAATCACTTTAAATTATAAGATAAAGTAGAGAAGAGTTATAATAAGTATAAAACTCTCTACCATGCCCAACATAGGATTACCTACTTTACATTAGTAAAGAAAACATACAAAATAAAGTTGAGAAGTCAAATTGTTTAAGGTATGGACTATTAGTAAAGAAAGAATACAAAAGGAAGTGGAGAAGTAAAATGTTTTGAGGTGAAAAAGTTAAATAGAAGATAAGAAAAGATAGATCAACGACTTAAAAATTATCCTCTTTGAGGGGGAAATCTCCTTTACATTATATAAATGAACAATTATTGGATTATTCAAATGAAAAAACCTCCTCTATATATATAGTATTCTCAGGGGTCACAATATAATCACAACCTACATAATAATAATAATGTAAGGCCACAACAATAACAATAGGGGAGCTACATTGAAAATAACAATAAAGGGGCTACACTATTATTATAGGGACCTAACATGCCCTTCTCCTTCAAAAGGGTGTTGTACTCAACGGTTGAGTAGTTCTAGATGCTTCTGTATAAAATTTTCATCCTCCCATGTGGAATATTCAACGGGTAAGTTCTTCCACTTGATGAGATACTCTGAAATTGATCGATTTCGTAGCTATCGAGTTCTTATTTCTATGACTACTTCAGGTTCCAATATGATTTTTCCTTCATCATCGTGTTCTAGAAATATTGTTTGAACTAAGAGCTTGTCACCTATAACCTTCTTTAAGCATGAAACATGGAAAAATGGGTGCACTCAGGAAGATGCAGGAAGCTCCAATTTGTATGTCATTGTACCAATCTTTTGCAACACCTTGTACGGGCCAGATTACTTTCGTGATAATTTATTATACTTATTAGCTTACTTGAGGGACATTTGTTTGTATGGTCGTAGTTGTAAAAATATGCAGTTGCCTACATCAAAACTTCTTTCATTGTGATGTTGATTTTCCTTTTGTTTCATTCGATTTTGCGCCAAAGAGAGGTTATCCTTTAAGAGTTGGAGAACTTGTTATTGATAGTCGATGTGATCTTCCACTGCTATAACATTATATTTTTCTCTTAAAGATGATGTTATGGATGGTGGATGATATCCATAAAGTACCATAAATGGGCTCATTTTTTATATAGTATGGAAGGAAGTGTTATACCACCATTCAACTAGAGGTAACAACTTAACCCATTTTGTTTGCTTATCAGATACAAAGAAACAAAGATATCCTTCCAAACATGTGTCGAATATCTTAGTTTCCCATAATATTGAGGACGATAATATGATCTATGAGCTAATTGAGTATCTAGACAAGAAAATAATTTCGTCCAAAAATTTCCAGTGAAAATGGGATCTCTGTGTCTTACAATAATCTTTGGGTTTCCATGTAACTTTTTAATTGTTTGCATAAATGTAGTAGCAATTGTACTATATTTAAATGGATGAGTTAATGCACAAACGTATGCATACTTGGTAAGTCTATCAACTACCACTATGATGACATTATTTCCTTCGGACTTGGGTAAGCCTATGATAAAATCCATTGAAACCTCTTCCCAACGTTGACATCGAATGGATAAAGGTTGTAACAGACATGAGGTCTTAATTGTCTCAAATTTATTTTTTTGGAAAATAAAACATTTTTCCACAAACTTTTGAATATCAGATTTAAGGCCATCCTAAAAAAATTCCTTCTTGACCCTATCATAATATTTTAAAAATCCTGAGTGGCCTCCTAAGGGAGAGGTATGTAATTCCAAATAATCTTTTGTTTGATTTGGGAATTCTTACAAATATATAAGCGATCTTTGTACCATAATGAATCATTTTCCCACCTAAATATAGCTGATGTACTGGGATCTTGTTGCAACTTTTGAGTGAGTGTACACACTTCTTCACCATTCTTCCATTCATCCCTTGCTTCGGTTATCCCATCTGGTTGGATAATATAAATGGAATAAGGAAATGCTTCCACATCCTCATCCTTTCTTGAGAGTGCATCTACAACAACATTTTTCTTCCTTTTTTTGTAGATCATTTCAAATTCATAACCCAACATTTTTGTGACCAATTTTTTGCTTCTCTTCTAAACATAATGTTTGTTCCAAAAAGTATTTAAGACTATCATGATCAGTTTTTACATTGAACTGTCTTCCCATTAGGTAACGTTGTCATTTATTTAGTGCATGTAGCATTGACAACATTTCCTTCTCATAAATAGGTTTTTGTAAATACTTTCCTTTGATTGGATGACTTTCAAAAGAAATGTGTCTTCCTTCTTGGATTAAAACAACACCAATTCTGTTTATTGAGGCATGACATTCCGCAACAAAGGTTTTTGTGAAGTCTTGCATAGCTAAAGCCAGTGCTTGGCACATTACCTCTTTAAGATGTTCAAAGGCCTTAGGTGCTTCTAGAGTCAAAGAAAACACATATTTCTTTAGTAATGGTATTAGAGGTGTTGATATTTTCCCATAATTCTTAACAAACTTGCTATAATATCCTGTCAACCTAAGAAATCCTCGCAGAGGCTTTATGGTTGTGGGGATTTTCCATTCCTTAATGGATATAATTTTGCTAGGGTATACCTTAACACCCTCATGAGATACAATATGACCTAAATATTCCACCTCTTGTACTCCAAAGAAATATTTGGAGGATTTTTCATATAATTGTTTCTCCACCAATAGTTTTAGCACCCTCTGAACATGTTGAACATGATCCTTCCAAGACTTGTTGTAGATCAGTATATCATAAAAAAATTATAAAACAAATTTTCTAAGGGTTTGAAAATTGAATTCACCGAACGTTGTAATGTAGAAGGTTCATTAGTATGTCCAAAAGGCATGACCAAAAATTCATATAATGAGCCTCATGAGTTTTAAATTATTTTTTTTGGAATGTCTTCAGTCTTCATTCTAATTTGATGATATCCTCAACGAAGATCCAACTTGGTGAAGTAAAATTTTCCACGTAATTGATCCAATAATTCATCAATGACAAGAATGTGAAATTTATCTTTAATAGTGAGCTTGTTCAGCTCCCTATAATCTAGGCACATGCACGATGATCCATCCTTCTTGTGCACCAATACTACTGGAGCCAAAAAATAACTTTGACTAGGTTGAATTATACCAACCTTTATCATTTATGCAACCATATGTTCAATTTCACTCTTTTGGGCATATGGATATCTGTAAGGCCTTATGTTTGGAGGAACACTTCATGGAATCAAATGAATAGCATGATCATGATCACGAATAGGTGGGAGGCCTTTGGGAGTCTCAAATACCTTGGAGTGATTTTCCAAGAATTTTTAGAGATATGGAGAAATAAATGATTTCAATGTTTGACCCTCTAATGAGCATAATTGTGCAATTATGCCTTGCTGTTATTTATTTAGAATCCTTTTCATGCCATTAGAGCTAATTATCTTTCTTCATTTCCATTTGATACCCTTAATTCAACTTCCTTTCCTTCCCAAAAAAAATTGAAGAAAAGTTCTTGAAAATTGAAAGCTATCGTACCCAAATATTGTAACCATTAGAATCCTAATACAACATCAACACCACCCATTGGAATAGAGAGAATTGGACTATTCAATACATATTCCCCCATGGTTATCTTGATATTATGGCACTTTATAGAGAAATTTATAGTTTCTCCATATGCACCCATCACATGACACTCTGGTGCTGGGTATAGGAAGTAAGTAAATTCCTTGGCTATCTTAAAATGAATAAAATTATGGGTACTACCTTAATCAATCATCACTATTAATTTTTTTCTTCTTGATATGTCCTTTTATCTTGAGAGCTTGAGGAGTGGTAATTCCTACCAATGAATTGCAAGATATGGTCAGATTCATTTCTTCTTTCTCTAGGGTTGGTTCTTGGTGTATATCCTATCCTTTTGAAGTTTCATGTTATTTTTCTTCCTCCTCTTCGCTATCTACGTAAAATAATTTCTTCTCACACTTATAACCTTTAGTGTTTTTTCTATCACAACTATAGAAAATTCATTTTTCTCCTCTTTCTTCCAATTATTGTGGTGTCAACCTTGTAGGTTTTGGAAGGTTAAGAGAAATAACACTTCAATATTTATAGTTGTGAGTATTAGGCTTCCTTGTTGCCATAATTTTATTTCAATTTTTATTGCCAGCTTGAATGCCTTCTCCAATGAATGAGCTCCCCAAAGGAGAACCTCATGCTGGATGTTATCCTTTAAAGTACTTATGAAGACATAAATCCTATACTCTTCTAAAATATCATTTACCATTATGTTCAATTTTTGGAAGTCCTTAATATGCTCTGCTATTGAACCCTTTTTCTTAGATTTATCAATTGGATAAAGAAGGTGTTTCTCTTTGTATCCTCATAGTGTGCTATCATTTCCTCCATAAAAATTGACCAACTGAAAAGTGGTTTACAAGAAAAAATACATTAATACCATACAAACTGATTGGGTTCTAAATATAAAGTTTCAATGCATAACTTTCATGTGTATTTCACATTATGGAGATAAAAATATTGCTCCATTTATAGTATCCATGTTACTCAATCCTTGCCATCAAATTTCCTTATATCGATATTTGGAATGTGGTGGGTGCTAAGCACAACATTGGAGTCTCCAAAATCATAATTCATATTATTTTTGTTCTCCTCGTGATTTTCATGGAATAACATTTCGCCGTTAGGAAACCTTTCTTGTAGTAACTTTGTCAAACCTTCCACGTCTTCTTTTAAACCATTCATGTCGCATTTCATTTTTTCTTTTAAGCCATCCATGTCCCATTTTAAACCCTTATGTCTCCTTTTATTTCTTCTTTTAAGCCATCCATGTCATCTTTAGTTCCTCTTTGTGAGAGAGAAATTTGTTGCACTTGGAACCATAGCTTTGATATATCATGTTGCAATTCTTCCTCTTCATGTGTCATAGTAGATATTTCTAAGGGCTTAATGGATGTAGAATGAATTTTTTGGGGGGGAATTTTAGAACTAAATACTGATACATGTGCTTCATTATTCACCTTGAATCACTTGAAACTAATTTTTCAAACAAAATGTAATATTCCAAATTGGAAATAGCAACAATACAAAACATAATTATGTATAATGTAGCAAATATGAACATGACATAAGAGGGATCAATGTAGAGCCATAATTTTATTAATATATCAGTATAAATATACAAAAATATCATGAGGGTCAAGCCACTCAAGCAATGGGAACAAGCCTCCAATGATCAAAACAATCAGCACATGAGTTGCTGCAACTGTATAGAATGCCGGAGAGCAGTGACAACATTGTCTATATCAGTGTTGCTACTGTTGAATACATATGTGAATGAAATGTGGCTGATAGAAACAAAATAAATGCCCAACAAAGGAGAGGTGGGCTCTAATACAAATATTTCTAGCCAACTCAGAAAAGATTGCTAGAAACGCCAAGAAATATACAATGTGACAAAAAACCCTGGGGTTAATATGCCACTGCAAATTGGATCTGATATGAAATGAGGCTGTGATAGATCTGAAATGGTGATGTCATCCTCCAGTGGTATTTCTAAATAGAAGGTTGATCCCTCTACTCAGAAATAGGCCCTCCTGATGAGCTCCATGAACCCTCCCAGCAAATGCCTCCAAAAATAACGAAATTTAGAATTGTGACTGTGTTGTGAGGGATGGTGAATGGTTGGCCTAATGCCAAAGATGTCAAAATATGCCCAAGATCCCTCCTTGATGATCCTATAATGGATAGGCTACCTCTCCACTGAAAAACAAGCCCAGAAATAGCTCTATGAGATCCTCCTTTGCTGCACCCTGCAAAACAACCCGGCTCTAAACAGAAACTGTGTTGTAGTTGAAGGAGGTAGCTTGGAAAAAATTATGGAATGACGAAATTCAGCTCAATTAACCTCTCCTTCCCTGAGGATGAGGTAGGGATTCCCGATCAGGAACACCCTTGTGCTAAACAGCACAACAACCCTGCTAAACAACAAAGGAATGCAAAGTCTAAGAAAACCAATATAAAAATGATAATATAAAACATGAATAACAATGGTTGCTATCCCCTTCATATATAGCATGAGATCCTCATCACATTGGGTTCCATCCATACATGCCACCAAGCTCATGCAAGTTGTCCTCCACCAAAACTACGTTGTCTCATCCTAAAGGCCACTCCTCCATGACAGTGTTGTTGATTTGGTCAAAGTTGACTAAATCAACATGATCCAATCCTTGTTCACACCCAAAGGTGCTTAATCCAGCTGCTTATTCTTCCTCCTTTCACATTAGCAGTGTTAGTATTCCTTCTAAAGGGGTTTTATGAGTCTCCCCACCCATTTATTCATATACCTAGTGATAAAACAACTATAATATTCCATTTAGATGAAGTCTAAATTTTTGGAATATTACAGTCATCCCCTCAAAAATGTTGCTTGTCCTCAAGAAACTGTAAAGGTGGAGCCTAATTCTTCCCTTCCTCTTCTTGTGGCCTCCTCATCAATACTTCCCACCACAACTCAACATAATCTGCAATAAATTTGTCCTCCAATGGTTCCTCCCAAGTATGCAAAACCAAATGGTGTACATCATGAGAAAGTGGAAGGTGTGAGTGGAAACCTTCTTTTTGTCCCATGGCCTCCTCAAGGTAGGAGTAATGATAAACATAGGGAATCTCATCCTTAATGAGAGTCTCCCATACCCATGCTATCATCTAAATGAAATGAGCCATTCTAGGTAGCTCATCAAAGAAATCATCAACTCCTAGTTTATGCAATGTGTTGGGGCTTGCAGAGTTTAGATTTTCCCATCCAAGTTGTTTTTCTCTCCATTTATGGAAAGTATGGGGTTTTTGTTGATCTTGCGCTGAAATGACATGGCCTCCAAGAATGGCCCAAGTTACACCACCAAAAAATTCAGCCATGAAGTGCCTCCTCCAAGAACTCAAGTTCTCTAAATGGCTCCTCCCACATGAAGAAAACAGATGTAGTATGGCAATCATGGTTTTCCCATTCTTTATCCTGAAACATACAACATGTAAATTAGGAAGAATCATACTCCCAATGGGCACTTCCAACCTTTGTCCCACTCTCCAAACAAAGCTCCCCATGAATATAAAAATATCAGCAATATATGGAAGCAAAAACCAATGAAAACAAGCTGCCATATGACAACCGAAAAGTGGATCATAGTTCCACACAAGGAACCAGTGCAGTGCATCCCTTACCTGCCTCAAATCAAAGAAAAACTAGTGTTTTTTCAACCACTCTTTTGCTTCCAAAATCATCCTACAAGATAGGATCATGAAATTATGGTGCACACCAAGAATCATGTAGCTTCCCCCACAAACCACCAAAAGGATAGCCAATATCAATGCTACTTTTGGCCTCAAGTACATCATAATATAATGTATAATAAGGAATGACCCTCCTTAATACAACATGTTTCTCATAAAAGGTAAGGAAGTACAAATCATAATGCAAAATTGTACCTTCTCCACCATGTACTTTGGTCCTTGAGCTGAAATGTCTCAACTGGAAATTCTCCTTCACTCTCAATGAATAGGGAAGTGGTTGTGCCAACCTCTCCATCAGCATTCAGGCCATTCATCTCTCCATATGCTGAAATATATCATGTTGGCTGCACTCCCAAGTGAACTCCTCCATCAAAGAATGATATAAATCAAAGTGCATAGAAAGGAAGTACTCATGTGTTGTATGTAGCAGCTTCTCCTTGAGCTTAGAAGCTTTATTCAAGAAGACTCTACCATAAGAATATATGACCACATCATCCACCACATATCTATCATCTCCATCTGAGTCATCAAGAATCATGCAAGCAGCAAGATCCTTGGAGTACTCTACCAAGAGTTGAGATCTCCAATATGGATCAATCCTCCTAAGAGATAGGGCTGAAGATCTGAAATGAGAAGCTCCCCACATGTTGTTGTATTCTCCTTTGACATCCCTCATGCCAAATTCATCCTCCAAAATGTTTCCATGCCCATCATGTAGCTTCTCATGCTCAAATAGAAGTGGTGACTTTTGGAAGTTGGCCTCCCATGAGAAGCTACCATCCAAAAAGAATCTCCTGATCTTGGCCAATGTGAGCATGAGTTTCCTCCATATACTCCAAAGTATGGTGGATTCCTTCCTCAAAGGAAGTACCCTATGTTTCTCCAAATCCATGGAGCAGCTCCCTTGCACCATGAAGGTGCAATCCTCCATCACTACAACAACTTTTGTCAGCGCAGTATATGTAGTGAGAGTGGGTGACGCTGAAAATGGGAGAATATCTCTTTTCTCCTTGAGTCTATCCCAAACTCTATGCATTGTACTAGACTCCTCCAAGGTCTTCACCCCTTCGAAATCTAAGAGTGGTGAACCAAATGGAAAAATGTCTCCCAACAACTCTAGATCTAGTGGCCCCCCAAGTGGAATGCCCCCATGTAGTGAGACATCAAAATCTGAAGTGGACTGTATATATGATTTGTCCCTCTCTTCATTGCGCAATACAGTCTCCTTATTTTGTGCAGGAACCGCCCAGAATAGATAAGGGTGAATGCTCATCATCCCTTGATGTTGATCCTTTTTTTCTTCTCCTTCCATCTGCAAAGATTCACAACCCACAACAACTGATGCATGCTGCTCCAGAATTTGGCTTTGGTTCCCATATGTTAAATCATTTGGAACTCTTTGCAAAGACACAAGGATCTCCCTTCCAATCTCCATGTGGTGATGGATCTCGTCCTGATGGTACATCGTTGTTAGTTCTTCCTTGCTCATCCTCTTCATCAATATTTGAGAATGCCTCATCATCAATGAGAGACCCTTGATCTTGGTCTTCTCTTGAAGGAGGAACCTCCATGTCTTCATCTATAGAAGAGGGCTCTTCAAGAAGTGGGGATCTTAGCCTTGGCAAGGCATCATACATGTTTTTATCCCCCTCAACAGAAATATGGAGTGGAGTTGGTAAAATAGGTCTCTCCAACTCATGCAAAGGTTTTGAGTTTTTGGGTTCAACAAATGATGTTTTACAATGTTTAATATCAAATCTTCTCACTAATTTCTTAGTGAACCCAACATAAGTGTTTACATTTGCATGTTTAAATGAAGCAGAACTATAAAACCACCAATCATGGGCCATACCTTTGAGGTGTAGCGCTGCTACTCTAATGGCCTCCTTCTCTGAAACTTGGTGTAGCTGGAAATAGGCATCTAGCTCCTTTGCCCAAGCTCTGGCTTTGCACTTTGCTGATCCATCAAAGCTAGATAGAAAAAATCTACCTCTCTTGCTTCTATTATGGTTGTTGGAGCTTCTGTCTTCCTTTATTTGGCAAAACCCTTGGAAGTCCAAGTGCTCTTTGAATCTCCATGATTGAGACTCATACTCCTGAAGATAGTCACTCAAGGTCTCCTCCCTTGGTTCATCTTCTTCCTCCATCCTTCTTGCAGTGAATGTGGGTAATAAACTGCGCTGTGGATCTACATGTGTGGCTGAATGCTCACACCCATCATGTGAATATCTAGGGCTTGCTTCCCTTTCAAACCCTCTTGGAAATTTCCTACACTTCTCCCCTTTCATCTCCTTGAGATCTTCTTTGATATTTTTCATAGTTTGGAAAAGAAGCCGGGAGATATTCTCTTCCTTCATTTCTCCAAATAATGGACTCATGCCTTTGTTTCTTCTATGAAAATTCTCTTTTCTGTGAGAATAAGCTTCTCCTTCTAATGGCATAATGTCTTGAAAGCACAAGTTGAGCCAATATTATGCTTTGATACCACTGTAATATTCAAAATTGGAAATAGCAGCAATACAAAACATAATTATGTATAATGTTGAAAATATAAACATGACTTTTTATAAGAGGGATCAATGTACAGCCATCATTTTATTAAGATATCAGCAGAAATATACAAAAATATCATGAGGGTCAAGCCACTAAACCAATGGGAACAAGCCTCCAATGATCAAAACAATCAGCACATGAGTTGTTGCAACTGTATAGAATGCCAGAGAGCAGTGACAGTGCTATCTATATCAGTTTAGCTGCTGTTGAATACATATGTAAATGAAATGTGGCTAATAGAAAAAAAAGAAATTCCCAAAAAAGAATATGTGGGTTCTAATACAATATTTCTAGCCAACCCGGAAAAGATTGCTAGAAATGCCAAGAAATATACAATGTGACAAATAACCCCAGGCTTAATATGCCACTGCAAACTGGATCTGATATGAAATGAGGTTGTGATAGATTTGCAATGGTGATTTCCTCCTCCAATGGTATTTCTAAATAGAAGGTTGATCCCTCTACTCGGGAATAGACCCTCCTGATGAGCTCCATGAACCCTCCCAGCAAATGCCTCCAAAAATAACGCAGTTCAGAATTGTGACTGTGCTGTGAAGGATGGTGGATGGTTGTCCTGATGCCAAATATGTGGAAAAATGCCTAGGAGCCCTTGTTATTGATCCTCCAATGGACAGGCTACCTCTCCACTGAAAAACAAGCCCAGAAATAGCTCTATGAGATCCTCCTTTGCTGCACCCTGCAACACAACCCAGCTCTAAACAGAAACTGTGATGTAGCTGAAGGAGGTAGCTTGGCCGAAATTTTGGAATGAGGAAATGCAACTCAAAGAACCTCTCCTTCCCTGAGGATGAGGTAGGGATTCTCGATTAGGAACACCCTTGTGCTAAACAACACAACAACCCTGCTAAACAACAAAGGAATGCAAAGTCTAAGCAGACCAATATCAAAATGATAATCTAAAACATGAATAGCAATGGTTTCTATCCCCTCCATATATAGCATGAGAGCCTCATCACATTGGGTCCCATCCATACTTGCCACCAAGCTCATGCAAGTTGTCCTCCACCAAAACTGCGTTGTCTCATCATAAAGGCCACTCCTCCATGACAACGTTGTTGATTTGGTCAAAGTTGACTCAATCAACATGATCCAATCCCTGTTCACACCCAAAGGTGATTAATCCAGCTGCTTATTCTTCCTCCTTTCACATTAGGAGTGCTATTATTCCTTCTAAAGGGGTTTTATGAGTCTCCCCACCCATTTATTAATCTACCTAGTGATAAAACAACTATAATATTCCATTTAGATGAAGTCTAAACTTTTGGAATATTACACAAAAGTTATCCAAGATTTAAATAAATAGACACATTTTTCTTGCTTTATAGGAGCTCTATATTGAATATATGTTGTATATCTCTAATTTCGGATATCCAAATTCTGAAATTGTGTAATGTGATAGCCTTACGAGTATTCTTTCCAAACCAACAATTCATACTGAGATTGGAGTCTTCAACAAGGTATGATGCCTGATCTCCCATGATGACATCATTATAGACTGGTTTAGTAGAGTGAACTTGTATGGAGTTCCGCATGTCACTCTATATACCTTCGGACATTAAATTTCTACACAATAAACTACATTTTGTGCACTTTCAACCACTTTTTGTAGAATTCAAATCCATTTCATAAACCAAACTTTTTATAGAATTCAAATCCATTTCGTAAATCGAAAGTTATGACAATTTCCCCAAGGCTCCATATTTGAGAATAAATTCTGGAGCATGCAAAAACCTTAACTTCTTCGGACCATATCTATGAAACTATAGCAATCCAAGTTTTGAAATTTTTACAGGAACTTCATTAGCATTTCAGATCTGTGTGGTGAAAATTTCAGCTTCTGAACTTTCATAGAAAAAAATTATAGTGAAAATTACAATATGACCTGTTTGTAGCAGTGAGACCCTAGAATCCAAAGTGTTCATACTAAATTTTATGCAACCAACTCAAAAAATAGAAGAAAATATGGATCAACGACTTAAAATTTATCCTTGTCTAGGGGGGAACATCCTTTACAATGCATAAATGAAGAATTTTTGGATGATTCAATTGACAAAACTTTCTTTCTATATATAGGAGTCTAAGGGGCTACAATATAATCAGAGCCTACATAAAAATAATAATGTAAGGGCACAACAATAACAATAGGGGAGATACACTAACAATAACAATAAGGGGCTACATTAGTATTAGGGACCTAACATATGGACTATTAGTAAAGAAAGCATACAAAAGGAAGTGGAGAAGTAAAATGTTTTTAGGTATGAGCCATTCAAAATAATGAAACACGTTGATATTTAATCCTTTAAGTTAAATACACCTACCTATATTAGACCTATTTGGTGATAAATGTTGATAATTTTCACATTTTGAAACAATTGATGTTGGAAGGGGAAGAACATGAACACGTTTTTCTTATAGTTAGGGACTTATTAGCAAATAATTTTGCACTAGGAGGTTCATGAAATTCAAAGAGGGAAGAATGAACTATTTTATATTACACTTAAAGTTAATCACCAAAGACAAAAAAATGGTATGAGAGAAGCAAAGTTGGTGCCAAAAGCTTACTAGTGGGGAGGTGTGTTTTAAAAAGAGTTCCAAAATATATTTCACTAAATATATGTTGATTTTGATAAATTCTAAAGGATCAAGATTAACTTCACAAGAGAAATATTTTCCAACAAACATACAATAATTGACTACCTCAAGAATTAATTTGAGTGGGTTAGATGTAGTGGTTAAAGCAATATGTAAGTATAGGGAAAGGGAAAGGAACTATAGTATGCTAATTTAGGATAATTAAACTTAAAATAATGATAATATATATCCATCGCAAACTCAAATGGAATTATATCATTGAGAATTTAATTGATGGAGGATGGAAAACTTATTATGGACTTGAAAACTATTTTAAATGAGCTTATCCATGTGAGCAATATTTGGATATAGTATTAAAAAAATAATCTTTGAGATCTTCCTTATTGCTCTTATTTTATATGGATGTGACATCTGGGATGTATTTCCTTGCTAGAGGTGTGGATAAAGATAAAGCAAATAAAAGACAATTTATAACCTGTAACCTCAAAATTAAAGGAACTATATGGTATTTTATCCTCCTCATCCAACCAAGTATTTTCATCATTAATATAATGGGAAGGGCTTAAGCGACATAAAAAACAAGAGACATCCTAAAAATTCTTCAAAATCCAGTCATAACCACCTTTACCTCAAGTGGGGATGGCATAAGGTGTCTGATATCGGCTAGACAATTGAAGGAAAACCAAGAATTCATATTTGGAAGATAAGAATAATATTAAAAATATTATTACCTCACAATTTATGGCAAAATTGTGTTATAGGAGAAAATGAAATTAAGATATTATAAGGATATGATAAACTCAAATCTCAAAAATAAAAAGTTTATATTTGTATTGATCAATAAAAAGAAGAAAATAAGCATTGCTAAAATAAAAACAAATTCTCATGATTTTCATTATAAAATTGTGTGTTGGTGGCTTCCCAAAACCCCTTGGGATGAAAGAGGAATCTATTACCTTTATAATAGTACAAAGGTTAAAGAGGAGAATCATTTTCTCTTCAATTATACATCATATATTAAGATTAAATCTAAATATGAAAATATGTACCACTACCAAATCTACTTAAGCTTTTAACTCAGCAAAAATACGGTGATCTTCAAACCATTCTCTTAATGTTTTTTTAAGCATAAAAACAAACTTTAAAACATTCCAAGTAACATATTAACTTTTGAGGATTGGATAAACCATTTTTTAATTATTAACCTCATATAAATATTTTTTAACATTATGATATGTTAATGTTTCGATTTTCCTAATTAGTATTTGTAATAAATTGAAAATAATCATTAATATAAAAACAATTTTAGAAAATCATAAGATAGATTTATTGTACAATTATCAATTCCTACACATGATTATAGAAATTCTTATAATGTTTGACATTCCAAATTAGTTATGTTTGACTATAAATATTTACCTATTTTATTAATGTTAACGTTTAAATGATTTTTTTTATATATTGAAATTTGATTTTTGTATTTTTTTGGTATTGAGAATTCAAAACTTATTGCATATATATATCTATATATATGTGTGTGTGTGTGTGTATAGATATATATATATATATATATATATATATATATATATATATATATATATATATATATATATATATATATATATATATATATATATATATATATATATATATATATATCCCGGATCTGGGTGACGTGAGAACCAACCCACCCCACGGTGCGTGATGACACATACCATGGAGGACCAGCGGCAACACAGTAAGACCGTCACACGACATCGCAACATCAGGAAGTTAATAGGTTTAATGCAGCAGTTGTAGGACAGTTGTGGCCTCTATTGGAGAGCCACGACCATTAAATCCCAATAGCATTCTCTCCATTGCACTCATTCTACAGCTCACCAGCGAAGTGCTGCCGAATTTATTCCTCGCAGCTTGGTGCGCTCTTTGCAGCTCTGTGCTCCCACTGTCATGGCGCCCAAGCAGAGACAGAAGCCTCATAGAGGCAGCACCAGAGGTTTCCCTTCCAGCTAGATTAACCAGAGCCTCTTTTGACCATCATTTTCACTCCACTGTTAAGCCAAACTCTATTCTCAGCGCTCATTCTGCAACCCCGACCATTGATAGCTCCTCCACTCTCTTTGTAGCCTTTACAATTGACAGCTCCTCCGCAACCTCGGCCATGGATGTTTTTCCTGCTCCCTCTACTCTTATGGCTCCACCCGTCGCCTCCCTCATCCCCTCTGCTAAGCCATCTGCGTCGCCACAGCTCAAAAATAAGCGGAAATACTGCAAATCTACAATTCCCCTCTCTGCAACCCCTCCACCCAAGAAGCTCGATGGATTTCCTATCAAGGATCCCTCCCTATCCTTGCCCAATCTATGGAATTACAAGTTAGGTGGTTGGTGAAAATGCGATGAGCGAGGAGAGCCGATCAAGCCAGAGCCACGTGTCTTCACATAAGAACACGAGGAAATTTTCTGTATTTACACGTCTAGTGACTGAGGAGGAATCATAGGCACCTGATGCAGAACAACATGGGGAAGCTTGTAAAGACTGAAGTTTTTTGCAACTGAGTCCATCTCTCGACAATTTTGCTATCCTTAGTTTTTATAGTTATTTACAGTGTTTTTTACAATGCTTTAGTGAATGTAGATGTTTCAAGTTTTCAGAGACAATTAAAGGGTTGGTTTCCCTACTATGGGAAACCCTTCATTTTGAAGTTTTGGACACAACTGAGAGAAGGAATTGGATATGTTCCTTTGCTCAGACAATGGATTGTAACATATTTTATTAATCAATAGAATTAGACTAAGTGAGCATCACCCGATGCAATGAGTGCTAAGTGGACTATTCAAAAATCATGAGAAATTAGTCAGTTACGACTACCTCTCATGGAAATGGTCATAGATGAATGACTAAATTAACGCAGTTGAATCCCAAAAATGATATCTAATATAATGCACTGCGGAATCCCCTCATACTTAGAATTAGACTAGCTTTTATATATATTAGGATGGATTTCTTAAATTCAAAACATTTTAAATTCCATTAATTTAAGATCAATAGTTTAATAATGTTTTTCTTATTAATCCTTTTCAAAGAAGGATTAGATGAATTGAACGATGACTTGAAGATCTTATTGAAGCCTTTGCACAATAAGATGACATGTGAATAATTTCCTCATAAAGTTTCTACCATAAGTTTTAGAAATTTGTGCACATATCTTTTTTTATTATTAAAATTTACAATAAAAACATTCAAAATTAAAATCCTTGAAATTGGCTCATAGTCAATTAAATTACATTTCACACTATTATTTAAGAAATTTTTTGCATCAAAATTGGATAGGAAAAATATTGTAAATAAATACACTTATAATGAGTTACTTCCCTCAACAAGTTAGTTAGTACTACCCACCAAAATTCTATGTTCTTGTCCTTGAGTAGGCATGATATCAGACTATAACAATTTTACTATTGAATAGTATTAATGTTTAACTTTGAAAAATAAATATTCACATTTCAATATTATTATTATTTTTTAAACATTTGATCTAACCATAAGGTATTAGCTTTCATACAATATAGTGCCACATGGATAATTACTTTTCAATTTTCAATCTTCCTCATAGTTGATATACCCATCAAATGATCTCGACTCAAAATGATACCATAACTCATAGTCATATATAATAATAATAATAATAAATATTTAAGAAAAAATATCAAATGCACTTTACAATTAGTATCAAACTGATTTTCTTAAACAGTGGGAAAACTTATAGAAATTAAGTTATGAAGCTAGCAGTATGGATAGCCATTATAGGGTGTTATCTGCTAATACAAAATTATTCATCATTGTGATTCAAGGAAAACCACTTCTCTTAGAATTACCATATTGGTGGTTATAAAGGGTAGAATTTCACTCCTACCAAATGTCTCTAGTTCTTGATCCATTGCCCTGTTTCCTTACAACTAGCCCTTAACCAAGCAAAAGCAATTTTAAAACATGCTCTAAGACCACCCAATATAAATAGTTAATAAGATGATGAATTCATTTTTTAAGAGGTTTTTAAAACTTCACAAAGAAAATGTATACTAAATAGTTAGTGAAATGATGAATTATTTTTATGCCTTTTGGTTTTAACAGGAAGAAAATAAACATTGCTAAAATAAAAACAAATTCTAATAATTTTCATAATGAAATTGTGTGTTTATAAATTCCCAAACCTCCTTAAGATGAATAAAGAATCTATTACCTTTGTGATAATACAAAGGTTGAAAAGAAAAATCATTTTCTCTTCAATTATCCATCATATATTAAGATTAAATGTGAAAATATTTACCACTGCCAAATTTACCAAAGTTTAACCTCATATAAATATTTTTTAACATTACGATATCTTAATGTTTCTATTTTCCTAAAGCTGTATCACTAATTTTTAGATATCTATGCACTGAGTTTTTATTATTAAATTTATAGAAGAAAAACATTCAAAATTAAAATCCTTGAAAGTAGCTCATATTGAATTAAATGACATATGTACTATTAGTTATTTCTCACTATTATTTAAGCAATTTTTTGCATCAAAATTGGATAGGAAAAATATAGTAAATAAATACACTTATTAGAGTTAGTTCCCTCAACAAGTTAATTAGTACTACCCGCCAAACATTCTATGTTCTTTTCGTTGAGTAGACATGATATAAGACTATGACAATTTTACTATTGAACACTATTAGTTTAGCATTCACTAATGCAAGTTATAATTTTTAACTTTGAAAAATAATTATTTACATTTCAATATTATTAAAAATTTATTTTCAAACATTTAATAGAACCATAAGGTATTATCTTTCATACAATATAGTGCCACTTGGATAATCGCTTTAAAATTTTCAATCTTCCTTGTACTTGATAGACCCATCAATTGATCTCGACTCAAAATGATTCCATAAATCATAACCATATATAATTCCGAAAAGAAATATTTAAGAAAAAATATCAAATGCACTTTACAACCAGTATCAAAAACTGATTCATCATTGTTATTCAAGGAAAACTAGTCCTCTTACAATTACCATATTGGTGATTATAAGGAGTAGGCTTTCACTCTTACCAAATGTTTCTAGGTATTCATCCATTATCATGTTTCTTTATAATGAACTCTTAACCAAACAAAAACAATTTTAAAACATACTCTAAGAACCACCAATATAAATAATTAATAATATAATAAATCCAATATTTTTTTAAGCGGTTTTAATACTTCACAAAATGTGTACTAAATAGTTAGTGAGGTAATGAGTTATTCTTATGCCTTTTGGTTTTAAAACTAAGAAAATCAATACTGTCGAATGGCCCATCGAGTAGCTTAATTGCTGTAAGCTGATTTTATTTTTATTTGGGGGTAAAAGTTATGATTTATGATTTTTGTAATTTGAGTGTTTAAAAATGAAAATTAAGATAGAAAATTTATTAAAATATTTTTTGATAAATAAAATTAAAAATGTGTGTAATAAAAATGTTAATCAAAAGTTATTTCTATCAGATTCCGACATAAACTTCCGTAAACGAAAGCATTTGCTTGTTGCACTTCTTCAAACGGAAAAGGCTCTTAAGTCAACAGAAAAAGATGTGGACAATTACGAATAAATCGACTGCCCAACGATTAATTTGACTTAACTGCCGTGGCGAATCCGGTTTCCTGGCCTGGCAGCGATAGCATTTATTTTCGGATTTGCAAACGTTGACTATACTGTGGCTCACAGGTTTTCTATTCAAACTTTGGGCAGAAGACTGAGCGACTGCCTGACGACACAGTCACGTATGGCGTGCATTTATTCTTTTCCTACTACGAAATTTACACACTGAAATTGTATTATGTTGTTTTTCTGGTAGCGGTTGGACTCGTAATTTTTCTTTTGGTATTATCTTGGATATATCTTTTCAACATAAGTGAGTAGATGACAACATTCTTCTTAAGCACTCAAAATAAATCTAATTAAAACATATATATTTTTATTTTAAAAATAATTAAGTTAACACACACATGCATAAATATAATATCTATTGTCTCTAGGAAATTTTGGATGCTAATTCAGTTTGACCTAATGTTCATCCCATTGCATTATATTGGTTTAATCATTCATCCACTCAATTCTCTTCGGTTCATATGATCAACCATTTTGCGTTGAATTAGCTGTATGGAAATGTGGTATTGGGAAATCAAGTCTCTGAAAAATCTATAAAATAACAGTATCATCAAGGAGTTACTTCACAACTCAATAAGTTCTTGATAACACATGAAGGGAAGATCATATGTCTAGAGTTGTTATCCGCAGTTGTTTGGAATTAGAAAGATTATGGAAAATCTTACAGGTATGTGCATTGGTCTAAGAAGAAATAATTTTTAACTATATCTAAATGTTGTATTCTTTTAACCACCAACAAATAAAATAACATAAAGTGTTTGGACTGTACATGCCATTATTGCTTTTGTTGATGTAGTTGGAGGTTTATTAAATTTTGGATGAGATCGGAATCACATTTAAAACCCAAGGCATGTTTCCCTAATAAATTGATAAATGTAAGTTAGTGCACTTAATATAAAAGGGATGCAAAACAAGTACTTACCAACATAGAACTTGACAAATACACAACAATATTGGCTACGCTTAGTTAGCACCTTATGCTAAGCGAGATCATAATTACTTTTATATAATTTGTGGATCATGTGTGTGCTCATTTTCATTGTAAGAAGACTATTGATGACCCACCCAGTCTATGACTCCATAATAGGCAACTTTAAAACACTGAAGGCTACACTATAACTCTCAAGAAAGAGATTTTAACCCTTCAGATCTCTATCCATTTCATTAAACTACCCTCATATCAGTTATATAAACATGGAAGGATTCAGTTTTCTGAGTTTATTGTTTTAAAACTACTTCATTGGTTTAAATCTACGCAGCTATACCACCATTTGAATTTCGTCAAATGCTGAAGCCTCTACAAAATACTTATGTCTACACACAACAGTTTTTTGTTAAACTTCTTGCACATATTTCACTGTGCTTTCCTCCCTACAATCAATTATATTTCCTCCTGTACAACTGTTGTAGCCGCTACAACACCACCCAAAATTTTGGGTATATTTAAAATTTCGGATTCCCCCTCTACTCGCCTAGGCGTTAAAGTCTTTCACCTGACTTGCAGTCAACGACATCCCGTCGACCTATCTCTAACCCCTCACGAATTGTCTCACCACCATGACTTGATGTTGTCGCTGCAATCACGCCGTATGTGGGAGGGATCATCTAGCGTACGCTCGAACATTCTTACCGCGGTCGTGCCATGTGTAATGAGATTGCCATGCATATGTTTGAACGAGAACCTTGTGTGTATTGACGAGTAAAAGCCCTCGTGTTGTAGGTCATTAAGCATATTGTTTGAATGCTTCTCTTAAGCTTGTTAGTTTCATGTGTTTTATCTGTGGTTATCATTATGGAAGAGTAATTGTGATGTTGTAATATCCCACGCAGGTTGACCCCACAGGTGACAAACTCCTCAGTCATGTCACGACATCAAGGGAAATAAAAGTGGGCTCAACGACGAGGCCAAAGTTGCAGAACAGGGGAGGAGCAAGAGCAAACGATCAGTGCTGTTAAAAGGAGGATAGTGTGATACATGTTGATCAGAGAGAACCTTCTATGTCACTGATGCAAAAGCTTTCTTCACTAGTGCGCACTAGATGCTTTAAAGCGCTCCATTGGAAATATACAGATCTTGCATCATACCATCTCCATGTCGATGGGCGCATGCAAAGAAACACATTTCGCCACTTCGATGAGTCTAGTATAGCCCGGTGAACAAAAGCGGACTCATAATTTGTCTCTAGCCAATGACCATCTCAGTCAAGGCGTTCCCGTGCCAGGTAGCGGTGCAAAAGCACATAGGTTGGTGTGGCAAGCCCAAGGCAGAGTTTTCAAATATGTGAGCGCATCTTTCAGAAGTAACATTTATGAGCCCTAAGCTACATGGTGTGAAATTATTTATGCTGCAAGGAGTACAAAGTGAAACAAGGAGATGGCATTAAAACCCTAGTCGCCTTGCTCTTTCATATCCATAAGGTTTGTCTATGCGGAACCATAAGGGATGGGGAACTGCAAATTGAACCTAAGAGGTGATGATTAAACGCATGCACCTTTGGAAGACTGGCAACTTGATGCATATGCAAATAGTCTCTATAACTACAAAGCAGAAAGGCTCAATATTAGAAGGGTCATTAATATGGTTTGAGTAGCATTTTTCGACTCACGATCTTTCAAAACAAGAAGCCTTCATATTATGAGGTAAATCGAATGATCGAATTAAGACCAAGTTCGAAAACACGTGGTTTCAAAACCACCAAAGATCGTGGAACCAAAAAACTATGCAAAACATTATAGATGGGCGCAACTATGTGGATGAAGGTTATGGTTTAAATATGATGTGATGAAAACCAAGGGTAAGAACTCATATGGTTCGAAAAAACCATGGTATATCGTGGAGCAAAGCTAAGTAATAACATCATAGAGCACTCAAATGGACCAAGGTGATTGTTGTGTATATTAATGCATAGCGTAAAACAACGAAGTTCCCAAACCATATAAAGTGGCAAAATTTCAAACTTACGAGTAAAGCAATGATCACAACCATATGAAAACTTTCTATGGCAAGTTTCGACCTAGCCAAAAGTTGGTGGCATATATATCTTTATGGTCAAAGGTAGTGTTTACGTTGATTAGTCCAAAAGTATGAAACTTCCAAGTACGAAATTGTCAACGGTCTATCTCAAAGCATGCAGACACCGACGTAAAAAGTGCTAAAATGCTACCGGCTTCGACATAAGTATTTCGGAATGATGTATAACACAAGTTTGGCCAAACGCATGGTTGAACACTGATCACGTTTATGGCATAGTTTTATTCTTTAGAAAGATATATGTATAGAAGGCCGAAAGGCGTTTTCGTTCACTCTCTACGTTGCATGGAGTCAAACCTCCGATGGCACGTTTTGATTTACGTTAAAACGTTTGAGGCACGTATATATATATATAAGGTGGTCAATTCTATGATTAAAATGGTGGACCAGGACGTTCGAAGTCTGCGTGGCATGGAGCCCAACATCCATAAGCCAGATGAAAATGTTGATACGTATACGTGGCGGTTAACTGTTTAAACTAAAACCTTTCGACGTTATGCATGTGGGCCTTACGGAGAACCATAAGGAGTTTGCTACAATGTTTGCAAATACAGTTGGAGCGTCATCTCAAATACGGCGGTGCATTTCTTCGTTGAAGGGAATGGCACCAGCTTATTTTTGAACAGAGGAACGGTCTCGTGTGCAGTGTAATAAAGGAGATAGAAAAGTTGAACAGTCTTGATGTCGAGATATACGATCATGCCCATGCATATACGGGGAGCAGTGTGCAAAGGTTCGATGGGGCAGGTTGGAGCGGATATCTTTTATGGCCCAAAGGTGTGTTCAAGACGTGGCAACCAATTATTATAATACATGGATCGGTCAAACTGCATGGATAAAATGTTCGACGCGTCCGCCTCCAAGTCCGCATGGCAATGGTCATAAACAGAGCGTGCGTTTCTGGTAAGCGTATAAGGACATAGTGCTGAAATGGAATCTGAATGATTTATGCCGACCTCTGTAACCCCGACGGCAAGATTCCAGGAGAGAATCACTATTCAGATCTGCTGCACTCGCCATATTTAGAAAAACGTTATCGCCCCATATTCGCTGGGAGATGATTTTTGATATTGCTACTACTGACCACGTTGAGCTATCTTCGTAGAGCTCAGCCTTCGATCATTCCCCAGGTGCTTGCTGTTACCATGTCTAAAGGCATTGAAACCGGATCTTGCATGCCACATCGATTGTTTCGATATTGTTTGCAGCACGTTCAATTGCAGGCCTGCAAGGAAAAGATAAGCTCACCACAGAAGAAATGGTCTCACAGAAAGAGCAACCTTTTGATTTATTCTGAATCCATCAAGATACCAATCCTCCTGCACCCAGTCGCCACGCCGACCCGCAAAATTAACCGTTAAATTCTCCGAGTGCATGCAAATAGAACCCTAACAATTTCGTTGCAAGCATACATACGGGTAAGAGACTTTTCGACTCAGAGGAGAAGAATCCACATCTAATCAGCCGTGCACAACGACAGATCTAGTTTCTGGAAGTGGGATCGAAGTGCACAACCAAAGATGGTATTCGAAGCTGTATGCTCTTGTGTTAATGCATGTTGAATTGCATACGGATTCAGCTGTATCACTTCAACCATTGCCATAGGATACAGATCCTCCAAGAGAAGCGAAACGCTCATCTTAACCAGTGCAACAACGACTACAAAGCGTATCTCTGATACAGCAGATGCGAAATGCTCTGTTGCAAGCGCAAGAGTCCCACCTTGAAAATTATGACGAAGATGTTGATTCAAGGAGGCTTAGGGTTTGATGTTAAATCGGTCTAGCAGATTAATGTTACTAGATTTCCTTTGGAAGACTGGACATAGTGTATCAATGGTGCTGGTCTGCTTATGACCTGACTTGCCACCACGAAGACAAGTTGTTCGAAGGGCACAGAGAAAACCCACTTGAGCCATTCTCCCTGATGACAAAATGGCGCAACATTTGACCACATAGGGGTCCAACTGATTTTAGCTGTGATATATTATTGCATTTCTTGTGTTGATTCCTTAAATATTCGTGGATAATTATATGTATGTACAGGGCTAATATAAATTCATTTATCTGCAAGTTATATGAGAAGAAAAGGGACTATGTTAATTTATTTTGTTTTCTTGCAGGTAACATATTATTTCATGCAAATTCCCTTATTGCAGAAATAACACCGCTGGCAGATAGAGGTTGCTGTCTCACAGGGAGAGGGCTAAGCCAGGCCTTCAAAGAACCAGGTTATGATAACGCTGAAAGAGAAATGCAGAAGGGAGGACCGAAGGTCGCAAGGCCGTATCTCTTTGATTTTTCGCCTTTTGCGACCCCGCGACCCAGCGACCTAGTCGCAAGGTCGCAAGGTCGCATCTCTTTGGCTTTTCCGTCTTTTGCGACCTTGCGACCCAGCGACCTAGTCGCAAGGTCGCAAGGTCGCATCTTTTCGAATTTTTCGCCTTTGTGACCCCGCGACCCAGCGACCTAGTCGCAAGGTCGCACATCTTCGATTTTTCCACCTTTGCGACCCCGCGACCCAGCGACTTAGTCGCAAGGTCGCAAGGTTGCACATCTTCTATTTTTCCACCTTTGTGACCCCGCGACCCAGCGACCTAGTCGCAAGGTCGCAAGGTCGCAAGGCCGCATGTGCATCTGTTTTCACGATCCGTGACCCTGCGACCTAGTCGCAAGGTCGCAAGGCCGCATGTGCATCTGTTTTCACGATCCGCGACCCCGCGACCCAGCGACCTAGTCGCAAGGTCGCATCTCTTTGGTTTTTCCGCCTTTTGCAACTTTGCAACCCAGCGACCTAGTCGCAATGTCGCAAGGTCACATTCCCTCATTTTCTTACACCTTGCGACCCCGCGACCCAGTCAAATCGCAGGTCGCAACAGCAGCCAGGTCGCAGGTCGCAACAACAGCCAGGTCGCAGGTTGCAACAACGACTCAGGTCGCAGGTCGCGAAAAGGACCAGATCGCAAGGCAGCCCAACGGTCAGGAAGATGAAAGGTCAAAGAAGCCCAAAGGGCAGGTCTTGTTTATAAATACTCCTACGGGAGCTTGTACAAGGGGCTTTTCTTTTTGGAGACTCAAGAGCTACATTGTATTGTATTGGAAGATCATATTCTTAGACATGACTACGAATAATTGTTAAAACCCCTTTGTCGGATGATGTGTTTTGCTGAGACAGCACTGTGTGTATTCCTCAAACAGTTTCAGAACATCCTATGATTAATGAAACTGCATCTTCTATAATATCATTTATGCATCATGTTTATCTATGTTTGTGTGAATGATGTTTAGTTGTTTATCGCTTTCTAAATGAATGTTAATACCTTTGTCTATTAGCATTTCGTTTTATCTTTCAGAAAGTAACAAGGAATCTCGCCATTAAGAACTATTTCTTCTGTGGTCAGATACCTTGCAAGCATTACCCCAAAGACGTGCCGTTAACTGCATCTCTTCGGGCGTATATGTTTTATTTATTCTCTTGCTACGCATAGTGTTGTGAATATGTCCAATGCATCAATCAGGTATTTCGTATCCTATGAATAAGTGTGTGCCCGCAGATTCAAATCATGTTCTTTTGAGACCAGAAGGGAAGGCGTCTTAAGTGGTATCCGGACCCACACCCCGGATGGGATCCCCACTCCAAACGGTTTAAGGTCTAATTGGGACTTTTTACCGGGGAGATCCCCTACTGTTGGCTGGACAAATTTTCCCGTCAACAGATTTGGCGCTAGAAGGAGGGCCTGAACCTCCGACCAGGTGTTTAACGAAAAGGGGGGGGGCCAGATGACAAGCTGAGCCCTTTAGAGCCTGCAGTTAATCTCATATCTGTAATGGCTCGTTCCCGAATCATTCTCCCGAGATGTTTGTCGGAGTTTTATGAACCTGGATACTTCATCCCCGATAAACTTATGTATCACTTGTCCCAGTTAAAATTTGATGGTGAAAATGGGGTGTCCATAACCCAACACTATTCAGATTTTTGCGACTTTGGTGAGTGTTATGAAATTGAAAATGAAGGTTTCATTTGTTTGCTTCTCTTCCTCACTCTCGAAGGTCGCGCTAAGAAATGGTGCTGCACTTTGCCGGAATCTTCCATCCATTCATTTGAACAACTCGCCAGTGAATTACAACAAGCTTTTCACATGTATGATTTTCATAACGTTTTACTAAAGATAAATGACATCAGAATGGAACCTCAGGAATCTTTAGATGAGTTCTCTATCAGATTCGTTCATTATTGTTTTGAGTTCCCTGAAAAGGATGTCGATTGGAGGTTGTTAAGAGAACAGTTCGCGTATGCGATTCTCGTTTCCCTTGAACCATTTTAGTTAGCAACTCGACCTGAGCCTAGTGTTCCCTATGACAACCCGCAAGTCAATGGTTGTTCTGACCTTGAGTCTTTCACGTACCATGTCGAATCTGAACATCTCAGTGGCTCATTATCTCTTTTGGCTCATCAAACCTACCCTGAGCCCACTCAATGTCTCCCTGGACTTAGTCCTAAATCTGGTTCACATTCGGATTATGAATCGGGTTCACAGTGGGATTATGAAACTGGTTCATATTTGGATTATGAATCTAGTTCAGATTCAGATGATGAATCTAGTTCAGATTCGGATGACGAATCTGGTTCACATTCAGATTATGAATCTAGTTCAAATTCGGATTATGAATCTGGTTCACATACGTATTATGAATCGACTCCTACCCCGCATAAAGTTTATTCCCTTACAAGGCCTGTCAAATCTTTGTGTCCTCTGAACGACATGGATGTGCGTGTTGAAAAGCCTCGTATGGTTAACACCCCTGCGATTCAATCTTTTCGTTCATTGTTTCCTAGTTTGTTTCTCGATCCCGCCACACCAGTAATTTCTTCGAGACATTCAAAATTGCCTTATACTGGTATTGGCGACAATCATAAGCACGCAGATGGTGTTTCTCAATCACAATCCAAAATCGATGAATCTTTTAAATCTGATTTTTCTCACTTGGGATCTTTAGACAACCATAGGAGCAATTCCCCGTCTGAACAAATTCAAGATGTTCCCTCTATTGATCCATCCCAGTCAGTAACTCTCGGGGAGCCTGACATCTTAGGTACCCAATTCGATCAAATCAATGATTACAGTGATCCCTGCTTATCTAAAAACATGTTCAATCATACCACCGAGGACTATCACTCAGATCTCTTGGCCAACCCTATGAAGACACCTGAATTCGATGATTTTCTGTCGAAAGATTCAAGTACCCACCAGAAAGTCGAAACGCGTCAACTTCCGCCGAACGTTTCTGAAATAACAATTCCCCAGTACCATGCTCCTTCCAGCATAAACGTGTCGAATTCACCCCATCCTGGCAAATCTGGAGAATCCGACATTTTGGATAATCAATCTGTCAGTGTGCAAACATTCGACCAAATTGATATAAAGCCCACTAACATCTTTCAAATCACTACGATTGATGATCACGCCCATTCGCCTGTTAATCTCGCCGAGCAGTCAAAGTTGGAAAGCCCCTTGCTCGAAGGTCCAGAGTTTGTTCAAAGCAGTGAGGAATGTCAGGCTCCTTTAAACGTGGATTCAGATCCCCATACCCTTAACCAAACCCAGGAGCAACCCCGGACTAGAGTTTTCGAAACTAGAATTTCTACGCTTGGATGTGCATGCATCTATAATTCGCCTGGCACTTGCGTCTTGTTTCCATTCCATAAAACTGAACGTCCCCAACACCATGATGAGATTGTCGATCAACTCAACCGACCCCATTCGGTGAATGTGCTTACAAATAGGAATTGGCTTACCCATCACCCCTCAAATCGAGGATCATGCATGAATGATTTTATGTCATTTATCCATAATGTTGAGTTTCAAGAACATACTGCTGGTTATCAAGATAAGAATGGGATTTAGCTTGCACAGTTTGTTCTGGCATGTTCTTTGGTAAGTATGTCTGATCATCTTACCGTGGCACCTGCTCCTCAGGTAAGTTTTGTTGCTGCTACACTTCTATGGATACTAGCTCTGATCCTGATCATTGTTGCTCTTGCAGGTCAGGAACTAATGCGGTGGCTGCACTGGAAAACTGATTTTACCTAGCCCGACCGCATCATTGGTTAAACTAGGGTTTAGGTGTAGGCTAGCTAGGACCTGCAATAAAATTTTTAGTTCAGATTTAATTAGGTTTACTTGCAAAATTTTTACTTCATAGTTTAAAAGTGTGTTTGTTGTTTTTATTTACGATTAATATTTTAGACATCATCATGTTAAAAGTATTTTCCTTTCAATTCCTTTTCAGTTGCTTGTTGTTGCATAAATAATCACTGCTTGTATTTTCACTTACAACTGTTTGATCGCTCTCGCACATGGCGTTGCATTGCACCTTGAGCCTTGCTTATTACATCGTGTCGTACTTTCTCTCCCTCACATCATTTTTATCATATCGCCTGCCACTTCATGAGCCCTCATTGCAACCCTATCACCTTGCAGTTTTGTTTTTCCCTGATTGCTGAAACAGTAACCCCATTGTTTTGCGTGAGGTTGCGGTGGCTATCCCAAGAGGCAACTTTCTCTTAGGACCAGTCATCAAAGCGCTTTCTCAACAAGATGCCTATGAGTCTAAACTTATTATCTGGGGAGATACGAGCCGGTTGTTTGTGGGAGACCTATGAGTTTGAAATGGCCCATACCCGTAAGCCTAATCCTTGTGCCTGGCATAGTCTTGGACATTTTAATGTGCTGTTCTGCACGCTGCGCCTATTATGGTGGATGGGATGTGAAGGTTTGGCACGAGGGCAAACCCAAATCAGGATATCTTTCAGTTTCTGTAAAACAAGAGACAACCTCTCATGCTCGTAAAATAAGTCGGGATCCCTCATCCGCCCATGAAAAATAAGTGCCACGAGCACATGAAAATAAGTGCTACAAGCACATGAAACAAATAAGGGTAAAGGATCGAGAAAGGCTTCCTGCGCAGAGAGGTAATGCAACGACTCCGCCGGGGTACTGACCAGGCTCGCTGGCAGTGGAGCAACGTTTGTGATTTCTTGAAGTGACTCCGCCGGGGTACTGTCCAGGCCTGCTGGCAGCGGAGCAACACCAGAAACTTACTTTAAAAAATCCTGAAAATAATAAACCCACTGCCTTGCTCTTCACATCATCAGCTAGCTACTGGCGTCTGTGAGCTTTCTCTTTGATGTGTTTATGATTAACGGGACTTAGTTGAGGCACAAGGATTAGGCATACCTGTAAAGGGCCAAAGTAATACAAAGGGTACCCACGGAACTGGTTCAATATTCCCTTGCATCATTATCCGGACTCAGACTATTGTGGTGATATTGACAGAGATGCTGGATTCTACCAGTGGTTCGCCATTTGTTGTAGCCGCTACAACACCACCCAAAATTTTGGGTATATTTAAAATTTCGGGTTCCCCCTCTGCTCACCTAGGCGTTAAAGTCTTTCACCTGACCTGTAGTTAACGACATCTCGCTGACCTATCCCAAACCCCTCACGAGTTGTCTCATCACCATGACTTGATTATGTCGTTGCAATCACACCATATGTGGGAGGGATCATCTAGTGTACGCTCGAACATTCTTACCGCAGTCGCGCCATGTGTAATGAGATTTCCATGCATATGTTTGAACGAGATCCTTTTGTGTATTGACGAGTAAAAGCCCTCCTGCTGTAGGTCATTAAGAATATTGTCTGAATGCTTCTCTTAAGCTTGTTAGTTTCATGTTTTTTATCTGTGGTTATCATTATTGAAGAGTAATTATGATGTTGTAATATCCCACGCAGGTTGACCCCACGGGTGACAAACTCCTCAGTCATGTCACGACATCAAGGGAAATAAAATTGGGCTCAACGACGAGGTCAAAATTGCGGAACAGGGGAGGAGCAGGAGCAAACGATCAGTACTGTTAAAAGGGGGATAGTGTGATACAAGTTGATCAGAGAGAACCTTCTATGTCACTGATGCAAAAGCTTTCTTCACTAGTGCGCACCAGATGCTTTAAAGCGCTCCATTGGAAATGTCCAGATCCTGCATCATACCATCTCCATGTCGATGGGTGCATGCAAAGAAACATATTTCGCCACTTCGATGAGTCTAGTATAGCCCGGTGAACAAAAGCGGACTCAGAATTTTTCTCTAGACAATGACCATCTCATTCGAGGCGTTCTCGTGTTAGGTAGCAGTGCGAAAGCACGCATGTTGGTGTGGCAAGCCAAAGGCAGAGTTTTCAAATATGTGAGCGCATCTTTGAGAAGCAGCATTTATGAATCCTAAGCTACGTGGTGCGAAATTATTTATATTGCAAAGAGTACAACGTGGAGCGATGAAAAGGCCTTAAAACCCTAGTGTACACAACAACATATCCATAAGGTTTTAAATACATCACGGAACCATAAGGTTAGAGACTGCAAATTAGACAGAGGTGATGATTAAATGCATGCACCTTTTGGTAGCCTGGCACATTGATGCATATGCAAATAGTCTCTAGAACTACAAAGCAGAAAGGCTCAATATTAGAAGGGCCATCAATGTGGCTTGAGTAGCATTTTTTGACTCACGATCTTTCAAAACAAGAAGCCTTCATATTATGAGGTAAAGTGAATGATCGAATTAAGACCAAGTTCGAAAACATGTGGTTTCAAAACCACCAGAGATCGTGGAACCAAAAAACTATGCGAAAACATTATAGATGGGCGCAACTATGTGGATGAAGGTTATGGTTTTAAATATGATGTGATTAAAATCAAGGGAAAGAACTCATATGGTTCAAAAAAAACCATAGGATATCGTGGAGCAAAGCTAAGTAATAACATTATAGAGCACGCAAATTCAATGGACCAAGGTGATGTTGTATATAATATTAATGCATAGCGCAAAACAACGAAGTTCCCAAACCATATAAAGTGGCGCCCAACCTTACGAGTAAAGCAATGATCACAACCATATGAAAAATTTCTATGGCAAGTTTAGGCCAGCCTACACTTAAAAGTTTGTGGCATATATATCTTTATGGCAAAAGTGGTGTTTACGTTGATTAGTCCAAACTTCAAGTACGAGAGTTTTCCATGTGTCTATCTCAAAGCATGCAAGACAATCGACGTAAAAGGGTCGCACGTTACCGGTTTTTAGATTACGAGTATTCAGTCGGATGCATAACCACTGACGATCAAGCGCGCATGGTTGAAAAATGTAGAGTGACTATGGCGAGTTTTATTTTTTTTATTCTTTAGAAAGGATATATGGTATTGGGCCGAAAGGCGTTTTCGTTCACTCTCTACGTTGCATGGAGTCAAAACATCCTATGGCATGCTTCGATTTACGTTAGAACGTTTGAAGCACGTATGTATATATAAGGTGGTCAATTCTATGATTAAAATGGCGGACCAGGACGTGCGAAGTCTGTGTGGCATGGAGCCCACGTCCATAAGCCAAATGAAAATGTTTATACGTATACGTGGCGGTTAACTGTTTAAACTAAAACCTTTCGACGTTATGCATGTGGGGCTTACGGAGAACCATAAGGAGTCTGCTACAATGTTTGCAAATATAGTTGGAGCGTCATCTCAAAGACGGCGGTGCATCTCTTCATTGAAAGGAATGGCGCCAGCTAAGTTTTTGAACAGAGGAACGGTCTCGTGTGCAGTATAATAAAGGAGATAGAAAAGTTGAACAGTCTTGGTGTCGAGATATACGATCATGCCCATACATATACGGGGAGCAGTGTGCAACGGTTCGATGGCACAGGTTGGAGCGGATATCTTTTATGGCCCAAAGGTGTGTTCAAGACGTGGCAGCAAATTATTATAATACATGGATCGGTCAAACTGCATGTATAAAATGCTCGACGCGTCCGCCTCCAAGTCTGCATGGAAACTGTCATAAACAGAGCGTGTGTTTCTGGTAAGCGTATAAGGACATAGTGCTGAAATGGAATATGAATAATTTATGCCGACCTCTATAGCCCCGACAGCAAGATTCTAGGAGAGAATCACTATCTATATCTGCTGCACTCGCCATATTTAGAAAAACGTTATCGCCCCATATTCGCTGGGAGCTGATTTTTGATATTCCTACTACTGACCACGTCGAGCTGTCTTCACAGAGGTCAGCCCTCAATCATTCCCCAGGCGCTGGCTGTTACCATGACTAAAGGCATTGAAACCGGATCTTGCATGCCACATCGATTGTTTCGATATTGATTGTAGCATGTTCAATTGCAGGCCCGTGAGGAAAAGATAAGCTCACCACAGAAGAAATGGTCTCACAGAAGGAGCAACCTCTTGATTTATTCTGAATCCATCAAGATAATTCAGAATCCTCCGCAGACCTAGTCAGCACGGCCGACCTGCAAAATTATCCCTGTTAAACAGCCTCTGAGTGCATGCAAATAGAACCCTAACAATTTTGCTGCAGGGATACATACAGGTAAAAGAGTTTTCGACTCTAAGGAGAAGAATCCACATCTGATTAGCCATGCACAATGACAGATCTGGTTTCTGGAAGTAGGATTGAAGTGCACAACTAAAGATGGTATTCGAAGCTGCATGCTCTTGTGTTAATGCATGTTGAATTGCATACGGATTTAGCTGTATCGCTTCAACCATTGCCATAGGATACAGATCCTCCAAGAGAAGCGAAACGCTCACCTTAACCAGTGCAACAATGACTACGAAGCGTATTTCCGATACAGCAGATGCAAAATGCTCTGTTGCAAGCGCAAGAGGCCCACCTTGAAAAATTATGATGAAGATGATGATTCAAGGAAGCTTAGGGTTCGATGTTAAATCGGTCCAGCAGATTAATGTTACTAGATTTCCTTTGGAAGACTGGACATAGTGTAGCAATGGCGCTGGTCTGCTTATGACCTGACTGGCCACCACGAAGACAAGTTGTTCGAAGGGCACAAAGAAAACCCATTTGAGTCATTCTCCCTGATGACAAAATGGCGCAACATTTGACCACACAGGGGTCCAACTGATTTTAGCTGTGATAGATTATTGCATTTCTTGTGTTGATTCCTTAATATTCATGGATAATTATATGTATGTACAGGGCTAATATAAATTCATTTATCTGCAAGTTATATGAGAAGAAAAGGGACTATGTTAATTGTTTTTGTTTTCTTGCAGGTAACATATTATTTCATGCAAATTCCCTTATTGCAGAAATAACACCGCTGGCAGATAGAGGTTGCTGTCTCACAGGGAGAGGGCTAAGCCAGGCCTTCAAAGAACCAGGTTATGATAACGCTGAAAGAGAAATGCAGAAGGGAGGACCGAAGGTCGCAAGGCCGTATCTCTTTGATTTTTCGCCTTTTGCGACCCCGCGACCCAGCGACCTAGTCGCAAGGTCGCAAGGTCGCATCTCTTTGGCTTTTCCGTCTTTTGCGACCTTGCGACCCAGCGACCTAGTCGCAAGGTCGCAAGGTCGCATCTTTTCAAATTTTTCGCCTTTGCGACCCCGCGACCCAGCGACCTAGTCGCAAGGTCGCAAGGTCGCACATCTTCGATTTTTCCACCTTTGCGACCCCGCGACCCAGCGACTTAGCCGCAAGGTCGCAAGGTCGCACATCTTCGATTTTTCCACCTTTGCGACCCCGCGACCCAGCGACCTAGTCGCAAGGTCGCAAGGTCGCAAGGCCGCATGTGCATCTGTTTTCACGATCCGTGACCCTGCGACCTAGTCGCAAGGTCGCAAGGCCGCATGTGCATCTGTTTTCACGATCCGCGACCCCGCGACCCAGCGACCTAGTCGCAAGGTCGCATCTCTTTGGTTTTTCCGCCTTTTGCAACTTTGCAACCCAGCGACCTAGTCGCAATGTCGCAAGGTCACATTCCCTCATTTTCTTACACCTTGCGACCCCGCGACCCAGTCAAATCGCAGGTCGCAACAGCAGCCAGGTCGCAGGTCGCAACAACAGCCAGGTCGCAGGTTGCAACAACGACTCAGGTCGCAGGTCGCGAAAAGGACCAGATCGCAAGGCAGCCCAACGGTCAGGAAGATGAAAGGTCAAAGAAGCCCAAAGGGCAGGTCTTGTTTATAAATACTCCTACGGGAGCTTGTACAAGGGGCTTTTCTTTTTGGAGACTCAAGAGCTACATTGTATTGTATTGGAAGATCATATTCTTAGACATGACTACGAATAATTGTTAAAACCCCTTTGTCGGATGATGTGTTTTGCTGAGACAGCACTGTGTGTATTCCTCAAACAGTTTCAGAACATCCTATGATTAATGAAACTGCATCTTCTATAATATCATTTATGCATCATGTTTATCTATGTTTGTGTGAATGATGTTTAGTTGTTTATCGCTTTCTAAATGAATGTTAATACCTTTGTCTATTAGCATTTCGTTTTATCTTTCAGAAAGTAACAAGGAATCTCGCCATTAAGAACTATTTCTTCTGTGGTCAGATACCTTGCAAGCATTACCCCAAAGACGTGCCGTTAACTGCATCTCTTCGGGCGTATATGTTTTATTTATTCTCTTGCTACGCATAGTGTTGTGAATATGTCCAATGCATCAATCAGGTATTTCGTATCCTATGAATAAGTGTGTGCCCGCAGATTCAAATCAAGTTCTTTTGAGACCAGAAGGGAAGGCGTCTTAAGAGGTAGCCGGACCCACACCCCGGATGGGATCCCTACTCCAAACGGTTTAAGGTCTAATTGGGACTTTTTACCGGGGAGATCCCCTACTGTTGGCTGGAAAAATTTTCCCGTCAACAACAACAAAATCCAAATTTGCAAAGAACATGTCCACAATTGTGGATCGATTCATTACATAAAACAACTATATCAGGGAACTGTTCCTACTCGATTTCGTCTTGTTTTTCAATAATATGCAAAGCCAACGCAAAATAATAATGCGCTAAAATAATATTAAACATGATTTGACATCCCTTTTGAATTTCATAGCACGATCTCCACGCTTAAATGCCTACTTGTTCTTGAACACAATGATCTTTACTGTGATCTTCTCCAAAACACTTCCGGTTGGTCTTGGATCTCCATCAACACTTGCCTTTGACATCGAATTCACCATTTGATTTTTCCGAAGAGGTTATAATCCTCTTCGCAGGACTTTTGTATTCCTGTACTCATGCAATCCCTAGGGATGCAGAGATATACACTATCACATAATGAACAGGATTTCACATAGTCGATTCATATAACACTGAAAACATAATGTTCCTCTTTTCTATATTAATCAAATTCATGCATAAACTACATAGATTGACCTAAGGTATTCTATACCTTCTTGACCTTAACTACATTCAGTAATATTCCCCTATCTCTGGCCTAGTTTTCTTCGTTAAAATTGCCTCTTTTTTTAATGCTTTTGAGGCTTACAATAATATAAAAAAGGGATTCTACAACCATTTGTGGTTCAGATCCACAATCTACTCAACGATATCCTAAATATTGTCTAGATTCACTTTTAAATCAACTAAATCCCTATTCTAGGATCTCCTAATCCCTAAGATCTTCAAGAGATCTTCACAAGTCTAATATTTCTCATATTCTCACATATTTGAGAATATTTACATTTAAAACCTCACACACATATTTCTCACTCAAATCATTCAAAACACACAAAATTCCCTATCTATTCTTCAACACTTATTCGAATCTCACAACAAAACCATAATCCCTAACTATTTGTATTTTTTAACACCTATGCTAACAAATTTGATCTTTTTGTTTACATAATGCATAAATTTAGAGTCTGCAACCTGATTCTGCACCAAAATAAAGAATCTTCATATTCGACTTGATTCCCTTTGATCAACAGTTCTCATGTAAACAAATAAACTAGTATGAACCTTGTCATCGTGTCTATGGGAGATTCACGTTGTTAACAAACTTTGTAACTATCAAAGGAAGCTTTACCAAGTACTTTGACCATTGTTTTATGCACTATCTGGAAGACCTGGGTGTGATTGAGGGGAAACATCAACATATCGACCCTCTATTCTTCAAAACCCATGTGCTTTTTTTCCTTCAGGACATCTTGATGTATGAGAATCGTGGACGTGAGAACAGAAACCCAAATGTTGGAACAAGAACCAAACTTCTGGAATACGAACTGTACACCCTCTTTGGTAAAGACATTTTACCGTCCAGGTTAATGTAAAACATTGTAGTTTAATTCTCCTGCATCAGACTCCCAAAGTTGAAAACATTCATCATCTCCTGATCATGTGATTTCATATGCTGATGAAAACCTCGAGGGTCCCAAACCTTAATCTGTAATTGTCCAAATTCTCTGCACCTTTGCTGCTGTTGTATGTATGCTATCTTCTGATTCATTTTCCTTCCTTCAATCAGCTTCAAATTCTGATTAATCATCCCTTCTACTGTCAGTTTTCTCCATCTAGAGTGTCCCATCATCAACTTCGATAGTTCCTCAATCACATAATCAATTTATGTTTTTCCCTGCAATCCTTGATTTCTTTCATTACAATCTTCTTGGGCTAAGCATCCTTGCATTTTTCTGTTGTTCCTGATATCATTTTTTTTATTGCATCTTCACCTGTATACCCTTGACTACTCTCAAGATTTTTAGAATACTCATATACACAATTTCACACACAATTTCACATCCTTCAATTCCACATTTAACTTATGGAATCTTTCATACAATTTCTTCTCTTGAATTTGACTAAAACAACCAATTAAATCCAAATGCTTCATATCTTTCCTTACCATATGAGTAACATTATTATCAATCAATTTAATTATTGCTTCCTTGTACTCTTCTGTAGCCCAATATAAAATTTCCTCCACAAATATATCTTTAATCCAATCCATTGGATCACTTAAGTCTTCAATAATTTCTGTACCTTCAACATCTTTCTCGATATTTTGATGTAACAATGTTTCCTCCATAACATGATTTTTAATATGCCCTTGAAAAGGAAATTATTCCTTCACCACACCCTTCATTGCTTGACCACCTATAAACACATTTTCCTACAATTCCTTACATGTCTCCATGCAAATAATGGAGCTACCAATACCATCATTAAGCATCAATCTCTACTCAGGTTCACATCTGTTAATTTCCTTATCTTCCTTCATATCCTCAACAAAAAATTCTTCTGACTGTATTTCAGTCTCTTCATCAACCAAATTTGCATGTGCTCCCCCTTGGTTTTCCTCATGAGACAACATAGTCTCATTCTCCATCAAAATTCCATTTTGATCTTTCCTCTTTGAAATGTCTTTGTACATTTCCTTCATCTTCATGATAGCTTCAACTAAATATCTATCACCTGTTTCTCCCTTTTCCATATCACAATCTCTATGTTTAGCTTCATCTCTTTGATCTTCATCTTGAACTTATCCTCTATTAAGAAGTGCATCTATGTACATCTTATGTTGTACTAGTTCAAAATTGTCTTCTTCTAAGAAGTATTCATCATCATATATGGGCTTACAATCTTCTTCAATTTCTATGATACCTGCAGAAGATTGTTTATCGTTATGTACTTCAAAACCTACCTGCTTACACCAATCATGAGAAAAATGATATCCTTTTACCATCATCATCTCTAATTTATCATTACGCATGAGACATTCATTAGGCTTCTCATCTTCCTTAACATGTATAGAAATTTCCAATAATTGTTCTTCATTTGCTTCTTTGGAAACATGCATATGGACTATACCTTGACTATCTTCATTTTCTAAATCTGTAACCACACACAAAATGTCAGAAATAAAAACATTATCCTTGTGATCCTTACTTATCAGCATATCCATTTGCTGATGTGAACTCTTCAAAGAGCTCATGAGACTTCCTACAAGTCTCTCTTCCTCCTCATTCTCCAAGAAACTTATAAGATCCTCGATAGATCTTTTCTCAACATCATCATCTCAAAGGATATGACATTTCTTTGGTTCAAAATATTGAACTATTTACTTTGTTTTCAATGGCCTGTATCTAAACTCAGCTCCTCTGATCTTCTATTTCTTCTTCATTTTCCTTATACTTTTCCTCAGTTTCTTTAAAAATTACTATACCACTGGCCACCGAATTTCCTTCTTCATACTCCATCCTCTTCTCTCGTTTACATCCACCTTTTTCTGTAACAACTTCTCCATGTAACTGAGTTCATTTATTATCTCAGTCTTCTCTCTGTCAAACTCCTCTTGACTCATTACCTCTATGCCCTTTACCTTGGAATATTTTCTTCTATTGTGACTTTCCTCTAAACTTCTGCAATGACCTTCAGTGGTCATTGGTTTCATACTCTTTGTGAACTCCATATTGTTCACTTGTGGACTACACCTAACCCTCCTTTTTTAGTAAGCCTCCATACCTGCCTTTGATATCTCAGCAAGATTTTCTCCTTAAGCTTAGCCTATTGATACCTTACCTTACCAAGATATCTCCTTGAGCTTGATATATGGTTCTCTGCCTCTCGAGCCATTATTTCAGCAAACTATTTTTCTCTTTTAGGCTCTACGACTTCCACTTCATTTTAGAACACTCACTTGTCCTCCCTATACAAACTCTGTTGGAATTCTTGAAGGTTCTACCACTTTTTAAGAGCTCACATGTTATTCCTTTTGAGAACACAACTAGTTATTTGTCACAACTCCTCTTAGTTGTCTTTGCTGCTAACACCCTCTTTTTCTGCAACCTGAAATTTGCAAACACAATCCTCAAACCCAGAAAAAAAAATTAAAACATACCATATAACCTTCAAGACATCTGCATTATCTTGTTCCACCATTCATCTACACTTTGAATGGACTATTCCCTGTTCATTTTCCTCTACAAATTCTCCTTAAGAGTATCAATTACTCCCCATATTCTCCCACACTTTGTCTCTATGTGTCTGCTGTCTGTCAAATTTAAAATTTGATCCTTTCTTCCTGTGTGATATCTTTAACAAATGCACACAAAGCACACTAGCTTTTCTTTCCTTCTTTTTTTTGTCAATCTTTACTGATCTCCTCTTTCTCCAATCACAATTGTATTTGCATATACAATTTCAAGGGCATAACTCTACTCTATTTTTCCTTGAAAGAGATTTTACTTGCTCTGATACCACCTGATGACCAACAAGGTCTATGACTCCATAATATGAAGCTTTAAAACACTAAACTATACACTATAAGTCTCAGGAAATATTCTTTAATGCTTTAGATCTCTATTAATTTCATTAAAATGCCCTCATATCAGTTATATAAACATGGAAGGATTCAGTTTTACGAGTTTATTTATTTTTAAATACTTCACTGCTTTAAATCTACGTAGCTATACCACCATTTGAATTTCGTCAAATGTCGCAGCCTCTGCAAAATAGCTATGCCTACTCACAACAGTTTTCTATGGAACTTCTGGCACAGGTTTCATTGTGCTTTCCTCCCTACAATCAATTCTATTTCCTACTCTACAACATAAGCCAAATTTGCAAAGAACATGCCCACAATTGTGGATCGATTCGTTAGGTAAAACAACTATATCATGGAATTTCTCATGCTTGATTCCATCTTGTTTTTCAATAATATGCAAATCCAATGCAAAATAATAATAAACACGATTTGACCTCCCTTTTGAATTTTAGAGCACGATCTCCATGCTTAAATGCCTATATGTTCTTGAACACTGTGATCTTGACCGTGATCTTCTCCAAAACACTTCCAGCTGGTCCTGGTTCTCCATCAACACTTCCCTTTGACATCAAATTCACCATTTTATTTTTCCTAAGAGGTTATAATCCTCTTCATAGGACTTGCATATTCGTGTACTCACACAATCCCCAGGTATGCAGAGATATAAACTATCACATAATGAATACGATTTCACATAGTCTATTCATATAACACTCAAAACAGAATGTTCCTCTTTTCTATATTAATAAAATGCACACATAAAATATATAGATTTACATAAGGTATTATATACCTTCTTGACCTTAATGTTGAGATTCAACAAGAAGATCCTAGCTAAAATTAAGCACCTACACTAGGATGGAGCCTCAGAATATTTTTAGGTGGAGGTCTATTTATAGATGTATGTGCAAGTTTTATTTATATATCGCATGTCTATTTATAGATGCATGTCATCTATGATTATCCCTTAATAATAGTTGGACAATAAACAATAATCTATTCTCAATGAGCACTTGGAAATAGTTAAATGAAGTCGCAAATCAGTTAGTTATAGGAATTTCGAGTTAAGAGGTTGGTTGGTGGGACAAGCAAGTGGAATTAGTTGTAATTGAGTGATTCGAATTTGTAACAAAGTTGGAAGTGCAGTTATGAAAGTTGTAAAGTAGTTTATGTCAGTTAAGTGAGTTAAAATCAGTTGTGCTAGTTGTAGCTGAAGATACACTAGTGAGAGATCAAGTGAATTAATTATTAATTAATTCAAAATCAGTGGTGTCACATGCAACTGAATATTTAATACTATTAACTGCATGCATGTAAAATCCAGTGTAGACCCAGTTGAGATGTAGGTGAAAGGGACAATTGAATGTCAGTTGTGACATTATCGGCTCCACACATGCAACCACACACACATTGGATGTGCCAATGAGGATTGTGCAGTCAAGCAAGAAGGATTCCATTGATTTAGAGATTTTTATCAGTTGGGATTGTGCAGTGGAGGCAGGCTGTTTGGAGACAGTAAATTGGCTAAGGAACTTGCCAATTTTTGTATGATAGTGTGAGACAGTTAGCTCATGTATTGAGAGCTCTTGGATATAGCTTTTTATGTAATTTTTTCATGATCCACAATATAATACATAATAGAATATAGTGGGGATTTTAGCTTTATTCTTTCTTGGTAAATTATCTTTGTTATGTCTGACTGATCTTTCTTCATGATATTGTGATTGGCGATTGTGTTTCAATTTCCGCAAATATTTGTAGAAGCGATTTTGTATTTAACAGTGGCATATAATTGTTAGATCAGGAGAATCCAGGAAATATATATTTTGTATTAAATTTATACATGGTATCAGAGAACATGAAATTGCAATTTTGAAGTAGGAGTTGAGTTTATTGGTGGAAAGAACTTGAATTTGCAGAAAGACTTTATTCACGCTACAACTGATTCAAGATCGAAATGTCTTTCAATGGCTTCAGGTTAGAGTATGCACTTGAGGACAGCTCGAACTACATTTATTGGAAGGACAGGATGGAGGAAGTATTCAAAGAAAATGGCTTGAAGGAATTCATTGAAAAAGATGTTGCAAATATTGATGCACGGTGAAAGACAGTGGAAAAGGCGAGGATGATTCTATTGGAGGATGTACGAGACCACATTGTCTCAAGCCTCCATGGGAAATCCAAACCATATTTTATGTGGAAGGCTTTGACAGATCTATTCCAAGGCAGTAGCGACCATAGGAAATTGGCGCTCAAAGTTAAACTCAAAAAGATCAAGATGGAAAATGGCAACATCATTCCAAAGTATCTCACAAAGTTTGTCCAATGTCGGGATGAACTGGGGTGTGTGGGAATAACTGTTGCTGATGATGATTTGGTGAGATTAGCACTCTTAGGACTTCCAAATATTGGGCACAATGATCAAGACTCTGCCAATGGATGCGAAAATTGGAGATTGGGAATGACTGTGGTCGGATCTAGTGCAGGAGGAGTTCAAGCGGAGCACCAAATATGGCTCTTCATCAAAGCATGATGATTAAGAGGATTGTGATTTTTATGCCAAGGTGAAGAAGGGGAAGGGGAATAAATTCCATTCTAAATCCAATTCTAAAGGCAAGAAGCTGGATATGTCAAAGGGTGAAGTATTTTCACTATTACAAACATGGGCATCTCGCTAATAACTGTCCGCAAAAGAAGAAGAACAAGAAGTTTGTTGGAGCTGTAGTTGGAGAGGCCCTTACCTCACAATTTGAGCTTGACTTCTCCTCAATAGCATGCATGGTGTCAAGTGCATTAGGATCAGTGTGGTATTTGGATAGTGGTGCTTCCTTTCACTTGACGGGAGATAAGGAAATTTTCAGTGACTTGGAGGAGAAAGATATCCAAATGCATATAGAGATGGGCAATGACGGATGATACAGTGCGACCGACATTGGTACCATTACCTTTCAAAGGGAGTTCGTAAACCATTTCAATTGAAATATGTTATGCATGTTCCAGGTCTGGAGAAAAATTTGGTCTTAGCCGCAATGTTGGAGGACAGAGGCTATGACGTTGTTTTTAGCGATGGAAAAGCTTTCCTGCAACATTAAACAATGGGTAAAGCTAAGAGGATAGGGATTCGAGTTAATAATATTTTCAAGTTGGAGGTAGATGGTTGTGCTGCAATGATGGGCAGGGAAAACAAGTGGTGAGCCGGGATGAGGGCGAAATATGGCACAGGAAATTAGGTCATATTCATCATGGAGCCTTGAAATTCATGCAACAAATATCTACTGGACTTCCAGTGGGAACACTTGCTAAGTTAGATCAGTGCAAGGGTTGCACCATAGCAAAGTATGTAAAGTCCACCTTTCATGAGAAGGAGAACCATCCTTCAGGGATCCTTGAGAGATTTCTCACAGACGTGTGTGGACCATTCTCGGTTGTTTCAACAGCAAAACATAAGTACTATGTTATTTTTGTTGATGAATTTTCTTGTAAATGCTGGATATTCTTCATGCAGAAGAAAGATAAAAAATTATCAAAGTTCTGTGAGTTTAAGGAATTGGTGGAGAAAGAGTCGGGGAAGAAAATGAAAGCTCTTATGAGCGATAATGATGGAGAATACATCTCTAATTAATTCAAAAAAAATTGCATCAAATAAGGAATTTTAATAGAACTCATAGTGCCTCATAACCCATAGCAAAATGGGGTCATAGAGAGGAATAACTGAATGACTGTGGGTGCAGCATGAGCGATGTTGCATGATTAAGGCCTATCAATGCATTTGTGGGTGGAAGCATGCAACACTGCGGTTTATATGCAAAACCATTGTCCTCATAGAGTACTTGGCATGAGTACACCTGAAGAAGCTTTCACTGTTAAGAAACTAGATGTTTCACACTAAGATTTTTGGCTCATCTGTTTACGTGCATGTGACCAAGGATGCCAGGAAGAAGTTGGAGCCAACCATTGAAGTTGGAATTTTTGTGGGGTACACAGAAACACCTGATAATTATCGTGTGTATTTTCCAAATAGTTAAATTAGTGTGGTGTGATGCGATATAAAATTTGATGAGGGGAAATCCATGCGGTTGTTCCTTGAGTGGTAGCTAGACTTGCATGTGGAGGAGGAACTATTGGTTCCCAAACATGAGTCTCTAGATGTGGATTAGCCATAGGAGGAGGTTCATAGAGTGGAGGAGTCCACTCACACAGGTCCAACCATCAGAACTAACAGAAGGCGTACCAAAGAAGCTGATAGGTTGAGACTTGATGCTGTACAGAATGTAAGAGTACCTACTTCATAGTGCATATAAAGAGAGTCTCTTGACTGATTTACTAGATACATGGCTCTCATGAGAAAATGTATTGTGACCGAAACATCTTCCTTTCAAGAAGCAGTGTAGGAGCCCATATGGGTAGATGCAATGGTGGAGGAGTATGACTCCATTGTCAAAAAAAGTGCTTACAAAATTATTCCAAGGCCAGTTGATAAATCAATGGTAGGTTCGAGATGGATCTACAAGGTAAAGCAAGGTGTTGATGGGAGTGTTTAGAAATACAAGGCCAGATTTGTGGCCTGAGGCTTCTCACAGATCAAGGGGATAGATTATGAAGAGACCTTTGCACATGTCACAAGGTATTCTTCCATAAGGACCATCCTTGCTCTCTCAGCACAAATGGGTTGGTGCATTCATCATATGGATGTGAAGACGGTGTTTCTCAATGGGATCACTGAGGAAGAGGTTTACATAGAGCAGCTTGAAGGATTTGAGATCTTCAACAGCGAGTTGCATGTGTGCCAACTCAAAAGAGCGTTGTATGGGCTGAAGCAAGCACCCCCTTCTTGGTACACTCGGATAGATAGCTATTTCACTGGACCGGGCTTCACCAAAATTGAAGCGGATGAAAACCTATACCAAATTGTGGTGGAGGGTAAGATTTTAATAATTTTTATTTATGTTGATGATTTAATATTGACTAGTGATGAGTAGTTGATACCCTCATGCAAGGAGGACCTTGCAAAGGAGTTCAAGATGAAGGTTATGGGCCTCCTTCATTATTTCCCTGGATTAAAAATATGGCAGTGAGATGGTGAATTTTTTGTGTCTCGAGGCAAGTATGCAAGGGAGATACTGGGTAAGTTTCACATGAAGGGATGCAAAGCGATGGATACTCCTCTTCCAGGAAACTGGAGGAAAGAGGATGCTACTTCTGGAGAGGTAGTGGATGCTACTGTCTATCGGCAGTTAGTGGGTTCACTAATGTATCTAGTAAACATGATACCGTACATTTTCTATGAGGTTAACTAGCTGAGTCAAGCTATGGTTAAGCCTACCAAGCTCTTTTGGAAGGCAAGAAAGCATGTCCTGAGAAACCTTAGAGGCACATCAAAGTATGGTTAATGGTACAAACAGATGGATGAAGTGAAGTTACATGGCTTCACGGATGCAGATTGGGCGGGCAGCCCATCGAACAGAAATAGAATTCTAGGGGGGGATATTTAGCATTGGATCTATAGTTGTTTCTTGGTACAGCAACAAGCAGATATCTGTGGCACTCAGTTCAGTGGAAACAGAATACATGGCAGCTAGTCAAGCTTCATGTGAGGCTATCTGGATGAGGAAGATCTTGGTTGGTTTGTTTGGTTCTCATTTAGATCTGAAAATGATTCATTCTGATAAATTATAATCATATTTTCTTTAAACTCTCGATTAATCTTATGTTTCATGTTCGATATAGCATATAGATATCTAGTACCATCATCTCAGAGATTGTCTACAGAGGATAATCATCTTGCTTCATTACATTCCTACGGAAGATCAAGATGCAAACATTCTAATGAAGGCGCTCACTAGGAGAAAATTCGAATACCATAGAGATAGGATCAGGGTGAAGGATAATCCCTTTATTGTTGGGAGGGAGTGTTGATGGAGGGTGAATGATGGATCCTCGGGCCATTTTTAGGTGGCGGTATATTTATAGATGTATGTGCAAGTTCTATTTATAGATTGCATGTCTATTTATATACATGCATGTCGACTATTATTACCCCTTAATAATAGTTGGACAATAAACAATAATCTATTCTCAATGAGCACTTGGAAATAGTTAACTAAAGTGGAAAATCAGTTAGGTATAGGAATTTTGAGTTAATAGGTTTTTTGGTGGGACATGCAAGTGGACTTAGTTGTAACTGAGTGATTCGAAGTGGTAACAGAGTTGGAAGTGCAATTATGAAAGTTTTAAAGTAGTTTAACTCAATTAAGTGAGTTAAACTCAGTTGTGCTAGTTGTAACTGAAGATACACTAGTGAGAGATCAAGTGTGTTAATTATTAATTAATTCACAATTAGTGGCCTCACATGAAACTAAATATTTAATACTATTAATTGCATGCATGTCAGATCCAGTGTAGACCCATTTGATATGTAGTTTAAAGGGACATTTGACTATTAGTTGTGACATTATCGGTTGCACGCATGCAACCACACACACCTTGGATGTCCCAATGAGGATTTCATAGTGAAGGCAAGCATGATTCCATTCATTTAGGGATTTCTATCATCTGGGATTACGCAGTGGAGGCAGGCTGTCTGGAGACAGTAAATTGGCTAAGGAACTTGCCGATTTTTGTATGACAGTGTGAGACAGTTAGCTCATGTACTGAGAGCTCTTGGATTAGAGCTTTGTATGTAATTGTTTCATCATCCATGATATAATACATAATAGAAGATAGTGAGGTTTTTAGCTTCATGCTTTCTCGATAAGTGATCTGTGTTATGTATGATTTATCTTTCTTCATGATATTGTGATTGGCGATTGTGTTTCAAATTCTGCAAAGATTCGTACATTCGATTATGTATTTATCAGTGGCATATAATTGTTAGATCAATAGTATCCAGGAAATACATATTTTGTATTATATTTTTGTTAGGAATTTGTAACTTCAGCAGATTGGTGAGACTAAAGCTGCAGAGACAACATTTGAACCACTTTGGGATTCTAGGATCTAGCCCTCCTGAATCTAGAGAGGGATCTCTCTAATAAGTGCAAAGATTGATTTATATTTTAAGGCTTTTAGGTGTGATGTTAGGCTATTTATGAAGAACAAGGTTTTTTTTTTTGGTTTTTGGTTGGGCAAAGATATCATGAAGGTGAAGAAAGTCTAAATGAAGGGTAAAGGTGAATGAAAGTGAAGAGTAATTCAACTAAAAATATAGGCAAAAAGCAGCTTCAATCCATTGGGCTATGGAGTCATAGTAGGATTTAATTGAAACAACAAGCTTGAAGATTAGTTGATGGGGCAAGTCATCTATGTCATAGGATCTCTTTAAGTTGATTTTATGGAATGGAATGAAACAATAAGAAGGGGAATCAAACAAATGAAGAACAAAGAATAGCCTAAGATCAAGTAAGTACTTTGGAACTATCATTCTTTTGGCATGCACTTAAGAAAAACATAAAAGTAATCTAAGATCAGGTAAGTACTTTGAAACTAGCCTGATTTTGATGCACTTTCAATAGAAAACATTTAAAACACAAATAGAATAGCTTAAGATCAAGTAAGGACTTTGAACCTATCCTGCTTTCAGCATATTCAAAGGGAAACTTTTCAAAGCAATTGTTGGAGAAGAAACTAGAGGACAAGGCAAACCATAGACTTCCCTAGCCTTGCTTTACTTAGAAAAATTTTCAAGACAACACCTAAAAGAAACAAAGAATATTCTAAGTTCAGGTAAGCAATTTGAACCTAGCTTGCTTTCAACATACCCTTAGGGAAACTTTTAGACAACTTTTGGAGAAGAAACTAGAGGATGGGGCTAACCATAGACTTCCCTAGTTCAACTTTACTTAGCAGATAGTAAAAATAACATTCAAGAACAATTTTTAAAGTTTAGACTGTAAGAGAAGCCAACGCCAACATCTTGACTGCTTGGACTGTATTAAATCATTCTTAAACAACACAATTTGGAAGAAAACATGTAGATAAAGCTTATCAGTGAGAGCAGGGTACCTTTGACAGTAAATCCTAACTCTATAATTGTTGTTCTTTATCAGAGAAGATGGACATAATGGAAATGAAAATAAAATGACAAGTTACAATAAGAAAAACATCACCATTGACATAGACCAGGATCCCATAAATCAGCTTGTATTTGATGTTCAAACCAGTTACAATCTTCAAGTCTAGTGAGTCTCTACAGCTTCATACTTCTCATCTCAACTTAGGTATCTTCAATTACAAGCAGAGCTGACAGCAACTTCAGAAAACTATTTACAGGCAGCAGATATGCAGTGACCAACATTATCTCATCTTCAATAGAAGTATTTATGGAAGGAATGACGTGGGATGGGATAAAAGATCTTCTAGGTTCAATTAATATAGTTTAATGCTTCTCGGCCTTTGAGGGGCTCAATGGAGAAACTTTCTGATATTTCTTCTATATTAATTGATTTTCGTTAAGTATTAAGCTTGCTGGGAGAGTTTGTTAACTTTAAGGCTCTTTCTTATCTTTCTAATAACTTTGCTAACAGTTTACAATAAGTTATTTTGATTTGAAATAACTGTTTAGTTGTATTGAAGAAAATATCTTCTGATCTGCAATAACTATGTCTCCTTTGATTTCTGCGAGGTTGTGAGTGGCTTTTGGTAGCTGGAGAGGATTCAATTAGCCTCTGATGTGGCAGTGGAGGCTTCCTGGATTTATAAAATTATTTATCTTTCCTTAAAACACCTTTAATTCACTTTAGTTTTGTGTTTTAGGACATATTAGGCTTAATATGTGTCTTCCGGTCTTCATGTTGTCTTTAACTATGGATTAGGCCTTTGATAGCTGAATTTACGCCTTAATCCCTTAAAACTGTCTTAAAAAATTTAAACATTGATTTCTGCTTTGATTTTATCCCTGGATACTGATACTCTTTTTCTATCTTGTTTGCTATGTTTTTATGGCTTTTGCGGGCGCACAGAGGGTTTTTAGAGCCACTAAATGACCTAGTTCTTGGTAAACTGTTTTGAGAGCCTAGGTCAAAAGGTGGGTCTGATAGAGATGTGAAATCTCCTGGTGCAGAGTTAGCTCTATGGATGTGGCTGGAAATATTTGATTGTTTAGGTGTAGGAGATCTCTTGAGGATTCTCTCAGGGTTGTCAACTATTTCAGGGGGGTTTGGGTTAGGGTAAGCTCTTGTGTGAATGGTTCTTGAAGCTAGAATGTTGTTTTCAACAAAGGAGCCTAACCCTGATTGTTACTTATACTGTGGCTGATGTTGTAATGGGCTCTGGTCTCCCAGTGGAGTCTTATGCGACCAAGATAATCAGCAGGCCTACTAATCACCAGTGGAGTCTTTAAATCATTTAGGAATTATGGAGTCTCCAGGTGGAAGGTTTATGATGCTTCTGGAGGGTACAATGTCCACCACAGTGCTTATGAGATGTCCCCTTCCAAGGATATCCTGAAAACACAGCAAAATCTAAGCAGAGATTAACTGGGAGGGCTTTTACCAGATATGTCACCTCTGAAAGAGTGTGAGATCTAGAGGCTACCTGGCCCTTTCCAGACTCTATATGAGAGCGTGGGAGAAACACAAAAAATGGTATAGAGTTTGATCTGTGAATAGGAATGTTTAACTTCCAACCTAACCAGATATTATAGGTTTCTGAGGTTATTATAGTGTGGTGAGGTGAAAAATACTCAGAATTCCCCAGTGGAGTCGCCATTATGTTGGGGTTCCCATGTTTTGGCCAGATTGGCAAGACCAAAAGATGAGACAACATCAAAACCACTTTCAGACCTCAGGATCTAGCCCTCCTGGGTCTAGAGAGGGATCTCTCTATGATTGTCAAAGGTATATGTCTTTGAAGTTCAAAGGTTAATATATTAGGCTAGTTATAAGGCCTAGGGTTTGTTTGTTTGATTGTTTTTTTTGTTGTTGGGAATCATGAAAGAAGGGTTCAATATAAGACAAGGGTGAGCAAAGAGGATTTTAGGCAAAGGAGAGATATTCCAGGGAGCATTCAAGACCATTGGGCAATGGAGTCAGGAAAGGGTTTACTTGCTATTCAATGTGCAGGCTTTCAGTTGGGCTGGTCATCTAAAGCATTGGATCTTAAAGATGATTGTGTGATATGAAATGGTAAGAGATGAGGAAACAACAAAGATTTATAACACAAAGTTAAAGACCTGAGATCAGAGAGAAACTTTGAACTCTCAATGCTTCGGCCTCCAGCTTGAGGGATCTTAGAAAGGTTCAATTAATTGAAAAGGATCCTAGTGAGATAGAAACAGAGTTCTAGACCTCCCAATGTTCCCAATTCATTCAATTAAATCCTAACAAAAACATCTAAGAACAGATTCATTAATTCATACATCAGCTAGCAGGCAATGAGATCCACTACACTGGTTAAATTAACAAAAATCAACCCTTAGATAACACATTTAGTAGAAAACATTGAAGGCAAGGAGAGCAGAAACATAGAGTACCTAACAAGGGTAAATCCTATGCCAGATTTATGATGTGAGCCAGTAGAAATGAAATGAAATGAACTGCAAGTTAAAAACAAACACAGAGATAGAAAAACATCACCGCTGCTTTAGATTAGGATCCAAATAAATGTGCCTATCATACTAAAGAGCAACACCAGTCAAGTACAACATTACCAATAGCTGGATATTCAGTCTGAAAACATCTTCCTCAGCCTATATTACAAATTTACACAGAGACTATATCTCAAAAGAAACGACTTCTAATTCTCTGATAACTAATCAACAACAACCTTTACAATGAGTTTCTTCCTAAATTTTATAGCTGAAAGATGAGCAGAGGAGGTAGGTGAAGAAATAAATGCAACATTAAAGCTCAGAAGAGGAAAAAGGCCGAGACCCATTCTATTTTAAATCCTGTGCATTTATCTCTGGCACTCTTTGGGTGAAAGAATGATCTTTTTCAGGCTTCCATTTACTCAGGTATGACTCTGATGCACTCTAGCTGCAGTACTCTGTAGTAATTTTTGGTGAATAAACAAAAAGGTAAATAAATGACAGTGAAGGCCGCCATACTACATAACAAATGCTTTGGTAGCTTTGGACTGTGGTCTGGGCGGAATTTTCTTCAGGAACACGGTAAATAAAGGAAACAATTTGGGCACTTGGTCCTTTAGGGAAAGAACAATCTGCTGATGTGAAACCCTGATAGTATTGTTTTCTGTGCGCTGGGCCTTCCGTGTGATCCATGATGTCTTTGATCTGGTACTTTGCCTTCAAATCATTGGATTAGGGCTCAAAATCTTCAATGACAGGCCCTAAACACTCTGTTTTCCCACTGATACTCTTTGTTGCTTCCACGTTTGCCTCTGACTGCGAAGTCTGTGCTTTAAAGGCTCTGGGGAAGATTTTACAGAGTTTAAACTCTGTTCTTTTAATGCGAGCCCTGTCATAACGTCCTCTCAGACCTTTCTTCATGATTTTTGGCTCTTGAAAATGGTCCTTTCCTGTTTCTCTGTAACTGTATAGAAACTGTGAATCATGGTGGTTTTCCGCTGCTCGTACCCTGTAAAAACATGCAACTCTGTTATGAAATCCATGCATAGGGAAGGATGGCTATGGAGGGCGGGGAGAATGATAGCGCGTTGGTGGTAAAAATGGTGGGATGGCTTATGAAAGTCGGGTGGAATGCATAGACTCTAATGTAAAACATTAAACTTTAATGTACCTCACGAGAGTTTAGACATAGGCGGAAATGCAAAGAAATGAATGAGAATGTAATGAAAATGATCTTGTGTGGTGGGACCTGGCATGGGCAGAGGGTGATTCATTTAGGGCCGTCAGATCTCAGGAGGAGATCGACAGCTACGATCCAATCGAAGGGGAGAAATGGGAGGGTCGACAATCCGATGAACGATGGTGCGATTAGTTTATGACCATTGGATCTTGGACTATTCAAACGGTCGATATCGGATCGAGGAAATCTCAATCGCAAAGGGCGGAAGGTGGCAACGATTGGAAAATGCAATTGTGATTGGAGCGGGAGAGCGAGGGCCATCGGATCAACAAGGGAATCAATGGCTAGGATTATCATCGGCGGATCGCAATCGGGAGGCGCAGAGGAGGGGGTGCGATGCGACTGGCACGATGCAATGGAGTGCCAACCGTCCGATCCGGATCGGGATCTATGGCGGAGATTGAATCGGCGGGGAAAAAGAAAGGAGCGATGGGAGGGGAGTGGGATAAATCTAAACCGTTGGATCTGGAAGGATAGATGGTTCAGATTGGATCGAGGTATCACAATCATAAGGAACGAAGGATTGGCACGGTGAAAGTTCTGATTGCGATCAGAGTGGGAGTGCGATTAGCGCCGGGCCGTCGGATCAAAGCGATAGATCAATGGTGGAGATTGCGGCGGAGGTCTTATAGATCAAAACCCAATCGCATCAGAGTTTTTCGTAAAACAAAGAAATGTGCTACACTGAGAGTTGTGATTGCGATTAGCGCTTTGAGTCATTGCGCCTGGTTCTGGAGCTGGGTCACGTGGGGAAGTGGTTTGTGGGGCTGGCGGGAAAGGGGCTAGGCCCTATTATAAGGTGGAAAGTGGGTTTTGGCCCATTTTTGGTGCATTTCAAGGCCAATGAAGGGTAACGATAAGGGAAGAAAGGGGAAATTAAACCAAACCAGGTGTGTGTGCATGGTTTAAAGGGAATTTTGGGATAGTTTAGGAGGACTAAGGGAGGAATTTCAGGGGTGGAAAGGGAGATTTAAAAAGGGGGAAAAGGGGTGAAATGGAGAATTCTGCAGAGGTACAAGGGGAAAATAAGGGCCTTTTGGAGCACAATTTTTCATCATCAGTGAGGCTTATTGACTCAAGAACAACAGAGGGAAACGATCAAAGGGCAGGGAACATGAAGAGGCTTCAAGGATGATATATTTTCAAGAGAAATGCATTCCTTGAAGGCTCATAAAAAAAATTAGCCCCTTGCTTGCTTGTCAAGGAATTTATAAGGGGCTAACAACAGCTTCAACTAAATGTCTATCACCTGTTTCTCACTTTTCCATATCACAATCTCTGTGTTTAGCTTTATCTCTTTGATCTTCATCCTGAACTTATCCTATATTAAGAAGTGCATCTATGTACGTCTTATGTTGTACTAGTTCAAAACTGTCTTCTTCTAAGAATTATTCATCATCATATATGGGCTTACAATCTTCTTCAATTTCTATGATACCTGCAGAAGTTTGTCCATATTTATGTAATTCAAAACCTAACTGCTTACACCAATCATGAGAAAAATGATAGCCTTTTACCATCATCATCTCTAATTTATCATTACGCATGCGACATTCATTAGGCTTCTCATCTTCCTTAACATGTATATAAATTTCCAATAATTGTTCTTCATTTGCTTCTTTGGAAACATGCATATGGACTATACCTTGACTATCTTCATTTTCTAAATCTGCAACCACACACAAAATGTCAGAAATAAAAATGTTAGCCTTGTGATCCTTAGTTATCAGCATATCCATTTGCTGATGTGAACTCTTCAAAGAGCTCATGATACTTCCTACAAGTCTCTCTTCCTCCTCATTCTCCAAGAAAATTATAAGATCCTCGATAGATCTTTTCTCAACATCATCGTATCCAAGGATATGACATTTCTTTGGTTCAAAATATTGAACTATTTACTCTGTTTTCAATGGCTTGTATCTAAACTCAGCTCCTCTGATTTTCTATTTCTTCTTCATTTTCCTTATACTTTTCCTCAGTTTCTTCACAAATTACTATACCAATGGCCACTGAATTGCCTTCTTCATACTCCATCCTCTTCTCTCGTTTACATCCACCTTTTTCTGTAACAACTTCTCCATGTAACTGAGTTCATTTATTATCTTAGTCTTCTCTCTGTTAAACTCCTCTTGACTCATTAGCTCTATGCCATTTACCTTGGGATATTTCCTTCTGTTGTGGCTTTCCTCTAAACCTCTGCAATGACCTTCAGTGATCATTGGTTTCATACTCTTTGTGAACTCCATATTGTTCACTTGTGGAATACACCTAACCCTCCCTTTTTAGTAAGCCTCCATACCTGCCTTTGATATCTCAGCAAGCTTTTCTCCTTAAGCTTAGCCTATTGATACCTTACCTTACCAAGCTATCTCCTTGAGCTTGATATATGGTTCTCTGCCTCTCAAGCCATTCTTTGAGCAGACTATTTTTCTCTTTTAGGCTCTACGACTTCCACTTCATTTTAGAACACTCACTTGTCCTCCCTATACAAACTATGTTGGAATTCTTGAAGTTCTACCACTGTTTAAGAGCTCACATGTTATTCCTTTTAAGAACACAACTAGTTATTTGTCACAACTCCTCTTAGCTGTCTTTGCTGATAACACCCTCTTTTTCCTCAACCTGAAATCTGCAAACACAATCCTCAAACCCGGAATTAAAAATAAAAACATACCATATAACCTTTAAGACATCTGCATTATCTTGTTCGACCATTCATCTACACTTTGAATGGACTATTCCCTGTTCATTTGCCTCTGCAAATTCTCCTTAAGAGTATCAATTACTCCCCATATTCTCCCACACTTTATCTCTATGTGTTTGCTGTCTGTCAAATTTAAAATTTGATCCTTTCGTCCTGTGTGATATCTTTAACAAATGCACACAAAGCACACTAGCTTTGCTTTCCTTCTTTTTTTTGTCAGTCTTTACTGATCTCCTCTTTCTCCAATCACAATTTTATTTGCATATACAACTTCAAGGGCATAACTCTGCTCTAGTTTTCCTCTAAAGAGATTTTACTTGCTCTGATACCACCTAATGACCAACAAGGTCTATGATTCCATAATATGAAGCTTTAAAACACTAAAGGATACACTATAAGTCTCAGGAAATATTATTTAATGCTTTAGATCTCTATCCATTTCATTAAAATGCCCTCATATCAGTTATATAAACATGGAAGGATTCAATTTTCTGACTTTATTTTTTTAACTACTTCACTACTTTAAATCTATGTAGCTATACCACCATTTGAATTTCGTCAAATGTCGCAGCCTCTGCAAAATAGCTATGCCTACTCACAACAGTTTTCTATGGAACTTCTTGCGTAGGTTTCATTGTTCTTTCCTCCCTACAATCAATTATGTTTCCTCCTCTACAACATAAGCCAAATTTGCAAAGAACATGCCCACAATTGTGGATCGATTCGTTAGGTAAAACAACTATATCATGGAATTTCTCATGCTTGATTCCATATTTTTTTTCAATAATATGCAAATCCAATGCAAAACAATAATAAACATGATTTGACCTCCCTTTTGAATTTCAGAGCATGATCTCCATGCTTAAATGCCTATATGTTCTTGAACACTGTGATATTGACCGTGATCTTCTCCAAAACACTTCCAGCTGGTCCTGGTTCTCCATCAACACTTCCCTTTGACATCAAATTCAAAATTTTATTTTTCCTAAGAGGTTATAATCCTCTTCATAGGACTTTCATATTCATGTACTCACACAATCCCCAGGTATGCGGAGATATAAACTATCACATAATGAATAGGATTTCACGTAGTCTATTCATATAACACTCAAAACAGAATATTACACTTTTCTATATTAATAAAATGCACACATAAAATATATAGATTTACATAAGGTATTATATACCTTCTTGACCTTAATGTTGAGATTCAACAAGAAGATCCTAGCTAAAATTAAGCACCTACACTAAGATGGAGCCTCAGACTATTTTTAGGTGGAGGTCTATTTATAGATGTATGTGCAAGTTCTATTTATAGATTGCATGTCTATTTATAGATGCATGGCATATATTATTATCCCTTAATAATAGTTGGACAATAAACAATAATCTATTCTCAATGAGCACTTGGAAATAGTTAAATGAAGTCGCAAATCAGTTAGCTATAGGAATTTTGAGTTAAGAGGTTGGTTGGTGGGACAAGCAAGTGGAATTAGTTGTAACTGAGTGATTCAAATTTGTAACAGAGTTGGAAGTGCAGTTATGAAAGTTGTAAAGTAGTTTAAGTCAGTTAAGTGAGTTAAAATCAATTGTGCTAGTTGTAGCTGAAGATACACTAGTGAGAGATCAAGTGAATTAATTATTAATTAATTCAAAATCAGTGGTGTCACATGCAACTGAAGATTTAATACTATTAACTGCATGCATGTAAAATCTAGTGTAGACCTAGTTGAGATGTAGGTGAAAGGGACAATCGAATATCAGTTGTGACATTATCGGTTCCACACATGCAACCGCACACACATTGGATGTGCCAATGAGTATTGTGTAGTCAGGCAAGAAGGATTCCATTAATTCAAGGATTGATATCAGTTGGGATTGTGCAGTGGAGGTAGGCTATTTGGAGACAATAAATTGGCTAAGGAACTTGCCAATTTTTGTATGATAGTGTGAGACAGTTATCTCATGTACTGAGAGCTCTTGGATAGAGCTTTTTATGTAATTGTTTCATGATCCATGATACAATACATAATAGAATATAGTGGGTATTTTAGCTTTATGATTTCCCGGTAAATTATATGTGTTATGTATGATTGATCTTTCTTCATGATATTGTGATTGGCGATTGTGTTTCAATTTCTGCAAATATTTGTAGAAGAGATTTTGTATTTAACAGTGGCATATAATTGTTAGATCAGGAGAATCCAGGAAATCCATATTTTGTATTAAATTTCTACATGGTATCAGAGAACAGGAAATTGCAATTTTGAAGCAGGAGCTCAGTTTATTGGTGGAAAGAATTTGAATTTGCAGAAAGAATTTCTTAGCACTACAATTGGTTCAAGATCGAAATGTCTTTTAATGGCTTGAGGTTAGAGCATGCACTTGAGGGTAGCTCGAACTAAATTTCTTGGAAGGACAAGATGGAGGCAGTATTCAAAGAAAATGGCTTGAAGGAATTCATTGAAAAAGATGTTGCAAATATTGATGAATGATGAAAGAAAGTGGAAAAGGCGAGGATGATTCTGTTGGGGGGTGTTGGTGTCCCTTGTTTTGATAGTTTGGCAAATCAAAAGACAAGGCAACATCAGAACCAATCTTTAGAGTTCTAGGATCTAGTCCTCTTGTTCTCAAAGAGGGATCTCTCAAATGATTTGTTTTGATGTTGCCTTGTCTTTTGATTTGCCAAACTATCAAAACACGGACACCAACATAATGGCGATCACGGTGGGACGACTGAGTTCATATTTGCCTAGCAAGCTCTTATAAACTCATTAGTCTTTCAAACAACCATATAAACTCAGGAAAACACAAAATATTTAGTTTGGCTTCATAATAAACATGGTGGTTGGACCATAAAACATTTTACCTTCACAAAAGCTAAAAATTTTCCACCTGGTGACTCCACTGGCCTCTAGTAGGCCTATTACCCTTCCAGTCCTTGTAGAATCCCTTGGGAATGCATTGAGAAAACCCAATCATGCTGTTGGTGGACAACAAATTTCAAAATCTTCCACCTGGCGACTCCACAATCCCAAAAGACCTAATAACTCCACTAGTAAAGGACTCTGAACTGGTTAGAAAGATACAATGACCTCTTATTACAAACATGGATCCAAGTATGGACAGAGAAGCTAAACTAAACACATTATTGGACCTAATTGGGAAAATAGTGTACATACTTGATAAAAGATTGGGAAAGCATGAGGATGATATAGATGTTGATTATCCAGAGCAACCTATGTTTTTCCCAGATCAAACACAAACTCAACCATTACAAGACCTAAAAAATGAGAAATATATAGATGATGATCAAGACTTTATAAAAGAAGGTGAGCAAGATTATAGAGAAAACAATAAAGAAAAATTACTGGTCATGATGGAGAAAATGGTGTACATGCTTGGGAAAAAAATTGAAAGGTATGAGGCCAATTTAAATATTGATGATCTAGAGCAGCCCATGCTCCTTTCAAATCAAGAACAAACCCAAACATTACAAGATATGTGCAATAAACAAGATTATAAAGAAAGCAATGAAGAAGGTTGTCGGGAAATTCCTGATTATCTACCTATATCTTGTACCATGCTATTAAGAGAACTTCATGACCAGATTGCAAAAATAATAGTGATCAGTGCCTTGAGGAAAACATAAGCCATTTTGAACCCACAAAATTTGAAATAGGAGAAGAGACAACACAACCAGAGTCTCTTCCTTTATGTTATGACTCATTTCAGATTATTAAAGAAGAATGGCATCTTGACAATATACTTGAAACAATTCGTGAACATTAAAATCAAAGTGACTGCCATGAAAATCATGAGGTGTTGTTTGAAATTGAGATAGATCAGGAAAAGGAAGAGAATCCTCAAAATTCCCCTACAAGCCCAAGTAATCATTCCCTAGAAGAGGCTCAAGAAGACATCCAGCCTCAAAACCAGTTAACACAAGAGGGATAGGACTGTTTTTCTTCTGTCCAAAGCAAAGAGAAAATTCCTTCTCTTTTTACAGAGGAAGAAATTGATCAGATATTAGATAAACAGCTAGCCCTCAATTCTTTATTAGAACAAAACACTTCTACTCATTTACCTACTAAATCTTGTTGTCTTGAAATAGAAAATAAACCTGTAGATCTGCTAAAAAAACAAACTGATAACCCAATATGCTTGATTGCTAAAATTGTTTATACTAATGATTTTTCAACTTCTGATCAATCCGATGATGATGATGAGCTCCAAACAGAAACTAATCATGCTGGGCAACCATCAGTCGATTGGTGTCATGAATTTCATTATAATCAGTTTGAAATCAGCAATCAACCAGTCCAATTCATCAGAAATAGCTTTCACATAATTGGGAGTCAACAATCTACTAGTTGTAAGGTTGAGGTTGAGAAGAAAGAGAAATTTCTTGAGCAGGATGAAGATAAGGAGCTTCCTCCTAAAAAGGTTGAGGTAATAAGAGATACCCCTCCTCAAGAACATGATGATCTCTTCACAAAGCACAGCCCATGGAATCATAGCATACCAAAACTACAAAAGGACAAAATTGTAATATATGATGAGTCCTCTAGTTCACATAATAATGAAGATGAGGAAGTTTTTCTTCCTCAAAAGAATCTTTGCCTTAATCCAGTGGAGAACGAAGGGATGATCCTGGTTGAAACACATCTTCCAAATACTCTTAAACAGGCATTATTTCAAGATCCCTATGCTCACTTCTTGAAGGCATTTGAATAAGGGATCAAGGTCATTAGGAGCAGTGTATTTCCAAAAGCAAGAAGATTATTTAGCACTGCTGCTAAAAAACAAAAGGAATGGGAGTGGCCCTGTTTGTCCAGCCTGCCCAAGGAGATGAAAAAGGACCAATCGTGGAATCATTTATTGGATTGGTTGTACTGGAAAAGAGAGTTCATCAGCTAAACATGTAAATACTCCAAGATTAGATTAGGTTAGATAGGAATGTCAATAAAGCTCAGCTTTGAGCATTTAGTTAGTTTTTGATTTTTTGTCTTTGAAAGAAAAAGAAAAATCTAAAAATAATAGAAAAAAGAAAAGAGGGCAGATTGTAAAACAAGAAAGGTACAACCCCATACCAAAAGAGAAAAAAAAATCTAAAAGTGTGCAAGCTTAAAATGCCACTCCTAAGAACACACTTCTAGTTAGTCAAACAGCCTAATCTTGACTAATTAGTTTTAAATTTTCTGCTGATAGGATAGTGAATTCAATTTACCAAACTGTTTAATCTTGGCTTATTAGTAGATAGATTAGGATAGAAATTAAAGGTTCAAACAAGCTCAAAATTTGAACCCAGGTTTCCAAAGAGAGATGACTCAAATATGTTTCAAATTCTGAGTCAGAAAAGATGTAAATCTAGTTCTAATTAGCTCAAAATCTGAACCAGAGGATAAGCAGAGAACAACTCAAGTAAGAGTCAAAACAGAGCTGTAAAAAGATGAAGGAAGTGCTTTGAAATTTCAGATCTTAAGCCTTCCATTTTGATTTAATTTTTTGCAAAATAATATCTATGTGTAGCTTGTTTGTTATGCCATAGACCAACAACAAGTCAGACTGTTCAATCCTGACTTGTATTCTTTTGAATTTCTGTTGTAGAATTTAGAGAATAAAAATATGTTGGACAGTTTAATCCCAAAAGATAGTAGATTAGGTAGAGAATCATATGGGCTCAACTATTTAATCTGATTCCATGGAGAAATAAGGAGTAGAAATAGATTAGCTTTCCTGTTTTCAAAAGAATAAAATGTTGTAAGAGAGTTTGCCAATCTAAGTGCACTCTAAGGAAGAAAAAATGTTAGATTAGTAGGATTGGGTAGGTAGAAATCTTGTTGATGAAAGATCCATTGTTTTCCATGGCTGTTAGCATTTCCAAAGCAAAAGAAGATCATTCAATCAAAGAAAGGAAGCCCAATGGATGAGGCACTAATCAACCTCCCAGAGAATGCAAGTCTGAAGTTCTTGATGCCTTCAAGAAGGCACCATCCCCAAGTGGAGCCACTGTTAGCCACCTATAAATTTGTTATACCAAAAGGTGGCTAAATCATTTTTGGAGCCTTCAAGGAACAAATTTTATTGCAAAATAGTGTTGGCTCTTGAAGACTCTTGAAGGCCTCATGCCTCTGTCCAAATCTTCACTGATGTTCCTTTTTTATATTCAGAATTTCTGTTGTTTCCATAAGTGAAAATACTGCTGCAGAATCATCATTTTTTCCCCTTCCTCCACTCAAAACTAACCTTCATTTTTCTCCCTTTTTTCTCCATAAAACTACTCTATTTTCATGATTCCTCTTCTTCCATTCATGAAAATCATTTTTACAAGGTTAATAACTCACTTTTTAACCTTACCGAAGCCCTCAAAATCCTTTGAAAACCATTGAAAATATATAAAAAGCCCATTTTTGTATTTTAGAATTAAGCCCCCTTGGGCTAAGTCCTAAACCACTTCCCCTCCATATACCCGCATCCTAGAACCAGGTGCTAGGCCCACAAAGTTCTTATCACGTCGCAAGTTTAAAGGTTAGATTAAAAATACCGAGCCCGAGGTTCTGATTACGATTGGCCCTTTGTTATGTAAAGCCCCGGGCCTATCATGTTCAATATAACTAAAGGCCCCGCAGAACAGGTGCCTAACCATATTAAATATATATCTCACCCCCAAAAATATTAAAACCTTATGTTAGTTTGAAACTTTGGGCGTTTTATTATTTTCTAAGGTTTTCCGCCGGTCCAAAGTTCAAAGCACTCTCCACCATCGATCTGACCTACAGAGCGACGGCGCGCAATCCATCGCCCGGTGGTCCCCGCCATCCACTCACCATTGCAAAACCACGCGGTATCCACCGCATCGCTTGTGAGAGCAAGGTGGTATTTTTCATTTTGCAGCGATTCCATACATCGCTTGACACGTGTCCTGAGCACTATTCACAAAACCGTCGTCCATCGCACGTTAAAAATCGGACGTGGACCTGGCGCGATATTGACGTCCACCGTCCCATTTGAGGCTGCTCATTGGACAGTGATCGTTCAACGAAGAAGCTCGACGGTTAACCAGGATACGACGTGGTCATTGAAGCATCTCCGCCGTCGATCTGATCTGCAGATCGACGACCCACAATTCATCGCCCTGATTCCTCCGCTTTGACTTTTCGCCTCCCATTCCGACCATCGATCTCTGCGCGATCGACGACTCCGATTCAAATTCCTTTTCGCTCTCCTCTAACCTCCTCTAAATCAATATCGACCACTGGATGATGCCATCCAACGGCCATGCTTCCTCCACGTACCTTCTGAAGCAGTAAACCCACAATGTAGGATTTCTTAATATTTTGTGTGTTTGGCAGGATTAATGGTTTATCCATTATAACTAAAGAAAGGCCAAAGGCCAGGAAAGAAGTTTTCCGTGCCTTTAATTCACCAAAGGAAACCATTTGCGGGGTTCGCAATCCATGTTTCGTCGATGCTTCATAGGCATTGATGCCATATGAGCCCTGCGCGGCCTGCACATCTGTTAGACTCCTATACCAATAGGTGTCATATTTCATGATTGACTTGATGAACCATGTAATATGTTCATACATTTTCTTGTTGTAAAGGTTTTCCATATTATCAAAAAATCAAAAAATTTAAAAAATGTAAAGAGGGTATACCCTAAAATAAAAATCAAAGGGTGAAAAGAATAAAATGGCCAAAAAAGTAAAAGAAAATGAACCCCACCAAAAGAAAGGCCAAGGAAAGTGTGCAAGTTTAAATGCCACTACTTTTTTCTTTGATGTAATAAACAAAATTGTGTGCAACTTGTATCTTATGCCACAATTTATGAATAGTCAAACAGTTTAAGCTTGGCTAGTTCATCTTTCAATTTTATGTTTTAGAGATAGAGAATAAAATCTGACCAAACTATTTAATCTCGGCAGATAAGTAGATAGGTAGAGTAATTAAAAGGAGCTCAACAGTTTAATTTGAGCCCTTGGATGCAATAAGTTTAGAATTAGATATATTTTCAGATGTAAAAGAAAAGTGTGATAAGGGTTTTCCAGTCTAAGTGCACCCTAATAAAGAAGAAAAAATGGTAGGGTAAAATAGGTAGGGTAAGTAGATGTTGTTGCAGAATTACATGTGATGAATAATGGCCTTAGATGTGTTAAATTATTTACTTTCATCACAAGTGCAAAGGCAGGCAATACACTGGAACCAAAATCAGATAATTAACTTCCCCTTACATTTTTCCCTAAAAATTCCACTAATTTCCCCTAAGTACTAAAGCATTTGAAAATTAAAGGGGCTCAAGGCATTTCCTTGAATTTTGGAGGGACCAGACCCTCGGCCCAATAATTGGAAAAACCTAAGTACTTAAAATCATTCATCATGACATTCATTCACCTCTAAGAAATCTTTCCCTAAGTAAAATCCCATTCTACTTAGGAAAATCATGCAATATTTCACAAAAATCACATTCATGCAAGCATAAGTTAAATACATTACTTTAATGTTTTATACTTAGCACTTCTATTCATTTTTCATATTAATTTTTAACTTATTATTTAAATCCCTATGAAAATTTTTCCTTTTCCCATATTATTTTAATCAAAATTCCAAATTAATATAAAATCCCGCCCCGTTGGTTGAAAAATAACCATATAAATTTAATTAATTGGTTGAAATTCCGATCAATTAAAAACTTGACATTCCCGCCATATCAATAAGGGTTAATTAATCCTCATGATTAATTAATAACATGTATCTGCCAATCAAATCATCCCTGATGCGATTATTTTTAATAAACCACATTAGGTCTGCCCTGTTATCTTTCTGCCATTTTCCTTTCTCGAGGACCGTCCAATCAACTCATCTCAGATCTACGATTATTATCAATAGCACTGCCCATCCACGTCCAAACGATAACGTGCGATGGCCAAGTGGTTTTCTAGATCGTACAGAGCCATGCGTCGTTCATCGTATGGAATCACTCGCCCTCCACTGAAAACAGCTCTTGCTCAAAAGCGATGCGATGGAAACCGCTTACCGCCTGCCTCCCCTAATGAAACCTCCGTACCTGTTGACATCATCCATTAAAAAATTAAAAACCTGCCAACCTTTTGACTTTGTGAATAAAATAAGTGTGCCTGCATCATTTTCATTGTTCTATGACCAAAGTCTCATGCAGAAAACTCCAAAATCAACTATCGAAGCCATCAACTGCCACCTTGCTAAGGAAAATTGCAGCTGAGCATTCAAAATTCATCTGCCATAGCTAATACCTGTTCCAATTACTGTTCATTTACCAGGAAAACAGGTATTTATCTCAATTCCCATCAAACTCTATAAAATCCTACGTTTTTTTTTTAATTCCACACGAGAAACTAAAACAGAGTTCAAAATTGATCTTCATTTTTCAAATCCCCGAAACTGCAATTATATTCCTAAACCTGTGATTGTGCCTGTTTTTCATAAAAAACCCCGAATTCATTTCTAAATCCACAAGAACTAGAAATGGAGGTTCCCGTGGCTCTGAATGTCGCACCCCTCAATTCCCTTCACAGAGATTTAGATTATCTACCTTTAGTAGACAGAGATTTCCAAATTAAAAACCTTATTCTCAGTGAAAATCCTCTTCGAACTTTTTGCCGCTGCAAAGAACCAGAATACCGAAAGCTAAATGGTGGAAAGAAATGTTTGAAATTTTGTAAAATTATCCTTACACGAATTTTTTATTATGTACTATATTAATTCATGATAAATGAGGATAAAAGGATAAACAGTTTTTAAAGAGCATAACAGTTAAAGAGTTTCAGTGGTTAAAGTGTATCAGGTAAAAGTGAGAGTGAAAGTTTAAATGAAGTTACAGAGCAGTCAAAGGTAAACAGTAAAATTAATTACAGAGACATTAAAATGGTAAAAAGAAATGAAAATATTTTCAACAACATTGAATTTTGTTTAAAGTGAAAATAAAATAGTCAAAATAATAAAAAGTGAAAAGATGAAAAACACAACAAGAAGGAACATTTTTGCAGAAATTGCATGTTTTAGTCATTTTTTTGTAGAAAATATTGTGATCAATCCAAGATGAATTTTTAAAAACTGAAGGAGGTTTATGTTCTTAAGAGGACCATATACAAAAACCTCTCTCACTTTTCTAACAGCTATTATGGTTTTGGAAATATTAAACAATGTTAGAAAGCACGTTTTGCAGAAAATTCCAGTTAAGTCATCATTTTGCAGAGAATATTGTGGCCAATTCAAAATACATCATACAAAACTGAAGGAGGTTTTTTTTCCTAAGAGACCTATCTAAAAAAATCTATCTCACTTTTTGCACAGTGATTTAAGAATCAGAGATACATGCACATCTTTAAAGGCTATTTTTCAGATTCTGTAAAACTATGTTTTACACAGCTTTGTGAAGAGCCTATTGTGCACAACTGGAGAGGAATTTTAGGAAACTGAAAGCGGTTTATCTCACCAACATATTAATCCACAATAACCTCTTTCACATTTTACATATCTATTACATATTGAGAAATAAAAAGGTATCATTGGACCCCAAGTTTGCAGAATAGTTGGAGCAGAATGCACAAAGAAAGGAAGCAGTTAGTGACTTGGATGCATCATCATCAACTAAGAGTTGGATCAAATTCAAATTCTCCTCTTTGTCATCACCTATACATAAAATATAGTGCCAAATAGATGCATTAGTTTGAGTGTCGTTTACTTAGGTACTATTTATGTAAAATAGTTGGAGAGATTTGTGAACTATCTTGATATTTTTTCAAGATATTTTAGTTTAGAATTTGTATAAATACTTCACTCTTGGAAGTATTTTGGTGTGGATTTTTTAGACTTTGCTGTAACATTGACTATTTGGAATAAAGTGCTATTGGAGAAATTTTGTGAAGCTAGCTGGATGTGGAATTGATACGAAAGACTTTTTACAGGATTCATCTGTCAGACTACGGATCAATAAGTCATCTTTCTCTTGTGTTATGAAGTCTTTATATCTGTTTATTATATCACTATGTTTCATTTCTGAATGATTAATGAAAAGGAATAAATCAGAAAGTTCTTAAGTGTAATATGATTTTAATCATTGTTATTCTAAATGTTTTCTTCTAAACTGTTTAAACAATGAATTCTTAATTGCTCCTGTTTCTCTAGCTTATGCATTTTGATTATTTAGTAAAGAATACTTAAATGCTCTTTATTGATAATCACTTCCCTCTTATAAATGTGTTGAAAGATTCTTAATTGCCTTTCATCCATTTAGATTCTGTTCCATTCACTTTAAGATTTATAATTGTTCTCTGTTTGATTATCTTGCCCTGTGAAACCATCTTTTGCTAGGAGACTTAATCCATTTAAGTTATTATTTTTTACTCCATTAGCCCAATGGAATAAACTACTCAATCTTGCCCTCAGCTATCGAATTCCACCACCCAAAATCAAACAAAACCCCTGAACTTTATAAATAGCCTAATATCTTCTAAAACAAAGCTAAATTCTACAGAGAGAGCCCTCTATGGGTACAGATTGGCTAGATTCTGTACCTAAAAGTTGGTTTATGGTTACCTCAGACTATTTATTTTGAACCTGGAGAAATTATTGAGTGATAACATAGTGGCGACCATACTGGGGAAGGCTAACCTTTTTCTTCAGAAATATTTTACAGGTTTAGATCTTATCTATGATGGTGGACACTGATCAGACACACAAAGGTTAAAATCATCCACTTGGCGACTCCAAATCAATTTCATAATCAAGACTCTACTGAAGGAATGAACCTGGAAGAACAATATGGAAAGATCAAGCTTTCAACTTGGATCTTAATCCAAGACATTATGTTGTTTCTCGTTAAGATTCAATATGTATTGTATTTTATATAAGGATCTAACTTGGTTGTACAGATAAAGTGGATTTTCATTATGGCTGATTTTCAAGATGATCCAAGAATAAAACGAAGTTATGCTCCCATGAGCAGAAATCACATACCTAGATTTCCACACAAATTACCAAAGGTAGATTGGGGTAGCAATTTGCCCAGATTTCAAGATTAAATACTGATAATCCTTTGTTGCATCTCATTAAATTTCATATACACTCATCAAGATTGAAGGGTGATTGGCATGAGGATTGCCTCATGAAGATATTTATGGCATCCTTAGAAGGAAAATCAAGGGCATGGTATGAAGCTCTCAAACCTGCTAGTATATTTTCTCTAAAATATTTTCATAAAGTATTTTATGAGCATTACAAATAAGATTTTCCATCTTTATCATTAGCTGAAAATTGTTGTGATAACGCTGAAGATCTTATATATTATCTTAAGAATATTGATGAAGATTTTGGAAATTGGTTTCCTGAAGATTTATTAAAATAAGTCCAGAATTTTCATTCTCAAGTTAAATGTCATAATAATCAAGAGGAATTAAACAAAGATGAAATAAATCAGGAGATAAATCAAGATCCACAAAGCCCCTCTGTATTAACAAATGATGTTTCATTTAATGTTTTGAATAAAGTTAAAGAAAATATTCAACCTCATGATCAACTTTTCGATAAGAGAAAAAACAATTGTCATTTCAATCTAAGAATTCAGAGATTCCCACCCCCCTCACCGAAAAAGAAATCAATTTGCTTCTAAACATGCAACCATCCTCAAAATATTTACATAGTGAAGAAATTGTTTCTAATTCTTCTAATGTTGATGAATGTACTAAAGTTTTTATCCATAAAGAAACAAAAGAACAATTTGATGCTCATGTTATTTTACCTTCCAAAAAAGGCCCATTGCTTGATAGCACTCCTATTGAGCAAAATAATGACTTTCAAATAGAATGCAACCAGTCTAATCAAGATATATTGGGATTGTTGGAAGAGAAATATGTTGATTCAATGTTTATAATTGATGACATTCCTTATGCTGAGGATTTGCCTAAATATGATCAGTATGATTTCCCAATTCAAGATAATTTCACAGAGCAATCACTAGCTATTTTGAGGGATGAGATATTAGAACTTCGGCTTGATGAGGATTTTCTAAGAGCTTTATTTCTTCTTTTGAAATCAATAAAATATTCTCCTAAACTGAAAATATGTGTTCTTGAGATAATTTCTAAAAATTATGAAAATGAAATCAAACTTTTGCATTCTCAAATTCAGTCATATAATTTTCGAAATCCTAAAGAATTCTTTGAAAATGTTCCTTCTCCAAAGCAAGAGGAAATTGTACTATCTTTTGACCAGCATATTAAGGATGATTATTCTTTCAAACACAAGACTGAGGAAATAGTTTCAAGGATTAATATTCAGAATCCAACTGAGAAACTAGTCATTGAAAGCCTAGAAACACAAATCATACATTATGCTTTTAATGATCCTATAACAAATTATATGGAGAATATTTTTACCTCAAATCTGCAAACATGTTTTATCTATGAGGATCAAATATATCACCAATTTCCATTTCACATCTTATCGTTGATTATAAAGGCACATGATCATAATATACTTCCAATTTTGATCACAAGCAATCAAGTTATCCATTTATTTTTACAGCTACTTGATTGGCTTCATTGGCATTTTTGTATTATGTGATTCAATAAGATTTTTAGTAGATTAGAGTAGGTAAATGAGTGCCAATAAGCTCAGAATTTTGAGCATTTTTTTTTAGTTTTTAATTTTCAGCTAATTTTTTCATTAAGATTTAAAGCTAAGGATGAGGTCCTAAAGATGTTTAAGATCTATAAGTTGGTTTGAAAATTTTTGTGTGTTGTTGTAGTTTCAGATCAGATTTTAGGTTGCAGAAAAAGGACTATATTCAATTCAAGATTTTTAGCCACAACAAATGCATGTTTGGGATTAGACCAAGGCAGAAGATTTCCAACTGGGAAACAAAGTTTTAAGTTATGAGTGGATAGTAACTTACTGGAGTTGAAGCCCGAGGAGAAAGCACTAAGCTTTAGAAATGTTACTGTCATACATACAATAAAGCAACAAGCAGAAGAAGATTCCATAGTTCAGTCAAAATCATTTTTGAGGCCAACTGACCTACTGTTCTTAACTTTTCACTAGGAAAAGCCATCCCCAAGTGGAGCCAGTGTTAGACTCATATACCAATAGGTGTCATATTTCATGATTGACTTGATGAACCATGTAATATGTTCATACCTTTTCTTGTTGTAAAGGTTTTCCATATTATCAAAAAATCAAAAAATTTAAAAAATGTAAAGAGGGTATACCCTAAAAGAAAAATCAAAGGGTGAAAAAAATAAAATGGCCAAAAAAGTAAAAGAAAATGAACCCCACCAAAAGAAAATAGAAAGGTAATAAGTCTAAATGCCACTACTTTTTGCTCTGATGTAATAAACAAAATTGTGTGCAACTTGTATCTTATGCCACAATTTATGAATAGTCAAACAGTTTAAGCTTGGCTAGTTCATCTTTCAATTTTATGTTTTAGAGATAGAGAATAAAATATGACCAAACTATTTAATCTTGGCAGATAAGTAGATAGGTAGAGTAAATAAAAGGAGCTCAACAGTTTAATCTGAGCCCTTGGATGTAATAAGGTTAGAATTAGATAGATTTTCAGATGTAAAAGAAAAGTGTGATAAGGGTTTGCCAGTCTAAGTGCACCCTAATAAAGAAGAAAAAATGGTAGGGTAAAATAGGTAGGGTAGGTAGATGTTGTTGCAGAATTACATGTGATGAATAATGGCCTTAGATGTGTTAAATCTTTTACTTTCATCACAAGTGAAAAGGCAGACAATACACTGGAATCAAATTTAGATAATTAACTTCCCCTTACATTTTCCCCTAAAAATTCCACTAATTTCCCCTAAGTACTAAGGCATTTGAAAATTAAAGGGGCTAAAGGCATTTCCTTGACTTTTGGAGGGACCGGACCCTTGGCCCAATAATTGGAAAAACCTAAGTACTTAAAATCATTCATCATGACATTCAGTCACCTCTAAGAAATCTTTTCCTAAGTAAAATCCCATTTTACTTAGGAAAATCATGCAATATTTCACAAAAATCCCATTCATGCAAGCATAAGTTAAATACATTACTTTAATGTTTTATACTTAGCGCTTCTGTTCAATTTTCATATTAATTTTTAACTTATTATTTAAATCCCTATGAAAATTTTTCCTTTTCCCATATTATTTTAATTAAAATTCCAAATTAATATAAAATCCCGCCCCGTTGGCTGAAAAATAACCATATAAATTTAATTTATTGGTTGAAATTCCGATCAATTAAAAACCCAACATTCCCGCCATATGAATAAGGGTTAATTAATCCTCATGATTAATTAATAACATGTATCTGCCAATCAAATCATCCCCGATGTGATTATTTTTAATAAACCATATTAGGCCCGCCTTGTTATCTTTCCACCATTTTCCTTTCTCGAGGACCGTCCGATCGACTCATCTCAGATCTACGGTTATTATCAATATTGCTACCCATCCACGTCCGAACGATAACGTACGATGGCCAAGCGGTTTTCTGGATCGTACAGAGCCACGCATCGTTCATCATATGGAATTGCTCGCCCTCCGCTGAAAATCGCTCTTCCTCAAAAGTGGTGCGATGGAAACTGCTTACCGCCTGCCTCCCCTGACGAAACCTTCGTACCTGCTGATGTCATCCATTAAAAAATTAAAATGCCAACCTTTTGACTTTGTGAATAAAAAAAGTGTGCCCATGTCATTTTCATTGTTCTACGACCAGAGTCTCATGCAGAAAACTCCAAAATCAACTCTCGAAGCCATCAACTGCCACCTTGTTGAGGAAAATTGCAGCCGAGCATTCAAAATTCATCTGCCATAGCTAATACATGTTCCAATTACTGTTCATTTACCAGGAAAATAGGTATTTACCTCAATTCCCATCAAACTCTGTAAAATCATAGTTTTTGTTTTAAATTCCACATGAGAAACTAAAAAAAAGTTCAAAATTGATCTTCATTTTTCAAATCCCCGGAACTGCAATTATATTCCTAAACCTGTGATTGTGCCTATTTTTCATAAAAAAAACCCCGAATTCATTTTTGAATCCACAAGAACCAGAAATGGAGGTTTCCGTGGCTCTGAATGTCACACCCCTCAATGCCCCTCACAGAGATTTAGATTATCTACCTTTATTAGACAGATATTTCCAAATTAAAAACCTTGTCCTTAGTGAAAATCCTCTTCGAACATTTTGCTGCTGCAAAGAACCAGAATACCGGAAGCTAAATGGTGGAAAGAAATGTTTGAAATTTTGTAAAATTATCTTTACATGAATTTTTTATTATGTACTATATTAATTCATGATAAAGGAGGATAAAAGGATAAACATAATTTAAAGAGCATAACAGTTAAAGAGTATCAATGGTTAAAGTGTATCAGGTAAAAGTCAGAGTGAAAGTTAAAATGAAGTTACATAGCAGTCAAAGGTAAACAGTAAAAGTAATTACAGAGGCAGTAAAATGGTAAAAAGAAATGAAAATAATTTCACCAACATTGAAGTTTTTTTAAAGTGAAAGTAAAACAGTCAAAAGAACAAAAAAGTGAAAAGATGAAAAACACAACAAGAAGGAACATTTTTGCAGAAATTGCATGTTTTAGTCATTGTTTTGAAGAAACTATTTTGATTAATCCAAGATTAATTTTTTAAAACTGAAAGAGGTTTATGTTCTTAACAGGACCATCTACAAAAACCTCTCTCACTTTTCTAAAAGCTATTATTGTTTTGGAAATATTAAACAATGTTGGAAATCACTTTTTGCAGAAAATTCCAGTTAAGTCATCATTTTGCAGAGAATATTGTGGCCAATGCGAAATACATCATACCAAACTGAAGGAGGTTTTTGTTCCTAAGAGACCTATCTACAAAAACCTATCTCACTTTTTTCACAGTGATTTAAGAATCAGAGATACATGCACATCTTTAAAGTCTATGTTTCAGATTATGTAAAACTATGTTTTACACATATTTTTGAAGAGCCTATTGTGCACATATATGTGAGGAATTTTAGGAAACTGAAAGAGTTTTATCTCACCCAAATATTAATACACAATAACCTCTTTCACTTTTTACATATCTATTACGGATTGAGAAATAAAAAGGTATAATTGGACCTCAAGTTTGTCGAATTGTTGGAGCGGAATGCACAAAGAAAGGAAGCAGTTAATGACTTGGATGCCTCATCATCAACTAAGAGTTGGATCAAATTCAAATTCTCCTCTTTGTCATCACATATCCATAAAAAATAGTGCCAAATAGATGCATTAGTTTTAGTTTCCTTTACTTAAGTTCTATTTATGTAAAATAGTTGGAGAGATTTGTGAACTATCTTGATATTTTTTCAAGATATTTTAGTTTAGAATTTGTATAAATGCTTCACTCTTGGAATTATTTTGGTGTGGATTTTTTAGACTTTGCTGTAACATTGAATATTTGGAATAAAGTGTTGTTGGAGAAATTTTGTGAACCTAGCTGGATGTGGAATTGATGCGAAAGACTTTTTACAGGATTCATGTGTCAGACTACGGATCAATAAGTCATCTTTCTCTTGTGTTATAAAGTATTTATATCTGTTTATTATATCATTGTGTTTCATTTCTGAATGATTAATGAAAAGGAATAAATCAGAAAGTGCTTAAGTGTAACCTAATTTTAATCATTTTTATTCTAAATGTTTTCTTCTAAACTGGTTTAAACAGTGAATTCTTAATTGCTCCTGTTTCTCTAGTTTATGCATTTTGATTATTTAGTAAAGAATACTTAAATTCTCTTTATTGATAATCACTCAATTTTCCCTCTTATAAATGTGTTGAAAGATTCTTAATTGCCTTTCATTCATTTAGATTCTGTTCCATTCACTTTAAGATTTATAATTGTTCTCTATTTGATTATCTTGCCCTTTGAAACCATCTTTTGCTAAGAGAATTAATCCATTTAGGTTATCCTTTTTGACTCCATTATCCCAATGGACTAAACTACTCAATCTTGCCCTCAGCTATCGAATTCCACCACCCAAAATCAAACAAAACCCCTGAACTTTATAACTAGCCTAATATCTTCTAAAACAAAGCTAAATTCTATAGAGAGAGCCCTCTCTGGGTACATATTGGCTAGATTTTGTACCTAAAATTTGGTTTATGGTTACCTCGGACTATTTCTTTTGAACCTGGCGAAATTACTGAGTGATAACAACATCAAAAAGACACTGTGTTATTAAAACACACTTAAAAGAGTATCAGTGTCGAAGACAAAACATGCCAGAACAGAAGATTGAAGATGGATTTGAGGATTACAGCTAAGAATGATTATCAAAAGCCTAATCCCCAATATTAAAACACAGTTAAAGGAACATCATCAATGTTATCAGATAGAAAAGCCTCCACTGCCACATCTGAGGCAAATTGATTCCTCCCAGCTACCACAGTGCCACCTGTGCCTTAAAAGCATTCAAACAGAGGCCGAAGTTATGGTCCAAAATCAGATATTTTCCTCGAACACAGCCAAAGAGTTGATTCTGCCAAAGAACTTAATGCAAAAATATCTGCAGAGTTACTCCAACATGACACAGAGCCTCAAAAGTCAAAGAAAGATCCCAGCGAGCTTAATATTAAATGTAAATCCATTAATACAGTGAGAACACCTATAAACTTCTCCATCGATCCCCTCAAAGGCCGAGAAGTCATTAATTTGTATAAATTATCTTGGGATATCTTTTATCAGATCTCACCTCCTCATTCTTCTATAAATACCTCTATAGAAGATGAGAAGTTGTTGGTTGGTTGGTCACTAGTTGTAATACTGGAAACTCTTTGAAATAATACATAGTCTGTTAAAGTTTGAAGAACAAATTGAAGTCTTGGAAGTCTTGAGGATGTTGTTGCATGCTTTTTCTTGAGAAGGCTCTATCATTGGATCCATGAGCTTGGCTGTTGGTGGAGTATTCTAAACTGTTTAATGTTTCTCCCCTGTTTTCATTATGTTCCATAATTTCTTACTACAGTAGGTTGAAAGTTTTAGGCCAAGAAATGACTCTTGGAAGCACCTTAGACCTATTCATCCTTCACTGTTTCATGTTTTATTCTGCAGGAGTACTTTAGAGTCTTTAACCTCTCTCTTTAGTCTTCATGCTTGTTTATTTCCTTAATAGTTCAAACAGTTGGTTTCAGCATGATTTATGGTTCTCCCTGCTTGTCTGCTATCACTTGAAAGTTGTTATTGAAGTCTCCCTTTGAAGTACCATTGTTTTAAGTTAGTCAAAGAGGTCTGTTTTGATCTCGCCCTTTGTCATTGCTTGAAAATTTATTTTGAAGGTCTTTATAGTTGTGATCATAGATGTTTTTAGGTGTTCCCTCTTCTCTGACTGCAATTATCAGTGAATCTTTTATGTTTTCTAACTCCTTTGAAATAAAATCTTTGAGGAAATAGGGTGTTCCCCGAATCTTAGATTTCATTTTAAAAGTTGTATTAAAGTCATCATTTTCTTAAAGTGTGGTTTGTAGAATTTATGGTTAGCCCTGTCTATCAAATACCTCTTTATGTTCAAATTATGTTTTTAGGTTCCCTTTGTTGAGAATTAAACTTCTCTTTTCCAAACCATTAATGTCCATCTCATTCACAAATTAAAGGATCCTATGGCCAAGTTATATTTGCCCTTTGATATCCCACATCCACTTATGAGCCTGTTACCAATTTCATTTTGACTTGATTGCCTAATGGAACTGACACTCCTTCTTTCTATCTATCTTTTCCTAGACCTTCCATGTTCTGCAGTACCAATCCAACCAAACAAACACTTTCACTTAATAACTAGTATAAAATCAATACTTTAAAGCAATCAAGACATATATTTGCTAAAATATTTGAGAGATCTCTCTCTAAGAACAGGAGGACTAGATCCTGGAACTCTAAAGATTGGTTCTGATGCTGCCTTGTCTTTTGATTTGCCAAACTATCAAAACACAAGACACCAACAGAGGGTGTACGAGACCACATTGTCTCAAGCCTCCATGGGAAAGCCACACCATATGCTATGTGGAAGGCTTTGACAGATCTATTCCAAAGTAGTAGCGACCATAGGAAATTGGCGCTCAAAGTTAAACTCAAAAAGATCAAGATGGAAAATGGTAACATCATTCCAAAGTATCTCACAAAGTTTATCCAATGTCAGGATGAACTAGGGAGTATGGGAATAACTATTGCTGATGATGATTTGGTGAGCTTAGCGCTCTTAGGAATTCCAAAGATTGGGCACAGTGATGAAGACTCTGTCAATGGACAGGAAAATTGGAGATTGGGAATGACTATGGTCGGATCTAGTGTAGGAGGAGTTCAGGCGGAGCACCAAATATGGCTCTTCATCAAAGCATGATGACTAAGAGGATTGTGATTTTTCTGCCAAGATGAATAAGGGGAAGGGGAAGAAATTCCATTCTAAATCCGAGTCTAAAGGCAAGAAGTTGGATATGTCGAAGGTGAAGTTTTTTCATTGTTACGAACATGGGCATCTCGCTAATAATTGTCCGCAAAAGAAGAAGAACAACAAGTTTGTTGGATCTATAGCTGGTGAGGCCCTTGCCTCGCAATTTTAGATTTACTTCTCCTTGATAGCATGCATGGTGTCAAGTGCATTAGGATCGGTGTGGTATTTGGATAGTGGTGCTTCCTTTCACATGACAGGAGATAAGGAAATTTTCAGTGACTTGGAGGAGAAAGATCTCCAAATGCATATAGAGATGGGCAACGATGGATGATACAGTGCGATCGACATTGGTACCATTACCTTTCAAAGGGAGTTGGTAAACCATTTCATTTGAAATATGTTATGCATTTTCCAGGTCTGGAGAAAAATTTGGTCTTAGCTGCAATGTTGGAGGACAAAGGCTATGACATTGTTTTTAGCCATGGAAAAGATTTCCTGCAACATTAAAAAATGGGTAAAGCCAAGAGGATAGGGATTCAAGTTAAGAATCTCTTCAATTTGGAGGTAGATGATTTTGCTACCATGATGGGTAGGGAAAACAAGTGGTGAGCTGGGATGAGGGAGAATTATGGCACAGACCATTGGGTCATCTTCATCACAGAGCCTTGAAATTCATGCAACAAATATCTACTGGACTTCCAATGGGAACACTTGCTAAGTTAGATCAGTGCAAGGGTTGCACCATAGCAAAGTATGTAAAGTCCACCTTTCATGAGAAGGAGAACCGTGCTTCAAGGATCCTTGAGAGATTTCAGACAGACATGTGTGGACCACTCTCGGTTGCTTCAACAGCAAAACATAAGTACTATGTTATTTTTGTTGATGAATTTTCTCGTAAATGATGGATATTCTTCATGTAGAAGAAAGATCAAAGATTCTCAAAGTTCTGTGAGTTTAGGGAATTGGTGGAGAAAGAGTCGGGGAAGAAAATGAAGGCTCTTATGAGCGATAATGGTGGAGAATACATCACTAATGAATTCAAAAACTTCTGCATCAAAGAAGGAATTTTAATAGAACTCATAGCGCCTCATAACCCACAAAAAAACGGGGTCGCGGAGAGGAATAATTGAACGATCATGGGTGTAGCATGAGTGATTTTGCATGATCAAGGCCTATCAATGCATTTGTGGGTGGAAGCATGCAACATTGTGGTTTATATGCAAAACCATTGTCCTCATAGAGTACTTGGCATGAGTACACCTGAAGAAGTTTTCACTGTTAAGAAACTAGATGTTTCACACTAAGATTTTTGGCTCATCTGTTTATGTGCATGTGATCAAGGATGTCAGGAAGAAGTTGGAGCCGACTGTTGAAGTTGGAATTTTTGTGGGGTACACAGAAACACCTGATAATTATCGTGTGTATTTTCCAAATAGTTAAATTAGTGTGGTGTGACGGGATATAAAAGATGAGGGGAAATCCATGCAGTTGTTCCTTGAGCAGGAGCTAGACTTGCATGCGGAGGAGGAACTTTTGGTTCCCAAACATGAGTCTCTAGATGTGGATTAGCCATAGGAGGAGGTTCATAGAGTGGAGGAGTCCACTCACTCAGGTCCAACCATCAGAACTAATAGAAGACGTACCAGAGGAGCTAATAGGTTGAGACTTGATGCTGCACAGAATGTAGGAGTCCCTAATTCACATCGCATACAAAGAGAGTCTCTTGACCGATTTACTAGATACATGGCTCTCATGAGAAAATGTATTGTGACCGAAACATCTTCCTTTCAAGAAGCTTTGTAGGAGACCATATGGGTAGATGCAATGGTGGAGGAGTATGAATCCATTGTCAAAAAAAGTGCTTAGGAAATTATTCCAAGGTCGGTTGATAAATCAATGGTAGGTTCGAGATGGATCTACAAGGTAAATCAAGGTGTTGATGGGAGTGTTTAGAAATACAAGGCCAGATTTGTGGCCTGCGGCTTCTCACAGATCGAGGGGATAGATTATGAAGAGACCTTTGCACCTGTCACAAGGTATTCTTCCATAAGGACCATCCTTGCTCTCTCAGCACAAATGGGTTGGTGCATTCATCATATGGATGTGAAGACAGTGTTTCTCAATGGGATCATTGATGAAGAGGTGTACATAGAGCAGCCTGAAGGATTTGAGATCTTCAAAAATGAGTCACATGTGTGCCAACTCAAAAGAGCGTTTTATGGGATGAAGCAAGCACCCCCTTCTTCGTACACTCGGATAGATATCTATTTCACTGGACTGGGCTTCACCAAAATTGAAGCGGATGCAAACCTATACCAAATTGTGGTGGAGGGTAAGATTTTAATCATTTTTATTTATGTTGATGATTTAATATTGACTAGTGATGAGTAGTTGATACACTCATGCAAGGAGGACCTTGCAAAGGAGTTCGAGATGAAGGTTATGGGCCTCCTTAATTATTTCCTTCGATTAAAAATATGGTAGTGAGATGGTGAAATTTTTGTGTCTTGAGGCAAGTATGGAAGGGAGATATTGGGTAAGTTTCACATGGAGGGATGCAAAGCGATGGATACTCCTCTTCTAGGAAACTGGAGGAAAGAGGATGCTACTTCTGGAGAGGTAGTGGATGCTACTGTCTCTCGATAGTTAGTGGGTTCACTAATGTATCTAGTAAACACAATACCGTACATTTTCTATGAGGTTAACCAGCTGAGTCAAGCTATGGTTAAGCCTACCAAGATCTTCTGGAAGGCAGGCAAGCATGTCCTGAGAAACCTTAGAGGCACATCAGAGTATGGTTAATGGTACAAACAGATGGATTAAGTGAAGTTGCATGGCTTCACGGATGCAGATTGGGTGGGCAGCCCATTGGACAGAAAGAGAATTCCAAGGGGGATCTTTAGCATTGGATCTATAGTTGTTTCTTGGTACAGCAGGAAGCAGATATCTGTGGCACTCAGTTTAGTGGAAAGGGAATACATGGCAGCGAGTCAAGCTTCATGTGAGGCTATCTGGATGAGGAAGATCTTGGTTGGTTTGTTTGGTTCTCATTTAGATCAAAAAATGATTCATTCTGATAAATTATAATCAGTGTTGCTTTAAACTCTAGATTAATCTTGTGTTTCATGATCTATCTAAGCATATAGATATCCGGTACCATCATCTCAGAGATTGTGTGCAGATGATAATCATGTTGCTTCATTACATTCCTACGGAAGATCAAGATGCAAACATTCTAATGAAGGCACTCACCAGGAGAAAATTCGAATACCATAGAGATAGGATCAGGGTGAAGGATAATCCCTTTATTGTTGAGAGGGAGTGTTGATGGAGGGTGAATGATGGATCCTCAGGCAATTTTTAGGTGGAGGTATATTTATAGATGTATGTGCAAGTTCTATTTATAGATTGCATGTCTATTTATATATGCACGTCGACTATTATTACCCCTTACTAATAGTTGGACAATAAACAATAATCTATTCTCAATGAGCACTTGGAAATAGTTAACTGAAGTGGAAAATCAGTTAGGTATATGAATTTTGAGTTAATAGGTTGGTTGGTGGGACATGCAAGTGGCCTTAGTTGTAACTGAGTGATTCGAAGTGGTAACAGAGTTGGAAGTGCAATTATGAAAGTTTTAAAGTAGTTTAACTCAGTTAAGTGAGTTAAGCTAAGTTGTGCTAGTTGTAACTGAAGATACACTAGTGAGAGATCAAGTGAGTTAATTATTAATTAATTCACAATCAGTGGCCTTACATGAAACTGAATATTTACTACTATTAACTGCATGAATGTTAGATCCAGTGTAGACCCAGTTGATATGTAGTTGAAAGGGACATTTGACTATTAGTTGTGACATTATCGGTTGCACGCATGCAACCACACACACCTTGGATGTCCCAATGAGTATTTAAGAGTCAAGGCAAGCATGATTCAATTCAGTCAGGGATTTCTATCATCTGGGATTACGCAGTGGAGGCAGGCTATCTGGAGACAGTAAATTGGCTAAGGAACTTGCCGATTTTTGTATGACAGTGTGAGACATATAGCTCATGTACTGAGAGCTCTTGCATTAGAGCTTTGTATGTAATTGTTTCATCATCCATGATATAATACATAATAGAAGATAGTGGGGTTTTTAGCTTTATGCTTTCTCGGTAAGTGATTTGTGTTATGTATGATTGATCTTTCTTCATGATATTGTGATTGGCGATTGTGTTTCAAATTCTGCAAAGATTTGTAGAATCGATTCTGTATTTATCAGTGGCATATAATTGTTAGATCAATAGTATCCAGGAAATACATATTTTGTATTATATTTCTATTAAGAATTTGTAACTTCAGCAGATTGGTGAGACTAAAGCTGCAGAGACAAAATTTGAACCACTTTGGGATTCTAGGATCTAGCCCTCCTGAATCTAGAGAGGGATCTCTCTAATAAGTGCAAAGATTGATTTATCTTTAAGGCTTTTAGGTGTGATGTTAGGCTAGTTATAAAGAACAAGGTTTTATTTTTTTGGTTTTTGGTTGGGCAAAGATATCATGAAGGTGAAGGAATTCTAAATGAAGGGTGAAGGTGAATGAACGTGAACAGTAATTCAGCTAACAAGATAGGCAAGAAGCAGCTTCAATCCATTGGGCTATGGAGTCAAGATTCAAGATTGGTCTATGGGGTAAGTCATATATGTCATAGGATCTCTTTAAATTGATTTTATGGAATGGAATGAAACAATAATAAGGGGAATCAAACAAATGAAGAACAAAGAACAGCCTAAGATCAAGTAAGTACTTTGAAACTATCTTGTTTTTGGCATGAACTTAAGAAAAACATAAAAGTAATCTAAGATCAGGTAAGTACTTTGAAACTAGCCTGCTTTCGATGCACTTTCAATAGAAAACATTTAAAACAAAAATAGAATAGCTTAATATCAAGTAAGGACTTTGAACCTATCCTGCTTTCAGCATATTCAAAGGGAAAATTTTCAAAGCAATTGTTGGAGAAGAAACTAGAGGACAGGGCAAACCATAGACTTCCCTAGCTCTGATTTACTTAGAAAACTTTTCAAGACAACACCTAAGAGAAAAAAAGAATAGTCTAAGATCAAGTAAGGACTTTGAACCTAGCCTGCTTTCAACATACACTTAGGGAAACTTTCAGACAACTTTTGGAGAAGAAACTAGAGGACAGGGCTAACCATAGACTTCCCTAGTTCAACTTTACTTAGGAGACACTGAAAATAACATTCAATAACAATGTTTAAAGTTTAGACAGTAAGCGAAGGGAACGCCAAGATCTTGACTGCTTGGACTGTATTAAATCATTCTTAAACAACACAATTTGGAAGAAAACATGTAGATAAAGCTTATCAGTGAGAGCAGGGTACCTTTGACAGTAAATCCTAACTCTATAATTGATGTTCTTTATCAGAGAAGATGGAAAGAATAGAAACAGAAATAAAATGACAAGTTACAATAAGAAACTCATCACCATTGACATAGAACAGGATCCCAAAATCAACTTGTATTTGATGTTCAAACCAGTTACAATATTCAAGTCTAGTGAGTCTCTATAGCTTCATACTTCTCATTTCAACTTAGGTATCCTCAATTACAAACAGAACTTACAGCAGCTTCAGAAAACTATTTACAGGCATCAGATATGCAGTGACCAACATTATCTCATCTTCAACAGAAGTATTTATGGAAGGAATGAGGAGGTGGGATGGGATAAAAGATCTTCTAGGTTCAATTAATACAATTTAATGCTTCTCGGCCTTTGAGGGGCTAAATGGAGAAAATTTCTGATATTTCCTCTGTATTAATTGATTTTTGTTAAGTATTAAGCTTGTTGGGAGAGTTTGTTGACTTTAAGGCTCTTTCTTATCTTTGTAATAAATCTGCTGACAGTTTACAATAAGTTCTTTTGATTTGAAATAACTCTTTAGCTGTATTGAAGAAAATATCTTCTGTTCTGCAATAACTATGCCTCCTTTGATTGCTGTGAGGCTGTAGGTGGCTTTTGGTAGCTGGAGAGGATTCAATTAGCCTCTGACGTGGCAGTGGAGGCTTCCTGGATTGATAGAATTCTTTATCTTTCCTTAAAACTCCTTTAATTCACTTTAGTTCTGTGTTTTAGGACAGATTAGGCTTAATCTCTGTCGTCCAGTCTTCATGTTGTCTTTAACTATGGATTAGGCCTTTGATAGCTGAATTTAAGCCTTAATCCCTTAAAACTGTGTTAAAACCTTTAAACATTGATTTCTGCTTTGATTTTATCCCTGGATACTGATACTCTTTGCCTGTGTTGTTTGTTGTGTTTTTATGGCTTTTGCGGGCGCACAGAGGCTTTTTAAAATAGCATTAGTGCTCATGAAGCACGGATGAAACATGATATGGAACCTTGCAGAGTGATCTCCTTCACGAATAAAGACCTGGGGGATCGTCATCCCCAACCTTTGATTTCCTTTAAGAAACTATATAAAAGCTTTACCACCTACAAAAATACACAAAAAGTTATAAAATCCTGCATGGATGAGCTTAGACTGCATCAGAGGTTTAGGTTAGATCGTGGTCGTTGGATGAAAGCATCCAACGACGAGGATTGCTCGCCAGCATCAAAAGGGGAAGTAGTGGTGGAGTTGAGATTGATCAAGCTTATACAATGCAGAGGGGGCCACATTATAATGAAATGGAAGAAATTGCAAAGGAAAATGGTCGAAAAACTTTGGCAGAAGGGAAAAGGGTTCGAATGAAATTTGGGGTTTCGGAAAGACTTTGGGCCATCGGATTAGATCAGCCAACAGAGATCAATGACGAAGATTCGTTGATGAGGTCTCTTGGAAGAATGGTGGAGGGTGATAGTGTAATGGTTAGATTAAACTGGGACCGTTAGATCTCAGAGATCAACAGTGGAGATTAAAAACGAGGGAATGTAATGTAAATGGGGTAAGGTGGTTTTGGCCATAAAAACCACTGGTGTCGTGATGCTCTGGGCGGTTTTCAAAATTTCCCAAAAAAAATGCGATATAGGTCTTCAACTGACACGTGTCCTTAAAAAACCGCCCATATCGCGTAATTTTTTAGAATTAATTGTCGGACTCAGGATTACGTGATATGGGTCCCTGGCCGTTGGATCAAAGGTGGGCAGATCCAACAGTGGAGATGAGAGTGCAAAAATACAAGATGCACGAGCATAAAATGGTTGGGAAATCCAAGGTGGTTTGATCTGGACCATTGGATGTTCAGAATGAATGGCCCAGATTGAAAGATGGAGCATCGAAAGGGATATGAGGTAAGAATTTGGGCAGAGGTTAGGTGAAATGTGGGTCGTTGATATGTAGAGATAAAAGGTGGATCATCGCCTGAGAACTTTATATAGCGGGGTTTATGTTATAACAAAGGAAATCAGGGTTAGATCTGGACCGTTGGATCGGTGAAATGAATTGCCCAGATGTAATCACAAGGTCGCCGATCGGCAGAGGAGAGAGGAGAGGCGAAAAGAAAATTTGCAATGCGATTGCATGTGGACCGTCAAATATTTAGAGATATCGATGGTCGGGAATGAATCTGTGGGATAAAAGTGGAGGTTGATGGACAGAGTTTTGATTAATCTAGGTCATCGGTTTTTGTGGATTTGACGGTCTAGATTGAATCGCAGGTTTTGCAATGGGAGGAGGAGAGAGGGATAGCACAAAGGTTTTTTGTGATGCGATTGAATTAGGGTCGTCGATCTTAGAACCAGATCAACGGTCAAGAATTTAACTGTGAAGGTCAAAGACGGAGGGGTGGGCTTTGGAACGGAGCGATGTGGACCGTTAGATCTAGGTATGGTGGAACAAATCAACGGTCGAGAAACCATTTCAAGGTTTCAATCGGAGGTAGGCAATAAATCTTTACAATGCATCCAATGAAAAACCCCAATGCAATGTGTCGACGCTCGTTGATCGGTTTTAGATCAACGACTAACAATTCACCAAACCATGAACTGTCGAGATTTGTTAAAACATAGGAAAGTTGGGTTTTTAATAAAATACAAAGGAAATATATGTTTTGGGAAGGGTTTTTTATGGTGTTTAGTGCCCGATTGTGGGGCTCGGGGTTATATGAAAAGACGAAGGGATCGGGAGTTTTTAAAGGGGAAAGGGCCTAATCGCATCGAAAAAAATTGGAAGGAACCAACAAGGGATTGTTTGTTCATTTGCGATGCGATTAGCCGAGAACCGTTGATTCGGTTTTGGATCAACAACCAATATTCATTTAAACTCCGAACTATTTGATTCATGAAATATCAAAGGGAAAGTTGGGTTTTATGAATTTCAAAGGAGGAATAGGTTTCGGACTAGGGTTTAAGAACTTTTAGTGCCCAGTTGCAGGCTTATGGTCCTATGAAAGGCGGGGTTTATAAAGTTAAGCCCTTGGGGGCTAAAACTCTACATAATGTAATATAAGTGTTTATAGGCTAAAAACAGAGTTTTTAAGCCAATTTTGAGGGTTCCGATAGGGGAATGAAGGCTTTTTAAACAAAATGGTAGGAGACCAAATGGTTTTAAAAGGGTCTTGAAGTGATTTTGAAGGTTAAAGTGAGGAAAATGGAGGATTTTTTATGAGTGAAAGGAGGGGAAAAATGAAGGGAAAAATGGGTTTTTACAGTCTTTTTCTTCAGGAAAACAACAGATTTTTCAGGATTATGAGGGAAAAAGTAGTGAAGATTAACTGAAGAACAATTTTTCTTCATAAGACTTTAAGAACTCACAATTTAGCCAAAAATTGTTTCTTGAAGGCTTAAAAATGATTTTAGCCACCATTTGATATGACAAATTTTTATAGGTGGCTAGCAGCGGCTCCAACTTGGGATGGCAGCTCCTTGGAGGTGCCAAGAACCTCAGTCATGTCTTCTCTGGAAGCTGATCAATGCCTCATCCATTGGGCTGCACTTGCTTTCTTTGTTGATCTTCTTTTTCTCTGAGAAGGTTAGAAGCCATTAAAACCAATGGAATTCTATCAAAACAAGCTTTCTACCTACCCAATCCTAGTGATCTAACATTTTTTCTTCTTTTCAGAGTGCATTTGGATTGGCAAACTCTTTTTACAAACATTTTATTCTTTTTGAAAACATAAAACTAGTCTATTTCTACCCTTATTTCTCCATGAACTCAGATTAAGCAGTTGATTTCATAAGCTTCTCTACCTAACTACTATCTATTAGGATTAAAAAGTCTAACATATTTTTATTAACTAAATTCTAAAACAGAAATTTTAAAAGCAGTCAAGTTAGGATTGAACAGTCTAACTTGTTGTTGATCTATGGCATAAAGACAAGCTGCACATAGACAAAATTTGCAGAAAAATAAAGCAAAATGGTGAAGGCTTAAGATCTGAAAACTAAATAAGATCCTTCACTTATCTTCCAGCTCTGTTTTTGAATTTTGTTTGAGCTGTCTTACATTCCTTTCTGGTTCAATTTTTGGGCATATTAGAACCAGTTTGCTTCTGTTTTTGGCTCAATATTAAAACATATTAGAGCCATGCTTCTTTTGAAACTCATAGGTTCAGATTTTTAGCTTGTTTAAACTTTTATTTTCCTATCCTAATCTAGCTAACTGATAAGCCAAGATTAAGCTGTTTGGAAAATCTTATTTAATAACCTATCAGTAGTAAATTGAAAACTAATTAGTCATGATTAGGCTGTATGACTAACTAGGAGTGTGTTTCTTAGGAGTGGCATTTGAGCTTGCACACTTTCAGATTTTGTTTCTCTTTTTTGGTATGGGGCTATACCTTTCTTGTTTTTACAATCTTCCCTCTTGTTCTTGTTCTATGTTTTTTGTATTTTTTCATTTTCTAACTTTGAATGCAATAAAGAGTGTGATATTCACAATGAGAAAAAAATAAAAAGGCTTCCAAACTGATGTGGTCAAGAGAAATAATGTTTGAGGATCCTGCCATTGACATGGCCCCCAAACAATTCAACTCCATTTAATTCTTGCAGAAAATAGGCATTGTTACAAGTAGCAGAATGAATAAGATAAGGACCAAGCCATAAATTATCAAATTTTCCATTCTTGCCCTCATCTTCTCTCATTGAATCCCACTTTAAAACTTTGTCACCAATGCTGAAATCAGTGGCCTTTGTCCTTCTATCAAAAAGCTTCTTGATGCTTTCTTGCTTTTGTAATGCTCTGTTGTAGACCTCCTCTCTGGTTTGCTGAAGATGTATGGTCTGATTTATTCTTCTGAGCATGTCATTGTCTTCAGACTGTACTTCTTAGATCAGCTCATGACTGGCACTCCTAGGATGGTTGGAAAAATTGCATCTATTCCATATACAAGCTGGTAGGGTGACATCCCAATTGATTTTTTAAGTGCCAATCTGTCAGCCCAAAGTGCATGTACCAGCTTTGTGTGCCATGACTTCTTATTGTCCTACAACAACTTCTTGATTATGTTCACCAAAATTTTGTTTGAGGATTCTGCTAGCCCATCACGTTGAGGGTAATAAGCAGTAGAATGACCCAATGTAATTTGATATTTGTGACAGAATTCAACCATCCTTTTGGATCCAACTGCAACAGCATTGTCAGTAATAATATTCCTAGGGTAGCCAAATCTAGATAGGATATGAGTTTCGAGAAATTTTATAATAATAGAGTCATTGGCTTGCCTAGAAGGGATGGCTTCTATCCATTTGGTGAAGTATTCTGTTGCAATGAGAATCCATATATGTTGGGCAGATGATGGTGGATGGATTTATCCTATGAATTCGAGACCCAACTATTTAAAAGGAGCTTCAACATTGATTGGATGCAAAGGTAAGGGCAGCAATTTTCTTTTGCTTTCAAAGAGTTGACATTTATGACAGGCAATGATCATTTTATGGACATCATGAAAGAGAGTGGCCCAATAGTAACTAGATCTAAGGATTTTGTTGGCCGTTGTCTTCCAGTAGAGGTGGCCTCCACATTCTCCTTCGTGGAACTCATGCTTTATTTTCTCTACATCATTCTCAGGCAAACATTTAAGCAATAACCCACTAGCATTTTTCCAATAAATACATTTACCTAAAATGTAGTAGTTAACATATTTTAACTTTAAAAACCTTTCCTTTGTTTTTTTCAAACCAGGAGGTGTATTACAATTTAGCAAAACAAATAAAATATCAGCATACGAAGAGGAATTCATAAAATAATCTTCAACAATGGGAGTTGACATTTCCTCTTGTTCTTTTAAGGCATTTATCATGTTTATATCAAGAGCTTCAAAATTCGATTCAGCCATTAATCTTGCTAGTCCTTGGCCTTTAATGAGTTGAGTGGGCTTGATTTCTAAATCATATTCAAGTATCATAGCTATCCACTTACGTCTCTTGCCATTTCGGTCCTGTGTTAGAATGTCTTTCACAACTGAATTTGGGACAAAGGTAATGATGTGGGAGTGCATAATGTAAACTCTAAAGTCTTTTAAGGCCTTGACTAAGGCAAAGGCTTGTTTTTCCATAATGTTATACTTCAGAGGTGCATCTCTCAATTCCTTGCTAAAGAATGCAATTGGCTGCTCTTTTCCCTATGGATTGTTCTGCAAAAGGATAGCAACTGTTGTATGTTCTGATGCGAATGAAAAAATGAAAAAATATTTTGAAAAATCAGGACTTATGAGAACTGGTGTTTTCGTTAATGCTTGTTTTACCAGCTTAAAAGACTTCTTTACTTCCAAGGTCCATTTAACTCCTTGTTCCCTTTTCAGCATGTTTGTTATGTTTCTAAGGAGTTCATTCAAGTTGGGTATGAGCCTTCTCAAGAAATTAATCTTTCCAATGAAAGATTGAAGTTCCTTGATGTTTCTAGGATGAGTGATTTGCAATATAGCCTCAATATTTTTTGGGTCTATCTTTATCCCCTCTTCCGATATGATGTGCCCAAGAAGTTTACCTTCTTGGAGACCAAACAACGTTTTCTTCGGATTTAAAGATAACCCAAATTTTCTGCATTTTTCAAAGACTATTTTCAACTATTCTAGGTGTTCTTCATCTGTTTTGGAAAAAATAGTGATATCATGAAGGTAAATAATGATGAAGTAGCCTAATTCTTCCGAGAATTCAAGATCCATGTCTCTCTAGAAAGTAGCACCAGCATTCATTAAACCAAAAGGAATTTTCACATACATGAAAGTACCCCATGGTATGGTAAAAGTCGTCTTGAGTTGATCATCAGGATGTACTAATATCTGATTGTATCATGAGAAGCCATCTAGCAAAGAAATTCTTTTAGAAACAACTACCCTTTGTAAAATATGATCCATCTTGGGTAAAGGGTATTTTTCCTTCAATGAGGCTTTGTTTAAGTCTCTAAAGTCAATACAAAGCCTAATATCTCCTGTTTTCTTCCTAACTAACACTAAATTAGACACCCATTCTGAATATCTAATGGGAACAATAATCCTAGCTTCGTACATTTTCTTGATTTCCTTCTCAACCAAAGGTAATTGGACAAGGTTGATTCTGCACAATTTTTTCTTGGAGGGCTTTTGGTTTTCTTTGAGAGGTATCTTGTGCTAGATTATCTCTGTGTCATAAGACTTTAAATCCTCATAACTCCATGCAAAAACATCATAAAATGCTTTAAAAAACTCTATTTATTTCAGTTTGATGTGAGCTGGTAAAGTTTTAGACAGTTTGATCATCTTTGGTTTTAGTTCACTGCCTATATTACACTCTTCAAATTTAGTTTCAACAGGCTCGAGCTTTGGTCTCTTGGCAACATCATTGAAATCAAACAACTCTTCTAAGGGGACTAGTCCCTTTGGAAACTTTGATTGTTATATTGCAGCGTTTCTAAGTCTTCTTTTTCTAAATCTCGACTAATCTCTGTGTTGTGTTCAATTTTATTAGCTAACAGATTTATTTCGGCAATCTCTGGAAAGTTTTCTTCTTCATCAAGTAGGTTTTCCTCAGTAGAACAATCATCTTCATAATCTGAATCTGAACTTGGTATTCAAATTCATTTCCGGACTGTAGGAAGTCTTATATTTCTTCGTCTCCATCAAACACTTGCCAATATTTCTCATTATCAGGGACAACTGGTCACAATTTAATTTGAGTTGTGCATTGTTTGGTTTCATAAGGAGTCAGGCAAGCAGCAAAAGCTAAACCATTAGCTTGGATATTTTGATCTCTTGGGACAAAAATCAGTTGGAATTCCTCAACTGTTTTCAATAAATCCATGACATCGTTTTGATAGGCTCTAAGTTTGGGATGCTTGGCAGTATATTCCCCATTCACTTGCCTAATTATTAGTTCAGAATCACCATGAACCTTTATTCTTTTGGCCCCTAATTTCTTCAATAAGTGCAGGCCCAAAAGTAGGGCTTCATACTCAGCTATGTTATTGGTTCACTGGAAGTCACCAGGTGGAAATTTTTAGCTCTTTTGGAGGTAAAAGGTTTTTATGGTCCACCACCATGTTTATTTGAATACCAATCTGAAATATTTTTGGGTTTTCTGAGTTTTTTTAGTCCTATGGGTTCTAAGAGTGTCCTAAATCTGTTTCAACACTTAGCCACGGTGATGAGACAAAGAAAATTAACTCTTATGGCAAAGCTAGCTGATTCCTTCAAGGTTTGATAAGCTCTTATGAGAATCCTAAGGGTTCCTTAGTTTGTCACTAATTCAAATAATTTTTATCATGATTGCCATTTGCTTGGTAGTGCTTGAAGAGGGCTTCTTGTACTCAATGGATTTTCTAGAATGAATATTAACTCAGATCCCCAGCGGAGTCACCAGAAATGTTATTCCTGGTGCCTCAACTAGCTAAAATACCAAATTTTCTTGAATCAAGTGTTTTCTTGAGGTCCTTAAAAATATATAGGTGTAATTTCACTCAGAAGTCCCCAGCGGAGTCGCCAAAAATGTTAGGAATCTATAACTTCAGCAGATTGGTGAGACTAAAGCTGCAGACACAACATTTGAACCACTTTGGGATTCTAGGATCTAGCCCTCCTGAATCTAGAGAGGGATCTCTCTAATAAGTGCAAATATTGATTTATCTTTAAGGCTTTTAGGTGTGATGTTCGGCTAGTTATGAAGAACAAGGTTTTTTTTTTGGTTTTTGGTTGGACAAAGATATCATGAAGGTGAAGGAAGTATAAATGAAGGGTGAAGGTGAATGAAAGTGAAGAGTAATTCAGCTAAAAAGATAGGCAAGAAGCAGCTTCAATCCATTGGGCTATGGAGTCATATTAGGATTTAATTGAAACAAAAAGGTTCTAGAGTGGTCTATGGGGCAAGTCATCTATGTCATAGGATCTATTTAAGTTGATTTTATGGAATGGAATGAAACAATAAGAAGGGGAATCAAACAAATGAAGAACAAAGAACACCCTAAGATCAAATAAGTACTTTGAAACTATCCTTCTTTTGGCATGCACTTAAGAAAAACATAAAAGTAATCTAAGATTAGGTAAGTACTTTGAAACTAGCTTGTTTTCAATGCACTTTCAATAGAAAACATTTAAAACAAAAATAGAATAGAAGATCAAGTAAGGAATTTTAAATTATCCTGCTTTCACCATATTCAAAGGGAAAATTTTCAAAGAAAATATTGGAGAAGAAACTAGAGGACAGGGCAAACCATAGACTTCCCTAACTCTGCTTTACTTAGCAAACTTTTCAGGACAACACTTAATAGAAACAAAGAATATTCTAAGATCAGGTAAGGACTTTGAACCTAGCCTGCTTTCAACATACCCTTAGAGAAACTTTCAGACAACTTTTGGAGAAGAAACTAGAGGACAGGGCTAACCATAGACTTCCCTAGTTCAACTTTGCTTAGCAAACACTGAAAATAACATTCAAGAATAATGTTTAAAGTTTAGACAGTAAGAGAAAGGAACGACAACATCTTGACTGCTTGGAATGTATTAAATCATTCTTAAACAACACAATTTGGAAGAAAACGTGTAGATAAAGCTTATTAGTGAGAGCAGGGTACCTTTGATGGTAAATCCTAACTCTATAATTGCTGTTCTTTATCAGAGAAGATGGACAGAATGGAAATAGAAATAAAATGACAAGTTAAAATAATAAAAACATCACCATTGACATAGATCAAGATCCCATAAATCAACTTGTATTTGATGTTCAAACCAGTTACAATCTTCAAGTCCAGTGGGTCTCTATAGTTTCATACTTCTCATCTCAACTTAGGTATCTTCAATTATTAACAAAGCTTACAACAGCTTCAGAAAACTCTTTATAGGCAGTAGATATGCAGTGACCAACATTATCTCATCTTCAACATAAGTATTTATAGAAGGAATGAGGAGGTGGGATGGGATGAAAGGTCTTCTAGGTTCAATTAATACAGTTTAATGCTTCTCGGTCTTTGAGGGGCTCAATGGAGAAAATTTATGATATTTCCTCCATATTAATTGATTTTTTTTAAGTATTAAGCTTGTTGGGAGAGTTTTTTTACTTTAAGGCTCTTTCTTATCTTTGTAATAACTCTGCTAACAATTTACAATAAGTTCTTTTGATTTGAAATAACCGTTCAGTTGTATTGAAGCAAATATCTTCTATTCTGCAATAACTATGCCTCCTTTGATTGCTACGAGGCTATAGGTGGCTTTTGGTAGCTGGAGAGGATTCAATTAGCCTCTGATGTGGCAGCGAAGGCTTCCTGGATTGATATAATTCTTTATCTTTCCTTAAAACACCTTTAATTCACTTTAGTTATGTGTTTTAGGACAGATTAGGCTTAATCTATGTCTTTCGGTCTTCATGCTGTCTTTAACTATGGATTAGGCCTTTGATAGCTTAATTTACGCCTTAATCCATTAAAACTATGCTAAAACCTTTAAACATTGATTTCTACTTTGATTTTATCCCTGGATACTAATACTCTTTGTCTGTGTTGTTTGCTGTGTTTTTATGGCTTTTGCGGGCGCACAGAGGGTTTTTAAAATAGCATCAGTGCTCATGAGACACGAATGAAACATGATATGGAACCCTACAGAGTGATCTCCTTCACGAATAAAGGCTTGGGGGATCGTCATCCCCGGCCTTTGATTTCCTTTAAGAAATTGTATAAAAGCTTTACCGCCTGCAAAAATACACAAAAGGTTATAAAATCCTACGTGGACGGGCTTATACTACATCAGAGGTTTAGGTTAGATCATGGTCGTTGGATGAAAGCATCCAACGGTGAGGATTGCTCGTTGGGATCAAAACGGGAGGCGGTGGACAAACGGTGGTGGAATTAAGTCCAGGTCGTTGATCTGCAAAGATCAACGGTCGAGATTGATAGGGTTTATACAATGCAGAGGGGGCCACATTATAATGAAATGGAAGAAATTGCAAAGGAAAATGGTTGAAAACCTTTGGTGGAAGGGAAAAGGGTTAGAATGAAATTTGGGGTTTCGAAAATACTTTGGGCTGTCAGATTAGATTACCAACAAAGATCAACGGTGGAGATTAGTTGATGAGGTCTCCTGGAAGAATGGTGGAGGGCGATAGTGTAATGGTTAGATTAAACTGGGACCGTTAGATCTCAGAGATCAATGGTGGAGATTAAAAATGAGGGAATGTAATGTAAATGGGGTAAGGTGGTTTCGGCCATAAAAACCACTGGTGTCGCGCTGCTCTGGGTGGTTTTCAAAATTTCCCAAAAAAAACGCGATATAGGTCTTCAGCTGACACGTGTCCTTAAAAAACCGCTCATATCGCGTAATTTTTAAGAATTAACTGCCGAACTCAGAATTACGTGATATGGGTCCGTGGCTGTTGGATCAAAGGTGGGCATATCCAACGATGGAGATGAGAGCGCGAAAAGAAAATATGCGCAAGAAGAAAATGATTAGGAAAGCCAAGGTGGTTTGATCTGGACCGTTGGATGTTTAGAATGAACGACCCAGATTGAAATATGGAGCATCGAAAGGGATATGAGGTAAGAGTTTGGGTGGAGGTTAGGTGAAATGTGGGTCGTTGATCTGCAGAGATCAATGGTGGATCATCGCATGAGAACTTTATACAGCGGGGTTTATGTTATAAAAAAGGAAATAAGGGTTAGATATGGACCATTGGATCGGTGAAACAAACGGCCCAAATGTAATCGCAAGGTCGCCGATCGGCGGAGGAGAGAGGAAAGGCCCAAAGAAAATTTACGATGTGATTGCATGCGGACCATCAGATATTTAGAGGGATCAATGGTCGGGAATGAATCTGTGGGGTAAAAGCAGAGGTTGTTGGGTGGAGGTTTTATTAATCTGGGCTGTTGGTTCTTGTGGATTCGATGGTCCAGATTGAATCGCAGGTTTTGCAATCGGAGGAGGACAGAGGGATAGCACAAAGGTTTTTTCTAATGTGATTGAATCAGGGCCATCGATCTTAGAACCAGATCAATAGTCAAGAATTTAACTGCGAAGGTCAAAGACAGAGGGGCGGGCTTTGGAACGGAGCGATGTGGACCGTTAGATCTAGGTATGGTGGAACAGATCAATGGTCGGGAAACCATTGCAAGGTTTCAATCGGAGGTAGGCAATAAATATTTGCAATGCATCCAATGAAAAACCCCGTTGCGATGTGTCAATGGTATTTCATCGGTTTTAGATCAACGGCTGACAATTCACCAAACCATGAATTGTCAGGATTTTTTAAAACATAGGAAAGTTGCGTTTTTAGTAAAATACAAAGGAAATTTATGTTTCGGGAAGGGTTTTTTATGGTGTTTAGCGCTCGATTGCGGGGCTGGGGGTTATATGAAAACACGAAGGGATCGATAGTTTTCAAAGGGGACAGGGCCTGATCGCATCGGAAAAAATTGGAAGGAACCAACAAGGGATTTTTTGTTCATTTGCGATGTGATTAGCCGAGAACCGTTGATTTGGTTTTGGATCAACAGCCAATATTAATTTAAACTTCGAACTATTCGATTCATGAAATATCAAACGGAATGTTGGGTTTTATGAATTTCAAAGGAGGAAAAGGTTTCAGACTAGGGTTTAAGGACTTTTATCGCCCGGTTGCAGGCTTATGGTCCTATGAGAGGCGGGGTTTATAAAGTTAAGCCCTCGGGGGCTAAAACTCTACATAGTGTAATATAAGTGTTACAGGCTAAAAACAGAGTTTTTAAGCCAATTTTGAGGGTTCTTATAGGGGAATGAAGGCTTTTTAAACAAAATGGTAGGAGACCAAATGGTTTTAAAAGGGTCTTGAAGTGATTTTGAAGGCTAAAGTGAGGAAAATGGAGGATTTTTTATGAGTGAAAGGAGGGGAGAAATGAAGGGAAAAATGGGTTTTTAGCAGTCTTTTTCTTCAGGAAAATAGCAGATTTTTTAGGATTATGAGGGAAATAGCAGTGAAGATTAACTCAAGAAAAAGTTATCTTCATAAGACTTTAAGAACTCACAATTTAGCCAAAAATTGTTTCTTGAATGCTTAAAAATGATTTTAGCCACCATTTGATATGTCAAATTTTTATAGGTGGCTAACAATTTCTACACTTAATTATATTCAGTAATCTTCCCCTCTCTCTGGCCTAGTTTTATTCCTCAAAATGACCTATTTTTTTAATTCCTTTGAGGCTTACAACAATATACAAAAGGGATTCTACCACCATTTCTCGTTCAGATCCACAATCTACTCAACCATATCCTAAAGATCCTCTAGATCCACTTTTAACTCAACTAAATCTCTATTCTAGGACCTCCTAATCCCTAAGATATTCATGACAAATTCACAATTCTAACATTTCTCATATTCTCACATATTTGAGACTTATTTACGTTTAAAACCTCACACACATATTTCTCACTCAAATCATTCAAAACATACAAAATTTCCCATCTATTCTGCAACACTCATTCGAATCTCAAAACAAAACCATAATCCCTAACTATTTTTATTTTTGAATGCCTACACTAAAAAATTCGATCTGTTTTTTTAATAACGCATAAATTTAGAGTCTGCAACTTGATTTTGTGCCAAAATAAAGAATCTACCTATTCAACCAGATTCCCTTTGATATGCAGTTCCCATCTAAACACATAAACTAGTATGGAACCTCGCCATCGTGTCTATGGGCATTTCATGATGTTAAAAAACTTTGTAACTGATAAAAGGTTGATCAAGGTGGATATTGGTGTCCACCGTTCTGTTCCACTTGGAGCCCCGCCATTGTTTCTTTCAGTTTTTTAGTTTCCTTAATTATAGCACAATTTACTATTTTTAGCAGTTTTTCGGGTCCTAAAATTTCGGAGCCATTTTGAGGCCCTAAAATATGTTTGTAGTCCTCAGATAAATATTTATAATAAGGTATTGTGTGCGTTAAACAGAATTTGTATGCCAAAGTTACGTCCCCGAGAAGTTGATGTACCAATTTACCCAAACGGGGCCCATAGTTTTGGTGCTTCATCTCCTAGGGTTAGGTTTTTCGATGTTTAGGGTTTTCCATTATTTCTGAGTAATAAATAGGCCCTCGAGCCTAATTTTAACACAATTCATAGGCTTTTAGCCACCACATCTCTTCTGAGAGATAAGCTACCATCGCCCTAGCTAGTTTATTTCGATTTTGTCTGTAAACAAATTTTAGTTCTTTGATATTAATGAGATGAAGTATTATTTCCATTACATACTTTTATTTATTGTTATATGTGTATTATGTTGCGTTCTTGCATAATTCCAGATCAGTGGTATCAGAGCATTCTGCTCTTTCTCTATCTTTCTTTGCATGTCCCCAACAAGGTCAGGGTATAAGGAGTTAGGGCTCGATCTGGTGGAACCTTTGCAAGATTAGCCTCGCAAACCACAACGAAAACCCATGGGGGATGAAAATAAAGATGAGGGAGAAGGAGATCCTATAAAAATATTTCTCGAGGAGGCCCTCGAAAAACAAAGGAACACAATGATGGATAACTTTACCAAATCCTCCAACAACTGCCTACCGGCAACACATCTGTATCCAGCAAAAACTCTGGAGGCTCAACTCCTTTTAAGGTACAAGTAAGCTTTGAAATTCCCATATTTGAAGGTCAAATACATGTAGACATTGTAGATAGATGGTTGAATCTATTATAAGGATATTTCTCGGTTCATGACTTTTCCGACCGGGAGATGATTATTTTTGCACTCCTTAAAGCTACTTCCCATGTCAAGGACTGGTAGGAAACCTACTGTGAGAAAATCGAAGAGGGGTAACCCTCTTTGTTCTTGGTCGTACCCACTTGGAATTCTTTCTGAGACACCATCAAGGAACAATATTATCCCGTGGGGAGCTATGAGGAAAAGTAAATACAATGGACGATGTTGCGATAATAAAGGGATCAAGATGCGCATGAGTTGATGAATATGTTCCATACCTTGCGTACAAAGTTGGGTATCAAAGATTTAGAGAAACATTTGGTGCTAAAGTATTGTATTTGTCTGCATAGATACATTCAGGAGAAAATGGAGTTCTTCGATATGTCCTTACTTGGTATGACATACCAGTATGCTGCCAATATTGAGCAGAAATTCAAACAATAGAAATGACTTCGGATTTGTGAATCAAAGGAAAAATCAAAGGCATGGCAGCCTAAGACAACTTGCCAAAGCCGCAAGAAAAGAAAAACACCATGAAGCTGAATAAGGACACCAGAAAGTGCTATGAGTTCCATAAGAGCTCCACATACAGTAAAAGTGAGTGTCGAGCCAAGCAGTCACTGGTGGCCGAGATGAGGGCTTATGAATTAAATGCATGTTTCAAATCTAAATCAGAACCCGACAAGGGGAATGAAAAAGGGAAGAATATTATTGATGTGGAGCACAACACCATCGTTGCTACTGCGAAGATCCAGAAGGAGGGACCAAAAGATCCAGAGGGGGAGGAGCGTCTCTTCCACTCCCATATGTGGGTAAATGGTTCCCTACTACAGTTCATTGTTGACAGTGGGAGCCAAAAGAACCTCATTTCAGCAGATGTCGTGAAGCGGTTGGGATTTCCGACCACAACACACCCAAAGCTATGCACTATCGAGTGGCTTCACCAAGGATGTGATCTACGCATCATCCATAAGTGCCACCTCCCCCACAACATCAAGCCCTTCACAGATGAGGTAGTATGTGACATTGCTCCTCTTGATGTTTTTGATGTATTATTAGGCCAACCATACTTGTGGAAGTGACATGTTGTGTATGATTCTTGGCCTTGTGCTGTTATTGTTACTTTGGGAAATAAGTTGTACAGGATACCAGAGGTACCATCGGCTACTGTTATCTCTTTGGTTACTACAAAACAATGTAGTAAGCTCATTTCCAAAACTGCGAAATTTTTTTTCCTGATGATCCGCTCCCAAGGGAAGAAGAATATTGTGGCCAGGACCACTAGACAAGGCTCCTCTGCACAACCAAAAAAATGGACAAGGTCATGGAGGATTACGGATAAATCTTCACCTCACCTATAGGGGTGCCTCTACACTGTCAGGTCAAGCACCCCATTGATCTAACCCTAGGTGCGTCTTTGCCCAATGGAATGATCTATCGGTGCTCTATTATGGAGAACGGTGAAATCTAGAGGCAGATTTAGGAGTTGTTGCATAAAGGAAACATTCGACCGAGTTCATCGCCCTGCGGGAGCCCGATCGTGTTGGTGGAGAACAAGGATAGGACTTGGAGACTCGGTATTGACTATCGGGCATTGAACAATATCACTTTTTGGAATAGATACCTGATCCCACATATTGATGACCTTTTGGACCAATTCAAAGGGGCGAAATATTTTAGCAATGTTGACTTGAAGTCCGGATATCACCAGGTACCAATTGAACCCTCTGATGTGTGGAAGACTACCTTCAAATCCAAGGAGGGACTTTTTAAATGGTCGATCATGCCTTTCGGGTTGATGAATTCTTCGAAAACCTTTAAGAGGTTGATGTAGGACATCTTGCGGCCATTCATGAATTCATTTGTAGTAGTGTACTTGGATGACATCCTGATCTTGAACTAGAATTGGGAAGAGCACCTCCACCACATACGATAGGTCCTCCAAACACTTCGACAACACAAGTTGTGTGGATATTTGGAGAAGTGCACTTTTTGCATGACCCAGGTTCAGTATCAGGATACATTGTTGATTAATGGGGGGTACATGTGGATGCAACCAAGATCCAAGTCATTTGGGATTAGTCAACCCCAACAAGTCTAATAGAGTTTCGCAGCTTTTTTGGTCTTGCTAATTTATACTACATGTTCGTTTTGGGATTCTCTAATATCACTTGGCCCTTGAGTCAAGACACCGAAAGAAAAAATATTTTGGTTGAAATCTCAATAGAAGGTGTTTGTAGAATTGAAACATCGCCTCTGCTCTTACCCAGTGCTTACATTACCATACTTACAACGACGAGGATTGCTCGCCGAGATCAAAAGGGGAAGGAGTGGAAAAACAGTGGTGGAGTCGAGATTGATCGAGTTTATAAAATGCAAAGGGGGCCACATTATAATGAAATGGAAGAAATTGCAAAGGAAAATGGTCGAAAACCTTTGGTAGAAGGGAAAAGGGTTCGAATGAAATTTGGGGTTTCAGAAAGACTTTGGGCCGTCGGATTAGATCAGCCAACAGAGATCAACAGTGGAGATTCGTTGATGAGGTCTCTTGGAAGAATGGTGGAGGGTGATAGTGTAATGGTTAGATTAAACTGGGACCGTTAGATCTCAGAGATCAACAGTGGAGATTAAAAACGAGGGAATGTAATGTAAATGGGGTAAGGTGGTTTTGGCCATAAAAACCACTGGTGTCGCGCTGCTCTGGGTGGTTTTCAAAATTTCCCAAAAAAAACGCGATATAGGTCTTCAACTGACACGTGTCCTTAAAAAACCGCCCATATCGCGTAATTTTTTAGAATTAATTGTCGGACTCAGAATTGTGTGATATGGGTCCCTGGCCGTTGGATCAAAGGTGGGCAAATCCAACGGTGGAGATGAGAGTGCGAAAATACAAGATGCGCGAGCATAAAATGGTTGGGAAAGCCAAGGTGGTTTGATCTGGACCATTGGATGTTCAGAATGAATGGCCCAGATTGAAAGATGGAGCATCGAAAGGGATATGAGGTAAGAGTTTGGGTGGAGGTTAGGTGAAATGTGGGTCGTTGATCTGCAGAGATCAAAGGTGGATCATCGCCTGAGAACTTTATACAACGGGGTTTATGTTATAACAAAGGAAATTAGGGTTAGATCTGGACCATTGGATCGGTGAAATGAATGGCCCAGATGTAATCGCAAGGTCGCCGATCAGCAGAGAAGAGAGGAAAGGCGAAAAGAAAATTTGCAATGCGATTGCATGTGGACCATCAGATCTTTAGAGATATCAATGGTCAGGAATGAATCTGTGGGATAAAAGCGGAGGTTGATGGGCAGAGTTTTGTTTAATCTGGGTCGTCGGTTTTTGTGGATTTGACGATCCAGATTGAATCGCAGGTTTTGCAATCAGAGGAGGAGAGAGGGATAGCACAAAGGTTTTTTGTGATGCGATTGAATCAGGGTCATCGATCTTAGAACCAGATCAACTGTCAGGAATTTAACTACAAAGGTCAAAGACGGAGGGGCGGGCTTTGGAACGGAGCGATGTGGACCGTTAGATCTGGGTATGGTGGAACAGATCAACGGTCGAGAAACCATTGCAAGGTTTCAATCGAAGGTAGGCAATAAATCTTTGCAATGCATCCAATGAAAAACCTCGATGCAATGTGCCGACGCTCGTTGATCGGTTTTAGATCAACGACTGACAATTCACCAAACCATGAACTGTCAGGATTTGTTAAAACATAGGAAAGTTGGGTTTTTAATAAAATACAAAGGAAATTTATGTTTCGGGAAGGGTTTTTTATGGTGTTTAGTGCCCGATTGCGGGGCTTGGGGTTGTATGAAAAGACGAAGGGATCAGGAGTTTTCAAAGGGGAAAGGGCCTAATCGCAACGGAAAAAATTGGAAGGAACCAACAAGGGATTGTTTGTTCATTTGCGATGCGATTAGCCGAGAACCGTTGATTCGGTTTTGGATCAACGACCAATATTCATTTAAACTCCGAACTATTCGATTCATGAAATATCAAAGGGAAAGTTGGGTTTTATGAATTTCAAAGGAGGAAAAGCTTTCGGACTAGGGTTTAAGAACTTTTAGTGCCCGGTTGCAGGCTTATGGTCCTATGAAAGGTGGGGTTTATAAAGTTAAGCCCTTGGGGGCTAAAACTATACATAATGTAATATAAGTGTTTATAGGCTAAAAACAGAGTTCTTAAGCCAATTTTGAGGGTTCCGATAGGGGAATGAAGACTTTTTAAACAAAATGGTAGGAGACCAAATGGTTTTAAAAGGGTCTTGAAGTGATTTTGAAGGTTAAAGTGAGGAAAATGGAGGATTTTTTATGAGTGAAAGGAGGGGAAAAATGAAGGGAAAAATGGGTTTTTAGCAGTCTTTTTCTTCAGGAAAAGAACATATTTTTTAGGATTATCAGCGAAAAAGTAGTGAAGATTAACTGAAGAACAAGTTATCTTCATAAGACTTTAAGAACTCACAATATAGCCAAAAAAAAATTCTTGAAGGCTTAAAAATGATTTTAGCCACCATTTGATATGACAAAATTTTATAGGTGGCTAGCAGCGGCTCCAACTTGGGATGGCAGCTCCTTGGAGCTGCCAAGAACCTCAGTCATGTCTTCTCTGGAAGTTGATGAATGCCTCATCCATTGGGCTGCACTTGCTTTCTTTGCTGATCTTCTTTTGCTCTGACAAGGTTAGCAGCCATTAAAAGCAATGGAATTCTATCAAAACAAGCTTTCTACCTACCCAATCCTAGTGATCTAACATTTTTTCTTCTTTTCAGAGTGCATTTGTATTGGAAAACTCTTTTTACAAACATTTTATTCTTTTTGAAAACATAAAACTAGTCTATTTCTACCCTTATTTCTCCATGAACTCAGATTAAGCAGTTGATTTCATAAGCTTATCTACCTAACTACTATCTATTAGGATTAAACAGTCTAACAGATTTTTATTAACTAAATTCTAAAACAGAAATTTTAAAAGCAGTCAAGTCAGGATTGAATAGTCTAACTTGTTGCTGATTTATGGCATAAAGACAAGTTGCACATAGACAAAATTTACAGAAAAATAAAACAAAATGGTGAAGGCTTAAGATCTGAAAACTAAATAAGATCCTTCACTTATCTTCCAGCTCTGTTTTTGAATTTTGTTTGAGCTGTCTTACATTCCTTTCTGGTTCAAGTTTTGGGCATATTAGAACCAGTTTGCTTCTGTTTTTGGCTCAATATTAAAACAGATTAGAGCCATGCTTCTTTTGAAACTCATAGGTTCAGATTTTTAGCTTGTTTTTACCTTTATTTTCCTATCCTAATCTAGCTAACTGATTAGCAAAGATTAAGTTGTTTGGAAAATCTAATTTAATAACCTATCAATAGTAAATTGAAAACTAATTAGTCATGATTAGGATGTATGACTAACTAGGAGTGTGTTTCTTAGGAGTGGCATTTGAGCTTGCACACTTTCAAATTTTGTTTCTCTTTTTTGGTATGGGGCTATACCTTTCTTGTTTTTACAATCTTCACTCTTGTTCTTGTTTTATGTTTTTTGTATTTTTCATTTTCTAAATTTGAATGCAATAAAGAGTGTGATATTCACAATGAGAAAAAAATAAAAAGGCTTCCAAACTGATGTGGTCAAGAGAAATAATGTTTGAGCATCCTGCCATTGACAGGGCCCCCAAACAATTCAGCTCCATTTAATTCTTGTAGAAAATAGGCATTGTTACCAGCAACAGAATGAATAAGATAAGGACCAAGCCATAAATTATCAAATTTTCCATTCTTGCCCTTATCTTCTCTCCTTGAATCCCACTTTAAAACTTTGTCACCAATGCTAAAATAAGTGGCCTTTGTCCTTCTATTAAAAAGCTTCTTGATGCTCTCTTTCTTTTGTAATGCTCTGTTGTAGACCTCCTCTCTGGTTTGCTGAAGATGTATGGTCTGATTTATTCTTCTGATCATGTCATTATCTTCAGACTGTACTTCTTGGATCAGCTTCATGACTGGCACTCCTTGGATGGTTGGAAAAATTGCATCTATTCCATATACAAGCTGGTAGGGTGACATCCCAATTGATTTTTTAAGTGTCAATCTGTCAGCCCAAAGTGCATGTACCAGCTTTGTGTGCCATGACTTCTTATTGTCCTCCAGCAACTTCTTGATTATGTTCACCAAACTTTTGTTTGAGGATTCTGCTAGCCCATCACCTTGAGGGTAATAAGCAGTAGAATGACCCAATGTAATCTGATATTTGTGACAGAATTCAACCATCCTTTTGGATCCAAATGCATCAGCATTGTCAGTAATAATCTTCCTAGGGTAGCCAAATCTAGATAGGATATGAGTTTCAAGAAATTTTATAATAATAGAGTCATTGGCTTGCCTAGAAGGGATGGCTTCTATCCATTTGGTGAAGTAGTCTGTTGCAATGAGAATCCATATATGTTGGGCAGATGATGGTGGATGGATTTATCCTATGAATTCTAGACCCCACTATTGAAAAGGAGCTTCAACAGTGATTGGATGCAAAGGTAAGGGCAACAATTTTCTTTTTCTTTCTAAGAGTTGACATTTATGACAGGCAATGATCATTTTATGGACATCATGAAAGAGAGTGGCCCAATAGTAACTAGATCTAAGGATTTTGTTGGCCATTGTCTTCCAATAGAGGTGGCCTCCACATTCTCCTTCGTGGAACTCATGCTTGATTTTCTCTGCATCATTCTCAGAAAAACATTTAAGCAATAACCCACTAGCATTTTTCCAATAAAGACATTTACCTAAAATGCAGTAGTTAACAGATTTTAACTTTAAAAACCTTTCCTTTGTTTTTTTCAAACCAGGAGGTGTATTCCAATTTAGCAAAACAAATAAAATATCATCATACCAAGAGGAATTCATAAAATAATCTTCAACAATGGGAGTTGACATTTCCTCTTGTTCATCTAAGGCATTTATCATGTTTATATCAAGAGCTTCAAAATTCGATTCAGCCATTATTCTTGCTAGTCCTTGGCCTTTAATGAGTTGAGTGGGCTTTATTTCTAGATCATATTCAAGTATCATAGCTATCCACTTACGTCTCTTGCCATTTCGTTCCTGTGTTAGAATGTCTTTCACAACTGAATTTGAGACAAAGGCAATGATGTGGGAGTGCCGAATGTAAAATCTAAAGTCTTTTAAGGCCTTGACTAAGGCAAAGGCTTGTTTTTCCATAATGTTATAGTTCAGAGGTGCATCTCTCAATGCCTTGCTAAAGAATGCAATTGGCTGCTCTTTTCCCTATGGATTTTTCTGCAAAAGGATAGCAACTATTGTATGTTCTGATGCGAATGAAAAAATGAAAAAATATTTTGAAAAATCAGGACTTATGAGAACAGGTGTTTTCATTAATGCTTGTTTTACCAGCTCAAAAGAATTCTTTACTTCCAAGGTCCATTTAATTCCTTGTTACTTTTTCAGCATGTTTGTTATGTTTCTAAGGCATTCATCCAAGTTGGGTATGAGCCTTCTCAAGAAATTAATCTTTCCAATGAAAGATTGAAGTTCCTTGATGTTTCTAGGATGAGTGATTTTCAATATAGCCTCAATCCTTTTTGGGTTTATCTTTATCCCCTCTTCCGATATGATGTGCCCAATAAGTTTACCTTCTTGGAGACCAAACAACGTTTTCTTCGGATTTAAAGATAACCCAAATTTTCTGCATTTCTCAAACACTATTTTCAACTGTTCTAGGTGTTATTCATCTGTTTTGGAAAAAACAGTGATATCATGAAGGTAAATAATGATGAAGTAGCCTAATTCTTCCGAGAATTCAAGATCCATGGCTCTCTAGAAAGTAGCACCAGCATTCATTAAACCAAAAGGCATTTTCACATACATGAAAGTACCCCATGGTATGGTAAAAGTTGTCTTGAGTTGATCATCAGGATGTACTAATATCTGATTGTATCCTGAGAAGCCATCTAGCAAAGAAATTCTTTTAGAACCAACTACCCTTTGTAAAATATGATCCATCTTGGGTAAAGGGTATTTTTCCTTCAATGAGGCTTTGTTTAAGTCTCTAAAGTCAATACAAAGCCTAATATCTCCTGTTTTCTTCCTAACTAACACTAAATTAGACACCCATTCTGAATATCTAATGGGAACAATAATCCCAGCTTCATACATTTTCTTGATTTCCTTCTCAACCAAAGGTAATTGGAAAAGGTTGATTCTGCACAATTTTTGCTTGGAGGGCTATTGGTTTTCTTTGAGAGGTATCTTGTGCTAGATTATATCTGTGTCATAAGACTTTAAATCCTCATAACTCCACGCAAAAACATCAGAAAATTATTTAAACAACTCTATTTATTTCAGTTTGATGTGAGCTGGTAAAGTTTTAGATAGTTTGATCATCTTTGGTTTTAGTTCACTGCCTATATTACACTCTTCAACTTCAGTTTCAACAGGTTCCAGCTTTGGTTTCTTGGCAACATCATTGAAATCAAACAACTCTTCTAAGGGGACTAGTCCCTTTGGCAACTTTGATTGTTATATTGCAGCGTTTCTAAGTCTTCTTTTTCTAAATATTCACTAATCTATGTGTTGTGTTCAGGTTTATTAGCTAACAAATTTATTTCGGCAATCTCTGGAGAGTTTTCTTCTTCATCAAGTAGGTTTTCCTCAGTAGAACAATCATCTTCATAATCTGAATCTGAACTTGGTATTCAAATTCATTTATGGACTGTAGGAAGTCTTATATTTGTTTGTCTCCATCAAACACTTGCCAATATTTCTCATTATCAGGGAAAACTGGTCGCAATTTAATTTTATTTGTGCATTGTTTGGTTTCATAAGGAGTCAGGCACATTCTAGCAGCAAAAGCTAAACCATTAGCTTGGATATTTTGATCTCTTGGGACAAAAATCAGTTGGAATTCCTCAAATGTTTTCAATAAATCCATGACATCGTTTCAATAGGCTCTAAGTATGGGATGCTTGGCAGTATATTCACCATTCACTTGCCTAATTATTAGTTCAGAATCACCATGAATCTTTATTCTTTTGGCCCCTAATTTCTTCAATAAGTGCAGGCCTAAAAGCAGGGCTTCATACTCAGCTATGTTATTGGTTCAGTGGAAGTTTAATTTGTTGGAATGCCCTTCAGTATGATTTTTCATTGTATTATGAAGCCACACTCCCACACCTGCATCATTCTTAGTGCAAGATCAATCAAAGTGCATACTCCAAAGAGGACTAGTTTCAGATTTACTAGTTTGGTTACTATCCTCTTCATCTAGGGTGCTTTTGGATTGTTCTTGTAGATTAGAACTATGTTGAACTTGTTTTATTTCCTCATGTTTTTCATCGCCTTGAGGACTCGTTTCTTGACTCTCAAGGTTGGAAAGAAATGGATGATTGATTTGTTGTTCTAGACCTATAATTTGTTTGCTGTGATTTTCGGATTTAGCAAACTATTTTGATAGTTCTATCTTGTCTTCCTCTTTTTCTATATTTGCCATTAATTCAGTTAAAGTTTCTTGTTCACTGAATGTTTCATCATTAAAAAGGATAAATGAATCCAAGCCTGTATGAACAGAATAAAGAGGAGAGTTTTGTTGTCTTTCTTGGCTGGTAACCATGTATTGCATTTGAGACTCCCTATAAAGTCTTCTGGTTTGATTAAAAACAGGGATAGTAGCATATGTCATGTTCGTCTGCATTGTTCCTTGTAACTTAGCCCCCCAGGATCTTGATAAGAGCATACCATATTTGGGGGGTACATCAGCCACTACAATATCCATTACTAAACACTTGGCTGGAATTTGTGCTAAGTTTACGCAGAAGTCTTTGATCAAACCTAAACATTTCACTCTGCTTGAGTCAAAGGAGTAAAGATATTTGTATGGCCTAGTGATTTCAAGACCTAGGCTCTCCATTACAAATTTGGGCATTAAGTTATGAGAGGCCCCTGAATCATGCATAACGTTGTGTAAAATCTTGTCATGAACATTTAAACTAACATAAAAAGGAGGAACTGGTCCTTCTCGATATCTACCCTCAATATTATGACCAAATATGAGCTCTGGTTGGTCATCATTAAGATTGACATTGTCATTATTCTCTTCTATATTAAAAGACTTCAAAATTTGTGATCTATATACATCTTGGGCAGCTAATTCAGTGAGAGGAATAGAGATTTTGATTCTGGCAATTTCCTGCTCCAAAATAAAATGCATCTGATTTCTCAAAATGCTTGTTTCAGCCTTATTAACTACCACTTTATCAGCAAAATCAGTTTGTTGATTTCCTCTATTTACATTTGTTAAAATTTTTTAATAGGAGCACTAGATGAGGTGCTAATGCTACTAAGGTCTGCACTCTGTTTTTCTTTCATTTGAGTGCCTTTCTCTTTGTTTTTATCAGAATTTCCAACCACTATTTTGTCTTTCTGTTTTGTAACTTTTGGTTTATTTACAAGGCCGTTTTTGGCAAAATTTTCAAGGTCTTAGTCTTGGGAGTTTCCTGATTGCTTTTACTCCTAAGGTCATATTCTTTTGGATTCTCTATGATGAAATTTTCCATCTCTTGATAATAAAATTCATCTTCTTCTCTCTTATGATCATAAGGTGTGTATAGACCTTGTTTTCTATTGTAATGAACTTCAAAATCATCATTTTCTACTCCCAACATATTTATGTCATCTTCCTCTGTTTGTTCACTTGTTTCTTCAACCTCACTTACATAGTTTTGATGGAAAGGAGGTGTGATATGTTGATCATCTTCCCTTGGTATGTTTTGAGGCTGGTTTCTCCTAAAATTCTGAATTTGATTTTGATTTATGTTTTGAGGAGCTGATTGGTTTTGACTAGCTTGTGCTCTCTCAAGTATGCTCATCTTTTTCATCATCTCTTTCATCATTCTCTCCATGTTTGAGCTAGATGTGTAAGGTGTAGCTTCCTCACTAAAGGACACTTTCTTCTCATTCCTCATTCTTTCTCTTTTCTCCATTAAATTAACTTCCACATCAAGAGCTCCTTTTTGCATATCTTCAAGAGTCAAAGGATCTCTCTCTCTCAGCTGATAGGCCATTTCAGAATCAAACCCTTCAAGAAACTTGTTTAAATATGAGCCTTGTAGAGTTTTTAAGTCTGGGGGAAGGGCATTATACACACTATTGAACCTCGTGCAATAAGCTTGTACACTTTCTCCAGTGTTTCTTTGGAGATTCTTGTAGTCTGAAAGTATTTGGAGAGGATTTTTCTTGACTTCCCATTTGTTTAGGAATAACTGATGGAAGGCTTGGAGATCATTAATACCGTGAGGAGTTAAGCCTTTAAACCATTTTCTTACTTCTCCCCCTAAACTCTGAGCAAATAATCTAAGTTTGACAGTTTCATCATCAATCTCATTTCTGTCAAAGTAGTCGTTCATCTTATCCACATGTTGTGAAGTAGTAGTAGCATTACTGGCATCATACAAAGGCATCTTGGACTGGTAGTCCTGTGGAAGATTGACTAGAGGTAAAGGAAGGACTAAGGGAGCATACCATGTTGCCATGATAGGAGGTTGTGGAAAAAATGGGGGGTTTACAAGTGGTGGGTTGACAAGAGGGAAAGTGGGCTGTAATGGAGTGGTTTGGATAGTGGATGTATGAAGAACAGATGTGAATGGACCAGCAATAGATTGTTGAGCAGATCTAGGATGAGAGAAACCAAAATTATGAATCAAATGTGAATCAGGTGGAGTAGTTTCTCTGCTACCAGGACGTTCACTTCTGTCTTGTGATGAAAGTGAAGGCTCTAAAGATATCTGATCTATATCATCAAGTGACCTAGTTTTGAATGGGTTTCTTAAGTCAACTTGTGATTCTTGTAGAGCTATGAGGTTTTCAGGGATAGAATTAGCTCTAACAATGGGTTTGACAATAGTTGAAAATTTGGCCTTATGAGACTTCCTAAGCATGGAAAATTTTAGGGGCTAATATTCGCAGGTGGGCTAATTTTTCATGGTTTTTCCCAAAAAAAATTCGCCAATTTGCATTTTTTTATAAAAATGATTTGCCCAAATTTTAAAATATAAATTATTTTACGTTAAAATTCGCCAAAATTATATATACAGTATATATAATATCATTATAAATTTGAATTATTTTACAAATACATCAGTAAAATTTTTATAGTTTTTGTATTAGGAACTAGTGAGATTCACAGATTTAATAAACTTCAAAATAATTTTCCATCCTTAAAATTTTCCCTATTCCTAAGAATTCTTTCAGGGTTATCAACTATCTTAGGAGGATTTGGATCAGGATTGGCTCTAGTATGAATCCTTCTAGGAGCCACTATGCTATGTTTTTTAGACCCAACTTATAAGAAAAGTTTAACCAAATATGACAATCTTTAGGAGGCTAACTGATCTTTTTAAACAAGAAAAATTTACTCCTAAAGTCTTCCTAACTGAGTTTGTACGATGTTATGATGATAATGGGTTTCCCAGTGGAGTCTTAAGGTCTGTGTTGGATTGTGGAGTCACCAGGTGGAAATTTTTAGCTCTTTTGGAGGTAAAAGGTTTTTATGGTCCACCACCATGTTTATTTGAATACCAATCTGAAATATTTTTGGGTTTTCTGAGTTTTTTTAGTCCTATGGGTTCTAAGAGTGTCCTAAATCTGTTTCAACACTTAGCTACGGTGATGAGACAAAGAAAATTAACTCTTATGGCAAAGCTAGCTGATTCCTTCAAGGTTTGATAAGCTCTTATGAGAATCCTAAGGGTTCCTTAGTTTGTCACTAATTCAAATAATTTTTATCATGATTGTCGTTTGCTTGGTAGTGCTTGAAGAGGGCTTCTTGTACTCAAGGGATTTTCTAGAATGAATATTAACTCAGATCCCCAGCGGAGTCGCCAGAAATGTTATGCCTGGTGGCTCAACTGGCTAAAATACCAAATGTTCTTGAATCAAGTGTTTTCTTGGGGTCCTTAAAAATGTATAGGTGTAATTTCACTCAAAAGTCCCCAGCGGAGTCGCCAGAAATGTTAGGAATCTATAACTTCAGCAGATTGGTGAGACTAAAGCTACAGATACAACATTTGAACCACTTTGGGATTCTAGGATCTAGCCCTCCTGAATCTACAAAGGGATCTCTCTAATAAGTGCAAATATTGATTTATCTTTAAGGTTTTTAGGTGTGATGTTCGGCTAGTTATGAAGAACAAGGTTTTTTTTTGGTTTTTGGTTGGAAAAAGATATCATGAAGGTGAAGGAAATATAAATGAAAGGTGAAGGTGAATGAAAGTGAAGAGTAATTCAACTAAAAAGATAGGCAAGAAGCAGCTTCAATCCATTGGGCTGTGGAGTCATAGTAGGATTTAATTGAAACAAAAAGGTTCAAGAGTGGTCTATGGGACAAGTCATCTATGTCATAGGATCTCTTTAAGTTTATTTTATGGAATGGAATGAAACAATAATAAGGGGAATCAAACAAATGAAGAACAAAGAACACCCTAAGATCAAGTAAGTACTTTGAAACTATCCTTCTTTTGGCATGCACTTAAGAAAAACATAAAAGTAATCTAATATTAGGTAAGTACTTTGAAACTAGCCTGCTTTCAATGCACTTTCAATAGAAAACATTTAAAACACAAATAGAATAGAAGATCAAGTAAGGAATTTGAACTTATCCTGCTTTCAGCATATTCAAAGGGAAACTTTTCAAAGCAACTATTGGAGAAGAAACTAGAGGACAGGGCAAACCATAGACTTCCCTAACTCTGCTTTACTTAGCAAACTTTTCAGGACAACACTTAAGAGAAACAAAGAATAGTCTAAGATCAAGTAAGGACTTTGAACCTAGCCTGCTTTCAACATACCCTTAGAGAAACTTTCAGACAACTTTTGGAGAAGAAACTAGAGGACAGAGCTAACCATAGACTTCCCTTGTTCAACTTTGCTTATCAGACACTGAAAATAACATTCAAGAACAATGTTTAAATTTTAGACAGTAAGAGAAAGGAACGCCAACATCTTGACTGCTTGGATTGTATTAAATCATTCTTAAACAACACAATTTGGAAGAAAACATGTAGATAAAGCTTATTAGTGAGAGCAGGGTACCTTTGATGGTAAATCCTAACTCTATAATTGCTGTTCTTTATCAGAGAAGATGGACAGAATGGAAACAGAAATAAAATGACAAGTTAAAATAATAAAAACATCACCATTGACATAGACCAAGATCCCGTAAATCAACTTGTATTTTATGTTCAAACCAGTTACAATCTTCAAGTCCAGTGGGTCTCTACAGTTTCATACTTCTAATATCAACTTAGGTATCTTCAATTATTAACAGAGCTTACAACAGCTTCATAAAACTCTTTATAGGCAGTAGATATGCAGTGACCAACATTATCTCATCTTCAACATAAGTATTTATAGAAGGAATGAGGAGGTGGGATGGAATAAAAGATCTTCTAGGTTCAATTAATACAGTTTAATGCTTCTCGGCCTTTGAGGGGCTCAATGGAGAAACTTTATGATATTTCCTCTATATTAATTGATTTTTTTTAAGTATTAAGCTTGTTGGGAGAATTTTTTGACTTTGAGGCTCTTTCTTATCTTTGTAATAACTCTGCTGACAATTTACAATAAGTTCTTTTGATTTGAAATAATCGTTCAGTTGTCTTGAAGAAAATATCTTCTATTCTGCAATAACTATGCCTCCTTTGATTGCTGCGAGGCTATAGGTGGCTTTCAGTAGCTGGAGAGGATTCAATTTGCCTCTAATGAGGCAGCAGAGGCTTCCTGGATTGATATAATTCTTTATCTTTCCTTAAAACACCTTCAATTCACTTTAGTTATGTGTTTTAGGACAGATTAGGCTTAATCTATGTCTTCCGGTCTTCATGTTGTCTTTAACTATGGATTAGGCCTTTAATAGCTAAATTTATGCCTTAATCCCTTAAAACAATGTTAAGAACTTTAAACATTGATTTCTACTTTGATTTTATCCCTGGATACTGATACTCTTTGTCTGTGTTGTTTACTGTTTTTTTATGGCTTTTGCGGGTGCGCAGAGGGTTTTTAAAATAGCATCAGTGCTCATGAGACACGAATGAAACATGATATGGAACCCTACAGAGTGATCTCCTTCACGAATAAAGGCTTGGGGGATCGTCATCCCCGGCCTTTGATTTCCTTTAAGAAACTGTATAAAAGCTTTACCGCCTGCAAAAATACACAAAAAGTTATAAAATCCTACGTGGACGGGCTTAGAATACATCATAGGTTTAGGTTAGATCGTGGTCATTGGATGAAAGCATCCAATGGTGAGGATTGCTCGTCGGGATAAAAACGGGAGGCGGTGGACAAACGGTGGTGGAATTAATTGCAGGTCATTGATCTGCAACGATCAACGGTCGAGATTGATCGGGTTTATACAATGCAGAGGGGGCCACATTATAATGAAATGGAAGAAATTGCAAAGGAAAATGGTCGAAAACCTTTGGCGGAAGGGAAAAGGGTTCGAATGAAATTTGGGGTTTCGGAAAGACTTTGGGCTGTCAGATTAGATCAACCAATAGAGATCAATGGTGGAGATTCGTTGATGAGGTCTCTTGGAAGAATGGTGGAGCGTGATAGTGTAATGGTTAGATTAAACTGGGACCGTTAGATCTCAGAGATCAATGGTGGAGATTAAAAATGAGGGAATGTAATGTAAATGGGGTAAGGTGGTTTCGGCCATAAAAACCACTGGTGTCGCGCTGCTTTGGGTGGTTTTCAAAATTTCCCAAAAAAAATGTGATATCGGTCTTCAACTAACACGTGTCCTTAAAAAACCGCCCATATCGCATAATTTCTAAGAATTAACCGTCGAACTCAGAATTACACGATATGGGTCCCTGGCTGTTGGATCAAAGGCGGGCATATCCAACAATGGAGATGAGAGCGTGAAAAGGAAAGATGCAAGAGCAGAAAATGATTGGGAAAGCCAAGGTGGTTTGATCTGGACCGTTGGATGTTCAGAATGAATGACCCAGATTGAAAGATGGAGCATCAAAAGGGATATGAAGTAAGAGTTTGGTTGGAGGTTAGGTGAAACGTGGGCCATTGATCTGCAGAGATCAATGGTGGATCATCGCATGAGAACTTTATACAGTGGGGTTTATGTTATAACAAAGGAAATCAGGGTCAGATATGGACCGTTGGATCGGTGAAACAAACGGCCCAGATGTAATCGCAAGGTCGCCGATCGGCGGAGGAGAGAGGAAAGGCCCAAAGAAAATTTGCGATGTGATTGCATGCGGACTGTCATATATTTAGAGAGATCAATGGTCGGGAATGAATCTGTGGGATAAAAGTAGAGGTTGATGGGCGAAGGTTTTATTAATCTAGGTTGTCGGTTCTTGTGGATTCGATGGTCCAGATTGAATCGCAGGTTTTGCAATTGGAGGAGGAGAGAGGGATAGCGCAAAGGTTTTTTGTGATGCGATTGAATCAGGGCCGTCGATCTTAGAACCAGATCAACAGTCAGGAATTTAAATGTGAAGGTCAAAGACAGAGGGGCGGGCTTTGGAACGGAGCGATGTGGACTGTTAGATCTAGGTATGGTGGAACAGATAAATGGTCGGGAAACCATTGCAAGGTTTCAATCGGAGGTAGGCAATAAATATTTGCAATGCATACAATGAAAAACCCCGATGCGATGTGTCAATGGTATTTCATTGGTTTTAGATCAATGGCTGACAATTCACTAAACCATGAACTGTTGGGATTTGTTAAAACATAGGAAAGTTGGGTTTTTAGGAAAATACAAAGGAAATTTATGTTTCGCGAAGGGTTTTTTATGGTGTTTAGTGCTCGATTGCGGGGCTGGGGGTTATATGAAAAGACGAAGGGATCGATATTTTTCAAAGGGGAAAGGACCTGATCGCATCGGAAAAAATTGGAAGGAACCAACAAGGGATTGTTTGTTCATTTGTGATGTGATTAGCCGAGAACCATTGATTTGGTTTTGGATCAACGGCCAATATTCATTTAAACTTCGAACTATTCGATTCATGAAATATCAAAGGGAAGGTTGGGTTTTATGAATTTCAAAGGAGGAAAAGGTTTCAGACTAGGGTTTAAGGACTTTTATCGCCCGGTTGCAGGCTTATGGTCCTATGAGAGGCGGGGTTTATAAAGTTAAGCCCTAGGGGGCTAAAACTCTACATAATGTAATATAAGTGTTACAGGCTAAAAAAAAGTTTTTAAGCCAGTTTTGAGGGTTCTTATAGGGGAATGAAGGCTTTTTAAACAAAATGGTAGGAGACCAAATGGTTTTAAAAGGGTCTTGAAGTGATTTTGAAGGCTAAAGTGAGGAAAATGAAGGATTTTTTATGAGTGAAAGGAGGGGAGAAATGAAGGGAAAAATGGGTTTTTAGCAGTCTTTTTCTTCATCAAAACATTATATTTTTTAGGATTATGAGGGAAATAGCAGTGAAGATTAACTCAAGAACAAGTTATCTTCATAAGACTTTAAGAACTCACAATTTAGCCAAAAATTGTTTCTTGAAGGCTTAAAAATGATTTTAGCCACCATTTGATATGTCAAATTTTTATAGGTGGCTAACAATTTCTACACTTAATTATATTCAGTAATCTTCCCCTCTCTGGCCTGGTTTTATTCCTTAAAATGACCTATTTTTTTAATTCCTTTGAGGCTTACAACAATATACAAAAGGGATTCTACAACCATTTCTCTTTCAGATCCACAATCTACTCATCCATATCCTAAAGATCCTCTAGATCCACTTTTAACTCAACTAAATCCCTATTCTAGGACCTCCTAATCCCTAATATAATCATGACAACTTCACAATTCTAACATTTCTCATATTCTCACATATTTGAGACTTATTTACGTTTAAAACCTCACACACATATTTCTCACTCAAATCATTCAAAACATACAGCATTTCCCATCTATTCTGCAACACTCATTCGAATCTCACAACAAAACCATAATCGCTAACTATTTTTATTTTTGAATTCCTACACTAAAAAATTCAATCTTTTTTTTTAATAACGCATAAATTTAGAGTCTGCAACTTGATTTTGTGCCAAAATAAAGAATCTACCTATTCAACCAGATTCCCTTTGATATGCAGTTCCCATCTAAACACATAAACCAGTATGGAACCTCACCATCGTGTCTATGAGCATTTCATGATGTTCAAAAAATTTTTAACTGATAAAAGGTTGATCAAGGTGGATATTGGTGTCCACCCACCTATTCCACTTGGAGCCCCACCATTGTTTCTTTCAGTTTTTTAGTTTCCTTAATTATAGCACAATTTACTATTTTTAGCAGTTTTTCGGGTCCTAAAATTTCAGAGCCATTTTGAGGCCCTAATATATGTTTGTAGTCCTCAGATAAATATTTCTAACAAGGTATGGTGTGCATTAAAGAAAGTTCGTATGCCAAAGTTACGTCCCCGAGAAGTTGATGTACCAATTTACCCAAACAGGGCCCATAGTTTTGGTGCTTCATATCCTAGGGTTAGGTTTTTTAATGTTTAGGGTTTTCCATTATTTCTGAGTAATAAATAGGCCCTCGAGCCTAATTTTAACACAATTCAGAGGTTTTTAGCCACCACATCTCTTTTGAGAGATAAGCTACCATCGCCCTAGCTAGTTTATTTCGATTTTGTCTGTAAACAAATTTTAGTTCTTTGATATTAATGAAATGAAGTATTATTTCCATTACATATTTTTATTTATTGTTATATGTGTATTATGTTGCGTTCTTGCATAAATCCGGATCATTGGTATCAGAGCATTCTGCTCTTTCTCTATCTTTCTTTGCATGTCCCCAACAAGGTCAGGGTATAAGGAGTTAGGGCTCGATCTGGTGGAACCTTTGCAAGATCAGCCTCGCAAACCACAACAAAAACCCATGGGGGATGAAAATAAATATGAGGGAGAAGGAGATCCTATAAAAATATTGCTCGAGGAGGCCCTCGAAAAACAAAGGAACACAATGATGGATAACTTTACCAGATCCTCCAACAACTACCTACCGGCAACACATCTATAACCGGCAACAAATATGGAGGCTCAACTCCTTTTAAGGTACAAGTAAGCTTTGAAATTCCCATATTTGAAGGTCAAATACATTTAGACATTGTAGATAGATGGTTGAATCTATTAGAAGGATATTTCTCGGTTCATGACTTTTCCGATCAGGAGAGGATTATTTTTGCACTCCTTAAAGCTACTTCCCATGTTAAGGACTGGTAGGAAACCTATTGTGAGAAAATGGAAGAGGGGTAACCCTCTCTGTTCTTGGTCGTACCCACTTGGAATTATTTCTGAGACACCATCAAGGAACAATATTATCCCTTGGGGAGCTATGAGGAAAAGTAAATACAATGGATCATGTTGCGATAATAAAGGGATCAAGATGCGCATGAGTTGATGAATATGTTCCATAGCTTTCATACAAAGTTGGGTATCAAATATTTAGAGAAACATTTGGTGCTGAAGTATTGTATTTGTCTGCACAGATAAATTCAGAAGAAAATGGAGTTCTTCGATATGTCCTTACTTGGTACGACATACCGGTATGCTGCCAATATTGAGCAGAAATTCAAACAGTAGAAATGACTTCGGATTTTCGAATAGGCATGGCAGCCTAAGACAACTTGCCAAAGCCGCAAGCAAAGAAAAACACCATGAAGCTGAAGAAGGACACTAGAAAGTGCTATGAGTTCCATAAGAGCTCCACTTACAATAAAATTGAGTGTCGAGCCAAGCAGTCACTGGTGGCCGAGATGAGGGCTTCTGAATTAAATGCATGCTTCAAATCTAAATTAGAACCCGACAAGGGGAATAAAAAAGGGAAGAATATTATTGATGTGGAGCACAACACCATTGTTGCTACTGCGAAGATCCAGAAGGAGGAACCAGAAGATCCAGAGGGGGAGGAGCGTCTCTTCCACTCCCATATGTGGGTAAATGGTTCCCTACTACAGTTCATTGTCGACAGTGGGAGCCAAAAGAACCTCATTTCAGTAGATGTCGTGAAGCAGTTGGGCTTTCCGACCACAACACACCCAAAGTTGTACACTATCGAGTGGCTTCACCAAGGATGTGATCTATGCATCATCCATAAGTGCCACCTCCCCCACATCATCAAGCCCTTCACAGATGAGGTAATATGTGACATTGCTCCTCTTGATGTTTTTGATGTATTATTTGGCCAACCATACTTGTGGAAGTGACATGTTGTGTATGATTCTTGGCCTTGTGCTGTTATTGTTACTTTGGGAAATAAGTTGTACAGGATACCAGAGGTACCATCGGCTACTGTTATCTCTTTGGTTACTACAAAACAATGTAGTAAGCTCATTTCCAAAACTGCGAAATTTTTTTTCCTGATGATCCGCTCCCAAGGGAAGAAGAATATTGTGGCCAGGACCACTAGACAAGGCTCCTCTGCACAACAAAAAAAATGGAAAAGGTCATGGAGGATTACGGAGAAATCTTCACCTCACCTATAGGGGTGCCTCTGCACTGTCAGGTCAAGCACCCCATTGATCTAACCCTAGGTGCATCTTTGCCCAATGGAATGATCTATTGGTGCTCTATTATGGAGAACGGTGAAATCTAGAGGCAGATTTAGGAGTTGTTGCATAAAGGAAACATTCGACCGAGTTCATCGCCCTGCGGGAGCCCGATCGTGTTGGTGGAGAACAAGGATAGGACTTGGAGACTCGGTATTGACTATTGGGCATTGAACAATATCACTTTTTGGAATAGATACCCGATCCCACATATTGATGACCTTCTGGACCAACTCAAAGGGGTGAAATAGTTTAGCAATGTTGACTTGAAGTCCAGATATCACCAGGTACCAATCGAACCCTCTGATGTGTGGAAGACTACCTTCAAATCCGAGGGACTTTTTAAATGGTCGGCCATGCCTTTCGGGTTGATGAATTCTTTGAAAACCTTTAAGAGGTTGATGGAGGACATCTTGCGCCCAGTCATGAACTCATTTTTAGTAGTTTACTTGGATGACATCCTGATCTTGACCTAGAATTGGGAAGAGCACCTCCACCACATACGATAGGTCTTCCAAACACTACGGCAACACAATTTGTGTGGAAATTTGGAGAAGTGCACTTTTTGCATGACCCAAGTTCAATATCAGGATACATTGTTGATTAATGGGGGGTATATGTGGATCCAACCAAGATCCAAGTCATTTGGGATTAGTCAACCCCAGCAACTCTAATAGAGTTTCGCAACTTTCTCGGTCTTGCTATTTTATACTACATGTTCGTTTTGGGATTCTCTAATATCACTTGGCCCTTGAGTCAAGACACCAAGGGAGGAGTGAAAGAAAAATTATTTTGGTTGAAATCTTAATAGAAGGTGTTCGTAGAATTGAAACATTGCCTCTGCTCTTCCCAGTGTCTACATTACCATACTTACAACAACCATTTTAGATCAAGGCCGATGCCTTTGACTATGCTATTGGGGAAGTTCCTACTCAACAAGGGCATCCAGTGGCATATCATAGTGAGAAATTGTCTGACGCAGTCCGCAAGTATCCCACTTATGACAAAGAAATGTATTCCATTTTGCAGGATTTTCGACAATGGAAGCATTACATTTTGGAGAAGGAAACGGTCATCCACACAAAACACCAACCTTGTACTTCATACAGACACAAGGGAAGTTGCAGAATGATTTCCATCAGAAGTGGTCCACATATTTGGAACAATTTCATTTGAAATTCAAGTACAAGAAGTGCATCACCAATAATGTTGCAAACTGCCTTAGTCGACCACTGATCATGGCACTAACCGTTGTTCTCAAATCTTGTGGGCACGATACTTCTCATTGGCCAATTCTCTACAAGAGTGACTGAGAATTCGATCATACATACAAGAAACTCTTGGAGGGTACGCAAGTTCCAAATTTTCACCTCCATGATGCAATACTATGTCACCTAGGAAATATTTGTGTTCCTTCAAGCGAGTGTTCCAAGATGATTTTGGAAGCACACTACAGTCGATTAGTTGGGCATTTCGGGGTCGAGAAAATTGTGGAAATACTTCAGAATTATTTCTATTGGCTGAAACTTCGATAGGATGTAGGGAAGTACATCATATCCTACACTACTTGCACCATTGCCAAACTGACCATCAAGAAGCAAGGCCTATATACTCCACTGCCTACCCCTAGTCTACCTTGGGAATCCATCTTGATGGATTACATGTCGAGCCTTCCTTCTAATAAGCATAGAAATGACTGTGTTTTCGTGGTTGTCTACAAATTCTTGAAGATGGCCATTATGGCAGCTTGCAAGAAGAATATCATAGCATAAACCACTGCCAAAATCTTATTTGAATGAGTGTGTCTGCACTTTGGGATCCCACTGTCTATAATTTCATATCGGGACAAAAAGTTCCTTAGCACATTTTGGTCTAGCCTCTGGTCAATGATGGACACCAAGCTCACCAACTCGACAACTTTCCATCCACAAACTAATGACTAGACAGAGGTTGTCAACTGGATGATTGTACACATTCTGCACTTGTAAAATTCAAATAATCCATGCACATGGGATGAGAGCCTTCCCTATGTAAACCACAGTTATAACCGGGCTCTCCACATCTCAACCGGCCACAGGCCCTTTCAGGTGGGCTTGGGATTCCAGCCACTATGTCCCATTGACGTAGCAATTCCATTTGCAGCTACTCAAGCTGATTTAGCTCATGTCTAGTGTGAAGCTGACAAAGAGAACAACTTCATTGAGCACATTCAACACATCCTCCAATGATTTCATGACATATTGGATAGAGCCAATGCTAAGTACAAGAAATAAAATGATCAGCGTCGGGTGCCACATAACTTTCAGATGCGTGACAAAGTGTGGCTACATTTGTAGAAGGAATGCCTCACTGGACCCCACCGCAAGCTTTGCCCACTTTGATATGGGTGGTACACCATCACCAAGGCCATAGGGACCAATTCCTTTGAGCTTAGTATTCCACCATTCCTTGTTCTACACCCAATATTCAATGTGGACTATCTTCGACCCTACTTCCCACCTCTATTGGACACCTATGACATTTCATAACAACACACACCAATAGAGTTAAACCCAGACTGCATAGAACAGGCCACCAGATATTGTATCATGGAAATGTAAATTAAGAACACTCGCCGGCAGAAGATCCAACTGTATCGGGTTATCAAAGTTGGCCAACTCCTACACCAAGGCAAGTGGTTCACCAGGGACCAAGTTCAGTAGAAGTTTCTTGATCTCATTGAGGAACTCAACGCATTGGGGATCATTACTTCCTAAGGAGGGAGGAATGATCCAAGTGGATATTGGTGGCCACCCACCTATTCCACTTGGGGCCCCAACATTTTTTCTTTCAGTTATTCAATTTCCTTACTTATAGCACAGCTTACTATTTTTAGCAGTTTTTCGGGTCCTGAACTTCCGGAGTGGTTTTGAGGCCCTAAACGACGTTTTTTTCAGACAACTGGGAAAAACATGGGTCCATAGATGAATTTTCTCACATCAAAATTTGTAGTCAGATAGATATTTCTAACGAGGTTTCGGTGCCCGTCAAATGGATAACGTATGCCAAAGTTGTGTCCCTCAGAAGTTGATGTACCAATTTACCCAAACGAGGTCCATAGTTTTTCCGCTTCATCTCCTACGGTTAAGTTTTTGGATGCTTAGGGTTTTCCATTGTTTCTCAATAATAAATAGGCCATCGTGCCTCATTGTAACATAGTTCAGAGGCATGTAGCCACGACAACTCTCCTTAGAAATAATCTACCAGCACCCTAGCTAGTTTATTTTCATTCTGTCTATAAAAAAATTTCAATTCTTTGATATTAATGTAATGAATTATTATTTCCATTGCATATTTTTATTTATTTTTATATGTGTATTATGTTTCATTCCTGCATAAATCTGGATCAAAGGCAGTTTGACCAAGTACTTTTACTATCATTTTATGCGCTCTCTAGAAGACTTGGGTGTGATTGAGGGAACACGTCAGCATATCGACCCTCTATTCCTCAAAACTCATGTGCTCATTTTCCTTCAAGAAAGCTTTATGTGTGAAAATCGTCGAGATGAGAACAAGAACCTAGCTGTTGGAATAGGAACCGAACTTCTGGAACAATAACTATACACCGTCTTTGGTAAAGACATTTGACTGGGTAGGTCAATCGAAAACATTGTAGTTTGATGATCCTGCATCAACTATCATGACTCATGAAGTATTTATTTTTTTCTTCTAAATTGCGTGCATACATTTTGGATTTCCTTCTTTTAATGTTTTGGTTAAACAACTGAAATTGTGATGAGAAAAAATAGAATTAATTGAAGGAATTTTAATACATTTCATTTATGAATAAATGGATAAATTGAAATAATTAGTAGAAATTTGGTTCAGGTGTTAAGAGGATACAAAAATAAAAAACATATGACCGAGCATACTAATATATATTCATGAGATTTATAACATAGCAATGGATTCCTTCCCAAAAAGAAATGTCGTTTTGAAACCTACACCCTTCACATTTTGATGTTCTTTATGGGCATCCAGAGTGGGGACGAATATGAATTAATGAGGAATCCAATAGAGTAAGAATATTATTATTAAATATTTACTTACTCACTTGAAAGTATAAGATAAACTACAGAAGAGATAGGATAAGTATAAACTCTACAATTACCAACAGGATTACCTAGGAAACATCACTTCACTCTATATTAGTAAAGAAGGCATTAAAAGGAAAGATGAGAATTCAAATGCTTTGAGGTATGGACTATTAGTAAAGAAAGCATACAAAACAAAGTGAAGAAGTTAAATGTTTTGAGCCATGAGCTATTCAAAATCATGAAACATTTTTATATTCATTCATTTATGTTAAATACACCTCCCTATATTCGACTTATTTGGCGATAAATGTTGATAATTTGCATTTGTTTAAACCGTTAATGTTGGAAGATGAAAACGTTTTTCTTATAATCAAGGACTTAGTAGCAAGTAAATTAGCAAAGTTGAAGGAACATATAATGGCGCAATAAGAGGTTCATGAAATTAAAAGTTGTAAAAATGAACTATGTTATATTTCACTTAAAGATAATCACCAAAGAGAGAAAATTTTATGGGAGAAGAAAAGTTGGGACCAAAAGATTTGTAGTGAGAAGGTGTGTTCCAAAAATATTTCCAAAAGTATATTTCTCGAATATGTTTATTTCGATAAATAATAAAGGATCAAGAGTCAATTGATAAAAGAAGAGTATTTTTTCAACAAACCCACGGTAATTGAGTAGGTCAAACATGAATTTTGAGAGGGTTAGATGTAGTGGTTAAAGGAATATGTAAGTGTAGGCTCAAGGGAAAGGAACTATGGTCTACTGATGGAGGATAATTAAAATCAAAATAATGATAATATATATGCATCACAAACTCAAATGGAATTATGTCATTAAGAATATGATTGATGGAGGATGGAAAACTTATTGTGGACCTTAAAACAATGGTAAATGAGCTTATCCATATGAGAAATATTTAGATATGATATTAAAACAATATTCTTTGATATTTTCATTACAATTCGTATTTTATATGGATGTGACTTTTGGTGATGTAGTGTCTTTATAGAGATGTGGATAAAGATTGAGTAGATCAAAGGAAATTTATAAACTATAATCTCAAAATTAAAGGAAATACATGTTATCCTATTCTCCTCATCCAACCAATTTTTTTCGTCATTGAGATCATGGGAAGGGATTAAGCCACAAAGAATACAAGAGAAAACCTAAAATTGTTGTAAACTCTAACTATAACCACCTTTAGCTGAAGTGAAGATGACATATGGATGACAATTGGGGGAAAAGTAAGATGTCATTTTGCAATAAAATAATAATATTAAAAATATTATTACCTCACATCTTAAGGAGAATTTGTGTTGTTGGAGTAAATGAAATTAAGATATTATAAGGAGATGATTAACTCAAATCTCAAAAACAAAAAATTCCTATTTTTACTGATTAGTATAAAGAACAAGATAAACATTGCTAAAATAAAAACAATTTCTCATGCTCTCCATAATGAAATTGTGTATTGGTCAATTCCCAAAACCCATTAGGATGAAAGAGAAATCTATTACCTTTTTTTAGTACAAGAGTTGAAAAAAAAACACTTTCTCTTCAATCCATCATATATATTAAGATTAAATCTCAAAGTGAAAATATTTACCACTACTAAACTTTATTAATCTTTTAATTCAGTGGAAGTAATCTTCAAACAATTTTCTTAATATCTTTTAAGCATAAAATTAAACTTTTAAAAATTTTCAAGTAATATCTTACTTTTAAATGTTGAATAAATCATTTTTTATAATCATTGTGATCATATAAATATTTTTTAACATTATAATATGTTAAAAATTTTATTTTCCTAATTACTATTTATAATAAATATGAAATAATACATTGAAAAGAATTATTAATATAAAACTAATTTAGAAAATGATAAGATAGATTTATTGTGTTATTTCATTACAGTGCCTACATCTGATAAAAAGGGTAAGAGGATAGAACTTCCTTATATTTCTAATCCTCGAGTTTCAACAATGGTTCAGGCCATGCAGGAGCTTCAGAAAGCAGAAAAAAGTTTGGTTGAACTCAAACATCATAAGAATATGATCAGAATTGAAGATCAATTAAGTTCTCCAGGAATTCAGAGAAAAATCTCTGAATTACAAAAAGAATTTGAAAACACTTGCTGCTCAGAAGAACCCAATGCATTCTGGTATCGTAAGCAGCATTTTGTAGAGTTGCCCTACAAAGATGGATACACGGGAAAACCATGCAAATCTAGAGCTATCCCAATGTCAAAGGAATACAGACAGCTCTGCGAAAAAGAAATAAATCAACTCCTCCAAAGAAAGTTGATCCGAGAGTCTAACAGGCCATGGAACTGTTATGGCTTCTATGTCAACAAGAGAAGCGAACAGATAAGAGGTATCCCCATATTGGTTATTAATTATAAACCTCTTAACTCTGTTCTTGCAAATGATACATATCCTATTCCACACAAGGGAGATCTGCTGAGTAGGATATCTGGAGCCAAAGTATTTTCAAAGTTTGATCTGAAATTTGGTTTCTAGCAAGTAGCTATTGTTGAGCATGATAAATGGAAGACAACATTCAACATACCAGCAGGCCATTTCGAGTGGAACGTGATGCCATTTGGCCTGAAGCATGCACCTTCAAAGTTCCAGAAGGTAATGGATTCAATCTTCAAACCATATGATGAATGGTTACTTGCCTATATTGATGATCTCCTAATATTTTCCAAGAATTTACAGGACCATTTTAAACATTTGAGAATTTTTATGAAGTTGTTCCAAAAGAATGGATTGGTCTTAAGAAAAAAGAAGATGGAATTATGTAAGACCAAGATAAAATTCTTAGGGCACACAATAGAAAATGGAAAAATTGCTTTGTAGATTCATGCTCTTGAATTCGCAGAAAATTTTCCAGATATAATTCTGGACAAGACCCAATTACAAAGATTTCTGGGTTGTCTGAACTATGTAAGAAATTTCTATCCCTCTTGTGCCATTGACAGGTCTCTTCTCAACCAGAGACTCGGAAAGAATCCAAAACCTTGGATACAAGCTCACACAGAAGCTGTCAAAGAAATTAAATCCAAGGTTTGTAATCTCCCTATACTCTATGTTGCAGATGATAGTTCTTTTAAGATTGTTGAAATAGATGCAAGTAACATAGGTTGGGGAGGTGTCCTCAAGAAAAGAACAAGTGAGAAAAGCCATAAGAATGAAGAAAAATTTGTGCAGTATGCATCTGGAGTATGGAGTAAAGCCAGGAAGAATTACTCCACAATTGAAAAAGAAGTCAAGGCTGCATGGAACTGCATCAGCAAATTTTCCATACACTTGGTAAAAAAATTCTTTTTACTAAGAACTCATGCTCAGGCTCTGGCAAAAGTTATTAACAAAGATATCAAAAACCCTGAAGATGCCAAATTTACGAGATGGCAGGCGCTATTTGCAAATTTTGATTTTAAAATTGAACACATAAAGGGTTCTGAAGATTGTTTGCCAGACTTCCTTAGTAGAGAGTTTCTCCAGCAACAAGAATAGTCAGCAGCAGATGAAGAATACCATGTTATGGTCATCATCACAGAATGGGATCACGCCCAACAGAAAGAGATGCTTAGATCTATATCTGATGATGAGTCGTGGGCTGTATACAGAGAAAAATGGAGGCCAACATGGCAACTCCGTAATAATAAAGTATTAGACGCAGATTTGCAAGGCCATTCAAATATTTTGCATCTAGTACCAGAAAGAAGAGTACATCCCAAAGGAAGCAGGTGGATTCATGACATGATGTAATCCACTATTATGATAGCCTCGCATGAAGCCGAAAGATCCCTAGCTGAATATTTTTGTGATATCACTACCATATCTACTGGTGGTAGTGATAGGACAAAAATATATTATAAATCTTATACTATCAACAGAACACGGTATCCAGGATGGCACAATACAGAAAGATTTATAACATGGCCAGGTAAAAATCCTGACCTCATTTTTCCTGACACTGTGTATAATTTTGTAGGTTATAAAAATCATTGGTAGAATCTGTTGAATAAAGATGGTCGCGATGAAACACATTACACCAAGTTAAAATTCGGACCAACCTGGATAAATCAAGCAGGACAATTTCCTCCTTGGCTAAGTGATTGGTGGCATGTTTATGGGTTAAGTGCTTATAGTATGGATCCATATTATTATGAATCCTATTTTCAAAGCCATTGTAATAGCTGTCTAGAAAGTCGCATAGGAGAATGCTTTCATACTCCTTGCCAAACAGTTAAAGATTTGGGCCAGCTAGAGTACAGACTAATTAATTCAGTCCTAGAGTCTCATAGAAAAATGCATCATCAATGGTTGATATTAACTAAAATAAAACACCAGATCATTCTAAATAAACCCATGATTGTTCGCCGAATATACACAAAAGCTTGGGACGATCATATTTATCCAAACCTCAGATTTCTGGGCATCAAAATCTTAGAAGATCCTGCAGAAGCCAATACAAGTGGTTCACGAGGGCTCCACTAAAACAAAAATTTCCTCTGTGTATTAATACCCAGTCACAGGTTTACGGTGACAGGTCTTTTCCTGAGGGCTTTTTACCTATTCAAAAAAGCATCCTCTCTGTACATAATTATTATGTTTCCTCGTGGTCCCTTTACATAAAAGGTATCCACAGTGTAGTACTCACACACACTCACATGCCTATTTCTGAAGGACCGAATCTCTACGCGGATGTCACTTTAGTGTTACCCGAAAGCAATGATTCACCTTCCACTTGTCAATAATCCAATGGCTCTACAGGGATGTTTGTCCCCCCTCTCGATCTATATAATGAAGGGTAAGGCTCATTCGTGGACATCGACAATTAGAGTATTTGCATTTGTGTTTTGAGTCGATTCTAAACTCCCTGCTCTGCATCTACGAGAATTCTCTCGATCTGCTTGCATCACGGAGATTAGTCTCAAGTCTTAGGTGATCTGAGAAGCATGCATGTCTATGTGCTCGACATAGGCAAGAACCTAAAGTGGCCAGATCAATAGATCGAGTCTGTAAGTAAGTCTATCAAAGTGTTGTGTGTTCTGAAAATAACTCTGAGATAGAGTCTGCAACTGGCCAGATAGCCTCCATAATTGCTCACTCATTCATTGAGTAGCTAAAGTCTGGTAAATGCCATTGCAGTCAATCTCTGGAAAGAGTTCCTAATTTCTAGTCATATATTCTGAGTCCTGTAATTTTCTCTGTAATATCATTCTGAAATATCAATAAAGTGAGGATCATTTTTAATTTCCACATTTTTAAGTACTGAAACTCTGTGCATTTATATTGCCTGCTAAGACACTATTTGTCATTCTCAAAGTCTTGAAAGTTCGCTAGAAGTTCGCCAGAGGTTCGCCAAACCACCGAGGGATGCCAAGGCTATAAAAAGGCGAAGGAAGCCGTAGAAAAAGGCCGCTAGTTGCGTGAACATGGGAGTAGGTTCGTGTATGGGTTCATCGCTGGGTTCACATAAAGAATTTTGAGAATATAAGACAAAGGAGAAACTTAGCAAGGCCAAGTCCACTTGTGTGTGTGCGGCAAGCAAGCTTGTTGAGAAGCCCATGCTAGAAATTGGTATCAGAGCTAGTAGTCGACAATCAACTGTGTTAAATCTGGTTCGAGAAAAGGTCAGTACTTAATCCTTTCTCTCTTTATACATCTGAAATGGACTCCATGAGAAAATCAGTTTCTTTCGGAGAACTAGAAGAACAATATAGGGCCACACAAGACCCACTCAGAGATATGTTTGCATCTTCTTCTAGTAGAGTATTAAATCAATCAGAGTTGTTGTATGAAGAGGCCGAGCCTCAGGCCAAATGGGTTCTACCTAAAATATCTGCATCTAAGGTCTATGCAGATTTGGGTGTGTGGCATCTCAAAGCTGCCAGAAGAATCACAATAAAAGAATCCAGCAGCAAGTGTTTTCAAATTCTTTTTGTAATTTAGAGATTTTTCTCTGAATTCCTGGAGAACTCAATTGATCTTCAATTCTGATCATATTCTTATGATCTTTGAGTTCAACCAAACTTTTTTCTGCTTTCTGAAGCTCCTGCATGGCCTACACCATTGTCGAAACTCGAGGATTAGAAATATAAGGAAGTCCTATCCTCTTACCCTTTTTATCAGATGTAGGCACTGTAATGAAATAGCCCGCAAATTTGTCTGGAAATCTGAAAGAACCATGAGGCTCAACTGCTACTAAAAATACATTTCCCAGTTATATCCTACAGTGGGCCTTAGAAGTTATATGCTTTTCCAAGCAACAATATTTGCATCAAATCGTCAGTAGTATCTCTATTAGCATCAATATTCTCAATCAATGTGTTCTTGGATTGAACCAATCAGCTGCAGGTACTGCGATATCAGAAATTTTCAAAAGCTTGCTATAGGATATTGCCCTATATTGGTCAACTTTATTCTTGATCACAAGCTTCTTTGGTGTTTCTTTCAAACTTCAAGTAGTATAGTATCCATTAAGATCTAACTTCTCCTTTTGTGCTTTCATTTAATCGGCTTATTTTTTCCTCCTTAATCTTCATGCTTTTCCATGTTCTTCCAATTCTTCGAATTGCTAATCAAGCTTAGATAGATCTTGTCTTGACTTGCAGGCTTTCTTAGAACTTAGAAGACTATGAAAGAACAAAAATAGGCAAAGTATAGATAATAGTAATAGCTGTAATCAAGGAGATGTAAAATGCTTATCTTTTGAAAAGGGTTAGCTCCCTCTTAATCTTGGACCTGTTCACCAACCTAGTTATTACATTAGCATGGTGTCATTATTAACAAGAGTTAGATCTACTTTTTACAATGGAAATGATTAGGTAGGGTTTTGTTCCTAGGGTTCATCTTAGTCCAAACTAGTGAGTTAACTGCAAAGCCCTAGAGTCTTTATTGAGAATCCTTCTATACATGAGATTTTCATTCCTTGATCATAAATAAACTAGCAAAGAAAGACTTCAAATGTTATAATAACAGTGATTTCTAAAATATATCTACACAAACCCTTATTACTATCAGTCAAGAGATCATTATCTTAGCATTACTACTATTGACATTGAGCATAGTTTACATGTACCTCTTTTAACTTCCCCTGTTCTCCATTACTGCCTTCGAGTATGGTACTACTATATTGTATGTTGTAACTTCTTGGGGCTACTTCAAAAGATATGGTTATGCTAAATTCGAACTTCTTTTTCCATACAGTTCTGCAACTTGGTCTTCACATTGATCTCACTAATTGGTCCTTCAAGCTCGGCTATAAGCCACAAAGATATCTTTGAGCTTCTTTCAGTGTCCCTTATCTTTCAATATGAAATAGGTCAGCTTTAAGAATTGAATTCGTCTTTCTTTTATGTATGAGAAGGGTGCTATTTTCACAAACTTATGTCATGGATTCCTATACCCTCACAGTCCTTATGAAGAGATATAATGCTGCTACATATTCTAGTGTCACAGAGATGGGCATTATATAATCATAATAAATTATGTCATGAAGTAGCATCCCTCAGGTTTTCGCACAGGATGACACTAAACTATTCTTCTTGATGATTCAAAAAGTTTTGTATGTCTTTGTATAGTTCAGATCAAAAATATACATGTTCTACTTGTCATAGAGATGTTCAAACTTTTCACAAATGTAAATTATGTCATTAAGTGTAGCTTCAGGCTTGGAATTGATCAGAATCTTGGCTTTTATACACAGTGATGATTTTGGTCCCTTATATAGACTATGTACCTTAGTCTTTTGGTCCTGTAGCATAGAGTAGATTGCAGACTTTTGATTCATTTTGCACAAAGGTATAGAGATGCTCAGTCCTTTATGTCATAGATAAGACTTGTTTTGCATGTATTTAAGTTCATCATTTGTACATTTAAATGCCTCAGAGATGATCCACATGGTTTTGGTTTATTTTAACTTTAGATCAAAATACACTTCTATCCTTCGTCTCACAGTGCCACAGATTTTCATTGATTATGAAGATGATGGTCTTTATAGATGTCAAAGATGGATAGTCTCCCAAATGAGTCGAGCTGCCTTATATCATGTTAGATAGACCTTGTATATTTTCATGTGGTGTCATCATTGATGCCTTGAATCTTCAAATATTTTTTGCTATATTAAGCTTCAGATACCTCATAGAAGTGTCACAGAACCTTTTTGTATTGATTGAATAATAGTACCTCAGATATTCATTTTTTCCGAAACTAACTTGCTTCAATCATTATGGAAATTTTGGACTTGTTCATACTCTCACCCTAGCCTTTGAACTCAGCAGTAATGCATGTTAACTACAGTATTTTTGTTACTCAAACTATACAAATATCATGAATACACTTCATCTTTTTGATTCAGAAAGGAGCACACAGTCATGATTAGATTGCCACTACTATTATCATTGAGCATAGTTTACATGTACCTATTTTAACTTCCCCTGTTCTCCATTATTGCCTTCGAGTATGGTGCTACTATATTGTAAGTTGTAACTTCTTGGGGCTGCTTCAAAAGATATTCTTACGCTAAATTCGAACTTCTCTATCCATACAATTTTGTAACTTGGTCTTCACATTGATCTCACTAATTGGTCCTTCAAGCTCGGCTATAAGCCACAAAGATATCTTTGAGCTGCTTTCAGTGTCCTTTATCTTTTGATATCAAATAGGTCGACTTCAAGAATTGAATTCATCTTTCTTTTATGTATGAGAAGGGTGCTATTTTCACAAACTTGTGACACAGATTCCCTATACCCTCATATTCCTTATGAAGAGATGTAATGCTGCTACATACTCTAGTGTCACAGAGATGGGCCTTATATCATCATAATAAATTCTGTCACGAAGTAGCATCCCTTAGGTTTTCGCACAGGATGCCACTAAACTCTTATTCTTGATGACTCAAAAAGTTTTGTATGTCTTTGTATAGTTCAGATCACAAATATACATGTTCTAATTGTCATATAGATGCTTAGACTTTTAAAAAATGTAAATTTTGTCATTAAGTGTAGCTTAGACTTGGAATTGATCAGAATCTTGGCTTTTATTCATAGTGATGATTTTGGTCCCTTCTATAGACTATGTACCTTAGTCTTTTGGTCCTGTAGCATAGAGTAGATCATAGAATTTTGATTCATTTTGCACAAAGCTATAGAGATGCTCAGTCATTTATGTCACAGATAAGACTTGTTTTGCATGTCTTTAAGTTCATCATTTGTACATTTAAATGCCTTAGAGACGATCCACATGGTTTTGGTTTCTTTTAACTTCGGATCACAATACACTTCTATCGTCCATCTCACAGTGCCACATATTTGCATTTATTACGAAGATGATGGTCTTTTTAGATGTCAAAGACGGATGTCTCCCAAATGTGTCGATATTCCTTATATAGTGTTAGATAGACCTTGTATCGTTTCATGTTGGTGTCATCATTGATGCCTTGAATCTTCATGTGTTGCTATAGTAAGCTTCAGATACCTCATATAAGTGTCACAAAACCTTTTTCTATTGATCGAATAACAATACCTCAGATATTCATTTTTTCCCAAACAAACTTGCTTCAATCATTATGGCAATTTTGGTCTTGTTCATACTCTTAGACTAGCCTTTGAACTCAACAGTAATAGATGTTAGCCATTTTCTTTTTCTTTGAGTACTTTTTATATTATAAATATAATTACTTGTATGCTTATCATAGGAGAAGCTGCCTCTGAAATTCACATTAGTACAGGAAAATTACTTCATAAATCAACATTGAGACTCAAATATGTGTACCTATGCCAAATATTTTGTCGACAACAGAGATATGAATTTCATCCTTGATTTACAGAGATAATTTCATAGAGTCTTTGCATGCATTATAGGTCTCTATTTCTAGCCCTTATGTATTTTGGTCCTTCCTTTATTGATGAGCTCAGTTCACAGGAATATTGATGTCTTTCTTCAACTTGAATCACAGAGGTACTGTGCCTCTTTCAATTCGTGTTTTAAGGAAAGGATGTCATAGAATTTGTATGATACTTTGCTTAAGGTACCACAGGGATAAACAAATAAGCCAACAAACTGTTATCTTCAATCTTCCTTTCCTTCAACCTAGCTCTGATACCATGTTGAGAGATCAAGACGCTTGTAGATTAGGGTAGGCTTAACTTGATAATTAATCGTGAATGTTTGTTGGCTTCTTGTTATTTATGTTATCTTCTTCATCTAGAAATTACCGAAAGTACAAAACATGAAGATCACAAAGAGACAAAGAACACAAGAAATTAGGCTCCAAGCTAGGGAAAAATCCCACAAGGGGGAAAACCCAAGAAAATCTTCTTCTTACATAATCAGATCAAAGTTAGATATCCAAGACCCAAGACCAAGACCGAGACTGCCACAAAGACCCAAGTGAACCCTCCTCCCATCCATTTCCAACAAATCATGGTCAACAGAAGTCAATGCTAGTCAAATCTTAGAAATCTGGTCATCTCCTGAAATTTCGGGCCTGCAATACCACAAAAATTAACTCAGAAAATTCCCATGCGTGAATAGAAACTAGGGTAGAAAACAAAAATTTCTCTCCTTTTACTTTCGCTGAAATTCTCCTCCTTGCATAGAAATCGAAGTGATGGATGGATGATAAAATGAGATTGAACTATCTTATATTTATACATGTCCAGGAGGTCAAATGGCTACCTCTTTAGGCCATCTTGTCCAGGAGAGCTGACATGGTCTTTGTGGTGACATTTTTCACTCTTTGACTTGAAAAATAAAATTTCTTTTTCTTTTACAAGTCCAAATGGGAACTTGACTCAATTACATTTCATTGACTCATGATAAATTTTCTCTTAACTCAATTGACCCTAAAAGCATGAGGAACATGATTTGACTAGAAATAAAATAATAATAACGATGAATATAATAAAATTATAAATACATCAATAATACATTTGAATTACATTATGAAGACCGGCGCTAGTTACATTCTCAACAGGGTCATTTAATTAGAAAAGGACATTACATTCCCCCCTTCCTGACATTGCTTGTTCTCAGGCAATTGCACGTTCGTGTATTGCAAGATCTTTTATTGCACATATGCAACCCACTTTAAAATTTCATGAATATATTTGAAGGTTTCATTCACTGTGCTGTGATTTTGTGCCTTCATTTTCCATATAAACAACTTATGGCTGCTAAGATATGCATAGAGATCCTTGAATTTCATTGCCACATAATAGTAATCTTGATGGTCTAGTGACTAATTGATGTGGTGTGCCTCCACTGGACTAAAATCCTTAAACTACTCACATATAGTAAGTGGCACTCTGTTAATTTTCTCCTAAAACATGTCATATTTATTTAGTAATAGAATGAATGGTGTATCTCTGAAACATGAATGCTCCACAACATTCTCAAAAAGTTCTTAACTAAAGGTCATCTCATTTCTTAGCCCACTTTTGGTCATATTCACTTATAGCAACACATAAGATTACATCTCGTACATTCTCAAATATTTCCAGCCACTTACAGCTTTCATTTAATCCTTTAGTATTTACTCTAATAAGCTGATACTTCACGGTTGGAGTTGGACAATCAAAGTTTTCATTATAAGGTTCTGACACTGGACTATGATCATCAATTGAAAATTATATAAATTCTAACCCATTACTCTGAGTCACTCCATCATATAAAATGTGAGATTCTGACGGATTGTATGCATTACTTGATACCTCAATAGCCCATTCCTAGAAGTGACCAACAAGATCATGGAGAACATGCAGCTCATTTCTTCTTGCATACGTAGCCTGAATTGCAGGGTCCCTCCACATTTCATCAACTATTGGGGCATACTCACATGTTGCAGCTGGGAAAAAACCATCTAAATCCCCCATTGCCATAATTTCCAGAAGCCAATTGGAAAAATGTTTCAATTTTGGATTGAGAGAGTAAGTACATTGAGCAGCTTCTTTATCATCACTTTCATCTGAGGCAGAAACTTGTTCATGTACAATGGAACCATACATATTTGCTAAGATTTCCTCCTCAAAATTCTTGCACCCCTCAAGCAATATGAAAAGGTATTTATATAGGTTTCTTTGTATCATCAGTTCGATGTTTTGTAGCTCCTCCTGTGAAAATGTCTCACCCTTGTAGAGAAATTTTTCCTACTTGAAAATTGTACTAGCACCAGAGCCTTCATATCCAAGTAACAAGAGATTTTGAATCTTCTTATGCTTCAATCATTGTTGGACAGAACTTCTGGAATGATTATCTGTATTTTCCCTCGAGTCATGATAGTTACTCTGAGGGGTAGGTAATGATAATAAGGAGCATATCAACCTTGTTGAGAAATTAGGGCATTTGATTCAATTTTTCTTTCATGATAATTAATTGTGAACTTGTTATGCTTCTTTTACTTAGATCTTATCTTTTTTAGCTTATTATGTCTTTCATCAAGTCAATTATCAAAACACAAGAGACACAAAGTTTGGGCTCTTCAAGCCAGGGCCAAAACCTCTCCCTCTTGGAGAGGAAAGCCCAAAATTAATTCTTCTTATAGATCTTCCATTGACGAGTATCATAACCATGAAATAGACCCTTGAGACCAATATGCCTCCAAGACCCTTGTCACTGCTTTTCTTGGCTTCTCTAGCTGATCTCTTCTTTCTGCACTGCACTGCACCTTTACTAGGGAAGCTTGGTCCCCAGTCTAGAAGCAGCAAACTGTGTGATTCTTCTTGGCTGCCTTTGATCTTATCCTTAGCTTCCTAAAGTCTTCTTCACTACCTACTTCCAACATCCTTTGGACATCTTTGAAACTCAAGACCGAGCCTTTCTTCATGTTGTTGTAGCCTTCCTCTTTACTATGATTACCTTTGGCCTCCTTGAGATATGTGAGGTAAACTTACAAACCAAAACAGAGATATGATAAGACTTTCTTCCTTTGATAGCACACCTTCTTTCTTGACCTAATCATAGATCCTTTCATCGTTGCATTACCTTCTTCACGCATTGTTCTACGCACTAGAAGAGAGACTTATCTTTTGCTATGATAGCCTTCCGTTTGAAATGTGCAAGGTGGTATAGACCTAGAACAAAGGTAAGTATACCTCTTCTTTTCTTCCCAGACTAGCCTCCTATTCTCGCATCAATGTAGACCCAAAATTCGCTCTTCTGTCACAGACATGATCCGAAATTGCTTACACCATAATGAGGGCGCATCATCCTTTAAATTGTGACTGGATTTAGTTTGTAGGTTGACATGAGGTTTGTGTGTAAGCCGACTTCATCAAGGAGAATATTCACCATCTTTAAGCCGACTTGTGGAGCATATTCATAAGGTCTTGAAGGCATACATTTACATCAATAAATTTTCTTTATCAGTGTAACACCAATTCATATACATGACTCTAAATTATATCTATTTATGACAAGATGACAAACCCGTAAAAGACATCAAGAAGAATTCTTTGACCTATAATAAAAAACTTCTTGCTCATGAAACCCATGATGCGCAAGTATTACAAAATACATTTTATTATCTTTGTCTTCTTCATTACATAAATTCATAATTAGAAGTCATTATGAAGATCAAAATTAGTTACACATTCCAACATTCCCTCTTAACTAGGGAGGTATTCATAATGGTACATGGTCACTCTCAATCTGAAGAATCTCATAAGAAGAATTTGATTGGTAATCCATCTGTTATAGCATCTTATTAACCAGCATTGTCACAGTGCAAGGCCTTGATTAACAACTCCATCTCTTCATGAGACCATGAACTACAATGCTGGCGAGACCAATTATTATAGACATATTCATCATTGTCTCCAAGGTACATACTCCACTCGCATGTTTACCAAGTATTACCTCATAGGACTATTCTTTTGGGGATAGCTAATCCTTAAAGGATACTTTTCCTTTCACGACTAATCTTGCCTTGGATACTCTAATACATCCCCAAAAGAGTATTAGATGCCAGATGATTATCCAATCCCACATTCTATCTTCCAGGTGAAGACCAAAATGATATGTCTATATCTCCCTCTTAATTAGGGAGGAAATATCCATTCATATCAAGGAATGTTCTCAAGCTCCCTCTTTTCCAAGGACTTGTCAAGGCTACCTCTTAGCCAAGGACTTGTTCAGTCTCCTAGGGACTTGCTTCCAAGTTTCTACCAAGTAAGAAACTTATTACCAACCCCCCTCTTAATCAGGGACCTGTAACAGTAATGATGAAAACACCGAGTTGCTCATGAATAACTACTTTCTTTGATGTCATGAATTTATTCGTTGTTGAGGAGTCTTCATCGTTGGGATATCCTCATCAGGGCTCAAGTCACCCATCACTTCTCATGTTTTTCCCTACCTTCATATCATGTTGCTTTCCTTCGAACCATACTTCTTCTAAGGATCTTACATCTTGTAATATGGTTATCAACCTGTGGAAGACATATACTTCCCTTTGGTTGCCTTGAACGAGCTCATTAGATATTATTCAATTATAAATATGAATACTTAAGTCAAAATTTACCTTAGTGATGATCTTTCACCATGACATCCTTCTTGTAGGCATCGACATCCTTTTTTTATCTCCTAAAGATATGTATTTTCAAGGGTCTCTATCTTTTCCAGAATTTTATTAGAGTCCACATATCTTCCCTGGAGATCTCCTATTCAAGTCTTCTTGGCTTCCTTGGATGTTAATTGCATCTTTCCATGGTTGTACTTCCCATGATATGTTCCTTTTTCTTTCTCAACAGTGTTATTTCATTCCCAGGAACTTCCATTGTCCAATTCCTTGATAATGTACAACCACCTCATATTCCATATGAGGACATATTATGTCAATTTCATCTAGTGTAGATCATGCCCTTTTGGCAACTTGCGTGTCATAAGAGTTTCTGCTTTCTATTTTGATCATACTTCTAAAGATAGAAGTATGCTCCCTGCAACCACATGGCATGACTTCATAGCATCCAGTGTCAACATATATATACATATACCTCATTCTTTTCCGTTTGAGTCATCTTGCAGCAAGTTTCCTTGGAATGAAAGAGTTTCATTTTCTTGATCTTCTTCATCAATATGTCATCATATTCTAATCCCAAAATTTTGTAAGTTATAATTCTTGATGAAACCTTTTGCTTTCTTCCTAACTAGTGAATCCAAAGAGGATTCCATTAGAAAATGTCAACACCTATTTCCATATTAATTATTGAATGATGACCCTTGATCTAGATGACTGCCTTACATAAATATTGTTTTCAGTGAGGTTCCTAGGATCCACTTCTTTCATGGCACTCTTGTTGACTGTTGTGGTCTTATTCCTTGGAAGGTTTTATCAACACGATTTCCATGCAAGCTATTATACATTATCTTGAAACTTACCTATTTTTGTAGAGAAGTTAGCGTCATGCTAGTGATTAATTTGAAACTGTATTTTAGTGGACAAATTCAGTGTGTTTTGGTGGAATAGTTCATAATTTATTCTGATATTTTTTTGCAAGTGTACTAGTCACGATGATAAATGTGTGGTTTACTTCAGAGGGTTCTCAGTTCTTTCTAGATACGCTTTTCATCATTTTCTTTGAATACTTCTCTAGTGCCTTACCTTCATATTTTATCCCCTGCACAATTGCTGCTGAGGTCCATGTTATGTTTATTGGTTGTTTCTGTGGAAACTTTTTCCCGAGGTTCTGCAAGGTAAATTCAAATGCAAAAAATACTATTTTACATATTGATATTTGTTCAAGACATTCTTGTGTGATACTTGAATTTCATAAATCTAGATTTCTATTTCGTGATCTATATCAATATATAAGAACATGCCTATGGATTGTTCATATTTCTCAAACTATGGAGTTGTTCCTGGCCTGTTGCATGTTCTTTTATATTGTTATGCTGTGATTCAAATTTTTAGTTGTGCTTTCCAATTATTCTCCTACGTAGTACATGCTTTGTTAGATTATATCAAAATTTATTCTTATTGTCTTTTTATTATGTATATTGAACATATTATTTCTAGCAACTTTTGATCTTCCTAGATTTTGTATTCCTTTGGTGTATCTTTGCACTTTTAGGGGAAATTGCTAGTCTAAAGTCTAATTCTTTAAAGGGTGCTAGCTCAATGGAAGAGCACCTGCTTTACAAGCAGGGGGTTGGTGGTTCGATTCCGTCATGCATTGATATTCATAGGGAATGAGGACGATCAATTTTTGGTGGCGGATGATCTTTTGACCATCACCAATGAGCTTATGGTGAAAATTTTCAACCCTCAACAAAATATGAAATAGTGACGGTCAACGAACTCCACCATATATACGCATCAATAGTGACAACCATTGAAGGTCCGTCACCATAAATATTTGTTGTTGTTATGAAATGGTGAGGGTCATTGTTTGTCATTATAGTCATTATTTGTGACGAACCTTGATGTCACCAATGAGTTTATGGTGATGGTCAATGAACGTCGCCATATATATGCACCAATAGGGATGACCATGAAAATTCCATCACAAAAAAATGTTGTTGTTTATATGAAATGGTGATGGTCACTATCCGTCATTATAATCAATATTCATGACGAACCTTGAATGTCACCACAACACATAATTTTGGTGACACCACCTTTGGTGACATTCAGTTTTTGGTGATAGAGGCTATTTTCCATCACCATTGCTCATATGAAATGGTGATGGTCACTATCCGTCACTATAAATCATTATTGGTGATGGACCTTGAATGTCACCACAACACCTATACTTTTGGCGATGCCATCTTTTGTGACGTTAAATTTTTGGTGACGAAGGCTCTTTTGACACTCACCAATGAGCTTATGGTGACCATTTTCGCCCCTCACCAATGTCATTTTTTCTTGTAGTGCTCCCACTCAGTCAAAACAAATTAAGATCTTGCTTATACTTGATAGTGCAGAATTGAATACTTGAATCAGGTGTATGTGTTTTAACTGTTTTAAGGCTATATGTGTGAGGAATTAAACATTTGTTTTTCCTAATAAAAAGCATTTACAACAATCATAAATTGCAGAATGCTAATTATCAACACATAGCAACAAATTTAATAAAGGAGTTCACCTGTATGTCTTGGGCTATGTCTCCTTGAGCCTTTGTCAATTGACTTGGCTCTTTGGGATTAAGATGGAAAATTTCTTTCAAAAGTCACTACTCAACTCCAATGGTTGTTTGAACTATACCAATGTTTTTAGAATACCATCATACCCCTAAAATGACTGCTAAGTCTCTGGAAATGGACCTAGGCTCCCCTGGAATCGACCTCTTCTGTTAGTGCCCTTAAGCTTCCCTAAGATTTTATATGGCACTAACACCCTTAGAAGTCATTTTCTATCCATTAAAAATTTTCTACTGTCTCCATCACATATCAGACATCCAAAATTGATTGTTCATTTGCTCTGAATGAGCTCTGGCTCCCCAATCTAGGCCTCCAACCCTTGGTGGCCCTGGGCTCCCCTAAACCTCCCTGTGGCTTCTTAGGCTCTATAAGTCTCCAAATGGCTCTCAAAAGTCCTTAAATGGATCTAGAATGTCCAGAATAGTCATAATAGACTTTTCACTTGCTGAAATTGGCCTCTGGCTGCTCTGGTTATGCCCCAAACACCTGGTGGAACCGTGTGGCTCTGAAACTTCTCTGTAGAATCTAGGCCTTCAGAAGTATCCAAATGCTTCTTAAAATTCTTCCATTGAATTTAGAAGATTCAATATAGTCATAATAGAATATTGGTTTGCTTAGAATGGTCTCTGGTTGCTCTGGATATGCCTCATTCTCCTGTTGGCTCTTGGTGGCCCTGATGGGCCTTGGAACTTCTCTGAAGCACGATCAGAAGTCCTCAGTTGTCTCTACAAACCTCACTAATGGCTCTGAAATTTCCAAGATAGTCAAAATTTACTATTGGTTTCCTGATAATGCCCTCTAGCTGCCCTGGCTAGGCCTCATTCTCTTGTTGGCTACTGGTGGCTCTCGTGGCCCTTAGAACTTCTATGGAGCAAAATCAAACTCAGAAGTTCTCTGATGGCTCTGAAAACCTTGCCAATGGCTCTAGAATTCTCCAATTAGCTAAAAATGACTCTATTTTCACTCATAATGATCGAAAACTGAGTCTCCAATTCATTTTCCCAATTACACCTAGGAAAACTCCACTAAAAGTGGAGGACTCCACTTAATTGGGGTAAAAAATGGTGGAATCCGCCCAAAAAGGTGCGCTACCAAAACACCTTCTGAAATAGCCATTTAAATTAAATTTTTGTGGTTGGGCACATGACCCACACCGCACGGTTACATAATCATTGGCGAAATTAAGGAAAAAACCACAGTTACAAGGAAGAAACTCTGGTTTCTAATAGTGTGAATGCTAAATATCGGAGTAAAATTTGCACGGAGTTATAACCCTGACATGTGATAAGATTCAAATGCTGGCAGAATTTCAAAGGTTAAATTTTATGCGACGTTTGTTGGAGTTTTAATGTGACCACAATCACGAGACTATTGTTGGGTTGGGACCACCAGCGGTCCCCAACCCCCAAACATCAATGATATACACCATAAATATTAACCATCGCCACTATGGTTAAGAACCAAAGCGTAGGTGAGATGGTAAAGGCGTGGGAATGCAGGTGAGGAGGTCACGGTTTGATCCCTAGCCACTCAACCAAAACTTTTACAAGGCAGTTCAAGGGCCATGTGATCGCCTCAGGGTTGGCCACGTGGCACCTATTCATTGGCCCTTCAAAGCCATTTAATGAATTAGACTTCGACACTTCTCAACATTTAATTGGCCTAGAAGGAATATTTTAGGGAAATATTATAGCAATATTCCCTGGAATATTCTTTTTTTCTAACTATACCTTTGCCTAGTCAACCCTGGTCAACTATCAAAATTTGTAGTTAACTGGACTTTTCAAATCGCAATAACTTCTTCATACGGTGTCAGTTTTTCGAACTGTTCGTGGTGCCGAAATCAGGAAGATGAGATTATCTAGTAGCTTAGGTTTGACACACTTCTGAAAACTTTGAAATTTGAGCTATCACTTAGGCCCTAATCCATTTCTGATCACTCCTCCCCATTGGGAATATTTTGGACCCCAAAATAATTGATTACCTGTTCAGTAGATGAGAGTACAACTCCCTTACCTTCCCAACATCCATCCACTTTTCCTTGCTTAGCTTAGTGCCTTTGAGCCCAACTCGAAGGTAGTCAACACTTCCCCTCTTTGATACTTTTGTCCTCCTCTCGAGAATTGTATCTTCTTTGAGCTCATCTAGAAATTTTGGTGATAAATATTCAATAGAAGGTAATTGAACATCATTTCCTTGATCATTGATCATAGGTGGCTCATAAAAAAATACATGCACACATAACTAAAATTTCATCTATGTCCAAAGAAATGTATGTCTCACTGGATCAAGAGATTAAACCACTTCTTACCAAGCCACTTCCATGTCGATTTTTCCTGCTGAATATCTTCTTCTTGTGAATCATCTGGACTCACATCAATGATGGAATCTTTGGTTCCATTTTCACCAGTATTTTTATCCTCTTGCTTCATGTGCCTAGGACGATTGGTCTAATGCAATGTGGAACATTGCGTAATGAGATGTTCCTTTTTCTGGAAATGTGTGCAAGTCTTTTGCATCTTTTGTTCAAGTTCCCTTCACTTTGACTATTTCCTGTATGCCTTCATTCTCCTCCAGCATTTTTAAACTTCATGGTTACACTAACGACAATAGGAACAACAACTCTTTCTTCCATTCATGCATGCAGATTTTTCATGCTTAACATAATCATTAACAACATGACTATGGGAATAATTATGCCTCGGATGTTTCTTCACATGTCCATATTTTTTACCTTCTTGAGGGGATGAAATTGAAGAGGTTCCAACTCTCTTTTGAAGACCAACATCGGTGTTCATGTCTTGGTAGCTATCAGAACTCTCTTGCTTGCCATAAGCTACATGTATACAAACATCTTGCTGTAACATAGGATTCAAACAATGGAATTCATCTTGAATACAAACTTGACATGTTTGTGGGTTTGAACCTGCAACAAAATTTCTTCTTGGAACTATCTCAAGTGCCTTCATGGCTGTAGAGTTTTCGCCATAAGATTTAACATAGCCTAGACCAAACTTCTTAGGCCTTTCCTCAACCATAATAGGCTCAACCATGCCTTGTGCATGTTTACCTAGACCCTTACCTTCATAGCCCATTTTAACATCAATTTGAGCCCTATACCTCTAGTGTGTTTTTCAAATGAACCTACACATCTATCTGAAGAGGAAAATGAAGACAAATTTGAGTGATTTACCTCTGCTTCAAGCATGTTTTTGGTTAAGGAATATTGGGCATGATGGAGTTGCATCTCCATCTCATGCATTCTTTGAAGAAGTCCTTCTTTCTCTTGCTTCATAGCAACCAATTTATCATGAAGTCTTGTGCTTTCCTTTCCATCTTCATACAGACTTTGCACCATGTCCTTCAGGATGTAGAAGTCTTGCTTCATCTCTTTATCAAAGAGTCTTGCAAAGGAGGATTTTGAAACCTCACTGGATGAAGTTATCATCAATCTGTAAATGAATTCAATAACTTCAAAAACAATTCAAAAAGCATAAAAAATAATTAACAAAGCTTCTTAACAATTTGGTCGTAGGTTGAAGCTCTTCTTTGCAACTTGTATCTCTCCTTCAACCAACCTTTTTTGAAAATAATCCCTCTTTTGCTTCAAGGGTTGTCTTGAGGTCCTTTGGGTAAGGGGGGTGCTTTCAACCTTCTTCTTTCTTGTCCTCTTCTAGACTTAGCTAGCAGTAGCTCCCCTTCCTAATCAGGAGATCATGTCTTATGCTCAAAAATGAAAATGCTCGGAACAAGTCTGAACCTAAGTGACAGGAAATGTCTCGTCGTTGTGGTTATGGCGCCACAATCAGTTCAAAAAATCGATTTTGTATGAGGAAGATATCGCGTTTTGTTCATTTTCCCAAATAACAAATTTTTTGTGACTGGATGCCAGGTCAGTATGCAGGTACAGTTAGTAGGTATATACTTGGAATATTCCATTTTTTCTCTCAATCAATGGGATGGAACCACACGGCATGTTTCAAGCCATTGGATGTTGATGGTATGGATCAATTTGGACCGTTCGATGGTTTTTTATTGACCAATGGTTCAGCAACACATAGAAAACCCAGAGGATGCCACGTGTCCTCAGGAGCGTGTGTTAAAATTTTATTCACAGTCCACCATGTTTGAACACAATACCTCCCCACCCGCAGCACAATGCGTTATCATTCCTCCAAGCCATGGTTCTTAAAATTCATGGGACAATGCGTGGACTTAACCTTTAATGGTTTTTAGATTGAGGGCTTGGGAGGCTAGACCCCCACCCCAACCCTCCATGCACCCAAGCGCTAGAACCACAGGCTTAAGCCTCTCTGCAATGGTTCCATATCTTAAAAGGTACCATATTTGTTGTTCACATGTGATTTAAACTATAAAAGTTTTAAACCGATAGCTATTTAAACTGTAACCCCGGCGGTCAGTTTGATGCCAGTTCACACGATGGTGTTTCAGAACCGTTTCGATTAACAGTTGTGATAACTGTAACCTCTGGTGGGTTTTTACAATGGTAGTCACATGGCGGGGTTGAAGTGTTTAATGTGATGGTCAAAGGGGAGTAGAACATTTCCCGCTCCAGATTCCAAACTGTTTGATGGAATTTCAAACGGTCAAGCGGAGGTTACGGCGAGGTTGGCATGTGACCACCCCACCATTAACACTTTAATGTTAAGATCATTTTTCAACTATATTTTGAGCGTACCCCTAAATTTTAGGGTTGGCCTTCAATTTAACTGAATTTAACTGCCTCTCTCCACATTTAGTGGATCTTTTCTAGCTGTCATTGGGAAATGCATTGGGAGGTCAAGTTTTGACAAATTTTGGTGAAACAAGAGTCTACCTAGACTAATTGGAGCATTCTAGAGCCATTGGTGTAGAGAAAACAACCATTAGAAGCCTGAAAACATATGTAATTTACAATTTTAAGCATAATGACAAAGAGGGACATGTCATTGGGAGCTGGACCAATAGATGTAGCCCAGGAGGGGTGAGCTGCTTCATCATGCCTACCGTGTAAAACTTATGTGTGAATTTTTTTCTCTGTTATGCACTATTGTTCAGTGTTTTTAAGGCTTATTTACATGCTTAAATTTCACTAATTCATATAATTTTCATGGTTAAAACTGTCAGTACTTAAGAAAACATATGGAGACAAATTATACATGTTTTTATTACTGAAAGGAAACTTAGCACAACAGAACTAATACACTCCTTTCAGATCAAGTTGGTATAAGAGCTAGAGTTTTATCTCTGGTGTTTTTATGTGAAAGGATTTGTTAACTTCTTGCAAGGGTTTTCATGCTTACTAGGCTCAAGCTTAAGAGAGGAGAAGGAAAATTGGTGGAAGCAAGAGGTTCTCAAAGTGAGCCACAAAATAGGAGGGCAAGATTGCCACATTCTCCACCAACTAGTTCACCCCCAAGAGAAGCAGAAGAAACATCAAGCATACCTCCATGAGAAGAAGAAATCCATGAAAAGATGGATCCCAAAGAGGAAGAAAGAGTGTACAGAAAATCATTTCTTGACTTAACTGAAATGGTGAGAGCCCTTTATCAAGAAAGGAATGATAAACTAGAAGAGGAAAGGTCCAAACTTCACAAGGAAGGACAAGGATCATCAGGAGGCCACAATGATGAAGATAAATCAAAGAAGGGCAATGGAGGAAATAGAGGCAGTGGAAAGTCACCATCCTCACCCTCATCATCATCATTCTCTACTTCATCTTTAATACATCAGCCATACAAGTCAATGAACACTTGTAAAAGTCATTTTCTAAAACTTTATGTTAAGTTTTAATTGCCAATGTTTCATGGTGAATTTAATGCAGAAAATATAGATAATTGGATTAGGCATTAAGAGGTTTCTTTGAGAATAAATTTTTTTCATGATGATGATACTAAAATCCAACTAGCTTCATTGAGAATGGAAGGTGTAGCACTTGTTTGGTGGGAACCCAAGACAAAGGAGGAGATCAAGAAATATGGTAATTTTATTTTATCATGGATTGATTTCATTTCTGCAATAAAACAATAGTTTTATCCATCAGCTCACATGCAGAAAGCCATAATGGACTAGAAAGATTTTAAAAAATTGAAATGACAAAATATACAAGTGTATACTCAAGAATTTAGGAGAAGAGCTCTTTTATTAGGATTATATTTTCATATCCAAGACACTTTGCTCAAGTATATAAGAGGTTTACATACCTACCTAAGACATACAATCCTCATGTTTAACCCTACAAGCCTAGATTAAGTTTGTGCTAAAGCTACTCATTTAGAGGCAAGGGGAAAATAGAATTTAGATGGAAATGAGGAAAATGAGTTTAAAGGCAAATGGAAGAAAAATAGAAATGAAAATACTAGAAAAGAGAAGGGAAAATTCTTTTGCAAACATTGTTCTAAAAATAGCCATGATGAGGACCATTGTTGGAAACTTCATCTAGAGTTGAAACCAGAAAGTTTGAAGGCCAAAGAGAAAGCCAAGGAGAAATGCAAAACTATTGCAATATCTGAACAAGACCTAGGGTCAAATTCAGGAGATGAAACAAAAATCATAGCTATGGGACTAAAGAATTTGAAGGGAAAATAGATTGAAATTAAACCCAGTTCTAGTATATCTAACTGTCACATAGAAGCTCCAAATGAAGAAAAGAGAATTGAACAATTTCATGTGAGAGTCATTTCCAAACATACCAAGGTAGACACATTATTTCACATTGGGTCACAATAAAATTTAATCTCTGAAGACTTGGTCAAGAAACTTTATCTTGAGACCATTCTACATCCGAAATCATATCCACTTGGTTGGATTTTAAGAATGCAAATTTATAGGTTTCAAAGAAGTGCATGTTGCGCTTTGCAATAACAACACATTTCATTAGCATAGTTGAATTAGATTTTATTATGCTTGATATAAAAAGTATGATGTTGGGTAGTCCTTAATTGTATGACAGGAAAGCGATCCTCCATCTCCATGAGAACAAATACCATTTATTCAAAGATGGAAAGGAGTATATTTTGAGAGCTCATCAATAAAGACTAGACACTTCTTTAGTTAATGCAGGGAAGATGAAGAGGCTCATCAATTCAAGCCAAAACTTGACACTGATGATGATTAAAAAAAGATAAGTTTTACATAATCCTTTTCATGTAAATACTGAGGTATATAATGACTCATTTTAGTTTGAAGGCAAGTTGTCTTCGAAAGAAGATTACAAGTAGTTTCATCAGTCGACATTGGTGTTGAATGGTGTTGAAAACAAAGTGTCAGTGCAAGAAGTTGCAAAGGTCCAAGAGAGGTAAAAGAAACTTAGCAAAGAAGGCACAGGATTCAGAAATGTTCATTGCTAGTTTTAAAAAGGCATGGTACAATGGCAAAGAAACTTGGTCAAGAATCGACACACAACAAGAAAGGATAGGATGCAAGGTGAGAGTAATTCCAAGTTTCCTTTGATTATAGACCAATGTAGAAACAATATGTTTACTACAAAATTGGGTTGTTCTTCTGCAAGTTCAGTAAACATGCAACATGACTATGTCAAATTCAACAATGATTAGTCGATGGAATCAAGGAAAAAAAAATTGTTTCATGAAAATCTCCAATTAATTGAATTAGGGAAATTTTAGTGGATAAAGAAGGGAAGAGTGGGGACAGAGTCTCCTCATCTTCATATTCAATAATCCTGGGATCTTTTGTGGTCCAAAAGCTTCCCAGTGGGGAGGTGTGATCAGAAGATCATGTCTTATGCTTAGAAATGAAAGTGCTCGAAACATGTCTGAACCTGAGTGACCGAAAAGGTCTCGTCATTGTGATTATGACACCGTGAACGGTTCGAAAAACCGATGTAGTATGAGGAAGATATTGCGTTCTATTCATTTTCCCAAACAATAAAATTTTGGTGACTAGATGCCTAGTAAACATGCAGGTACAGTCAGTAGGTATATACTTGGAATATTCCATTTTTTTTCTCATCCAACATAATGGTGCCATGTGGCATGTTATGAGCTATTATATGTTGGTGGTACGGCTCAATTTGGACCGTTCGATGGTTTTTTACTAACTAATGGTTGGCGACACATGGGACCTCCCTGCCCGCAGCGCAATGCATTACCATTCTGCCAAGCCATGGTTCTTAACATTCATGGGACAACACTTATACTTAAACTTTGATGGTTTTCGGATTGAGGGCTTGGGAGGCTAGCATCGAAGGGCCAGCCCCCCCTCCACGCGCCCAAGCCTTATGACTATAGGCTTAAGCCTGTCCGCGATGGTTCCAGAACTTAATGGCTACCATATTTGTTGTTGACATGTGATTTAAACCATAAAAGTTTTAAACCGGAAGCTATTTAAACTCTAACCCTGGCAGTTAGTGCGATGCCATTTCACATGATGGTGTTGCAGAACCATTTTAGTTAATGGTTGTGATAACCATAACCTCCAGTGGGTGTTTGAAATGGCAGTCACATGGCGGGGTTGAATTTCTTAATGTGATGGTTAAAGGGGAGCGGAACATTGCCCACTCCAGATTCCAAATTGTTCAGCAGAATTTCAAACAGTCAAGTGGAGGTTATGGCGAGGTTGGCATGTGACCACCCCGCCACTAACACTTTAATGTTAAGATAACTGTCCAACTATATTTGGAGCGTGCCCCTAAATTATAGGGTTGGCCTTCAATTTAACTGAAGTTAACTTCCTGTCTCCACATTTAGTGGAGCATTTCTAGCTGTCATTAGGAAAAATGCATTGGGAGGTCAATTTTCGACCAATTTTGGTGAAACAAGAGTCTACCTAGGATAATTGGAGCATTCTGGAGCCATTGATGTAGAGAAAACAACCATTAGGGGCCTGAAAACATATGTAATTTAAAATTTTGAGCATAATGACAAAGAGGGACATGTCATTGGGAGCTGGACCAGCAGATGTAGCCCAAGATGGGTGAACTGCTTCATCATGCCTACTATGTAAAAATTATGTGTGAATGTTTTTCTCTATTATGCACTCCTGTTTAGAGATTTTAAGGCTTATTTACATGCTTAAAGTTCACTAATTCATGTAATTTTCAAGGTTAAAACTCTCATTCCTTAAGCAAACATATGGAGACAAATTGTACATGTTTTTATTACTAAAAGGACACTTAACACAACAGAACTAATACACTCCTTTCAGATAACTTCACCTCTAGCAAACTCAAACTTGTAAGCATAAGTCAATTTGCAAACAGTTAAATTCTTTGCACTATTAAACACCTTTCAAGGCAAACAAGCAAGTAAAAAACCTTATGCTCTGTCAAGAAAGCAACCTAGTTCTCTGATACCACCTGATCTGAAATAGGTGGCTGAATTTTTATGCTATGCAAGCACCTCCCACTCAGTTAAAAAAAATTAAGATCTTTCTTATACTTGATGGTGCGGAATTGAATACTTGAATCAGATGTATGTGTTTTAACTGTTTTAAGGCTATATGTGTGAGGAATTAAACATTTGTTTTTTCTGATAAAAATCATTTAAAACAAGCATAAATTGCAGAAAACTAATCATCAACACATAATAACAAATTTAATAAATGAGTTCACCCGTATGTCTTGGGCTATGTCTCCTTGAGCCTTTGTCAATTGACTTGGATCTTTGGGATTAAGATGGAAAATTTCTTTTACAAGTAACTACTCAACTCCAATTGTTGTTTGAACTGTACCAATGGGTTTAGAATACCATCATACCCTTGAAATGAGTGCTAAGTCTCTGGAAATGGACCTAGGCTCCCTTGGAATTAACCTCTTCTGTCGGTGCCCTTAAGATTACCTAAGCTTCTATAGGGAACTAACTCCCTTATAAGTCATTTTCTGTCCATTAAAATTTTTCTAATATCTCCAACACATATCAAACATCCAAAATAGACTGTTCATTTGCTCCAAATGAGCTATGGCTCCCCAATCTAGGCCTCCAACCCCTGGTGGCCCTAGGCTCCCCTAAAATTCCTTGTGGTTTCTTTGGCTCTAGAAGTATCCAAATGGCTCTAAAAATACCTTAAATGGATTTATAATGTCCAAAATAGTCATAATATACTATTCACTTGCTGAAATTGGCCTCTCGCTGCTCTGGTTATGCCCCCAACACCTGGTGGCACCATGTGGCTCTTGGCCCACTAAAAATTTCTCTATAGCATCTCGGCCTTCAAAAGTATCCAAATGCTTCTAAAAATCATTCCATTGGATTCATAAGTTTTAATATAGTTATAAAATAATATTGGTTTGCTAATAATGGTCTCTCGCTGCTCTGGATATGCCTCATTCTCCTACTGGCTCCTAGTGGCCCTAATGGCCCTTGGAACTTCTCTGAAGAAAAATCACACACAGAATTCCTCAGCTAACTCTACAAACCTCACCAATGGTTCTTCAATTTCCAAGATAGTAAAAATTGACTATTGGTTTCCTAATAATGCCCTCTGGCTGCCCTGGCTAGGCCTCATTCTCCTGTTGGCTCTTGGTGGCCCTTAAAACTTCTCTGAATCAAAATCATGCTCAAAAGTTCTCTGATGGCTCTAAAAACCTCCAATGGCTCTCTAATTCTCCAGTTAGCTAAGATTGACTCTATGTTCACTCAGAATGGTTGAAAACCGAGTCTCCAACTCATTTTCCCAGTTACACCTATGAAAACTCCACTAAAAGTGGAGAACTCCACTTAACTAGAGTAAAAAATGGTGGAATCTAGAAAAAAAGGCACGTTGCCAAACAACCCACTGAAATAGCATTTTAAATTAAATTTTTGTGGTTGGGCACATGACCCACACCACATGGTTACATAACCGTTGGTGGAACTAAGGCACAAACCACGGTTACAAGGAAAATACTCTGGTTTGTAATGGTGTTAACGCTAACTTTCGGAGTAAAAATCACGTGGCATTATAACTATGACATGTAATAAGGTTTCATTGCTGGAAAAATGTTGGAGGTTTCATTTTATGCGACATATATTGGAGTTGTAATGTGACCACGATCACGGGACCGCTGGCGGGTTGGGACCATCGGCGGTCCCCAACCCCCAAACATCAATGCTATACACCATAAATACTAACCTTCACCACTATGGTTAAGAACCAAAGTGTAGGTGAGATGGTAAAGGCACGAGCATGCAGGCAAGGAGGTCACGGTTCGATCCCCAACCGCTCCACCAAAAATTTTACAAGGCAGTTCAAGGGCCATGTGGCAGCCTTAGGGCTGGCCATGTGGCACCTGTTCATTGGCCCTTCAAAACCATTTAGCGAATCAGACTTCGATACTTGTCAACATTTAATTGGCCCGAAAGGAATACTCTGGGGGAATATTTTGAGGAATATTGTAATATTCTAGGAATATTCCTTGGAATATTCTTTTTTGCTGACTGTACCTTTCCCCAGTTAACCTTAGTGAACTCTCGAAATTTGTAGTTTACTGGACTTTTCAAATCGCAATAAATTCTTCATACAGTGTCAGTTTTTCGAACCGTTCATGGCACTGGAATCAAGAGGACACGATCTATACATTTTCTTAGGTTCAACACACTTTTGAACACTTTGAAATTTGAGCTATCGCTTTGGTCCTGATCCATTTCTGATCAGTATCGGTCCTGCTTCAAATAATGTTGTTGAATATATTGTTGTTGTTAATCTACTATCTGAACCAATATCTCTTGGCGTTGAATCGTTAGTATTTTACTTGGATTCACAATTGGTGGTGTCTTAATTAAATAACATCTATCATGTTAGAGATCCTTATTTATATCTCCAACTTGCGAGAGTGAATTTATTAAAGAGAGCATTTAATTTTATCACATTTATTCATATTCCACGATTAGAAAACTAATTTTTTAATTCTATAGCTAATCAAGCATTAGATTGGCATATAAATCATTCATCACATTCAAAAAATAATAATCAAACATCATTTGTATATATGGTCTTCACATCATGACATTGTTTGTATTTAGAAAGGTGGCATATGTTCAAAATTTTATTACAAAATTGGGACAAAAGTGTCCTACAAAATTATGGCTTAAGCCTGATCATGTCTTTCACAAGGATCAAGCAATCTCTAATCTATTTCTGAGGGCCCTGCCTTGGATGTGCATATCAGAAAAAGACTATGGCAGTTGCCACGTGTCTGAAAGTCGCACCCAGACCTATGATACTCATACCACGTGCCTCTACATGGCACCTGGTAGATCCTCCATTGTTGCCATGGGCACTTATCAAGTCAAACTCTTGAATTTCCTTTGTAAAGCATGCATAACTCTTCCAGTCTTAACAACAATGCATTATGCATCTCTTCTACGACGCATATGCCTAGGAAGTCCCTAAGGTCCTACCGGTCCCACATATGTGTGTTGATCAAAAAAATTTGTAATAATTTGTGTCTCATAAAAAATAATTTCATTTCATATTCTTGAAATCCAAAATAATCAAACAACATTAAAAATTCTAAGAAATTTTTTTTTTTTACTAATGGCTCCCCATGCAATGTCGGGTGGAAGTACCATATCTGGATTTGCTTTGAAATCTATGCTTGCGTTGAGGTAGTCCTCAATGGAAATTATTTGTTCTCCCCACCAAAGGAATAACTCATCATCGAATGTAGTTCTAGGGACCTCACCACCCCTAGTCTCTTCATCAAGTCAGCCCATCTAGCTATTTGTGGATCTCTTGGGCTGCTGATGGTGAAAATAATCTTGGGTCGAAGACTTGGAAATATCTCAAAGAAGAAAACATAGAGTATTGTGCCATATCCAAAATTCATTGTCTTTTTCTTCCTTATAGAATTCAGTTTTTTTTTTTTTCAGATTGATAAGAAGGGGTGTACACTAGTCATATATTGTGGTAAGGAAACCTACTGCCACACTCGTTGTACTCGGTGATTCTTGGTGAAATGAGGCTATCCCACTTACCCTAACAATTGTAAAAAGGAGGATCCTCATATGCAGTCCCTCCATATCTTTGATTGGGATTTGTGTCCTTACCTTTTCAGTATTTGCTGGGCAGTAAATGCGAATATGGTACTCCACATTAATGCCTCATTGGGGCTTCCCTTGAAAATTAGTTGGCTCTCCTCTCTAGGAGGGTCCAATGATGAAATATATATCTTCTATTTCGATGCACAAGGGCATATGATCAATCATAAAATCAACCTCTTATGGATCCCAATAACTAACGAGCATTTCCAACAATCTAGTATTTGTTTTCATATTCGACATTTTAAAAAAATTCAACAATCCACATTCTCTCAATGAATCCAATGCCAATGGATCATTCATAACCTCATTATCAATTTCACTATGCTATCTTTCTCTATAGCTAATTTACATCTTGCACATTCAAGTGTTTTCATTTGTTAAAATCATGTTTTAAAAACTTGGACTGTGAATACATAGTCACGTATAGGGCTTCCATATACGCGTAGTTAATATATCCAACCCGCATATGTGCGAAGATAGAATCCAAAAAAAAATCCTTGTGGTCAAAAGTCCAGAAAATTGCTTGAAATGAATAAAATTTCATCAAGAAATCGATTTAGGGGATTACGTGGAAGTTTGATGCCTGATATGGCTGAGAAATCGGATGGATTGTGGTTGTCAAATTTTTGCTCCAGAGCTCTTTTTCTCAAATTTCTGAAGCACAAATGACAAATTGTAACTCAAAAGGTCTATTTATAGTGAAATTTCAAAATTTTCAAAAACCCACTTTTCTGAAGTTTATGTCTATTTTTGGAATTTTTATAAACTTTATGACCTTTTTGGCTTTAAGTGTTGGGATAGGCTGTTTTTTAGGAAAAATTGAATACTTTGAGACATTCTTACCACTTCAATTCCATGACTGTTGACCCGTCATGGAAGGTATCATTTTCGTCACTGACATATAGGGTATCGATGATCACGTTTTTTGTTGCATTATGCATTCTAGCCTCCATACTGCGATATGTTGCCATAGGGTTGATCCCATCATGTTATGATTCTTAAATCATTTTCACTCGCCTAATTATAGAATCATGACATGATGGTAGAGCCATCCTTTACATGGGCTTCCTAGTTAGATCCTCGCTGGCATATGTTGCTCATGCTGCAAATATTGAGTAGGTTACGAGTCCTCTTTATTCTCGCCATGCCCTTTGTGATGAAGCTTCATTCTCCTTCATCTTCGTTATATTTATGGTTTTTTACGCTAGTGGCTCCCACTTGTTGAGTTGTACTATTGCATTGCATGTTGACTATTTGTAACTCTTGGCATTAAGTCAGCCTCACTTGGACTCGTGTATAAGCCACTTTTTTACCATGTATTTTCTGAAAAATCAACCCTGCAATCGCTTAGCCTCTGCAATCACTTAGAGAACATCCCTTTAACTGTCGTTGACCAGTTTCGTCACCTTGCATTGAGCATAGGAATTTTATAGTCCTAGGAACTAGCGCATTTGTATTCTGATACTTGTTCTTTCCACTGTACTATAGGCATTATTTTATTTATTTTTTGAGCTTTTAATATGAAAATATATATATATATATATATATATATATATATATATATATATATATATTTAAAAAAAAGAGAGTGGAAATAGGACATTACTTCCATAATTAATGGAAACTAAATTTAGTTGTGTCACCCTTAAAAAAAACACTCAAAAGCAAGTCTTTCCTCCATTGGGATGGGCTTTAGTTTGACTTAGAGAACCATAACCTTGTTATTGAGTCAATACTCCCCCGGTTGGTTATCCCTTCCGATCATATAGAGAGTTTGTTTATGCCTCCTCCATGACAAACTTATATAAAGTTATCATATGCTGCCATATAGTCACATTTGAGTCGTGTTTTTTGTTCAAGGGAAGTAAACCTGAGTCGACATATTGCGGTGTCTCTTGACTCATTTTTTAGTAAGCCATACCTGGTCTATCAGAGTTATGTTCTATTAAATCATTTTTTTGGTCCTTTTCTCGTGCTAGCTAAGAAGGCCTCCATTGAATTCTTGCTGGCGGTTTTTCTCTTATCGACTTCGAGAAATTGCTCTAAGAGTAGGCCTAGAGTTGCATCCTGGCCCTATTTCCATCATTGATAGGTGATCCTATGCTCAACATCAATCAACATCATGGGTCTTTGAATGAGTGGTTTCCCTTGTGTTTGAAATTAGCTTACATTATCACACATTGGGATTCATGCAGTACATTGGTTTCCATTTGACCCTATTGGTGGATTCCTCCCCTCTGTGTCAACTTTCATTATTGGTTGGTTCAAAGGGTTTCTGTCGTGCGTTAGCCACATCTTGTGTACACCAGAAATGTGCTTTGGTTTGGTTACTTCATCATTGTTCATCCGATTCCTTCCAAATTATTGTCCTGTGGGTTACACTCGTGGTGGATTGATGGAGGGTGCCTTAATTCCTTCCGTCCAAAAAATATTTTCCCATTGAATCCAACTCATTTCTTTCAAAATAAGGCCTGAAATCCTTTTTCAGTACCATATGGTTTGCAATCATCACTGGCAGACTCCTTCGCTATCGACAGTGAGAATAGATCAATGTCTCTTGATTGGTATATTCTCTCAAGTGTTTGACTTCAACTCATTTATTTGCACTTGTTAGATTGTACTGAGGTGCCTTGAATCTGATTATCATTATTGGTGATTTTCCTCGCATTTGTTAATGGTGTACATCAATGATTGGTAGTCAAATGATTTTTCACGTGGTTGAATTCAACTCGTTTATTCCCATAGTGTAGAAATTTACCATGGCAGTCGGTGAAGACCTCGGGTTTGCATCAACATGTTTTGGTTCACTTGTCAACTCCTTCAATTTTTTGCCAGTGACACCATCCACATTATATGTTGTAGTTCATCAAAAAAACATCTTATATATTGGCACTCAAGTTGCGTGCAATACCATTCTTCCACTTTTATGAATTGGTACTTTGAGGATCAGTTATGTGACATCACTGATCATATATCTCTTTTGGGATCATTGATCAGTTCTTCTATATGTGACAATTTGAATCTCTGTAACAACTCCATGTTGAACTTATGGTCACCATGTTGAGAAGTGGAAACATGCCTGAACATAAGCCACTTATAAAATTGTGTTTCAACAATGAGTCAAATTAGTTTGTCGAAAGGAAAAAAAAATGTAAGGACACCTCTAGTATTATCTTGGAGACCCGGTGTTCATGATACCACCAAGCGACATTAGACCTATCATGTCTCTTGGTTTTGGAGGAACATAAAAAAAAATAAAAAAAATAAAAATACAAACTGGAAAGTAGAACATCAATTAAGAGAATCAGGAACTTTGGCTTGGAGTTAGAATGATATGGAAGCAACAAATAAAATTATAGCTGCTACTCTCACCTAGGGTTTACTTGTAGATGTTGGATCCTACAATCCCAAACTAGAAATTGTGAATGGAATAGGCAGCGAGGCTGAGGGAGGAGGGGTATTTATGGAGAGAAACCATTTTCTTCAAAATCTAGAGGAAAATAAGTAAGCCATCAAGAAATTGTTCAGTAAGAAGCTTTTTTTATGACATTTTGAATTGGAATATTAGACGTTCTAACTGTTGGTTTTCTCTTATCTATTAATTTTATGGCCTAAAAATATTCAATAATATAACATTCCATCGAATGGTGCAAATTGGTACATAGTAGTAGCTGGGGGAGTTGTTTTCAAAGAAGAATGCATTAGCATAATTAAATTAAAAATATATATATTTATAAAATATTTGATGTGAAATGAGAGACAGTTTCTGGGCATGTGGTATTGATGATCCATGGTATTGTCCCATGGATATGAATAGTAATATTCATGGAAACATGGGGGTGAGTGTCTATGGGTAAAAATCTTGTAATGTTGTAAATATTAAGTTTTTATGGGCTTATTAATAAAATTTAAATACGGTTACAAAATTATTATTTTAATTTATATGGTAAGATAGATATTCCTTTATAAATACTATTTATACCTTATATATTTTAATGTGATAGAGAGTGTAGATATATCTCAAAATTAATTATAATCTGTTTTCTTTTAGATTTAATAAAACAATGTTATAAAATTAAATTCAAATAAAATATTTATAAAATATTTTGATTGTGAAATAAGAGATGGTTTTTGGGCATGTTGTAATTATGAGCCATGGTACTGTAACAAAGCCTATTTACAATTTAATAATATCTATGATAAAATGGACGTTAATATCCACGGTTGAACATATTTTTACATTGTAAGTTTATTGTAAGTATTGAAATTTTTATGTGCTTATTAATTAAATTGCAATACGTTATAGAATCATGATTTTAATTTATAAGGAAAAATGGATCTTAAATTATAGTTTCTACTTATATATTATCTACTGTAGTGTGATATCTGTATTATGATTTTCTTTTATCTAAAAATTTATTCTCAATTTTATTAATAAAAAAAACTACAATATAACAAGTTGAATTTTATTATTTTCATTACTTTTAACTTTTTATGAACAGTATAACATCTCCCCCATGTTGGGATATATATTACTTTAATCAACATATAAATGTTTTACGTCTTATAAATTTGACATATTAATATAAATTCAACATATTAAGCTCACATGTAAAAACATTGACAAATTTTCTCACATTGCAACTAGACATAGACCCTAGACTACGAATATCATGTTATCTTTATATGTCGTAAATTCCATAAGAATGGCCATATCTGTAAGGAATGCCCAATAAAAAATCCAATAAAATACCCACTTGCCAAGGAGAACATGGCCGCATAGGGCTCCACCAAAGTAACATCAAAGAAATGTCCCAGTAGAAGGAGTCAACCAAACCAGGACATAAAAATGGTTGCCATGACTAACATATTTGATCCCCTGGAAGATTTGCGATAAAGGTATAAGGCACACAATTAGGAAGGAATGTAGGTGAGCATGGACACTGAAATCTCACAGATAGCTTCAAGATAAAAACTAACAGTTGGGACACTAAGAAAGAAGCATGAACATCAAGTAGCACCAACGTTAGTAGACACCCAAGATGAGGAAGTGCCAAGGATGGGGGAATATTTCGACATAGATGTAAATGGTTTGGACCTTCTTTCCCTGGAAGAGGCATGCAAGAGATATTATATACAATCCATTCGTCTAACAAAATTTCAACTAATCTATGAAGTCTTACTTAATGTGAGGGTGACCAAGGGACTTGGAGTTCAAGGCTCTACCAGAAAAGAGTCAATGAAATGGGGTTATTATTCAAGTAAAAGGGGATGAAAGGTAGACATGCAAAGGATAGTGCTTCTAGGGGCCAAACTATTTTATTATGGGCACTACACCTAGATCTCGAAGTTCTTTTCACTTCCAAGTGAGTTTCCTCGCGAAAACCTTATCTTAGAAAATCAGGGGGTTTAGTCACCCCTTAAAACACAACATGTTTCATAAAAAAATTATGAAGGACAAACTAATAATCCTCATGATACAATAAACTAAATTCCCAAGTGAAACAAGTGAGAAAATTCTCATTGAAATATGGAAGGGAAAAAAGGTTTTTTAGTAGGAGTTCCAGGTACTTCAGGAGGTCTATCCATTACATGGAATCCATATTTGATCTTTTTGGAAATTTTTATGGCCATGCCTAACACAATTACATCCTCCTTTAATTTTATTGAAATGGAAAAGTACGAGAGCATCACAATTGTTTTATGGGGCCCAACTAGTGATGCATAAAATATCCATGTTGTACCATATCACATCGGTGAAAGATCACACAAGGGATCACAACTAGCTAGTCATAATAAATTTTAATATGGTTATATTGTTAGAGGACAAAAAAAGAGGCACGAGTAAACTAGATCTGGAGAGTGACCTTTTCAAGCCCTTAATTGAAAGTAGTAATATTGTTGATGTGAAAAAAATGGATGGTTCATTTAGTTGGAGTAATAAAAGAGGAGGGACAACATAGAATGTGCTCAAGCTAGACAAGTTCTTCCTTTTTGAAAATTTTATAACCAATGGAGTAGTATTGGAAACATAAGTTTTAACAGGCATAGGCTTGAATCACTAGCCTATCCTTCTTCACTAGAAAAATTCCAGGAGAGAAAATCACAATCCCTTTAGGTTTGAAATTTTTTGGCTAACTTATGTCAACTTCATGTCACGAGTACAAGAATGATGGGACAATTGATGAGATATAAGGGGCTATAAATTGGATACATTACAACAAAAATTGAAACCAATTAAAAGCATTGTGACAACATGGAATAAGGAAGTCTTCAGTAACGTATTTTAGGATAAGGTTTAGCTAGAAAAGGAGATTAAAGAGCTCCAGAAAAGAATGATTCTCAATGGTTTAACTACCACCATAGAGAGGAAAGAGCTAATACTTAAGAAGAGATTCAACAAGCACAACATATATGAGGAAATATTCTAGAAGTAGAAACCCAAAATACAATGTCGAAAAGAGGGGGAAAGGAACACAACATTTTTTCATCGGTATACCATCCAACATCAACAACAAAACCATATCTTCCCATCAAAAAAATAGGTAGGAAAAATAATTGCACTACAAGTAAAATACTTTCTAGCGAAGGTTATAACATAGGTTTTTAGTGTTATAAAATTTACAAAAATTGTCAAAAAAACACCTACTACAACGTCTTCTTGTATTAGCGTATATTTTAGCAGAGTTGATAATAGAAATTCATAAAAACTAAAAAAAATGGGATGTCCATAGGTTTTAGCAGATGTTTTTTTAGTGGTTCCCTTAATGGAAAAATATCATCGGTGCACTACCACTATAAAAGCAATGGTGTTGTAAATATAAATAAAATCACTAGGAATGGGAACAAATTTCTGGAGCACCAATGCATTATATTTATAAAAGCATCAATTATTTAATAATAAAAATGCACCAACTCAGATAATCTACGTTGCCAGGCATTGTGGTATTTAATACAAACAACATTAGCACCTGAAAATTACACATCCTGGTGCTTGTTTCTTCGACAAATGCCCTAGGACGCACATTTCAGAAACAACACCACGAAAGGAAAAAAATCGTGTATACATGGTGCTTTTATTTAAATTTACAACACTGGTGCTTATTAGTTGTGAAAAAACATCAGTGCGCTACTAATATAAAGGAACTCGTGTTGTTAATTTGAACAATGCACTAGGTTTGGAAAAAATATTTTGGATCACTGGGGTGTTGGTTCTATGAAAGCACTGGTGCTTTAAGAATTACAATGCGTCAAGAAGTACAATATATGATACCATGCATCTAGTCATTAAATGCAATCAATAAAGGTGCTTGAAAAGTATAATGCTCTGGTGCTAATATTTTTCCGAATGACCCGATGTTGTACTTTTTAGAAAAGGCATCGGGACATCCAAAAAAATCTTGTTGTACTGGTGCTTTTATGTAAATTAACACATCCATGCATATTTATTTCATAAACGCATTGGATCCATTTTTTATTATTATAAATATTGCTGCTAAAAAATTTGTATTTGGAGTGGTGTGCATTATTAATATATGATGTCTCGGTATCCATTTTCTTTTTTCTTATAGAAAAATTGACCTATGAAAGTGCAATTATTGTGATTTTTTAAATATGTTATTCATAGAAAAATCGACGTATATGTTATAACATATTCATATAAATTAAATCTTGATTATTGCATTTGTACATGTTGCTTGGATTAATTTCCTATACCATCAGATTTTGAATCTCTTGATTATAATAGTTAATAATCCATATATTTAATGAGTTGTATAATATTTCACAATGACATTGGAAAGCACAATACAATAAATTAAAATGTGTTTTTATTATATATAGATAAGAGGCTATCTGTCATAGAAAATGGGATATTTATTGGTGACTCCATGTCTTTCAAATGAGACATTATGTCCACCATATTAAACAAAATGTCTAATTTTCACAGACAATTATTTCAAAAAATACAACAACTTGCATTGATATGCAAATATATCTTCATTCTTCGCTAGAACTGTTGTCATTTCTCAAGCTACTTCCGTGACTTGGGTTATTTGGATGAATGTTTTTTTGATTTCATCGATTCTTTTCATCTTCTTCAATTTCCATCTACAAACATAAAAATAAAGTGTAACGAGTGTATCTACAATGGTGAGAATAATGAAAATTGAAATACATAATCTACATCAATGTAAATAAAATAGAAATGTACCATAGCAGGAAGTGAGTTATGAATTGTACACATGGTTTTAAAACCAAATCTCATGCCTTATTTCAACAACTCTTCTATTGGCGTAGTTACATATTTTGTTTCCTACAAGTTTTAAACCCCATAATAAATGATACATTTAATACAAAGAGAGTTTTTGTTCTATTAATTATAAAATCAGAGAAGCAAAAAAACATAGATACTTACAAATTCCCTAATTAATTTTTGATATCCCAACATATACTAACAACTTATATTAACCCAATGTCAATTAGTTCTTCCGATGGCTCTTCTTTGTATGTTAGCACCTATTTGAAGATATTCAAGGATGGTTGATGTAAAACAACTTAAAATATACAAAAATGAAATTTTAAGTTATTATAAGGAAATATTAACAATTACTCACAAACTTTGATATCAACCCTTTTCTTCATTCTCGTTCGGCTCTATGTGTTGAATGAGTTCCATTTTGTTTTCTTTTCTGCAAGAAAATACTCGAACACTACTATTTAATGCTGAATAAATTTTTTATGTGTACCTAATAGAAAAACTCAATGATCACATACATGTGTATCATGTTTTTGTTAATATGTCTCCTCCTGTAATGCAATTATGCCCATTTCTTTGGCCATCTCCTTCTACATTTTTTTCGAAATTCCTACTGGCATGTTTCAAATATCATCTCATTGATCCTTTGGGATTTTCATAATATTCCCCAAAAAGCAATAAAATATTTTTATATTGATATATGAAAACTAATTATAACAAAATTGATATTAATAAATGAATTCTTTGTAGTAGTATGTACATAAAATTTTAGAAAAGAATTTTAATTAGAAATATTACTTTTTGAATTATTATTTTTTGTTGTTGTATGTTTTTTCTATTACAAGTTTGACCAGTCTCATTTTCTATTGATTTCTAAACACTTCTTGTCGGATAAAATTTAAAGAGGTGAAGACCCAGGGTTCAATCTAAGTTTCCAACAAAGGAGACTGTCGTAGTCTATCCTTTTGTCGGCATTTTCACTCCCTTTATGCAAAGGACAGTCTCAGGTGAGGCGAGTCAAAACCATTAGAATAGATAAGGGATCTAAATATGTATTAAGATATTGTATACAACATTAACCCTTTCGTTACTCACACAACTATGTTACAGTCGAGTCATCCATTCATAAAAGAATAAACATAAACACCGTTCATTTAAACGAAACCAGAAATTTTTAAACAATTTGAAATAGATCTAAAATAGGACTGAATATTCGTCAAAGTGAATTGATTGGTAACTTGATCTCTTAGTGTGGAAGACTGAAGGAAATCAATTGATTTTATGACTTAATCCAGAACTTGGGAAATGCATTTAAATATAAATTAACAACAAATGAAAGAGATAGAAGACAACAAACATTGATTACAGAGTTCATCCCTGATGGACTACGTCTTTAGGTCCACTTTCAAGATGGGCATCCGTTTTATTAAGGAATGATCCAAGGAAGTATTTACATCAAAATTCACCAGAATGAACATGCTCGTAGGCACCTCTGGTCTCTTTCAACAATAATTTCACCCTCTTAGCTTTCTAATGCATGTCCCAACACCGAATTCTGCCTTCGGACAACCAAAATACATCTAAAAGTAAAACTTCTCTTTACACAATTTCTGAATACAAGCCTCAAATTTAGACCTTTTTCCATGGTTCAATGGCTAAGGTTTTTATAATGTGCAGGATAGGTTCAGGTTGAACCTCTTAGGCCAAAAATTGTATATGCTTTTGCATTAGGTGGATTGAATGTTATCTTGGTGCAATAGTGTATTAACACCTAGGATAAGGTTACATGGTGGTTAATTAAAATAGCGCGCATAACAAATTAAAACTCCAAAATGAAATTTAGGCTAAAATAAGCCTCAACGGTTCTGGATACGGTGGCAGTCGGTTGATAGCTCCATGTGATAGGCTGGCACTGTCCGGGGAGTCTGGTGGTTTACTACCACATCGCAGCTTTGGTCCAGCTGTTTCGGGCGGCATATGACACCTCTAATGTGTTAAATTCTTTGTGGTCTTCCTAGTGGTAAACTCCAAACTACACGGTGTCAATTCCTTGTGTTCACATGTTGTCTATACCTGCGGTCAAATTTTCCCAGCGGTCTTCTCCCACGCAGTTAAGACTGATATAATATGGTTTATTCATATGGTTTATAACCATAGCTTTCAACCACTAAATTTTTTTTTTCCACTATGCTTTATATATCACATAGGTTTTTTGACATAGTTTTGGTATGCAATATGACCATAGGTTTACGACCTTTAATCGTTTATATCATGTGATTTTGTCCCTTTTCACCATGTAGTGTTTTCCCCACTTAGATTGTAACATAGGTTCACCACATAGAATTGCATCCACCATTTAACATTCAACAGAACCATTTAACCATGACATAACAATGAAGTAACTTGCACCATGACTAAAGACTCTCATCCATCTAGAACATTGAAATACTAGAGGCTATACTGGACTTCCCTATCAATCTTGGACTATGCAAGATCCTCCCGGATCAATCCTCTCCACTTGAAAGCTTCTAGACAAACAAAATTTTTATTTTAGAAGACATCAGGTGAGGGTACAACTCCCTCACTCTTTTGATCTCCATCCACCTCACCTTGATATGATTCATGCCCTTGAGTCCCACTCGAATATATTCAACATCTCCACGCCTTGAAGAGTGAACCTTCCTTTCCAAGATGGTATCCTAAAACTCATTCATATACTCAGGTGAAAAATAATCAATTGTAAGGATATTTGTATCTTCCTCAGGATCAATGATCATCAGAGGTTCATACAATTTCTGATTTTCTACATTTACAATTGAATAACTACACATGTAAGGAGGTAAATCTAATCGGAATGCATTATTTCCAATATTTTCGACAATCTTAAAAGGACAAAACCTAATGGGTTTCAGTTTCTTACCTTCCCCTTTCAATCTGTCTTACTAATACACAACCATACCTGATCACCGACTCGAATATTATGATCCATCCGATGCTTGTCATGACTCCTTTTATACTTGGCCTAACTCTTCTCTAACTGATCCCGCACTGCTTCATGTACATGTTGTATCCATTGAATGAACTTAACTTCTTTATTTGAATCTTCATTTCCATCCACTTTAACTTCTTCACCAAACATGAAATCCATTGGTGACTTTGGTAGATACCCAGAACATGTTTCAAATGGTGATCGCCTAGTCGAAGAATGTAAGGCTCGATTGTAAGCATGTTGCACATAAGGTAAAGATTCAGCCCACAACTTGCTATAATAACCTTTGAGAATATGTATCACTGTCATGTTTACCACTTTGGTCTGCCCATCGATTTATGGATTAAAAGTTGTTCTCTTTTTTAGTTTTCTGTCCATGAGTCCCCACAAAGTGGACCAAAACTCTCCTACAAAGCGAGTGTCCCGGTCGGAAATGATGGAATTAGGTAACCCAAAATGAACCATACATTTTTAAAGAACTTCTATGCAGTCTGTTCAGCAATCAGTTTCTTTTTACATGGAATAAGAATGCGCATTTTGCTGAAACGATCAACCACGACATACATGTAATCATGCCCTCTCCTGGACATAGGAAGTCCTCCAATAAAGTCCATGGATATCTTGTCCCATGGTCGTGAAGGAAATGGAAGTGGCATATACAAGCCAATATTTCGATTTCTTCATTTGCTTGTTGAACACATAATACATCCTTTAATTTACTTAACAACTGTTCCATACATACGAGGCTAGTATAAATACCTTTGTATTTGCACCATTATCTTGCTTACGTCAAAATGTCCTTAAATGCGAGAAGAATGTGCTTCCCAAATAGAATGTGCCCTTTCTGTCTTTGGTATGCACAACTTACCCAGATGATATAACAACCTATCATGAGAATGCAAATTGACTTCTTCCACCTGAGTACCATGAGTTAGTGATTCATAAATATCTTTGAAATCATCATCTGCACTATATTGTTCTAAATAAATTTCATGTTTTAAAGAACTATTCTGCAGCATTACTGAAGCATTCAAAGATGGTATAGAAAACATATCAGCTATTGTGTTTGTTACACCTTTATTGTACTTAATTAATACGTGAAATTTCTGAAGAAATCCCACCCATCTGTAATGGCGAGATTGTTGCAACTTAGTCTGAGATTGAAGGTACTGAAGCATTTGATGATCTGTGTGAATCACTATTTCCTTTTCCATTAAGTAGTGTTTCCATTTCTTAACACTTTCAACCAAAGAAAATAATTCTTTATCATATGTCAGATAGTTTTCAATTGCGTTAGAAATTTTTTTTGAATGAAAACAAATATGTTTCCCTTTTTGAAGTAAGACTGCACCCATTGCATAATCACTAGCATTTGTTTCAATTTCAAATGGCTGTTGAAGATCTGGTAAAGCTAAGATTGGTAATGTGACAATTTTCTACTTAAGTGAATCAAAATATTGTTTTTGTTTCCCTCCCCACTGAAAGGAAACTTTAGATCCCGTTAAAGCATGTAACGATGATGCAACTAAAGAAAACTAAGAAATAAATTTCCTCCAATATTGAACTCCACCTAGAAAAATCCTAACTTCAGTCACATTCTATGGTGTTGGCCACTTAAAAATCACATCGATTTTATCTTGATCAGTTTTCAAATGACCACCTCGAGCTATGTAACCAAGATACATCAATGAAAATTTTCCAAACTCACATTTGCAAAGTTTAAGGTACAATTTTTCCCTTTGCATCACTTCAAAGACCTGTTTAACATGCGTAACATACTCTTCCATACTGGAACTGAAAATCAGGATACCATCTAAGTAGATTATGAAAAAATTATTAATGTATGGACGAAATACATCATTCATAACCCACATGAAAGAATCTAGAGAATTACACAAAACAAATGGCATCACTAACCATTCAAATAGCCCCTGCCTAGTTTTAAATTTAGTTTTCCAAATGTCATTTTCTGCAATGTGAATTTGATGATACCCACTACACAAATCCAACTGAGTGAAATAGACAACATTTTTCAAATGGTCAAGTAAATAATCTATCCTAGGAAGAGGATAACTATTCTTGATTGTGACTTTTTTTAAGGCCCTAAAATCGACAGACATTCTCCATGTCATGTCTTTCTTAGGAACCAAAATTATTGGTGAACCGCATGGAGATGAACTGGGTTGAATGAAACCTTTCTCAGCCAGCTCTTGGATTTGTTTCTTTATTTCTTCGTTCTCTATGAATGACATGCGATAAATTCCTAAATTAGGTAGAGGGGCATCAAGCAACAATTGTATCTCATGTTGTATTTACCATTTAGGAGGTAGATGTTTTGGTTCTTTAAATAGACTTTGAAAATAATCCACCACTTTAACCAAATTATCTTTAAACTGATATTCACAACCTGGAAAAGAATCATGTTGATCCTTATGTTGTTCTTTTACAATCATGAGTACATATATTTTACTTTAACTTATTAGCCTATTCATCTGATTAGCAGTAACTAAATCCAAGTGTGTCTTGATTTTATTTGCCCTGACAATGTATTCGATCCCATCTTTCATAAGGTGATATTTATGCTCTTTCCTATGAAACACAACATCACGATAATAAAGGTAAGGACTTCCTAGCACTAATCCACATATGTCTAATGAAATTACATATAAATCCACTTCATCAATGTAATTAGTTGTGATGGAAAATTTTAAACGAAATTTTTTGTAACATTAATATAAGTATTTACTTTTAGCCAACCTAATGGGTATGGTCTTTGATGATTATGTGTCTCCAAACCCAATTTATTAACTAATTCTCCAGATATTAAATTTTCCTATGATCCATTGTCAAATAGTCTGTCTATTTTTGTGTTCTCGGAAGTTATCCTTATGTGAAATAATTAAACTCTTTTACCCTCATCCAGATGATTTATGTTTGAAGAAGATGCATAAGTACTTGAACTTGAACTAGAGTCAAAACTTTTACCTATCGAAACCATTGTGGTTATTATCCTTTCATCACCTGATTCAGAGCCCAAATCTTGTTGGATTGTTTTATTAGCCTTATTTTCATATTTCTTTTTCTAGAACTTCTTTGGTCTGACTTCTGGGTGAAGTTTCCAACATTTGGCTTCATCATGTATGATTCTCTGGCGATGAAAAAAATTAGGTCTTTCACCTTCCTTCTGAGTTTTCATTGTTTTATTTCCCTTCAAACTGCTCTTCCTCTTGCTATCTTTGGAATCCTTGATTTCCAACCATTTGGATGCTTTATGTGAAAACTTGAACGGTCTTCCACCTGATTCAATATGTATGGCTTGAAAACACACTTCATCAAATTCAATGGGATTAAACATCAATAACGTTGTAAATAAGAATATAAACTACAAATATACTTTAATAAAGTTTCACGTGTATCCAATGGAATTCCAAGCGCCAAAGCTTTCTTCATGAACTCCTGAGTAAACTCCTAAACATTATACCCTTTACCTTGCCTCAAATGCTGCCAATCAATAGTAGCTTGCCTTATTATCTTCATAGCGTTCTCCCAACATCCACTGCATGTTCAAATTTTTTTGTTGAAACTGATCCTCGCCCATGACCTTCACTTCAGGAGTTTCACCTACATCGGATCCTCCCATTGTCGATCGTTGAGTGACTTTCTTCTTTCCAACTTCTAGGTCTATCTCCTTGAGCATTCTTTCTCCACGTCGCAACCTAGACATGGCTAACATTCACTAGAAAAATCCTACAAAACGAAATCTACTCTGATACCAAAATATGATCTGAAATAGATCTGAAATAGGACTGAATATTTGCCAAAGTGACACTGCTCCATTTTTTCTCAGATGGCAGCCTTTGATGATTCCAAGCTATTCCAAATGCTTCTTTGATGTGGAACTGACTGGATGGTTTGTATCCCAATCTAATTTTATTGAGGTGCTGACTCCTTTTTATCTTCCTTTCTCTTAGCACCTGTATTAGATTACTTATGTCTTCCCCTGGATAGCGTTTCCAGAACCATTCCTCCTTCTTCCACTAGTGATAAGGGTTACCTTCAATATCAACATCCAAGAAATCCTTGATTCCTGTCAAGCTTTCCCTTTTCAGCTGTTCATGAAGCCCGGACATTTCCACCTGCCCTTGGATACCAGTTAGTTGTTGCCATGCATCCCTAAATAAATTGGCCTTCCCTCCATCGCCTACTTCCTAGAAGCTATGTTCTTTGACTATGTTGTGATTGGTGTTAGATCCCTTCGAAATTATGGATCCTGGGGGGTCCTCATTGAATCTAATCGGGTTCTCTCTATTCCATCCTTTAGCATATTTGATCGACCAAAGGTTTGCTTAGGGTTCCGACTTGTTTTTGATCCATCGCCACCAAATTTTTTATCCGAGCACTTGATTACTTACTTGTCGGTCCCTAAGTCCTAGGACTCCCACTTCCTTGGGGAGAAAAACTATATTCCAGTCAACCAGGGTTCATTTGTGCTTGTTCTAAATGCTGCCAAAAAGGAAATATCTCTGAATGGCCCTAATTATCTTAAGGACCAATTTTGGGGCTACTAGGACTGAGAAGAGGTACATTGGCATGACCTAAATCACCGAATTCATAAAAGTTAGTCTGTTATGAAGGTATAGTGCCCGATGGGTCTAGTTATTCAGTTTAGTTGTCATCTTATCTAAGAATTATTTGCAAGTGATCTCTCTAGCCTTGCAGTCGAGCAGTGGGGCCCCCAAATACTTAGTGGGAAGGGAGCCTTTTGAAAAGCCCAGGATTCTGGTGATGTTTCTTCGTGTAACCTGAGAATTATTGAAGAAGAAGATTTGTGATTTCCCTTCATTTACATCAAGGCTACCCACTCTTTTGAATAACTCCAGGATATCTTTTAAGCCTCTACCTTCTTTCACCGTTGCCTTAGCCATCAACATCGTATCATCCACGAAATGTTGGTGGGTATGGTGGGATGCTCCCTCATGTAGCCCAAGGCCACAAATCCTCCCATCCTCTTGAATAGCCTTTAATGCTCTGCCCAGCCCCTTTTCCATCAATATGAAGAGGAAATGGGACAAAGGATACCCTTGTTCGATGCCCCTCATTGCCTGGTAAGTATCGGAAGGAGAACCATTAACCATAATAGAGTAAAAGGCTGAGCAGACCAGGTTAAGGACCCATTTTACCCAATTTTGGAAAAAACCAAAAGCTTTGAGCATCTACCTCATATATTACCAGTTGAATTTGTCATAGGCTTTAGCTAGGTATAGTTTAATCATCATCCTCGACTTTCCAAAGATCTTCAGGGAGTGTATCACCTCCTGGGAAAGGATGGGTCCATCCAGGATCTATCTTCCCTCCAAAGAGCCAGCTTGGTATGGGGAAATAAGCTTTGGGATCAGGGGTTTTAATCTCATAGCCGTTACTTTTGTGATAATTTTTTAGATGACATTACATAATTCGATTGGCCTGAACTTATAAGTTTCTTTTGCTCCGTGCTCTTTTGGAATAAGGGTGAGGAAAGTGGATTTGAAGGCCTTCAGAATCCTTCTTGTTTTCCAAGATTCCTCAAATATATCCCATAATTCCTCCTTCACTAATTCCCAACAACTTTGAAATAAGTTGGTCTTGAACCCATCAAGGCTTGGGGCTTTCCCTCCTTCCATCAGTTTGACCGCTTCTTCCACCTCAGCCACTTCAACATCTTTTTATTCTCTGCCGACACCAGCCGAGGTATGTTTGTGGTTATCTTTTATATATCCATCCCTTTGTCTGCCTCTGTCTCATGAAGTAGCCCTGAGAAGAAAATTTTTAGGTTCCTCTCTACATCTTCTTACGTTTCCACATATTTGTCATTTGCAGTTTTTAATCTGGCTATGTGGTTTCCTTGCCGGTGTTGTATTGTAGCTCTGTGGAAGAACCTGGTGTTCCTATCCCCCTCCCTCAGCCAAAGGTTTCTAGACTTATGCTGCCATAGGATCTCCTCTTCTCTTTCACGCTGGGATATTGGCAGGAGGAGTTTGGATTCTGTATCCTTCTCCTCATCATCGTAGCCTTCGTGCATCACCCGTTTCTGTAGGCCTTCTATCTATCCTTCTAGTCTCTGTTTCTCCTCTTAGATATTGCCAAAGGATTCATTATTCCATCTCCTCAGACGTTCTTTTATAAATTTTAGTTTCTGTTGTAGACAATACATTTTCAAACATGATCGAGCCTCAAATCCCCCGCACCACTCCCTAATAAGACTATGGAAATCAGGATGAGACAACCAGAATCTCTCATGATGAAAGGGCCATTTTAGATTCTCACCTAACTTATTTTAGTCCAGATAGACCAGCCAGTGGTCCGACCTTGCTGCTTGGAGGACTATGGCCCCAATCTCTCCAACCCCTGTTAGAACATATTCTAACACAAGGAATCGATCTAGCCAAGAGGCAATGTGACGTGAGGCTACGCGTTTGTTTTAGTAGGTGTATAGGTTGTTGGTAGTCTGCACATCCACCAAGTTCAGTTCTTTAATAACTTCATTAAATCGTTCACTCATGCAACTGAGGGTCCTGATTTCCCCTTTTTCCTCACCCAGATTCCTTATGAGATTGAATTCCCCACCCAACACCCAGTTCTTGTTCCCCACCCAGTTACTAAGATTTCGAATACATTTCAAAAATGTCGGTTTTAGGGCCATTTGAAAAGGCCCATAGACATTCGAAATCACCTCACTGACTGCGGTGCTAAGGACATGAAAATGGGAAGAGAGGGTGTGGGGAAAATCCACAAAGTCCGAGAGGCTTAGCACCGCTGGGTTCCAAAAATAACTAACCCTCCATCCATTCCCCTCGCATCCACCACCATCATCTCCAAGTATTTCCAGATGAGTCTACTTATCTTGTTCAGTTCTTCACTACTGCACTTTGTTTCTTGGAGAAAGAGGATCGATGGTTTCTCCCCTTCTATATTCATTTTTATCATTCTTTTTTTGAGCTGACTGTTACAACCTCTTACATTCCAAGATGGAACTTTCATGCTGGAGATTTTGATATGGCAAGAAAGGAATCCTCAATAGTTGCTTATTTCCCTGATGCTACTAGTTTACCCCCCGCTTCTTGGATCCTCTCGGAATTATTGCGTCAACCTTGTTTTTACCTTCAAAGACCTTTAGGGATTCTGAAGCCACTCCTAATGTCTTTGAGCTCTTAGATTTAATGATAGCCTCTCTGAAGATTGCTACTTATTGGAAAGGTATGTACCCTGATTTTGGGTCCGTGCAAGCTTGCTCAATCCCATCTAGATCTAACTCCCCTATATCCATATCCTTTGTCTCCTACCCTTGCCTTTCTTCCTCCTAAGTCATCTCCTCTTTGGTCTCTTGATGATATGCTTTTTGTTTTGTGCCATCCATTCCTTGATCCTTGTTAGTCAACTGACTGCCCACCTCGGCATTGGCCCCTTCCTAACTGACCATGTTCAAAGCCTCGAACTTATTCTGGGTTTGTGGTTTCTTATGCAGTTCTGGTCCAGGGTTTCTCTTTGCCTGTCTTTTTCTATTGACAACCTTTTTGAATCCTTCTGCATCCTTCTCCCCATTAGTGTTCTTAGCGGATCCCTGCGGGGTGTTCAAACAAAATTCGAGAAACAAGTGGCGATGTTCTTGGCACCGCCTACACCTAAATGGGATGTGCTCGTAGTCTATTGCTTGGAACTAGTCCTCGTCATTTTAGGTTAGGTTCACTCCTTCCGGTAGTTTGTTCGAGATATCTCGGTAAATACATATGCGGGCATAGGAAACATACCTCATTTTCTTGGTTTGCTTAGCCACCTTGATGAAGGACCCCAAGGCATTACCTATATCTTCTAGAATCTCGGGCTGCCAAAATTCAGCCATGGGGGAATAAATTCTTAGCCACACTAGAGCCACTCATAGGTTTGCTTTGTCTGGGTTGAAATGCTCCTTCCAATGGGTTGAATACAACCTTGTGGAGTTGTAGAAGTAGGGTACTCCATCGAAAACCATATTTTTGTCTTCTAGGTTAAAAAATATTATAGTGAAGAAGCCCTTAGCCACGAGCTGCAGGTCATAGTGCCCTTTTGGTTTCCAAGTTATATTGATCCACCAGATTAGGGTTTTTTCTGGCGACCATATATCGAAAAATTTCCGTATGAGGGCGTGGTCTTTTATATACGGGATATGAGATCCCATGTCATCTGATTTTATGTGCATCTAGGGAATCTCCTTCGTCTTAGGTAGGAATTGGCTGGGGCGCCTGGCCTCCTTTGTTTGTCCTCCCCCTCTCACGTGCTTTGGGACCTGCTCTTTCTCAGACCCCCCTGCCTTCTGTGTCCTTTGATTCCGCCATTGGGTGCTCCATCACCAAGGGGCCCGTTGAGGGCCGCCCCTCAATTAGAATTCTTCCAGCCATCCTTCCAGGCCTCGTAGGCCCTGAGGCACTGCCTCCTTCCCCTCCCATTGTCTGCAAACTCCTTCCTCTATTCACCATTACATAGGTTTTCCTCCGCCGAGTCCCTTACAGCTTAGGAAACACATGCTCTTAACCATTAGGCTCACTCAAGCTCTGTTAATACCACCACTCATCAATATCAGATTCCCAAAACATCAGAACTCACTTGATATGATACTTGTGTATAAGACATTTTTTGAATTAACCAATTTAATTAAAAGGAAAAGAAACATAACTATTTTGGAGATAAATCTCAACCTTTGATTTGTGTATACCACAATCAATATTGTACAATATTCCATGGAGATCACATTTTTACAATCCACCTAATAATTATTGATATTTAAATTAAAATTCTAGAAACCTTATTCCATAGTGCACACTTATTAGTGTAATTATTATTATCTTTCACATTTGTAGATGTTACCCTTTACATTCATAGTATCTCATATAACAATTTAGTGTTTGATTTGACGATGACTTTAAAATTATATTATTATCCTTTACATTTACAAATATAACACTTTGTTTTCCCATCATATAATTATGATAACTTAATTTCATGATATATATATATAAAATAAAACTTTGCTCAACAAAATCACTAAAGAGTGGAGCACTAGTACTAGACATGCCATGATATTGCTAATTAAAATCCAATGTACTTTCCCATTAGCTTTCCCCATTAGAGAGTGCACCATCGCAAAAATGGGAATGTTGTGAAAGCTCCAACATATTGCATTTAAGATAGTTCACATGTGCTTCCAACTTGGTGCATTATATTTTCATGTTAAAGCTCAAACAACAATGACATAAATGTGAATGATCTACCAAATATATATATATATATATATATATACACACAGAAAAACCGTGAAGATGTAAATACAGAAAAACCGTGAAGATGTAAATACAGAACTACCGTGAAGATAACGCATTTTAGGTGGGCGATGAATAAGACACCTATTTTGTCAAGTCTTTTGGACAAAATAGATGCCCTACGTCATAATCTTTCGGATAATGTCATCCACTAAAGGTGTGTGCAAGTCAAATGAATAATGAGATCCGTGATCTTTATTGATGCACCGACCCTAGACTAAATTTGGTCGTATCTCCTAAAACCTAGCCAGATTGGTCGGTCACCTAAAGTAAGCAGCCATTGATGTGATACACACCTTGAATCTCGTTAAAAAAGATAAACCATATTTTCTTTCTATAGCGGCCCTTCGTCCATGCAGGCAAGTAGGCACTTGGCGAGCCTTATTTCCTCGCCATATGTTCATAAATGCACAGAGGAAGGAAATGCCCCTTGTCAGATTAAAGTTGTAGATCATCTTGCTGCGAGCATTTCGTGCCTGGACACATTTATGGGCCTATGGCAGAGGAAATAAGCCTCGCAATAGGCACTTCACTTCTAGAGCTGTGGGCCATACACGAAAGAAAGCCGAACAAATCGTGGTTTAATTTGACTTGGCTCCCATGGCGAATTTGATGGCATGTTACGTCATGCAAGCGACAGCATTTATTTTGTGATTTGCAAACATTAACTACCATGTGGCTCACACGTTATCTATCCAAAACTTAGGGCGTAAGGCAGAGCATCTAACTGACGGCACAGTGAAGTAGGACCTCGATGTGGATGTAGATATGGAGTGGAGTAAATGAATCTTTGGTGGTTAGCAAATCCGCTAAAAAATTTGATGTGGATAGATTTTAGCAGAAAGTACAACTTCATCTACCAATTCAAGTCATCTTGGAACGACGAGGAGATAAGGACATCCTTGGAGCAACACGATAACGTGCAGAAACAATTCTTAGAATAATTATTCCACCAGAAACAATTCATAGAATAATTGATCCACAAACTTTCATCATGGAAGAGGGTTAACATCACAACTAGAATCTCCATTACCTAATATATGATGGTACGGTGGTATTCATCCATAAGAGAGGGCGAACATCACTTAGAATCTCCATTACCTAATATATGATGGTACGGTGGTATTGGTAGTCGATTTTCGAGTCTCATGAAGTAAAAAAGCAGCTGAGGCAACCTTGGAGTAAAGAGTCATGAAGCCTAATATTTCATCTAGTGGCTCACCCATGGAGTGCAAGTGAGAAAGCAAGACACTTGGATGAATGGTTCATTATGCATTGAAAATGTGATTTCTATTGGATGAATCATCCATTTTGCTTTTAGGATTATGTAGTGAATTTATTTATTTGATGAAGGGTGTGATGTAAACATTTGTGGTCTCTTTTATAATAGTTTATTTGGACAACATATTAATATTCACATACACATAAGAAGAGAAAATCTCATATCTAAAACTATTATGTAGTGTATTTATTATATTACTACCAAATGACATATAGCGATAGTGTTGAGGTATTAGTTTTTTTTTTTAAAGAAAAATTAAAAAAATGTGCTTTTACAATATTAAACATTAGTTCTAAATAGGTTGTACAAAAATTTCGGTTGATGTGTTATCCTTACCACTACTAGGACTACATAGTTTGACACAATACTTCAGCCTCTGTCTTGTTCAATCCTTCTGGTCTTTTCACTTTTCTAGTGAGCTCCGCGAGGGTTTTGTTATTGATGAGGGGACACATGTTTAGATTTATGCAGGCAACTACTAATTTTATCATTCACTCAAGGGTGAAAATATAGGACCGAACACACCCCTAAACTTCGGTTATGATGGAATTTAGCAAACTTGAAATTGACAATTAATAAAAATTAATAAAAGAAACATGATTTAAGGGTGTCTTATGCAGGATCCGCCGTTTGTGGGTGGCATTAAGTTAATTGTGACATATATGTATCTGATAGCTTGACAACTCATCGATTTGGACATTCGTTTAGGTTTTCAATGATAACGGATGCACCCGATGTACTCAAATCTCCTTGGAGGCATGGTGAGTTATTTTCTTAAATGAATATACTACATATGAGTTACATGGAATTTGACATGAAAGAATGCAACGAAAGCCACGTGAAACATCAACTGCGTGGCACCTAGAATTTGTTGTTTATGATCCTAGATGGTCACCATTACATGAAAAGTTGGATCAAAATAGAGATGGTCAATGTACTCAATGCAACAACTAATATATCCTATACTATCCATCCATTAATGCATGGGGGCAATATATGCCACCTGTCAGATAATGTATTTTCTTAAATTCAACAGGTGGCATATACTGCTCCGCGCATTAATGGATGGATAGAATTGTATATATTGGTTGCCATTCAAAGGCTGGTACAGTTATCTTTTATCATTTATTATTGTAAATTCATGACCTATATCAAAATGTGTAGATTTCACTGCCATTTTCTAACCACTACCCAAGAGTAGCCTCCCTTGACCACCATTCCGAAAAATTCATTGTAGAGAAAACTATGAAACCTGAGGGGAGGCTCAAAGAAACACTGCTCGGAGGAGAAACCACTTAGAACAGAATAATTACAGTATAAGGCTGCTCTATAACAAAGTATTCCTTCCCTCCTTTGTTTAGCTAAAATTGTAGGTAAAATTTGTTTTTAGAACCGCTCATTGAAATTGTAAGATGTTTATCCTATGTTCTATGATCCTTTCCCTTCGATTTTAACATTATTCAATACACTATAATATTTCCCAAACATTTCCTCCCTACAAAAACAATAAGCATCACTCCCCTGTTGATAAAGTCTCTCTCACCATGTGAGCTCTTTCTTTGTTTTCAAAAAATATCAAAACTTTCTCCATGATTTGCTCTTCATATCGAATTTCATCCAAATCATTAAGTGATCCCACTATATTGTTGAAGTCTTAGATATGGCCACAATATTGGTTTCAACGCTTTGTTCCCTTTCTTGAATTTGTTTTAGTCATCACTTATTTATAATTCCATATGATAGTTCACATTTTTTAGGGCCCTCAAAACCCTATGGTATCGGGCCTTGATAAACCTTGTGAGAAAAATCAAATATTTTAGCATCTAATGGTATTCCTAGACTATTTCCCCTCCTTTATCATTGAATATTATATTACCATTTTGTTAATGTGTGAATATTTAGGCATACCAACAACATATTGACTCAATGCTCTTGAGACTCTTGAGGTTTGAGCATGCATGGTCCCTGAGCGATGATAAAAACAAATAAAGGATTGGTTTATTATGACCCTATCCTCAAATGACCCATCTAAAATCATTTGTTCGTATACAATTTTAAACATTTTTTTGGGTCAATATAATAAATATGTGGACACATTCTCACATTGAAATTACTAAGGAACATACTTTCATATGAAGACACAATTGTTTTTTGAAATTTCAATAGCTTCAGTTTCACTATATTAATATGCATTTTACAACCCCTTGAATCATTCCAAAATGATGTAATTTTCAAATAAGGGAATGTGTGCAACATTACTTCAAATAGCCTCCAACATTTTTTGTTTACAGCACACTCCACAAATTATTTGATCATTTGTCCCTCAAAGTATGTATACTTTTCCTCATGATTAGTCTCACCCATTGAGTTATTTTATTATCCAAGAATCAACAACATGTTTGCATAACCCTATATCGGAAAAATATTAGAGAAATATTGAGGTATAAAATGGGTCTCTAAGGAATATTATAAAATAATAATTGAAATAAGAAAATAAGATTAGATTACATCATCAAATTTTAGTAGAAAAAAAGAAAAACTACTTTTTCAACTCGTATTTTCGACTTAGCTCCCTACAATTTTACCTAAATTTCAAGTGAGATAACTCATTAGGTGTGGAGTTTGATTTACCATCCAATGAGTACTCATATTGCATACTTTCGATGGACCCCGTTACACGAAAAGTTAGAAATATATGAAATCATGTTTTTTCATGTATTTCTCATTTTTCCTCTAGAAAGGTCCATCAAAAGAATAAAACATTGGTACTCCTTGGATGGGGGAATTAAATTATGAATATAAAGAGTGCCCATGCTCGAAATTTGAGTAAAACTGTAAGGAGATGAGTTGAAAATATGAGTTGAAAAGGTAGTTTTTTATTTTTATATATTTTTATATTTTTACTTTTTTACTGAAAAAATGGTGAATCACCCCATGGTTGACATCATAATCTTGAATCCTATTAGTTCTCATAAAGTTCATTTTGTTTGCATAATTTTGTTTTGAGGCTCAATTTTTATTTCAAAATTTCTCTAATTTTAAATATATTTTTTTCATCTTTAATTAAATAGCTTTCTCAAAAAATTAGTTACCTTCGTGAAAATATTTTTCATTAGACACTATAGTTAATGGTTTTTTTATTAGTCAATGTGCTTATAATATACTATATAGGTTTTAGTTATAAGTTGGAATACATTGAAATTCATTTAGAATTTTTAAAATTTTATCAATTTTTTTGTCCATGCGGTCTTGGATAGAGGGTAGTCAGATGCTCTATTGATGCAGGGAAACCCTGCAATACCCACAATCTCCCCCAATGTTATGCACATAAAAATTGCAATTCCAAATTCATGCCAAGTAATTCCATTCACTGGGCAATTTCATAAACTTTTGCGGAAGCTCAAAAATTTATCTTTGAATAGATTACTTTTACCTTGAAGAAATTCCATAAATACTAACTTCATTGTATGGAATTACCAATCCAGCCTTTAACTAACACCCATTGGTCTCATTTCTAAAACTCAAACTTTATAACCAAGCCCCAAGGCTTATCATAATATTGAGCCATGCTAGCGTTCAATTCACATCTCATGTGCAAGGTTATTTGATTGCCACCACGAGGATTTCTTTTCATTTCATGTATGTTATAAAATTATAATTGAAATCCATATTAATGTTCAACCTTCACCTTATTCAACGCAAGTCTTGGTCTATTGTAAATAATGTTTTACCAACATCCATACAATTCTTACAAACCTGATTTCAAATGGCGCCAACGACCAAATCTACTTCAAATTGAATCACGCTTATTCAATTCTTATTTAATCAAAACTTAATTGGGCCACCATACAAATGTTAAGCGCTGGCTCATACCAGCAGCGTGCATTTCTGAAATCGATTGAACTTTCAATCCACATTTCTCCGGCAATTAATCATGCTGCAACATCTTCCATTATGCAATCGAATTGATCCTTCGATTGATATCTCCTCTGCGCTAATACTTTATCACAGTCTATCGACTCTGCTCTTGGTTTGAATCTTTGATCAGAATCAACCCAGTCTTGCATTTAGCATCCTTCACTTTTCAGAACTTTCACTGGAAATTGCGTTATTTCAAAACGCTGCAAACAGGACTTCAACATCATCGATTTCCTGTTGGTTGAATTTAACACAAAAATCGATTCCTCTTCAATTCCGTCCTAGCTTCTCAGCAAACGGATCAATCTACATCGACCTTTGCCAGGCTCTACTTCTACAATTCTTCAGCGCCACAATTCAACGACCTTGCTAGGGTCAACTTAGAATAAGTTGACCTGCGTCCCTTCTGTGCAATTGCAGATGTCAATTTACTGCTTATATACAGAAATCGAACCCTTTAAAGTTTGTCTCCTCCGTCTGGACTGTTGTGAATCGATTGCACAAATACCGACTCACCAAACAGATCAATGTATACTTCAAAAATTTGATACCAACCCAGCGTTTCTTCATCGAACTTCATTAATGCCTATTGAAACTTTTGCACATGATAATAGCGCATTCAATATTCAACCTCAACACTTCTGAATTGGGTTTTAATATGAAATGGACATGGATTTATAGAATCGAATCTTTCCCGATCTCACACAACGATTCTTGTCATAGATTTATATTGATAGCAAACGAAATCCAAAAGAAACAAAGTCTATACAATGGGTTTAAACACAAGACCGACCTTCCAATCTTGTCTATCTTCGCTTTACTTGATGCTACAGATCGGCTCAATCCGATGCCAATTCACAACAGCATCTCAATTTAAAATTCAAACATGCTTGATCTCAAAATTTTAGTCCCAGCTGTATTGAAGTCGGACTTCAATAAACTTCTATTTCATTCCAAAATCTACTTGGACTTCATATATTTGTTAACAGAACTGTGAAGTATTAATCCAGCCCCAGTAAAACATTCGATTACATTCAATTTAAAATAGAACCATATAACTCAACAATTCAAAAGGATTCAAAACCTTTTTTATACCATGAACACGTGATTCACCCAATGTCTTAAACATAATTCTCCCTCTATCAGAATCGATTCATTTTGATGCTAAATTACCCAATCAATTCTACACAAACTCAATAATGGGACATGAACTTCAGAAATTTAAATTATGCATTAGTAAACAACACTTACATCAACATTCTTCTTCTTTGGCCTGATTTTCAACCAGTGGCCACATTACAACTTGCCCGAAGGCTTCCAAGTAGAAATCCCTGTTCTCTACTCTATTTCTCTCTCACACTCTCACTGATTTTTAATGCCTTTGAGGCTTAATAATTTATACAATTTAGAATGATCTAATCTAAGTTCAATCCCTCAACAAAATCCTAAAATCACTCTTGAATCCCTAAGGATCCTCTCTCACCCATAATTAATGAAACTAATTTCTAAATTAATATTTAGAAAAATCTCTCATCCCTTTACATCCTCAACTGACCAAATTCTCTCATCTTCTCAATTATTTATAATATTTAATTAAAAATACTTAAAACCCACTCAAATCATTCATAAAAATCTAGCTCCTCTAAAAACTTAAAAACCCCTAAGTTTTAATAAATTACAAAGTATTTTCTCTTTGCCTAATGTCCTGCATCATCTATTAAGACACTCCTTGATGTGAAGTCTCCGATTCATTTCCTCACCTTGATCAGGTTGATATATTGGACATGATGAAGATGTAGTCCTCCAAAACTTACAAAAAATATTAAAAATTATCAAATTTTATATTAATTTTATTTTAAAAATAAATTATTTTTTTAATAAATGATTAGCTCAATATTATATAATGCGATTTTATTTATTATTAAATATTATTTTTCTCAATCATTAAATTTATATATATATATATATATATATAACTTAATATATGTTTAATAGTTCTTCCGGATGCGGATGTATGACAGCCCCATGGGGACAGGGGATACGTGTGGGATCCTCTTCCCAAAGCCCGGTGAGCGTGGTAGCCACATGGCTCCCCATGGCTACTCTCAATGCGCCTTCAATGCGCCTGCCACCCTCTTCAATGCTCACTTGAGCCGGCACCTCTATAGCCTTGTCTCGACGGTTCTGGGCATCATGGCCATTATCACTCTGCTCGATCCTCTGTCCGCAGCGTTCAACGCCTCCCTCCGCGACTGTATGGTGCCTCTCGCCGGCGAGTGCCCTGCCCACTGTGCTGAGCCAAGTGCTCGCACAGCCACAGGGCGGCGCTGCTCTTTATTAAGCTGTATTGAATTCTCTCAGGGTGTTCACTTCTCGAATAGCAGGTTTTGCACAGGACGGAACGCTGGACCTCAGCTGCTTCTTAACCAGCCCGAAGTCCTGCACTCCGGTAGCCCGCCTCCGTTCACTTCTTGCTCTTCTGCTGTGGCTGTTACGAAGACCCCCGACAAAGAGATTGCCATGCCTCGTCTCAGGCCTCGTATCACAGCACGCAGAGGCAGCTCTCGGGGTGGTTCCGCTGGGGAGCGACCCTCCTCCAGTAGAAACGCCTCTGAAATCCCTTTTAATTTTGTTTACGTCCCCCTGCCCACCCGCAGACCTTTCGTCCGGCAGTCCACCCAACGCGCTGAATTGAGGTTTGATGGCACCCACACCCGCCCCTCGATTACTGCCTATATCACCATTACTTTGTGTGAAGATGCCTCTGTCAGCTCCGCTTTTGCTCTTGACCCCCCTGCTGTCCCTCATGGCCCCCATTCCCCCTCTGATGCGCCTCATTCCATCTCTACTGCCACGCCTCCTGAAATCCTGGCCACGCCTGAGGTCGCTGCCTTCCCCCCCTGTTCTTCCTCTCCCTTGCAGGTGGAAACCTCGGAGGCCCAAGGCGCAATGATTCAGAATGCTACAGCTGCTAACGTGGAAGGACCGGAGAACTACTACGGTTGCCCAATTCTGGAGGAGCCACCGTCTCCAGTCACTTACCACTGAAATCAGTATGGTCTTAGACATAGCTTCTTTTTGTAATGCTGTTAGTTCTACTATGTGCTTAGCAGTCTACTGGCTCTCTTTCATTACAGTTTTAGTTTTTTGTCACAATGTCTATGCAACTATAACAATTCGGCCGGTTTCCCATCATAAGGGCGGCAAGACTGTTTCAAAAAAGCTGGTTTCCCTATATGGGCAGCTTCCTTTCTGCATTATGATTGACTTTCAAGCCCAGTTTCAGGCTAACACAGCTGAACTGCGGCAGTTTTGTACTACTACTCATACATAAATAGAATTAGCTCAACTTAAAAAAAAATATATATATGTTTAATAGTTATTGATATTATTACAATCATGTAAATTTTGACATTCACTTTAATTTTGTTGGATCACCTGATTACTTTGTCCATTTAATTTTTCAAACAAAAAAACTTAATATCTATTTAGTAGTTATTGATATTGGTACAATCATGTAAATTCTGACCATCACTCTAACTTTGTTGGATCACCTGATTACTTTGACCATTTAATTCTTCAGTATTATTTTTTCATCATATTATGTTTATATTGTTTTTTTGGACTATGCTTAGTCAAATCAAATATAGCTATAACAAATCCTATAGAACCCTACCACTTTCTTTGTTTTATCATTAGTTTGCATTACTAAGAGCGAGGAATTTGGAAAAAACATTAATGTTTCTATAAATTTCAATTTCAATCTATAATACAGGTATTTCATACATTATGTTTCAATGAATGACTCACAAGAGACTTAGTGATCTTTTTAATTAAATGGTAATCATAAAAGTCTAATTTATAAATATGATATTTTATTATTATTATTATGATTTTTTAAAATTATTTACGTTCGAAAAAACCTATTACACGCCCGTAAACTCAATGCAGTGCTTCATAACCAATGTCGTTATCTTTATACAACTCATAGGTACATTTTTGTTATGATAGGATTTGGATGCATTATATTTCTAATATCCTAATCCATGACTCCATGTAATTGTTTGAATAACATTATTAATTTTAGATGTGATTGGGAAAAACAACGAGTCATATGTGTGTTATATTATATGTGTCTTAAATTTCTCAAAATATGAGTATGATAATATGTTGATGTAGTAAGATGACATTATCTATTGCATATTAAGTTGATAGATTTCAATATTGTGATATCTATTCTATTGTTTCATTGGTCATAAATTTCGATAAAGTTTATTTATTTGAAATTAAATAAAATATTCAATGATTTTTATATGTGTGTCTTACAATCGGAAGTAGAAATTTATTATTGTTAAAACATTTCAATAATGTGTATATAAGAAGATGTCTAATTCCTTTTACATTTAATATGGAATAGATAGGCGACACACATATATATACAAAAGATGCAATTGTAATTTAATTTTGAATTGATTTTGAATTAACAAGAATAAAATATTTAGAAGTGCAACCTTTTTTAAAAATGAAAAATTTGAGAAAATAATTATGCCTCTAAGAATTTAATACCTTTCAATATATGATATATTTAAAATTAACATTATTATTAATTAAAACATTTTCAAAGTATGAATATAAAAGAGATATATAATTAGCTTTATATTTAAGATAAAGTTGAAAAATAGTATAACTCTAGATATATTTTTCAAGTTACTACAAACTTATTATAGTAATTTTTTTTTTTTCTCTTTCTATCAATTAATCATAGTAATAACTCCTATATCACAACCTTGCTTATCTTTTTATTCAAATTATTAAATTTCTTACTTAATAACTTTTCTTCTAACATTTCTATTAATTTTTTTATAGTGTTATTAAACTTCTTATAAAAGTATAAATCTCTCTTTAAACAAATTAATATTCAAATATTTATGATAAACAAAAAATTAAAATAAATTTATATATATATATATATATATATATATATATATATATATATATATATATATATATATATATATATATATATCAATTTTATATTAAAAAATTAAAAAAATATTCATTCTTTTAAAAACTTTTGAAAATTTTTATTTTCTTAAAATTATTATTTTCACACATAATCTCATGTTGTTCTTGTACAATAAAAAAATCCATGTTGTGGCAATGTGCAAAAAAGAAAGAGCAGTGACATTGACACCAAGTGGCTCTTGTTTATTTGATGTGTGTTGTGATGCAAACATTTCTAGAATCTTTTTTTATAATTTATTTGAAAAACCTATTAATATTCACGTATACATAAGAAGAGCATATCTCGTATCTAAAAGATGGGTTGGAACATTAATTACTATTAGTTGATTTTAAGAAATGCTAAGTTCCGATAACCTTGAACCTATCTTGAACACATGATTGGTGTAGGATGATTAAAAATACATTGTAGAAACACTCCTATCAACACTATAGAGGTGTGAAGTTTCATGGAAGTAGCATAGCATTTGGGAAAACTATTTTTTTTCACTTTCAACAACAACTACACCACCTCTTGTTATAGAAAAAAGGGGAATATTTTATTGTGGTAAGAAACATTGTGTGATTTTGTAACGACCCTCGCTAAAAATCCATGTAATAAAGTTAATAAAGTTAAAATAAGACCATGGTCATTGGACATGTATTCCAAGGTGAATGTTGGGAAAAAAACATAGTGACGGGGATCACTTGTGATTAATTAATCGATATAGAAATTGGCAAAGGCAATGACAAAGGCTTTGGAAAGGAAAAGTGGCACTAATTGACATTTTATTTATGAAACTAATGGAAAATAGGAGAAAAGGAAGGTGAAAGGTGACAAGTTGCATGTGAGGAGGAAAATGAAGAAAAATAATGGAAAATTGAAGAAAATATAGGCCTTATTAATAAAAATTCTTATGAGGATCAATTGATAGACTTTGGTTAGTTCGTGTTTGGAGCTCTCATTCTATTCTCTCTCTCATGCTCTTGTACACTTAGAGTTTTCTTAGAGAACTCTTGGAGGAGTGAGGCATACTTGGGATTTGGAGAAAGAAGGAAAAGAAAGAGCAGGAAAGCACAAGAGGACATTGGGATCAACAACTACAATGGGTTTTTCTTGTAGGTACTGAGTTGCATGTATGGTTTCCTTACTATTTTTAGCATGCATAACATATGCATCTAGTTTATTGGTTAAGATCTTTCATTATCGTGGAGGATTTCATAGATTGAAAGTGGTTTTTCCCAGCCTTGCCATATCTTGTATATCCATGGTTTTGTGGGTGTTATATTAGTTTTCTTGTTGGTGCTCATGTTCCTTTGATTGTTGGTTGAGTTACTAGTTCCTAGAAGCCTTGGCTGGACAACACTCTGGAAGCCCTATAATAGCTTCGTTTGAGTTACTAGTCCTAGAAGCCTTGGTTGGAAAAATGCCCTGGAAGCCCCTGGTGCATTGAGTTACTAGTCTTGGAAGCCTTGGTTGGACAAATTCTCTCGAAGCCCGAAAAAATTTGTGGTTTGAGTTACTAGTTCTGGAAGCCCTGGTTGGAACAACCACTTTACAACCATGGAAAGCTTGGGTAGAGACCAATATTTTGACGGTTATTGAGTACTGAATGTGAGGTGGAATAATTGGTTCAGGGTTGATGTGGTTTGGCCTCTGGAAGCCCTAGATTGGTTTTGTTTGGTTTATTCCGTGAGATCCCACATTAATGCTTGGAATAAGGCATGGGGGTAACTGACTGAAAGAAATATTTGGTTTAGCCAAGTCTATGGTTAGGTGGTATGTGGAAGTATTAGACCTAGTTGCATTTTACATAGGTTAATAAGAGATATTTCCCTCTTGTATATAATGGGTATTTTATGGGTAAATATACTTTCATGTATTTGTTTCATGGTTTCTTATATCCTTCTTATTTCTTTTGGTTATATGTTGGTTATGAGTATGTTTTATGACAAAATTGATGTATGGTTCTCATCATGTTTTTATTAGGAGCTGAATGAAAAATGAATATATGAAATGATAGATGATAATGCAACTAGCGTGATAAGGAATCAATGCTTCCTATCGATTATCAGATAAGTATGTGACCCCTATGCTCAGATGTGTTGTTATGACCCATAGATTACATGATTGTGACATGTTTGAATAATTGCATGCCATGGCTAGTAGGGGCCAGATCAATTACTTAACCAAATGTTTAATTAGTAACTTTGTTTCAATGTTATTTATTATTATTGGGAGTTTCATGAAGTTCTGGGAAGTGGCCTGAGACCTAGCCTTGAAAAATTGGCTCAAAATCTAGGGTCGCTAGCAAAAAAATACTTGGAAAAGTCCACACTCATTGGCATGCCTTATTTTGGGAGCGACTGGAAAGTTGAGTCAATCACATGCATGGATTTTCATGGGAGCAGCTGAGGCTCCAGATTAGTAAAATGTCAAGTTGTCTCAGGGTTTGGTCACTTGGAAGGGTTATTAGCTCCTGAAGGTTATTTAGCATGTGTGTAACATCAGTTTGGTTGTGTCACGTTGGTTCCACTTCCTTAACTGTACTTGGGGATTTGAATCCAATCATAGTAGCCTCTCATCACATGTTTTCCTCAACATACTCATTAACTTGGGTAAATGAGGGAGGAGGGTGGCTACAGGGTGGTATCATAGCATGGTTTTGTTTTCCTTGGCTGATATCTGGTTTTTTTTCTCTTTGTGTCATATATGACACCACACTGTGGTATACGAGCATGGTTCGATTCTCATTGGGTGACATCTAGTTTCCATTCTCTTTGTGTGATATCTAATACAACATAGTGGTATCATAGGATGATTGACCCCTTGGACTGGATGGGTTGTGTGTTGGTCATGCATACATGTCGGTTGCATATGTGTTCCTTATGCTTTTGGTATATGTGCTCATTGTGTATACATGATGGTGGTCATGGTTGTCGTTGTGATGTCATGTAGAATTTGATGTTGATGTGGTCATAATGTGTATGTCATGAATGCATGTCATTTTTTGTATGTATTGTGTATGTATGTGCATTTTACATTTGTTGTTATGCATGCATTGTGGCTAGTTCGTGTGTTGTTATAGAGTCATCCATGGTAGCTGAATGAATATTGAGATGATGTCTATATATTGTTAGAATTATGATTATGCACATATTGTGCTAATATTTTTGGTATTGCAGACAATATCATACCTGAATTATATTGATGTACATTGGTTTATTTATGATTTGGTTTAACTCTCATAATATGCCTCACAGGAAGAGAAAAACAAAGATGGCTAGCATAATGGTATAATATAGTTCATGAGATTCTCCCTATGGATCAGATGATTATCATGGTGATGAGTACTCCCATCACATAACAAAAACTTTGAGAAGTTTGAAGGAAAATATAAGAATTTTCAAAGTAGACAATGATGGAATCATTCAATCACAAGAGAGACATGTTAGGGCACAAAAGAAACAAGTAGAATTCAATGTAGTTACTCTTCAGAGATTGTCAAACTTGCATATAAAAGGACCACTTAGAATCAATCATGGGCAAGAGGATAAGACTAATGGGGCACATGGAAGTATATCGCATGGTGGGAACAAGTCGGATAGAGATGACATGATAAGAGATGGTAGGTTCATGGATACACTAGACATAAGAGGCGATGGATACATGTTCTATTACATTTATGGTTCTAACAGGTATCATAATCATCATCATTATCATCCTTACAAGAGGAATGACAGGGGATATTTTTTGGATGATTTCAAGAAAGAAAAGCAACCTACATTTGATGGATAAATGAAGAAGTCACACGATGCAGAAGCATGGTTACCTGGGATGAATAGGTTCTTTTGGTTACATGATTACTCAGAGAAAATGAAGGTCAGAATAGATACGTTAGTCTTAAAGGTAACAAAGATATCTGGTGGGAGGTTTTAAATAACGTTATAGATATTCATGAAGAGGAGTTTACTTGGAGTGAGTTTGAGAGAATGTTTAGGAAGAAGTACATATTAGAGAGATACTATGATGAGAGGGAAAAATAATTCTATTAGTTGAAGATGGGTTCTATGACCGATGAGGAGTACACTAGTGGATTATTGGAGTTATGGAGGTATCTGCCTTATCTGAAGGAAGAGAAAGTGAAGATTCAAAGATTCATCAGTGGGTTTTTGATAACATTCAAAGAGAGTATTGAGTTCAATGAGCTGAGATCATTGGAGGATGCCATCTAGAATCTAAAGCATTTTTATGAATAATGAAGGTGAAAATATCAGACTAATCAGGATTGGAGGGGTAATTAAAAGAACAAATTAAAATGGGATACTATTAAGCATGCAAGGCCTCCATACATAGGTAACAAAGAGAACGCAGTGCCATCTAATAAACTCAATAAATTTGACATAGGACATGAATTTCATTCTGATGATCAGAACAAGGGTGTAGATTAGAAGACTTTATGATTTGGACTTGTCGCAAGGATTATACACGTGATATTGTCCACAATATCAAGGTGGTATGCCATAGATTTACAGTGCTCGGGAGGCACAGATAGTGGGGGATGTTGGACAAAGTGTTCCTTGGATTTACGCAACTTGGATAATAGGAAAATAGATCACCAAGAATTTATTTTCGAGGATGACAGTAATATTTGTGATCAATTTGTTTCTATTTTGATTGACCCTAGATCTAATTATATTATGTTAATCTTGGCCTGATAGATAAGTGTGGTTTGAGTAAATAAGTTCATGCAGAGTCTTGGTTAGTATAGTTGGATACAGGTACAAATAAAATATTTCATCACTAGGTAAAAACTTATGCATTTTAATTGAATTGTATGCCTACGTCGACGCATTTGAATGTCTTGTTGTTGGGGTCATACAATACATTTTTGGGTATGGAATAGTTGTATCTTCATAGCACCAAGGTGGGTTTTTATGACAGGCGATTCAGTGCTTGGATGACAATGGGGAACAAATAATCTTACAGGGTAAGAAGAAGGTAAAATCAGTTAGGATGGTGACAACTTTGCAGGAAATGCATAGTCACAGGAAGGGTTGTGTGTTATTCACAGTGCATATTTCTAGCGGCAAAGGTAAGGAAGTTTAAGATGTCGATTTTTTGAGTCAGTACTCGGTTCTACAATATTTTTAGCATGTGTTTCCAATAGATATTTCAGAGTTTATGCCTCACAGGGAAGTGGAATTTTGTATTGATTTGGTACCAAGGGTAGCACCAACATGGAAGGCATTGTAGATAATGAGCACTCCAAAGTTAGTAGAGTTAAACCTACAGTTGAAGGAAATGCTTGAAAAAGGATACATTATGCCAAGTGTATCACCTTTGGGTGCATATATATTGTTTGTGAAGAAGAAGGATGGTACTCTCAGGATATGCATCGATTAGAAGAAGTTGAACAAGGTAACCATTAAGAATAGGTATCCATTGTTGAGGATTGATGACTTGTTATATTAGTTGAAGGGAGCAATAGGTTCTCAAAGTCTGCTTTAAGATTATTATATCATCAAGTACACATTAAATAAGAGGACATATAAAACACATATTTCAAGACCAAGTATGGGGATTATGAGCTTTTTGTAATTCCTTTCGGTTTGACTAATGCTCCAACTAATTTTATGTGGTTGATGAATAACATATTGCAGCCTTATCTGGACAATTTTCTTATTGTATTCATTGATCATAGATTGTTATATTCTAAGAATGAAGTTGAACAGTTAGCAATAGTATTGAGGTTGCTGAGAGAGCATCATTTGTATGCTAAAATCAGTTAATATAGTTTCTTTCAGATAAAGTTACATTAACCGGGACATGTGGTTTCAAAGGAAAACATAGCAGTGGATGCAGAAAAGATAAGGGTTATCATGTAGTGGGAAGCTCCTAGGAATGTGGATGAGGTAATATCATTCATGGGACTAGCAGGTTATTACAGAAGGTTCATGGGGAACTTCTCACAAATTTCTTATCATATTACATCGTTGCAAAGGAAAGTTAAGAAATTCAAATGGACATAGTAATGTGCAACCAATTTTGAGCAGTTGAAGCAGCTGTTGAAAAATTATCTTTTTCTAAAGATTATGAATCTAGATAAAGAGTTTTTAGTGTGCACATATGCATACAAAAGAGGACTTGGTGAGAGTCCTTATGGAGGAAGGACATTTAGTATATTATGAGTCATGGAAACTAAATAAGCACAAGAAGAATTATCCAACATATGATCTTGAGTTGGAAGAGATCATCCATGCATTGAATATGTGGAAGCACTATCTTCTATGAAGGAGGTTCACACTGATGAGTGATCATAGTCGATTGAGGTAAGAATTTTACCAACCAAATCTAGATTCTAGACAAGCTAGATTGGTGGCCACGATCAATGAGTTCGACTTTGAGTTCAGGTACATTAAAGGTAAAGAGAACATGGTTACAGATGCTCTTACTAGGTGGATACAGGTAAATCATATAGAAGCTATGAATTCTTATGGGACAAATTTATAGGATTGGGTCCTATAAGCAGGACAATGGGATGATAGGTACAAGGATCTTATGCACCGATTACAACAGGGTATAGGTGATAAGGATGTGAACTATCATCTTACAGCGGATGGCTTAGTTAGGTTTAGGGACATGATATATGTGCCAGATAACAATGAGTTAAAGAAGCTTATCTTCAGAGAATTTCATGCTAAACCATATTCATGTCACCTAGGATATCAAAAGGCGTTGACATTGGTGAAGAAGCTATACTACTTCCTTGATTTGAAGATGGAAGTGGTAGAGTTTGTGGCTATATGCTTGGATCGTCAACAGGTAAAAGCAGTGTAAGCATCCAAGTGTATTATTACAACCGATTCTAATTCCAAAGTGGAAGTGGGAGGTCGTTTCTATGGATTTTATCACATGGTTTCTGAGGACATCTAGACATCATGATTTTGTCATGGATGTAGTGGACATGATAATAAAGGTAGCGCACTTAATTATAATGAAGTATACATATTAATCTAATGATGTGGGACATGTATTAATTAGAGATATGGTGAGGTTGCACGGTGTACCAAATAATATTATGTCATACATGGATGCCAAGTTAGCTTCTAGGTTTTGGAAAGAGTTATTTCCAGGTTTGGGTACAAAGTTGGCCTTCAACACAACTTATCATCTGCAGATAAATGGAAAAAAAAAGAGAGTCAATAGGATATTAGAGTACATGTTGAGGATGTATGTGATGTATCAACATAAGATATGGGAGGAGTACCTTTGATTGGTTTAGTTTTCTTATAACAATGGGTATTAGGAGTAACCGAGGATGAGTCCGTTTTAGTAATTGTATGAGAAGAGTTGTTATTGCATTTAAGTATGAAAGGAGATATTTTTATGTGATATCATACTCGATTGAGATCACCAGACAACAAAAAAGAATGACTAAGACCATATAATAAAAATCCCTAATCCATATGGCCATGCATGCAGTTTCGATGCAATTTCTAATGCTACAAAGTATGAGAAAGTACCTTGACTCCTCGCAGGTTGGTGAAGGGTTTTGGGCTTGATAGAAAATCCTTGTGCTCCAATAAATTGATCTCTTTCATCCACTCCTTATCCAAATCCTACACACAAACACAATGAAACAAAGACGACATGTGATTTTCCACAGAAGATCATCAACTCAAAAACTCTAGAAATCTCGCATATAAATTACTACAAAACTGAGATAAGGGGAAGGAACATATATTTTTATTAACCATATAAATGAAAGTAAATAAATATGAATTCAAAATATAAGATCCTCTCCTCAAGCTTATAGCATGTTATCCTCTCCCAATACAGTAGAGCTCTCACACTATAGTTTGGATACTTCCTCCTACCATATTTCCTCTTGGTGAGATTATATAGGCTCATTCAATCCTTCAGGAGAATGTATCTAGACACCTAGGGGGTTGAGAAGCTAGGAAACTTCTACAATAATGGACCCCTAGCCAACTCATACACAAGTGGGAAAATTTGATCTCCTTGGGAATGGAAAACTCTAGAAACCATTTTCACAATTATGAGTTTTTTTATCAATAATCTCACTTATGAAATAATTATTATCTTATAATTATAATATTTTCGCAAAATAATTATGATAAATTGCTCAATTATGTAATGTCACCCTTTTAACATGGGATAAATATCACATAAGTAAAATAAAAGGTGAAAAGTGATTCATTTTATCCAAACAACTGAGGTAAGTTGATATTGGGCTTATCTCACTATATTGGAGTGGAAAATAGGGTTATAATAGTTTTCATACTCCTATCAGTTGGAATGATATATTTAATAAGGAATTGATTGGACCAAACATGCTCAAATATATGTAACTGGAAATGATGGTAATCAAGAAGAATATGAAGGTAGCACAGGCAAAACAAAAATTTTATGCCAATCAGAACAATTTGTTTAACAAGTTTTAGGTTGGGGAACATGTGTACTTATGCATCAATCCCAAGAAGAGCTCCTTGACGATTGGATCATGTGCCAAGTTGGCACCTCGATATTGTAGACCTTTCAAGATCCTTGAGAGGATTAGACTAGTAGCCTATAGACTTTCACTGCTCCGATAGTGAGATTCCATGATGTTTTCCATGTGTCATTACTTAATAAGTATTTTAAAGATGTTTATCATGTGATTGAATGGTCTGTATTATATTTGGAGCTCAAAGGAGAATTCCAGCCGGAACCTCAATGTATGTTGGAGAGAAATATGCTCATGCTTCGGATCTGAGCAATTAATCAGGTTAAAGTTCAATGGAAGCACTTTGGGTCCTATGAAGCTACATGAGAGATGGAGGATTAGATGTGGGTTATGTATCCTTCTCTATTCGATTGTTGGGAGAATATTTTTGGTATATTTTTTGGTATGATGTCTTGGTATATATACATGTGTATATGGATGTAAATACCACCATGAGTTGTGTTATAAATATCCAATAAGCGATATGGCTATTATGTCATTATGTTTGTCATGTTGGTTTGCTTCTCTCCAGGTTGATCACTGTAAATACTTCAACAAGCTAAGTTATAAAGCTCCATGGGAAATATATTTTTCTTTGAACAATATTTTTGGTTGTATGTGTCATTGAACAACGAGGACAATATTCCCCCAAGGGGGATGGTTCTTCAATAGCCATAGTTACAAATCGATGTAATAAATTTAATAAAGGTAAAATAAGACCTTGGTCATGGGACATGTATTTAAAGATGAATTTTGGGAAAAAACATAGTGACGAAGATCACTTGTGATTAATTAATGGATATGGAAATTGGAAAAGGGAATGGAAAAGGATTTGGAAATGAAAAGTGGAATTACTTGGAATTTTATTTAAGAAAATAATGGAAAATAGGAGAAAAGGAAGGTGAAATTTCACAGGTCTCATGTGAGGATGAAAATGAAGAAAAATGATGGGAAATTGAAGGAAATAGAGGCATCATTAATAAAATGTCTTCTCAGGATCAGTTGACAAACTTTGATCAGTTCAATTTTAGAGTTCTCATTCTATTCTCTCTCTCTCTCATACTCTTGTACACTTAGAGTTTTCTTGGACCACTCTTGGAGGAGTGTGGTATACCTGAGATTTGGAGAAAGAAGTAAAAGGAATATTAGGAAATCACAAGAGGACATCGGGATCAATAACTACAACAGGTTTTTCTTGCAGGTACTGATTTTCATGTATGATTTCCTTTCTATATGCCATGCATGTGTTTTCTTGGTTATGATCTATCATTGGCATTGAGGATTTATTGGATTGATAATGGTTTTTCCTAGCCTTTCCATTTCCTAGATATCCATGCTGTTGTGGGTGTTATCTTTGTTTTCTAGTTAGTGCTCATGTTTCTTTGGTTGTGGGTTGAGTTACGATTTAGTGGAATCCTTGCTTGGACAAACACTTTGGAAGCCTTGTAAAAAATTGGGTTCAATTACTATACTTGGAAGCGTTGGTTGGAAAAACACTCTGGAAACCCTTCCTGGTTTGAGTTACTATTACTAGAAGTCGTGGTTGGAAAAACACTCTAGAATACTAAAAACACTTATGGGCTGATTTACTAGTCCTGGAAGCCCTAATCAGAACAAATTCTCTAGAGCCCTCGACATCTTGGGTAGAGAGCAATCTAGTGATGGTTAGTGATGTACGACCATGAGGTGGAATCATTGGTTCAAGGTTGAGGTGGTTTGGCCTCTGGAAGGCTTATTTTGGTTTTGTTTTGTTTATTCCATGATATCCCACATTTATGCTTAGAATATGGCACAAGGTGGACTGGCTGAAAGATATATTTTTTTCATTCTAGTCTATGGTTGGGTTGTAACGTGAGTCCCAAACCTACTTGCATCTTACACATGTTAATAAGAGTTATTTCCTTATTGTATTTGATGGGTAAATATACTTGCTCTTATGTTGTTTTTATGGTTGTTATATCCTTGTTATTTATGTTGGTTATATGCTGGTTATGAGTATGTTTTTATGATAGACTTGATGTATGGTTTTCATCATGTTTTTATTAGAAACTGAATGAGAAATGAATATATGGCCTAATATATGATAATGTAGCTATCGTGATAAGGGATCAATGCTTCCTATAGATTATTAGATAAGTATGACACCTCTATGCTCAGATTTGTTGTTATGACCTATAGATTACATGTTTGTGACATTTTGATGAAATTCTTGTCATGACTAGAAGGGATAAAATCAATTCCTTGATCAAATTTTTGCACTAGTAACCTTATTTTAATGTTATTTATCATTTTTGGGAGTTTCATGAAGTTCTCAGAAGTGGCCTAAGACCTAGCCCTAAAAAAGTGGCTCAAATTCTATGGTCTCTGACACATAATACCTCATAAAGTCCACAATCACTCAAATTCCTTGTTGTGGGAGAGACTGGAAGGCCTCAGTCGCATGCATGGCTTGTCATGGGAGCGGATAAGGATCCATATCAGTAAAATGTCAAGTTATATCATGGGTTGGTCACCTGTGTTAGAATCCTATAATTCACAGTATCACAAGGTGACTGATTATTTCTCAGATCTTTCTTATTGAAAATAATATTCCTTGGCTATCATTTACTTCCAGAAAAAGGAAAGGAAATATTGACTGTCAAGAACTTCAAAAGGAATCGAATTTCCTTTCAGTTCAGTTGAAAGAGGAAAGTGTTTCTGATAAAGTGTAATGGTGAGCAAGCTTCATTCCTCCCCTCATTAATTTCATTCACACTCTTTTACCCTTCCTTTCTCCAAATTCTAAATTTCAACGCTCGAAATTCCATTAAAACCATTCAAATCCAAATATCTATGTTTTTGGGAATTTATAATAGCTCCACCCCCACAGCAAGAGTTTTAAAAATATCATATATCATCACCACTCTTATCATATTATGGACCCACTTACCTTTATCGCATCGTAAAAGCATAACCCTGTCATGCTTCATTTACTCTCACTGTTCCAAAGTCTTGATGCGATAAAACCTAACCCTTGTTGCTTTCTCGCTTTACCTTTATCCTTACCTTTTTGCATTGGCATATCTCAAATATTCCTTGCTAATCCATCGCCATTTCCCAAATCTCCCTATGCAATATCAAGTGGGACCCATTTCCTTGCCCCATCAGCATCGCATCAGCATATAGCAAATATTAAGGTCTTCCATTCATATTACTTACCTCATTTTCCCTGATTCCTGAATTTGCGATTTCCGATAAATTTAAAGTTTTGCGATTTGTGATAAAATTCAAATATTGTGATTTGTGATATACTTTAAATCTTGCAATTTACGATATATCACATTTCTTTTTCCGCCATTGCACTTCGCACTTCACAAGTTTCAATGTTTACCTCCCCGTCGCTCATAACAAAACTGCATGCGAGCCCACTTCCTTGCCAGGTCACCTTCGCTCATCGCACAAAGCACTTCGCAAGCTCAGGAGGATAAGCGCTCGGGAATATGTTATAAATGTTGAAATGCGAAATGCGATAAAGGGATGGACGCGATAGTTTTCAAAGGAATATTTCAATTTATTTGAAGTCCAGGATTATGTGTAACTACGTTGTTTTGTGAAGGAAACCAGATGCGGGCATAAAAGCTCTTGTAAGGGACCCGACGCGAGCAAAAGAGGAAGAGTTAGGAAAAAGGAGTAGATTCACAGGGTACAGTGAAACAATTAGCACAATGATTAGATCAAGTCATCAATAAACCATTTTAGCCAAAACAGAGTCGAATGTTAGTGTGGTTTTAACATTGCAACTTCGGCATCAAACTAGCCAGTTTCTGACATCCCTCAAATTAATAACGGACTATTGCAGCCACTATTTTGGCTAGATTTATCTTGTCATTGTCATTGCATGGTTCCACCTGTCAAATTCTAGCTTGAATTAGAGTAACCAACTTAAGTTTTAGTTAAATACTGCATGCATTAACAATATGAAGGAGAGGCCCCGGAAGGGAAAAACCATTGTAAAGGTATCATATGGTTGTAAAAATTCTCCTTTTGGATGAATGAAAGAACACTGATGTTTCCATATTCTTGTGTTATGATCTATGGTGAAGTGTTTCTTTTCATGTAATTTGTCATTCACTAGTTTCACGTATTGTTTTCTCTCTTTACTGTGGATAAGAAAGTTTTGTTCAGAATTTGTCATCGGGCACCCTGTTCAGTCTTGGAGCAGTATCTATGTTTTCCTCTAAAATTTAAATGTAGAATTTAGAGAAATTCTTCTCTACATTCACATTGAACCTTAATATCTCCTCTCCTTTCCCATTTCACAAACTGTAAGCATCCATTGGCATGACTAGCTTGCCTGGTTACACATGATCTCAGTTATTCATCCATTTAAATATGTTTACACCTGTTTGACTCCATATCCCAATTTTCCTCTTATGTTGTCCCAACCAGACATTCTCGAACAAACCCCTATGCACTAATAGCTAGCCTAAAATGCCCATCAAAAAAGCAGCTACATCTAATAGAGAGATCCCTCTCTGGGTCTAGGAGGGCTAGATCCTAGGCCTGAAGTAGTTTTGATGTTGGCCCTCCAGCATTCTGTCTCCAGCCTTCAGAATTACGGGGTGATAACATAATGGCAACCACAGTGGGAGAGATTGAAAATCTTGACATTTCATTCGAACGCAGAAACGCGAGTCAAAACATTGTATGATCCAAGTATTTTCCAAGATTGGTATATGGTTGTTGATGGTGGACAAAAAAATAGAAACAAGAAGGCTTAAATCATCCACCTACCAACTCCAATCCAAATCAGTTCCATTCAAAGACTCCGCTGGAGGAATAACCTGAAGCATGACAAGGCAATCTGGAAAAATCAGGTATTCAAGGCCAAATTGTATTCAAGAGATTTTTGGTTTTATCTGTAACTATTTTCTATCTTAATCTAAGCCTGATCAAGAGTACATTGCTGAAGTTTACATTGACCATTTGCAAATTGATGAGCCTCAAGAAGCTAAGCCCCAAGTTGTAGATCATGTACATACTCATACACCTGTGCCCATCCCGGGTACACCAGTGGAAAACTCAATAAAACATGAGCCTCATGCCTCATATCCTGCTCTTTCTAAATCCCCAAATGATTATAAACCCCTTTCTTGATCTCCTATTCCTGTAAAATTCCCAGACATTTAGAAGCCTCTATTTTTGCCTCATATCCTTCATGACCTGCCTACATACTATAGGAACAATCTACCCAGATTTGCTGGAGAAAATGCAAAGATCATTGCCGAAAATCACATTCAAAATATTGAGGATTTTATTGACCTGTTTGAGGTGGAAGAAGATGATGTGGGTATCCGAATGTTTTCCTATCATTGGAGGGTAAAGTTAAAAATTAGTTAAGGATCTTCTAGCTGTAAGCATTAGAAATTTTCATCAATTCACACAATCTTTCCTAGATAGATGGGTGGTCATGGGAAATTTTCTTCTCATAATAGAAGAGTATAACCATTTAAAAAGATAGTCAGGGGAGACAATACAACATTTTTCAGTCAGTCTCAATAAGGTGTATCATTCAATACCTTCCTTTATAAGGCCACCTCCAAGATTATCTCTTTTGCACTACCAAGATGCATTTGACCCAGAGATGGAAGTCCAATTAAGATAAAGAGAAACTGGAACCATTGAATAAATGAAAAATATTGTAGTTTATGTGGAAGCGAACCTGCTAAACAAAGAGGAAAATTTAAAATCAGTGGAGAAGGACAAAATAGAAAAATAGCAATTTATATCTTGAGAAGTAAAACTAGATATATTGACAAATATAGTCAATAAAATTATGCATGAGATTAGCAGGAAAGAGGAACTTGTTGTTGAATTACCTCATGTTCCATTAGATCTACAAAAGATAGCGATCGACATTCCCAAGAAATTTGATGCTCTTCCTCGGTATCCTAAAACAGAAAATGATTATTTTATGTACTCAATCCACAACGTGGTCATAGATGAAGTTCAAAATCAGAGAGAGGCAGGAAAATCTCCAACAAAGATGTACATGTTAAATGACCTTGCATACAAATATGATATTCTCAAATATGATTACCAAGAGGAAGATTATATTGTTGAGATTGACGCTGATTCTTCAAAGCATCCATCACCATCATCTTGGGAGAAATAAGCCCGGTTATCACAATTCAAAGATGGTAATCAAACTCTGCATACTGAGCAATATTGTAAGGAGTAAAATGCATAAAGTTTCCAAGTAAGTGAAAAATTCCTTCCTTTATGTTTTGCCTCACTTGTGAGAGAAAATTATAGAAAAATGGTCTACAGTAGGATTGAAGAACTCTCTCACCAATCAAATGAGGAATTCATGGATGATAAACAATCTGTTTTAGATCTACGGGATTAGCTCTTGAGTCCTTTTGAATGTCAAATCTCAGATGAAATCATAAAGTCTGAAACAGAAGATGAATTGATCCAGATTGATTCTTTCACCTTATGCACTAATTCATTTATGATCATGAAAGAGAGTCTTGGTCACATTTTGGTTGATAATCATAGAGGAAAACATGATATGTCAATGGAACCAATGCTACAACCATCTAAGTCATAGCATGACCCAATAGCTGATATGTTGGATGGTTTATGTTTCCAAAGGCAGTCTTCATGTATTCATAATTATCTCAAAATATTTTATGATATGGATATAATCAAAAAGTCTACCCCATTATCTGTTTCAGTAGAAGTATCGACACAAAATTCATGAAATAAAATGCAAGCTTGTCCAGAGTTGTTGGAAGACAGGGAGAGAACATCTGTAGACCTAGATGTTAAGTTGAGTTGGCTGAGTCAGGATACCCTGAAATAAGTTAAGTATATCTTGATCCAGTGGTTGTCTATATGAACAAATTGTTCTTTACAAAGCCAACACATATTTCCAGCATGTTAGTATTTTTTCAAATGTACCCAGATCCGTGTAAACCAGATCATGCTGGGAATTTTTATCAAATACCATTATCAAGTTTGTTTTTGAACATGGTGAAAAACAGTGAAAGAATAGAGATATTAGAGTAGTCTCTTGACTTGTTGCAATGGAATTATTGTATCATTTAGAACAACAATAATTTCAATAAGGTAGGGTAGGTAGGTGTGCAAATAATCTCAGTACTTTAAGCATTTTTCCAGTTTTGGTTTCAGATTGATTTCTAGTTTTCAGTTCAAGTGTGTTACAGACTTCAATTTGGAGAGAGTGGTGATTTCAGCTTGAATATTTTCAGCCACAAAAGTTTCTTAGCAAATCCAAGGTCGGCCCAATGGAGTAGGCTACTAACCTACGACGTTCTTGACACCTCCTGAAGGAGCTGCTATCCCCAGCTAGAGCCACTATTAGACTCTTGTAATTCACAGTATCACAACGTGACTGATTATTTATTATATCTTTCATATTGAAAATAATATTCCATTGCTGTCATTTTTTTTTAGAAAAGGGAAGGGAAATCCTCACTGTCAAGAACTTCAAAAGGAATTGATTTTCCTTTCAGTTCAGTTGAGAGAGGAAACTATTGCTGAACAGTGTAATGGTAATAAAGCTTCATTCCTGCTCTCATTCATTTCATTTACCCTCTTTTACCCTCAATTTTTCCAAATTCTAAATTCCAACACTCGATATTCCGTTAAAACCATTCAAATCAAAATATCTATGCTTTCAGGACTTTATAGCAGCTCCAGCCCCCATAGCAAGCATTCTAAATATATAATGTATCGGCACCACACTTATCATATTATGGACCCACTTACCTTTTTCACATTGAAAAAACATAACCATGTCATGCTTAATTTACTCTCACTATTCCAAAGTCCTGATGCGATAAAACTTCACCCTTGTCGCTTTCTTGCTTAAATTTTTTCCTTACCTTTTCGCATCAACATATTGCAAATATTCCTTTCCAATGCATCACCATTTCACAAATCTCCTGATGTGATATCAAGTGGGACCCATTTCCCTGCCCTGTCAGTATCTCATTGGCATATCACAAATATTAAGGGATTCCATTCTATGGGCGGGCCCACCTCCTTGCCACGTCACCTCCGCTCATTGCATGAAGCACTTTGCAAGCTAAGGAGGATAAGAACTCGCGAATATGTTATAAACGCTGAAATGCGAAATGCGATAAAGGGATGGACGTGATAGTTTTCAAAGGAATATTTGAATTTATTTTAATTCTAGGATTATGTGTAGCTACACTATTTTGTGAAGGAAAGTGAATGCGGGCATAAAAGCTCCGGTAAGGGACCCGACGTGAGAAGAAGAGGAAGAGTCAGGAAAAAGGAGCATATTCATAGGGCGTAGTGAAAAAATTAGCACAACGATCAGATCAGGTCATCAATAAATCGTTTCAGCCAAAGCAGAGCCAAATCTTAGTGTGGTTTTAACGTTGCCACTTTGGCATCACACTAGCCAGTTTTTGATCTCCTTGAAATCGATAACGAGCTATTGCAGCCATTGTTTTGGCCAGATTTATATTGTCACCACCGTTTCATGGTTCCACCTGTCAAATTCCAGCTTGAATGTAATTAATGACAATCACTGTAGAATATAGAGTAACTGACTTAAGTTTTAGCTAAATATTGCATGCATTAACAATATGAAAGAGAGGCTCTGGAAGGGAAAAACCATTGTAAAGGTACCATCTAGTTGTAAACATTCTCTTTTTGGATGAATGAAAGGACACTGATGTTTCCAGATTCTTGTGTTATGATCTGTGGTGAAGTGCTTCTTTTCATGTAATTTTTCATTCTCTAGTTTCACATATTGTTTTCTCTCTTTACTGCGGATAAGAAATTTTTGTTCAATATTTTTCATCAGGCACCCTATTCAGCCTTGAAGCAGTATCTATGTTTCCTCCAAAATTTAAATGCAGAATTTAGAGAAGGTCTTCTCTACATTCACATTGAACCTTAATCTCTCCTCTCTTTTCCCATTTCACAAACTGTAAGGATCCATTGGCATGACTAGCTTGCCTGGTTACACATAATCTCAGTTATTCATCCATTTAAATCTGTTTACACCTATTTGACTCCATAACCTAATGGTCCTCTTCTATTGTCCCAACACACATTCTCGAACAAACCCCTATGCACTAATATCTACCCTAAAATTCCCATCAACAAAGCTACATATAATAGAGAGATCCCTCTCCAGGTCTAGGAGGGCTAGATCCTAGGCCCAAAGTGGTTTTGATTTTGGCCCTCCAACATTCTGTCTTCAGCCTTCAGAATTATAGGGTGCTAACATAATGGCGACCACAGTGGGAGAGATCGAAAATCTTGACATTTCATTCGAACTTAGAAATGATATCTTGTAGATCATGTACATACTCATACACTTGTGCCCATCCCAGGTACACCAGTGGAAAACCCAGTGAAACATGTGCCTCCTGCCTCATCTCCTGCTCTTTCTAAATCCCCAAATCATTATAAGCCCCTTGCTTGATCTCCTATTCCTGTAAAAGTCCCAGAAATTTACAAGCCTCTATTTTTTCCTCATATCCTTCATGACCTTGCTTATTTTCATGTAATTTGTCATTCTCTACTTTCACATATTGTTTTCTCTCTTTATTGCGGATAAGAAAATTTTGTTCAATATTTGTCATCAGGCACTCTGTTCAGTCTTGAAGCAGTATCTATGTTTCCTCCGAAATTTAAATGCAGAATTTAGAGAAGGTCTTCTCTACATTCACATTGAACCTTAATCTCTCCTCTCCTTTCCCATTTCACAAACTGTAAGGATCCATTGGCATGACTAGCTTGCCTGGTTACACATAATCTCAGTTATTCATCCATTTAAATCTTTTTACACCTGTTTGACTCCATAGCCTAATGGTCCTCTTCTTTTGTCCCAACCACAGATTATCAAACAAACCCCTATGCACTAATAGCTAGCCTAAAATTCCCATCAACAAAGCTACATATAATAGAGAGATCCCTCTCCGGGTCTAGGAGGGCTAGATCCTAGGCCCAAAGTGGTTTTGATTTTGGCCCTCCAAAATTCTGTCTTCAGCCTTCAAAATTACGGGGTGCTAACATAATGGCAACCACGGTGGGAGATATTGAAAATCTTGACATTTCATTCGAACTCAGAAATGATATCTTGGGAGAAAGAGGCCCAGTTATCACAATTCAAAGATGGTAATCAAACTCTGCATACTGAGCAAGATTTTAAGAAGTAAAATGCATAAAGTTTCCAAGTAAGTGCAAAATTCCTTCCTCTATGTTTTTCCTCACTTGTGAGAGAAAATTATAGACAAATGGTCTACAGTAGGATTGGAGAACTCTCTCACCAATCAAATGAGGAAATCATGGATGATAAACAATCTGTTTTAGATCTACGGGTTTAGCCCTTGAGTCCTTTTGAATGTCAAATATCAGATGAAATCATAAAGTCTGCAACAGAAGATGAATTGATACAGATTGATTCTTTCACCTTATGCACTAATTCATTTATGATCATGAAAGAGAGTCTTGGTCACATTTTGGTTGATAATAATAGAGGAAAACATGATATGTCAGTGGAACCAATGCTACAACCATCTAAGTCATAACATGACCCAATAGCTGATACGTTGGATGGTTTATGTTTCCAAAGGCAGTCTTCATGTATTCATAATTCTCTCAAAAGATTTTATGATATGGATATAATCAAACAGTCTGCCCCATTATCTGGTTCAGTAGAAGTATCGACACAAAATTCATGAAATAAAATGCAAGCTTGTCTAGAGTTGTTGGACGACAGTGAGAGCACATCTGTAGACCTGGATGTGAAGTTGAGTTGGCTGAGTCAGGATACCCCGAAATAAGTCAAGTATATCTTGATCCAGTGGTTGTATATATGAATAAATTTTTCTTTATAAAACCAAGACATATTTCCAGCATGTCAGTTGTTTTTCAAGTGTACCCAGATCCGTGTAAATCAAATCATGCTACAAATTTTTATCAAATACCATTATCAGTTTTTTTTTTAACATGGTGAAAAATAGTGAAAGAATAGAGATATTAGAGTATTTTCTTGACTTGTTGCACTGGCATTATTGTATCATTTAGAACAACATTAATTTCAATAAGGTAGGGTAGGTCGGTGTGCAAATAATCTCAGTACTTTAAGCATTTTTCCAGTTTTAGTTTCAGATTGTTTTCTAGTTTTCAGTTCAAGTGTGTTCCAGACTTTAGTTTGCAGAGAGTGGTGATTTTAGCTTGAATATTTTCAGCCATAGAATTTTGGTAGCGAATCCAAGGTCGGCCCAATGGAGTAGGCTACTAACCTACGATGTTCTTGACACCTCCTGAAGGAGCTGCTGTCCCCAGCTAGAGCCACTGTTAGACTCTTGTAATTCACAGTATCACAAGGTTATTTATTATTTATTAGATCTTTCATATTGAAAATAATATTCCATTTCTGTCATTTTTTTTTAGAAAAATGAAGGGAAATCCTCACTGTCAAGAACTTCAAAAGGAATTGATTTTCCTTTCAGTTCAGTTGAGAGAGGAAACTGTTGCTGAAAAGTGTAATGGTAAGAAAGCTTCATTCCTGCTCTCATTCATTTCATTTACCCTCTTTTACCCTCAATTTTTCCAAATTCTAAATTCCAACGCTCGAAATTCCATTAAAACAATTCAAATCCAAATATCTATGCTTTCGGGACTTTATAGCAGCTCCAGCCCCCAAAACAAGCATTCTAAATATATAATGTATCGGCACCACACTTATCATATTATGGACCCACTTACCTTTGTCGCATCGCAAAAACATAATGATGTCGTGCTTAATTTACTCTCACTGTTCCAAAGTCCCGATGCGATAAAACCTCACCCTTTTCGTTTTCTTGCTTAAATTTTTTCCTTACCTTTTCGCATTAGCATATTGAAAATATTCCTTTCCAATGCATCGCCATTTCACAAATATCCTGATGTGATATCAAGTGGGACCCATTTCCCTACCCTGTCAGTATCTCATTGGCATATCACAAATATTAAGGCATTCCATTCTTCGGGCGGGCCCACCTCCTTGCCACATCACCTCCGCTCATTGCACGAAGCACTTTGCAAGCTAAGGAGGATAAGCACTCGGGAATATGTTATAAATTTTGAAATGCGAAATGTGATAAAGGGATGGACGTGATAGTTTTCAAAAGAATATTTGAGTTTATTTGAATTCCAGGATTATGTGTAGCTACGCTATTTTGTGAAGGAAAGCGAATGTGGGCATAAAAGCTTTGGTAAGGGACCCGACGTGAGAAGAAGAGGAAGAGTCAGGAAAAAGGAGCATATTCATAGGGCACAGTGAAAAAATTAGCACAACGATCAGATCAAGTCATCAATAAATCGTTTCAGCCAAAGCAGAGCCAAATGTCAGTGTGGTTTTAACGTTGCCACTTTGGCATCACACTAGCCAGTTTCTGACCTCCCTGAAATCAATAACGAACCATTACAGCCATTGTTTTGGCTAGATTTATATTGTCACCACCGTTTCATGGTTCCGCCTATAAAATTCCATCTTGAATGTAATTAATGACAATTACTGCAGAATATAGAGTAACTGACTTAAGTTTTAGTTAAATACTGCATGCATTAACAATATGAAGGAGAGGGCCTGGAAGGGAAAAACCATTGTAAAGGTACCATCTAGTTGTAAACATTCTCTTTTTGGATGAATGAAAGGACACTGATGTTTCCATATTTTTGTGTTATGATCTGTGGTGAAGTGCTTCTTTTCATGTAATTTTTTATTCTCTAGTTTTACATATTGTTTTCTCTCTTTACTACGGATAAGAAAATTTTGTTCAATATTTGTCATTGGGCACCCTGTTCAGTATTGAAGCAGTATCTATGTTTCCTCCGAAATTTAGATGCAGAATTTAGATAAGGTCTTCTCTACATTCACATTTAACCTTAATCTCTCCTCTCCTTTCCCATTTCACAAACTGTAAGGATCCATTGGCATGATTAGCTTGCCTGGTTACACATAATATTAGTTATTCATCCATTTAAATTTGTTTACACATGTTTGACTCCATAGCCTAATGGTCCTCTTATGTTGTCCCAACCACACATTCTCGAACAAACCCCTATGCACTAATAGCTAGCCTAAAATTCCCATCAACAAAGCTACATATAATAGAGAGATCCCTCTCCAGGTCTAGGAGGGCTAGATCCTAGGCCCAAAGTGGTTTTGATTTTGGCCCTCCAACATTCTGTCTTTAGCCTTCATAATTACGGGGTGCTAACATAATGGCGACCACAGTGGGAGAGAATGAAAATATTGACATTTCATTCGAACTCAGAAATGATATCTTTAGAGGTAAAACTAGATATCTTGACAAATACAGTCAATAAAATGATGCATGAGATTAGCAGGAAAGAGGAACTTGCTATTGAATTACCTCATGTTCCATTAGATCCAGAAAGGACAGTGATCAACATTCCCAAGAAATTTTCAGCTCTTCCTCGGTATCCTAAAATATAAAATGATTATTTTATGTACTCAATTCACAACGTAGCCACAGACAAATTTCGAAATGAGATAGGTGGGAAAATCTCCAACAATGATGTACATGTTAAATGACCTTGCATACAAAGATAATCTTCTCAAATATGATTACCAAGAGGAAGATTATATTGTTGAGATTGAGGATGATTTTTCAGAGCAACCATCACCATCATCTTGGGAGAAAGAAGCTTGGTTATCACAATTCAAAGATGGAATAAAGTTTGCTCCTTACTGAGCAAGATTGTAAGGAGGAAAATGCATAAAGTTTCCAAGTAAGTGAAAAATGCCTTCCTCTATGTTTTGACTCACTTCTGAGAGAAAGTTATAAACAAATGGTCAACAGTAGGATTCGAGAACTCTCTCACCAATCAAAGGAGGAAATCATGGATGATAAACAATATGTTTTAGATCTAGGGGTTCAGCACTTGAGTCCTTTTGAATGTCAAATCTAAGACGAAATCACAAAGTCTGAAACAGATGATGAATTGATCCAGAGTGATTCTTTGACCTTATGCATTAATTCATTTATGATCATGAAAGAGAGCCTTGATCACATTTTGGTTGATAATCATAGAGGAAAACATGATATGTCAGTGGAACCAATTATACAGCCATCTAAATCACAACATGACCCAATAGCTGATACGTTGGATGTTTTATGTTTCCAACGACAATCTTCATGTATTCATAATGCTTTCAAAATATCTTATGATATGGATATAATCAGACAGTCTACCCCATTTTCTAGTTCAGTAGAAGTATCGACACAAAATTCATCAGATAAAATGCAAGCTTGTCCAAAGTTGTTGGAAGACAGGGAGAGCACATCTACAGTACCAGGATGTGAAGTTTAAGTTGGTGTTAGTATGAATCTTTCGTCATAAAAGACCACTTTAGCTACGCATAAAAAATAGCCCTAACAATGATTATGGCTGCCAAATATCTTTAAATCTGTAATCAGGTGATCTAAATAATGCTGCACAAATCCAGATCTAAGCATAAAAGACATTAAGTAGATAAAATAAAATGAGGCTCCATGCATCCAATAGACAAGACAAGAACGATGTATTTGAAAGAATTTTTATATTATATTGAAAAGGGGCACCTGAGAGGAAAACAAGAAAGGTGTTTTCCGGTTCTCCTCAATGGGATGGGTTCTTGGTAGTCCTCAGCACTTCAGATCTAGAATCTCTCTCTCTTGTTGGTAGAGAAAACCTAGACAAACATAGAACTCACTGGGAGCTCACAAGGCAAAAACGGAGAAAATGTGACCAAGTGTATAGATCCAGAGGTGATCTTTAGGCAACAAAAGGTGACTAATGAATGGGGAAAACCCTCCTATTTATAACAAAATATTAGGGTTATCTAGAACTTGGTGCATGAATAAAATATTATTAATCAAATTCTAGAACCACCCTTTAGGAATATTTTATTATATTTGTTGGAGGGAAAAGGTCTTTTGACTTGGGTCAATTTCTTTATTTATAAACAATAAATAAATAAATGATTTATTTATTATTTTAGGGAGATGGTGGGAATATAATTAAATAAATAATGATTTATTTAATTAATTAAAAATGATTTAGTCAAATTTAACTAGGAATATTATTTAAATAATGATTTAAATAACTTATTCCTAGGAAATAATTAAATAAATAATGATTTATTTAATTAATTTCCTTGTTTTGGGTTAAATATGACCAGGAAATATAGAAAAATGTTATTTCACATGGTGAAAGAAATTTTACTTAGGGTAAAATTGGTCTTACATGGTGTACTTGGGTTCATCTAATGATAATAGGTTAGATGACCAAAAAAATGGTGTAACAGATTGCCCCCCAACGTACGAGTGTTAGGAGCAAATCGTATGACCGAAGTACGTTGTAAGAACTCAATCACTAGGTATGAAGAGGGGAGTGAGAGAGAGAAATGTAAGGTAGTCTAATGTGCTAAAGGACTAGACCCTGAGGAGATGAGACTTACAGGTGCAACAAGTCTCTAGTTGATGAAGTGGTACTAGTGTTAAAGGTGGCGGGGGAGGCATACCTATGCTCATCGAGACAAGAGTACAAAGAATAAGGCACCCGGAAAACCACGGAACGCAATAAGGAAGCATGTGCTAGCCTAAACATGAGCCAGATAAATAAAATGATGAATCCCACATACATGCGATGCCTGGAATAACCCTCAGGACTTATACAAGAATATTTTAGTACATGAGATACAAATACACCCAAATGCCCCCTACACATGGGGAAGGGCTCGCAAAATCTGACTGATACATGAAAATCGAAGAGGCACTGCAAGCGGTTGAGGCCAATATCATCAAATGAGAGGAGCTGCATCAAGGGCGGAAATGAAGAATTCATCCGTGCATGTGTGGGGATACCTGCAGGGCCACCCCCTCATGAGGGTTGAGACATCTCACACACGCCTGGGAATCACCAATAGCTGCTACTGCATCACTGGACCATGAGGTGTATAGATCATGATCATGCTGAGAAGAGCTCGAACCAAGGTACACTGCCCCCTAGACTTGGCTTCTGGAGCAAATGAGCTGAGGTCGACAGAAGTAGGTCCGCCATAGGTGAGGCAATAAGGGAACCCCAACTAAGTCAAGAGGGAAAATAATAGAGTGACGAACCGATAGACACTAATGATGATGATGGAGTGGGGGATACTGAGTAGCGGATGGACGACTTCCCTTGTTAGAGCATAAAGGGCATGAATGGTTTGGTAGTGACTGACAGAATATCATGAGGGATAGGGGCCAATGGGACTGAAGGCCATAATGTGCGACACAAGAGAGGGACCAAGAAATGAAGGATGGAGGATAATAGTGGGATACAAAGGGACTCGGGATAGACTCCATAAATGCGATGATGACTCAACTCGGATGCTCTAAACAAGGGCGACTCGATGGTGATGCCACATAGTAAAGGTCCAGTGGGGGACCATGAAAACATGAGTACAAGGTAGTAACTCATGACGAACAAGGACAAGTATGGAGGCAAAGTGGTGCCTCAAGTACAAGTGTTGTAAGTGAGGAAATCCAATTTTGAGGAGAGGTGAAGGGACCCTTCTTGGGCAAAATGTGTCCTGGTGAAGTATCAAGGTACTAAAAACTAACAGGTACCCAGAGCTCATAAATAGGCCAGGTCACACTTTTTGGGGTCTGTTCTGCAACTGGGGTAGTAGGTACTGGGCAGAAAACTGCGACTGGTCCCAGGAGATGACCTTAAAAGTGCGACCTGTCAGAGGAAGGGGGTTGTAGCACTGTTTTTTGGCTGAGATCTGGGATTTGTATGGTTGAGGGGCATAAGTGCCCCCAAGCATGTTGTGATCATGCCAAAATGTATTAAGGGGAATCTAAACACATTTTAATGATGTGGTGCACCATTTGTTTTCGTTATGGTTATGCAGTATGAGAAAGGAAATGGAGGATTACCAATCTCTTTTAGTACTGCATATATGAATCAAATGGAATTTAAGTTTTTGGGTTGGCATACTTGGTGTCACTATCCCAAAGAGAGGATTTGGAGATAATGAACTGATGCTCTCCTAGAAAACCTATAGGTTGGTCAAAAAAAATGTCTAAGAGAATGGGTTGTTGATGTAAAATGAGGGAACGATAAGGGGTATCATCTCGAGAGTGATCTGAAGTGGTATGGGACTCTAGAGGTTCTTCTAAATGTGGAAGGAGAATGGTACTAGAGTCGACGTGACTAGATACACTAGGAGAGTTGTGGAGAATTATTTCTCCTGGCCTCTCAAATATGGGTGCCCCCTTACCCAAACATTGGGTTGCAATGTAATGGCCACAAGGTGTATGTGGTTCGAATGCATGGTTCCGATGTAAGGGGGAATAGAGAAAGTCAGGGGAGATGATTCCTTCCATAATGTCATCATTGTGATAGGAGATGGGGTGACTGGTGGAAGAAAGACCACCGGACGCGGTGAAGCTACCTGACTCATCATCATGAGAAGAGAGGTTCACATGCGTATCGTCACAAGGGGTGACAGAAGAGTAAGCAGATAAAGGATCTACCAATCGTGAGCCCAGGATGATCGCTGAAGGAAGGTCAAACGAAAGAACAGGGAGGATTCAGAGGGAATGTTCCCCGAGGGTCTCATGGATGATGATAGGTAGTGAATGGTGGATGAAGGCTCCGTCATCTCGAAATCAGAAGGGGGAATGTCAATGGGAGAAGTCATGTCTGGTAGTTCTGCCGAAGCAAAACGTGCAAATAGGGGAGAGGTGGACTCGTTGTGTTTGGCCTCGAATTGGCAGACCACGACTAGAGAGGTGCGAAATTCCTTGAGGCGGGGACAAAGGTGGGTGTAATGTCCATGGAGATCACACAAAGCACAGGGGTGGTTGGTGTGAATAGTCTTGGGGTTCTTGGCCGCGGTCGCGGAAGGAACAGAGGCTCCCGAGACTAGGGACTTAGGGAACGCGAAATTAACCACGAGCTTGAGATGAGGCAATTCAGGACAGGTATGGGTGGCGTGACCGACAACATCACACAAATCACACTGGATGGTATGCTTTGGAGGCCGAGGAGGGGCAGGGTTTGTCGAGGAAACCTTGTCCTTTGATGCCCCCTTGCGAACTTTGCCCTTCTTACTCGAAGCGGTCGCAACAGGAGGTGGTTCCTGTTGAGGTGACTGAGGCACTGGTGTAGTGAGAGAAGTGATGGGGACTGGTTGAACTGAGGTCAAATCAAGATAATGTTTGGGTTGACTTGGTAGGGTTGCGGCTGGAGGATCAAGGTACCAGACGGGAATCCCAAGTGTCAGGTTAGGAAGAGAGAGGGTGGCCATGATAGGTACTGTGTACACTCCTGGTGGGGGAGCTAGGAACGGTATCTGACCAGAGGGGTAATGGCCAGGTAGGACGGCTCCTAAATGGCTAAGGCTTGGAGTAACCGTTCCAGGAGGGTAAAGAGGCTCATGAGTACTAGCTGGATGGGAAGGTCCAGGCAGAAGAGGTTCGGGCAGCTGAGGCGAAGGGTTAGGAGCGGGTTGCTGCAGGCGAGGTTGAGGTTGCTGACTAGCTGAAGCGGGTTGTTTAAGGTCAGCCCGAGATGATTGCATCATGCAGACATTCGCTAAGCTGGGATCAGAGAATGGAGGAGGAGGAAGACCAAGGAAGGTTCCAAGCAAGGAGGAGTCTTTTTAGACGCCGGGGGAAACACTGGTCAAAGAATCAACGATTTGGTTATTGGTTATAGAAGAGATGGTTGACTCCAGGGAGGTCTGAGATGTTGGCTCATGATACGTCAACCGGTCGATGGTGACTATCTTTCCATTATGAGGGAAAAACATCTTGCAGTGGACCGCGGATGGGACAACAGACATGGAATAGGTGTAGCTACGCCCCAAAAGAATGTTATAATCAAGAGGGGCGTCGATGACGTCAATGTCAACGCAAATAGTCTTGCCCACAATAGTGATAGGACAATTACATAATAGGCCAATGGGTTGGGAGGCATGGCCGTCCCATGCATGAAGGGTGATTGTGGAAGGGGCCAGCTCAAGAGATTCAAGTTGTTTCCAAACCGAAGTAGACATCACATAGGTGGATGCCCCCTCATTAATAATACACATAGAAACGTGAGTGTTCCAGATTTTGACTGGGATTTGGAAAGCTACGGAAGCAGGAAGGGGAGGAGGTTCCGATTGACGGGCGTCGAAAACAATCAATTGGTCATCAGCAGGATCTACAGCGCCCATGGCAGATAGTAGAGCCTTCTTTTGAGAAGGACATGACTGGAGGAGTTCCAGTGTTGAAATGGCAGCAGGAGACTGCGCCAAATCATCTACTATGCTATACGAATGAGCAACTCGACCAACAACAACATTTCAGCGTAATGGGCCCTTAGGAATCTTGGTATGAACCTCAAATTTGGGCTGAGGGATATGCAAGGGACCATTAGATGTCGAAAGAGGCTCTGTAGAACCTGAAGAAGGTGACTCGGGGATAGACGGAGCAGGAGGCTTGGGGTACTGACAAGACCGGGTTTGAAGGTTAAGGTCAACGGTTACAGGTTGATCAGAGTTCATCATGAGGATCTGGTAATCAGAGGTACGAGATGGAGGAGGTTGAGTATTTACCGGTCCGTGAGGTGGTTGGTTAGCCACAAATCCCTGCTGTGCATCCACCTGCGCTTGAGGGGGCGGTGACTGCTGTTGTGGGGGTTGAGAAGACAAGGGAGGCGGGGGTGCGAATGCGGGAGGAGCTGGGGCACTAGGCTGCGGTTATGGATGAGAATGAGGTTGGGTAATAGTGTGGGAAACCAGAGGTTGGGTAGAAAGAGGAGGCATGCCGGATCTAGGATGCATGCTACCGGGAGGGGGAGAAGTGCAGGGGGAGGTGCCCCCTCCCCCAGGAAAACCATAGTTCATGGGAGGTTGAGCGGATGGGAGAGCTCCAACAATACCGTCGGCGGAATGAGGTGCCCCCGGTGCGTTAGTGCCACTGGGTCTGGGGAGGTCAGGAAGGACGGTATAAACATAACCAGATTGAGCATAGATACGGTCATATTTCAAGGCTATTTGAAGGGCGGCTTCTTCGGTTTGAGGGAAGTGGGATGCGACATCTTTGCCAATGGGAGCTAAGAGAGAGCGAAGGAACCAATCCATATAGACACGGTCTTTGAAGTTAGGGGCTTGACATAGGCTCTTTCTTCTCCGCCTTTCTTTAACATGATCGAATAGGCGGGTCGTAGACGATTGACGGAAAGAAGTCAAAATTTCAATACCGGTGTCATAACGAGGGGGAAGCTGGAAATAATATAAGAAGGCGCGGGCAAGGGTCACAAAGGTGGTATGGGAAGAGGTGGGCTGGTCAACATACCACTTAGAAGCTTCGCCTGTAAGCATGCGTTGGAACAACCGAAGACGGATGGAATCATCGGTAATGGAATTGAATGAACACCACATATGGAAAGATCAGATATGGTTGGAGGGATCCTCTCCAGCATGGCCTTCGAACTTGGGAATGTCGGAGGGGAGCTTGGTTGGCATAGCAGGCCAACTAACATTGTGGCGGATAGGATCATTGATCAACTGATTGAAATCGGTGAGACTGAGGCTTGCCATGAAGGGGAGCAAGGGAGCAGTCGAGGTAGTTCCTGTGGCGGTTCCGCTAGTAACAGTCCCAGCATTAGGGCCGGGGTTACCACTAGCGTTAGGCCCTAGACCAGACACGGTGAAGGTAACAGGGGGAGAACCAGAAGTAGGGGGAGAAACCAAAGAATCTAAAGATGAGTTAGAGTGCGGACTCGGGGGAGGATTAACTTGACAACGACAGGAAGGAGCAAGTCAACCAACCGGAAACTAAGGGTGAAGGCCAAGAAGTCTCCAGGATAAACGCCTTGGAGGCGTAATGATGACGGGAAGAAGAAAAACCAACAAAGGCAGGGAGGTGCAAGATCAAGTGAGGTGAATGTCGAAACAAGGGCAGAGAGGTGCAGTGTCAATTGATTTTAAAGTCTTTTCCAGGTGGTGTTAACCAGGCTCTTCTTCACTTAGGGTCAGTGTGTGGCGTGTGTTAATTTAATTTTTAAACCCAGACGTTTTGAGAGTAAAAGAAAAAGTGTGCTGCGTAACTGAAAATAAATCTGTAGAGAACAATATATAATGCTGAAATAATAGAAAATTGTCAGCTAACAATGCATCAATCTAACCCAAGAAGGCAGGTCTCCTAAAACTAGTCTAAAAGAGGGAAAAAATCTAAGCAAAACACACTAAAAACAGGCCAATAGATCTAAGGTCGGGAGGGACAGGGATCTAAAGGAGAAATCTGCTGAAAAGAGGTGCAGAAAACAGCAAAGAGGCAGAGGCAAGGTTGCTGCAACAAAGGGGGAAATCAGCTAAAGGTAGAAGGGACAAGGAGGTAACCCTAGAGGCAAACCCAAAAAAAACTATATGAGGTGATTTGAAAGGAAAAGTAACTAATCTTAAAGGGATCTAGAGATGAGGTATGAGAAATGGCTGAAACTCTGAAAATTTAGACACTTACAACAACTAAAACTCTTCCACAAAAAGTGGAGGGTACTGAAGCCCTAGGGGGCTATATTCCCACTTAGTTGAGTAAAACAGAGCAAGAATAGGTCTAAATGGGCGAAGACAGAGGTCAGACAACCCTGACAGAGGTGCAGACAAAACCCAGAAAAATTTCAGAAAAATTCCAGAAAAAAGTCTAGGTCGCAGTTTTTGACCTGTTTTTCGCTCAGGTCGTAGTTTTTGGGCTTTTTTCCATGAACTGAAGCTCCAGGACGTAGTTTTTGGGCCAAAAAGTGTGACCTACACTTCCAGCACTCTCGGCGGCAGATTTCAGAAAAAATTATCGTCTCAGCTGCGGTTGATGTCTGTCACCTGCGCAATAGGGCCAGAAACACACAGAAGTTAAAAATTTTAATGTTTGAGGGTTTTAGAGGTGAAAGGCACCATAAAAATAGGAAAAACAGAAAACTGAAGAGAAACCCTAGGGTCTAAAATAGCTGGATATGCAGGAATATATAAAACGACAGCGGTCGCAAAAGAAAACCTGTGTGGAGTCGCCAATTGTTAGTATGAATCTTTTGTCGTAAAAGACCACTTTAGCTACGCATAACAAATAGCCCTAACATCAATTATGGCTGCCAAATATATTTAAATCTGTAATCAGGTGATCTAAATAATGCTGCACAAATCCAGATCTAAGCATAAAAGACATTAAACAGATAAAATAAAATGAGGCTCCATGCATCCAATAGACAAGACAAGAACGATGTATTTGAAAGAATTTTTATATTATATTGAAAAGGGGCACCTGAGAGGAAAACAAGAAAGGTGTTTTTCGGTTCTCCTCAATGGGATGGGTTCTTGGCAGTCCTCAGCACTTCAGTTCTAGAATCTCTCTCTCTTGTTGGTATAGAAAACCTAGACAAACATAGAACTCACTGGAAGCTCACAAGGAAAAAATGGAGAAAATGTGACCAAGTGTATAGATCCAGAGGTGATCTTTAGGCAACAAAGGGTGACTAATGAATGGGGAAAACCCTCCTATTTATAAAAAAATATTAGGGTTATCTAGAACTTGGTGCATGAATAAAATATTATTAATCAAATTCTAGAACCACCCTTTAGGAATATTTTATTATATTTGTTGGAGGGAAAAGGTCTTTTGACTTGGGTCAATTCCTTTATTTATAAACAATAAATAAATTAATGATTTATTTATTATTTTAGGGAGATGGTAGGAATATAATTAAATAAATAATGATTTATTTAATTAATTAAAAATGATTTAGTCAAATTTAACTAGAATATTATTTAACTAATGATTTAAATAACTTATTCCTAGGAAATAATTAAATAAATAATGATTTATTTAATTAATTTTCTTGTTTTGGGTTAAATATGACCAGGAAACATAGACAAATGTTATTTCACATGGTGAAAAGCAATTTTACTTAGGGTAAAATTGGTCTTACATGGTGTACTTGGGTTCATCTAATGATAATATTAGATGACCAAAAAAATGGTGTAATAGTTGGCTGAGTCAGTGTTAGCCGCCCATGTTTTTATTTCATATCAGATGGTGGCTAAATATTCTTTGCAGCCTTCAAGAAACAAATTCAGTCCTGAAATTGTTGGTGCTTGAAGTCTTTTTGATGAAACTCATGTTTTTGGTTAATCTTCACAGCTGTTTCCTTGTTCAAACCTCTGATATCCTACAAAATCCAAGTCAAATACTGCTGCATTCCCCTTTTTTCCCCTCCATTTCTTCCAACTTACATCATTCTCCATTTTCCTTTTTTTCATAAAAACCCCACAAAAACATATGTTTTCCCTTTATCCCTTCATAAAATCCATTCCCTAAGGTTAAAAACTCACTTTTTGACCTTGTCCGAACCTTGATTTCCCTTTGAAAACATTGAAAATCCTATAAAATGCATATTTTATATGATGTTAAGGCTTTTAGCCCCCTCGGGCTAAGCCCCTGGCTTTTTCCCCCATATACTCGAGCGCCGGGACCAACTGCTCAGTCCTTAGGCACTAAACCGAAAATACAACCTTTCTCCGTCCATTTTCCTTTGAAAATTTAAAAAAAAAACCCATTTTATAATGTTTTAACGTGAAATATTAAAGTCACGTGGTTTACTGCACGATTCAACCTGGGCCGTCGATCTGCTCTACAGATCCGACGGAGCGGAACGCAGCTTGCCTGGTGGACCCCCCTTTTCCCGCGCTGATTCCAAAAAACCGCCGGTTTCATTCCGCACCACCCTCCGTCGGTTGGTGGTCTTTTCCCGTCGGCCAGCGATTCCATACACTGGCCAACACGTGTCCCCGACACTGTTCCAAAACCGCCGCGCCACCAAATCATTTCACGCGTTAATCTTCGTACCATAACCACGCAGTGAAATCCACCTCCACCGTCCGATCTGGGCCCTCCCATCCGACGGCTGTCGATCTTCTGACCTGCTCGACCTTTAACCAACATGTGCGCACGTTAACAAAGTCATCGCACGACCGAGATTCAATCTCCGCCATCAATATTTGCAGATCGACGGCTCATATTCAATTTTTCGATTCCATTGCCCAGTCAACATTTTCCCGTTGACTCTCCGTTGCCCGATCCTGACCGTCGATCACCGCGCGATTGACGGCTCATATTCATCCTCCACCATCGATCACCCAGATTTGATCCTGGCCATTGGATGATGCTATCCAACAACCCACGCTCCTCCGCACAGTCCCCAAAGCAGATTGACCTACAAAACCGGATTTTTAACGTGTTTTTGCATTTTGCAGGGTTTAAACTATTTTTTCGCGTTTTTTAAGGAAGATTCAGAGAAGAAGGGTGACGACCCTCCCTTGTTCGATTCCTCCGAGGAAATCGCTCACAGAGTCAATTTTTCATGTCTCGTTGATGTTTTCACAGGCATCGATGCCTTACATGCCCTACGCAGCCCTCCACAAGAAGAAAATCATGAAAAACCGAGGCAGAGAAAGAGTATCAGTGGTAGAAGACAAAAATGAACCAGAACACAGCATATGTGGACAGATTTGTGGGGATTAAGGCTAAGACAGTTATCAAAAGCCTAATCCCTGCTCTAAAACACAGATTTAAAGGAAAACCTAAAGTGTTTCATCAGGAAACTCTCCACCGTCACCAAAAGAGACAAAATCATTCCTCCAAGCAACTAAAGCGCCACCTGTGCCTCAAAGTATTCAATCAAGAACTGAATTTATTGATCAAAGTCAGGTATTTTTCCTCGACACAGCCGGAGGAGTTATTTCTGCCAGGAAATTAATGACTGAATGTCGGCAGAGCAACCCTAGTGATACACAGAGCCTCAAAAGTCAAATGAAGCTCTCACCGAGCTAAATTCATGAGTGTAAATCATTTAATACAGTGGAACACCTGTATAGTTCTTCGTTGAGCCCCTCAAAGGCTAAGAAGACATTAATATCTGTATTAATTGGTTTTTGAGATCTTTCCATCAGATCTCACCTCCTCATCTTTCTATAAATACTTCAATAGAAGATGAGTGAGGGGTTGGTTGCTAATGTAATTACTGAAGCATTGTAATGTAACTGAGCTGAAGATTCTTGATTGTAGATAGGATTTCACTAGCTCTTGGAGCTCTGCTTGTAACAGATAGGTTAGGTTGTGAGGAGAGATGAATTAAAACACTGGATTTGAAGATTGTAACTGGTTTGGAGCATCAATACAAGTTTATTTATGGGATCCTGGTCTATGCTGACGGTGATGTTGTTCTTACTGTGACTTTTGTCTTATTTCTGTTTCCATTTTGTTTCATTTTCTGCTATAAAGAACAGTTTAAACAGAGTTAGGGCCTATTGTATACCAGTAACCTTCTCTGGCTGAGAAATCTTTATTTAGATGTTTTCTTCTATCTGTGTTATTTGTAAATGATTAATTCATTTTAGGCATATGCATGTTGGCGTTCCCTCATCTTATTACCTTGACTGAATGTTATTTTTAAATGTTACTTTCAATATATTTTGTGTGAAGATGAACTAAGGAAATTAAGGTTAGCCCTGAGTCCCTTTCTTATTTGCTCAACTATTTGATTGTTTCCCTTAGGATGTGTTAAAAGCTGACTAGTTTCAAAGTACTTATCAGATCTTAGGCCATTCTGTGTCATCTTTGTGATTGTCCTGAAAGCAACCAAGTAAGGAAGAGCTAGGAGAGGATTTGTGGTGAGCCCGACCTGCTAGTCTCTACTCCAAAGGTTGCCTTCAAGTTTCCCTTTGTTTTTTATGTGTTCTCTATTGGAAGTGTATCAAAGGCTAGCTAGTTTCAAAGTACTTACCAGATCCTAGTTTTCTTTCATGTCTTTCTTAAGTGCCTGGTCAAAGGCTGGATAGTTTCAAAGTACTTACCACATCCTAGGCTGCTCTTTGTTCTGCATCTGTTTGTTTCCCCCTTCTTAATGTATCATTCCATTCCATAAATCAAAACCTTAAAGAGATCCTTAGGCATAGATGACTTGCCCCATAGACCACTCTTGAACCTGATTTGTTTCAATTAAATCCTCTTATGACTCCATAGCCCAATGGACTGAAAACCTGCCATCATCTTTCATCTTAGCTAAAGCTTACTCTTGTTGCTTGCAACTTCTCACTTTTGAACCTACTTGCATATAGATCTTTCCGCCTCAAACAGCAACTATGTTCAACCATCCAAAAAAAAAAACAAATCCTTGATCATCATAACTAGCCTAATATCATCACTTTAAGCTTTCAAAGACAAATCCATCTTTGTACACATTGGAGAGATCCCTCTCCGGATTCAGGAGGGCTAGATTCTAGAATCCCAAAGTTGGTTGAAATGATGTTAACTTTGTGATCGGACTTTTGCCAATCTTGCTTATTACAGAGACCTAACAGTCAGGATACCCCGAAATAAGCCAAGTATATCTTGATCCAGTGGTTGTCTATATGGATAAATTGTTCTTTACAAATCCAACACATATTTCGCGCATGTCAGTTGTTTTTCAACTGTATCCAGATCCGTTTAAACCAAATCATGCTAGGAATTTTTATCAAATACCATTATCATGTTTTTTTCTGAACATGGTGAAAAATAGTGAAAGAATAGAGATATTAGAGTAGTTTCTTGACTGGTTGCACTGGCATTATTGTATCATTTAGAACAACATTAATTTCAATAGGGTAGGGTAGGTAGGTGTGCAAATAACCTCAGTACTTTGAGCATTTTTCCAGTTTTAGTTTTAGATTGTTTTCTACTTTTTAGTTCAAGTGTGTTCCAGACTTTAGTTTGCAGATAGTGTTGACTTCAGCTTGAATATTTTCAGCCACAGTAGTTTTGTAGCAAATCTAAGGTCAGCCCAATGGAGTAGTCTACTAACCTACGATGTTCTTGACACCTCCTGAAGGATCTGCCATCCCCAACTAGAGCCACTATTAGACTCTTGTAATTCATAATATCACAAGGTGACTGATTATTTCTTAGATATTTCATATTGAAAATAATATTCCATGGCTGTCATTTTTTTCTAAAAAAAGGAAGGGAAATCCTCACTATCAAGAACTTCAAAAGGAATTGATTTTCCTTTCAGTCCATTTGAAAGAGGAAACTGTTGCCGATAAAGTGTAATGGTGAGTACGCTTCATTCCTGCCCTCATTCATTTCATTTGCCCTATTTTACCCTTAATTTTCACAAATTCTAAATTCCAACGCTTGAAATTCCATTAAAACCATTCAAATCCAAATATCTATGCTTTCGAGATTTATAGCAGCTACAACCTGCACAACAAGCATTTTAAATATATAATGTATCAGCACCACACTTATCATATTATGGACCCACTTACCTTTATCGCATCATAAAAACATAACCATGTCGTGCTTCATTTATTCTCACTGTTCCAAAGTCCCGATGCGATAAAACCTCACCCTTGTCACTTTATCGCTTTAATTATTTCCTTACTTTTTCGCATTAGCATATTGCAAATATTCCTTTCCAATCCATCGCCATTTCAAAAATCTCCTGATGTGATATCAACTGTGACCCATGTCTCTGCCCTGTCAGTATCTCATCGCCATATCGCAAATATTAAGGAATTCCATTCTGCAGGTGGGCCCACTCCTTGCCACGTCACCTTCGCTCATTGCACGAAGCACTTTGCAAGCTCAGGAGGATAAGCACTTGGGAATATTTTATAAATGATGAAATGCGAAATGAGATAAAGGGATGGACGTGATTGTTTTCAAAGGAATATTTGAATTTATTTGAATTCCAGGATTGTGTGTCACTATGCTATTTTGTGAAGGAAAGAAAATGCGGGCATAAAAGCTCTCGTAAGGGACCTGACGCAAGAAGAAGAGGAAGAGTCAGGAAAAAGGAGTAGATTCATATGGCACAGTGAAAAAATTAGCATAACGATTAGATCAGGTCATCAGTAAATCGTTTCAGCCAAAGCAGAGCCAAATGTCAGTGTGGTTTTAACGTTTCCACTTTGGCATCACACTAGCCAGTTTCTGACCTCCCTGAAATCAATAACAAACTATTGTAGCCATTTTTTTGTCCAGATTTATATTGTCACCACCGTTGCATGGTTCCACCTGTCAAATTCTAGCTTGAATGTAATTAATGACAATCACTGCAGAAGATAGAGTAACTGATTTAAGTTTTAGTTAAATACTGCATGCATTAACAATATGAAGGAGAGGCCCTGGAAGGGAAAAACCATTGTAAAGGTATCATCTAGTTGTAAACATTCTCTTTTTGGATGAATGAAACGACACTGATGTTTCCAGATTCTTGTGTTATGATCTGTGGTGAAGTGCTTCTTTTCATGTAATTTGTCATTCTCCAGTTTCACATATTGTTTTCTCTCTTTACTGCGGATAAGAAAATTTTGTTCAGGATTTGTCATCGGGCACCTTGTTCAGTCTTGAAGCATTATCTATGTTTCCTTTGAAATTTAAATGCAGAATTTAGAGAAGTTATTCTCTACATTCACATTGAACCTTAATCTGTCCTCTACTTTCCCATTTCACAAACTGTAAGGATCCATTGGCATGACTAGCTTACCTGGTTACACATAATCTCAGTTATTCATCATTTAAATATTTTTACACCTATTTGACTCCATAGCCTAATGGTCCTCTTCTTTCTTCCCAACCACACATTCTCGAACAAACCCCTATGCACTAATAGCTAGCCTAAAATTCCCATCAACAAAGCTACATCTAATAGAGAGATCTCTCTCCGGGTCTAGGAGGGCTAGATCCTAGGCCCAAAGTGGTTTTGATTTTGGCCTTCCAACATTCTGTCTTCAGCCTTCAGAATTACGGGGTGCTAACATAATGGCGACCACAGTGGGAGAGATCGAAAATCTTGACATTTCATTTGAACTCAGAAATGCGAGTCAAAACATTGTATGATCCAATTATTTTCCAAGATTGGTCTATGGTTGTTGATGGTGGACAGACAACTAGAAACAAGAAGGTTTAAATCATCCACCTAGCGACTCCAATCCAGATCAGTTCCATTCAAAGACTCCATTGGAGGAAGAACTTGAAACATGACAAGGCAATGTGGAAATATAAGGTATTCAAGCCCAAATTATATTCAACAGATTTCTGGTTTTATCTGTAATTATGTTCTATATTACTCTAAGCCTGATCAAGAGTACGCTGCTAAATTTTACATTGATCATTTGCAAATTGATAAGCCTCCAGAAGCTAAGCCCCAAGTTGTATATCATTTACATACTCATACACCTGTGCCCATCCCAAATACGCCAGTGGAAGTATATCATTTACATCTCCTGCTCTTTCCAAATCCCCAAATGATTATAAGCCCCTTGCTTGATCTCCTATTCCTGTAAAAGTCCCAGAAATTTACAAGCCTCTATTTTTGCCTCGTATTCTCCATGACCTCCTTGCAAACTATAGGAATAATCTACCCAGATTTGATGGATAAAATGCAAAGATCACTATCGAAAATCACATTCAAAATGTTGAGGATTTTCTTGACCTGTTTGAGGTGGAAGAAGATGATGTGGGTATCTGGATGTTTTCCCTATCATTGCAGGGTAAAGTTAAAATTTGGTTAAGAATCTTCCAGCTACAAGCATTAGAAATTTTAATCAATTCACGCAAGTTTTCCTAGATAGATGGGTGGTCATTGGAAATTTTTTTCTCATCATAGAAGAGTATAACCATTTAAAAATACAGTCAGGGGAGACAATACAACAATTTTCAACCAGGTTCAATAAGGTGTATCATTCAATACCTGCCTTTATAAGGCCACCTCCAGGATTAGATATTTTGCACTACCAAGATGAATTTGACCCAGAGATGGAATTCCAATGAAGAGAAAGAGACACTGAAACCCTTGAAGAAATGCAAAATTTGGTAGATGTGGAAGCGAACCTGCTGAACAAAGAGGTAAAGTTAAAAGCAGTGGAGAAGGAAAAAATAGAAAAAGAGAAATTGATATGTTTAGAGGTAAAAATAGATATCTTGACAAATACAATCAATGAAATGATGCATGAGATTAGAAGGAAAGAGGAACTTGCTGTTGAATTACCTCATGTTCCATTAGATCCAGAAAAGATAGTGATCAACATTCTCAAGAAATTTTCAGCTCTTCCTCGGTATCCTAAAATATAAAATGATTATTTTATGTACTCAATTCACAACGTGGCCACAGATGAAGTTCGAAATAAGAGATAGGTAGGAAAATCTCTAGCAACGATGTATGTTAAATGACCTTGCATACAAAGATAATATTCTCAAATATGATTACCAAGAGGAAGATTATATTGTTGAGATTGAGGTTGATTGTTCAAAGCAACCATCACCATCATCTTGGGAGAAAGAAGCTTGGTTATCACAATTCAAATATGGTAATAAAACTCTGCATACTGAGCAAGATTGTAAGGAGGAAAATGCATAAAGTTTCCAAGTAAGTGAAAAATGCCTTCCTCTATGTTTTGAATCACTTCTGAGAGAAAGTTATAAACAAATGGTCAATAGTAGGATTGGATAACTCCCTCATGAATCAAAGGAAGAAATCATGGATGATAAACAATATGTTTTAGATCTAGGGGTTCAACCCTTGAGTCCTTTTGAATGTCAAATCTTAGACGAAATCACAAAGTTTGAAACATATGATGAATTGATCCAGATTGATTCTTTGACCTTATGCATTAATTCATTTATGATCATGAAAGAGAGTCTTGGTCACATTTTGGTTGATAATCATAGAGGAAAACATGATATGTCAGTGGAACCAATGACACAACCATCTAAATCACAACATGAGCCAATAGCTGATACGTTGGATGGTTTATGTTTCTAACGACAGTCTTCATGTATTCATAATGCTCTCAAAATATTTTATGATATGGATATAATTAGACAGTCTAGCCCATTGTCTGGTTTAGTAGAAGTATCGGCACATAATTCATCAGATAAAATGCAAGCTTGTCCAAAGTTATTGGAAGATAGGGAGAGCACATCTGCAGTACTAGGATGTGAAGTTGACTTGGCTGAGTCAGGATACCCCAAAATAAGTCAAGTATATCTTGATTCAGTGGTTGTCTATATGGATAAATTGTTCTTTACAAATCCAACACATATTTGGAGCATGTCAGTTTTTTTTCAAGTGTATCCAGATCTGTTTAAACCAGATCATGCTGGGAATTTTTATCAAATAACATTATCACGTTTGTTTCTGAACATGGTGAAACACAGTGAAAGAATAGAGATATTAGAGTAGTTTCTTGACTGGTTGCACTAGCATTATTGTATCATTTAGAACAACAATAATTTCAGTAGGGTAGGGTAGGTAGGTGTGAAAATAAGCTCAGTACTTTGAGCATTTTTCGAGTTTTAGTTTCAGATTGTTTTCTAGTTTTCAGTTCAAGTGCGTTCCAAACTTCAGTTTGTAGATAGTGTTGATTTCATCTTGAAGATTTTCAGCCACAGTAGTTTCGTAGAAAATCCAAGGTTAGCCTAATGGAGTAGGATACTAATGTACGATGTTCTTGACACCTCCTGAAGGATCTACCATCCCCAGCTAGAGTCACTGTTAGACTCTTGTAATTCATAGTATCACAAGGTGACTGATTATTTCTTAGATATTTCATATTGAAAATAATATTCCATGACTATCATTTTTTTCTAAAAAAAGGAAGGGAAATCCTCACTCTCAAGAACTTCAAAAGGAATTGATTTTCCTTTCAGTTCAGTTGAAAGAGGAAACTGTTGCTAATAAAGTGTAATGGTGAGCAAGCTTCATTACTGCCCTCATTCATTTCATTTACCCTATTTTACCCTTAATTTTCCCAAATTCTAAATTACAACACTTGAAATTTCATTAAAACCATTCAAATCCAAATATCTATGCTTTCGAGACTTTATAGCAGCTCCACTGCCCACAACAAAAGTTTTAAATATATCACGTATTGGCACCACACTTATCATATTATGGACCCAATTACCTTTATCGCATCACAAAAACATAACCATGTTATGCTTCATTTACTCTCACTGTTCCAAAGTCCCGATGCGATAAAACCTCACCCTTGTTGCTTTCTCGCTTTATATTTATTCTTACCTTTTCGCATCGGTATATCACAAATAATCCTTTCCAATCCATCGCCATTTCAAAAATCTCCTGATGTGATATCAAGTGGAACCCATTTCCCTGCCCTGCCAGCATCGCATCGACATATCGCAAATGTTAAGGCCTTCCATTCATATTACTTATCTCATTTTCCCCCGATCCCCGATTTTGCGATTTGCGATAACTTTAAAGTTTTGCGATTTGCGATAAAATTTAAATGTCGCTATTTACGATATACTTTAAATCTTGTAATTTGTGATACATCGTATCTCTTTTTCCTCCATCGCACTTTGCACTTCTCAAGTTTTAATATTTACCTCCACATCGCTCATAACAAAAACACTGATTTGTGATTTCTGGGTGGGCCCACCTCCTTGCCACGTCCCCTTCGCTCATCACACGTAGCACTTCACAAGTTTAGGAGGATAGGCGCTCAGGAATATGTTATAAACGTCAAAATTTGAAATGCAATAAGGGGATGGACGCGATAGTTTTCAAAGGAATATTTGAATTTATTTGATGTCTAGGATATGTATAGCTACACTGTTTTGTGAAGGAAACCAAACACGGGTGGAAAAGCTTGGGTAAGGGACCCGACACGAGAAGAAGAGGTAGATTCGGGCCAAAGGAGTAGATTAACAGGGTGTAGTGAAACAATCAACACAACGATCAGATCAGGTTATCAAGCAACCGTTTTAGCCAAAGCAGAGTTAGATATCAGTGTGGTTTTAACGTTTCCTCTTTGGCATCACACTACCCAGTTTTTGACCACTCTGAAATCAATAATGGACTGTCGTAGCCACTGTTTTGGCCAGATTTATCTTGTCATCGTTGTTGCATGGTTCCACTTGTCAAATTCCTACTTAATTTTATTTAATGACAATCACTGCAGTAGATAGAGTAGCTGACTTAAGTTTTAGTTAAATATTGCATGCATTAGCAGTATGAAGGAGAGGCCTCGGAAGGGAAAAACCATTGTAAAGGTATCATCTAGTTGTAAACACTTTCTTTTTGGATGAATGAAAGGACACTGATTTTTCCACATTGTTGTGTGATGATCTGTGGTGAAGTGCTTCTTCTCATGTAATTTTTCATTCTCTAGTTTCACATATTGTTTGCTCTTTATAATGTGGATAAGAAAATATTTTAGGATTTGTCATCGGGCACCCTGTTCAATCTTGAAGAAGTAATTATGTTTTCCTATGAAATTTGAATGCATAATTCAGAGAAGGTCTGCTCTGCATTCATATTTAACCTTAATCTCTCCTCTCCTTTCCCATTTCACAAACTATAAGGATCCATTGGCATGACTAGCTTGCCTGGTTAGACATGATCTCAATTATTCATCCATTTAAATATTTTTACACTTGTTTGACTCCATAGCCCAGTGGCCCTCTTCTACTGTCCCAACCACACATTCTCGAACAAACCCCTATGCACTAATAGCTAGCCTCAAATTCCCATCAACAAGGCTACATCTAATAGAGAGATCCCTTTCTTGGTCTAGGAGGGCTAGATCCTAGGCCCGAAGTGGTTTTGATGTTGGCCCTCTGACATTCTCTCTTCAGACTTCAGAATTACGGGGTGCTAACAACCTAGAAGGGTTGGTTCGCTACTAAAGGTTCTGTAGCATGTGTGGAAGGTCATATTGGTTGCGTCATGTCGGTTCCACTCCCTTAACTATACTTTGGGACTTTAATCACCTCATAGTATCCTCTCGTCACATGTTCATGCTAGCAGACTCGTTAACTTGGGTAAATGCGAGAGGAGGGTGGTTACACATTTAATGTTCTTGAAAGAACAATGAATATGACACTAGTGCTTCCATTTCCCAATCCACAACAATAATTTGAGATTAACATTAATGAAAGTTGGTATTGTATTTCCCCACTTTAAACCCTATTTTTTAATTATAAATACGACTTGAATTAGTCACATGATTTGCATGGGTATTTTGAAAAACTATGAATTGATGTAATATATTTTATTTTAATATATATTATTCATAGTTCAAGGAAGGGGGAAATCCTACAGAAATTTGAAGTCATGAGATGACACTATCGTGAGAAATTACTTATTAGAAAAAGTATATTGCCATAAATTAAATTCCTAGTATTTATTTTTCTAGAAACTAGAGAAGAAAGCTTTGTTTTCCCAGAAATTAGAGAAATAAATGGATTGCTAGTTGAAATACCAATGTCCAATAGTCATGAGGAGAGATGGAAGAGGTACAAGGCTACCCAAAGGTATGGGAAAATTACTTTTCTATATATTTCAAGATTGACCATCTAGTCTAATATTTAAATCAGAAAATCTCACAAAGAGCGTAAGTTGTCAAGGAAACAAATCAATGTGAGTGTGTATAGAGAGAAAATGTAAATTCCTTGTTATGGAAATTATGAAATAAGTCTCCAACCTGAGTTCAAAGAGAGGACCATGAATTTTATGGATTTTTTTGTGTAATAACAAAAAGCGCTAGGAAAAGAGAGGTTCCAAAGGGATGTTGGGAAGTGAATGACCCCCTTAATGTTATGTAAAACCACTTGTGGGAATTTTGTTGCTAGTAATAGCTATTAACTCAATGGGTTGATAGATAATATCCCAATTTCTATACATGAAGGAGAGTTTTCTTTATATCTTGACCTTGCAATTAACCTTTCAAGGACTAACTGAGACTACCTCTTATGGAATCAAACATGCCTCAAGGGTATCTAACTATAAGAACAACATAGTGAAAATGATCTTATGATTGGGTGGAGAGTGTCTCTCCCTAGTTCAAATTGAGGAAAAGATTAAAAACAATTTAGAAAAGTGTACTTGTATTTATTAAATTGTGTGTGTGTGAGTGTGTGTGTGTGTGCATATATGTGTGTGTGTGTGTGTGTGTGTGTGTGTTTGTGTGTATGTATGTATATTTTTATTTCAAATTTTATGAACGATGTTTTGAGTGTGTATTGATGAATTAAATCATTCTATATTTATGCTTGGTTACTAGTTGTAATCTTCATAAGAATGGGCTTGTCATGTGGAAATAGTTCTTTAAAAGTTGTTTACTTGTTATATTATGGTTGTGTATTTCCCTCTACCATAAGATGTCATGAGAAAAAGGTTAGAGGATACTAGTGGGTCTCAAACCAAAATTTTGGGTCTATACCAACCTATGGGAATACATTTTAGTATATAAGTAAGGGTATACTACCTAAGATAGCTAATAAAACTATTCTTAAATTAGAAGGCTATGTAAATTTCCATTTTTCATGCCAAAAGGAAAGCCTTAATGTCTAGATCAAAGAGTTAGAGGAAGGATTCTTCACAATAAATTAAATTTAAAGAGATAGAAAGCTTACTAAAAGGCTTCAAAACCTTGATTTAAAAAGCTAAGGAGAGAGAGAGAGTTCATCCATTTTGTTAAATTTTAGGGAATTTAGCCTTACGACCCCCTTTTGATTTCTTGAAAAGAAGCATGGGTGTGAGTGATGAATCGAGGAATTTTGCAATCCTTACATGTTGTTATTGATATTAGTATCCTTATAAATAATTTTGGAGACTAGATCTATATTTAACGGGGAAGACTAGTGTTTTATTTTAGACATTTTGGTAAAAACTGTCAAATTGTGTGAGACTCAAGGATTCAAGTTTTAGCCCTATCCCTTAGCCATATGGGTTAGTAGGGATTATGACCAAGGCATTAAAAAATAAGGGGATAAAAGGTGGAATATTAGTGAAGAGTGAATTTATCGGTTATACAGGTTATCTGGATAACTAAACATCCATATTCACTACGAAAGCACTAGCGGGAAAATTGGGATGTTTTGGTCATGTGGTATTTCTGAGAAATTCTAATGAAACTTTTAAGATGTTTGAATATCCAGATATAAGTATATCCAAACATAAAAAAATTATTAAATTACTCTGCAAGGGAAATATCCAAATCATTTGATATCCCAAATGGGTGGAATCACGAAAAGGATGAGCACTTCCTACATTATCCATGCTAAAAAATATTACATAGGGTGTCTAGAAATATGAAAATTTCTATAATTTTGCAATGAGGTGAAAACCAAATACCTAGATTCATATATAAATAATTCAAAACACACCGGGGAACACATGGAGCCACATAAAAAAACCATGGTATGACTTGGGGAGTGATGTCGCATGATGATGTAGGGAGTGATGGGACATGATGTTTTGGTGAGTGATGTGGCATGGAGGATGTGTATTAATGATGTGGAATGCTAATTTGATATAGAAGTGCTAAGAATTCGACGTGTCATCCTATATCGTGCTTATCGTGGAATGGGATGTGTAGTTTAGAAATCCAAAACTATGAAATTTTGTAAAATTAACCTTTTGGATTTTTCTAATGTTGGACGGATCCAAAATATTTGTGTTTTTTTATGAATCTAGAAAAGTGCAAAATTTTAGATATCCGAATGAGCAGAATATTAAACCCCATTGAGCATTTTAAGGTGGCATGATGATGATGTGGCTCAGATGCATGAAGTTATTGATGTGGATCCATGTGGAAGTTGTCATGGAGGTGATGGGTATGGTAGATGTTTCAAATATAGAATTCATAAATCTATATTTTGGTTTAAATGGGACCTTTTAGTTTTTCATAAATTTTAGTTTTTGTAGATATTTAGAAATTTAATCCATTAATTATAGTGGGAATTCATAAATATAGAATTTAATTTAGTTGGATTTTTTCGAAACATCTAGATCAAGATCTGAATGTTTAACCTATTGATTGAGCACAAGTTCTTGGATCTGAAAATCTATGGAAATAGAAAAGTTATTAGGAAAGTAAATAAAAATCCAAAATCCAAATATGATCTAGCAAGCCATATTTTTTGTTCGTGGACATGGAACATTGTGGTGATGACACATGGACTATGTGGATGATTACATGACACAAAGGGGAATTATTTTTGAGGACATAACTTGTGTTCCAAAATTCGAATTCAATGAAATTTATAACGCTAGAAATCTCTCAATGAGTAAAATACGATGGTGACCTTAGAAAGGAGGTTTGATATTAATAATGGAATAGGAAGTTTCGATATAGTAACATTTTTTTTTTGGTAATATTGTACATCCCATACCATCAAAGAAAGGTAGAGGTGACTAGGTGTGTTACAGAGTTGTATGAGAGTTAAGTTTCAACACTTTGATCGAATGGCTCAAGAGAGCGTGAGATTGGAAATTGATCATGAAATTTTTTCTGTTATGAGAAAAATTATGAGAAAAATGATTTTTGTAATGACAATTTTAATTTATATATATATTTTTTGAAAATTTATTTATTGGTTGGAATAGTATTATAAATCTAAGTCTGATTTATAGTTGAAGTGAAGCTTCAATGTAACGCCACTAGGCATATTTCGAAGGAAATGAATTATGTGAAAACTTAAAATATTTTCTTTTAATGAACTAACAATGCCATAATATTTTTAGCACATAAGAGACACATCAGTAAAGGTACAAAAAAATAGAATGAACCTCATATATCATAGATGAGGAATCAAGTGGAAGGAAATCCAGGGAAGGTGGCCTAGATATAACAAAATCATGAGAATCCTAAATGTTAAACTATAGAGCTAAAAGGAAGGCAATACAATGGTCATTAGAGCCTAATAAAATCAAACTAAAATAAATGTAGTGCTATCATAAATCTTGTCTAATATACAGATACAGTTGCAACATGATCCAACTATAAGTGATGTGAAGAAACTTCATCCTAAGAGGGTATCCAAACTTTTAGAGATTTATATAGTGATTACCAATACATGGAAGAGTTCATAAAAGGAGAGGCACAAGGATGCTTGGAAAGGTCAATGTAATGATAATGCATTAGCACACTCGTCTAGTGTAGATAAAAATAATTATAAGAAGTTTTCTAGTAATGAATCGAAATCATATTCTTATGAAAGGAAGAATAGGAGGCATTCAACAATGTGATGCCACACACTTTAGATACAACAATCACAAAGGGGGAACAAGCCGAGGGATGGATATTAGGAATAAAAAAGTATTTTTGTGTGAATGATTATTCTATGAATATGCAAGACACAATATGCATATCTAATTTATATGGAAGGTCTTCCATTTGGTGTTAAGACCTTAATATTTATCAAGGAATTAATAAAAGGAAGTTGATATGGAGTCAACTTTAATAAATACTTGAGGAAGAAATATTTATTAGAAAAATATTATGATGGGGAAATCATATGATTCCATGAAGTTTAATTGGGACAATGCACCATGGAAGAATGTGTAAAAAGACCTAGGGTGTGTTGAGGTATGTGCCCTACATTAAGGAATATAATAAAGTGAAAATATAGTTCTTTCTCAATTGGATTTTAGAATCATAACAACAATATAAATCAATTTTGATGAATGAAATAGATTGTGAGGTATCATTAAAAAGGATAAGTGATATGATGTCTAGTCAAAGCATTAAATGAAGTCCCGTAGGACTTTGAATAAGAAGGATAGATGAAATTTTAGAAGAAAGGGAGTTAAGCCATCCTAGTATAGGAACTCATGGGGAGGTACTAACTATAATGCACCAAACAAAAGTGTGAATAGATAGAAATAACCCACCCAAAGTGGTAATAAAACAATAAAACTTACCAAAGAAAAGATAAAGGAGCAAAATAAGGGGCCAATGACCTATTGTGTTTATAGAGAAAAGCACAAGCTACGAGATTTTCCACATATGTAATATGATCATAGAAGAATTTACATTTTTAAAGAGGCCACTACTATTAATGATATGGCTTGAAGTGTACCTCAAATCCATGTAGCGATAAAAAAATCACTAGGTAAACCACCATGTCTTTATGGTGGAAATGGAAGGTAAAATTTCCAAAAAACTCGTTTAAATTTCATTTGACCCTAGATCTAACCTTAACTATATTAAACTTGGAATGATTGAAGCATGTGTTTTATAAAAGCACAATCACAAAATATTATGGCTTCTCCAATTATATATGTGAACAAAAAGAGGATTACCAAAATGGTTACAATGTGCTAGTTCAAAATGAGTAGATTATGTGTTACACACGATTTTGTCACCATGGAAAATGATCGTCAGACTGGATCTCTCGCTATCCATCAATGTGTTCCAAAGGGTTTCCTTGCAATTAATAAACTTAAAAATCCTAAATAAAGTGATAATTTTGGGTAACAAGGTCCAAAATCCTACTTTTTTTTCACCTACGTAGTTTCCTAGAAATTTTTTGTGCATACATATCTCTTGCCATTAAATCCCACGTAGAAGTGTGTTTTGTTTTCCATTATAAACTACGCACACAAATGAACAAAAATTAAAAATAAAAAGTGAAATATATAAGATTTTTTGGGTGAATATATCCCAACTTAAAGCTTCAAGGTCATGCTTATTTGAGCCTAGGTCACAGAGCTAATCCCCATTATTCAAGGAACCCTCATCCCATCTTTAGTGGATCTCATCCTTGAGATAAGGATTTGAAACCTCCTCCTCTTGTCTTATAAATCAACCACATGCTAGAGGTTTTAGGAGGATTACTGAAGGGAGACTTACGCTGCTCAAATAAGGTTGGAGAGCTTATCATCCAAGGAGGAGATTCTTGATCATTGGGAGGAGGCTCACTTCATCAAGGAAAAGGTTGTGTAACTCCTCTATTTCTAAGATAATACAAATGATTTTTCTTCCCACTATGTTGTCCAATGGAATTGATAAATGGTTTATTTGGATCCTATTAAGGCGAAGGTTGTGTAACTCCTCTATTTCTGAGATAATATGAATTAGTTTTTCTTCCCACTATGTTGTCCAATGGAATTGATCAATGGGTTATTTTTCTTCTATTTGTCCATTGAAATGATATTAGGTACTAGTTTCCTTGCTCACTAGTATGAGTTGTATTGAATCATTTAGTTTTCATATGCCTTTGATCTATTATTGTTTCTATGTATGGAGATCTAGTCTTTGAGCATTGAGGAGCTTCATGAATCCATAGTGGGATCTTCATCAAGAATTGCGTAAAAGGTATGGATTCCATCTCTTACAATTCTAGTTCGTTATTGAGTATATATAAACTCAGGGAAATATTTGATCTCTTGTTTGTTTTTTACTATAGTCAGTCAATGAACTTAGGGAGATTGCCTCTGTCCGAATTGGAGATTAGTCTGCCATAAAGTAATGGTGATTCCACTAGGGAATATCTCATTCTTCATCATCTCCTTGTCTTGGTCTTTCAAACCTTGTCTTATATTATCGTCTCAAATTCTACAACATAGTGATGTTTTGGATTTCGTGATTTGTTTGCTTGAATTTTTATTTTTTCTTAAACCTTATCTACCTAAGCGGTCTCTCTTTAGTAATAGAGCACAAATCTAGTCATTGTTACCTTAGAAAAAGTGTGAATGCACATTGAACTACACTGTTTGTTTGTGCATATGCATGGAAATTTTGAAAAAATGAGTTTTCCTTTCATTAAAGTATTAAATTTTGGTTTTTAATCCTTCATTTTACTTGTTATTTCCTTCATATAGTGTCTGTAATTTTGATTGAGCGTTGAGAAGAAGTATTCTTGAGAATTCATTATTTTCATGAATTAGGGGTAAGGGCTTTGTCTAATTGCTTGTTAACCCATGAAAATAAATATACATTGATCTTGAGTTGTTGTCTTCCTATATTTTTCTTTCAAACATGTCATATTAAGTGATTATTTTACTCATTTGTGAAATATATTTTGGTTCATTGAAAGCTAGGGTTTTTCAAGGTTAAGTGTTTTGATGAGATGTGCTTATTTGCCTGAGTTTGGAAATGAAAGTCATTATTCCTATCAATATTGAGGTTTTCATAATTACACTTTATACATTATTGATTACAGAACATTCATTTGAGAAAATTCACTTTTAAAATTTCATTGGTTTCTTATGAATTTTGGAAAATTTTGAGTTCTTATTTTTCAAAGGAAAGTTTCATGGTTTTGAGTTGTCAAATGAATTGAAATATGGATTTCTGCATTTGGTTTATTGCAAAGTGAAAATTTGTATTTGTGAAAAGAGATAAAGTTGAATTAAGAGTTATTATGATTTTCTTTGAAAATTTGAAAATATCTTTCTTTCCATTAATTAGGAATTCATTGAAATGAAAGTATCACATAACATGTTCGATTTCATTAGAATTTTGATTCAGGTCATAATATCATTAGTTTCACATTCATTTACCCATTGATCAATAAAAAATTTAAAACATAGCGCTAATTTAATCAATTTAGAAATTTTTATATTTTTAGGGCTCTTTTCCACATACATTAGATGAAGTTGTAGAACTTTGGAATAGGGTAGTGAGTTAAATTTCCAAATCTACAAACAAACACTACAATATTGTGATATGGAGTAAATCCATTTATTACAATTTGTTTATGGTAAGCTCCTCTAGCAAGGGATTTCAGCATGATTGCATGCATTACAAACAGTGCCGAAAGGTACTTGAGAGTCACTTGAAAGTAAACCTCAAATTAACCATGTTGAGGAATTTTCAAGGGTATTGAGCTTTGTTACTCTTCCTTTGTGTGTAGGTCTGATCTGTGACTGTCCCCCCAAGTTAAATTTTTCTAATTGGTAACCTTAGAAACCATAATATTAGGGCTATTACCCAAGGTGAAGATGGAGGAGAAGTCTCTATTGTACCTAGAATACACATTGACTAGACTAACTTGGAGCTTTTTGGAGGGTATTATTCACTCGTGATGCAATAAGTGGAGATACTTCAAGTAGACCGTGTTCATTAAGTAGGTTGTCAGGGTAACTAGTTCCACCTGTTGTATCTTTATTTCATTTTTTATCTTGATCTCTGCGACGTTGGACTTCATCACCAACTAGTGATCTTGCTGTGAAACAATTGTTTGCATGGATTGATTCATTAGAATTACTAGCACATGTTTATTGTTTTTTTTTACCTTTTTAGAGACTTTAGGTATGAATTGTTAATAATATTTTAATTCTTAATAAATATTCATCGCAGCTAATTTACCGAGGCATTCAAGTAGAATGCATAGATTGTCCCTTGAATATAGATTGAGTCAGTTGGAAAAGATTAAATTTGAGAAGTCAAAATGATTAGGATTTGGAACTTAGATCAACCCGATACATATACCATTGTAGAATCTGAGACAGTAGAAACTAGAGTGGTTCAACCTCAAGAAGTAGAATCAGGCTTAGATCCATTTGGTCCAATAATTACTCAACTTTCTCATCGAGAATTTGATATCAGTGAGGTTTAAAATATATAGTATACTGAACCATAAATTGATCAACCTAAATATGACATCTCTAAACTTGAATCGACTTCATCTCCTATAGCTCCTACTCTTGCACCACCTTCACTACGAAGGAAACTAATAATTACAATAGGTCTACCTCTTGGTCTCATAGTATTGAATACATTACCAGAGAAAAGGAGGAAGAATCACCACGTACTCCTGTCTTTACAAGGTGAAACAACAATTTTCCCTAGACTTCCATTTGACTCTTTTCGACCAGACCATTGGTATTTTACATGTTCGAAATTTTTAGGTCAAGGTATTACACTCATCCAGAATTATTTTTATTTTTCACTAAGATGAACTATGCCATGAATTCTTTCTAGGAGTGTACCTAATTATACTTCAATCTTTCCAAGCTCTCGAGTGTCAATATTATATGGTGGTCGATTAGTACCTCCTAGATGTGAGTCGCTTTCAGAAACTTTTTCAGGAGCTTATCCTTCACCTCAAACTTCTACTTTTTCATCTAATATATCTACCTCTAATGATAAAGGCATGAATTCCACGCCTCAAATACCTTTGGCAACGAACCAGTATATTAACATGATATCTAGGAATTTAGGTAATCCTCAAGTAACCCCAAGTGGTGTTTACTACCTGCCTGAGATAAATCACCCTATCCTACACCTACATGACAACCTTTTGTTGGGTCATATCCTATGGTTGGATTACAACCTTTTGCCATAAATTATGAAAACTATGCTAAGATACCTCAGGTAGGTCTAGGTCAACATGTCGTGTCTCAACCCTTGGTTGGTGTTCCTTATCCAGGAATAAATACTATTTGGAACCCCAATTTTGTTCAAAATTATACCCAAGTTGCTCAAAAAGTGTGAGTTTTCCAACATGTTCAGCCTAATGGAAAATCTATTCCACAAACACCTATTCAAGGTATTCCAATACAAGTCCATCAATATGTCTAGGGAATTTCACAGACACATGTCCAAAAACTTGTCCAAGGAACTCCATTAACACCTACTCAGCAGCCTCTCTAGAGTAGTCCTCAAACACCTATTCAGTCTATTATTTAAACATTTTTTCAACAACTGTTTCCAAGTTTTCCCCAAACATTTATTTGGGGAGTATCACAAACGATGGTCCCAACTATGCCTCAAGTATGAGTTCAAAAACTACACATGTTATCCCTCAAGCATCTGCTTATCAAACACGTCCCAATTCCTATTCTACTACACATATTCTTGTGGGAAAACCTACTATAAGCATTATTCAAACACCTTATCAAGGTTAATATTTTCAAGTCCAACCTTTTCAGAGTCAATTTATTCAAGGTCAGCCTTCACAAAGTAAAATTATATAGGGGAAATATTATTTGGGACAAATGGTTAAAAGTACACCTTTCCGAAGTCAACCATATCTATGTCATACATTTCAAATTCCATTTTTACCGCAACCTGGTATGACTCATCCTCGTTACTCTAGAGGAATGCAAATACCAATTGAACAAGTTATTCTAGGATATCTTAGGTATCCTCCTCCAGGTACTGGAATTAACCCTTAGGGTTATCAATATTCACAACCATACCCCGACTGAAAATTTCCATTTATTACAACTACAGATTTGTTGGATTTGTCTCAGCTAATGAATGATCCTATCTGCTATTATCCGTTTTGGCTATTAATTCCTACTAAGTTTCCCAGTGACATTTCACACTTTGAAGGAAAAACAGGAGAGGACCTATCAAACCATGTTATGAGATATCATATTTGGTGTACGTTGAACTCATTGATCGATGATTCCATTAGATTATGCATTTTCCAATGAAATTTAATCGGTTCGACAAAAAAATGGTACATCGAGTTACCACAACTCTCTTTCCATAAATTCAACTCCTTAGTGACATCATTTTTAACACACCTTCAACTACCAATCCGATATGATACTGGTACCGAACTTTTTACTTCCTTGAAACTATCAAAATCCACTTACATTTTTTATCATATACATGAATTGAAGCATAGGCATTGTCTTGTCAAAGTTTTCATTCCCGATCAAATTTTAGTTGAATTTTTAATGAAATCATTACTTCCTATCATTATGAAATATGTTTCCAAAGGAGGTTTTGTAACTGAAGAGTAGGTCATTGCTCGTGCCCAGTATGTAGACCTTGTTTATACATAGTCTAGAACTTTACATGAGAAAATTCCATGTCTACCTTGCCCAGATAGACCAGACTCAACCCCTATAGGATCTCATGTCGCTGATGGTGTGATTAGTTTTTTTATCCATAAATCTAAGAGTAAAAAGAATAATTCTAAAAACACTCAGATATTGGTTATAGAAGATTCACCCAGCAAAAGCCCTTCTCCAGAAATTACTTCTGAAATTAACGTTGTAGACTCATCTACTAGAAAAAAACAACCATTCGGAAGTAAAAATAAAGGAAAAGGTAAAGTGAAAAAAAATTCTTCTAAAAAATAGAAACAAAAAAAAAAACGATCCCTCTAACAAAAAGAGGAAGCCCTGTTATCCTTGCTTAATTTGCGATAAGATCATTACACCAAGGAATTCCCACATCAGGAAGAGGTGACTAAATTCGTTAAAGGTCATCCCACTCCTATTATTTTGAAGGATCCTTTCCCTTCTCAAGACAGTAAGATGATTTCACATAATCAATCCTCTTCTTCCACATCGAAAGATATCACGATGATGTATTCACAAGTGATGGAAGCTACGAGATCTAAGGATTATGGATCTAAGGGTCCTGCTGTAAATGGAAATGACACTACCCCATCTAGTTAACCTTCCAATTCAATAACTCCTCCTTATGAACCATTACAGACTAAAAAAACAAATTATGACATGGTGATTTGACCGCCTCCTAAATGTGTTGTTCGAAAATTAGCTTTTAATCCACATGCTAGAGCTGCTCATAACTACAACATTGTTGAAGATCTGGTGATGTCTCCTTTCATCAATGTCAACCCTTGAAGTTCTACAAACATGTCCAACAAAAAGAAAATTCATATTGTCAGAAATCATATCAATTAATCCGCAAGATTCTATTCTTATTGTATTTCATCTTGAGAGCCTCATACCTAGAGTCCCACATCAATTGGAATTCCAGATACTAGTTTGTGTCAAAACTAAACGAGTCTTGCACAGAGTAGCTAAAAAAGAAGCTTCTACATACATTATGTCTATTACTTGTTGGAAAGCCATGGGTTCTCCAATTATAAATCAATCTCCTACCACTATGGAAGCCTTTAATGGAAGATGTTTTCATCCATATTGAATTTTGTATGATCTTCCTATAGAGTTATATGGTAAGACATTTTCTATTGATGTTGAAGTCGTCAATGCCAAATCTGATTACAACCTTTCACTTGGTCGAAGCGGGACCTATGCTATGTATGAAATGGTCTCAACACTCTTTCACATGATAATGTTTCGTCATCAAGGAAAAAGAGTGAAGTTAGACTAGTTTTCTTACTACACTTTAGAAACTGAATCTAATGGTAGTATCCATGTCATGGGGAAAACGATTGCTAACTATGAAGATTTTCGTGTCAGTTTTCTCAAACATTCTTCACTCATGGGAAATTTTTCACTCCCTCCACCGAATTTTTCTTCTAACATTTCCCAGGTTAACACGATCAAATCAAGCACAATGGAATATTTTGATCTATGGATTTAGCCTTGAGAGTCAGAATTGAACTCATATGGAAATGAGATACTTTTAAGCCCATTTGAATTAGCTTATCATGTGGTTCAAATGTTTTCCAATCCACCACCCTCTAAAATTGATTGAGTGAATGAGATCACGGATGATTGTTCTTAGTTATCTCGGTTAGAACAAATTTCATTTCTTGATCCCTTCAATACAATGTTTCCAACATATGAGAGCATCATGGAAATAATGAATTTGGATGAAACTCCATGGGACGATTTGTTAGAAATTTATATATTATAGATAAAGGGAACACATAAAATATGTGGAAACACAAACACAACATATAAAACAAGAGAGACACAAATATATGTGGTTCTCCCAACTTGGGCTATGCCCACGGAAGTAGCCAGTACTTCCTTTTTATTATCTAGCAAAATGAAGAGACACAACCTACAACAAATCCATTGTAATATCATCTACTCTCTCACAAATTACCCCTTTATATTTCTTTCTCGGAATATACACACGATAGACAGATGAAATACAATACCCTCATATAATAGAGGGTTTTTCTTCTAGGGAAAAAAACCCTAAATTAAACATAACTTCTACCGTAAAATCATCCAACTAATGAACGACCCATATTGACTACAAAATTACAATATTTTACAAGGTTATTCTACATATGTTTTTAGCTTTGGGGACGCTGCCCCCAAAATCCCCCACCAGTGGGGGGGTCCAAAAGGTCACCTCCACACCCCCTTGGACCCCCCTGACGAAGATTAAACAACCGGCATAATTTTTCAACCCGTTAAGTATAGGAGTCCGATGCGGCGATACATATAAATAAAGAAGATAATCAGGCTCCACACCCAACATGATTTTAGTAATCGTTCAACCTTTCTACCTGGCCTTGATAAAATCGAGAATGATTTTTCTATTGTATTTTCATCTGAGGTCGTAGATAATCCCAAATGTCCTGAATCAATTCTTCAAATAAAATATGAAAATAATTTGGGATACATATCTACAACAAATCCAATTGAAATATCAGTTAAATAAGGAATAATAGTTTTCAGGCTTCTGTGGTGTGAGTTTTGAGCTGAGGAATTCAAAATCTCCACAGTATTCATTTTTGCATCTACGTTTTGGGTCTCGATCAAGACCCATCATCAAGACAAATCCTACCAAGAAGAGAGGAGGTTTTCTAAAATAAATAAAAGAAATGAACGTAGGGATCAGGATAAAGCATAAGCCAACCAGCAAATGTCAGGAAATGTCAAGAAAAATAAATATGTAAAAATTAATAAAGTTTCATTAATGTAAATTTCTATTTATTTATTTTATTTTTTTCAATAATTTGTGTTTAGTTCAGTATTATGGTTATTTAGGACTTATTAATTGATTGTAATTTATAAAATTAAATTAAGTTTTAAGAGAAGATTTTATATGTGTATTAAGATTAGTATTAAATTACATGTTCCGTATTAATTATTATTTATGTAAATTAATGATGAATGTATGATACTATAGATAGATGCTTCTTAAATTATGCTTAATATTATTAAAAAATGTTAATTATAATATTAATTTGGAATGTCACTTAATGTTATTTAATATTAGTGTCACATTTATGGATTTGGATAAATATTTTGGGTTTTAAAGAGAGATTTAATATTAAATTATTATTATTTATTTATTAAAATGTTAATATTACTTATAATATTAGTTAGGATAATATTAAATTATTATTTTTATTCTTATTAATATTATCATTAATAATATTAATATTAATTATAATATTAATTAGTAATAGTCAACTATTACTAATAATATATGATAATTAATATTAATATTAGCGCCTCAAACTCTAATTTTTATTATAGGTTTTAATGAGGGCTAATTTTTAGGGGTTTCGTTCTAGAATAGCATTAATGGGCCTAAGGGGGGTATTTGCAAAGTGATGGGAATGATGGAATAAGTAGAGAAGGAGGGTCGACATAGGGTATCCATGGAGGTTATTACAGGGATGTAAGAGTAGGGAGGTAGGTAGAAGATGTACAACGTGGAAGTACGGGGACATAAGAGGGGAAGGGGAAGAGAGTGTAGTAGAGGAACCCACAACTACCCTAGAGCAAGGAGAGGGAGAACAGGGGTGACAGGGAGGGATAAGAACTATTTTAAAATAAGGAATTATTGAAAACATTCACATAGGCACTTCGTGCTCACTTGAAGAGATTCAAAAGTACAAAGCCCTCTTTCAAGAGTTCTGAGACATTTTTTTCTGGTCCTATAAGGAAATTCCAAGAATTTACCCTAACATATTTGTTCACGAGATAAAGAGTTACACCGATGTCAAACCTGTCAGACAAATATTATATCTAGTGCATCCATGAAAGGTTGTGACTATAAAATATGAAATTGAAAATTTATTCAAAGTGGGTTTTATATATCATGTTCCCTTGATTGATTGGGTTTCCAATATCGTTCCTAAATTTCTTATGTGATTTCCCGGAAGATTTATCATTAAAAATGGGTTTCCAATATCATTCCAATTCAAAAAAAAAAGGGACTATTAGGGTATGCATAGTACATAGGGACATTAGCAAATATTTTCCTAACCACAACTATCCTACCCCCTATATTTACCAAATTGTTCATGAATGTGCCGACAACGAAATCTTTTATTTTACGGATGGATTTTCTGGCTATAACTAAATCAACATACTACCTGCCGATAAACATAAAACTACCTTTATTTGTCCATGGGGTACGTTTTATTATCGAAAACTCCCATTTGGATTGAAAATTTTTGGTGAAACCTTCTAACGGGCAATGCCTCAAGCTTTTCACGATATCGAGCATATTTTGCAACCTTATTTAGATGATTTACTAGCTCACTCATTCAAACATGAAGATCATTTGATGCATCTGAGAGCTATTTTTATTAGATGTAGATGCTACAATATTCAATTGAATCCCTGTAAATTAACTTTTTATGTACAATATGGTTGATTTTTGGGATTTGTCGTGTCAAAGGAAGGCATTCATGTTGTTCTACTCAATTTTGAGGCTATTTTAAAGCTACGTCATCCTTCCAATATCCACCAACTCCAAAATTTGCAAGGAAAAGAAAAAAATATTTACGTGGATTCATTCTGAGCTACATCGAGCACCTAAAGCTTTTACTTGACTATTGAAAAATAGCTTCTCATTTACATGGGATGAGCTTTATCACAAAGCTTTTGGTGCACTTAAGCACGTGCTGACCCATACACCATTGTTGCATCTGGCTGATTATCATCGAGACTACTATTTATATTTAGCTGCCTCTGATGCCACCATTGGCATGGTTTTAGTTAAAGAAGATGAGTCCAAAGTTGAACATGCAATATACTATTTGGGTAGGAATCTCATGAAAACTGAGATAAAATAAACACATTTCGATAAATTTTCCTCGGTAGTCGTTCCAGTTGTCTAATGTTTTCGTCACTATATATTCTTGTGCAAAACAACAGTGACTTTCAATTGCAACCCTATGATGTAAATTCTTACGAGATAATTTCTAGGGGGAAAGTATTCTAAATGGATTGCCATCCTGCAAGAATTTTATTTAGAATTTGAAAAATATTAGTCTAAGAAGTCATTGGTGTTTGTTGAGCTATATTTTCCCTACAATGAGACAAAAAATGTGGTAGAGGATTCTCTTCCAGAATAATCTCTCTTTCTTATCAATAATTTAGATCCCTAGTATGGATATATTATCATATATCTCCAAACTCAAAAAATTTAGTCGAAATTGTCTTGAACCGATTGTCTTCTTATCTAGTACCAATCCCAGCAATACACTACTGTGGGAAATAGAATTTATCGTCATGGTGATGATTCCATTTTCAGACAGTGTTTGGCTCACGAGGAATCCGAAAAGGAATTAAATGATCGTCATTATGGAACTTGTGGTGGTCATATATCCAGGTTTTCCACTGCCCAAAATATATTTCACGCCAGGTATTTTTGGCCCTCGATGTTCATATTGTGATAATTGGTGATACTTGTGTGGATTTGTCTGGGTAGAAGGCTCTTGTTGGATGTGTGCACGAAGACCTTAGTCCTGTTGTGTGAGGACCCCACTGGCTATGTGTGCAGGTTGTTGAAGTATTTTGTATGAAGAATCTGGACTGATATGAATGAAGGAATGTTGCTATGGATATCTGAGTTCTATATGCATCTTTTGTTTATGTTATGAATGTTTCTGCATATTATTTTTTATTTTTGTACTCTGTACAAATAGATCTATTACGCAATTGTGTTTGGGTTTATACAAATGCATATTGGATGGATCTGAAGGTATAAGGATCTGATATTATGGTTTAAGGGTTACTGTTCGATTTATAGTTTATGTGTTAACTTGTGCAAGACATTCTGCATATTTTACCTAAATCTATCTACAAGGGTTTACTAGTTAGGTTTGTTGTTGCGAAGGTCTATTTATGGTTGTTTTAGATCTAAATGCACCCAAATCACTTAATTCTGTCCGAGGGTGTGGAAACCTAGTTCCAACACCCCCCCATACTGCTTTGGGTGAGACTTCGACTTGTGCAAGCAGGCCATTGTCGAAAGGGCCAGTAGTAAGAGGGTTTTGTTGGTTAACCTCAACTTCAAACCTAGGTCAAGACCCCTCAAGCCAAAAAATGGTTCCGTTTCTAGGACCAAGAGAATTTTGAGCGAGGTTGGGTGATATACAAAGGTTAGTGGCATCCATTAAAACTTGAACTAGAAGACTGGTTTGAAAAGTAGATTCAAGAAATTTCCCTAAAAGAAAACAGAACTAAGAAATTGTTTGTTGAAGAGTGGAAGAACAAGCATATTTTACCAAGGTTCACGAGATCTTATCTGTAACCTTTGTGCACGAATTACATGAGTGGTTATCAAGATTATCAGAATTAAAAACCTGTTAGAAGGACGATTAGGTCATGCATTGGACCCATGAATTGATCCAACTGTTGGAAATGTCTGATAATTCCATCACTAGGACTGTAGATCATTGGGTTGACAACATCTTGGGAGGGTTTGTGACAGAATCTATAGTAGATTAGTTTGTTTCATATTCTAAAGTTGAAAGAAGGTTCTTTAAGGGATTGAGAGGTAAATTCTTATGAACCCTACCTCTGCTAATTAAGATGCTATTGTGTGAAAAGGGGTTTTTTTGCAGCCACATTGAGTGAATGACCCCTGATCAAACTGAAAGTACTACGCGCAGTGGAAAATATTACTAGGTCAACTAAAAAGGGGACAGGTCTATATACAACCCTCTAAGAAACTCATGTAATCCAAAAAGTAGTAGGGCAGAGAACGCTGAGGATAGTCCTCTTGCTACGTGACCATCAAATTCGCGTAAGGGTAAGAACAATCCTACCCACCTACTGCCCTCACCTGCGGAAGATATGGCCATGTAGATGAAACTACCTACCTTTAAGGGTGCAGTGGATGAAGATATAGATCAACTGTGGTTCATGGCGAATGTGGTGTGGACTGCGCAGAATGTGAATACTGATGTTGTCAAGAGAGCGCAACTAGCTATGGTGTTTGAAGGTCGCGCTTTAGGTTGGTTCATGGGATACCTTTCTTAGAATGAAAATCCCACTGTTCAATAGAATAAGGATGTGCTGAAGCAGCAGTTCCAGAAGCCAAAGTCCTATTCAAAATGCATAGTAGAACTTAAAGACATTAGACAAGGGCCGAAGGAATTAGTCTAGGAGGTTGACTAATGGCTAAAGCAAGCTATCAATGATAGTGGATTTGACTACGACGATTTGTATAACGTCATTTATCACCATTATATACTTTATGAATTATGCATCGGCCTTGGGCAGCCCTTCCATTCAGAATTGGTCATATTTCTCAAAAAATGGTATTTCAAAACCCATACGTGACTCTCCCCGGAATTTTCTTCGTATACACGCATGTCCATACATAGCGAACCTCCGTATGCTATTTAAAATATTAAAAAAATATAAAATTTCCCTATTTTTTAGGCGCGATTTACGGTTGTTCCTGTAAATTAACTACCCCAACCCATGGCCTAACTGTTCCCCAACTAAAAAAACTAATTTGAGGAGGTATATATACCCCTCAAGGGAACGACCTAAGGGATGAAGAGAGAAAATTATAGATATTATACCCTGTTATAACCCTTTCCAAGTCTGATATTTCCCCTGTGCCTCCTGCACTTCCCAGATTTTCATGAAACCCTTGTTTCCTTGAGATGTTCACCTTCATCCTATGTGACATCCATTGTGCACTATCCTTGGAAGAAGTTTTGTGAGGATAGAGATGGACGGATCCAATGGATGGTTTTCTCGAGGCTGTGGTAGATTTCAGGTGATCTTTGCACTGTTTACTTACTGTACATGTTATCAATAAAATAAGTACCATCTTGTTCCTAATGTTTACATGTCATATATCTCTTATACATGCTTAAAGATCTTAAATAGTTCATTTATTGTTATTTCTATGAGATTATGTATGATTTTTTCTAACATCTAGAACACATATATGTTATACAACTAGGTTTTTGTGCTTGTTCATTGTTGGTTTGTAGGTTTTGGAGCACAAATATTTGTAGGGAGTTTGAACCCCACAGGATCTACTACAATTGAATGATAAACGGGTAATATATGCAATCCTTATTCTCTAGTTTAAAGAATAGTAGTCGGTTAAGTGAGTCCTCCTTGTGATGACATGCCCCTAACCTGTGAAGGTTTATCAACCCAAGACCTTAGGGTAATTTTTCCCATAACATAATTGGTGACTCCGCTAGGGATTACATCCGTGTAATTCCTAGTGTGGGTTGTTCTATCTGTCTTGTAGGTTCCCTGGAAGGTTTATCACCTTTTACTATCTAGTAAGTCTTTTTCCAATCAGACAGAAGTCCTGGTCTATTGGCTAGGCTTGTTTTTTTTTTTTTTTCCATATTTTTACTTACATACACTACTTAGTCTATACACAGTCACATATACCCCCTATATTTTCCAAAATAACCCGCGTATATCCGAGTTTATTTGGTTACAATCGCGTATACATGCTTGTTGCGTACAGCAGAACTGCGTATGCCTGGGAAAATTTGAAATTTGAGTTTTTGAACCTCTATCACTTTTGTGGTGTCTCTAAGGTGTTTGGACTGTGTTTATTGTGGTTGCATATCCATTTCTCTCTTGTTCTTGAGAAAACCTAGCCATTTGGTAAATTTCCTATTTTGTGTGATTGTAGTTGCGGCTGTAGCACCAAGATCTCTTCCTCGAGTTCTTGGCTATTTTGACCATTAAGAACAGTGAGCCTCTATTTTTTTGCTCTTCTTGGCCTTATACATTGCTTCGATTTTGGTTTTTTCCTTTTTTGACTATCTTGGTTTTCTTGATTTCTTCGACTAGCTTTATAGCGAATCTTGAAGAAACCTTTCTTGGTTTTTTGAGTTTTTGTTCACTGAAAGAGTGTGCTACTATTCTGAATCAGTTGTTTGAGTTTTTTCTCTTTCCTATTTGGGTCCTGCTATGAAAGTAGCATAGTTGGCTTCAGTACTTTAAAGCCCTTTTTTGAGACTCATTTTCTTGGTTCCGGTTCTTGGGTAGTTTTATGCTTTTCTTCTTGAAATATTTTTCTTTCCATTGTAAGTGAAAAGCTCAAAACAATTTCTTTTTTTCCATTGCTTTTTCTTTGATTTCATTTTTACGGTTTTTTCACATTTTTTGAATCATTTTTGTTGGTTTCTAATCTTTGGTTCTTGGCTTGGTTTTGAAGGAAGTCTTTTCTTGATTTCTCTCTTTTGTATCAAGTACTTTTTGGAATTTTTATGCATAGGAGTTCTGGTTGGAACTAGCCTTGATTTTCTGTCAAAATTGATTGAACCTTTTCTCTCTAGAGACTCTTTTCGCTTCTTCAAAGTTAGAAATATTAGAATTTGCATGTCATTAGTAGTTTTGCATTAAGTGCATTAAAGAATTTTAGTATTTTTCATAGTTTTCTGGAGTGTGTGAAGTGTGAGTAAGTGAAAAGAAAAACAAATATTTTTGCTTATTTAGTTTTGTAGAACCCATATAGAGATCTATTTTCATCGTAAGTGTTATCACCTAAAAAATTCTTTCTAAACTATGTAAGTTTACCTCATTTTAGTCATGGTGCCAAATAGGTCTTGAGTCATTTCATTCTTAAAAAAGGGTAAGTGATAGGTTTAGAAGTCTTAAAAATTTAGTTTTAATTTTCAAATAAAGTCCTTTAGGTTCATTTCATAACCAAATAGGTCATATTTTTCATTTAGGGGTCATGCCATGAGGTTTCGGGTTGAAATTCTGCAATTAGCCAAGAATCCACACTTTCATAGTGCCTCTAGTTCAAAAATGAGTAAATGCACTACGAAAGCACTACTACTTTCATAACGTGCTACGAAACTGCTGTAGCAGCTTTTTCAGTCATGAAGAAAAACTTTGTTTTCTCGTTTTAGTAGTCAACTTCCAAGGGGGTTTCTGGGAAACTAAAAACGAATTTGTGAAAACTGAAAGAGGTATTTCTTCCTAACATACTTATATATAAAAATGTCTCTCAGTTTCTTCAAATTCATTATGAAGTGGGATAAATTGATAGCTTAACTTGCACTACAAAACTGTTGTTACAAAATGTCCTGTACATGGCTGTTTAGTAGTCAAAATTCAAGTTCATTTTCTGGCTACATGCAAAAGTATTTTGGAATTATGAAATAAATTTCTTTTCATAACATATCTAGATATAGTGACCTCTCTCACTTTTCTCACAAGTGCTACCAGTTGGGAGATACAAGTCTTTCTTTGAAGCCATGTTTTTAGAAATCAGAATTTTCCAGTTTTACACATGTTGTTCAAAGACAGTTTCTGGACAGTAGGAGAGGTATTTCAAAAAACCAAGACAGATTTTTTTTCAAAACATAATGGTCTCCAAAAGCCTCATTCAGTTTTACGAAATACATTATGTATGAGAAGATACAAGCTTTGTCTCAACACTTATTTTTCAGATAAAAACAGTAAGGTAAAATGATCAATTCATAAATGGAAAATGAGGATTAAATTTTATGAAGGTTATGTTTTTGGTTCATATATCTGATGTTTTTTATGAGGCCAGTGATTTTATAGAGTTATGTCACCTTTTCATTTCAAATTTTGAAGACTGTTTAGAAGACTGTGTCAAAAATCAGCTCACACAGTAGTTTCGTAGCGCGCTACGAAACTGTTGAAGATCACTTTTTGCATCTTCATATGTGAATTTTGGAGATAAGGATCGTTGGGTTTCAAGTTTTAATGTTTCTTGTGGAAAGATGAAGATCACAGGTGAAGAATCAAATTGCAAAACAGTAAAAAGAATGGTTAAAGGAAATGTTTTATAGTGATGTAAAATCTGCGCTACGAAAACAGGCTACTTTCATAGCGCAAGCATATTTCATGTCTTTTTTCACTTTTATAATGTTTTCTCTGCACAGGTGGAGGATTAAATTTTTCAAGGGAATATTAGCACATGTGACACATATGAAATAGTCATTAATGTTAACAAGCTGCTTGAAGAGGAACATGGAAGTTAAGGGCTAAAACACAGGAAATCTGTCTCCTGATTTTTAGCGCAGTTTTTGGCATCATCAAAAGGATTACATCAAAGGTGGAGGCCTCATCCAAATTCGACCTCATGAGATTGTAGCTGGAAAAGGAAGCATTAAAAATTATATAAGGTTGTTTCAAACATGTTTACGAGTTTCACTCTTATTTGTATTAGGAATCTTAAAGATAGTTAGCTGTCAGTTTGTAATTAATAATTTGATTTGTGAGTAGAATAGGTGTCAAGTTGGAAATTAGAATTATCCTAATGATGGATCATGTAATCCAAGAATGTAAATGCTCTATATGAAGCAAGAGGTGGAATTCATAGTGGTGGGAAAAGGTTAGGAGGAACAGACTACTTTTGTAATGGCTTTGGAGAGACTGATATATATAGAAGCAATACAACTTTCTGGACCTGAGATTCTTAGTGTACTTCAGTGAGTTTTATCTTTTATCTTTGATATGTTTTACTTCCATAGTATTAAAAATTTTTACTTAGAATTCATGGAGGAACATGCTCTGACTTCCTTTAAGTGTTGAAATATGGTGAATTGAGTTCTTAAGTCCTATCTCTGGATGGTTTTATTCAATGTTTTAATACTTATTACTCAGAATTCATGGAGTAACATGCTCTGACTTCGTTTAAGTGTTAAGCTTTGATGAATCACTTTAAATACTTTCCTTTTGAATAACTTGATGTATAATTACTCAAAATTCATGTACCACATGTTTTGACTTCCTATGAACCTCAAGTTATTGAGATATTCTTGAATGCGTCACTCTTTCATTGAAGTATATACAAGCCTCAATTTTATAAGAAGAGCTATTTGTTATATTTATCCCTGTCACTGAATCCATAGCCCAATGGTAGCAAATATTCATTTTTCAACCTATAAATATACAAAATCAAAAACCACAGAGTTAGCCATCTATTTATAACTTATATCATTAACCTTGAGAGAGCCCTCTTAGGCTGTGTTAGGTCCCTATATTACTAGTATAGTCCCTTATTGTTTTTAGTGTAACCCCCTTATTGTTATTATTGTACCCTTGTAACCCCCATTTTGTTATTATTGTGCCCTTAAATTATTATTTTTAGGTCGTCTAGGATTACATTGTGGCCTACTAGGATTACATTATGGCCACATGGACTCCTATATATAGAAAGGAGGTTTTCTAAATTGTATCATCCAAGAATTGTTCATTTATGTAATTTATTGGAGGTTTCCCCCTCAAAGTGGCTTATTTCTAAGGCGTTGATATCTCTTTTCTTCTATTTTTGGAGCTGGTTACACAACATTTGGTATCAGAGGTTTGGATTCTAGGGTTTCGCTGCTCCAAACAGGTCATCGTGGCATTTTCGCTATAACTTTTTTTCTACGAATTTTTCAGAAGCTGAAATTGTTAGGGTGCGAAGCTGAAATCTTGAGGAAGATCATCTAAAAATTTCAGAGCTTGGTTCACAATATTTTTGGAGATATGATCTGTGGAATTTAGGTCTTTTTTCAGGATCCTAAACAGGTCATTGTGGCATTTGCGCTATAATTTTTTTTCTACGAAGTATCAAAAGCTAAAACTCATAGGGTACGAAGCTGAAATCCCGAGGAACATCGTCAAAATATTTTGGATCTTGGTTCGCAATATTTTTGGAGATATGATCTGTGGAAGGTAGTGCTTTTTGAGGCTCTTGAATTTCATCTCAAATAGGTGATCATGGGAAAAATTCATAACTCTCTCTCTGAGCATCAGATTGGAGTGCCGTAAAAATTGGTCGATATTACACAGACTGTAGTTTCGTGGCTATCAATTTCAGAGCCGAAGGACAAAACAGTGACACGTGGCAAGTTGTACAAGTTCGCTATACTGAACCAGTCCATAATTAGGTCATTGTGGGAGATTGGACACAAATTTGTCTTGGAGAATCCAAATCAGGTTAGACCTATGGCATTCGAAAGATAATTCATAAGGCTACGTCGGTACCAAAATTCAAATATTGAAGTGCTGCAATTACAGAGATAACCCAATTTCAATATCGAGCTCCTCAAAAGCAAGAAAAAGGTGTGTATTTTTTTTGCGACTTGCATAGGTCTTGTTTGAAGAATCAATTTGAATCGATTCCAAGGGAATATTGTAGAATAGATATCAGTATTGAGTTCTAAAATATGCCCCGTAAAAATAATTCAACACCCATTAAGCCTTCAGAAGGCTCTACTATGACTCATGAAGATGAAGAATTGCAACATGATCTATCAAAATTACAAGAGAAAGTGAAAAAAATTTCACTCTCGCAAAGAGCAACAAAAAATGAAACGAAAGTTTTGAAGAAAGGCGTGGAAGCGAAGATGGACGGTTTGAAGAAAGGTGTAGAAGCTAAGATGGATGGCATGGAAGCTGGCATGGAAGCTAAGATGGATGACATGAAAGACAACATGGAAGACATGAAGAATGATATAAAAGCATACATCGAAGGTTTGACAAAGTTGATACAAGAAATGTTTCCTAATGGTGAAAAGATAGTAGAAGAACCTCATGATGAGAACAAAATAAATGTCAATCGTGATTTCATAAACTCTAATGTTGGCAGGAAGAACCACCATATTCCAAAAATGGATATGAGGAAGTTTGATGGAAAGGATCCTGTAACATGGATACTACGGATGGAGCAATATTTTGATCTCCATAATGTGCAAAACACACAAAAGGTACGCATTGCAACTTTACATTTAGAACAAAATACATTTGTATGGTATCGATGGCTTTGCTCCCGTAAAAAAATTGTCACTTGGTCAATTTTTACGGAGGAAATGATAGCACATTATGAGGATACAGAGAGCAACACCTTCTTTAGCCAATTGATAAATCTCAAACAAAAGGGTTTAGTGGGGCAGCACATTGAGGACTTCCAAAAATTGAATATAAGGGTAACTAATATTCCAGAGGACCATAGGATCGATCTCTTCATAGGCACTTTAAAGGATAACATCCAACATGAAGTTCGTGTTTTGGAACCAGATTCATTGGAGAAGGCATTCAGGTTGGCAAGAAAAGTTGAATGTAAAATAATGGCGACAAGGAAGCCTACCACTCAATTCTATAAAGAAGGAAGTGTTGCTACGCCTAGATTTCCACAACCTACGAGGTTGACACCACAACAACTGGAAGAAAAAAGAGCAAAAGGGATTTGCTACAGTTGTGATAGCAAATACAGTAAAGGTCATAAGTGTGCTGAGAAGAAATTATTTTACATAGATTGTGAAGAGGAAGAAGAAAATGAACAAGAAGAGGATATACACCAGGAACCAACCCTAGAAGAGGAAGAAATGAATTTGACCATATCATGTAATGCACTGGCAGGAATTACCACTCCTCAAACTCTCAAGATAGAAGGACATATCAAGAAGAAAAAGGTAATAGTGTTGATTGATTCAGGTAGCACCCATAATTTTATTCATTGTAAGGTAGCCAAGGAATTAAATTGTTTCCTATACCAAGCACCAGAATGTCAAGTGATGGTTGCAAATGGAGGAACTATAAATTGCTCTGGAAAATGCCATAATATCAAGCTAACCATGGGGGAATATGTATTGACTAGTCCAATGCTTTCCATTCCTATAGGAGGTGCTGATGTTGTACTAGGAGTACAATGGTTACAATCTTTGGGGACGGTAGCTTTTAATTTTCAAGAACTTTTCTTGAAAATTTTTTCCGAAGGAAAGGAAGTCGAATTACGGGGTATTGAAGGGAAGCCAGGAAGGATAATAAGCTATAATGTCATGACAAAACGTCTAAAGAAAGAACAACGAGGTGTAATTGCACAATTATGCTCACTAGAAGTTCCGACATCAAAATCATCTATTTCTGCAGATCTCCAACAAGTCTTGGACAATCATTCCAAGGTGTTTGAAACTCCCAAAGTACTCCCACCTATTCATGATCATGATCATGCTATTCATTTGATTCCAGGAAGTGTTCCTCCAAACATCAGGCCTTATAGATATCCTTACTTCCAAAAGAGCGAAATTGAACGTATGATTGCAGAAATGTTAGAGGCGGGTATAATTCAACCTAGTCAAAGTTCTTTCTCTGCTCCTGTAGTATTGGTACACAAGAAGGATGGGTCATGGCGAATGTGTCCGGATTATAGGGAGCTCAATAAGCTCACCATTAAAGATAAATTTCCCATTCCTGTGATTGATGAATTATTGGATGAATTACATGGAGCAATTTATTTTACCAAGTTGGATCTTCGTTCGGGATATCATCAAATTAGAATGAAGACTGAAGATATTCCAAAAGCAGCATTTCGAACTCATGAGGTCCATTATGAATTTTTGGTCATGCCTTTTGGCCTTACCAATGCACCTTCTACATTTCAAGGGTTGATGAATTCCATTTTCAAACCCTTCCTTAGAAAATTTGTACTAGTATTTTTTGATGATATACTAATCTACAGCAGGTCTTGGAAGGATCATGTTGAACATGTTGACAGGGTGCTCAAACTATTGCGGGAGAAACAATTATATGCAAAAACATCCAAATGTTTCTTTGGAGTACAAGAGGTGGAATATCTGGGTCATATTGTATCTCACGAGGGTGTTAAAGTAGACCTAACAAAATTAAAGCCATTAAGGAATGGAAAGTCCCCACAACCATAAAGCAGTTGCGAGGATTTCTCGGGTTAATAGGGTATTATCGCAAGTTTGTTAAGAATTATGGGAGAATAGCAGCACCTCTAACAACATTATTGGAGAAAGATGCATTTTCATGGACTCCTGAAGCAACTAAGGCCTTTGAACATCTTAAAGAGGCAATGTGCCTAGCACCGGTCTTAGCTACGCCAGACTTCACAAAAACCTTTATTGTGGAATGTGATGCCTCAGGAAATGGAATTGGTGTTGTTTTAATGCAGGAAGGAAGACCCATTGCTTTTGAAAGTTTTCCAATCAAAGGAAAGTATTTACAGAAACCCATTTATGAGAAGGAAATGTTAGCAATACTGCATGCACTAAAGAAATGGAGAACTTACCTAATGGGAAGACACTTCAAGGTAAAAACTGATCATGATAGTCTTAAACACTTTTTGGAACAAAGACTATCTTCATAAGAGCAACAAAAATGGGTCACAAAGATGTTGTGTTATGAATTTGAAATAATCTACAAAAAAGAAAAGCTTAATGTTGTTGCAGATGCACTCTTAAGAAAGAATGAAGAGGTGGAAGCATTGCTTTGTGCGATTTCTATTATCCAACTAGATTGGATAACTGAAGCAAGAGATGAATGGAAGAAGGACAAAGATGTATGGACACTCATTCAAAAGTTGCAGCAAGATCCTAGTACATCTGATACATTTAGTTGGAAAAATGATTCCTTTTGGTACAAAGATCGCTTATATCTTTGTAAGAATTCCCAACTAAAACAAAAGATTCTTCTGGAATTGCACACTTCTCCTTTAGGAGGACACTCAGGATTTTTAAAAACTTACCACGGGGTGAAGAAAGAATTTTTTTGGGATGGCCTTAAATCTGATATTCGAAAGTTTGTGGCGGAATGTTTGGTTTGCCAGTAGAATAAAGTGGAAACAATTAAGACCCCAGGACTTCTACAACCTTTATCCATTCCAAGTCAACGTTGGGAGAAGATTTCAATGGATTTTATCACAGGTTTACCTAAGTCTGAAGGAAAGAGTGTCATCATAGTGGTAGTTGATAGAATCACCAAGTATGCACACTTTTGTGCATTATCCCATCCATTTAAAGCAAGTACAGTTGCTACTACATTTATGGACAGAATTCAAAAGCTACATGGAAGCCCAAGGGTTATTGTGAGCGACAGAGATCCGATTTTTACTGGAAATTTTTGGATGGAGTTATTTTGTTGTTTGGGTACTCAATTACCTCATAGGTCATCTTATCATCCTCAATCTGATGGTGAAACTAAGATAGTAAATAAATTTTTGGAAGGATATCTTAGTTGTTTTGTATCTGATAAAAAAACACAATGGGTCAAGTGGTTACCTCTCGCTGAATGGTGGTATAACACTTCCTTCCATACTGCAGCAAAAATGACCCCATTTATGGCACTTTATGGATATCATCCACCATCCATCACATCATATTTAAGGGAAAATTCAAAGGTTCAAGTAGTGGAAGATCACATCAAGCATCAGCAAGAAGTTCTCCAACTCTTAAAGGATAACCTGAATTTGGCACAAAATCGAATGAAACAACAGGCAGATCAACATTGCAGCGAGAGAAGTTTTGATGTAGGAGATTGGTTATTTTTACGGCTACAACCATACAAACAAATGTCCCTCAAGCAAGCTAAGAAGGATAATAAATTATCGCCAAAGTACTATGGTCCTTACAAGGTGTTGCAAAAGATTGGTACTATGGCATACAAATTGGAGCTTCCTGCTTCTTCACGAGTGCATCTGATTTTCCATGTTTCATGCTTAAAGAAGGTTATAGGTGAAAATCTTCCAGTTCAAACAATATTGCCAGAACTTGATGAGGAAGGAAAAATCATATTGGAACTTGAAGCGGTCATGGAAACAAGAACTCGACAGCTACGGAATCGATCAATTTCAGAGTATCTCATCAAGTGGAAGAACTTACCCACTGAAGATTCTACATGGGAGGATGAGAAGTTTATACAAAAGCACCCAGAGCTACTCAAGCGTTGAGGACAACACTTTTTTGGAGGAGAGGGGCATGTTAGGTCCCTATATTACTAGTATAGTCCCTTATTGTTATTAGTGTAACCCCCTTATTGTTATTATTGTACCCTTGTAACCCCCATTTTGTTATTATTGTGCCCTTAAATTATTATTGTTAGGTCGCCTAGGATTACATTGTGGCCCATAAGGATTAAATTATGGCCACATGGACTCCTATATATAGAAAGGAGGTTTTGTAAATTGTATCATCCAAGAATTGTTCATTTATGTAATGTATTGGAGGTTTCCCCCTCAAAGTGGCTTATTTCTAAGGAGTTGATATCTCTTTTCTTCTATTTTTGGAGCTCGTTACACAACAGGCCGAGGAGGCTAAGCCTCAGTCAAAAGATTGGTCTGAAAGAGTTACATGAAGTCTACTTGGTGAGCAGCCTATCAGGGTCAGATTTTGTGATAACATAAAGGACAATATTGCATTTTCATTTAGTATGTTTTCATTGATTTCTTTTGCGTTGACAAAATCCATCAGTTTCACTTTAGTATAACTTTGACTTAAGTAACAACCAATTTAAAATCAAGCACAATTAAAATCAACTAGAAGTTTTTGTATTATTGTCATTAATCATACACCAACCAGCTAGGTTGTAGGGCCTTGGAATAGGTGAGTGGAGATTTAACTCTCCAAGGCCACTCAAACTGTTAAACATAGAAAGTTTATTAAAGAGAGAAATGCAACTCCTTTAAGTGATCTGGGAAAGCTCTCCTCGAGAGAGTCAAGTGTGAGGGAGAGTGCAGGCAGAGAAGAGAGATACCCCATCTCCTATTTTCTGAATCTTGACCTAAGACCATTCCACCTAGTTGCCGATACAAATTGGTGCCCTTAGTTGCCTCTCCCAGGGACCACAAAAGTGACTGTGGTGGGGAATACTCGTGGTAACTATGAAAAAAATTGCATCACTTTCATCATTACTTCTAGAGGGTTCCCTTGCGAAGCTTGGGGACTTGCACCAGAAAAGGCTGTTGTCAGGAGGTCAGCATAACTATTTCTATTTCCTTCACTAGTAGGCCTGGGGCTTAAATACCTCAGAATATTCACGGAAGGTCCTCTTATTTCACTTTCTTGTATTTTTGTGTCCAGTCCTCATGACTCGGAGCAGAAATACTTGAAGGTCGCTTGATTGACGGTATCTTAGGAACTTTTTAGAGTGTGATCTTTGCTCCTAGATTGCTTAGCTTCTTATATTTTTTGAGTCTAAATTAACCTCTTAAAGTGGCTTTCCGATCACCTCATCGATCAAGGAGGCTTCGTGGGCTTTCTCTCGTGAGTTTCAAGCCTTCTTCAAGAAGGAATAGGAGTAATTCAGTGGGTTATTTCTACCCGGTGGTTTCGAACATAGTAGAGAGTGATCCTCCATCTGGGCTTGCTGTTTCTGCGAGTGGTCCTGGTGTTAGTGTCAATTTAGGGAGCAGTTCTCCACTCATCTCTAGAGTCTTGTTTCCAACAAAAGAAGTTGAAGTAGAGGAAGTTTCTCGGCCTCCTGAGTCTCTTCCATCTCCTCTTCCTACTAGTTTTCCTGATGTTCTTTTGTACATCATGCCTGAGTCTCACAGACCGGCTAGTACTTTTCCGTCATATTCCTTTATTTCAATGGCCACGACTGGGAATGCAATTTCAACTATGATTATTGCAAGTGTTCATACTTCTTGTTCAGTTGAAGGAGCAGGAACTATTTCCATATCTACAATCACTTCTAGTGCTACTGTGCTTGGCTCTACTTCTAGTCCATTTTTTAGGGGAAACACCCAAGCACATGCTTCTCAATCGAGCCCCTTTTCTTTTGGAATGCCCTCTAGTGGAATTCCTTATTTATCCTTTTCTGTTGTCTCAGTTATTTCTGCACCCATACCTTCTATGGCTAGTGGATCAACTTCATTTCAAGGGTTCCCCTTTGGAAGTGGGAATATCCCTCATTTGAACCCTTCCTTAGGATCCATGCCCTTCACCTCTCAGAATCAAGGTTTCAATCCTTTTTCCGGGGGTCAAGGATCTAATGTTTTTTCGGGATGGAACCCTACTTTTACAGCATTGGGAGCAGGGAATCAATTTTTCGTTGATCAGCAAGGGAGTGTTCCTTTCTCTTGAGCAGGTGCTTCTCAGGCTTTTTCTCCATTTTCAAATGCTTGGAAACCTTACCAAGGGGTTTCTTCTTCATTCAATACCTCGGTTGGAGGGAATGTCCCTATTTATAGTAACCCTATGTTGGGAGGGGGTTCTTCTCTGAATTCTGGGTCACAAGGTTTTTCCTATGATTCAACATTTTCTACAAACAACATCTGGCAACCTGGTGCCTCAACAAATATAGGTTATTATTTTCAAAATGTGGGGAATCCTTCCTATGAGGGATGGAATTCCCACACTCATCCACGCTTACCATTTATGGCAACATTAAACTTTCCAGATCTATCAAAATTGACTAATAACCCTATTCAATATAGTCTAGGTTGGCCTTCGGTCCCCACCAAATTTCCCTCAGACATTCCAAAGTCTAAAGGGAAGATTGGTGAGTATCCAACGAATCATGTCACCACTTTCCATTTATAGTGTTTGTCAAACTCCCTTATCGACGATTCAATTAGGCTAAGATTATTTCAATGAACCTTAACTAGAAAAGTGGAAAAATGGTACATCAAGCTGACTGGGGGAATTTTTGCTACTTTTGGAGAGTTGGCTATAATGTTATTAAACCATTTTCAGTTACTTGTATGTTATGACACCAGGACTGACCTCCTAGCCAATTTTCAGTAGGACAAAGAAACTCGCATTTCTGATCATATTCAGGAATGTAGAAGAAGGAAGAGGCTCATTAAATCCCAAATCCCGAATGAATTCCTTCTTAAGTGGTTTTTGGAATCTTTACAGGAAGAAATCTCAAAGGATGTATCCCTTTCAGGGGTATTTTCTGAAGAGAAGGCTAGTTTTAGGGCTCAGCAGCTAGAATTGATTTATTCTCAGGCTAGAGTCATTAATAAAAAATTTCCAGATGCTCCTCACTCCAAGTTAGATTTAGCCAAAACTAAACCTCGTCCTCATTGTGACGGGCTTATCGGTTCGATCGATAGCAGTACGGCTAACCTGCTAAATCAATTGTAGCAATTGTCTATACAATCTTCTCCTTCTGACTAGGTTGTGCCTTCAGTTTCAGTTCCTTTTCAACCCTTGGAAATTAATGTTGTTCATACTTCTAACCCCAAAGGAAATCAACAATCCAATGGGAAGAAGAAGGGACTAAATAATAAGAAAAAGGACAAGGATGTGAAAGGGAATGCGAACAAAACATTGTTACCGATGAAATAGGTAACCTAACCTCAAAACGGGAACTCTAACCCAAAAAGACTCAAAAAAAATGAAAAAACACCCCAAAAACAAAAAAAGTGTATTCGAGAATGCACTTGGTTTTTTTTGAAGGTCAAATTTCAACATTTTATAAAATTATGCTAAAAACAAATTTGTTTCTTGAAAAAATGATTGAAAAAACACCCTCAAAACAAAACCAGTTGATGCTGGAATAACAAAAAAAAAATTGTGTCATATTTTTGACATTTTTAAAAATAGAAATATCATTTTTTAATTTTTAAAATTCAAACATTAAAAAAAACCTAAAATTTTAGAAAAAAAAGAAATTTAAAAAATAAAAACATTTTAAAGCTTAAAATTTAAAAATATATAGGAATAAAAGAATAAAAATAAAAACAAAATAAAAATTTTAATTCAAACATTAAAAAAACCTAAAATTTAAGAAAAAAAATAAAAATAAAAAATAAAAAAAATTTAAAGATTAAAATTTCAAAATATACAGAAATAAAAAAATAAAAATAAAAACAAAATAAAAATATTAAATTAAAAAAAAAAACAAGTTAAAAAAGGAAAGAAATTATAAAAAATAAAATATAGAAATTAAATTTAACAAAGAAAAAGAAAATGTTTATTAAATAAGAAAAAAAAAATTAAATTTTAAAATAAAAAATTAAATTTAAAGAAATATATTAAATTTTATTAAATTTAAAACTTAAAATATATATATTATTGAAATTAAAAGTAAAAAAATGAAGAATTAATTAAAAATAAAAAATGAAAAATAAAATACAATAAAAATATTAAATTTAAAAAAATATATATTAAAAAAACAAATAGATTTTAAAAAATAAATTAAATTTAAATTATAAAAAAAAATAATATATATATATATATATATATATATATATATATATATATATATATATATATATATATGAACTTAAATTAAAATTATATATATTAGATTTTATTAAATTAAAAAAAAATGTTAATGTTAAAATAACAAATTAAATTAAAAAATAAATAAATAAATTTTAATAAATAAATGAATAAACAAATAAATTTTGAAATAAAAAATAAATTTTAAATATAAAAAAAAAAACAAACATTGTTAAAATAAAAAAGTTAAAAAACTTTAAAAATCAATTAAAATTGAAAAATTGAAAAAAATATATTAAATAAAAAATAAAATAAAAAACAAATTAATTTGAAAATATTAAGTTTAATTAAAATATATATATAATTTTGAATATACAATTTTAATTGAAATAAAAAAAAATATTAAATTCAAATAAATTAAAAAAAAAATACAAAATTTACTAAATTTTAAAAAATTAAATGAAAAAACTAAACATAAAATTTAATAATAATAAAAAAAATTAAATAAAAAAATCAATTAAATAAAAAAAATACAAAATTTAATAAAAATATTTTAAAAAATTAGAAAAAAATAAGTAAAAAAAAATGAATAAAATTAAAAAATAAAAAATAAAAAATAAAAAAAATTAAAACAAATTAAATTTCAAATATAAAAATTAAATTTAAAAAAAAAAAATTAATTTTTTGAATTAAAAAAAATTAAAAAAAATCAAATTAAAAAAAATAAATATTAAAATTAAAAAAAAAGAGTTTTTTTTTATCGTGGTGGCACCGCCAATCGGCCTCCCGCCTAGGTGGCGGCGGAGGCCGGCCGCTGGGCAGGAGGCTGATTTCAAGAATCGCCCTGAGGCTGATTCCGGGAATCGCCCTGAGGCTGATTCCAGGAATCGCCCTGAGGCCGATTCCGGGAATCGCCCTCGCGTCGCGGGAGGGCGATTCCCAGAATCGGCCTTAGGACGATTCCCGGAATCGACCTCCCACGGCAGAAGTCGATTCCCGGAATTGGCCTCCTGCCGCGGGAGGGCGATTCCCGGAATCGGCCTCCCACGTCCGGGCAGGGCGATTCCCAGAATCGACCTCTTGCGGCAGGAGGGCGATTCCTGGAATCGGCCTCAGGGCGATTCCCGGAATCGGCCTCCCGCCGCGGGAGGGTGATTCCCGAAATCGGCCTCAGGGCGATTCCCAGAATAGGCCTCCTGCCACGGGGAGGCGATTCTCGGAATCGCCCTAAGGCCGATTCCGGGAATTGCCCTTCCGCGGCTGGAGGCCGATTCCAGGAATCACCCTGAGCGGGAGGGTGATTCTTGGAATCGGCCTCCCGCCCAGCGGTCGGTCTCCGCCGCCACCTGGGCGGGAGGTCGATTGGCGGCGCCACCACAATCAAAAAATTCTTTTGATTTTTTTAATTTTTAATATTTTTTTTTTAATTTGATTTTTTTTTTAAAATTCAAAAAATAGCAAATTTATGGATATTTGTTTTTTAATTATTTGCACGTGGTTTTTTTCATTTTTTTTGTTTTTTAATGATAGTATTTTTTATTTTAATTTTCTTTTTCAATTTTCAATTTTGTTTTTTTTTTTTTGTAATTTGTTTTTTTTGTTAATTTTAAAATTTGTATTTTTTTCTTATTATTATTATTATTTTAATTTTAATTTTTAAATTTAACTTTTTTTTTTTGTATTTTATTTTTTTTATCTAAATTTTAATTTAGTAATTACATGGTTTTTTTTAATAACTTAGAAAAAAATGTTTTTGATGTTTTTTTTTTGGTTAATTTTTTTTTCTTTAAATTATGTGTTTTTTTTCAAATTTTGTCATTTCCTTTGATATAATTTTCAAATATTTTTGTTTTTTCTATTTATTTTTGTTTAAATTTTTTATTTTTACGAGTTAAATTTTTTTTATTTTTACATTTTTATTGGTTTTTTTTATTGTTTTTATATATATATATATATTTTTATCTAAGTTTTGTGTTTTATTACCAACATGAAAATCACCACTCTAAAGAAAAAAAGGTTGATGCTGCATCAATACGTTTCAAAATTAGCATGAAAATCACCGCTCTAAAAAAAAAAAAGTTGATGCTGCATCAATACGTTTCAAAATTAGTATGAAAATCACTAACATTTTAAAACAAATATTCATACTTCATAAATAAAAATATTAGAGTGTCGAAAATGTGCTCCGAAAAAAGAAGAAGGTGATTCTGCATCACCACTTTTCAAAATCGGGTGCTTTTTATGCTACAAAAAAAAAGTAGGTAACAGTGTGGTTACCTATTTCATCGGTAACATTGTTACAAATCCAACGATCATGTTGGAGAGGGTAAGAAGGATAATAAAAATAAAGTTAAGTTTCCATGAAAGTTGTGCACTGGAGACCATCTTATGCACCTCTGCCCTAAAATTCAAGATGCACAATGCTTGTTATCTCAATAGGGTTCTTCTAGTTCCTAGGTTGTACTGACAAACCCTTTTCCCCAAGGGCAACAATTACTTGCTGGTACCAATGAAAATACTGGGGCTCCCACCCAGGGCAACCAGGAAGGGGAAAATCCATCAAACATATACATGATGAGTGCTCACATAGATATCGCCACGAGATCTCGTGATTATGGTGAAGCTAAGCCTTCGAAAGCTAAGGGTGCTCCTAATAATGCTAAGCCACTCCAAATAGAGAGGCCTATATTTGAGCCTATACCTCAGATGCTGAAAGGGTATAAAAAGTGTATGACGATCAATCCTAATGCCAAGGCTGCCTAGAACTACTTGATTGTAGGAGCTCTGGCTCAAATTCCTTGTGCCGTGTCTGCATTAGAGGTACTCCAGTTGTGTTGGATTTTTCACTGCCATTGGGGCTGTTGATCTGAATAATTCTTTGATTATCACATTTTATATGTCAACTTTTAAAAAGAGACTTCCTCATCATATGGCTTTCCATATCAAGTCAACATATCGAAAATATAATATTTTTTTAATGATTGTTGATGATGGCGCTTCCATGTGTGTAATGTCTCTTGCATGCTGGAAGGCTATTATATCTCCTTCACCTTTCCCTTCAGCCACTCTTGTGACTGTGTTTCAAGGTAATTCTCACAGGCTGCATGCCATTGTTCTAGATTTATGCATCTGTGTTAGGGGTAAAATTGTCAATATCGAAGTTAAGATAGTTGATGCAAGCTTAGACTATAATCTTCTATTGGGGAAAAATTGGATCTATGAGATGGATTCTATTGCATATTCGTTATTTCGTATTGTTTGCTTCCCTCATGAAGGAAGGATTGTCAAAGTTGATCAACTGGATTGGTCTCCTGTAGATCTGAATGCATCTTCTGACTTGACTGTTCCCTTGGTGAATGATACCAAGCCACCTGTTGAGAATTTGGGGATTTGAATGTATACATCCTTGATGGGTAATTTTGATTTTCTTCCTCCTTCGGTTCATATCAATTCTATTTAATCCTCTAGGGTTCCTACTCAGAGAGATTTATTCTGAACTCACTATTTTTCGGACCCTTGGACCTTAACTTCTCCTACCTCCACATTAGCAAAAGGCCAAGTGGGTGGATTAGTATTTCCTATGTCTGCGGCTGAGATTTCTTATAGATCTATTGTTGACTCTGTAGATTCCATACCAGTTTCTCTGTCACCAGAGGAATTGGATGGAGATGTGGCTCCAACTTGGACTCTTAGCTCATTTTCTACTCAGGATTTCCTTAATAGCAATCTTCAATCTGAAGATTCCATCCTCGAAGCAATGACTGGTGTAGAGAGACTATGGTATGATTTGCATCATCGGTCTTATTTTCTACCAGACTTGCGAGAAGTTGAATCAAGTTTCTCTAGCCTTTAGTCTTGTGGTCCTGTTCACCCAGTCCTAAAACCTTAAGCACCAACACAAGTATTTTCTGAAGGAAACATGGCTGTTATTTCTGCTACTACCATGGTGAACATCTCCAGAGATCCAAACATTATTGGCAACGTCTTCATTTGAGTCAAGTGTTCCCCTGAAGAAATTCAAACTTACACCGATCTATTTCAAGAATTTAGGGATGTGTTTTCTTGTTCTTATGAGGAAATGCCTGGTATAGATCCATCTATTTTCCAACATGAGATCAATGCATACGAAAATGCTAAGCCTATCAGGCAGAAGCTTCATCTGGTCAACCCTAGGAAAACAACAACTATCAAAGCCTAGGTGGAGAAGCTGCTTAAGGTGGTTTTCATTTACCCCATTAGATTAACTGAGTGGGTTTCAGATCCAGTTCCCGTGGACAAGAAAAAAGGAACGATCTGAGTTTGCATCGATTTCAAGGACCTAAATAAGGCATGTCGTAAAGATAATTACCCCACACCATTTATAGATCAGATCATCGATGAGTGTGGGGGGAATGAGATTTTTTCCTTCATGGACTATTTCTCAGGATATAATCAAATCATTATCTGTCTTGAAGATCAGCATAAGGTTGTGTTTATTTGTCCCTGGGGTACCTTTTCTTACAATAAGATGCCTTTAGGCCTTAAAAATTCTATAGCTACCTTTCAGCAGGACATGTCTTACACCTTCCACGACATCAAACATATTATAGAGGCATATTTGGATGATTTAGTTGCTCGTTCTCGCAAGAGAATTGATCATCCTTCTCAACTCCATCAAGTTTTTGAACGATTTCGATATTATAAAATTCGTTTGAACCCTAATAAATGTGTTTTTTCTCTCACATGTGGTTGGTTGTTGGGATTCATCGTGTCTACAGAAGGGATTCAGGTAGATCCCTTCAAGGTTGAGGCAATAATTTAGTTTCCTCCTACGTCTTCAATTTGTCAACTTCAAAGTCTGCAAGGAAAAGCTAATTTCCTGCGGAGATTCATCGTAAATTATGCCAAAATTACAAAAGGATTTATGAGGTTGTTAAAGAAAGGAGTTCCATTCTTTTGGGATGAATTTTCTCAATGTTCATTCAATGCTTTGAAAAAAGAATTGACCTCTGCTCCATTACCGAGTCCACCCGATTATAGCAGGGATTTCCTTTTGTATCTTGCTACAACAGAATCTACTATTGGTATGGTTCTAGTTTAGGAATATGATGCTCTTTCTGAGCATGTTATATACTACCTTAGTCGAGGCTTGGTAGATCCTGAACTCTAGTACTTTCCGATAGAGAAACTTGCTTTGGCAGATGTTCACATTGTGCAATGGCTCAGACATTATATTCTCCTCCACAAAACATATGTTTTGGCAACAGTCAATCCATTTCATTTTGTTCTTAGTAGATGAGTGATTGGGGGAAAATACAATCGATGGATTGTTATTTTGTAGGAATTTGATCTTGAATTTTTATCTACGAAGTCCAGGAAATCATTAGTATTTTCGGAGTTGATTTCTGAGTTGCCCTGTGGAGAAGAGATTGCTTATGAAGAATAATTTTCCGATGAACATATTTTTCTCATCTCTTCACAGGATCTTTGGTATGGGGATCTCATAGTTTATCTCTAGACTGCGAAGTTTCCCTTATATTTTTTGAAAGAGGAGCACCGAAAGTTGCATCACTTAGCAAAAAGTTATCTGGTATGAATTGGTGATACTCTATATCATCATAGGGTCGATTCGATCCTTAGACACTTCTTAAATCTCGAAGAAGCTGAGTTTGTGTCGAATGATTTCTACAACGGAGCTTGTGGTGATCATTTATCTGGGCTTGCTACAACCCAAAAAATGTTGCATGCAGGATAATTTTGGCCTTCAATTTTAAAAGATTGTGTTAAAGCGGTCAAAAAGTGTAACCCTGGTCAAGTTTGTACTCGAAAGATGCGCGCTCATCTAGCTCTACTATTTCCTGTCATCACTATTGGTCCTTTCACAAAGCGGGGTATTGATTATACTACTTGTAACCTGCCTTCAGCTAAAGGTCACAAGTACATTATTATAGCTGTAGAATACTTCACTCAGTGGGTTAAGGCTATGCCCACTTTTGGGAATGGAAGTCAAATAGTGGCCCTGTTCCTTTTCAATCAAGTCATTTCTCTCTTTGGTATCCCCAAACAGATTGTCATTGACCATGGCAGTCATTTCCAGAACAACATGATGGCTAAATTGGCTTTAAAATTGGGTTTTCGATAGGATCATTCGTCTCCTTATTATCCTCAAGCGAATGGGCAAGTTGAAGCCATTAACAAATCCTTGAAGAAAATTCTTCAATGGAAAATCCATAAAGCTAGATCTAATTGGAATATCATGTTGTATCCTGCACTTTGGGAATACCAGATGTCGGTAAAGACCACAACCGGTTTCACTCCATTTCAACTAGCTTATGGATTGGAATCTATCTTTCCTATTGAATGAGAAATCCCTTACCTTAAGTTAGTATTTGAGCTTCTTCTTGACACTTAAAGTCTCGAAGAATGCCTTATCCATCTAGAACATCTCAATGAGTAGCTCCAAGATGTAGCTACGATGAATGAGGCGCATAAGAAATGGGTGAAGGTTTAGTACAATAAGGCGGTCAAACCTAGGGTTTTCTCTGAAGGTGACCTTGTCTTGGTTTATGCCCAAGAGAAGGATGCCTTAGGGGCAGGTAAGTTCAAATCTATGTGTTATGGCCCCTTTATCATCAAAAAGGTCCTGAAGAAAGGAGCTTATGCCTTAGTTGACTTTGATGGGAACGAGTTGGCCGAGCCCAGAAATGGGCTCTATTTGAAAAATTATTTATGCTTAGGCTTAGGCCTAGCACCTGCTTTGTTGTATATATTGTATTCTTGTACATATCTATGTTTCAATTTTTGGTGTGGTTCTGATGATTTTGATCTGCTTTGGCAGGTAATATCAGATTAAATGAGTCGTTTTGGCTTTGCCAATGGTGCTAGTAGACATACTCGGAACGTGGCTTCTGTGGCTTGGGTAATCCACTATCGATCCCGTAAGTTGTTAGTTTCAAGAGGTATTTACATTGGCCCTGCTTCGAAAAATGTAGCAGAGTATGCTGCAGTGGTCAACATATTATCGGAGGCAATATCTTTTGGTGTTAATTCGTTAGTAGTTTACTTGGATTCACAACTGGTGGTTTCGCAATTGAACAACACCTATCATGTCAGAGACCCATTTTTGCATCGATTGTTTTTTAGGGCACTTTTTTTACAACGTTCATTTTGATTTATTATGTTGATTCATATTCCTCGATATGATAATTGGTTAGAAGACTTATTAGCTTATCAAGCACTTGATTTCCATATTAATCATTCGTTAATTTAAAAAATATATATCAAAAACATTTCAAAATATACAAAATTTGGACCATCATGTCCTACAAAATCGGTATTTATGCCTGATCATGTCTATCATCAAAAAATATTACAGTCATATGATCAAATCTAAGGTCCCTGCCCAACATTTGTGTTCTGATAGAACATAATGGAAGTCGCTACACAGCAGAATAACTGCACCTAGTCTCATGATACCCCTACCACCTGCCTCTGGATAGCCTCTGGTAGGTCCTCTATAGTGGCCATAGGCACTTGGAAAGTCAAACTCTCCAAGTTTCTTTGTATTGCATGGAGGGTCCTTCTTTGGTCTTCAGCATCTGCCTCACCTCTGCGGTGCTTGTGCCTTTGGTAGCCGTTTGGCCTAAATGGTCCCATGTTTGCATCATGATCATTAAAATTTTGTAATTCATATTGTCCTATCAAAAGCATTTTTTCATTTTCCATATAAGTTGAAAAAAAAAAAATCATATAATCAAAAGTCAAAAAATAAAATCTTACCAATTGCACCCCATGCTGCTCTAGGTGGAAGAACTAAATTAGGATCTGCTCGCAAGTCCATCCCAGCATAGGGATAGTCCACTGTGATGAATTGTTCTTCCCACCACTAGAAGAACTCATCATCCCAGGTGCTTCGGGGAACTTCACTTCCCCCTAGTCCCTTCATCAAATCTTCCCATCGAGCTATTCTCGAAGAATAATGCCACCAAAAATGGTACCGTATCCAAAAAATTTAGTCTTTGACTTCCAGATAGAAGTTAATTATTTTTTCATATTTCCCAGCAAGGTTGTGCACCAATCATAAAGATAAATCAAGCATTCCATTGCTATACTTATATGTTTCCATGAAGCCTGATGTAGAGAAGTTGATCCTGCCACTCTACCATTGGTAAAAATAAGGATTTTCATGTACAAATCCTTCATATCTTTAATGGGAATCTGAGTTACCACCTTCTTTGCATCACCTAGGCAATAGATTTGGACATAATCCTCTACGTTAAGCCCTCCACTGGGCTTGCCATGTAAATATACTAGGTCTCACCTTTGGGAAAGTCCAGTAATAAAGTATATGTCTTCCACCTCTATTCATAGTGGCATCTAATCAATCATAAAGAAATATTCATCTAGTTCCCAATAATCAACCAGCATCTGAAGCAAATGAGCATTGCTTTTCATATTTGGCATTTTGAAAAATTTGAGTAACCCACAATTTCGAAGAATATCTAAGGATTGTTGGTCCTCCATCACTTCATTATCAATGGAACTATGCTCACGTTCTCTCCAAGTGATCGAAATCCTAAAGAAATTCATTAATTTACTAATTATATACAATTTTTTAATTTCACTCTGCACATAAGCGACCTTGTTTTTACACAGTCACATGTATACGTGAGTTTCTTGTAGTAAACCAGCATATACGTAAAGGGTTTCAACAAAAAAAATTTTTATTTAGTCAAAATTTTAAATTTTTTCTTAAAATAGGAACAAAATTGATGAATGAGATGAGTACAAGGGTTACCTGACTGATTTGAGGTGATTTGGTGGCTGGTTGATCCGTATTTGAGAAGAGGATTTTTTGCCCAGAGCTCCTTTTTCCACTTCGGCAATGCACAAATGATCAAAATGTGAGTCAAAATGTTCATCTATGCCAAAAATTTGAAATTGTTTCACAAATTTCATTTGTTTTTATTTTTTTAATTTGATTAAGGTTGTTTAACCTTTTGGCTCATAAGCATTGGGAAAACTATTTTTCAAGTACATTCTGCTGAATTTGAGATATTCCTAGTTTTCCTTCGGGCGCATGACAACTGACCTATCATGGCAAGTATTTGATTTCGAACCAGCATATAGGTTAGGGAATTCACTTTTTGTTGCATTTTTTCATACTAGCCTCCATTATTATTAATTTCCATAGGGTCGAGCCCATCATGTCATGAGTATTTAACCCATTTCACTCACCGATTTTTTAATCATGACTTGGTGGTAGAGCCATCCTTTACATGGGCTTCCTAGTTAGTTCCTCGCTAGCATTTATCACCCATGCTGCAATATATGTAGGCTCGGGAGTCCTCTTTAGTCCCGCCATGACTTATGTGTTGAAGCGTCATTCTTCTTCTTCTTCTCTATCTTTATTCTATCCATTTACCGTAGAGGCTCCCATATGTTGTCGAGTTGTATTATTGCATTTCATATTGACCACTTGTTTATCCTGGCCTTTAGCCAGCTTCATTTGGACTCATGTTTAAGCCCCCTTTTGACCATGTCTTTCTATACAAGTTAACCATGAAATCACTTTTCTTTTACAACTTGACACCTTTACCCATGGATGGAACATTCCTTTGAGTGTCACTTACTAGTTTCTGCCACCTTGCATTATGCATAGGATTGTTCCTATCCTAGGAGCTAGTGCATCCGTTTCCTGACACTTGTTTAATCCATCGTACTATAGGAATTCTTTTATTCCTTTTCAGGCTTTGCAATATGAAAAAGGCAAAAAAATTAAATATTTGGAAAAGAGTGGGAACAAGATATTACTTCCATACTTGATGGCAGCTACAGTGTCAGTTTTTTCGCCCTTTAACAAAGCACAAAAAAGCTAAGTCTTTTCTCCATTTGGCATGGTTTAGTTTTTGACTTAGAAGAAGCCATAACCTTGTTTTTGAGTCAATACTCCCATGGTTGGTTATCTCTTCCAATCATATGGAGGGTTTGTTTATGCCTTCTGCATGACAAACTTATACAAATTTATCATTGTTGCCATAGTCAACATGAGTCATGCTTTTTTTCAAGGGAAGTTAACCTAAGTCAGCATTTTTGCGGTGTCTCTTGACTCATTTTCCTGTCAACCTTCTCTATATTATCAGTATCTTGTGCTATCACATCAGTTATTTGGTCCTTTTCTCGTGCTGGTTTGAGAAGGTCTCCACTGGCTTCTTGTTGGTGGGTTTGTCTCTTATCAACTACAACATATTTCTCTGAGAGTAAACGTAGAGCTACACCCTAGCCCTATTTACATCATTGATAGGTGACCTTGTGCTCAGCATTTGATCAACATCATTGGTCTTTGACTGAGTGGTTTCCCTTGTGTTTGACTTCAGCTTACATTATCACACCTGGGATTCGTGTAGCACCTTGAATTCCATTTGACCCTATCGGTGGATATCTCGCCTCTTTGTCAGCTTTCATTATTGATTAGTTCATAGGTTTTCTGTTGTGCACTAGATTCATCTTGTGCATGTCAAAAATGTACTTCAGGTTGGTTACTTCACTTTACCTCGTCTGATTCCTTTCAAATATTGGCCTGCGAGTTACACTCGCACTGGACTGATGTTGGATGCCTTAATGCCTTCCTTCCAGCAGATATTTTCCCATCAATTCTGACCCATTGCTCTAGGAATAAGGTCTAGAGTCCTTTTTGTCAATACCTTAGGGTTTGCAGTCATCAGTGGCAGAATATTTGCTATCGACAGTGAGAATACATCATTGTCTCCTTATTGAAATATTCTTCCAAATTTTCAACTTCAACTCATTCATTTGCACTTGCTAGATTATACTGGAGCACCCTGACACTCATTATCATTATCGGTGGGTTGTCTCGCATTTGTTAACGGTATACATCAATGACCAGTAATCAAAGGATTTCTCACATGGTCGACCTCGACTCATTTATTTCCATTGTGTAGAATTGTTCCATAGTGATTAGTGAATACCTCGGGTTCACGTCAACATGTTTTGGTTCACTTTGATAGCTCCTTCTATTTTCTGCTAGTGACACCATCCACCCTTATATGTTGCAGTTTCATCACAACAACATCTTATATGTTGGATTTTGAGTTGTGTGTTGTTCCATTTGTTTCACCACTTATGATTTGGTACTTATAGATTCAATTGCGAATTTCATGATTAGATACCTTTGTAGCATCACTGATCAATATTCTATATGTGATACTTGGACATGATTTTGACTTATACTTCCGAGTAGTGATCAGATGATTCACTATGTACTTTACATTTCAGCTATAGTTGCATACATATTGGATCCACTTCATACTTCATATGTGGACATGCTTTTCTTTCACTGAGAATGGGTATGCCCACCTCAGACATGAGCTATATTTTTTATTTCTATCACTAGTTTTTTGGCAGGCTAAAATCTGGCGAAGTCCTCTCTAGTCCTAGCAAGGTTCTTTCTCTCCACATAATACATTTCGGCCATCATGTATCCCTTCTAACCTCATATATTAGGGGGAATCTATTATAGCATCATTTATCACCATTATATACTTGATGACTTATGCATTGGCTTTGGGCAGCCCTTCCATTTAGACATGGTCATATTTTTGAAAAAACAGCATTTCAAAACCCATACACAACTCTGCCAAGACTTTTTCGCATATACATGGGGGTCCATACATAGAGAACCAATGTATGCTATTTAAAATATTTAAAAAATATAGAATTTCCCTATTTTTGAGGCAAGGTTTACGGTTGTTCCTGTAAATTAACTACCCCAGCCCATGGCCTAACTGTTCCCCAACTGAAAAGACTAATTTGAGAAGGTATAAATACCCCTCAAGGGAATGTCTTAAGGGAGGAAGAGAGAGAATTATAGATATTATACCCTGTTATAGCCCTGTCCAAGTCTGATATTTACCCTATGCCTCATGCACTTCCCAGATTTTTAGGAAACCCTTGTTTCCTTGAGATGTTCACTTTCATCCTATGTGACCTTCATTATGCACTATTCTTGGAAGAATTTTTGTGAGGCTAGGATTGGACAGATCTAGAGGATGGTTTGCTCGAGGTCGTGGAATATTTCAGGTGATCTCTGCATTGTTTACTTACTATACATGTTATCAATAAAATAAGTACCATCTTGTTCCTGATGTTTACATGTCATATATCTCTTATACATGCTTAATGATCTTAAATAGTTAATTTATTTTTATTTCTATGATATTATATATGCTTTTTGCTAACATCTAGAACATATATATGTTTCACAACTGGGTTTCTGTGCTTGTTATTTGTGGGTTTGCTGGTTCTGGAGCACAAAGAGTTGTAGGGGGTTTGAACCCTGTAGGATCCATTACAACCAAAGGATAAACATGTAATATTTGAAATCCTTGTTTTCTATTTTAAAGCATAGAATTTGGTTAAGTGAGTCCTTCTTGTGATGACATGCCCCTGATCTATGAAGGTTTATCAACCCAAGAACTTAGGGTAACTTTTCCCATAACAACGATAATCAACATAAGGAATGGTTCATTACCATGCTCTTACTGCATCTGTGAGGACCTCTGGGTCAGCAGAAGATTGATTCTCAGGAAGAAGCTCTGGAAATTTCTTTGAAATTAGAAGCTACGCCAGGGACAATGCTCAATTTGGAGCGCTACATATTTAGAGAAAATTAGAATCTATGCACTTAGAAATTAAGAATTTACGAAGAGACCAAGGTAAGGAAGTAGGCATACATGTATGGTGCATATGCTACAAGGGAGCATGCCACACCAAGGATCAGTGTCCACTATTTTCGGATTATATGCAAGATGGGGGACTCAATCCGCTATGGCCTAGAGATGTTTTTGAGACTATTACCCTCATGCTATGGTGCGCTAATTTTCGGGTGCCTGGGCGACATGACACAGACCATTGTCTATGGTTAGGAGCCTATGTACTAGAACTGAAGAAACATTGGTGCAGATTCTACTCTTCAGTTGGTCATGATGAGAAAAACTGCATAACATATGACTTGATGGTAGATAGAGGAAACCTATATAGAGTGCAGGACAACCATTCCTCACTAGCATCTCCCTCCAGACGAGGAGATCCCCAGTACGAGGATGGGGAGGGGGGAGAGGTGGAGGCAGAGTTCGAGGTAGAGGGAAACTGATCTGCTATAAGTACGGAGACATTGGAAATTATGCGCACAACTGCTATAATCTTGCACGACAATCCTGTAGGTAATGTGGGAAATTTGATCATGTAATTAAATATTTTCCTATGTTGATCGCTAAAATGCAGGAAAAACAGCAGAATCCTATGTAGAACATACATATGGTTAACGTTGAACCGCATGATGATGGTCCAAGTGTAAATGTGATTACACGCAGTGGTGTTGTCACTGAAGGAAATGAAGAAAAGGTTGCCACAGAATCATTGATCAGAAAGGTGTCTGACAAGAATGAAGGCCTCAACCTACAGAAAGAAAAATATATTTTTATTGAGGCCAGAAAGGACTTCTCTAATATGGGAGTGTCTACATCAAAAAACAAAATAGAACCAAAAGCTGATGATGAATTCAAACCATTCCTACAAGCCTGCATTAAGCTATTGTGCAACTAGAAGGTAGTAGATAACCTACAGGCCCTGATAGATAGTTGCGTGGAAAAAGAATTACCTCGAGCGAAGACCAAGGTTGTGAACAATATTTATAAGAAAAGGAAGAGAATTGGTAGGGAGTTGTGCATGACTATGAAGATAGGTAAGTATGAGATGGATCAAGTCATCCTAGATCTAGGATATGATTCAAATTTCATACCTAAGAAAACTTGGAAAAATATGGAATAACCAAAGCTGGAATGGTCCACGATTCAGCTACACATAGCCAATCAGCAAAAGATCATTCCACTTGGGAGACTTCCAGATGTCTTGGTGGACATTACTGGAGTAACGATATGTGGGGATTTTGAATTAATACAAATTGTGGATGATGAAAACCCTTATCTTGTGCTATTAGGATTAGAATGGGCTATTGACATGGTCATCATTATCAAACTAAAGCGAAGAAGCATGATCTTCGAGAATGATGGGATACAGTAATCGTTCCACTAGACCCCACAGAAGGAGAAAGATACACAGAGCCAGTTTAAAAAGGAGATGATGTTGGCCATATCTACAAGCTAACTGCGCAGGATGAGAATTGGATCAACCCCACAATTTATGGAATGTTGAACTAGGAAAAGGATAATTCATGCTTTTCAGATTTGGATGGAAAAGTGGAGAACTGGTAGAATCTACTACATGATGTTTTTTGCTACTTTTCCTTAAGATCACTGAGGATTTCTGATGTATCTCCTTAGAGGTAAGGTAATTACCTTATTTCGATGGCTCTGGTAGTGTCATATTATTTTTAGCTGAATTTGAAAAAGTTGTCCTCGATGAACAAAGATTTGGGGCACTGAATTCATCTATGCATGCAACTCCATCACGCTGGTGGGAGTCACAGAAGGGAAATTTTAAGAACTGGGAGGACTACAGTCATAGCATAAATTTGTGCTTTGAGCCACCCGTTACCCCACAAACCAAACTATTCTATGGTTAGTATGATCCACGCAAGCACTTGGCTATATGGATGGAGGTATGGAAAGAAAAGACATAGGAGGAATGGGTTCATATGTTTATTCACTCATTAGGACCAGTGCCCATGAAATGGTATTTTGAAATTGAGTGTCACCAAGGTACGGGACATTGGATCACCATGACTAATGACTTCCTATCAACCTTTAGCTTGGTTGGAGGATCAGAGTGATTGGACGAAGCATTGCGGGATATAGATGTTATTTCCTTTGACAATTCGCGACTAACAAAGGAACACACTGTGCTAGCATGGGATGCGCAGATGTAAGACATTGTCAACTGCAGGAACCGATCAATAGAAGGCAATGAAGATGATCCCAAAAATTTCAACATCCCTGACTCCGAAGGAGAGCACGTAGTTGGAGGGCCCTCATTAGGAATGGTAAATGTAACCCAACCTATGAAATTGAAAGAATTCAAAATTGGGATGGAAGAGCTGCCCATGTTGGCCAAAATTGGTGATTAATGGGATGATGATATAGTAGGAAAAATTTCAGAGTTGCTGACAAATTATCATGATCTATTTACTACAAAGTTCTCTGAGCTTGAGGGAGTTGTAGGAGACCTGGGCGTTATGAAGATCACCTTGAAACCAAATGCACGCCCTGTCAAGCATCGTCCATATTGCTTAAACCCCAAGTACAAGAAAAATGTGAAGGAGGAATTATAAAATATGGTGGCTTCAAGCATTATTGAGCCAATCGAATAGTCTGATTTGGTAAGTCCAATGGCAGTTCAGGAGAAAAAGACCAGAGGAGAGATAAGGATTTGAGTCGATTTGCACAAGTTGAATGATGCATGTGTGAATGGCCCCTTCCCTACCCCGTTTTCTAATGAAATACTAGATAATGTGGGAGGAGAAGAAGCATATTCATTTACTGATGGATTTCATAGTATCATCAGATCCAAATTGCACCAGAAGGCCGTAGCAAGACCATCTTCGCCACTGAGTGGGGTTATTTCCAATATACGATTATGCCATTTGGATTGAAAAATGCACCTGTACTCTTCTCGCGCATGGTAGTAGTTGTGTTCAATGAATTCATGCATAAATTCATGGAGGTATACCTTTATGATTGAACAATGTTTTGATTGGTTAAGAACCATGTGACAAACCTATGAATAATGCTTGATGCTTGTAGGAAGCACTAGATTTCTCTCAACATAAAGAAATGTATATTATACGTACGTTTTGGGATTCTATTGGGACATATAGTCTGTTGCCAAGGATTGATGGTAGACCCAACCAAGGTAGCAGTTATCATAAACCTAGAAGTTCCCACTACTAAGAAACAGTTGTGCTCCATCTCAGGAGACGCCAGGTACTAGAGGAAATTCATTCAGGGCTACTCTTTGATCATTGTGCCAATGGAGAAGTTACTGAAGAAGGATGTGTCATTATTTTGGGATGAATAATGTCAGAAAATTTTTGAGCTTCTAAAGGAGAAGATGGTCATAGAACCTATCTTGACATTCCCAGACTAGTTTAAGGTTTTTCATGTGCATGTGGATGCATCGAGTATAGCACTTGCAGTTTTTTTAGAGCAGCCAGGAGAAGGAGACATCGACCACCCTGTTTCTTTTTCCAGTAGGAATCTCTTTAGTGCTGAGCGCAACTATTCTACCACAGAAAGAAAAGGACTGGCCATGGTGTATGCTCTGCAAAAATACAGTCACTATCTGTTAGGAGGGAATTTCAAAATGTTCACTAACCACTCCACTTTAAAGTGCCTGGTCAATAAGCTTGTGTTTGGGGGAAGATTTGTAGATGGTTGTTGCTCTTTTAGGAATATGACTTTGAGATTATTATGAAGCCCAAAAAACTAAATGCTAGACTTGATCACCTGTCACAAATCAAAACTGTGGAAGAACCAACCAGACTAGAGGAAGGGTTACCTAATGCAAATTTGTTTGCCATCAACGTGGTTGATGAGCACTTTGCAGATATTATTCACTTTCTGACCACTAGGAGCACGCTTATTCAGTATTCAGTACAATAGAAAAAGGATCTAGAGGTGCATGAAACTGATTTTATTTTGATTGCGAGTCAATTGTATAAGTTAGATACAGATGAAGTACTAAGGAGATATGTATTGGAGCATGAAAGACAGGATATCTTGGCCGAGGCTCATGGAAGGGTGGCAGGAGTCCACTATGTTGGAAAATCCACTACGTAGAAAGTATTGTATGCTAGGTTATGGTGGCCCACTCTACACAGTGATGTGCATACTTATTTCCAAGTCTATGATGCATGTCATAGAACAGGAAAGCCCTCGCGCAAAGATGAAATGTCCTTGAAACCATAGATGGCTCTGTAGGCCTTCGATAAATGGCCTATAGATTTTGTTGGGCCAATCAAACCCCCAAGAAACAGGACTGGTGTGCATTATATTATTACTGCAACTATTTATGTAACTAGATGGGTATAGGAAAAAGTAGTAATGGATTGTACGACAGATACTGCTAAGCACTTCATCTTTGATCACATTTTGACCAGGTTTGGTTGTCCAAATATTCTGATGAGTGATAGAGGTACACACTTCATTAATGAAACCATTGAAGCATTGAATGAGGATTTTTAGATCCATCACCAGAAGAGTACCCCTTATCATCCACAAGAAAATGGTGCAGTATAATATTTCAACAAAATTCTGGAGACTTTTTTCACAAAGATTTGTAATGCTGATCAGAATGACTGGGATGTCCACATATCTTCAATGTTATGGGATTATAGAACCACATGCAAGAACTTGACAGGGAAAACACCTTTCAAGATGGTCTATGGGAAGGAATCCATCATAATAATGTAATATATTGTCTCAAGCTTGGGAATCATTGCTTTCACTAATATGGCTGAACCTGACATTATGGAGGAACGCTTGGTGCAAATCGTTGCCTTAGAAGAGGACCGATTCCTTGTTAATTTCCATCAGCAAGTGTAGAAGGGGTGTGAAAAATCCTGGCATGACAGGCACATTAGGTGGACGGTGTTCAAAGAAGAAGAGGTTACTCTAATGAAGGAGGACCTCCACAAAATTGTAGATGCAGTCACTTCAGCATCAGAGGACCACTCAAACACCATATGGACCCAACACAAGGCCACAATGAACACTTTACAATCCACTTTGTAATTCCTACATCTTAAAATAAATACATTGCAAGCGAGCGTGGATCATGTGAGGCCAATGCAAGTGAGCCTATCGTATACTTCGATCATCGTAACTATAGGAAGAATAATCTACCCCTTCTTGGGTTTATCAGTTTCCATGGAGCAAACAAAATTGTGCACGCAGGTCCAAACCTGCCCCGAGGCCGGCATCAGCCTTGCGAAGCTGCCAAGTGGGCAACTTGATGCTCTACACACCTTCATATCAACATAACTGTAGAGCATAGAGGCACGCGCACAACAACATATCAGCGAGGTTGAGGAGCTTGCAGCCACAAATACGGTGGAGTCTACCCAGGCTCAGATAGAACAAAAAAAAGTCGTAGCTCAGCATCCGAAGCTAGAGAGCTTTATTAATAGATTTTGTGGTAAGATTCCAAATGTAGCTATCCCGACCTCGGCGGAACCACGTGCAAAAATTGAAAGCCTAGTCGCAGCCCTCAAAGCTTCCAGGTCTGGAATTCAGTCCGTAAGAGCAGATTTCGAGAAAAAATTGCTGCCATGCAGGAAAAGCTATAGCCTCAGACTCCCCTAGAGGTGCGTGCACAAGGGGCAGCCATCATCAAGAACGCATCAACCAAAATTTCAACATATGTTGCATATGGATCCACATTACTCGAGAAATCCATGAGACTATGGAGCTATGTGGAGACATATCCATTAGTCAAGAAAATTACCTAGGATTTGTGCACGAAGGAGTAGGAGTTAGATGACTTGCAGGAAGCATTGCCTACATTCATCCCTACTCAGAGAATGGAAAACCTTCAAACCATCCATGCATTGTGGGACTAGGTGGAGGAGCTCCACAACAAGAAGAAAATAGTTACATATCATATGAATCCATGCACGGATGAGGCCATGAAGCTCTCTCAGGACCTTGATCTGGCAGTTTGAAAACTAAACCAAATGTTCCAGAGTGTCATTTTGGCCACTAAAGGGCCGAATTCAAAGAAATTTGTAGAGACCATGCAGAGCACATCAGACCAAAGTGTGGGTTTCTTGCCATAATTTTTTGGTGCTATCCAAGTGCTACATATCAAAATGAATACTCCAATACCAGTGTGACTCAGGACGAGTCACAAGATTGTTTGGGGGCCCATTGTAGCGGGGTCCGACCATTTTTTCTATATTTTGTAATAGATTAGTCGTGCGCAGGGGCTTTGCGATGGTTAAAAGCCCCTCATGAATTGTAATGGGTCAAAGGGTAGATCAAGAGGCTGCAAACCACGGTTTGTAGACCATAGAGTAGAACGAGCTAATATTATAAATATATGTCTAGATCGATTTTAAGAAGCCAGTTTTTTGGATAAGTCTGAATGCGAATGTTAGCTCTGGAAACTTGGTGATACTTGTGCAGATTTGTCTGGGTAGAAGGCTCCTAGTGGCTGTGTGCGGGGAGACCTTAGTCCTACTATGTGCGGACCCCGCTGGCTGTGTGCATTAGTTATTGAATTGTTTTTTATGAAGAATCTGGACTAATATGAATAAAGGAATGTTGCTATGGATATCATAGGTTTATATGCATCTGTTGCTTTTGTTATGAATGTTTCTGCATCTTATTTCCTATTTCTATATTGTCTGCAAATAGATCTATTGTGCAACTATGTTTGGGTTTATATGAATGCATATTAGATGGATCTGAAGGTATAAGGCTCTAATATTATGTGTTAAGGGTTACTGTTTGATTTATAGTTGTGTTAACTCACGCAAGACATTCTACATATTTGACGTAAATATGTCTGTATGGTTTACTAGTTAGGGTTGTTGTTGCGATGTTCTATATATATTTTTTTAGATATAAAGGCACCCACATCACTTAATTCTCTCTTAGGGTGTGATAAACTGGTTCTGAGACCCCCCATACTTGCTTGGGTGAGACTTTGAATTTCGCAAGCAGGCCATTTCCGAAAGGGCTAATAGTAAGAGGGTTTTGTTGGTTAACCTCAACTTCGAACCTAGGTTAGGACCCCCCAAGAGAACATTTCTCGAGGGAAGTATCTCTATGTTTTTTATGTCAATTCTTCCATCCTTGAGCTGAATCCCTGCAATATAATGTTTCCTTAGATAGGTTGTATTTGCTTATCCACTTGGCCTTTACCCATACAACAATATTTTTATGCCTCTCTGGGAAATTACAGTCAAGAAATATATTTAATTTGAGTCTATGGTGAGTCATTGATCTCTTATAAAAAATATTAATCTTGAGCATCCCTTGCTCTCACCATCAATGTCAGAAGATCTAATTGACATTTCGTCCTCAGGGTCATCCAAAATTTCTATAGGTGATCGTCTCTTAAAGCCTGTAATGTTGTTGGGTCATTGAAAGCTTCTGCATCTTGGTTCTTGTGTTCTCTTTCCCTCCACTCCATATTGGCAAATAAAAAACCATGAAGATCACAATAGAGGAGGATTAAAAAACCATGTGGTAATATTTTTCAAAATATTTGGGTGTTTTCATTAATTTTTCAAAACCATCACTGTAGTGTGTGACTACCTTTGAGGAAAAAAGCACATTTGTGTGGCTTCTCCAAAGAAAATTAACACACATCATGGTTTTATCTGTGTAAAAAAGAGTTTTTTTTTGCGGGCACAATGAAGGGTAATCGTGCAACCCCAAGGGAACATTTTGAATTAAATAAATAACCCCAAAAATGCCAAAAATTATGGTTAAATTCAAACAAAAAACCATGAAAATGAAGATGATGGAAATATACCTTATACGTAGAAGACCTTTTTGATTTATTCCACCTGTTTGCTCATAATCCACCTCTAATATTTTTTCTAAAAAACCCTCTACTTCTCTCTCAAATGGTGAATTTTTTTATACCTTTTTTTATTTTTATAGGCTTTTTAGGTCATTAAAATATTATTTGATGCCTTTTCACCTTTGAAATTTCAAATTTGTTATTTTTTTACTATATTTTTGGAGAATTTCTCATAAATATTTGAGTTTAATGTGCATAACATAGGTTAAATAATAAAAATGAATAATTTTGGCAACGAGCAAAGTTTTATAACTTTTTCGGACTGTTTAAAATTACAAAAAAGTGAAACCCTAGAGTCCTCTTTTAAGCCCTTTTCAGACACTCTAAAACATGAATAGATCACCTAGTACTTGACTATTTGAACTTGAAAAAGTAAATGAACAATTGTCTATTCAATATAAGTTTACCCATTTTCAAGACTGAAATAGACTATTTACGAAGAAAGTTATACCTTGACCAATCATGTTCAATAGAGTTCTCTCTTGCATTATTTTATCCTTTCTTGGGCTCGAGAGACTAAATTTACATAAAAGGACATCGTGGAGTTCACTTATGTTTTTCTCCTTAAATATGAAAAAAACCAAGCTTTACTTTCTTCGGGCTCATTAAAATTTTACGTTGAAAGAGTTAAATGACTTTTCTTTCATGTCTTTTCAAAACTATTTAAACACAAAAATGACATCGAGTTATCCCTTAACTAGACTCGTTAAACATAAATTTTTATAGGAGTTTTCAATCATGACAAGATTGAACCACTCCTTCCTAGGGTTCATTAAAAATACTTCAAAGGACTCATCCGAAGGATGACATTATAGCACATAAAAATGTTATCCTACTCAAGCTTGAAAAAAATAAATAGGCATCTGTCGGTGATGGTGGGTGGAAATTGGGAAGAGACATTAATTTTTTGTATCTTATTAAAGGAAATATGTCTCTCTTGAACATGAGACTCTGTCACATTTGTGTCTGGGTTGGGAAATCCATTTGTCTCACAAGTAATCAAACCTCATTAAAAGTCTTATGCTGGTTTTGACTATCATTGTTGAGTCAAAATTTTCCAATTCAATGTGTCATGTCACCAATATGTTCAAGACAAGTATAACCTTAGTCTAGATTACCTTGCAATTTGTAGCCTTCAATCACTCTGACCAGCCCTAATTCAGTCCTGAATCACTCATAAAATTTCTTTAGCACTTGACATGAGTTTCCTGTTATAGTCCCTCCTATGACATGTCACTTCCTATCAAATTCAGCTCACTATCTAGGATGTTGAACTAGAAACCTTCTTCAGTACCTTGAGGCATGCATTCCTTAATGGTAGGTTTATCGCCTTTGACGACATATTCTCATAATTGACCTTTGATTGAATGATTCTATGAGTGTTTGGCCTCAAGGCATACTTTCACACTTCATAAATTGTATTGGGATTACCTTGAGAGCCATTGTAATTATTGGTGGTTTCTCTTGCACTTGTTAACGGTTCACATCATTGACTGATATCATGTGGCTTGTACCATTTTCGACTTTGATACATTCACTCACATGGTTACATTCCTACTATGGATCGAGAGATGTAGATCAAGACCCTAGATCTAGTTTCATCCATCCATGCTGCATGGAGTTTTGTATTCATGATTTTGCAGATAGATCCATATTTTATGGTTGCGTCCATACTATGTCTACTATTGACTTGGATCTTTATGTATTTCCCTACTAATTCATCGATTTATGTTTACTATGAGTATGGGAATGCCTACCTTAGTGATGATTATATATTTCATTGTAACCTTTGATTTATTGTTGTAGGTCTCCAACCACGGTCTCTCATCTGATATTTTGCATGAAAAAGCATTTAAGTCCTCAAATATCCTTTCTAAATTTGCACTTTAGGTGGAAATATGTTACACATAATTTTATCACCATGGAAAATGATCGTCAAACTACATATTTTACTATCCATCAATGTGTTCCAAGGCATTCCCTTGCATTTATTAAACTTAAACATCCTAAAGAAAGTGATAATTATTGGTAACAACTTCCAAAGCCTAATTTTGGTCACCTGCACAGTTTTCTAGCCATTTTATGATCATACACAGCTCTTACCATTAAAGCATGCTCATAATTGTTCTCTATCTTCCACTATAAACTACATCATGACTCAACAAAAATAAAAAATTAAAATTGAAATCTAGAAGCTTTTTTTTTGCGAATATATCCCAATTTAAAAATTCAAGTTCAAGCTTATTCGAGCTTGGCCCCTCTTATCATGGAGTTAATTCACATTCTTCAACGAACCCTCATCCCACCTTTAGTGGATCTCATCCTTGAGATAAGGATCTGGAATCTCCTCCTCTTGGTCTATCAATATACAATGGGCTAGAGGGTTTAGGAGGATTACTAAAGGTAGACTTATGATTCTCAAATAAGGTTGGAGATATTATCATCCACGAAGAAGATATTTTATCATTAGGAGGAGTCTCACTTCAACAAGGCCAAGGTTGTGTAGCTCCTCAATTCTTGAGATAATACAAATGAGTTTTTCTTCCCACTATGTTGTCCAATGGAACGGATAAATGGTTTATTTTGCTTCTATTTGTCCATTGAAATGATATTAGGTAATAATCTCCTTGATCACCAGTATGAGTTTTATTGAACCATTTATCTTTCATATTCCTTTTATCTCTTTTATTTTCTATGTCTGAAAATCTAGTATCTAAGCATTGAGGAGCTGCATCAAGCAATAGAGGGATCTTCATCATGCGTTTTGTAAAAGGTATGGATTCCATCTCTTACGATGCTAGTTTATGATTCACTATAGAAAAACTTAGGGAAATAGTTGCTCACTTGTATTTTTGTTACTAGGGTCAGTCATTGAACCTACAGAGACTTAACCTATCCACATTGGCAATTAGGCCTCCGTAACTTTATGCACCCAAGCCACTTTGAACATGCTAACTTTGGGGTCAATAACATGCTTATTGGCATCAACTAGATGGAAACACATAAATCCAACTTATATAATTACAATAAAACCTTAGAATGCATAAATTATGAATCAAAATGGAAGATGCTACAAGGAGTACAAAAGCATGTGTCTCTTGTAAAAATTTGCTGAATAATGAAGATTTATTCACTGAGATTAACCTGATCATACACAAATTCAATTTGCTACATAACACATAATATCTTCTACAAATTAATCATCACATGCGGAAAATAAAACAAGCGGTAGAACATCAATTCACACACATAGAACGCAGCATGTATGGGGAAAGCTTATAGCTGAAAACCCCCAGCTATATGTATCATATAAATGGATGAGAACATGTAACTTTACACAATACAATACTCCTCACAAGTACTCAGTACTGTCTCCAAAAGCTACACACAAAACTAGCTCAGTTTGAACAAGTCGCGGGTTCAAAACTCCTCCACTAGCTGCCTGCCTCTACTGCACAATCCAAAAGGAGAGAATAGGCTGAAACAATTCGAATTCATCTTTATTGAACAGCACAATCATCATTGGCATACTCATCCCACTGATTGTGCAAATATCATGCACAACTAATGTACAACTGCTGTAGATCTCACCCTTTCATCTACCTCTTCCACTGGTCTTTCACTGAACTGTCCATGCACTGAGTTAACTGATGTGTTATTTAGTTGAATAATGAGTTAATAATTAGTGAATTAAATAATATTTAATTCACCCAACACATTTCTAGTGTAATCTCCAGGTAAACTGATCACAACTAGTTCAACTAGTCTCAACCCCATCAACTCCTCAATCAACTCCACCGAACTCCGCCACTTGAGCTCTAACTGAAGTCAACCATGCATTAGCTCACCAAACCCATGGGAATAGCGTAAATCCTCATGTCAGCTGCATGCCCCACCTCCGGGGGTCAAACTGAAGTGCTCCAAGAGAGTAAACTGAAGTTTAGAGTCCAAATATTATTAAGGGTAAATAATATTCGACTGTTCTATTTTTAGAAAGGCAGTCTAAAAATAGACTTCGACCTATATGTATAAAAATAGAGGTCCATATATTTTTACCAACATGACCAATCCTCCAAGAATAGCATACTGCAACTCCCAGTCCATGATCCATATGTCTAAAAATAGACATAGTCTAAAAATAGACTTTTCGACAAAAATCACATGTGTGGTCCCCACCTAGTTTAGGTGATCACTTTCCAACTAGGATTAGGAAAGATTTTTTAGGAGGCCTCCTTCACTGTTTCTTGTTTCCATTTTCAACACTCCCTCTCAACAAGAAAGGATTGTCTTTGCATGCGACATGCAACTCCATGCATTCGCCCTGCAACCTCCACAAGCGCCATGCAACTTCATGCATGCGACATGCAACTCCATGCATTCGCCATGCACCCTTTGCATGTGCCATGCAAACTCATGCATGCACCATGCAACTCCATGCATGTGCCATGCACCCTTTGCATGTGCCATCTACAAAACTGAATAGGCTCCAAACAACTCAATCAGTCTGATGCATCTATCATCTATCATCAAAGTCTTCGACCTATGCTTAGCTGCTGCACATTTCATCAGGAACCACTGCGCTGTTGAACTCTTTGCACCCATGCACTCTTGCACTTGCTGTCAACGCTGATTCGCGCTCCAGTATCCGACACTGTCACTTTGATCTGCCTGCATCACTCCAACTGATTTTCTACTGCTGCAATGTGGGCACCTCGTAGCCAGGTTCAACTCATGAGATCCACACCATCTCATGAATCCTGCCCAGAAATATCCTCTTGGGATCAATCATGCATGTCACCCCACCTCTCACCTGGTGGTATAGCTGCATGCACTCCCTCTGCCCATCTGGCACGAAATTTCTCTGCTTGAGTGGTTTCTTCCACTCCATGATTCTCTTGTGGATGCTCCACATCCCGAGGTTCACTATCACCTGCATGAAAAACTTGCTCCCTCTCAAGCATCAGTTGCATGTCTTCCTTCCACTTCCCAACAGTAGGAAGCTCCATAGACATCCCATCTACTTCAAGTCTGTAGAGATTCTTTGCTCGAATCCCAACCTTCTTGACTTGTCCCGTTTCCTTGTGCCGAAGGAAAACTTTTCCTTCTCTGAAGACAACTTCATACCCTTTATCCTCTAACATTGCGACTGAGATCAAATTCTTTGTTAGACCTGGTACATGCAATACATCTTGTAAAAGAATGAGTTTACGAATCCCTGCGAAGGTTATGGTGCCGATGCGGGATTTGCATTGTATGGTCACAATCGCCCAACTCCTTTGTGCATACGGAACCTTTCTCCGCAAGTCCGCGCGAACGATTTCACATCTCCATCATGTGAAAGAGAGCGACACTATCGGTGCCACAGGTCCCAATGCACTAGAAAACATGCATGTGATCAATGAGAAGTCCAGCTCAAATTGCGAGGCAAGAGCCTCACCAGCTGCAGCTCCAGCAGCCTGCTTGTTCTTCTTCTTCTTTGGGCAATTCGTGGCGTAATGTCCATGATCGTGACAATGAAAACACTTCACTTTGGACATGTCACACTCTTTACCATATGCATCGTATTGAGAAGCCTTCTCCTTGCCCTTCCCCTTCCTTGCTTTGGCAGCCAAAGCGCAGTCTTCTTCATCAGATGCCTTTGATGAAGATCCATCCCTGGTATTCCGCCGGATCTCATCTTGCACCAGATCAGACCACAGTCTTTCCCATCCGGGCAATTTCTCCTGACCATTGACACTATCTTGATATGCATGCCAACTTTTCGGAAGACCCAGGAGAGCCAAGCTCACCAAGTCCTCATCCTCCACTGTCACTCCCACGCTTCCCAGCTCATCCCTGCATTGGGTGAACCTCGTGAGGTACTTGGGGATGATCTCTCCTTTCTCCATCTTGATGTTTCTGAGTCTATCCTTGAGCGCCAAATTCCTCTGGTCGCTCTTGCTCTGGAACATATCTATTAACGCTTTCCACATTAAATATGGAGAAGCTTTTCCATGCAAGCTGGATACAATGTGATCCTTTACGCCCTCCAAAAGAATCCTTCGACATTTTGCTTGTTTCTTTTGCCATGCTTCGACAACAGCAGCATCAGTAGAAGTAGGCTTTGGAATCTCTTTCTCCACGAATTCCAACAGCCCATTATCATCTAATACAGCCTCCATTCGGTCTTTCCATGCAACATAATTCGAACTGCCTTCCAAGGCATATTCTAGTCGCAATCCGTTGAAAGACATTTTCGCCGCGGCACCAAGAACAAAAATCTGCAAATTCGAATTCCAGGAGCTGATAACTCAACCGCTTCCGATCTACACTTGAGAACAAATTATTTCCAAATCAGAGCTTGACTGCATGGGCATTTACCAGACCTTTCACTTTCCGAAGAAAGATGAATCCGGAGGCTCCCTGGCCCGAGTGCAGACTCTGTCCGAGGAAATAATTGCAATCACCGTAATAGATCTTTGAAGATTAATTTACCTCTGATACCATGTAAAAATTTTCTGAATAATGAAGATTTATTCACTGAGATTAACCTGATCATACAAAAATTCGATTTGCTGCATAACACATAATCTCTTCTACAAATTAATCATCACATGCGGAAAATAAAACAAGCGGTAGAACATCAATTCACACACATAGAACGCAACATGTATGGGGAAAGCTTATAGCTGAAAACCCCCAGCTATATGTATCATATAAATGGATGAGAACATGTAACTTTACACAATACAATACTCCTCACAAGTACTCAGTACTGTCTCCAAAAGCTACACACAAAACTAGCTCAGTTTGAACCGATCACGGGTTCAAAACTCCTCCACTAGCTACCTGCCTCTACTGCGCAATCCAAAAGGAGAGAATAGGCTGAACCAATTCGAATTCCTCTTTCTTGAACAGCGCAATCATCATTGGCATACTCATCCCATTGATTGTGCAAATCTCATGCACAACTAATGTACAACTGCTGTAGATCTCACCCTTTCATCTACCTCTTCCACTGGTCTTTCACTGAACTGTCCATGCACTGAGTTAACTGATGTGTTATTTAGTTGAATAATGAGTTAATAATTAGTGAATTAAATAATATTTAATTCACCCAACTCATCTCTAGTGTAATCTCCAGTTAAACTGATCACAACTAGTTCAACTAGTCTCAACCCCATCAACTCCTCAATCAACTCCACCGAACTCCGCCACTTGAGCTCTAACTGAATTCAACCATGCATTAGCTCACCAAACCCATGGGAATAGCATAAATCCTCATGTCAGCTGCATGCCCCACCTCCGGGGGTCAAACTGAAGTGCTCCAAGAGAGAAAACTGAAGTTTAGAGTCCAAATATTATTAAGCGTAAATAATATTCGACTGTTCTATTTTTAGACAGGCAGTCAAAAAATAGACTTCGACCTATATGTCTAAAAATAGAGGTCCATATATTTTTACCAACATGACCAATCCTCCAAGAATAGCATACTGCAACTCCCAGTCCATGATCCATATGTCTAAAAATAGACTTTTCGACAAAAATCACATGTGTGGTCCCCACCTAGTTTAGGTGATCACTTTCCAACTAGGATCAAGAAAGATGTTTCAGGAGGCATCCTTCACTGTTTCTTGTTGCCATTTTCAACATCTCTGAGGAAAGTTGTTGAAAATGGAACCATGAAATATTATAATTTGTTTTTCCCTTGAATTAAATTAGAAGAATATTGTAATTCTACATCTCATGACAACTTGTACAAGTTAAATAAGTTAGTTTGACTTAATTGGTTTAGTTAGTTAAATTTGAGGGTCTAACTTGAGTCATGTAGAGTGATTCCTACTTTTAAGGAGTCCTGGTCAAGTTTATTTTGAGTTGTAATCAATTAATTCAGTTTATCTTAGTGAAATTTAGTTAAACTAGTTCCAGCTATTGGAGGAACTAGTAGGAGGTCTGTGAGTTGAGAGAAACTTCAGTGTTCAACTGGTTAACTGATAAATCAACCATAAATAACTCATGCATGAAATATCTATGAGTTACCAATATCTATGATAAATACATCTAAAAAAACTACATTTTAAGACTAGATATACATATTATGAGTTTGTGGTAGTATTATTTGTACTTACTAATGCACCAATTATTTTTATGTGCTTAATGAACAATATTCATAGAAAATATTTGCACAAGTTTGTATTTTTCTTCCTTGATCACATCCTAGGATATTCAAAGACTAAATAGGAGCATGAATATTAACTTAAAATTTTAATTACAAGTGCTAATAGGGCACCAAGTATATGCTAAATTGAGTAAATGTCTCTTCTTTCAAATACAAGTGCATTATTTGGGAAATGTCATCTTGGAAGGAAGAGTTGTATGATACCCCAAGAAGATCAAGATAATCATGGATTGGACTATTCCTTAGAATGTGACAAAAGTGAGATCCATTATGGGATTATTAGTGTATTTTAGAAGATTTATCCAAGGATTTTCATAGATTGGCCACCCAATTACATATTTACAAAGGAAGGGGGAGATATTTTTGTCGTCAGTAGAATGTGAAGAAAGTTTCCAACAACTTTAGTACCTTTTGACCAAAGTGTTGGGTGTGGAGCCTAATTATCTTGTTTATTTTGTATCACAGTGTTGGACCCCTATACCTTAATGGCGCAGAAATGTCACCCGTAATTAAACGCTGCCTAGGGAGTTCGCGGGGGGGGGGGGCGTAGCTGTGAATTTATGGAGCCCCCCTCCCCCCTGGTAGGGGGTTTCGGGGGAAGCACCCCAGAAGATAGAAACAAATGTAAAATTGCCTTGTAAAAGTATAGTAATTTCTAGTCAATCTGGGCCGTTCATTAGGCAGATGATCTGACTGTAGAAGTTATGTTTATTTCAGGGTTTTTTTCCCTAGAAGGCACCCCCTTGCTTGTATAAGGTCATTGTATTGTGGCTATGTATTGTAGGTGTATTCTCAGAGCGAGAAACATATAGGGAGACTGTGAGAGAGAACAGAGGATATTACAACGGATCTATTGTAGGTTGTGTCTCTTCATTTTGCTGGATAATAGAAAGGAAGGACTTACTGTTCAGGGTGGATGTAGCCAAAACTGGGTGAACCACATATATCTATGTCTCTCTGGTTTTATTTCTTTTGTGTGCTTGTGTTTTCCGCATATTTTATGTGTTGCATTGATCTGTAATGTATAATTTTATAACAACTGGTATTGGAGCCAAAGGTCTATTTGGCTGGTAAACTCGTAGGAAAGAAGGGTTCCTGGTTTGAATGGGAGAAATGGCAGAAGATGGTAAATTTAGGGTCGAGAAATTTAATGGCCAAAAATTCCCACTGAGGAAGATGCAGATGGAAAATTATCTATATCAAAAAGATCTATACCTACCATTGAGCGAAAAAATAAAGAAGCCAACAACTATGATAGACGCAGAATGGGAGATTCTCAATAGAAAGGCACTCAAAATAGTATGGTTGTGCCTCGCGACATCGGTAGCCTTAAATATTTCGAAGGAAACAACAACATAGTGTTTTATTCAGGCATTGGCGAAACTATATGAAAAAACCTTGGCCTAAAACAAGGTATTTCTTATGAAACGTTTATTTAATATGAATATGTCGAGAGGTTGATCTGTTTCAAACCATTTAAATGATTTTAATATAGTTACCAGACAGTTAAGTTCTTTAAGGATAAACTTTGATGATGAAGTTAGGGCTCTATTATTTATGTGCTCATTTTCAGAAAGCTGGAATGGTTTAGTTATGTCCATTAGTAACTCTGTCTCTGGATCTAGTATTTTAAAGTTTGATGATGTTGTCGGTGTTATCCTTAGCGAGGAAATGTGACGGAAAAGCTCCAATGAGACATCGGGTAATTATTTGAGTGCAGAGTCCCGGGGAAGAAAAATGGAAAGAGGAATGAGATCGAGATATCACAGTAAATCAAGGAAAGGCAGATCCAAGTCCAAATCAGGGATAGTGTGCTATAAATGTGGAAAGAAAGGACACCTGAAGAAAGACTGTAGATCTCGGAAGGGAAAAGAAGGAGACACACAGTAAGAAAATAATCATGAAGAAAATGTGACAAGTGATGCATTACAAGATGCTTCGATTCTTTCTTTTGAAAATGTTACTGATTCCTAGGTGGTAGATTCAGGGGCGTCATTCCATGCCACACTTGAAGAAATATTTTCATGACTATGTTCAAGGAGATTTTGGACAAGTCTGTTTGGGTGATGATAAACCTTGTGAAATTATTGGAATGGGTAAGGTTCTTGTAAAATAGCAGAATGGAAACCAATCGCTATTAAAGGAGGTAAGGCATGTTCCATATCTGAAGAAAAATCTGATTTCAACAGGGTAGTTAGGGGTGAAGGTTGTGCGACAACTTTCACAGATAAAACTTGGAAGGTCACCCAAAGGAGCCCTGGTAATAGAAAAAGGAAAAAAGGTTGGTACATTGTATTTATGCAATGGTATTTCTAACTCTGTTAATGCTTTAACTTCCAAAGGAGCAGATGTAACATTATGGCATCATAGGCTCAGACACATGACTGAAAAGGGGATGGAGATTCTTCATTCCGGAAATTTTCTGCCAGGTTTGAAGAATGTTGATTTGGATTTCTATGAGAATTGTATTTATGGAAAACAGAAGAGAGTAAGATTTCTTAGAGTTGGGAAAGAAAAGAAGAGCGAAAAATTAGAGCTTGTGTATATAGATGTATGGGGACCTTCTCAGGTATCATCTCTCGGTGGATCTCATTATTATGTTACTTTTATTAATGATGCAACTAGAAAAACTTGGATTTATTGTATTTAGAATAAATGTGATGTATTTGATACTTTCAAGAAATGGAAATATTTGGCTGAGATTGAGATAGGAAAGAAGTTGAAGTGTCTCAGATCAGAAAATGGAGGTAAATATTGTAGCAAAGAGTTTGATCGGTATTGTTCAGAGCATGGAATTTGCAAAGAGAAGATAGTTCCAAGAACAACACAAGAAAATGGTGTGTCAGAAAGGATGAACCGATCAATCATGGAGCATGCAAGGTTCATGAGATTGCATGTAGGATTGCCTTTACAATTTTGGTCAGATGTTTTAGATACTGTTGTTTATCTAATAAACAAAGGGCCTTCAATTTCCTTGGATGGTGGTACTCCAGAGGAAGCATGGACAGGTAAAAAGGTAAACTACTCTTTTTTAAAGGATTTTGGTTGTGAGGCCTTTGTCTATATTAATAAAGAAAATAGAACAAAGCTTGAGGCAAGATCAAGGAAATGTACCTTTATTGGATATGGTGTTAATGATTTTGGTTATCGCTTATATGATTATGAAAATCACAAAATCATTAGGAGCATAGATGTAATATTCAATGAAAAGGTCTTGTATAAGAATCAATTGCAGGAAAAGAAACAAGAAAAAGAAAACAAAGAATACACAGTTCTTGATGAGATCATAGAAAAAGTAAAGGTGTCTGAAAATAATAATAATCAAAAGCCACAACAAGAGCAACCACCACAACCACAACAAGCACCTCAAACACCTGAAAGTGGTGTCAAAATATCTACCAAGATAAGTAGACCCCCTGAACGATACTCTCCTTCATTATATTATTTATTACTGACTGATTCTGGTGAGCCCAAATGTTATGAAGAAGCAATGTAGGTTGAAACTAGGAAGACTTGGGAGCTAGCCATGGAAGAAGAGATGGACTACTTAATTCATAACCAGACTTGGGAATTAGTCACGTTGCTTGTAGGTAAAACAACATTGCAGAATAAATGGGTTTACAGGCTGAAGGAAGAAGATGGAGGAAAAAAGAGGTACAAAGCTAGACTTGTGGTGAAGGAGTTTTCACAGAAGAAAGGTATTGATTTTGATGAAATATTTTCTCCTGTTGTTAAGATGAATTTAATCAAAACTATTTTAAGTCTTGTAGCAGCGGAATATTTTCATCTTGATCAATTAGATGTGAAGACGGAATTTCTCCATGGAGATTTGGAGGAAGAGATCTATATGAAACAACTAGAAGGATATGAGGTCAAAGGGATAGAAAAATTAGTGTGCAGGTTAAAGAAGAGCTTGTATGGCTTAAAACAGGCTCCAAGGTAGTGGTATCTAAAATTTGACAAGTCTATGTTTGAACAAGGTTATAATAGATGTCACTCTAATTATTGTGTTTATCTGAAAAAGCAAAATGATGGAATCTATATTATATTGTTATTGTATGTAGATGACATGCTTGTTAGAGGGTCTAACATACAAGAAATAAATGTGCTCAAAATAAAATTGGCAAATTCATTTGCAATGAAGGATTTGGGAGTTGCAAAACAAATCCTTGGTATGAGAATAACTAGAGACAGGAAAAATCACAAATTAACATTGTCTCATAATGAGTATATACAAAAGGTGTTGAAAATATTTAATATGAAGAATGCAAAACCAGTTAGTACACCTTTTGCTAGCCATTTAAAACTTAGTAGGGAGATGTACCCAAGACCCAAGAAGAAATGGATTATATGTCTAATGTTCCATATGCATCAGCAGTTGGAAGCTTAATGTATGCAATGGTCTGCACAAGGCCTGATATTGCACATGTAGTGGGAGTTGTAAAAAAGTACATGAAAAATCCAGGAAAATAACATTGGATGGCAGTGAAATGGATTCTCGGATATTTGAGAGGTACCACAAATCAAGCATTATGCTTTGGTGGTTCAAACATTGCTCTACAGGGATATGTTGATGCAGATATGGCAGGTGACAGAGATAATAGGAGGATCACTACAGGGTATGTATTTACTCTAGGTGGAACGGCTGTAGTTTGGTTTCAAAAATCCAAAGTTTTGTTTCAATTTCAACAACAAAAGCAGAGTATGTTGCTGCTACAGAGGCAAGTAAAGAAATGATTTGGTTACAAAGGTTTATGGATGAATTGGGTAAGAAGCATGATATGGGCATGTTATACAGTGATAGCCAAAGTGTCATTCATCTTGCAAAGAACTCAACATTTAAATCCAGGACTAAACATATATAGCTCAAGTATCATTTCATACGGTCAGTGTTGGAAGATGGACAGTTGAAGTTGGAAAAGATACACACTAGCCAGAATCCTGCAGATATGATAACAGAAGTTGTAACCAGGGAGAAACTAATAATATGCTCATTTTCAATTGGTTTTCAAGTATGACGATGAATATGAGAAACAACCAGGTCCAAAGTGGAGTCATTGTCTAGAAAATGAAGCAACGGTGGAGTTGCTACAATCAGTCTCCAAGTGGGAGATTTTTTGGTGTGGAGCCTGATTATCTTGTTTATTTTGTATCACAGCGTTGGACCCCTGTCCCTTAATGGGGTGGAAACGACACCCATAATTTAACATTGTCTAAGGAGTCTAGGGAGGGGTGGTTGAGACTTTATAGAGGCCCCCCTCGGTGGGGGGTTTCGGGGGCAGTGCCCCCAAAGCTAAAAACAGATGTAAAATTGCCTTGCAAAAGTATAGTAATTTATAGTCAATCTGGGTTGTTCATTAGGCGAATGATCTAATGGTATAAGTTGTGTTTAGTTTAGGATTTTTTTCCCTAGAAGGGACCCCCTCACTTCTATGAGGGAATTGTATTGCAGCTGTGTATTGTAGGTGTATTCTTAGAGCGAGAAATGGAGAGGGAGACTGTGAGAGAGAACAAAGGATATTACAGCAGATTTGTTGTAGGTTGTGTCCCTTCATTTTGCTGGATAATAGAAAGGAAAGACTGGCTGTTTGGGGTGGATGTAGCCCAAACTGATTGAACCACATATATCTGTGTCTCTATGGTTTTATGTGCTTGTGTTTTCCCCATATTTTATGTGTTGCATTGCTCCGTAATATATAATTTTCTAACACAAAGCCCCTCTATTGAAGATTTTAGATGCAAACAAGGACTTTTTTTTGTGTAAAAAAGTGTGTAAGGAAGGGCTTAGTGGAATTCTCACGAAATAAGGGCATGCAATTATCTATTATTCTATAAATTTGAATGACGATGAAAAGAAATATGTAGCTCATGATTTAGAGCTTGCAACCATTTTGAATGCTTTAAAGATGTGGATGAACAATTTTCTTGAAGTACTTGTTTAACACTCCTTGGCTAAATTCTAGGAAAACCAAGTGTATGGCACTTATCAATGAATTTTATTTTGATATCAAACCCATGAAAGGGAAGGAGAAAAAAGTGGTGGATGCACTCAACAGTATCATGCAGGGTATTCATACGGAAGTAGTCGACGTATACCATTGCAATATTAAAGACATCATTAGAGATTATTTATGGAGCGATGAATATTTTAGAAATATAAGGGAATGTTTGGATAAGGAGTCTAAAGGAACAAATGATAAATGATATTAACCAAGAGAGAAAATATTATTATTGTACAAAGGTATATTATATATGTCAAATTAAACATATTTGAGGAAACCCATAATGGATGAGCTACATGAAATGCTTTGATCATAGCGCCTAGGCTACCAAAAGATGAGAACAACCACACATAAATTTTATTTTGGTCTTGGAATGAAGAAATAGATTGGTTGAATACATTTCCAGGTGTTTGGGATATCAACAAGTGATAGAAGAACATAAGCACCTAACAAGATAACTACAATCAATAAAAATTCTAGAATGGAAGTGGGAAGTCACAGATATGGACTTCATCATTAGGTTGCCAAGGACAACTAGGACAAATGACACAACCATGGTAGTGGTGGATAATTTGAGTAGGGTATCTCACTTTAATATATTAACAAAGAAATTGATATTACAAATAATTTTATGAAATCAATTTTTAGTCTACATAACATGTCTAAATTAGTTAAATATGATTGATATGCCAAGTTTAATGTCTTTATTTTATAGGTCTTCTAACATAATTACCATTTAATACAACTTATCATCCTTATATAGTGGACATACATAGGGAGCAAATAGATACTAGAATATATGTTATGCATCATCCCATGAACTAGGAAAAACACCTACCATTGGTATAATTTTCTTAATAGTGACTATCAAGAGTCAATAAGGATGTGTCTATTTGAGGAACTATATGGAAAAATAATAATTATTCCAATAAATTTGGATATCTGAGTAGATTGAGTGACTAAAGGAAATAAATTTATAAAAGAGATGGACCATGAATTATAGAGTATTAGGGAAAATGAATGTAGAACAAGACTAGTAGAATATATATGCAAATTGGAATATATTTCATAAGGAATTCCAAGTAGGATAACACACACACACACAAATATATATATATATATATATATATATATATATATATATATATATATATATAGACACACACACACACACATTAGACGCAAGAACATGCATTAAGTTGGAAATGTGTTACTATGGACCTTTTTAGATTCTGGAAAGAGTGGGGCCAATGACATACCAATTTTCTTTAACGCATATTGTGAAGGTCCATGATTAGTTTCAAGTAAATTTTCTTGGAACTTATGTATATTATGGTAATCATTTTATTGATTGGGTTGTGATATAGGTGGAACTCGAAGGAGATTTTTAGTGAAAACACAATTCTTTCTTAATAGGAAAGAGACCCCACTCTATAATTGAGTAATCACAAAGGTTAAGATGAAATAGAAAAAATTTGGAGAAGATGAGGTTACTTGGGAGTTAGAGGATGTCATGAATGTGGCATGCCCTTTTTTATTTGCTATGTATAGTTTCTACTATATCTACTAAAAAAAAATGATTGTGCTCCCTTAAGGTGGGAGGAATTGTAATACCCCACTTTCAACCCTATTTTGTAATAGTAAATATGACTCACATTGTTGGCATGGGTAGCATGGATATTTTTAATTTTTTTTACTAATGTAATATGTTATATTTTTATATTCATTTTCAACCACTAAAGCAAGGGACAAAGCTTATGTAGATTCAAATTCATGAGAGGATGTCAAATTTTCTATGAAACTTTGAAATTTCTTAGATGCGTAATTGAAAACTAAAACCTAGTTAAATTTCACTAGGATAAAAAGTCTCTTAAGATTTCATAATAATTGGAACATACACACAGATAAAAACTTAGCACACAATATTGACACAGTTATTTTTCTTGGGAAACCCAACTGGGAAAACCCTCCCCTTGATGTTGTATTTATTGAATAAGTAAATATATCAAATGAAAAGCAATATGTCTCTTGAGAAAAAATTTGTTCGCTTGTTGATCTACCCTAGACTTTCCCTTCAAATACTTCATCCCGGCTCCTAAATCCTAGTGCACTTGTGATTTCATATTACTTAAGACACAATCTCTTTACGATCTCCACAAACGAAGCTCTCTTACAACCTATGAGCTATTCCTTGTCACAAAAAATTTTGCACATAGAGCTTACAAAATATTGGTTCCTTCACCCTATATTTATAGATTCAAACCATGCTAGATTAGGAAATTTTGGGTGCAACCCTACTTGGTCTATTTTTGGGTAAAATAATCCACAACTCAAGGAGCATAGTGCCCGGTACTGCGAAGAGAAATCTACCACACTGTTTTTAGGGGATTTTGTGCTTGTCGAAGCCCCTAATTTTGTAACGGGTATTGGGTTGTTTTTTCTAGCCCATGGTATGTGGACCATAGTTTTTTATTTTATGTAAAGATATATAAAGCAATGTAATTTTATGTTGAAGTGATACATACATGCATAGTTACTAAGCACAAATTGTTATATTTTTTGTCTTTAGTTTGTTTTTGGGCCTAATGGAAGGCTCCCCAACTGTATGTGTGGAGGCCTTGAAGAGTCTACATCATTGTGTGTAGATCACATGCAGTTGTGTGCACAGGTCGAAGAAGTGAATCTACTGAAGGGACTTGTCATAATAAAGAAGAAGAGTTTTGAAGGCATATTTGTGTTCATATGTGTATTTTATTATTATCTACACAGTGAAGTTGTTTATATGTTTTTTTTTTTTTTTTTTTTTAATGAAAGGCACAGTGCACACAAGTATTGATTAATGAATGAAGTATAGACTCTCAAAGTAGATAGATGCATTCACACAGTTCAGAATAAGAATAAGGAAGAATTTTATCAGTAAATCCATGCTTCATTGTCTCTCTCGATGCAGAAACTTGGTTTTGACATCCCCCGATATTGCCTCAGGTGAGACTGTGATCTGCACAACAGGTCATTGTTGAAAGGGCCGATAATAGAGGGTTTTTTTAGTGCCTAGTTAACTCTGAACCTGGGTCAAGCCCAACTAAGCCAACAAATGGTTTTGTTTCCGGGACCAAAATCTATTTGAGGGATATGTGGATGTGGCATCCATAAAGGAAGGAAGCACAAGATTGGGTAGATCTGAAAGAACGAGAGTGCACATTTCAATGAAAAAAAAATTGACTAAAGCTTTGTTTCAAAGGTATCTTTTCATAGAAAAAATCGAGATTTTCTTTGTGACATTTGCGAATGAACTGCATGAATGGTTATCAAGGCTGATAGAGAACAAGGCCTATTTTAAGAATGACGAGGCTACTATGTGTAACCCTAAATTGTTACAACGACTCAAGGAGACCGATAACAACATATCAAGAGTTTTTTATTTCAGTATTGGCAGTATCGTAGGATGATTTATCACTGAGTTCACCATATTCACGTATGTACCTTAGAGAGAATCTGAGAGAATATCTTTCAAGGGTTGGCAAGGTAAGTATTTGAATTTTTTGAAGTTGTGGATTAAATTTTTTTATGTGAAAATGGTGTAATATGAATGCAGTTAGATTAATGTTTTGAAGAAGTAAGTCTGGAGCTATGCGAAGTGGAAATAAATACAGAGTATATTGCGATAATTTCAATGAGACTGATTACCATCTATTGCTGGGTGAATTTGAAAGTGAAGGAGAAATAAGTAACCCCACAACCCCTAGAGGTGTGTCACAGTTAGGATTTGAGAATAATCAGGTCACCTGTAGGATTCCCCATCTCACTACTCCCCTTACCCCCCATACCCCTCCCCATACTTTCCCTCCACCTCTAGCTGCACCCCCACCTCTAGCTCCACCTCCCCCACCCGTAGGAAACATGGCTAATGATATCAAGCTACCTATTTATAGAGGAGTCAGATTAGATGATTATGAGAAATTTTGGTTTGTATCTAAAGCCGTATGGAAAGAAATACATATTACTAATGATGATGTGAAGAAGGAGTCGCTTGTCACCACACTACAAGAAAGAGAGCTAACATGGTACATCAAGTATTCTATGAAAAATCAGGTTGCTTAGATGAATGATATGAACAAAGAAATTTTTGTAGAATTTAAGATGCGAAAATCAAAGTCGCAATATATTACTGAACTAAAGGAGATAAATAAACTAGAAAATGAATCTATTTGGGAGTTGGATCAAAGGTTCAAAATTTTAATGGGGCAAGTGAGCTTTAGCATTCCTGAAGAACAAAATAAGGAGTGGTAGCTACACTATTGCCACATATTAGGTTACCTTTGACACAACAAAATATATCAACACATGATGAAGCTCCAGAGATTGCGATGAAGTTTGAACCTTAGTTGGTCGCAGATACATATGTAGGGGTACAACATATTGAAATTCAGCTAGCAAGTTTGTATTTTTGAGCTATAGGATCTGAGGAAAGGTAAGGAAGTCATGCCAGATATTCGATCATAAGTATGGTGCATAAAGTGTAAGGCATAAGGCCATTGTAAGGAGCAATGCTCTATGTTCAGAGAATACCTCACTTGTGGAGCACCGAATCCATTTAATTCAGGATCGAGCGTATGGTGTGAAATATGTAAAATTGCAGGGCAATATTTCCACAAACAGTTCTACTTGTTAAATAAGTATGTGAAGACTTCAAAGAAGCTATTTTGTAACTTATGTAGATAAATGGGGCATGATGAGAAGAATTTTCGTAATTATGATTTGATTATGGAGAAAATTTCAGGTGCTTATAGAATGCAAATTGAGGGACGTGAACATGAGGATCAAGGTGAACATGTTGGTTGAGGAGGATTCCAAGGACGAAGACAAGGGTGAGGATTAGGTGTTGGTCGATGACGTGGAAAACTTATTTGTTATAGCTATGAAGAGGCAGTATAATTTTCATGGGATTTTCATAATCCTACCTCCACCTGTAAGTATTGAAAAGCTTTTGATCATTTAATACAAAATTGTCTGATCCTTGTGGTGAAGATGGAGGAGAAAAGAAACCAGCAACCCACACAAAATATGTAGATGATGAACATTGAACCGAGGGAAGATGACCCATGCATCAACATAGTAACAATAAGTGGCACAACGATAGGTGATGGTAAAGCCGAAGGTAAGAATTCGGTGGAAGACACATGGGTTAGGAAGACTACAGAAAGAGCCCCTGTGTTCAGTATTCAAGAATAAAAAGAAGCATTCCTAGAGGGGAAGCAAAGTTTCATGGATCTGGGAGCTTCAACATCTAATTCGCAGCCACTACAGAAGTTGATACCAAAGAAGGACAATACTGAAGTAACTACTCAACTGAAAGAATTTGAGTGAGGTATATTAATATCATTATTGTAGACATACATGAAGCTGTTGAGAGATCATAAGTTTGTTCAAGAACTCCAGGAGCTGATAGAATTCTACGCTACTAAAGAATAGCCATGAAGTGAGTAACCCACAGTAAATAAGTCACATTGACATAAGAAGATAACATGAAGGGAGATGAGACTAACTACATAGATCGAGGAATGTGATATGAATCAAGTAATCCTAGATTTGGGATCTGAAGCCAATGTGTTGCGTAATAAAACTTGGGAGCGAATGGTAAAAACAAAGTTGCAATGGTCACCAATCCAGTTGAGGATGGCCAACCAACAGAATATCATCCCCATTGGAAGGCTCTTTGGCGTTGTAGTAGATATTGAAGGAGTGCGTGTTGTTGCATATTTCAAATTAATTGAAATTTTATATGATAGAAATACATATTTGGTGCTTTCAATACTAACACAGTAATAAATTTAAAGAGGATACAAATGGTGTTCAAAAAAGGTGATTTGAGGGTCATTGTTTGTTTAGACCCATCAGAAGCAGTGCGGTATATAGAGCCTGTCCATGATGAGTATTGTGATGCAAATATTGACAATATCTACAAGATAACAATTCAGGAGGAAAATTAGATTAATCCCACTACATATGGAAGAATAATATGGAAACAAGATAGTTCTCGTACTTTATATTCTGAAGAAGAGCTGGAAAATTGGTAGAACAAGTTACATGAAATATCCACCAGACGATGTAACGGAATCACAATATCACTTCACTACATAACTTCGAAGGTATGTGATCTACCTTATTATGATGGGATAACATATGTAAGCCTTTTTCTTGATGAATTTGAAAGAGAAGAACTAGAAGAACAAAGGTTCCAAGAGTCGGATGTAGCCCTAAGATCTACACCTGCTAGATGGTGGGGTACTCATAAAGCGCTTATAGGGAGTTGGAAATAGCATCACAGGATGATGTAGGTTATATTTGGCCAAGTAAATACCATAATCAAAGTAAAATATGATGGAAAGGATGACCCCTAGGAGAATATATTTTTTTGGACATCAATCTGGGGAGAAGATCTCGAACCAGAGTGCGTACATGTGTTTTTTCACACACTGGGAATAATACCTATGAATTGGTATCTAGAAACATAACTGTGACATGGAACAAAAAACTAGAATGACTTGGTTTAAGGTTTCCTACTAACATTTAGTTGTGAATATGACTATTTGTACATATATGAAGCCCTTCAGGAAGTGAGAATAGTTATTTTTAAGAACACAACCATGCTAACTTGGATGCAACCCGATTGGACCACGCAGTTGTAGCACACACTAGAATGTTATAATGTGACAGCGAAAGAGGATGACGAGGATCCACACAATATTGATATCCGGAATTGGAAAGAAATCACGAAGTTGTTGGAATATAACCTGAAATACTTGACATAATGCAACCTACGAAGACGAAGAAGGTGAACATTGAGTCATAATAAGAACCAAAATTTGGAGTGAATTGAGATTATTGGGACAAAGACATAGTTATCAAAGTTTCAGATCTACTGCGCGAGTATCAAGAGATCTTCCCCACGAATTTTTCTGAATTTAAGGGTATGGTAGGAGACCTAGGAGTTATGATAATTAATATGAAACCTAATGTGAAGCTAGTAAAACAAAGACCCTATCAATTGAATCTGAATTACAAGGAAAAAGTGAAGGTAGAGTTAGAGAAAATTGTTGGGAAAAATATTGAGAGGGGGGGAGGGGATGAAATAGTATTCAAAACTCACATGTCCTTTTACCTTTCTTTAATGAATTATATACATGATTTTACTTAATCCAACTAGCATATGTACGCGACTTACATTCCGGAAACTAGCGTATGCCCACAGAAATTATAATTCAGATAAATATTTAGTAGCTTTACTTAGACCAGTGCATTAATGATTCTGTTATCACCCAAAAGAATGAAACATAATTTGACAAGGTTAAATAGGTTCATGTGTCCAAAATAGGGTTGTAAGACTCATTTTTAAGTTTGGTCAAGGGAAACATTAAATTTTTATTGTTTGAGTTTACCCTAACATCTAAACCCACTCATTTTTAAACTCCCTCATGTCACATCATTCATCATTTTCTGACTTATTTCAATTTCCAAGGTTTTTGTACTGAAAGTGTCAAATTATTTAAGAAAACATAGTTTCGTAATGAAATATACTATGCAAAGTCACTTTTTGCTATGAAACTACTGATAGTTTCATAGCGAAAGCAATTAAATTTACGCTCAAAATGCTACGAAAGCACGATTTTCTGTCTGTCTTGCCAGTCTAGCTAATAGTTGTCAGAAATTCATTGGGAATGAGTAGGTTAGATGCCATTCGAGTCATGGAGGGAAAAATTCAAGGTACATTCCCAGGTCTACAGTCATCATCATCAATTTAGGTAAGTATGAGTCATCATAAGGTCATGAAGAGACATCAAAACTTCAAATCCTATCCCAATTCAATCATTTCTTAGTTATCATTCTGTCTTACATGATATTGAGCTCTGGAGAGCTAGTGCACTAAGCCAAAGTTGTGGCTGGTGTTTTCAAAGGACTACAGATAGCATTATCAAGCGAGGCTGCAAATTTATCAAGTGAGGCAACAAATCATCAAGCAAGGCTATGAAAACATTGAAGAAACCATGGCAGAGAAAAGGAGGACTAACAAGGGTGGCCAATGCCTGAGATATGAACCTATAGAAATGACTTTGATCAATGAAGACCCAACAATAGTACAAGCTTTCAGAAGAGCAGGTTTCCTACAGTTTTGTGAGAAATTACATGGCTGTCATACATAGGTTTCCAAGGAGTTTGCTTTGAATTTTAGTGGAACAAACACTAAAGTGGGAATGCTAAATTTGTCCATCATTCCAGAGGTTATTGTTGCTGCTACAGAGATTCCAAGAGGCTAGGAGAACTGGTTCAAAGGTTTCAAGTTTAACATGGATCAGTGCAAAGAGTTCATGAAGCCTGAGCATACTGAAATGGATCTCACCAATACCATTCCAAGAAGTTACATAAAAGACAATTATTCAAAATTGTTTCTCATCATTCAAAAGTAATTTATTTGTGAAGGGAGGTACCATAAAGTCTATTCATATAATTTCAAATTACTTTTGCACTTTACTTGTAATATTTCCATTGATCTACCTTTCTATTTGCATATAATTTTGTCAAAAACGGCAGATAAGGTCCAAGAAAAGTCTAAGGGGAGTTAGACTTCTTTATTTCATCATGGTTTAATGAAATTATTGGTATTATATAAACTTCAAAGGTTAGGTAGAGATTGGTCCTCATTCTTGTTTGTCAGTGGTTTTGAGTTGGATGCTCTTACTCCTTCAGGAACTCCCAAACCTAGGATAATTCCATCACCATTAGCAACAAAACAGAGCCAACCATTGGTAGCAGAACCAAGTGAACCTGCAACAGTAGAACCAAGTGAGAAAATTATGAAGGAGTGAGAGAAAGTACAAAGTCTTGAAAAACCAAATGTCCCACCTAAAAAACAGAAGTCAAAGGTGGTCAAACCTGCAAAATAGAAACAAACTGTTAGTAAACAAGGAACCAAAAGTATGAATAGGAGTCAAACAGTGGTTTTGGAAGAGAAGAAAGTGGTTGTAGAAGACAGAGAAGAAGCTAAGGGAAATCTAGAGGATATTTTACATGCCATTGACATAGAGGAATCTCCTATTGTCCAAGCACGAAAGCCTATGAAAATGTGGGTAGAAGTTAAAGAAGGTTAAATCTACAAAGAAATTAGAATTTTAGGGAGAAGATGCAGGTTTCATGTTCCAAGCAAGAAATCCTATGAAAAGGCATGCTAGGAAGCTATTAGAGAGCAGTAAAGAATTTCAACCACTCACTGACACAACTTAGCCACCTCAAGAGGTTATTGACCTATCATCACCTCCAAAGATAGATACAGTTAGCAAATTAAAGAAGGGAAAAGAGAAGGTGATGGAAAAAATAGAGTTGTAGCTCCTTGAAGAAAAAATAAAATTGGCCAATCATGAAAAACTGTCATGAAAAGAGAAGAAAGGAAACACAGTGTAGAGAAGACTCAATTTGAAAAGATGAAGGCAATTTGGGAAGAACAGGTTGACATTGTCTCTAAGACTTTGGACAACACAAACAGCTCATCAAATGGACAATTCCAGCAAGGAAAGAGGTCAAACATGTTAGGAAGATGAGCACACAGTTGAAAGCCACCAATAGAATATTGAAAGACCAGGTTAAATACCTTCAAGAGCAACTTGAACTAATTCATCAAGAGTTAGAGAAAAAATGGCTTAAAATGAAAATTCTTGAAGAGCCAATAGCTCAACCAATTGTAAACGAGGAAGAAATGACTCAAGGATCATAAGGTGAGTTTTTTCATGCTTTTTAAAGGTTAATGACATGTCAGAGATACTATTTTGGCACTTACAGGGTTCATTTTTCAAAATTACACAAAAAACTGGTTTTTAAACACTTTACAACAGTTTCGTAGCGTGCTTGGGCTTTAAGGGCAGCAAAACGATACGAAACTACTGTAACTACTCTTTTTACTTTTTGAACCAATTATGGATGCTATCAAGAGTTGGAATTGGTGTGAGAGATGTGTTTAATGATGATGAACACTATTCCAAAGGATAGAATCAAGAATTTTGAGGTTAAATGGCATGTTTTGCAGCGCTACAAAAGTACGCTACGAAATTGCCTTACTTTCGTAGCGTACTGTATTTCAGGCTTTTTAGGAGGTTTTGGAGCATCTTTGGATATATAGAGATTATTTAAGGGTTAAATACCATGACAATAAATTATTCAACACTAAAGGATCATGGATTGAAGATAAATTGACAGCCAAAGTATCTGTGGAAGAAGAAGACTATTTTCATAAAAAACAGGGTTTTGTTTCCTAGTTTTAAGGAGGTCAGTTAAGTGGTCATAAAGTGATGAATCCCATAATCTCAATTCGAACATGTAAAATAAAACTTGTCAAATAATTTAATTACTTTAGTAGAGAAGGTTGTTAAATGCAATAATGAGTAGTTTGAGTCCTATTAGAAAAACGACTGTCAAGTATGATAGCTGTCTATTTGTCATTAAGTTGATGCTTTATGGTTATGAAAGGTGTCATTAGGAAAAAATTCAATGAATATAGCCAAGAGGCAGATCATCTCATGATGTAACAAGTCTATTAAATACCATTGATTCAAATTTGTCAAGGGTTGGAGATTTTTGGCTAAATTTCAGCTTATCGTAAATTGATTGTTTCAGCAATACAAAGATTTCTTACTTGACCAACCTGAGATTCTGAATGAGTTTTTAGTGCTTTCCTATCTTAGATATACCTTTTATATATCTCATTTGCAGTGGTTTTCATTTATAATACTAATAATTCATTCTTGCAATGCTCTGACTTCCTTTATAGATGAATTGACTGTGTATTTTCCTGTTTCATGTGTGTGTGTCCTACTGCTAAAAACTCTGACCTGCCTCAGCTTCCATGTTAGGTGAACTCACTAAATCATTGAATATGTTGACTCCATATGCCCAATGTTTACATATTGATATGTTTTTCAACCTACACTCATCAGAAGCAAGTTATTTCCTAAATAGAGTTAGCCATCTACATCTTTATTCAATATCATTAACCCTTGAGAGAGCCATATCATATTGAGGAGGCTAAGCGTCAGTCAAAATATTGGTTTGAAACAGTTAAATGAGATTGTATGATTAGCATCATATCAGGTGCAATTTGGTGATAACATTTTTGGTGCATCTACCAGAAGCCTGAAGATTATACTTTCTCGAAATTTTGAAGCTGAACTTCTGAAGCTGGAAGGAGCTCAGAAACTGATCGAGGTTGCATCTACCTTGGTGAATCTATTCAAAATTAATATGATCAAAGGTGGCTTCGAGAAGGAGATACACAAGGAGTAATCCTGACCTAGATCCACCTACCATCATGGAAAATCCAAACACCATGTCCAGAGGCAGTCAAGGAATTTCTGAAATTTCAGGTACTCCATTACATACAAAATCATTGTCCTCTGAAGTTTTAAGAAGTCGTGAAGATAAAATATTTGATGATAAATTCATGAAGTCTTGTTTAGGTCTGAAAGTGAAAAATAGTTAGCTAAAATTTTCTTAGACCTACATAGGAGAGGTATTGATACCTCAACCTTAGTAACATAGAAAGATAAAGAAGAGTTTTGGGAAGTAGTCACTTCTGAGTTGTTGTTAGAAAGAGAGTCTTTATAAAGGTTGAAGGAGCTTAACCCTTTTGAAATCTTGTTGAGAAGTAAAACTAGTTCTCCTCTTCCTGTTTGGAGTTCAATTGTTAGTGGAAAACAAACACCAAATAATCCTCCTCCTAACTGTGATTCTTTCTCCATTGATGTTGTCCCTAAAACTACCACAGTACCATTCACCATGGCCAGAAATTTACCTCCTCCACCTGCTGCACCTACTAGATATGCCCCTCTTTTTCTTGTTGTTGTCCTACATGCCATTCCTAGCAAATACTCTACTAGAATCAAAAATTGGGGGAGTGATGAAGAGATTACAATAGAAGAACATGTGGGACCAATTTAATGATTTTATAAATAGGGAGGAGGTTGACCACGAGGATGTCAAGTTGAGATTGTTTGCTCAGAGATTTACTGGTGAAGTTAGGAAGTGGTTCAAAGCCCTCACTCCTAGAAGTATTCATAAGTGGAATGAACTTGAAGATAGTTTTTTGATGAAGTGGGGAAATAGAACCAATCCTGTAGAAGCCCTCACTGAGTACAATAGTTTGAGAAGAGCTGTTGATGAAACTGTCCAAAACTTTTCAAAAATATTTAACAAGGTTTATGATTCTAGTCCTGCCCATTTAAAACCTCCACAACCCTTAGCTCAGATGAGATATGCTAAAGTTTTTCATTATGAACTTTGTTAGAAAATTAAATATTACAGAGCAATGCAACACATAAAATATGCGGAAAATACAAGCACACAAAACACATAAAACTAGAGAGACACAGATATACATGGTTCACCCAGTTTGGGCTATGTCCACCCCGAACAGCTAGTCCTTCTTTTCTATTATCCAGCAAAAATGAAGAGACAAAACCTACAGGAGATCCGCTGTAATATCCTCTGTTCTCTCTCACAGTCTCCCTCTCTATTTCTCGCTTTGAGAATACACATACAATGCACAGCCGTAATACAATGCCCTCATAAAAGTGAGGGGTTGCCTTCTAGGGCAAAAAACCCTAATCTAAACATAACTTCTACCATCAGATCATTTTCCTAATGAACGGCCCAGATTGACTAGAAATTACTATACTTTTACAAGGCAATTTTACATCTGTTTTTAGCTTCGGGGGGATGCGCACGAAACCCTCGCCGAGGGGGGCCACCAGACCCCCACGACAACGATTGTATTATGGGCGGCGTTCTTCCTTTTAAATACGGGGTCAATGTTGTGATACAAAGTAAACAAGATAATCGGGCTCACACCCAACAAAACCCATGGGCGATTGTAGCAACTCCACTGCTGCTTCATTTGTTGGACAATGACTCCTCTTTGGACCTGATTGTTCCTCATCTTCATCGTCATCCTTGAAGACCAATTGAAACTGAGCACATTCTCATTTAATCCCTGGTTAAAACTTTTGTTAGCATATCTGCAGGATTTTGGCTAGTGTGTATCTTTTCCAGCTTCAACTCTCCATCTTCCAATACTGACCGTATGAAATGGTACTTGAGATGTATGTGTTTAGTCTTGGAATGAAATGCTGAGTTCTTTGCAAGATGAATGGCACTTTGGCTATCACTGTATAGTGTGCCCATATCATGCTTCTTACCCAATTCATCCATAAACCTTTGTAACCAAATCATTTCTTTACTAGCCTCTGTAGCAGCAACATACTCGGCTTCTGTTGTTGAAAGTGCAACAACACTTTGGATTTTGAAACCCAACTGACCGCTGTTCCACCTACAGTAAATACATATCCTGTAGTGCTCCTCCTGTTATCTCTGTCACCTGCCATATCTGCATCAACATATCCCTGTAGAGCAATGTTTGAACCACCAAAACATAATGCTTGATTTGTGGTACCTCTCAAATATCTGAGAATCCATTTTACTGCCATCCAATGTTCTTTTCCTGGATTATTCATGTACTTGCTTACAACTCCCACTGCATGTGCAATATCAGGCCTTGTGCAGACCATTGCATACATTAATCTTCCAACTACTGATGCATATGGAACTTTAGACATATAATCCATGTCTTCTTGGGTCTTTGGGCACATCTCCTTACTAAGTTTGAAATGGCTAGCAAAAGGTGTACTAACTGGTTTTGCATTCTGCATATTAAATGTTTTCAACACCTTTTCTATGTACTCATTCTGAGACAGTGTTAATTTGCGATTTTTCCTGTCTCTAGTTATCCTCATACCAAGGATTTGTTTTGCAGCTCCCAAATCCTTCATTGAAAATGAATTTGCCAATTTTCTTTTGAGCACATTTATTTCCTACATGTTAGACCCTGCAACAAGCATGTCATCTACATACAATAACAATATAATATAGATGCCATCATTTTTCCTTTTTAGATAAACACAATGATCAGAGTGACATCTAGTATAACCTTGTTCAGACATAAACTTGTCAAATTTTAGATACCACTGCCTTGGAGCCTGTTTTAAGCCATAAAAGCTCTTCTTTAACCTACACACCAATTTTTCTTTCCCTTTTACCTCATATCCTTCTGGTTGCTGCATGTATATCTCTTCCTCCAAATCTCCATGGAGAAATGTTGTCTTTACATCTAACTGTTCAAGATGTAAATATTTTGCTGCTACAAGACTTAAGATAGTTTTGATTGAATTCATCTTAACAACAGGAGAAAATATTTCATCAAAATCAATACCTTTCTTTTGTGCAAACCTCTTCACCACAAGTCTAGCTTTGTACCTCTGTTTTCCTCCATCTTCTTCCTTCAGCCTGTAAACCCATTTATTCTGCAATGTAGTTTTACCTGCAGGAAACTTGACTATGTCCCAAGTTTGGTTATGCATTAAGGAGTCCATCTCTTCTTCCATGGCTAGCTCCCACTTCTTCCTACTTTCAACTTGCATTGCTTCTTCATAACATTCGGGTTCACCAGAATCAGTCAGCAATAAATAATATAATGAAGGAGAGTATCGTTCAGGGGGTCTACTTATCCTGGTAGATATTCTAACACCACTTTCAGGGGTTTGAGGTGCCTGTTGCTGTTATGGTGGTTGTTGCTGCTGTGGTTGTTGATTATTATTATTTTCAGGCACCTTTACTTTTTCAGTTATCTCATCAAGAACCGTGTATTCCTTGCTTTCTTTTTCCTGTTTCTTTTCCTGCAGCTGATTCTTATACAAGACCTTTTCATTGAATATTATGTCTCTGCTCCTAATGATTTTGTGATTTTCATAATCATATAAGTGATAACCAAAATCATTAGCACCATATCCAATAAAGGTACATTTCTTTGATTTTGCCTCAAGCTTTGTTCTGTTTTCTTTATTAATATGGACAAAGACCTCACAACCAAAAGGCTTTAAAAAAGAGTAGTTTACCTTTTTACCTGTCCATTCTTCCTCTGGAATACCACCATCCAAGGAACTTGAAGGCCCTCTGTTTATTAGATAAACAACAGTATCTACAGCATCTGCCCAAAATTGTAAAGGCAATCCTGCATGCAATCTCATGCACCTTGCACGCTCCATGATTATTCTGTTCATCCTTTCTGACACACCATTTTCTTGTGGTGTTCTTGGAACTGTCTTCTCTCTACGAATTCCATGCTCTGAACAGTGCCTATCAAACTCTTTGCTGCAATATTCACCTCCATTGTCTGATCTGAGACACTTCAACTTCTTTCCTGTCTCAATCTCAACCAAAGCTTTCCATTTCTTGAAAGTATCAAATACATCGGATTTATTCTGAATACAATAAATCCATGTTTTTCTATTTTCATCATCAATAAAAGTAACATAATAATGAGAGCCATCTTGAGATGATACCTAAGCAGGTCCCCATACATCTGTATGCACAAGCTCCAATTTTTCGCTCTTCTTTTCTTTCCCAACTCTGAGAAATCTGACTCTCTTCTGTTTTCCATAAATGCAATTCTCACAGAAATCCAAATCAACATTCTTCAAACATGGCAACAAATTTCTTGAGTGAAGAATCTTCATTCCCTTCTCACTCATGTGTCCGAGCCTATGATGCCATAATGCTGCATCTGCTCCTTTGGAAGTTAAAGCATTAACAGAGTTAGAAATACCATTGCATAAATACAATGTGCCAACCTTTTCGCCTTTTTCTATTACCAGGGCTCCTTTGGTGACCTTCCAAGTTTTATCTGTGAAAGTTGTCACACAACCTTCACCACCTAACTGCCCTGTTGAAATCAGATTTTTCTTCAGATCTGGAACATGCCTTACCTCATTTAGTAGCCATTGGTTTCCATTCTGTTGTTTTACAAGAACTTTACCCATTCCAACAATTTTACAGGGTTTATCATCACCCAAACGAACTTGTCCAAAATCTCCTTAGACATAGTCATGAAAATATTTCTTATCAGGTGTGGCATGGAATGAAGCCCCTGAATCTACAACCCAAGAATCAGTAACATTTTCAAAAGAAAGAATCAAAGCATCTTGTAACACATCACCTGTCACATTTGCTTCATGATTGTTTTCTTGCTGTGTGTCTCCTTCTTTTCCCTTCCGAGATCTATAGTATTTCTTTAGGTGTCCTTTCTTTCCGCAATTCCAGCACACTATCCCCGATCTGGACTTGGATCTTCCTTTCCTTGATTTACTACGATATCCCGAGCTCTTTCCTCTTTCCATTCTTCTTCCCCTAGACTCTGCACTCAAAGCATTACCTGATGTCTCACCGGAGCTTTTCCGTTGCATTTCCTCGCTAAGGATAGCACCAACAACATCATCAAACTTTAAAGTACTAGATCCAGAGACAGAGTTACTAATGGCCATTACTAAACCATTCCAACTCTCTGGCAATGAGCACAAGAATAACAGAGCTCTAACTTCATCATCAAAGTTTACCCCTACAGAACTTAGCTGACTGGTAACTGTATTAAATTCATTTAAATGATCTGCAACAGATCCACCTTCCGACATCTTCATATTAAATAATCGTTTCATAAGAAATACCTTGTTTGAGGCCGAGGGTTTTTCATATAGTTTCGCCAACGTCTGCATCAAACCTTCTGTTGTTGTTTCCTTCGAAATATTGAAGGCGACTGACGCCGCAAGACACAACCGTACTATTTCGAGTGCCTTTCTATCGATAATGTTCCATTCCGCATCTGTCATGGCTGTCGGCTTCTTTGTTTTTCCGCTCAATGGTAGGTACAAATATTTCTGATACAGATAATATTCCATCTGCATCTTCCACAGCGGGAAGTTTTGGTCGTTAAATTTCTCGACCCTAAACTTACCATCGTCCACCATTGATCCCACTTGAACCAGGAACCCCTCTTTCCTGTGATTTTATCAGCCAAATATACCTTCGGCTCTGATACCAGTTGTTAGAAAATTAAATATTACAGAGCAATGCAACACATAATATATGTGGAGAATACAAGCACACAAAACACATAAAACTAGAGAGACACAGATATACGTGGTTCACCTAGTTTGGGCTACGTCCACCCTGAACAGCCAGTCCTTCCTTTCTATTATCCAGCAAAAATGAAGAGACAAAACCTACAGCAGATCCTCTGTTCTCTCTCACATTCTCCCTCTCTGTTTCTCGCTCCGAGAATACACATACAATGCACAGCCGCAATACAATGACCTCATAAAAGTGAGGGGTTTCCTTCTAGGGCAAAAAACCCTAATCTAAACATAACTTCTACCGTCAGATCATTTGCCTAATGAACAACCCAGATTGACTAGAAATTACTATACTTTTACAAGGAAATTTTACATCTGTTTTTAGCTTCGGGGGCGCTGCCCCCAAAACCCCTGCCAGGGGGGAGATTCGAAAAGTGTTGCCGCCCGCCCTGGACCCCCCACAATAGTGATTAATTACGAGCGGTGTTGCCGCCCCTTTTAAGGTACAGGGGTCCAATGTTGTGATACAAATTAAACAAGATAATCAGGCTCCACACCCAACAAATTTTATATACTTCTTAGAGAGAGAGAATCCCCTTCACTTGTTGAAATTCAAAATGATGCAGTGAAGGTCGAGGTTAATATGATAGCAGAAAAAAATTCCAAGATGGGTAAGACTAAGTTGAAAGAAAAAGATAATCCTTCTACCTCTGATGAAAAATTTGATTCAATGATGAAGACAATGGAAAATTTGATGGATAGGCTGGCCCTTGGGAATACCTCTACTCCTCCTACACAAAATTAGCCTCAGTTTAGTCGAAATCCTCAATTCAGAAGACCTAAAAATCAGCAAAGGCCAAGGGAAAACAAAAATCGGCAGCCTGACCCTCTAGTGAGACCTCCTTTTCAGCAGAACTTAGTTGATGAAGATGATGAACCTGAAATTCCATAATAGTTCATTCATTGTCTAGATGAATACATGTCTAGAAGTTTCTTGACTAATGAGGAACATGATGAGTCAGACCAAAGTAATAATGGAGAGGAACCATCTGATTATTTTAAAGGGTATCAGCATGCAATTTTTGAGATGTGGAAAAAATACAATCACAGAAATATAAATGTGCCAATATTTCCAAACAAAACACAGCCTAAGAAAGATTCCCCCAAGGTTGTTAAAGCTAATAAAGTTACCCCCAAGGCTGTTGAAGGTAAAAAAGATACACCACCTCCTCCTCCTATCAAAGAAACTAAAAAATCTGCTTTTGTTTTCAATTTGGAGAGTGAAATTTCTAAGATCAAAATACCATTACCTTTTGAAGAGATTCTTAAGGTAAATGAATGTAGAAGCAATATTTTGAAAATGTTGAATTCACAACCAGGATTAGCTGATATCTTAAATATTCAAGAGGATCATCCAACCATATACTTAGGCCCAAGATTAGAAGATGAACATAATGAGGAGGTGCCTCCTTTTTATGTTAGCCTAAGCATTCATGATATGACAATGCATAATGCCATGTTGGATTCAGGGGCCTCTCACAATCTGATGTCCACAGTAATCATGGAGAGGATGGGGTTAGAAATTACTAGACCATATAAGGACTTGTTTTCTTTTGATTCAAAAAGAGTTCAGTGCATTGGTTTAATTAAAGATGTTGTTGTTGGTCTTACACAAGTGCCTTCCAAGACAGTTGTCATGGATATTGTGGTAGCAAAAATTCCACCAAATTTTGGCATGCTATTATCAAGGTCATGGGCAGCAATAATCAAAGGTACATTTGCAGATGGACCTTACATATGTCACCATTCCTGTTTTTTGTGAATAGAAGAGACTGTATAGAGAGTCAAGAATGGCTTACATGGTGAGTAGTAATGATAAACCTCAAAACTTTCCAATTTATGCTCTTGATACTCAACTTGGATCTACTATTCTTTTCAATGAGTTGACTGATGAAGAAGAAGATGAGAAGAAGGCAGAAAATAAGCAATCTGAAATTCAACAGACAAAAAATCAGCAAGTAGAAGATTAGCAAATCATTGATGAGAAGTCAGAAGGTTGGTGGTTGTTTCGCTTTGATGGATTAGTAGGATAAGAGGGGGTAGGAGAAGGAATCTGGATCACAATTCCAAATGAAGAAAGTAATTTCTTTTCCTAAAAAATGAATTTTGATTGCACAAATAACATGGCTGAGTATGAATCTTTGATGTTGGGCTTAGAAGTTTTGAAACGAATGGGTGCTCAAAATATTTTTGTTTGTGGAGATTCTGAATTAGTCATTAAACAAGTTGAAGGTGTGTATCAAACAAAGGATGTGAGAATGAGGGAATACAGAAAATTATTCATGGACATGTTGAAAAATTTCCAAGAACATTAATTTATTGTTAAGACTAGAGACCAAAACTCCATTGTTGATTCCCTAGCTGTCTCTGCAAGTATTTTCATCATTCCCATCCATTCCACTGAAAAATATGAGGTTGAGGTTCACCATATACCAGCTATCCCTAATAACATTATCCATTGGAAAGTCATTGAGGATGACCAACAAGTTAAGATTTTTTTTGAGCAGAAAGAAGAGTTTGAAAATATACAAGTAGATTAGCAAAACATGCCTGCTGAATCTAAGGGAAACTCTAAAGTGTTACGTCTGAAGAATAACTCTATACCTAAAGGCCTCACACCCCTTGAGAAGCTTTTTGATCAGAATGATGTGTTCAAATCTCTTAGGATACAAGTTGATGATGAAGAGTTAGAGATTTGTAACCTTGGTACAGTAGCTATGCCAAAAATGATTAAACTTTCAAAGTATCTTTCAGTTGAGATGAAGCATAAATATATTGAGATGATGAAAAGATTCATAGATGTTTTCTCTTGGAGTTATGCTAATTTAAAGAAGTATGACCCTACTATCATTTAGCATACTCTTCCCATTAAATAAAATGAAAAGCCTTTCAAGCAGAAGTTGAGGAGAATTAATCCACTTCTCATGCCTCTGATTGAGAAAGAAATCAAGAAGCTCTTTGATGCCAAAATCATTTTTCCAATCAGATTTTCAAAGTGGCTCGCAAACTTGGTTCCAGTCAGAAAAAAGAGTGGATAAATTAGAATATGCATTGACTTTAGAAACTTGAACAAAGCCTCTTTGAAGGACAATTATCCTCTCCCAAATATGGACCAAATTTTTCAGAACATTGTTGGCTCCCAAAGGATGTCTATGCTTGATGGTTTTTCAGTTTATAATCAGATACTTGTGCATCCAGATTGTCAAGAAAAAACAACCTTTACTACACCATGGGGCACATTCATGTATGCCAAGATGCCTTTTGGTCTCATGAATGTAGGAGCTACCTTTCAAAAGGAAATGGACATTTATTTTGCTAAAGAGAAGGACTTGATGGTGGTTGTTTATCTTGATGACATAAAAATTTTCTCAAGGAGGGAAGAAGAACACTTGAAGCACCTGGAAAAAATTCTGTTGAAGTGTAGAAGGTTTGGCATTTCTCTCAATCCCACCAAAATTATTTTTGCTTTAACTTCAGGTAAATTACTTGGACATATTATTTTTAAATATGGGATTAAGATTGATCCAAACAGGGTCAATGCAATTCAGAAAGTGGATTTTCCTAGGGGCAGAAAGGAGATTCAGTCTTTCCTTGGAAAGGTAAATTTTGTGAGGAGGTTTATTCCTAATTTTGCTGAGATTATAAAGTAAATAATACGGATGTTGAAGAAAGGAGTTGAAATCAAGTGGATAGCAGAGTAAAATCACTCTTTTGAGGAGATAAAAGAGGCACTCACACATGCACCAGTGTTGATCAACCCAGATTTCTCAAAAGAATTTCTGGTTTTTACTTTCTCATCATAAAATATAATTTCTAGAGTTTTGTTACAGAAAGGACAGCAAGGTACTGAGCAACCCATTTCATTTTTTAGTAGGACATTAGCTAACTCAGAGCTGAAATACAACATCTCAGAGAAGCAAGCTTATGCCCTGGTTAAGGCCATCAAAGATTTCAGAATTTACATTATGCATTCTCATATTATAGCTTTTGTTCCTAATGCTATTGTGAAGGAAATCCTAACACAAGCTGACCCTGATGGTAAGAGGGGGAAATGGATTGAAAAATTGTTGGAATATGACATAGAGATCAAACCAACAAAATTGGTTAAAGGACAAGGTCTAGCAAAGCTGATGGCACAGTCAAACTTTGATTGTCTTGCATGAATTTAATTGTAGAAATATCAGAAATTTCAGATGAAGAGGAAGAACTGATCCACATTGAAGAAAAGTATATCATTTCAGAGTGGTATAAGGATATTGTTTTTTTCCTACATCATCATAGAGCACCTTCTAAGCTAACAAAGTCCAAGGCAAGATTTGTGAAGATAAAATCCTTGAGGTATTCCATCATTAAAAAAAATCTGTATTGGAAGGATCCCAGTGGTATTTTGTTGAATTGTTTACTGGAAGAGGAGGCTGATAAAGTGATTGAGGAGTTCCATAAAGGAGATTGTGGAGGTAATCATTATTGGAAGGCTATAGCAAACAAGATTCTTAAACTAGGGTACTATTGGCCTACAATGTTTAAGGATTTATAGGAGAGAGGAATAACCTGTTTTTGAGTTTTGGGTTACTAAAAAAACTCAGAAATAGGTTATTCCTCTCTTCTATAAATCTATTTCACCTGTATGGATTCTCTTTTTAAAAATGTTCAAAGATTTTTACAAAAAGATTGCTACTTGCCATAAATGCCACATTTTTTATGGTAAGAAGAAGCTTGTACCTTTACCTCTGATGTCTATCTATGTTGAGGCGCCATTTCAGCAGTGGGGGCTAGATTTTATTGGTGAAACTCATCCATCATCATTAGGTCATCATCGTTGAATTCTGACAGCAACTGACTATTTCACCAAATGGATTGAAGCAATCCAAACTAGGCAAGAAAATGATGTTGTTACCATTTCATTTTTGGAAAATAATATTTTGTTTAGATTTGGCTGTCCTATGAAGATTATCACAGATAATGCACAAAAATTTAAGTCTAAGAAGCTGATTAATTTTTTTCATCAATATCATATTTCTCTTGGGCATTCTACTGCATATTATCCACAAGGGAATGATCTTGCTAAATATAATAACAAGAGCATTGTGAGGATTGTAAATAAGGTGTTGCAGGAAAATAAGAAGTCATGGCATTTGAACCAGAAGTATGCTCTATGGACTGATAGAGTGTGCACAAAGAGGTCAATTGGAACTTCACCTTACGAGCTGGTATACGAAGCTGAAGCTATCTTTCCTAAATCCTTAGGAGTACCTGTCATGAAGCTACTACAAGGGATGGAGGTGGAGCTAAATGAAATTCAGAGAAGAATCAATCAGCTGATAGATTTGCAAGAGAAGAGGGAGGAAGTCTACAACAATAATCAAAAATATCAAAACAGAATCAAGAAGACATTTTACAAGAAGGTTGAGGAATTTTTTTTTCAAATCCAAGATGTGGTTTAGAAATGGGAGGCCAATATTTAAGAGAAGGGCAAGCATGGTAAGTTTGATAACATCTGGAAGGGTCCATTCAAAGTAGTTGCATTCCATGGGAACAACACTTACATTTTGCAGGAGATGGATGGACAACCATGTGTTGGAGGGTTTGTCAATGGCAGGTTTTTGAAGCACTACTCTTCATAAAATCTGTTGATCATTCATACCATTGTATATATTCCATATTATGTGTTTTTCTGCTATTGATGACAAGCTGAATCATCAAGCTTGAGCTCGAGGTGAAGGCGATTAGAGTTTGAAGAGAAAGCTTGGTAGTTTCAATTTTGTTTTGTTTTGTCCAAGAAGATGGATAGCAGCACTGGAACTACTGGTTTTTGGTGTACCACTGGGGCACATCATCCCATGCAAAGCCAATTTTATCACCCCAAAAAATGAAACATCATTTGACAAGGTTAAATAGGTTGATGTGTCCAAAATAGGGTTGTACGATTCATTTTTAAGTTTGGTCAAGGGAAAGATTAAATTTTTATTGTTTAAGTTTACCCTAAGGTATAAACCCACTCATTTTTAAACTCCCTCATGTCACATCATTCATCATTTTATGAATTATTTCAATTTCCAAGTTTTTTATACCAAAAGTGTCAAATTAGCCAAGAAACCACAGTTTCTTAGTGAAATACACTGTGAAAAGTCACTTTTCGCTACGAAACTACTCATAGTTTCGTAGCGAAAGTAGTTAAATTTACACTAAAAATGCTATGAAAGCATGGTTTTCTGTCTATCTTGTCAGTCTAGTTGTTAGGTGTCATAAATTCATTGGGAATGAGTAGGTTAGATGCCATTCGAGTAATGCAGGGATAAATTCAAGGTACATGCCCAGGTCTACAGTCATCATGATCATTTTATGTAAGTATGAGTCATCATAAGGTCATGAAGGGACATAAAAACTTCAAATCCTTTCCCAATTTAGTCATTTCTTATTTATCATTTTATCTTGTGTGATATTAAGCTCTGGAGAGCTAGTGCACTAAGCCAAAGCTGTGGCTAGTGTTTTCAAAGGATTACAGTGAGCATCATCGAGCGAGGCTGCAAATTTATCAAGCGAGGCAGAAAATCATCAAGTGAGGATGTGGAGACATTGAAGAAACCATGACAGAGAAAAGGAGGACTAACAAGGGTTTCCAATGCCTGAGATATGAACTTGCAGACATGAATTTTATCAATGAACACCCAACAATAGTAAAAGCTTTCATAAGAGCAGGTTGCCTACATTTTTTTGAGAAATTACAGGGTTGTCGTACACAGGTGTCCAAAGAGTTTGCTTTTAATTTCAGTGGAACAACCACTAAAGTGGGAATGCTCAATTTTTCCATCACACTAGAGGTTATTTTTGCTGCTACAAAGATTCCAAGAGGTCGAGATAACTGGTTCAAAGGTTTCAAGTTTAATATGGAGTAGTGCAAAGAGTTCATGAAGCCTGAGCATAATGAAATTGATCTCACCAATGTCATTCCAAGAAGTTACGTAAAAGACAATTATTCAAAATTGTTGCTCATCATTCAAAAGTAATTTGCTTGTGAATGGAGGTACCACAAAGTCTACTCATATCATTTCAAATTACTTCTACACTTTATTGGTAATATTTCCATTGATCTACCTTTCTATTTGCATAGAAGTTTGTCAAAATGGGAGATTAGGTCTAGCAAAGTCTAAGGGGAGTGAGACTTCTTTATTTCATCATGGTTTAATGAAATTATTAGTCTTAGATGATCTTCAAAGGTTAGGCAGATATTGGTCCTCATTCTTGTTTGTCAGTGGTTTTGATTTGGATGCTCTTACTCCTTCAAGAACTCCTAAACCTAGGAGAATTCCATCAAGATTAGCCGTAGAACAGATCCAACCATTGGTATTAGAACCAAGTGAGCCTACGAGAGTAGAAACAAGTGAGAAAATTATGAAGCAGCTAGAGAAAATACAGAGTCTTGACACACCAAATGTCCCACCTACAAAATAGAAGTCAAAGGTGGTGAAACCTGCAAAACAGAAACAAACTGTTAGTAAAAAAGGAACCAAAAGGATGACTAGGAGTCAAACAATGGTTTTGGAAGAGAAGACAGTGGCTGTAGAAGATAGAGAAGAAGCTAAGGGAAATCTAGAGGATATTTGACATGCCATTGACATAGATGAAACTCCTATTGTGCAAGTTGAGTTTATAGAGGAAGGTGGGTAGAATTTAAAGAAGGTTAAATCTGCAAATAAATTAAAATTTGAGGGAGAAGATGCAGGTTTCATGTTCCAAGCAAGAAAGCCTATGACAAGGCATGCTAGGAAGCTATTAGAGAGTAGTAAATAAGTTCAACCACTCACTGACACATCTCAACCACCTCAAAAGTTTATTGACCTATCATCACCTCCAGAGATAGATACAGTCAACAAATTAAAGAAGGAAAAAGAGAAGGTGATGGAAAAAATAGAGTTGCAGCTCCTTGAAGAAAAATTGAAATTGGCCAATCATGAAATTGTTGTCATGAAAATATAAGCAAGGAAAAATAGTGTATAGAAGACTCAATTTGAAAATATGAAGGAAATTTGGGAAGAACATGTTGACACTCTCTCTAAGACTTTGGACAACACACAACAACTCATCAAATGGACAATTCCAGCAAGGAAAGAGGCCAAACATGTTGGGAAGATAAACAAACATTTGAAGGCCACCAACAGAAGATTGAAATACTAGGTTAAATACCTTTAAGAGAATCTTGAACTAATTCATGAAGAGTTAGAGAAAAAGGGGCTTAAAATGACAATTCTTGAAGAGCCAATAGCTCAACCAATTGTAAATGAGGAAGAAATGCCTCAAGGATCATAAGGTGAGTTGGTTCATGATTTTTAAAGGTTAATGGCATGTTAGAGATAATATTTTGGCACTTATAGGGTTCAGTTTTCAAAATTACACAAAACACTGGTTTTTCAGTAGTTTTGTAGTGTGCCTGAGCTTGAAGGGCAGCAAAATGCTACGAAACTACTGTAGCTTCTCTTTTTACGTTTTGAACCAATTATGGATGCTATCAAGAGTTTTAATTGGTTTGGGGTATGTTTTTAATGATGATGAAAGGAAATAATTAATAATTTCGAGGTTAAATTTCATGTTTTGTAGCGCGAAAAAAGTACGCTACGAAATTGCCTTACTTTCATAGCGTACTGTATTTCAGCATTTTTATCAGGTTTTGGATTATCTTTGGACATAGGGAGGTCATTTAAAGGTTAAATACCATGAGAAGAAATTATTCAGTGTTGAAAATGCAACAAGATGATGGAGCTTAGTGAAATGAAGTCGCCTTCACTAAGTGGGCCCGCAGGCTATTTTTGGCGCAAAGTCTATTTTTAGACTATGTCTATTTTTAGACATATGGAGGATGGTCTAGGAGTTGCAGTATGCTATTATTGGATGATTGGTCGAGTTGGTAAAAATATATGGACCTATATTTTTAGACATACAGGTCGAAGTCTATTTTTAGACTGCCTGTCTAAAAATAGGTCAGTCAAATATTATTAGCCCTTAATAATATTTGGACTCTAAACTTCAGTTTATTCTCTTACAACACTTTAGTTGGAGCTACGGATGTGGCCCATGCATCTGACAGAAGGAATTACGCTATTCCTTGGGGTTTGGTGAGCTCATGCATGGTTGACTTCAGTTAGGACTTCAGTGGCAGAAGTTTGGTGGAGTTGATGAGACAGTTGGTGGAGTTGTGTTAGGTTTAACTTAGTTGAACTAGTTGTGATTAGTTTAACTAGCTAATCAACTAGTAATGAGTGGAGTGAATTAAATATTATTTAATTCACTAATTATTAACTCATTATTCAACTCAAGAACACATCAGTTCACTACAGTGCATGGATAGTTTAGTGGAGACCAGTGGAAGAGGTAGATGAAAGGGTGAGTTTGCTATTAGTTGCAACAGCAGTTGTGCATGAGATTTGCACAATCATTGGAGGAGATTTCCCATGAGGATTGCGCATTTGAAGCCAAGGATATTCTAACTTGGATCTCTCATTGAACCAACTTGGATTGCGCAATAGAGGCAGGCAATTAGTGGATGAGTTTTGAACCTGTGACTTGTTCAAAACTGAGCTAGTTTGTGTGTAACTTTTGGAGACAGTACTGAGTACTTGTGAGGAGTATTGTACTGATATTGTTACATGTTCTCTTCCATTATAATATACAAAATAGCTGGGGGTTTTCAGCTATAAGCTTTCCCCATTACATATTGTGTTTATGTGCGCATGCGACTGTTTCTATTTCCACAAATTGATGATCAATTGTAGAAGAGGTTATGTGTTATGCATGAATTCGAATTAGTGTGTGACCAGGATAATCTCAGTGGATAAATCTTCATTATTCAGCAAATTTCTACATGGTATCAGAGCGAATTGATCATCGGGATCTATTACAGTGATTACAATTTTATTTTGGTAGACAGAGTCTGTAATGGGCCAGGTAGCCTCTGGATCCATCCTTTCCTTGAAAGGTGATATATCCAGTAAATGCCCTTACAGTCGATTTCTGTGCTAGAAATAATTTTTTCTCACAGATCCAGAAGCAGTTGAGTTTTTTTGAGTTTGGAATTCAAATTTTGCAGTAGCTTGTTTTCTTGGTGCTGGAGTTGAAATGTCTTTCAACGGTTTGCGACTCGAATATGCCCTTGTAAGCAGTTCGAATTATGTTGCATGGAAAGATCGGATGGAGGTGGTTTTAGAAGATAATGGGTTAAAGGAGTTCGTAGATATGGATGTCCAAAAGCCTACTGATCCTGCTGAAGTTGAGGCTTGGCAAAAGAAGATGGCGAAATGTCGAAGGATTCTGTTGGAGGGCGTGAAGGATCACATTGTATCCAACCTGCATGGAAAAGATTCTCCATATTTGATGTGGAAAGTGTTGACAGATCTATTCTAGAGTAAGAGCGACCAAAGGAAGCTAGCGCTCAAGGATAAACTCAGAAACATTAAGATGGAGAAAGGCGACAGTATCGCCAAGTACCTCACGAAGTTCACTCAATGCAGAGATGAGCTGGGAAGTGTGGGGGTGATTGTCGATGAAGAGGACTTGGTGGACCTGGCTCTCCTTGGTCTTCTAAAGATTTGGCATTCCTATCAGGACTCTGTCAATGGTCGGGAGAAGTTGCCGGGATGGGAGCAACTTTGGGCGGATCTCATGCAAGAGGAGATAAGGCGGACTACCAGGGACGGATCTTCATCAAAGGTATCTGATGAAGAAAATTGCGCTTTGGCTGCCAAAGAAAAGAAGGGGAAGAGCAAGAAAGCTTATCAGTCTGGTGCGAAAGGCAAGAAGCAAGACATGTCCAAGGTGAAGTGTTTTCATTGTCAGTGCAAATGGGATGGCACATCCATCAGATGGATGTGAAGACTGCGTTCCTCAATGGAGTCATTGAGGAGGAGGTGTAAATAGAGCAGCCCGAAGGTTTCGAGATCTTCAGCAGTGAGTCGCATGTTTTCCGACTCAGGAGAGCACTGTATGGGTTGAAGCAAGCACCTCGTGCTTGGTACACACAGATAGACAGTTACTTCACCGGACTTGGATTCTCCAAGAGTGAGGCAGATCCTAACCTGTACCAGATTGTGGTGGAAGGGAAGTTGCTGATCATTGTACTGTATGTAGATGATCTGATTTTGACGGGTGATGAGCTGTTGATACTTTCATGCAAGGAGGATCTTGCTAGAGAGTTTGAGATGAAGGACTTGGGCCTCCTTCATTATTTCATGGGATTGGAGATTTGGCAGCGCAGTGGTGGACTGTTTGTTTCTCAGGGTAAGTATGCCCGGGAGATACTGGAGAGGTTCAACATGCATGGCTGCAAGCCTGTTGATACTCCTCTTCTTGGTGGTTGGAGGAAGGAGGATGCTACTTCAGCGGAGGTAGTGGATGCCACTGTCTATCGACAGTTGGTGGGGTCGCTTATGTATCTGGTCAATACACGACCCAATATATGCTATGCTGTTAACCAGCTTTCGCAAGCTATGGTTAAGCCTGCCAAGCTCTTCTAGAAGGTAGGAAAGCATGTATTGCGTTATCTTAGTGGTACATCGGGATATGGTCTATGGTACAGACAGGAGGATGGAGCGAAGCTTTCCGGCTTCACTGATGCAGATTGGGCAGGGAGCCCAACGGACAGAAAGAGCACATCTAGAGGAGTCTTCAGTATCGGGTCGACAGTAGTTTCCTGGTACAACAGGAAGCAGATATCCGTGGCACTCAGTTCAGCAGAGGCTGAGCACATGGCAGTAAGCTTGGCTGCATGCGAGGCTATTTGGATGAGGAAGATCCTCGTTGGATTGTTTGGGTCACACTTGGAGCCTACTGTGATTTATTGTGATAACCAGAGTTGCATTAAACTCTCGGCTAATCCATTATTTCATGATAGATCCAAACACATCGACATCAGGTACCATCATATCAGAGATTGTGTGCAGCGGAGAATCATGTTACTTTCATATATTCCCACGGAGGATCAGGATGCTGACATCTTGACGAAGGCACTCACCAGGAGAAAATTCGAATTCCACAGAGGCAGGATAGGGGTTGCAGATAATCCATATCTTGTTGAGAGAGAGTGTTGAAAATGCAACAAGATGATGGAGCTTAGTGAAATGAAGTCGCCTTCACTAAGTGGGCCCGCAGGCTATTTTTGGCGCAAAGTCTATTTTTAGACTATGTCTATTTTTATACATATGGAGCATGGTCTAGGAGTTGCAGTATGCTATTCTTGGATGATTGGTAGAGTTGGTAAAAATAGATGGACCTATATTTTTAGACATACAGGTCGAAGTCTATTTTTATACTGCCTGTCTAAAAATAGGTCAGTCAAATATTATTAGCCCTTAATAATATTTGGACTATAAACTTCAGTTTATCCTCTTGCAGCACTTCAGTTGGAACTCTTGGGATGGCCCATGCTGAGGAAGGAATTATGCTATTCCTAGGGGTTTGGTGAGCTCATGCATGGTTGACTTCAGTTAGAACTCAAGTGGCGGAGTTTGGTGGAGTTGATGAGACAATTGGTGGAGTTGTGTTCTGTTTAACTTAGTTGAACTAGTTTTATTTAGTTTAACTGGCTAATACAATAGAGATGAGTGGATTGAATTAAATATGATTTAATTCACTAATTATTAACTCATTATTCAACTCAAGAACACATCAGTTTACTACAGTGCATGGACAGTTCAGTGAAGACCAGTGGAAGAGGTAGATGAAAGGGTGAGTTTGCTATTAGTTACGACATTAGTTGTGCATGAGATTTGCATAAGAATTGGAGGAGATTTCCCATGAGGATTGCGCAGTTGAAGCCAAGGAGATTCGAACTTGGATCTCTCATTACACCAACTTGGATTGCGTAGTAGAGGCAGACAAATAGTGGATGAGTTTTGAACCTGTGACTTGTTCAAAACTGAGCTAGTTTGTGTGTAAATTTTGGAGATAGTACTGAGTACTTGTGAGGAGTATTGTACTGAGATTGTTACATGTTCTCTTCTATTATAATATACAAAATAGCTGGAGGTTTTCAGCTATAATCTTTCCCCATTACATATTGTGTTTATGTGCGCATGCGACTATTTCTATTTCCGCAAATTGATGATCAATTGTAGAAGAGGTTATGTGTTTTGCATGAATTCGAATTAGTGTGTGACCAGGATAATCTCAGTGGATAAATCTTCATTATTTAGAAAATTTCTAAATTCAACACTCAAGGATCACAAATTGAAGATAAACTAAAATCCAAAGTATTCGTGGAAGAAGAAGACTATTTGCCTAAAAAACAGGTTTTTGTTTCCTAGTTTTGAGGAGGTCAGTTAAGTGGTCATAAAGTGATGAATCCCATCATCTCAATTCGAACATGTAAAAGCATACTTGTCAAATAGTGTAATTACTTTAGTAGATAATATCATTAAAGGAAATAATTAGTAGTTTGAGTCCTATTAGGAAAAGGACCGTCAAGTAGGATAGGTGTATGTTTTTCATTAAGTTGTTGTTTTATGGTTATGCAAGGTGTCATTAGAAAAAAATTTGATGAATCTAGCTAGGAGGAGGATCATCTCATGATGTAACAAGTCTATTAAAGACCATTGAGTCAAATTTTTCAAGGGTTGGATATTTTTGGCTAAATTGTAGCTTATTGTAAATTGATTGTTTTAGCAATACAGAGATTTGTTACTTGACCAACCTGAGATTCTGAATGAGTTTTTAGTGCTTTCCTATCTTATATATACCTTTTATGTATCTCATTTGCAGTGGTTTTCATTTATAATATTTAGAATTAATTCTTGTAATGCTCTGACTTCCGTTATAGATAAATTGACTGTATATTTTCTTGTTTCATGTGTGTGTGTTCTACTCTAACCTGCCTCACCTTCCATGTCAAGTGAACTCATTGAATCAATGAATATGTTGAATCCATAAGCCCCATGTTTACATACTGATATGATTTTCAACCTACACTAATCATAAGAAAATTATTTCCTAAATAGAGTTATCCATATACATCTTTATTCAATATCATTAACCCTTGAGAGAGCCCTCTCAGAATGAGGAGGCTAAGCCTCAATCAAAATATTGGTTTGAAATAGTTACATGAGATTGTCTGATTAGCAGCCTATCAGGTGAAATTTTTTTATAAAAGATTCTTTGGACATTTAGTAAGTAGTAAATATGTGTAGTAAGAACATAATAAACCATCACACATAAGAAACACAAATGAACACCAGGATTTAAGGTGGAAAAAAAATGTGGGAGTAAAGCACCACTGTTGTCATCTCTATCTTCAATATTTATTATATAGAAAATTTATTACAATATTGTATTGGTTTAGACACATAGTAGTACGTAGGAACCTAGCTGCAGAAGGCTACAACCTTCACTCATTCTCCAACTACTACTGGAAGGGAGCTGCAATCACCTGATCTCATTTACCAACCACTAGTGGAAGGGAGCTACAACCCCTTGATCTGATCACCAAGTCCTACTCGCAGGAAGCTTCAACTTCCTCACTGAATGATCCAACCCTCAGCAACATTGCGGACCACGTTTCATAAATTTTCATACTGGATCCACCTTCTTTAATGCATCACAACTTGTAGACAAATTTACATAACATAATCCGTGTTGAACCCTTCAACATAATATAAGCCAAATATCAAAACTGAAACTGATTACTATACCCAAATCATTCACCTTATTACTAAAACCAATCACTGAACCAATCAATCATTGAATCATGCAAATACTTAACCAACCACTGAAGCAACCATTCACTTAACCAATTATCAACTAGCAACATAATCAATACTCAAACAACCTAGATCTACATGAGGACATCATTGACGGACAATGGAAAACATCAAAACTGATCAGACATTTTATTTAGCATTCTTCAATAAAACCATGGCTTCTGTATGCGCCTTCCATTAGACATATCCACGTATGTATGTGCTTATTCCAAAATAAAATCGCTTATATATCTCAACATATTACTAAATATATACATGCCTTTGCAGAATTGAACCCGCGTGTATACCTGCCTTCCTCACATTGAAGCCGCATATAGATCTGTAAATAATTTAGGACTGAGCAACACCTCAGAACTACAAACTTACTCATATCATACCCTTCACTACAGAAAACATGCGCTAGAACACATATCTAAACAACTCATAAACATATCATGCAAATACATAGTCATTTTTGGTCTAAAGATCCTAATCCATCATCATATTCATGATTACATCATTATATCATATCTATCAACCAACTATAGCCCATACCATGAAAATATACTTCATATTGAAGTAATCATTCATTCATGTCCCTCATGCACACTTAGCACTTTGATATTCACCTCCTTATAGAGTTTTAGCCTTATTCAATACCATGAGCCAAAACCACACAAGCGCCCATGGTATTCTCGGAAGGGATCAAATAGTCATTATTGTGCTCAATATTATGGGCTAATACCATGGTAAAGACCCCTGGTATTATAAAATTTGTGCGCTAGCAAATACACAACTTTGTTTCTTTGTACCCGCGTGTATAAGCGACTTTTCCTTCACTAAATTGCATATAGATCTTCAATTATTTATCTTTATCCATCTTTCGGTTCTAATCTCCAAACCTCTATCAAAAAAATCTATCATTTTGTTCCATCACTTTTCTAGTTACCATATACTTGGTATTTTACAAGTGGGTTGCCATCAAGGACAACACATGCATCATAATGCTAACAATCTGCCCCTTTGGACTTGATGGAAACCATTTAGGTGTTTGATCACCACATCTTGTAGATACCTGTAATACACATCAAAATAACCATTATTCAAAACACCAAGTTACTCTCCACCTTTTACATAAGGGAAAAGGGCATACCAATGTTGAAACAAGGTTTCTCTTGTAGATATATGAGCTCTGTAGACCTGATCTGCACTGTTGGACGGATTAGTCGTTCTTGCGGACAAGACAGACCTCCCAAGTGTCCTACGAAAAACTAGCAACAAACGGAAAAATAAAACTATCTTTCTCTAGATATATTTCGATTTATAATTAAATTCTATAAAGTTTTAACGATCCTACCTTTGATCCAACGCTTGTTCGTAGTACTAGTCCTTCAATCGCTCGAAAGAGTTCCCCTCGAAGATCTGCAATCATAAACAAGAAAACATCAAATAGCACCTATATAGCATATATTCATAAATCATATCCATTATGGTGATCAAGGAATCCATAAAATAAACAATCAATTCATAGCTTATTGATAAAAATGGATTTATTTGTATTAACTTAAATAATGTAGAGCCTTACAACCGTGTCTACCTTGATTTTGTACAGGTCCTCCTGGGGTCTGGAGCAGGCATTTCCTTTACTCAGATCAGCCTTGCATTCTTCCAACCGAGATACATACAGGTATGTAATCCTTCCCACATGAAATCTCAGCTAAAAGGGTCTAAGTTTCAACAGCACTTAGCCTCCAACAATACTAAAACTTCAATTCATTAATGGTAACCCCTTGAGGCTGCCCTATGCCTCTTTTTATAATGGAGAAGAGGAGGTTACAGCTCCATACAAGAAGGGATAGAGTCATCCTTCAAAGGTATTAGTTCCTTACATCAAGGGGTTAGCTCCTTATTAGATGGGATGCATGAACATGAAAAGAGCGATCTTTCCATCGTAGGAATGTTTCTAGAAGCTTCCAAAAATGACTTAAACTAATCTTCTAGATTTTACTTGCGCCTTTTTTAATATTTTACAGGGGTCTACACTTTTAATAAATAGACAGTGCATTTGGCTCTACAGTATTTATAGCCAAAAAGTGCGGGACCACAGGCAAAACTAGGAGAAAGTGCGGTACCAGAGTTTTAAGGATTTTATGAGCTTTTCTCTTAGTTTCAAGGCTTGAATTTGGGAACTTTGATATTGTAGACTTTCAAGGGAGTACTAAAATTTCATGGTGACAAATTTCAGTGTAACAAATTTCCCCCTAAAGTGCGAATTTTGAGAATATTCGAAGAGTGATGTGCTTTATCATTTCAAGGATTAGCCTGTGGACACCCCAGTCGGAACCTTGTAAAAAAATTCAATGCAACACACACACACACACACACACACACATAGGAATTCCCATACTCAGATCAAAACTAACTAAACTTGTTCTGATACAGAAATGATTTTAATATTACATCATCAATGTAGACACAGCATGGACGTAGCCATCTGTAATGAATCGTCTACTGCATAATGAATAATAAAACTCCTCACAACCTGGATGGTGGAAACTAGATCCAAGGTCTTGATTTTCGCTTCCCGAACTAGTACGATTCTATCCATGCGATTAAATGTGTTGAAGTTGAACATGGTAGAAACCACTTGATTACCAGTCAATGATGTCAAATATTAAAAAGTGTGAGAGAAACCACCAATAATGAAAATGGCTCTCAAAGTAATTAGTACAATCCATGAAATGTGAATAAGTGATCTGAAGTCGTACATTTCACGTAATCGTTCGATCAAATGTCAATGATGTAACCTGTCGTCGAAGGCGAGAAACCTGCCATTAAGGCATGAAAATTCCAAGGTACTGATAGATTCTAGATCAACTTCCTAGATGATGAGTTGTCGTCGATAGAAAGTGATCCATCGTAAGCAAGCTCATGACACGAAACCATAGATCAAGTTTTCAAGAAATTTTTGCAAGGATTGACTCAGGGATGGTCAACGCGAATGGAGACAAGTGTTTGCAGATGAATGGTTTATTTGACTGTCCTCTTGAACACATAACGACACTATAGATGGTTTGGTGACAGTTTCCCTAAGCTAATACCCAAAAACCGGCTAAAGACTTTCAATGTGGTTTGATTAACTGACAGACAAAGGATTTCCCAACCCAGGTAGTAGTGCGACAAAAAGTGTCGTGTTCAAGAGTGATGTAATGCTTTTACAAATCAAAGTGTGACAAACGAATCTATTTTTCTCTCTTTTACCCCACCATTTCTGGCAAGTACCTCTTTATTTTTTACAAGCTTGAGGAGGATAACATCTGCTTGTTTATAATCTCATCCTTCGGATGAGTCCAACTTAGTTTAAAATTGAACCCTAAGAAGGAGTGGTCCGTTCTTGTTTGTAATCGACAGGTCCTTTACTGTTAAATTTCAACGAGTCCGGTATAGGAGAAACTCGGTGTTTTTCATTTTTAAGGAGTGAGAAGAAAAAATTAAGAAAACTACGTGGGTGTTATTTTTCGTAAATTTAGTCCCTCAGGCCCAAAAAAGGATAAAATAATGCAAGAGAGAACTCTATTGACCATGATTAGTCAACATATACCTTTTTTCGTAAATATTCCATTTCAATCTGGAAAAGGGGTAAACTTATACTGAAGGGAAGACTGTTCATTTACTTTAACGAGTTCGAATAGTCAAGTACTCAGTGATATTTTCATTTTTAGAGAGTCTGAAAATGGCTTAAAAGAGGACTCCATGGTTTCGCTTTTTCGTAAAATTTAAAGAGCCTGAAAAAGTGATAAAAGTTTACTCTTCGTCAAAAATGACCACTTTTCCTGAAAAGTCTGTTATCCTGCACAAAAACTCGAAAAATTAAACATACCTGTTTCAATAATAAAGATATTTTGAAAAAATGATTTTTAAAATGAAAAATAAACAAATTTAAAATTCATCTATTAAAAAAAACTTATAAAAAGGAGTTTTTCAAGTTCATTTTTACCGTTTGAATTTGAGGTGAAGTTTTTAGAGCTCTGGGCAAAAAATGCTTCGGAGAAGATTCTGGGCAAACCAATCGTCGGATTCAAAAGCCATCTGTTTTAGGTAATCCAAAACCTCATCTTACATTTCATCTGTTCAATTCTTTAATTTTGGGTCAAAATTTCATTTTTTAGAGGAAAATATGCCGAAAAATTCGCCCTCGGGGGTCTGCACCTAATGCATTATGTACCTGCGGACCCCGAAATTTTTATACAAAGAAAAATGGTGGGGCCCCGCAATTTTAACACAAGAACCGTGCGTATCTATGCACTGTTCCTAAGTGTAAAGTGCGGAGGCACCGTGGAAAATTAAAAAACATATTTTCTTCCTAAATTACCCAAATTTTTGCTTCAAAATGATTTTAATCCTTCATTTTACTTGTTTTAGGATATCTACAATGCTCATTTGGCGAGAACAGGAGCATGAAGAAGTAGATGAAGCAGCAATACTTCATCAACCAACTTTGCAAGCTTTAAGAGCATGCAAGCTTTACAAATTTTGGGCTATCAGTGGCATGAGAGCTTAAGTGGATCTTCTTACTTGGCTGGTAAGTAAATGGAATGTGCAAGACCAGTGTTTTGTGATCGGAGGTCACTGGCTCGAGATTGAGCTGGAATACATCTATTTTTTGACTAGTTTGTCCAAGAGAGGTGGACCATTATCTCTATTTGGGGCTAGGCCAGGTGGCCAGTCTGTCGCCAGCCTACAATTAGAGTTTTTCAATGATGAGGCCAATCCTTGGGACAAATGGATTGACATAAAAACTATCATCCATACAGAGCTGAAAGTGATCGCTTTTACCATTTTCAAGCTGTGCGGAAGTGCAGCGTTGCATGTAGCCACCAGATCTCAGATGCGCATAGCAGTAGATTTCTTTCGAGGCACCATATACAACTGGTGCGAGGCAATGTTGGCAAATGTGAAAGGCCAACTTACCAGAGCAAAGAATGGGAAGCTAAAAAACTTTGGATATGGGTCCATTATAGTCACCTTTGCTCTAGAGAGGATCCCCATGTTAGCTCCGCAGCACATTCTTGTCGATGCTGGTCAACCTCGAGAGATTAGGATGGTTCGTTGGGTTGCTTTGATGGCTCGCCACAGTGAGGGTGGGGAGATTGTGAGATTTCCCTCTACATATTTTCGTTGGCTGGAACGCCAACTTTTTGTTATAGAGGATTTTCCTTATTCTAGCATGGAATTTTGTGGCGACTGGGAGATACCCCTTCCTCCAAGAGCTTAATGGGATGAATCAGGGAAAAAATCTTTTTTGACATGTTCTAATTTCTAATTTTTATTTTGTTTTTTGATCGTCCAAAACTGATAACAAAAAATTCTCTGCCCCTTTGACCGGAGGCAAAGGGATGCAGCACCAGCACCACCACCCCCACAGGATCAGACTGCAGAGATCTTGACTAACTTAGAGTACCATCTGGAGCGGCTCACTATAGATATTATTGAGACTACTATAGATGATATCCCGCTCTGGCTACAAAGATATGTCATAGGTGTTCCTAGTCCATTCAGGAGATTTTTGACTAGGGTAGCACAAGCAGTGGTGTATTATTGTGATCATCACCATGGATAGTGGCTGATTGACATTGTAGACTCATTTTTGTATATCACCATGGATAGTGGCTGATTGGCTTTGTAGACTCATTTTTGTATCACTTTTTTCCAATCATAAGGCATTTTGAGCCTATGATCGAAGACGATGTATTATTTTGTGAACACTACATTTATACTATGATATACTATTATTTCCAGTTTACCTATTCAATCATGTTATGGAATGTTGATTTGTTACTTTGTTATCACAAATGTCTATTTATAACATTAGAAGCAATTGCATCTGCTAATGTATTTAAATTTCTTGAAATGTGTTGATATTCAATATAATCGAACTCTCGTTCCAAGAGACGAACCCTTAAAAATAATCTTAATAATACTGGATTTCTAATGGCATATAATCAATTTAACTGTAATACAACGAGTTCAGAATCTAAATTAATGATCAAACTCCGAATTCCAAATGAAATGGATTCCGATAATAATTCAGTAACTACACTATATTCGACAATATTGTTCATCGTTTGACCAAGAATTACCCCATGCATTGATACTAACTTGTCAGTGGGTAAGTAAATAACCAAATTTGCGGAAGAGATGTTCCGTGTACTAAGAAAAATCCCATCAACAAACCAATATATGTTTGAAAGGACGTCGACATCTGTAATATCAAAAATATCTAGATAAGTGGGAATAATAGTAAGAGCACACTTATGCTAGGCACACGTTTCTAATCTATAGCACACCAGCTAAAAAGTAACTAATATACAGAGAAGATCTCCACATGAAGTCAAGCATAATATCTCTTCAGATAAAGTCCATTTCTGGGTTTACCCAAAGAGACCCCAACAAAATAAATCAATTCATAGGCCCCTTTTGCAAGCTATCGCTTGACAATGTAAGGACCATGCCACATGGGTTCAAATTTCCCAGCCCCTAGTTTATCGTTGGCTTGATCATAAATCAAAACTAGGTCTCCTTCTGAAAAATTATGAGGAGTAACACTTCTATCATACTGAGCTTTCATTCTTTTCACATGAGCCTCGGTAGCTAATGTAGTGGTGCAAAGATTCTCATCTAATTGAGCCAGGTATAAAAAACGTTTCTCCTCTTCAGAAGTATCTGTTAATAACTCTATGGCTAGTTGGAGTGACGGTATCTTGCATTCAATGAGTAATACCACTTCTAAATCATAAACCAGTTGAAAAGGGGTAAAACCTGTCAATGTTTTCGCTGAGGTTCGATATGCCCAAAGTGCTGAAAAGAGCATGGTGTGCCAATTCAAGTTATGAATTCCAATGATTCGTTTGATCATGGTGACTAAAACTTTGTTAATCGCTTCAAATAAACCATTGGCCTGCGGATAATATGGTGTAGAACTATCATGACGCAGGCCAAGCTGGTTCGTTAACTCGGTCATCATGATATTTCGAAAATGGCTCTCGTGATCAGTAATTATCACTTGGGGTACACCGAAACGATAAATCACACGATTGAATATGAAAGTAGTTGTAGTTTTTCCATCTGTCGCAAATGTAGGCATTGCCTCGTCCCATTTGGTAAAATAATCTACTGCTAGAATAATGTACCCATGTCCCTCGGCCGAGTGAGGGTCACATGTAATGAAATCAATGCCCCATTTTGCAAAAGGACCGACAGCAATTATGGGGTGAAGAGGATCAGGTGGTGCACGCATTTTTCTATCAAAGATTTGACAATTATGACATTTTCGGACCGTGTAAATACAATATTTAAATAAATACGGATAGAAATAACCTGCGCACAATATCTTTTGGGTTGTGGCATACCCAGAAATATGACCGCCACATGCTGCAAAGTGACAGTCATTTAAAACCTTTTCAGCTTCGTCATGAGTTAGACAACGTCGAAAAACTGAATCTGCACCACGACGGTAAATTGTGTTGCCAATAATGTGATATTGTTGAGACTGGAAATGAACTTTTCTTTTTTATGATCGTGAAATCTCAGACTGAAAAGATTGGGTTTGAAGATATACGATAATATCTCCATACCATGGATCAATGGTACTAATAAGAAACAAGGATTCATCCGCGATTGGTTGTTCTGCCACAGTTTCTGTATCAGTATGTGGGAAATCACACATAAGTTCAACAAATATCAATGATTTCTTGGATTTGGACTTTTCAAACTCCAAATCAAACTCCTGTAGGATAACAATCCATTTGGAGTATTTCCCCCCTAGCAATTATTTCGCCAAGATGTACATCATAGGGTTGCAGTCAGAGATCACTGTCGTTTTGCGTAAAAGTATGTAGTGAAAAAAACGTTGGACAACTTGAACAGCTTCCAAGGCCAATTTCTCCACATGTGAGTACTTGATCTCAGTCGGATGCAAATTTCGACTAATATAGTAAATCACATGTTCACTATGGAATTCATCTTCCTCAACTAAAACCATCCCTATCGTGGAATCTGAAGCAGCGAGGTACAAGAAGTAATATTGGTTGTAGTTGGGAGGATGCAATAACGGTGCATGGGTAAACACATTTTTCAAAGCATCAAAATATCGATCAACGACCTTGTCTCAAAAGAATGGAATGTTCTGTTTCAACAACCTAGTGAAACCTTTCGTTAACTCGGCGTAGTTAGGAATGAATCGACGTAAAATGTTTGCTTTCCCTTGCAAACTTTAGAGTTGGCAAAGAGTAGAAGGAGGTAAATTTATGATTGCCTCAACCTTCGATGGGTCGACACAAATGCCTACCTTTGAGAAAATAAATCCCAATAATCGTCCGGATTCTACGCAGAAAACACATTTGTGTGGATTCAAAAGAATCTTATAGTGCCTACATCGCATAAATATGGCTCGTAAATGAGTAATATGATCTGCTCTGCTTGAAGAATGAACAGGAAAATCATCGAGGTAGGGTTGCACAATATGCTTAATGTCGTGAAATGCATAAGACACGGCCCTTTGAAAAGTGGCGCGAGCGTTCTTAAGGCCAAAAGGTAATTTTCGATAAGAAAAAGTTCCCCATGGTCAAATGAAAGATGTTTTAGGTTGATCTGTAGGGAGTATGTTTATTTGATTGTAGCCAGAAAATCCATCCATGAATGAGAACATTTCACTTCCAGCACAATCGTCGATAATTTGATCGATGTAAGGGGTTGGATAATTGTCTTTAGGACAAACTCGATTTATATCCCTATAGTCGATACATACTCTTATTGTTCCTTGTTTTTTTCTTGACCGGAACAATATTAGATACCCAGTCCATTAATGGGATTGGATAAATGGGGATTGAGATGGCTCGGTGCAGCGGATTTTTCTTCTTGGAGCTAGGGTTCCAGAGTTTTGAGGCCGCCGTCTGGTTCGATGTGGCCCTGAGGATATGCTCCAAGTCTTCACCAGCCTGCTTTGGATGCTCAGAGCTGATGAGGAAGGTCGATAACCCATTACAGGGTGGAGATCTGGAGTCTTGCATGGTGGAGGCAGGAGCAGTGGCGCCGCCTTTCCCTTCCCTCACCATCGGCTCATTTCTGCTGTCTTTTCCTGGTCTGGTTTTTTCCTCGGTGGCCGATTGGGGAGGAGGTTCAAGGGTAGCTCTCGGGGGTGCAGACGAACCCCTTTCGACCCAACTTCGATGGCGGCAAAGTATTTACCATTCGCCCCCTGTTTGGAGCAGAGTGAGGTATTGCGGATGGCTTCTCCCTCTCGCAGTGAGGATGTATTCGATCAGCTATCCTCAAACTCTACTTTGGCAGCTCCCAGACGCAGATGCCATCAAGCCATACGCCTCGTTCCAGCACTTTATAGTTGTCGTTGTTGGCTACATGGCATATCCTTCTCGCCCTGCGACTGGCATTGATGCAGTCTCTTGCTGTCTTTCTCCTGATACACGTTTTCGGCTGTAGGTCTCTCCCCTCTTGAATGTCGCCGTCCCTGCCTAGGTGGCATGGTTCGGGGTTCCCTCAGGCCCGGGCTACCTTGAGATGGAATACGGGACTCCTGCAATAAAAGGGCTTCAGCCAGATGCCTGCGCTAAGGGGTTTTCGTTGGAAGCTCTGGTTTCTCTGCACTATAGTGATCTATTGGAGAAGATGATGCTTTACCGGGGCCTGCGGACTGGGGTCCCCTCGGGCCATGGCAGGTTTGCTCTCGGAAGCACAACAGGTCTTGGCATTGGATCTAGGCACCTTTCGGACTCTTTTCAGATTCAAATTTCTCAGCCTACTGGCAAGACCATCCTGCAATGGGTCAGCCCTTCAGATTTGGTGCTAGATCTCAAACTGGATCTAGAAAGGTGGATTGGGATCCCCTCAGGCCTTCAGAGACTTCTCTTTCAAGGTAAATAGCTTGAAGACCTTCTTCCCATCTTCTCTTACAGCATTAACAGAAACAGCTCCTTAGTGTTAACCCTGCGGTTGAGAGGGGGGGCAGCGGGACAATCGTCCTCTGTTCCTCATTTCTCTTAAAAAGATGTTGTTCACTCAGCAATTCCTAAACCCCGGGAAGCCTCCAAATCTAAGCCATTTTTGGTTGACAAGAAAGAAGATGTTCCCACTGTCGAAATCACTTATCCAGATATTGCAATTCAACTTCAAGATTTTGCAGACAGAGCCATCATTTGCAGATTCAACGGACTGTGGCCGAGATCTCAGGACCTTTATGCTTGGATTCATGCAAACTGGACCCATCACTGTAAGGTCAGTTTCTGTTCCAAAGGATATTTCATTGTTCTATTTAATGACAGTAAGCATTATGAAAAGGCTTTAGAAGAAGGCCCTTGGTTCATGGGTACTGCAGGGCTGTTCTTAACTCCTTGGTTCCCAGATTTTGATCCTGTAACAGCGGTCATCACAACGACACCAGTATGGATCAGGCTTCCAAACCTGCCTGTCCACTTATGGCATGTAGCAGTCTACAAAGCCATAGGCAACACCCTGGGCAGTTTCCTTATAGGAGATTACAGGCGAGAAAGAAATGGGCTATACACATATGCCAAAATATGCGTGGAGTTAGATTTAAGCAAGGGACTACCAGAGAAAATCAATCTCAAGTTAAACGATTTTGTTTGGACCCAGTTACTGGATTACGAAAACACTGCCTTCTGCTGCCGCCATTGCCATTTAACAGGGCATCTGCGGTCCTCCTGCCCCACTCTCCCAGCTAAACAGAAAATGGACCACCCCTCCAAGTCAAAACCCAAAAGATGGGCTCCCTGCTCTCCACCTCCAGTTGAGGATTCTGATTCCTCCAGCTCTGAAGAAGAAGCCAGCGATGCAGATCTGGATCACGCCCCTCAATCTGGGGTCCCCTCCGCCGATGGACCAACGCGTTCCTCGGATTTGGCCATCGCCCAGAAACGCGTCCATTTGTCCTCCTCCTCTGATTCAGATAAGGAGGGCCCTTCCGTGGAGATCCCCAATCTTCAGGTTATTGTTGCTCATTCGCCCCTGGATGGATGGGTCGAAGTTAAAAAAAGAAAAGGAAAAAAGCTTCGTGTTGAGACCTCTGCCCATTCTGGGTAGATGTCAGTATTCTAGCTTTTCTGTCGTTGGTTGTAGCTCCTTGCTTACTTCTCTCTTTCTACGGAACCGAGGTTGATAGTCCTATCATTTCCGGTTGCCGGTTTTTGTCTCTCTTGATTGTATCTTCTTCTTGTACCATATTTTTACTTAATAGATTTAGTCTAATTCAGAAAAAAAAATGGGATTGGATAAATAAAACCTGCACAAAGTAATTTTTCAACTTCTGCTTTGATAGCGGCAACTTTTCTTGGATGAATTTGACGTAACTTCTGTCTGACTGGTTTTCCATACGGATATGTCTTAATTTCATGTACAACGATTGACGGATCGATTCTTGGAATTTCTTCATATCACTAAGAAAATATGTCACGTAAATCCTTAAACAGGGCCTTATATGCTTGAATTTATTTAGGCATACAAGAAGCACCTATGTGAATGTTTTCAACAATTCCAGGCTTTACTAAAATATCAAGAGGAACCGTCGTAGAAATATTTTCTAAATTCAATTCAAAATCAGCATTGGAGAGAGGATTCTAAGGTTCTTTGACATAATCGGTGGTAAAAATAGAGGAAAAATCATTTTCAAAATGATCGAGATCAGGTAAAAATGAAGACCTATGGTGTAGATCTTCCCATGGCAATTCATCTACCGACAGTAATTCACGAATATGCTCATCAGTATGGAAAAACTGTTGAGCAGGATCCGGAATTGGTGTTGAAGCTAAACTCGATATTGAAAACGATTCCTGATTGATCACATTCACTAGATCAGAGTCAGTTGAAGGGGCATCAGAAAATGACTGTACTTGCTGATATACTAACTCAAAAGGACTCAAAGGCATCGGGCCCTCGAAAGAATCCAATTTTGATTATGAAGGTATTATCCAAGGATCATCAAAGGAAATAGTCCTTGATGTAATCATATTGATATTAGCAATAGGAGTTTGTATGTTAAGAGGAGGTAGGGAAAAAGTTCCTAATAAAGCTGAATTTTTAATCAAACCTACTCCGGCATCCTTATAAGGGATAGTCGATTTTCCGATATGTTGGATACTATCAATAGAAGCTAGGTCGGATGAATAATATGATAGTTGATCTATCTTAACGATCGTTCCTTTATGAGGAAACATGATGAGACGAAAGATCGATGATACAACAACAGTCATAGCGTAAGACCAACTACGACCCAGGAGAAGGTTATAATCTAGAGGGGCATCAACCACTTCCACATCAAGATTAACCGTTTTGCCTTCGACCTCTATTCGTAGATCTTGTAAAATACCAATATGGAAATTTGAAAGCCTCTTCCATCAAACGCTTTGAGAATATTTTGTGATTGGTTTATGGTCGGAGAACCAAGTGATTTCAAAAATTTTAACTACATGATACATGTAGAAGCTCCTTCATCAACAACAGTACGAAAGGTACGCTTGTTCTTGACTATTACTGGAATTTTAAAAGCCATTTGATGAGGTAGGCGCAGTGTAAAATTTTCTAAATCGAAGATCATGAGGTTCGAATCCTGGAGATTTACAGTTCCTAAGCCTGACAAAAGTAATTTTCTTTGAGATGGGCATGATTGCAATACTTCCAAAGCCGACATCGCTGAAGGGGAAATTTCCAAATCTTCAACAATATTGTAATTCCGAGCAGCTCTCGCATGTGGATTGAAAGCTGATTTACGAAGTACACCTTTTGCATGCGATTTAATTACTAAGTCAGAATTTCTTTTCTCGATCTGTAATGGATTAGAAACTGAAGGAGATGTAGTCGATGCAAAATTGAATGTTTCTGCTTCCTTACCAGTATTTTTACTACCATAATCTTGTGATCGCATCACAACCATTAAAATATCCTCAACCGGATTGGAGGAAGATCCAACCATGTTACTATCTTGAGTGGGAAAAGGATCCTTCAAGATAGTAGGTATAGGAGAACCCTTAATGAACTTTACTACCTCGGCTCTATGCGGGCACTCTTTCATAAAATGATCCTGGTCATAGATGAGACAAGGATATCGAGGTTTTCATTTTTCATCAGTTGGTTCAGTTGTATCAATTTTCTCTTTTGGAGATTTCTTCTTTTTATTATTACCTTTCTTCTTACTACCATTTTTAGATTTGGTTATAGATGTCTCTACAAAATGGATATTGGTAGAAGTTTCTAGGGAAGAATCTCCTTTGGGTGAATCGGGTAAAATGATAATAGGAGAAGTAGTCTTGGAAGACTTCTTCTTACTCTTACCAGTACTAACAGAACCAATTACACCATCAGCAGCATGAGAGCCAAAAGGAGTTGCAGTTAACTGACCAGGTCTTGGTAAATCGGGGATTTTATCATACAGAGTACCTGACTGAGTATAGAAAAGGTCAAGGTACTGAGCCTGAGAAATAAATTTTTCTTCCGTAACAACGCCTCCTTTGGCCACATCTTCAGTAATTTTGGGCAATAACGATTTAATAAACCATTCAGCCACAATTTTATCAAGAATAAAAACTTTCACTAAATGCCTTCTATGTCTCCATTCATGAATGTGATCAGATGTGTACATAGACGTAGACTGCTTTAATGAAGTCAGTAATTCTGTGCCATTGTCATATCTGACAGGCAACTGAAAATGGGTTAAGAAAGTAGTAGCTAGCACATTAAAATTATTAAAAGAGCCGCGTGGTAACTCAATGTACCATTTGGTAGCTAGACCAATGAGAGTTCTCTGAAAAATATGTAATCGAATTGAATCATCGACTATTGAATTAGATGCGCACCAGAGGTGATAAGTCATAACGTGATTAGATGGGTTCTCTCCCAACTTTCCTTCAAATTTTGGAATATCACTGGGAAACTCGTTAGGCATCAGCGACCAATATGGAAGATAAAAAATGGGATCGTTCGTAAGGTGCGACAGATCCGGTAAATCTAAAGTTGCTATGAATGGTAACCAATGCCTAGGGTCTTGATAACCTTGAGTGCTCAAACCAGTGCCAGGAGGAGGATAGCTAGGATATCCCTGAATCGGATGTGCATTTGGAATCGTGAAACCTCCTAGGTAACCAGGATTAACCAGACCATACTGGGGTTGTTGAGGTATTTGATAAGTATACCCAGGGTACGGCTGATACTGATAGGCTGGATTTTGTGTAGCTTGACCAATTTGATACTGTCCCTGGTACGGTTGATAGGTAAATTGAGGTTGACTAGAAACAATCGTACTTGTACCAGCTTGTCTCGTAGGCATTTGGGCCATAGTCTGACTTGTAGGTCCCGAATATGGTACAAAGGCTTGAGGAATTTGCACTGATGGAGGGATAGAAGAAACCGGAGCTACATATACTCTAGAAATAGATGTCATAGGTTGAATATAAGTTTCGGTAGTTGCAACAGTTTGAGGTAGAGTCTGAGGTGTACTGGGCCCAGGCTGCTGAACAGAACCAGGTGTAGGGATTTGAACAGTAGGCTGGACAGGTTGCTGGGTTGAACCAGAAACTAAAGGCTGTCTAGGTTGATTACGTAACTGCACATTAGGTTGCATAGGTTGTTGAACTTGCGATGGATTCCACACCATGTTCATTCCGGGGTATTGACCCGTAGAAGTTTGTACATATGAAGGACCATAGCTTTATTGAATGTAGGGTTGATAATTAAGTGGTAAATTTCCAGTTCCTTGTAAAAATGATTGATCGGAAGGTGGTTGGAAACCTTGAGTTGGGTACTGACCTTGAGGTTGATAACCCTAAGGCACGTACTAAAGCTGGGGTTGATAAGGACCCTGAGGAATATACTAAGTCTGGGGTTGACCTTGGGGTATATACTCTCCTTGAGGTATGTACTGTCCTTGAGGTTGTTCTCCAGGTAAATAATATTGTCCTATAGTTTGTCCTGGTAGAAAATTACCTTGAGGCTGCCCCCCAGGCGATAACTGACTACCTTGAGGTTGCCCCCCAAGTGGTAATTGACTACCTTGAGATTTCCCCCTAGGTGGTAACTGACTACCTTGAGGTTGAGGATTTGGAATATTACCAGACATCATAAAAATTTGCTCTATGTTCAACGTTTCAGTTTTAGTGCCATTTGTACCAGTTGATAAAACTTGTTCAGTTGGTCGAGGAATTGCTCCTGAGAAAGTACCAGAGAGTGACTGGTACCCCAAAGGAACATAAGGACCACCGTATAAAAATGTTTCCGGTGATTGGGAAAACATAGATGACTCACTTGACATGATTGATGAAGGATAATAACCCCCTGGTGTAGGATGAAAAGGAATTTGGGGTGGTGAGAAGCTAAGCCCCGAGTTCTCTAAAAAAAATTTCAATGACAAGTACCAGGCATCACTTCTAAAAGGATTATAGAATATAGATTCACACTCCCTAAGATTCAAAGTCTCTTGGGTTTCGGGAAGAGTTACTTATTCGTCTGGACCGACAAGTTATTCAATGGAAATGAGGTCAGAAGGAAGATTTTCAATAATGATATGTCTTACCCTAGGTGAACCAGGATCACTCGAAGTTGGAGTAACAGATCCTGAAGATGGTTCCAAAACAGCAGGTTTAGTGTCAGGTTCAGAAATTTCAGGTTCTTCAGCGAATTCATTGGAAGGAGAAATACTACCATTAAATTCAGAAACTGAAATCGGCTCTTGAATAAGCTCTGTTGTTTGTAATTGATAATCAGGATGAACAATTATAGATGACTCTCCTACTTCTGTTGATCAAATTCTATTGTCAATAGGTGATACTAGAGGTCGCAGCCCTTCAAGTTGGCTTGGTGTATATTCATGGGGCTTCCCTTGAAATCTGCATGATTGTCTCGGTAATTCAGCCACAATTAAAACTTATTAATCACACGCAATCAAATGAAAATTTCAATGAAAACTCCTAGAGTCACTAAGGAAACAAACAAATGAATCACACGCTTAAAAATCTAGGAGATCAAACCACACACAAACAGTAACTTCCCACACTAAAAACACTAGTTGGTGATGAAATCCAACATCATAGTATTTAATGTAGAAAGGGCGGTTGGAACAGTTACCCCGACAACCTGCTTAATGAAACAAACCGGTGCAAGTTTCTCCACTTAAACCATCTTGAGTGAAGATAACCCTCCAGAGATTCCAAGTGAGTCTAGTCGACATTTGCTCCAGGTACAGTGGGATATTTGCACCACCGTCACCTTAGGAAAAAACCGTAATATTATGGTCACTATGGTTACCAACATGAACTAATATACCTGGGGGAACAGTCTAGAGTTCAACATACGTGCAAGGGCATAGTAACAAATCTCAATCCCCTTGAAGGCTCCTTGACATAATCCAAGGTATACTGACAAGTGACCCCAGGCTCCTTGACAATGGTCTATCCAAGGTTTACCGTTGTTAATACGTGCAAATCTTCTATCGTTCGCAATGAGATAGAATTGATTATCCCATTGGTTTAGATATGACCTTGTGCTTGACTCCTTTAAGAGGAGCTTCCTAGAGCATACAAGCGACTATTGGATTTTTTCCTACTGCAAGATTAAATACTTGTTTGTTTTAATTGTTTTGGAGAGTTAATTACTCCCTACTCCAAGACACTAACCTAAGCTATATTGGTGAAGAGAGCCCTAGAAATACAAAAGTTACTAGGTTAATTTTAATTTAAGCGTTGATTTTATAAGGCTATTTCTTAAGACAATAGGTGCGAAAGTGAAATTGATGATATGAAGTGACCCGACTCAAATCATACTAAAAATGCCTCTATAATGAGAAACAATCCATTTTCTTTCAATGAATTCTAGCTAAGGAAGAGTTAAGAAATGCAATTTTTGAAAAAACAAATCTTTCCTTCAAGCAAGAATAAATGAAAAGAAATCTAATTTCAGTGAGAACTCAATATGATCTATGCTCAATAAAAATCTCTTTTGTTCAAGATCTAAACTACGAACTAAGCTTTTTCTTCAAAAGACACTACAATTTCTAGAAAAGCACTCAAAGCTAAAAACACTATTTTAAGATCTAACAATTCTAAGACTAAATCTGAATTAAAGCTTCAAATTTTTTGATGTCTTACTTAGATTGTGATCTCACTAAGAAATTATTTACTTGAATCAGAAAGAACTCGAAAAAAACATCCAATTTTAGTTTTTAAGTGAAATTCCAAACTTATTAACAAAAGTTTAAACGATTTTCAAATGAGAAAAATAGGATCTAAATCTCATAAACAATTTTTTTCTACGATGTTAGGCTCAGCAAGAAAACAAGAGAAAACCAGTGATCTAAAGGCATACCTAGGTTTCTAATCTTTGAGCGAGATGTAAGACAAAGCAAAAATCATTAAAACATGCAAATCTTTTAGAAAATCAATCAAAACTAAAATTGCTGAAATAAACTCTTAATCAAGGCTTCCTGACAGAAGACACAGGTCTGGGTAATCACTGAGAACCTAAAAAACTAATCCAGAAAAGAATATTTTAAGATTTTTTCAAAAATTTTACAGGGTCCGCAGGCTTTAGTGCAATCCAGTGCGGTCCCGCACTGTGGGTACAGGAAAAGTGCAGAACTGTCCACACTATCTCAAAAGGAAAAGAGTGGACACAAGAAAACAAGAGAAAAAGCCAAAAAATTCTCAAAAAGTTCTCAAGGATTCTACAGGGATTAACTACCCAAGCCAATATAAATCAATAAACATCAGGAAACATAAGTTCATAAATTAAAAGTAAAATAAATCAAAGCTCAACTTCGTCCCCAGTGGAGTCGCCATTTTGTTGGACGGATTAGTCGTTCTTGTGGACATGACAGACCTCCCAAGTGTCCTACGGACAACTAGCAACAAACAGACAAATAAAACTATCTTTCTCTAGATATATTTCGATTTATAATTAAATGCTATAAAGGTTTAACGATCCTACCTTTGATCCAATGCTTGTTCGTAGTAGTAGTCCTTCAATCACTCGAAAGAGTTCCACTCAAAGATCTGCAATCATAAACAAGAAAACATCAAATAGCACCTGCATAGCATATATTTATAAATCATATCCATTATGGTGATCAAGGAATCCATAAAATAAACAATCAATTGATAGCTTATTGAGAAAAACAAATTTATTTGTATTAACTTAAATAAGAAAGAGTCGTACAACCATGTCCGCCTTGATGTTGTATAGGTCCTCCTGGGGTCCGGAGCATGCGTTTCCTTTACTCAGATCATCCTTGCACTCTTCCAACCGAGATACATATAGGTATGTAATCCTTCCCACATGAAATCTCAGCTAAAAGGGTCTAAGTTTCAATAGCACTTCGCCTCCAACAATACTAAAACTTCAAATCATTAATGGTAACCCCTTGAGGGTGCCCTATGCCTCTTTTTATAATGGAGAAGAGGAGGTTACAGCTCCATACAAGAAGGGATAGAGTCCTCTTTCAAAGAGATTAGTTCCTTACATAAAAGGGTTAGCTCCTTATTGGATGTGTGATGCATGAACATGAAAAGAGCGATCTTTCCACCGCTGGAATGTTTCTAGAAGCTTCCAAAAATTACTTAAACTGAGCTTCTATATTTTACTTGCGCCTTTTTTAATATTTTACAAGGGTCCGCACTTTTAATAAATAGACAGTGCGTTTGGCTCTGCAGTATTTATAGCCAAAAAGTGTGGGACCACTGGAAAAGCTAGGAGAAAGTGCGGTATCAGAGTTTTAAGGCTTTTATGAGCTTTTCTCTTAGTTTCAAGGCTTGACTTTGGGAACTTTGATATTTTATACTTTCAAGGGAGTACTAAAATGTCATGGTGACAAATTTCAGTGTAACATGCACTATACTGGCAATGCTCCCCTTGAGCACATGCTGAATCTTTAGATATATTTTCAATGAAGTACATGACTCTATAACTCAACTGAGTATGACCTTTCCTACCAAGGACTCATACTTACATCAATCACCCAACCAGGTGGGATGAACTCAAATTCCATACATGACTGAATATGACAATTGTTACATCATAGGTCTCAAAGTGACCTTTATATCAAATTACATATATGAATTTTATAACCAAGACCAAATATCCTCAATAGAGAGAGATCATCGAAAAAAATTCAGAAACCATGATACACATAATGGCAGTAATGAATTATACATTGTAAGGCTGATGCTCCCCTTGAACTTGTGCTACCTGAACATTTTCAACAACTCATTCATCAAAGCATCTTCATGAGGCAAATAAATATCAAAGAGGAAAATATAACTCAAAAACTATATCAGCAGACTATACCCATCAACACCTGATCAATAGAGCCAAATCATGACTATCAATAGCATGACAGAGTATGTTCTAGAGGCTGACTGACTACTTTCATGTCAGAGATATTCATACGCAACTATCTCCAACGATACTCATGTATATACATGAATATACCTCAAGAAACCTGTGTTTTGAAATCAAGCTTCTAAAATTTCATCTGAAGACAAAGCAAATAAGCTTAACAACACAATGAGGCAGAGACAACTCCCAGTTTCTGCCTGAGATATTCAAATGCTTCTCTGGGAAGAGGTTTAGTTAATATATCATCAACTTGTTATTTGGAGGGACCATACTCCAATTTAACCTTTTCCTCAAGCACTTTTTCTCGTATAAAGTGATACTCAATAGGAATATGCTTGGTTTTGGAGTGCATAACATGATTTTTTGAAATATGAAACGCACTTGTATTATCACATAGGTTGGAGATGGGCAGAGAATATTTAATTTGAATATCTTGTAATTTCTGCATCATCAAGATAAGTTGTGTGAAACATGATTCAACATCCACATATTCTGCTTCGTTACAGATAAGGAAATGGAACTTTGTTTCTTACTGAACCAAGATACTAATCAGGGCTCCATATAAAATTCACCTCCACTAGTGCCTTTCTGGTCATCAACATTTCTATCCCAGTCCAAATCTTTGTAATCATGAAGGGTGAGATTGACATTTTTAGGATACCATAGACCAAAATCTTGAGTCTTAGAGATATTTGAATATTCTTTTTACTTCCTAAATATGCGATTCCTTTGGATTGGCTTCGAAACATCCAACAATCCCAACTGCTTGCATGATATCTCATCTAGTACCTGTTAGATAAATCAGGCTCCCAATCATATACATATATTCTGGTTTGTTTATAGTGGGAGAATCATCATGAGAACCGAGGTTACATCCCATCATCGTTGGAGTACACACAGGTTTGCAGTCTTCCATCCTGTACTTCTTCAGAATCTGCTTGAGATATTTTATTTGTGAGAGAAAGATGCCATCTTTTTCTTGTTACACTTGTAAACCAAGAAAATATTTTAGTTCCCCAAGTAAATACATTTCAAATTCTTGATACATAACAGAAGAAAATTTTTGACTCAAGGATTCTTCATTACTCCCAAAATGATGTCATCAACATAAACAACAATAATTAATAGTTTATCATCCTCAATTTTTTTGTATAGTTTACCATCCTCAATTTTTAGCCCATATAGAACATTTCTGAGTTTGCATACAAGTTTATCATCATTCCCAAAAATGAATCCTTCTGGTTGTTCTATATATAATTCTTCTTCTAGATATCCATTAAGGAAAGCATATTTTACATCAATTTGATAAATTTTGAAACGTTGAAAACTTGAAAATTCAAGAAACATCTTATGTCTTCAAGTCTAGATACTGGTGTAAATGTTTCTTCAAAGTCTATACCTTCTTGTTGAGCATAAGCTTTACACAAAAGTCTAGCTTTGTTTCTATTTAAATCTCCATTTTAATTCAACTTATTTTTGAATATCCATTTTTCCCAAATAACATTTTTATCATGAGGCCTTGGAACTAATTCCCAAGTATTATTATTTTCAATTTGATCAAGTTCTTCATCCATGGCCTTAATCCAACATTCATCTTTACTATCTTGATGTATATTTTGTGGTTTAATGGTGGATAATAACACTAGATAAGTAGGGTATCCTACAAGGGTTATTCTTGTTTGTACCCCATATTCCTTTTCTCCTAGAATTTGTGTTTCTAGATGATTCTTTTGAACATACCTCCATGGAATTTCTGCTATCTCTCTAGAAATGGATCTAGGCTCCCTTAGACATGACCTCCACTATCGGTGACCTTAAGCTTCCCTGAGCTTCTCTGTGGCACAAACTCCCTTAGAAGTCCTTTTCTATCCCTAAAACCTTTTCTACTATTCTCCTTACCCAAGGGACCTCAAGGCAACCCTTGAAGCACAAGAGGGATTATTTGCAAAGGAGGTTGCTTGAAGAAGAGGTACAAGCTACAGAAAAAATCTAGTATCTACAACCAAATTGTTAAGAAGAATTGCCAATCTATTTTATAGATTTGTGAATTGTTGATTGAAGTTTTTTTATTTCATTAACATAATGATCACAACTTCATCAAGTGAGGTTTCAAAATCCTCCTCCTTTACAAGGCTCTTTGATAAAGAGATGAAGCGAGACTTCTACATCATGAAGGATATGGTGAAATGTTTGTATGAAGATTAAAAGGAAAGCACTAGACTTCATGAGCAATTGGTTTCTATGAAGTAAGAGAAAGAAGTACTTCTTCAAAGAATGCATGAGATGGAGATGCAGCTCCATCATGACAAAGAGTCCTTAACCAAATACATACTTGAAGCAGAGGTAAATCACTCAAATTTGTCTTCAATTTCCTCTTCAGAAATATGTGTAGGTTTATTTGAAAAGAACACTAGAGGTATAGGGTCGAATTTGATGTTAAAAATGGGCTATGAAGGAAAGGTTTTAGGAAAACATGCACAAGGCATGATTGATACTATTTTGGTTGAGGAAAGGCATAACAATTTTGGTCTAGGCTATGTTCAATCTTATGGTGAAAACTCTACAGCCATGGGTTAGCCATCTATAAATTATGTTATACCTAATGATGGCTAAAAAGGTTCATTAGGTTTTCAAGAAACAAATTTTATGCAAACTTTGTGATTTCTTGAAACCTCACTATGGTCATTTTCTTCAAGAAATCATTTGACTATAAATCCTCTCTCAAAGCCTCCAAGTTACCCTACTAAGACACAAAGAAAATTGTTTTCAAGCCCTTCCACATCAGTTCATTTCATAAAATCCATTTTTCCCATCTTTTCATTCATCCTCATAATCCCTTTTCTCTTCACTTACCCTCATTTTCCCATAAAAAACCCTTTAAGCCTTGTAAAATCCCTTTATAATGGTTTAAAACCCTTTTTTTATACTTATCAAAAACCTCAAAAAGGGCTAAAAAAACCTTTGTTTTAAGACCTTTTCAGACTTTTTGAAATAGAGGCCTTAAGCCCCTTTGGGCTTAAGTCCTTCGCCCTTTCCTCATATGACCCGAGGGTGTGACCGCTGGCTAATTATTAAAGCCCTCTTGTCTTTTACCCCGGTCCCATTCTTCCCACATGACCATACTCTCTGCCTTAATCTTTAGCCCCCTTCTCTTATTTTTCCCCCAAGAACATGATTTCCCGCTTCTCCTTTCACCTAACCATTCCCTCATCCACTTTTCCCTCGGGGAAAATCCCCACTGTAGATCTCTCGGATCTAAGGGTCATCATGCCTCCTCATCTTTTTGACCCCGCCAATCATATTTCGCTACCCGAAAAAGGAGATAACGTCACCCGTATGGCCCACCGCCCACCACTCCACCACTGTCCAATATTTTTCTGCCACCTGTCCTCCACCATTCCCTGCATTCAATCATCTCTGCCTATCGCACCCATCTCCTGCCTTCGATCTAGCTCCCCTAGATCCGACAGTCTATAATCATTTTCATGCACGATTCATTTCTATGGGTTAACACCCCATTTCTACGCGAAATGGGTGGTTTTCCCAGGGACACGCATCATTCAATGAATGTAATCACGTTCATTCAACTGAAAACCACTTACCACTTGTATCCAGTCTGAAAACCACCTCTGGTTTTGCAAATCCACCTTTCATTTTTCGCACCAACATTCAAAAATTTGGTTGTTCCGCCTATTTCGCCATGAAACCTCCTCCTCTGTGCATCTCCTCCCTCCGAAAGTGCTCCAATTCCCCCCACCTCGAGCCTTTGTTAGCAGTCAAAACCACAAACGCAGGTTTTTATAATTGTTTTATTTTTGAGTTGCAGGTTTAATGGCAGCCTTAAGCTGCAAGCCGTCCCACAGCCAAAAACATAGTGGTAAAGCCCGGGATGACAATCCTAACGGCTGGATGAATGCAGAAGGGGACCCAAGGTTTGAGTTCCAAGGTTTGATCAGTGCCTCATGAACATTGATCGTGTATTGAATCCCTCCAGCACATGGAATCCACCTGTGCAAAAGAAAACACAGAAGAACAGTGAAGATTAAAGATTAAGGAGTAAAGCAAGAAGATCGAGGACTTAACCAATGATTTACAGGGATAAAGCACAGTTAAGGACAAATCAATTAAAAGTCAAAACAGTCAGCAAAAGGACAAAAAAAATAGAAAGATGATTAAAGGAAGGCCTAAAAGCATTATCAGAGGCCGAATAAAAGTTTGAAAGAGCTAATCAGACACATCAGCAAGAAAGAATGCTTCGAATGACAAATAACTGAAGAAATTACTTCTCTAAGGACCAAAAATGCCACTTATAGGCCTAATTTGCCTCAAAATACACATAAAGTTACTCCAAGTCAAAGACATTTGTAAAGATAGCTCATAAGTTATTTCCAGCCTACCTAAAAATGCCTAAAATTCAATAAGGGCGACTAAGTAGTTCAAAAAGTTAATATAACACAGAGTTAGACATAAATACATTTTTCCTTGGGCCTTGCATGGTCTCGAAGGTCAAAAACATTTACTCTGTCATTTATGAACCATTAGAGACCCCTTCTTTCACTCCACCTCCTCATTTATCTATAAATACTATATGAGGAGTTCATTGTTATTTTTGGTTGAATTATCATTGAGGTGTAGGATAGTTGCTGGAGCTGTTGAAGTGTTGTTGAGTAGTTGAAGAATGCTAGGCTGAGAAGAGAAGTTTTGAGTTGTAGAGATCTGTTGGACTTGAAGTATGTAACTGGTGTTAAAATCAATAATACAAGCTGATTCATGGGATCCTGGTCTATGTTAATGGTCATGTTATTCCTCACTGTTTTTGTATTTCTTTATGTTTTACATACTATCCATTTTCTCTGATAAAGAACAGAAAATTTAGAGTAGGACTTACTAAAAAGTACCCTATTTCTATCTGAAAGCTTTCTCTTTATGTATTCTTCTACTAAGGTATGTTTAGAGGATTCTTAATTTCCCTCTAGGTTTTTCCATCTTGTTGTTTTAAGAATGATTCAATAGAGTATAATCAGGAAGGAATTTTGGTGAGCCCCTGTCTTTCTGAGTACAACTTGAGATATTGTTTTTGAATGTTTTCTTCAAAGTTTTCTAAGTAGAGTTAACCCAGGGAAGTCTACAGTTTTCCCTATCCTCTGGCTAGTCTTTAACAGTTTCTTTGAAAGATCCCTTGAGAGTATGCCAAAAGCAGGCGAGATTCACAGTTTCTGTTTGATGTTAGGCTATTTTACTTGTTCTCTTATATGTTTTCTCCTTTCTAAAAGTAGTCATTGGATTACTGGATTGTTGTCTGAAAAGTGTGCTTTAATAAAAGTTTGTCCAAAGAAGTCTATGGTTTTCCCTATCCTTTGGCTTGCTTCAAACAGTTACTTTGAAAGGATTTTCTTGTTTTAGTGAAGTTAATAGATGCTTAATTGGTTGTTAGCTTTGCTTCTTTCACAATATCTTAAATGTTTCATATCACAATTAGATCCTTTGATATAGATGACATGCCCTATGAAAACCCTTGAAGAATTGTTGTACAATTAAATCCTTTTGTGACTCCATAGCCCAATGGGTTAATACTGTTTCATGACCTATCTTTTTAGCTGAAACATTCTCCAATCTGCTCTCACCTTCACCCTTCAACTGACCTCTTCAGTTAATGATATCAATCCCAACCAAACAAACAAGTTCTCTGAGCTTGATAAATAGACTAATATAATAAACAAAGCATAAAGATATATCCTTTGAAAAACTTAATAGAGAGATCCCTCTCTGAATCTAGGAAGGTCGGGTCCTAGGATTCCAAAGTGGTTCTAATGTGACCCCCTGTAGGGTTTATTCTTTCCAATATTGTAAATTATAGGGAGCCAACATAGTGGTGACCATACTAGGGAGTATACTGAGTAATAGATGACTTCACAACTCGGAAAACCCCTTTTCTTAAAATGAATCAAGTGTCTGCTAAGATTGGTTCCTGATTGTTGATGGTGGACAACAACCAGTCCTAGAAAAAAAATAAAACTCTTCCACCTAGTGACTCCACTGGTTTTCAGTATGCCTGATGATTCCCCTTGGTTTTCCATAGACTCCATTGGGAAACTTGTTTCATCATAAAAAATTCATTAAACCCAGTTAAGAAGACTTTTTGGATTAAGTTTTCTTTCACAGATTAGTTTTCCTTCAAAGACTGTCATACTTGGCGAAAATTTTCTTATCTTTGGGTCTAAATCCTGGCTTCCAAAAGAATCCATACTAGATCCCATCCTATCCCAAATCCTCCTACAATATTTGATAATCCTGAAATCATTCTTAGGAAATCTCCTACATCTCAGAACCCAACTATTGTCAGAACAATTTACAGAGAAAGTTCATTTCCTGAAAACCTTGCAGCTTTGCAAGATACCCAAGTTGACTTACCTTTCATAAAAATCCTATCTAGAACCAAGTCACTTAGTGTTATAGATCAGATAGACTTTCAACCTGAAAATTCACAACATAATAGCAGCAGAGAAACCTCCCCATCCACACCACCTGATCTTAATTTCATTCATAACTTTGGTTTCTCTCATTCTAAATCTGCTGAAAAATTCTTAGCCTGTCCAAGCACTACTGTTACACCCACTCATACATCCACTATTCAAACCACCCCACTTCATCACCTTCCTCTCTTGTAAACCCGCCATTTTTTCCACAAGTCCATATCATGGCAACATGGTATGCTCCCTTAGTCCTTCCTTTACCTTTAGTTGTTCCGCCACCGAACTATCAGTCCAAGATTCCATTATATGATGCTAGTGGTTCTACCACAGCTCAACAACATGTGGAAAAAATGAATGACTACTTTGACAGACAAGAAATAGATGATGAAACCATTAAACTTAGAATGTTTGCTCAAAGCTTTGGGGGGAAGCAAGAAAATGGTTCAAAATCTTAACCCCTAACAGTATCATGACCTCCCCTCTTTCCATCAATTATTCCTAAACAAATGGGAAGTCAAAAGAAACCCCCTTCAAATCCTATTAGAATACAATGATCTTAAAAGGAATGTTGGATATAGTGTCCAAGATTGTTGCACTAGATTCAATAGTGTTTATAATGCACTCCCTCCACAAATGAAACCCCCACACGGCTTAGCCTTAATAAATTTTCCTGAAGGGTTTGACACATACATGTGTTATCAATTAAGTGAGAGAGAACCCCTTACATTAGAACACATGCAGAAAGGGGCAGTAAGTGTAGAAGCTAACCCTAATGCCAGAAGGGCTAGATTGAAAGCAGAAAGGAAGGTTACCCATAAAGATGAAGCTGGACCTTCCACATCAGACTCAAAAATTGATAATTTTTTCAGAACCATGGAGATGATTATGGAAAGGATAAACATGAATGAGAGAGTGTATCCTAAAGAAAACCAAACAACTCCTCAAAATAAAAATAAAAATCAGAATCAGAACTTTAGAAGGAATCCCCCTCAAATTAGACAAAGAGGCCTTGATCAACAATTCATACCTCCTTTCCAACAGAATTATGCTGACGAGGATAAGGGAGTGATTGAAGAAATCACATAAACATGTTGGTAAAAAATGATGAGGATACTGTCTTCCTCACTAGGAAAGAACAAGTCATGTATACACCTTATGAAGAAGAGAGCCTAGAGTCTGCTGACTACCAACAAGGCTTTGAAAATGCCATAATAGAAGTACATAAACAATATGACTTAAGGAGTAAAAAGAACCAAGAAGTTCCCAAGAATAAGACCTCTAAATCCCCGCTAAAAACAACCCTGCAAATACTTCCAAAAAGATAGTTGAAAACAATAGCATAGTGACTGAAAGTTCTGATTAAAACAAAGGGAAGAACACCCAAATTCATGACAAACATAGTGGTGACCCTAGAAGCACTAGCACCTCAGCTAATGCTCCTGAAAAAACCATTTTAATTGCTAAAAATAATAAAAACCAGCAAGCTGATTTTGCTGAGAAAACAATGACTAAAAGGGCTGAATTAAACATTTCCAAAACTCAAACTTTTTTTAGCATAGAGAGTGAAATTGCCAAGATAAAAATCTCCATCCCTCTCACTGACTTAGTCACTCAAGATGTATATAGGTCCCAATTGTTAAAAGCATTGAACATAGGAGATCACAATGACTCTGTTAACTTAAATGATGACAAAATTGAGCTTCTGTTTGGACCAAAAATTGAAGGAAAATTTCAAGAGGGTGGAGTTCCTCCATTCTATGTCAGCTTAAACATCCATGATAAAAAATTGCACAATGCCATGCTTGATTCAGGAGCATCACATAACCTAATTCCCAAAGTGATAATGGAAATATTAGGCCTTGAGGTAACCAGACCTTATAAAGATTTATATTCCTTTGCTTCCAGCAGAGTTAAATGCCTAGGCATAATAAAAGATCTCTATGTCAATTTAGCACAAATCCCAGCCAACAGCTTAGTGATGTACATTGTTGTGGCTGATTAACCCCCAAATATGGTATGCTTCTTTCAAGATATTGGGGTGCTAAGTTGCAAGGCACAATGAAAATGGATATGACTTATGCCACCATCCCTGTCTCCAGTCAACCTAGAATACTTTATAGGGAAACACACATGAAATACATGGTGAGTAGCCAAGAAAGACTAGAAAACTCCCCTCTTTATTCTATACATACTGACCTTGACTCATTCATTCTTTACAATGATGAGATTCCTAATGAGCAAGGATTAGAAAATGAAACATCAGCCAACATAGTGGTAGCCATAGAAAAAGATGAAGGGAAAGAGAAAACATCCAAATAGTTTGCTATTTCAGAAGATCATAGCAAACAAATTAAAGGTCTTGAGCTACAAAACAATCATCAACATAGTGGAAATCCTAACAATCAAAGAGAAACTCCTCAATATATTGAAAATATTAAGGAACAAGACACAACCAAATATAGTACAGACCGTCAAAAAGAGAATAGTGGCATTCAAAATAAACAAAACAGAGAGGAAAAAGAGGAAATTGATGAAAAATCTGAAAAAATTCCTCTTTGGAGCATGAGTTTTGATGGGTCTTGTACTAAAATTGGTGCAGGGGTAGGCATATGGGTGCACAACACTGAGAACAATCACGCTGAAGGTCATTCATATAGATTAAAATTTCATTACACCAACAACATAGCAGAATATGAAGCACTCCTCTTAGGACTACAATTGCTTAAAAAACTAGGAGCCAAGAGGATAATAGTCCATGGGGATTCAGAAATTGATAATTAAGAAAGTAAATGGGGAATATATTGCTAAACATCGCAGACTAAGGGCCTATAGAGATGATGCCATGGACCTATTAAAATCATTTGCTGAATTCCAACTTAATTTTGTCCCTAGAAACCAAAACATCCTTGCCAATGGACTAGCCTTTGCTCCTAGTACATGTCTGAAACCTTATGAAAGCAAGAAATACATAGTTCAAGTCAAATATAGACCAGCAGTCCTAGACAATGAAAAATACTGGCAAGTTTTTGAAGGAGATAAACAAATAGAAGACTTCCTACAGTCCAGAAATGAATTTGAAATGCCAAACTCAGATTCAGAGTATGGAGAAGATTGTCTTACTAAGGAAAAATCACTTTCTAAAGAAGAAGAAACTTCTGGGATTGCTGATATAAATATGTTAACCAAAGAACCCAAACATAAAACACAGAAATACAAAGATTTAGAAAAAGAACATCTAGAGGTGTTGCAATCCAAAACTGAAAGCTTGCGAAAATGATTGGCACCCTTAGAAGAATTTTTGACTTTAATGATGTTGCAAAAAAGCCAAAAATAGAATCTACTGAAGCTAAAGTAGAAGACTGCAATATAGGCAGTAAAGAAAAGCCTAAAATGATCAAATTATCCAAAACACTGCCAACTCACATTAAACTGAAATACCTTGAGTTATTTAGAGAATTTTCTGATGTGTTTGCCTAGAGTTATGAAGATTTAAAATAATATGATACAGAAATAATTCAGCACAAGATACCCCTCAAAGAAAAAAAGAAGGGTTATAGAAAAAAATTGCATAGAATCAACCCTGTTCAATTACCTCTGGTAGAGAAAGAAATTAGAAAAATGTATGATGCTAGAATTATAGTCCCTGTGAGATACTCAGAGTGGATATCTAATATTGTATCAGTTAGGAAGAAAATAGGAGAAATAAGGCTTTGTATTGACTTCAAAAATTTAAATAAAGCCTCATTAAAGGACAACTATCCCTTGCAAAAAATGGACCATATTTTACAAAGGGTGGTAGGTTCTAGAAGAATTTCTTTGCTAGATGGCTTCTCTGGATACAATCAAGTATTGGTACATCCTGATGATCAACTTAAAATAGCCTTTACTACACCTTGTGGCACTTTCATGTATGTGAAAATGCCTTTTGGTTTAATGAATGCTGGTGCCACATTCCAAAGAGCCATGGATATTGCATTCTCTGAAGAAATAGGTTACTTCATTGTGTTTTACTTAGATGACATCACAGTCTATTCCGAAACAGATGAAGAACACCTAATGCACCTAAGAAAAGTCTTTGAGAAGTGCAAAAAATATGGTTTATCCTTAAATCCTAAGAAAACATTGTTTGGTCTCCAATAAGGTAAACTTCTTGGACATATCATATCGGAAGAGGGAATGAAGCTATACCCAAAGAGAATTGAAGGTATATTGCAAATTAATCATCCTAGAAACATCAAGGAACTTCAATCTTTCATTGGAAAGATTAATTTCTTGAGAAGGTTCATACCCAACCTAGCTGAACTCCTTAGAAACATGAAAAATATGCTTAAAAGACAAGAAGGAGTTAAATGGACTTTAGAAGCAAAGAAATCATTTGAGCTGGTAAAAAAAGCACTCACCCAAACATCAGTTCTCATCAGTCCTAATTTTACAAAATATTTCTTCATATTTTCATTTGCATCAAAACACACGGTGGTTGTTGTCCTCCTACAAAAAAACATAAAGGGACAAGAACAGCCTATTGCATTTTTTAGAAAGGCATTACGAGATGCACCTTTGAAGTATAATATAATGGAAAAATAAGCCTTTTCCCTGGTCAAAGCCTTAAAATACTTGAGAGTTTGCATTTTACACTCACACATCATAGCATTTGTGCCTCATTCAGTGGTAAAAGAAATTTTGACCCAAGATCCTGATGGCAAAAGAGGAAAGTGGATTGTTGTAATATTAGAATATGACTTAGAAATCAAGCCCACTAAACTGATCAAAGGTCAAGGACTAGCAAAACTTATGGCTGAATCCAACTTTCAAGCTCTTGATATAAACATGTTTAATGCATTAGATGGACAGGAGGAGTTGGCAACTCCACTTATTGAAGATAATTTTTTGAATTCATCTTGGTATGCTGATATTTTTTATGTACTACTTAATCTTAATTTTCCTCCTGGTTTGTCTAAAAAAAAGGCAAGGTTTTTTAATTTGAAGGCTATAAATTACTGCATTTTAGATAACTGTTTATATTGGAAAAATGCTAGTGGATTATTTCTTAAATATTTTCCAGAGAATGATGCAGATAAGATCAAGCATGAGTTCCATGAATGAAAATGTGGAGGCCACCTCTATTGGAAAACTACTATGAACAAAATCCTTAGAGCTAGCTATTACTGGCCCACCCTCTTTCAAGATATCCACAAAATGGTCATTGCCTATCATAAATGTCATATATTTGAAGGAAAAAGAAAATTTCTTCCCTTACCTCTGCAACCAATCACTGTTGAAGCTCCTTTTCAGTAGTGGGGTCCATAATTCATTGGGGAAATCCATCCTGCCTCATCAACCCAACACAAATGGATCCTCACAACAACTAATTACTTTAACAAATGGATAGAAGCCATCCATTCTAGGAATGCCACAGACTCAGTCATCATTTCATTCCTTGAAAATTGTATCCTTTACTTGAACATTATAAAGAAGTTTCTGGAAGAAAATAAAAATTCATGGCACAAAAAGCTAGTGCATGCACTTTGGGCAGACAGGTTGATAGTCAAAAAGTCAATTGGAATGTCCCCTTACCAGCTAGTTTATGGAGCAGATGCAATATTTCCAACCACTCTAGGAGTGCCAATCATGAAGTTGATCCAAGAGGTACAATCTGAAGAAGATGACATGACAAGAAGAATAAACCAAACTGTACAATTACAGCAAACCAGAGAGGAAGTGTACAAAAGAGCACAATACGTACAAGAAAACATCAAGAAGTTGTTTGATAAAAGAACAAAGGCAATTGATTTTAAAATTGGTGACAAAGTTTTGAAATGGGATTTTAGGAAAGAAGATAAGGTCAAACATGGAAAGTTTGAAAATTTATGGAAAGGCCCTTATCTCATTTAGTCTTCTATAGGAAATAATGTACTTTGTCTTCAGGAAATGGATGGAACAGAACTTTTTGGAGGTCCTTCCAATGGCAGGATGCTTAAACATTGCTTTTTTTAAGGTTTTTGTTCAAAGTTCTTTTTAATTCATTGAAAATAACATTGCTTGAAAGAAAGTTTTAAAATGAAGTACAAAAACAATAGAAAAAGAGAAAAAGAGGGTAGATAAAAAGAAAAGTTACAGCCCCATACCAAAAAAGAGAAAAATCTAAAAGTGTGCAAGTCAAAATGCCATTGCTTGAAATGAAACTGTTATTTAGTCATACAACCTAATCATGACTAAGTAAATTTCAATTTTGTGCTGATAGGTTAGTAAAAACAGATTTTCCAAACAGTGTAATCTTGGCTTATCAGTAGAATAGATTAGGATAGAAAAGAAATGGTTCTAACAAACTCAAAATCTCAACCAAGAAAAGAAAAGAGAAATGGCTCAAAAAAGATCAAAACTTGAGCCAAAGAAAGAAGGAAGGATGCTTGCAGAATTTTAGATCTTAAGCCTTCAAAGTTTTTTTTTACATTTTCTGCAAATAAAGTCTATGTGTAGCTTGTACATAATTCAATAGCCCCATAGCAAATCAGACTGTCTAATCTTGATTTGACTATGTTTTAAATTTCCCGTCTTAGAAAATAGAGAATAAAATCTGTCAAACAGCTCAATCTTGACAGATAGTTAGAATAGGTAGAGAAACAATGAGTTCAACTGTCTAATCTGAACTCATGGAAGATATAAGGGTAGAAATATATTAGTTTACTTCTTTCAAATAAAAGAATAAAATGATTTTAAAGGGGTTTGTAAGTCCAAATTCACCCACTGAAGAAAAAATGTTAGGACAAGTAGGATGTGTAGGTAGAAGTTTGGGAGGAGAATGATCTTGTTATAATTTTGCAGATCATATTTTAAAGCAACATGATCAAAGAGAAGGAAGAGGTTGTCAAAGTGCATTAAAACACAAGGCATTGGTCTAATTTCCAGAGATTTATCTATGAGGTTCTTGACACCTCCAAGGAGCTGCCCTCCCTAAGTGGAGCCACTGTTAGCCATCTATAAATTCTGTTATACCTAATGATGGCTAAAAAGGTTCATTAGGTTTTCAAGAAAAAAAATTTATGCAAACTTTGTGAGTTCTTGAAACCTCACTGTGGTCATTATCTTCAAAAAATCATTTCACTATAAATCCTCTCTCAAAACCTCCAAGTTACCCGGCCAAGACACAAAGAAAATTGTTTTCAAGTCCTTCTACATCAGTTCATTTGATAAAATCCATTTTTCCCATCTTTTCATTCATCCTCACAATCACTTTTCTCTTCACTTACCCTCATTTTCCCATAAAAAACCCTTTAAGCCTTGTAAAATCCCTTTATAATGGTTTAAAACCCTTTTTTTATACTTATCGAAAACCTCAAAAAGGGCTAAAAAACCTTTGTTTTAAGCCTTTTTCGGACTTTTTGAATATAGGCCTTAAGCACCTTTGGGCTTAAGTCCTCTGGCCTTTCCTCATATGACCCAAGGGTGTGACCTCTGGCTAAAGCTTAAAGCCCTCTTGTCTTTTACCCCGGTCCCATTCTTCCCACAGGACCATACTCTCCACCTTAATCTTTAGCCCCCTTCTCTTATTTTTCCCCCACGACCATGTTTTCCCCCTTCTCCTTTCGCCCAACCATTCCCTCATCCACTTTTTCCTCAGGAAAAATCCCACTGTAGATCTCCCGAATCTAATGGTCATCATGCCTCCTCATATTTTCGACCCCACCAATAATATTTCTCTATCCAACAAAGGAGATAACGTCACCTCTATGGCCCACTGCCCACTACTCCACCACCATCAAATATTTTTCTGCCACCTGTCCTCCACCATTCCCCGTGGTCGATCATCTCTTCCTATCATGCCCATCCCCTGTCGTCGATCTGGCTCCCCCAGATCCGACGATCTATAATTATTTTCGTGCACGATTCATTCCTATGGGTTAATGCCCCATTTCTACATGAAGTGGGTGGTTTCCCCAGGGACACGTGTCATTCAATGAATGGATTCATGTTCATTCAAAACAAAAATACTTACCACTTGTATCAAGTGTGAAAACCACCTCTGGTTTCACAAAAACACCTTTCATTTTTCGTGCCAACATTCAAAAATTTGGTTGTTCTGCCTGTTCCACCATGGAACCTCCTCCTCTGTGCATCTCCTCCCTCCGAAAGTGCTCTAATGCTGCCCAACCCGAGCCTTTGTTAGCAGTCAAAAGCACAAACACAGGTTTTTATAATTTTTTTATGTTTGAGTTGGAAGTTTAATGGCAGCCTTAAGCTACAAGCCATCCCATAGCCAAAAACATAGTGGCAAAGCCTAGGATGACGATCCTAACAGCTGGATGAATGCAGAAGCGGACCCAAGGTTCAAGTTCCAAGGTTTTATCAGAGCCTCATGAACACTGATCGTGTATTGAAGCCCTCTAGTGCATGGAAGCGAATTGTACAAAATAAAACACAGAAGAACAGTGAAGATTAAAGATTAAGGAATAAAGCAAGAAGATCGAGGACTTAACCAATGATTTACAAGGATAAAGTAAAATTAAGGAAAAATCAATTAAAATTCAAAACAGTCAGAAAAAGGACAAAAGAAAACAGAAATATGATTAAAGGAATGCCTAAAAGCATTATTAGAGGCCTAATTAAAGTTTTAAAGAGCTAATCAGACAGATCAGCAAGAAAGAATGATTCGAATGACAAATAACTGAAGCAATTACTTCTCCAAAGACCAAAAATTCCACCTATATGCCTAATTTTCCTCAAAATACACATAAAGTTACTCCAAGTTAGAGATATTTGTAAATACAGCTCAGAAGCTATTGCTAGCCTACCTAAAAATGCCTAAAAGTCAACAAAGGCCACTAAGTAGTTCAAAAAGTTAATATAACACAAAGTTAGACATAAATACATTTATCCTTGGGCCTTGCATGGTCTCGAAGGTCAAAAAAATTTACTCTGTCATTTATGAACCATTAGAGACCCCTTCTTTCACTCCACCTCCTCATTTATATCTAAATACTATATGAGGATTTCATTGTTATTGTTGGTTGGATTATTATTGAGGTGTAAGATAGTTGCTGGAGTTGTTGAAGTTTTGTTGAGTAGTTGAAGAATACCAGGCTGAGAAGAGAATTTTTGAGTTGTAGAGACCTGTTGGACTTGAAGTGTGTAATTGGTTTGAACATCAATAATACAATCTGATTCATGGGATTCTGGTCTATGTTTATGGTCATGTTATTCCTCACTGTTTTTGTCTTTCTTTATGCTTTACATACTATCCATTTTCTCTGATAAAGAACAAAAAATTTAGAGTAGGATTTACTGAAAAAGTACCCTATTTCTGTTTGAAATATTTATCTTTATGTTTTCTTCTGCTAAGGTATGTTTAGAGGATTCTTAATTTCCCTTTAGGTTTATCCATCTTGTTGTTTTAAGAATGATTCAATAGAGTATAACCAGGAAGGAATGTTGTTGAGCCCATGTCTTTCTGAGTACAACTTGACATATTGTTTTTGAATGTTCTCTTCAAAGTTTGCTAAGTAGAGTTAACCCAAGGAAGTCTATGGTTTGCCCTGTCCTCTGGCTAGTCTTTAACAGTTGCTTTGAAAGACCCCTTGAGAGTATTCCAAAAGCAAGCTAGATTCATAGTTTATGTATGATCTTAGGCTATTTTCCTTGTTCTCTTATATGTTTTCTCCTTTCTAGAAGTAGTCCTTGGATTACTAGATTGTTGTCTGAAAGGTGTGCTTTAATAAAATTTTGTTCAAAGAAGTCTATGGCAGGGAAAATTTTAAGGATGGAAAATTATTTTGAGGTTTAAAACATTGGTGAATCTCACTAGTCCCTAATATGCCAACTATAAAATGTTTATTGATATATTTGTAAAATTTTCAAATTTATAATAATTTTCTATATAATATCTATATAATGTTGGTGATTTTTAAGTTAAAATAATTTTATATTGTAAAATTTGGGCGAATAATTTTTATAAAAAATGGAAATTGGCGAATCTTTTTTTTGTAAAAAATATGGAAAATTAGCCCACCTGCGAATATTAGCCCCTAAAATTTTCCATGGTCTATGGTTTGCCCTGTCCTTTGGCTTTCTTAAAACAGTTACTTTGAAATACTTTTCTTTTTTTAGTAATGTTAATAGATGCTTAATTGGTTTTTAGATTTTCTTATTTCACAATATCTTAAATGTTTCATATCACAATTCAATCTAAAATATCCTTTGATATAGATGACTTTCCCTGTGAAAAACCTTGAAGAATTGTTGTACAATTAAATCCTTTTGTGACTCCATAGCCCAATGGGTTAATATTGTTTCATAACCTATCTTTTCAGCTGAAACATTCTTCAATCTGCTCTCACCTTCACCCTTCAACTGACCTCTTCATTTAATGATATCCATCCCAACCAAACAAACAACTTCTTTGAGCTTCATAACTAGCCTAATATCATAAAAAAAGCATAAAAATATATCCTTTGAAAACACTTAATAGAGAGATCCCTCTCTGAATCTAGGAAGGCTAGGTCCTAATATTCCAAAGTGGTTTTGATGTGGCCGCCTGCAGTGTTTATTCTTGCCAGTATTGTAAATTATAGGGAGCCAACACCATGAAGGAATTTGAGACAACTCCAAGAAGAAATTTTGTTGCAAGTTCAAACCCACAAACATGTCAAGTTTGTTTTCAAGTTGAATTCCATTTTTTGAAGCCTATGTTGTAGCAAGATGTTTGTAGACATGCAACTTATGGCGAGAAGAGAGTTTTGACAGCTATCAAGACATGAACAATGATGTTGGTATTCAAAAGAAAGATGGAACCTATACAAGTTTATCTCCTAGAGAAGGTAAAAAATATGGACATGCAAAGCAACATTTGAGGTATAATTCTTCCCATAGTCAAGTTGATTATGTTTATGTTAAGCATGACAAATCTACATTCATAAATGGAAGAAAGAGTTTTTGTTCCTATTGGGGTTTTTGTAACCATGATGTTTCAAGATGCTGGAAGAGGATGAAGGCATACAGGAAACAGTTGAAGTGAAGGCAACTTGAACAAAAGATGCAAAAGACATGCACACATTGCCAGAAAAAGGGACATTTTATTGCCTAATGTTGGACACTGAATCCAACCAATCATCCCAAGCATTTGAAGCAAGAGGATAAAAATACTAGCATGAATGGAACCTGTTAGGACTCTCGTAGTTTGCAATATTGGAAAGAACAAATGCTGCAGGGCCTACATCAAAACCACTTTGGAATCCTAGGATCTAGCCCTCCTCGATTCAGAGAGGGATCTCTCTATATGTGTTTTATAATGATATTCTTTAAGGCTTATGATATGATATTAGGCTAGTTATGAAGCACAAGGGATTTGTTTGTTTTTGGTTGGGATGGATATCATCAAAATAAAGGAATTCCTTTGAAGGTTAAAGGTGTGAGTGAGTTGAAATAATGGTTCAGCTGATAGGATAGGTAAGAGACACTATCAATCCATTGGGCTATGGAGTCACAAAAGGATTTAATTGCACAACAAGTTTCAAGAGTGGTCCATGGGACAATTTATCTATATCAAAGGATCTCTTTAGGTTGATTTGTGATATGGAACATTAAAAGTGTTGTGAAAGAAGCAAAGCTAACAACCATTTAAGAATCTATTAACTTCACTAAACAAGAATAGCCTTTCAAAGTAACTGTTTAAAGCAAGCCAAAGGACAGGGCAAACCATAGACCTCTTTGGGAAAAAATTTACTAAAGCACACTTTTCAGAAAACAATCCAACAATCTAACAGATTACCTTCAGAAAGTAGAAAACAATCAAGATAAACAAAGAATAGCCTAAGATCAAGTAAGAACTTTGAATCTATCCTAATTTTGGCATACTCTCAAGGGAAACTTTCAAAACAGTTGTTAAGGACTAAACAAGGGACAGGGCTAACCATAAACTTCCTTGATTAGGACTCTACTTAGCATGCAGTGAAAATATCATTCAAGAACAACATCTCAATTTTTGCTCAGCAAGACATGGGCTCACTAACATTCCTTAACTGGTTATACTCAATTGAAATCATTCCAAAAGCAACAATTAGAAGAAAACATAGAGATAAAGCTTCTCAGTGAGAAATAGGGTACTTTGCAATAAATCCTAATCTATATTTTCTGTTCTTTATCAAAGAAATGAGAAGATAAGAAAAAGCAACAATTACAGTACGAAAAACATCACCATTGACATAGACCAGGATCCCATAAACCAGCTTGTATATTTTATGTTCAAACTAGTTACAATCTTCAAGTCCAGTAGGTCTTTATAGCTTCAAACATCTCTTCTCAGCCTATCTTTCTTCAATTACTAACAGGGCTTCAACAACCTCAACAACTATTTACATTCAATAAGTATTCAACCAACATTTACAATGGGCTCCTCATATGATATATATGGGTAAATTGAGGAGGTGGAGTGAAAATAAGGTCTAATTATTCAATTAATATAGAGTAAATGCTTCTCGACCTTTGGGAGGCCTAATGGAGAATATATCTAATGTCTTAACTCTGTTAATTGATTTTTACAGTAACTTTCATCTACTTCAGTCACTTTTGTTGACTTTTGAGGCTTTTGGTATGCTGGCAATTACTTTCTGAGCTGTCTTTGGAAATATCTCTCACTATGCATTAACTTTGTATGCTTTTGAGGCAAAACAAACTGGCAAGTGGCATTTCTGAGGATTAATTGCCTCACTGATGTGGCATTTGGAGGCTTTATTTTGGGTGATCAATCTACTTTGTGGCGTTAAACACTGATTTTCCTTTGATTATGCTTTAAGGCTTTCTTTATCATCTTTCTGCTTTATACTGTGTCTTTATCCTTTATCTATCTGATTAAGTCTTTTGATCTTCGGGCTTTTGACTTTAACCTTTATCATTTAACCTTTTAATCTCCATCTTCATTGCTAGCTATACACGTGGCTTTGGCATGCTAGAGGGTTTGATTGAGTAACCAATGCCCATGACACATCAATCAATTTGGATTTTAACCCCTCTTTTTCCATTTTTACAATCTTTGGCCATAGAGGATCATCACCCTCAGCCATGTCCCTTTACTGGATGGTGGGATGACTTTAATATATTCAACACCATTTAAACCTGCAAACCTGTGTTTACTTGGTTAAACTGCTTCACAAAGGTTAGGAAAAGGTGGAGGAGCAGTGCAGAGGGAAGGTAAATTGCATGAGAGGAAGGGTCCCATAGGTGGAAACATGAAAAATCCACAAAAAAAATGAATTTGGCACGGAAATTGGGAAAGTGGTTTTGTGAAACCGCAGGTGGTTTTTGCGCAAGGAAAGGGTGGCAAATGGTTTTTCCACGGGGGAACACGATACACATTAATGGATGACACGTGGCTCCTAAAAACCGCCAATTTCACGCTCGAGATGAATGTTCAGGAGGTTTGGTGAAATGGAGCGCGAAAAGGATTTGTGGCTGTTAGACCTTCGAGCCGAAGATCTATGGTTGTGGATGAGTACGAGGGCAGATAAGATGGGTGAGGAAACATATGGTGGGGCCGTTGGATTATAGTGATAAATGGTTATAATCATGGTAGGGGCGATTATATAAATGGAAAGAGGTGGAAGTGGGAGGGGTGATGATCACCGTGGGATCTATAAGATCTACAGTTGAGATTGATTCGGAGGGGGAAGAAATATGAGAGAAGGGAGGGCCCACTTTTAATTGTTTCAGAGGCTGAGGTCTTTATACAAAGGTTTTGGGGTTTTTTAAGTTACAAAGGGTGGAGAGGTTTTTACATGGGAAAATGGGTTTATAAGAGCGGCAGAGGAAGTGGTCATGTGGGGGTTAGAGAGGACCAGGATAAAAAATGAAAGGGGCGGAAGCTTGAGCAGAGAGTTAATGGTCATCGGATTATGGAGAAGATATACGACTGAGATCAACTGCGAGGGGACTGGGGGGGTACAGAGGGATTTCACTGCCTGTGCCTCCGCAATGAATCTCAGCCATAGATCTGAGATCTCCCATAGTCAAAAGAGTCAACTGCGGGGGCACTCATATGGTTGAATTTTGTGCTGAAAGTTCCCACGAGTGGAAGAGGAGGTGAATCAATGCGAGCTGTCGGATCTGTGAGATGGACAATCAGGATTAACTTCGGCGGATCAGTGATCGGTGGAGACGAGGATCTGGGAAGGAGGTTTTTAGAACTGCGATGTGCTAATGGGAGAGGAAAATGTGATGGACAAAGGAACGTTGGATCAGGATTGATATCGACGGTGGATACGTGATTGGAGCTTCGCATATCGGTGATCCAGGCAGGCGGGATGAGGAATTATGGAAGGAGCGATTGTGATGTGCAAATGCGATTGAGGGGGGAGAAAACCATCTGATCTAAGAGAGTTAAATGGTCAGGATCTTATCTACAGGGGATTACATCGGAGGGGGAGATCATCGGCATGGAATTGCGATGTGTCGATGCGATGCAGTGGAGCGATGTGATGCGCGATAGCCGTCAGATCTTGGGGAATGGACGGTTGCGATCTCATCGGAGGATCAGCCATCGGTGAGAAAAGGAAAATGGAAGCGGGAACTTGGAATCACCGATGTACGATGGCCAATGGAATTAGCACTCAGTCACGAAGTGTGGTCTCATGGTGGAAAAAGGGGCTTGGGCTTAAGCGAAAGGGGCTTAAGGGCTTATATTAAAAATGAAGGTTTTTGAGGATTTTTGGAGTTTTTGATAGGGGGGAAAAAGGGTTTTAAACTAGAATAAAGGGATTTTATCAGGTTCAAAGGGGATTTTAAGGGAAAATAAAGGGTGAAAATGGGAAAAATGGGTGAAATGAAGGGGTTTTTAGAGGGTTTTTTCGAAGGAAAAAATGATGGAAAGTGGGTCTGAAAAACAGTCTTTTTATAACAGCAGGGATTTTCTTTGAAGGTTTTGAAGTGAAGATATCAATGGAATGGATCTTTTGGAAAAAGTACATAGTAAGGCTTCAAGAACTCACAATTTTTCTTTAAAACTTGTTTCTTGAAGACTAAGGACTTGTTTTAGCCATCATCAGTTATGACAAAATTTTATTGATGGCTAATAGTGGCTCCACTTGGGGATGGTAGCTCCTTGGAGGTGTTAAGAGCCTCAGAAATTTATTTCTAGAATGCAGATCTGTGCCTTATCCTTGACAATCTTTTCTTACTCGATCATGATTCTTAAAAATATGATCAATACTTTGTATCAGGAAATAAAATTCTTTTCCCCAAACAACTACCTACACAACCTACTTTCCTAACATTTTTTCTTCAATGGGTGCATTTGGACTTGAAAACCCTTTCAACATTAATTTTTCTTTTATTTGGAAGCAGGAAACTAATCTAAATCTACTGTTATTTCTTCCATGAGTTCATATTAAACAGTTGAAGTGATAAATTCTCTACCTAAGCTACTATCTGTCAGGATTAAACTGTCTGACATATTTTATTCTCTATATTCTAAAATAGAAAATTAAAACACAGTCAAACCAAGATTAAGCTGTCTGATTTTCTATTGAGACTATGGCATAAAAACAAGCTGCACATAGACCAAAATTTACAAAAATTCAAAAAAAAAAAATTGAAGGCTTAAGATCTGAAAATTATGAATATCCTTCCTTCTTCTTTTGACTTAGATTTTGATCTGTTCAGATTCATCCATTTTTCTTTTTACCTGGTTCAAGTTTTCAGCATGTTAGAACCAGTTCTTTTTCTTCTCTTTGGCTTAGGTTTTGATCTGATTAGAGCCATTCTTCATCAAACTTACAGGTTCAGGATTTAAGCTTGTTTGAACCTCTGTTTTTCTTTCCTAATCTAGTCTACTAATAAGCCAAGATTAAACAATTTGGAAAATCTGATTCACTAACCTATCAATAGTAAATTGAAATCTATCTAGTCATGATTAGGTTGTAGACTAAATAGCAGTGCTCTCTCTTGCTAGTGGCATTTAAGCTTTCACATTTTCAGATTTTTCTTTCTTTTTTGGTATGGGGCTGTACCTTTATCTTTTTATATATGCCCTCTTTTCTCTTTTTTTATTTTTTTTGTATTTTTTTCAATTTTTCTTTCAAAGCAGAAACAAAAAACTAACTAAATGCTCACTTGCTGAGCTTTATTGACATTCATACCTACCCTAGTCTAACTTTGAAATATTTACATGTTTTAAATGATACAATAGTGCCAGTGTAGCCAGTTGAGTAGTGATAAAAAGGAATAGAAAATCTGGCTGCTTGTCAGGGGTAACCATAGTACATATTGAATATTAATCTTCAAAACCAAGGCTATCACACGAGGTGACAGCTTTTTATATATATGGCACTTGCAAAAGATCCATGCTTGAGAATTTGAGCCAATTAGGACCTATTAGCCCCCTATAAATTCCTTGACAAGCAAGCAAGGGGCTAATGTTGGGAAAAATACTGAGAGGGGGGGGTGAATCAGTATTTTCTGCATATTCAAAAATTTTACTTTTTCTTGCTTCTAAAACCCATACGCTACTTTCCTGATACAGACTCGCGTATATACGCGGATACCCTTTATGAAACTCGCGTATACACAGAGATCTAATTATGTCATTAATTCTTCACTTATATCATTCCATCATTCATTCATCAAATGTTTAATAAACAGTAAACATGTGCAGTAAGAACAGAATAAACCATCACAAAAAGCATCACACATGAACATAAGGGATTTTTAGGTGGAAACCCAAGTCGGGAGAAAACCACTTAGGCTAGGTTGCTCGACCTTGATATTTTATTATAGAGAAAACATCTTACAACATATGTCTTGGTGGACTCTACCCGGCACGCAGTCCTGGCAGCTCGTTTACCCGGCCTCTCTGGAAGGAGCTCAGCACGACTCATTTACCGGCCTCTCCTGCGGAAGGAGCTACGACCCCCTGCTCTCGTTTACCAGCCTCACCTGGAAGGGAGCTACGACCCCCTGACTGAAGGCTACAACCCTCAGCACCAATATGGACCACGTTTCATCAATTTTCACACTGGATCCAAAGCTTCCTTTAGGACACCACTTGCGGGCCACGTTTCATCATATTTTCAGACTGGACCCACTCCATACTTTTAAGCACAGTCAACTATGAAACAGATACATATAACTCACTGACAGATATCAGTAAACCACCAGAACAGATCAGACATTTCTTACCACAGACTTCAACAAACCCTAGTTTGCATACGCGCTTTCCTTTCGCTGATGTCGCGTATATACGCGCTTCCGTTCACAATAAACCCGCGTATACTTCTGTACATATTACAGAGCTAATTTCTCTGCACATACACGCTTTTACTTCCGCAAACCCGCATATATACGCGCTTCCTCTTCGGTGAACTAGCGTATGGTTCTTCAGATATTTATGTCATTGCAATTCTTCAGAACAGATACATCACACAGATTTTACCCTTTACTTCAGACAGATGTTCGCCTCATCTCAGATCTAATCATTCCATAAACAGATCTAGCAAATACAAGTACATTGCAGATCTAGATACCCTTCTTCATCATTGGTGCATCTGTCCTGATCGGATGTCCGTTGTTGTAACCCTTTCCATTCAGATATACTTCAGAGATAAGTATTCATTCAAGCTTAGACATCTTGCACCCCCACTCCTCATTTGCACAATGAATTTCTTCTCCTTATATAGGTTTGCCCTTTTTCAATACCATGAGCCCCTTTTTCAATACCATGAGCCAAAATAATACCATGAGCCCAAAACTACATTACTTCCGATGGTATTCCTGGATGGGGTCATTTAGACGAATCATTACCCAATACAATGGGTCAATACCATGGTGGTTACCCCTGGTTTTTTACTTTATGAGCGCTTTTGCCCATACGCGACTTGGAACGTACTTTACCGCGTGCATACGCGACTTATTCTAGGCAAATCCGCGTATTCCTTGAGACATACTCTTTTCATCATAGATCTAGCACATATTGAATTCCTTTCTTCATTACCTTCTGTACTCTCTGTAGATACATCAGATTTTCATCTTTAAACAGGTTCATCAAGACATATTCTATCAAGCACAACTTCATCAAGTAGGTAGCCATCATCTTCATCAAGTGGGTTGCCATTCAAGGACAACACTCTATCAAGTGGGTTGTCATCAAGGACAACACTCAGCATCATATTGCCAACAAACATCATATCACATCAGATTTACATCATTTACCAAGTCCATCAAATCAAGAATAACTTCATCAGGTGGATTGCCATCAAGGACAACACATGTCAACAATCTCATGTCTTCATCTTCATTCAGTGGGTTGCCATCAAGGACAACACTCTGCATCATATTGCCAACAATCTCCCCTTTTGGACTTGATGGCAACCACGATGGTGTTTGGTTACCACAACAGATAGGTACATTAAGAATACAATGACACCATGTCACTCTCCCCATTTTTGACACCATTCTTTCTCTTCATTTCAAACACCATGTCACTCTCCCCCTTTGACATCAAGGGAAAAGGGCGGATCAAAACCAACATACTCTCCCCCTTTTCTCCTCATGTGGAAGAAGCGTTCTGCAGATCTGATGTATACTGAAGTGACCAAGCTCCCCCTGAGTTCATGTTGAATCTTCAAACATATTTTCCAATGGAGTACATGACTCTATGAATTTCCTATCACCAATGACTCATACTTACATCAAAGATCCATCCAAGTGGATTTACATATGAGACTCAACTACCCAACCAAGTGGGTTTACAAATTTATCAAGTCCTTACATGACTGAATATTACAATTTTACATTATGGCCTTTTCATCAAACTAAAAATATAACTTTACATGACCAATACCAGAAGGACCTCAAGAAAGAGAACATATTTCAGAACCATCATAATGCCAATAATGCATTATACTCAGCAAAGCTAATGCTCCCCCTGAATTTGTGCATCCAAGCATCCTTTCCATATGACTAAGGCTCCCCCTTAGTTTGTGCATCCTGAAAACTTTCACCAACAAATCATCAAGGCATCTTTATCAAAACATTAGAAATAGAATTATGAGAACTGGAACACCACCAGAGATACCAATCAGTATCAGAGATACCAAACAGCACTGCAACTGTGCTGAAGAAAGCTGACCCCAAACAGAAATTTGTCAGCAATCACACATACGTGGTTTTATGTGCATGAACTCGCGTATATACGCGACTGTGTGTCAGGAAATCCGCGTATCCAATACCATCTTCTATATTTTAACCAGATCTGATCCTCTGTGAAGAAAAGACAGTGTTTAGCTTCTTTCTGAGATATTTGAATGCTTCTCTGGAATACAGATAGATAGAACAGTGTAGTTCTGTCTTCAAGCGTCATCCAATGGTTGTAGCATAAGCTCATTAGTAACCAAGCCTTCATATTCTTTGCAGCTTCAATACAATATTTCCAAGAGAAATTATCATACCAGAACAACATCTTCAAATATGTGTCAAGCAATCATCCATGTGGTCCAATATCATCAAAATCTTCAAAATTTAACATGAAGTAACATATGTAGGCAAAAGATCTCAACCATAGTAACAAACTCTGCATGATCTATTCTTATTTCTGAATCAAACGACATCCAACTCATTCATGTGTGAGCACAAAAGATACTTATCAGCAACCAGGGCTCAAAATCTCATCATAATAAACCATGTACCAAGTCATCATCATTTGAGCATGAGTATCACAAAAACCAAAGAATAAGCAGTCATATTGCCAACAATGCAATCATTAGTATTCAACCTGCTGCTCCCCCTGAATCAATGCTCCTTCTTAACTTGTGCAACCTGAATACGTTCATCAGCAAGTCATCAGCAACAATCTCTGCATGAACTGCCCTTATCTCCGAATTATAAGACTTTCATCTCAACAATGAATACTCTTCATCAAAAAGCAAACAAGACTCATCCACAATCTTCAACATAAGAAACCATGCATCATATCATCATTATTTAGAACTGAGAAACTAAGCTGATATTGAGTCAATAATACAGTTATTAATAGTCAGACTGATACTCCCCCTGAACCTCTGCTCCAGATCTTCAGCTATCATATAAATTCTCTTATCATCAATGCATACGCGACTGTGTCTGCTGGAACTCGCATGTATACGCGACTTTTGTTAATAGAACCCGCGTATGGAAAGTGAAGCATAGAAATTTTTCACATTCCTTCATCTCCCCCTGAACTTGTACTTCCTGTACCTGTCTTCTTCATATCAGATGCTCTGTCAGAAATACATATAACTAGAATAATCAAATCAATCATGAGAGACATCATACATTGCTCCCCCTGTGACGATACATTACTAAATCTCATAATGTATCCCACATCATTCCTGCAGTCAATCAGAGAAGTAAGCTTCTGAAGCGGATGACTGCAGTAGGGTCAAAATTCCCTATGTTTCTGATCGGTCCTCCATCTTTTTCCAAATTTGTTTGAACTTTCTATTTGTGTGTTGGAAGTTATCCAATTTCTCATATCTGTTCAACCTGCATTCTTTTTCTACATGTCCATACTTGTTACAAGAATAACATCTCATGTGTCCAGAGAAATAAGCATAAGAATCATAATGAGTATTTCTAATCTTTCTCCTTTTACAATCAGCTGCTTTATGTCCATACTTGTTACATGAAAAACAATATCCCTTGAAGAAACCAGAGTACCTTTCTATGTAGGAACTGTTTGATTGAGGCTGAAATGATCTGCTCCTGCAATTTGCTGCAACATGCCCATAATTATGACATTTAAAGCATTCAACTTTATTGACTGATTTCCTTTGAGATTTCATCATTGTTAGTTGACCTTTTGTTTCTTTCAACACTTCAGGTTTTGCATTGACATCCTCTGAATTTTTAGCACTTCCTTGTGAGCTAGATTCTCCTTTAACAGTTTCATGGAAACCAAGACCAAGTTTGATAGCATGAGACCTTTGATTACTCAGAATATTGTCCAAAATATTAGTACTATCTTGAAACCTCAAAAGTTTAACCTTTTCTTCTAATTTACCTTTGAGAATGTTTACCTCAACCTCCAAGGTTTGACATTGCTTTGTCATGCTTTCTTCTTTCCTTCTTCCATCTTCTACTTGATCCTTCAGATTTAGAATCTCTTCTTTCAACCAATTTTTGTTTTCTTCACATGTTTGTTGCAGCTCTTCATTCTTCTTATTTGATTTTTCTAGATCTTCTTTGAGAGAGATGATTTCTGCTTCAAGGCCTTCCTTTTCAAATGGTTGTAGAGGTTCCTCATTCTTCTTACTTGATGCTTCAAGATCTACTTGTAGAGAGATGATTGCAGCTTCAAGTCCTTCATTCTTCTTGCTTGATTTTTTGAGATCTGCATTTAGATCGTTGATTTCTGCTTCTAGTCCTTTAATTCGATTGGATGCATAAGTATGAAACCTTTGATACTTTTCCACCTGTCCATTCAGCATTTCTATTTGTTCTTTCATTTGAGAGATCATCTCTTTGTAGATAGAATCTTTCTTATCAATTTTCTTTTGTTGTTCTTCAACTTTGATCTTGATAGCTTCTTCTAGATCCACAACTTTACTTTCACTATCTTCACTATTGTTTGCACAAAGAAGAGTATTACAAGGACCCCAATCACTATGTGATTCATCTTCTTCAATTTCTGCTATACAAGTTTTCTGAGATATCTTCTTGTTTCGAGTAGCCTTCTTCTTTTGCTTCTTTTCCATGAGTACTTTCAGATCATGGTCAGAATCTTCTTCATCTTCACTGGACACTTCATCATCATCTTCATTTGCATAATAACTCTTCCTCTTTTCAAATTGTTTCTCTTTACCATGTTTTTCTCTATAAGGACATTTAGCAGCATAGTGACCAACTTTTCCACACTCAAAACATTTGAAGGGAATCTTACCTTTGAATCTTCCAGTACCTAGTTGGAGCTTTCTCACGAAATTCGCTTCTTCTTCATCGGATATATAACTGGATTCTTTGACAACTTCCTTTTCTTTTCCTCTTGCAGATACCTTAAAAGCAGCTTCTCTGATTTGAGAAGGACCTCCTTGTCTCATTTCAAAAGCAATCAGGATACCATGTAATTGAACAATAGTAAGAGTTTGCAGATCTTGCCTTTCTTCAATAGCTAAAACTTTAGAGTCAAATTTTGAAGTCAAGGATCTTAAGACCTTTTCCACCAGAGTAGTATCAGTTATGGTTTCACCCAAATTTCTCATTCGATTTACAATATCATCCAGACGTAAGAAGAAATGAGCAATACTCTCATCACTATGCATCTTCAAATTTTCATATTCAATTCTAAGAGTTTGGAGTTTTGCACTTTTTACCTTTGTGTCTCCTTCATAACTTAGAATGATTTTGTCCCATATTTCTTTTGCTGAATGTAGCTACATCACTTTAGCAAATTCTGGTTCAGACATGCTTCCTAATAAGACATTCACTGCTTTGGCATTGATTTCATACTTCTTCCTTTCAGCTGCATCAGTAGGAATACTTGCCGGGTATTGATAACCTTCTTCCACGATTGCCCATACATCTGCACCAAGACTTTGCAGATATGCTTTTGTCCGTACCTTCCAGAATATCAGATTGCTTCCATTGAATAGAGGTGGCTTTATAGACATTACTCCTTCTTGACTTCCCATTGCGACGGATCTCCTTTAAGCGATCAAGCTTCTGCACAAGGACCCGCTCCGATACCAATTGTTGGGAAAAATACTGAGAGGGGGGGGGGTGAATCAGTATTTACTGCATATTCAAAACTTTTACTTTTTCTGCTTCTAAAATGCATACGCTACTTTCCTGAACCAGACTTGCGTATATACGCGGATACCCTTTACGAAACTAGCGTATACACAGATATCTATATATGTCATTAATTCTTCACTTAAATCATTCCATCATTCATTCATCAGATGTTTAATAAACAGTAAATATGTGCAGTAAGAACAGAATAAACCATCACACAAAGCATCACACATGAACACCAGGATTTTTAGGTGGAAACCCAAGTCGGGAGAAAACCACCGCTGCAGTTGCTCAGCCTTCAATATTTTATTATAGAGAAAACATCTTACAACATATGTGCCGGTGCAGACTCTACCAGCACGCAGGCACCCACCTGCGCTCGTTTACCAGCCTCTCCTGGAAGGGAGCTCCAACCCCCTGACTCGTTTACCAGCCTCTCCTGGAAGGGAGCTACGACCCCCTGATCTCGTTTACCAGCCTCACCTGGAAGGGAGCTACAACCCCCTGACTGAAGGCTACAACCCTCAGCACTTCTATGGACCACGTTTCATCAATTTTCACACTGGATCCAAAGCTTCCTTTAGGACACAACTTGCAGGCCACGTTTCATCATATTTTCAGACTGGACCCTTTCCATACTTTTAAGCATAGTCAACCATGAAACAGATACATATAACTCACTGACAGATATCAGTAAACCAGCAGAACAGATCAGACATTTCTTACCACAAACTTCAGCAAACCCTAGTTTGCATACGCGCTTTCCTTTCTCTGATGTCGCGTATATACGCGCTTCCGTCCACATAAACCAGCGTATACTTCAGTACAAATTACAGAGCTAATTTTATTGTGCATACGCGCTTTCTCTTCATCGAAGCCGCGTATATACGCGCTTCCTCTTCGGCGAACTAGCGTATGGTTCTTCAAACTTAAATGTCATTGCAATTCTTCACAACAGATACATCACTTCAGATTTTACCCTTTACCTCAGACAGATGTTCGCCTAGATGTTCGCCTCATCACAGATCTAATCATTTCATAAACAGATCTAGCAAATACAAGTACAATACAGATCTAGATCCCCTTCATCATCACTCCTTTATTGGTGCATCATACATTCAGATCTTTCATTCAACTGTAACCCTTTTCATTCAGATATACTCCAGAGAGAAGTATTCATTCAAGCTCAGACATCTTGCACCCTTTTTTTTTTGTGTGATGTGCACAATGAATTTCTTCTCCTTATATAGGTTTACCCTTTTTCAATACCATGAGCCCCTTTTTCAATACCATGAGCCAAAATAATACCATGAGCCCAAAACTACATTACTTCCGATGGTATTCCTGGACGGGGCCTTTTAGACGAATCATTACCCAATACAATGGGTCAATACCATGGTGGTTACCCCTGGTTTTGCACTTTATGAGCGCTTTTGCCCATACGCGACTTGGCACGTACTTTACCGTGTGCATACGTGACTTCTCCTAGGAAAATCCGTGTATTCCTTGAAACATACTCTTTTCATCATAGATCTAGCACATACTGAATTTCTTTCTTCATTACCTTCTGTACTCACTGAAGATACATCAGATTTACATCATTTAACAGGTTCATCAAGACATATTCTATCTAGCACAACTTCATCAAGTAGGCTGCCATCATCTTCATCAAGTGGGTTTCCATTCAAGGACAACACTCTATCAAGTGGGTTGTCATCAAGGACAACACTCATCATATTGCCAACAAACATCATATCCCATCAGATTTACATCATTTACCAAGTCCATCAAGTCAAGAATAACTTCATCAGGTGGATTGCCATCAAGAATAACTTCATCAGGTGGATTGCCATCAAGGACAACACATGCCAACAATCTCATGTCTTCATCTTCATTCAGTGGGTTGCCATCAAGGACAACACTCTGCATCATATTGCCAACAGCTAATTTGTTTTATGAGCCTTCAAGGAATGCATTTCCCTTGAAAACACATCATCCTTGAAGCTCTTTCATATTCCCTGCCCTTTGATTGTTTCCCTCTACTGTTTTTGAGTCAATAAGCCTCACTGATGATAAAAAATTACGCTCAAAAGGGCTTTTATTTGCCCCTTGTATCCCTGCAAAAATATCCCATTTTAACCCTTTTTTCCCCTTTGTCAGAGTTCCACTTTCACCCTCTAAATCCTCCCAAAATCTCGTTAAATCCTATAGCCCCCCCTGGTTTGGTCTAATTCCCCTTTTTTTCCCTCTATCGTTACCCTTTCCCGGCCTTGAAACGCACTAAAAATGGGCCAAAAACCCACTTTTTCATATAATAGGGCCTAGCCCCTTTTCCGCCAGCCCGCAAACCACTTCCCCACCATATGCCCGCACCCAAGACCAAGCGCTTAAGCCCCAGGTGCTTATCGCAATCAGAGCTGTCGGGCGAGCGCGTTCCTTTGCACATATGAAAAATCCCAATGCGATTGGGTTTTGGTTTGTAGCCCCGCGCCACAATCTCCACCGTCGATTCCCCTGTAGATCTAACGGTCTAGCGCTAATCGCCGCGTGCCCCGTCACTCCTCTCCATCTCCCTCCAATTGAATGTGGGACGTTGATCTAGTCCCCGGATCCAATGGCCAGTGCTCAATCGTGCTCCCACCTCCGATCGCAATCGAAACTTTCACCGCGCCACTCCTTGTTTCCCTTCGATTGTGATTCCCTGATCAAATCACAGTCGTCAATCCATTCCAAGATCCAATAGCCCAGATTTGTTCCGCTCCCCTCCCGTCGCTTCTTTCTGTTCCCCGCTGATTCAATCTCCACCGTTGATCTATCACTTAGATCCAATGGCCATCGCATAATCGCGGCATTGCTCCAATCACAATCGCATTTTCCAGTCGTTGCCACCTTCCGCCATTTGCGATTGTGATTTCCCCAACCCAATCCCAGCCGTCCGTTTAGTCCAAGATCCAATGGTCATAAACTGATCGCACCATCGTTCATCGGACTGTCAATCCTCCCATTTCTCCCCTCCGATTGTATCATAGCTGTTGATCTCCTCCTGAGATCCGACGGTCTTGGATGAATCGCCCTCTGCCCATGCCGGGTCCCACCACATATGATCATTTTCATTACATTTTCATTCATTTTAATGCATTCCACCCAACTTCATAAACCATCCCGATGTTTAATCTCCATCGTCGATCCTCGCCACTGGACCACGATCAAACAGTACACGCGCATTTTTCCACCAAAACCCTATTAGTCGCTGTTTACACCATATTACTGCATTATTCACCATTGTTTTATCTAAAAACGTTGTTTTACCACTACCGCGCTATCTTTCTCCCCATCCTCCCCTATGCATGGATTTCATAACAGAGTTGCGTGTTTTTTCAGGATATGAGCGGCAGAAAACCGCCATGATTCACAGTCTCTGAACAGTTACAGAGAAACAGGAAAGGGCCATTTCAAGAGCCGAAATCATGGAGAAAGGTCTGAGAAGATGTTATGACAGGGCTCGCATTAAAATAACAGAGTTCAAACTCTGTAAAATCTTCCTAGAGCCATTAAAGCATAGATTTAGCAGTCAGAGGCAAGCATGGAAGCGGAAAAGAGTATGAGTGGGAAAACAGAGTGTTTGAGGCCTGTCATTGAAGATTTTGAGCCTTAATCCAATGATTTGAAAATAGAGTACCAGGTCAAAGACTTCATAGATCGCAAGGAAGGCCTAGCGCACAAAAAACAATACTATCAGGGTCTCACATCAGCAGATTGTTCTTCCCCTAAAGGACCAAGCACCCACATTGTTTCCTTCATTTACCGTGTTCCTGAAGAAAATTCCACTCTGACCACAGTCTAGAGCTACCAGAGCATTTGTTATGCGGTATGGCGGACTTCACTATCATTTATTTAGCATTTTTATTATTCACCAAAAAATTACTACAGAGTACTACAGAGTACTGCAGCCATAGTGCATCAGAACGATACCGGAGTAAATGGAAGCCTGAAGAAGATTATTCGTTCACCCAAAGAGTGCCAGAGATAAATGCACAAGATTTAAAACTGAATGGGCTTTGGCCTCCTTTCTTTTCTGAGTTTTAATGCTTCATTTAGTGTTTCACCTACCTCCTCTGCTCATCTTTCAACTATAAGATTCAGGAAGAAACTCATTGTAAAGGTTGTTGATCGATTATCAAAGAATTGCAAGTTGTTTCCTTTGAGACATGTTCTCTGTGTAAAGTTGTAAGATAGGCTGAGGAATATGTATTCAGACTGAACTTTCAAGCTGTTGGAAATGTTGTACTTGACTTGTGTTGCTCTTAATATGACAAGCACAGTTCTTTGGATCCTGATTTAAAGCAGCTGGTGATGTTTTTCTACCTCTGTGTTTATTTCATTTCATTAAATTTCTACTGGCTTACATCAGAAATTTGGCATAGGATTTACCCTTGTTAGGTACCTTATGTTTCTGATCTCCTTGCCTTTAATGTTTTTCTGCTACATGTGTATCTGAGGATTGATTTCAATTAATTTAACCAGTGTAGTGGATGTTATTGCCTGCTAGCTGATGTAGGAATTATTGAGGTCAGTGTTTCAGATGTTCTTGTTGAGGTTTAATTGAATGAATTGGGAACATTGGGAGGTCTAGAACCCTATCTCTATCTCACTAGGATCCTTTTCAATTAATCAAACCTTTCTAAGATCCCTCAAGCTGGAGGCCGAAGCATTGAGAGTTCAAAGTCTCTCTCTGATCTCAGGTTTTCAACTTTGTGTTATAAATCTTTAATTTTCTTTGTTTGAAGAGTTAGCCTTTAGTTTTTAGATCACAGGTGTTCAATGGCAAGCCTTGTCCCTGGATCTGATCTCTGAAGGTCACCTTGGAGGTTTCCTTGCTTTCACCTTTTCTCTCTTACCATTTCATATCACACAATCATCTTTAAGATCCAATGCTTTAGATGACTAGCCCAACTGAAAGCCTGCATATCGAATAGCAAGTAAACCCTTTCCTGACTCCATTTCCCAATGGTCTTGCATGTTCCCTGAATTATCTCTCCTTTTGCCTAAATCTTCTTTGCTCAGCCTTGTCTTATATTGAACCCTTCCTTCTTGATTCTCAGCAACCAAACATACAATTAAACAAACAAACTTTGAGCCTTATAACTAGCCTAACACCTTAACTTTGAGCTTCAAAGACATATACCTTTGAAAATCATAGAGAGATCCCTCTCTAGACCCAGGAGGGATAGATCCTAGGGTCTCAAAGTGGTTTGATGTTGTCCCATATTTTGGTATTGCCAACCTTGCCAAAACATGGGAACCCCAATAGGACCTCCATACATTCTTCCATAGGATCAACAAAGAAAAGATGAGAACTCTCTTCTTTTTGGCCCTCCATGATTGGTAGATTGTATGCCTCTAAGACATTAGCTTTGAGGACTGCATCTTCAGTATGTTCCTTGGAAGCATCCTCATCCTTGACCTGCAAATCAACAAGAAATGAAATTTCTTATTTCTCTAAATCTATGCTTGCTTCTGATGTAAATTTAGGTTCTTTGGATGACATATTTATATCAGCAATGGGAGAATGTTTCTCTTGAAAATATGATATATCCTCAGTAGGAAAATATTCTATTTGTTTTTCTCCCCCAAAGACATGCTAGTAATTTTCATCGTTTGGTACAACTGGTCTGAATTTTTCTTGAATTATGTATTGTTTGCTTTCAAAAGGTCTCATACATGTACTAACAACAAGAGCTAATCCATTGGCAAGAATGTTTTGGTTTTTAGGGACAAGGGTAAGTTGCAATTCTTCAAATGATTTTAACAAGTCCATGGCATCATCCTTATAGGCTCTAAGTCTGGGATGTTTAACAATGTATTCCTCATTCACTTGCCTAATTACCAATTCTGCATTCCCATGAACTATTATCCTCTGGGATCCTAATTTCTTCAATAAGTGCAGCCCTAAAAGGACCGCCTCATACTCTACTATGTTACTTGTGTGTTGAAAATTCAATTTATATGAATGGCCTTTAGCATGATTTTTTTCTGTATTGTAAATCCATATTCCTGCACCTGCATTAGTTTTACTACATGACCCGTCAAAACTCATACTCCAAAGAGGACTAGTTTCATATTTATCATTAATTTCCCTACTATCTTCTTTGACTTGAGTGCCATTATGTTGTTCTGTGGGATAGGCACTATGTTGATGATTATCTTGTTCAAATGAAGGTTTGGAGGCTAGCTTCTTGTTTAGTATTTGATCAATTTCTCCTTCTGTCAAAGGAGGGGTTTCTCTTTCAGCATAGAAAGAAGTACATCAGTCCTCTTTCTCTTGTGTTAACTATTTATGAGGCTGGATGTCTTCTTGAGACTCTTCTAGTGAATCAGTACTTGTTCTTGCAGGAAAACCTTGAGGATTTTCTACTGCTTCCTGATCTTCTTTTGTTTCAAACAACACCTCATGATTATTAAGATACTTAGTTTGAATACAAGGTTCATGAGTTGTTTCTTCTACATTGTCAAGATGCCACTCTCCTCTTAAACTATGAAATGAGTTATAACATAGAGGGAGAGTCCCTATATGTGTTGATTTTTCTTCTATTTCAGGTTCTGTGTTTCCTAGGAGGCTTATTGTTTCCTCAAAGCACTGCTCACTTTTTGCATTTGCATTTTGGTCGTAAAGTTCTCTTAACAGTAAAACACAAGTTACAGGTAAGCAATCAGGAATTTCTTAACAACCTTCCTCATCATCTTCTATAAAGCCTTGATCATCATATATGTCTTGCTCATTGTCTAGGTCTTGTAGTGGTTGAGTTTGTTCTTGACCTCGAAAAAACATGGGCTGCTCTAGATCATCAATATTTAAATTAGCCTCATACCTATCCATTCTATTTTCAAACATGTACACCATTTTTTCCATCATGGAGCTTTTCTTTTGGGTCTATACTTGAATCCATATTTGTGAATCAGAAAAGAGGTGAATATATCTTGTCAACCAGTTCAGAGTCATCTACCAGTGGAGTCATTTGGTCTTTTGGGAGTTGTGGAGTTGTCAGGTGAAGGATTTTTAGTTGTTTTCAAGGTTTGGTTGTTGTTCACCATCAAAAATCAATAATAACCAGTCTTGGTGACACTTGTCTCATTTATAAATAGGGGTTCATTGAGTTGTGAAGTTATCTATTACTCAATATTCCCTAGTATGGTCGCCACTATGTTAGGACTCCCATAGTTTGCAAGATTGGCAAGAACAAACACTACAGGGCCTACATCAGAACAACTTTGGAATCCTAGGATCTAGCCCTCCTCGATTCAGAGAGGGATCTCTCTATATGTGTTTTATAATGGTATGCTTTAAGGCTTATGATATGATATTAGGCTAGTTATGAAGCACAAGGGATTTGTTTGTTTTTGGTTGGGATGGATATCATCAAAATAAAGGAAGTCCTTTGAAGGGTAATGGTGTGAGTGAGTTGAAAGATTGGTTCAGCTAATAGGATTGATAAGCGACAGTATCAATCCACTGGGCTATAGAGTCACAAAAGGATTTAATTGCACAACAAGTTTCAAGAGTGGTCCATGGGGCAAGTCATCTATATCAAAGGATCTATTTAGGCTGATTTGTGATATGGAACATTAAAAGTGTTGTGAAAGAAGAAAAGCTAACAACCATTTAAGAATCTATTAACTTCACTAAACAAGAATAGCCTTTCAAAGTAATTTTTCGAAGCATGCCAAAGGACAGGGGAAGCCATAGAACTCTTTGGGAAAATTTTTACTAAAGCACACTTTTCAGACAACAATCTAGCAATCTAACAGATTACCTTCAGAAAGTATAAAACATTCAAGATAAACAAATAATAGCCTAAGATCAAGTAAGAAATTTGAATCTATCTTGCTTTTGGCTTACTCTCAAGGGAAACTTTCAAAACAACTGCTAAAGACTAAACAAGGGACAAGGCTAACCATAAACTTCCTTGATTAGGAATCTACTTAGCATGCAGTGAAAATATCATTCAAGAACAACATCTCAAGTTTTGCTCAGCAAGACATGGACTCACCAACATTCCTTAACTAGTTATACTTTATTGAAATCATTCCCAAAGAAACAATTAGAAGAAAACATAGAGATAAATATTATCAGTGAGAAATAGGGTACTTTTCAGTAAATCCTAATCTATATTTCCTATTCTTTATCAAAGAAAGTGGAAAATATGAGAACATAATAAAAACAACAATTACAGTAAGAAAAACATCACTATTTACATAGACCAGGATCCCATAAACTAGCTTCTATATTTGATGTTCAAACAAATTACAATGTTCAAGTCCAGTAGGTCTTTACAGCTTCAAACTTCTCTTCTCAGCCTATCTTTCTTCAATTACTAACAGAGCTTCAACAACCTCAACAACTATTTACATTCAATAAGTATTCAACCAACATTTACAATGGGCTCCTCATATGATATATATAGGTAAATTGAGGAGGTGGAGTGAAAAGAAGGTCTAATTATTCAATTAATACAGAGTAAATGCTTCTCGACCTTTGGGAGGCCTAATGGAGAAGATATATAATGTCTTAATTCTGTTAATTGATTTTTACATTAACTTTCATCTACTTCAGTCACTTTTCTTGACTTTCGAGGATTTTGGTAGGCTGGCAATTACTTTCTGAGCTGTCTTTGGAAATATCTCTGACTGTACATTAAATTTGTATGCTTTTGAGGCAAAAAAAACTAGAAGGTGGCATTTCTGAGGATTAATTGCCTGACTGACGTGGCATTTGGAGGCTTTCTTTTGGGTGATCTATCTACTTTGTGGCGTTAAACACTGATTTGCCTTTGATTATGCTTTAAGGCTTTCTTTATCATCTTTATGGTTTATACTGTGTCTTTATCCTTTATCTTCCCGATTAAGTATTTTGATCTTTGGGATTTTGACTTTAACCTTTTTCCTTTAACCTTTTAATCTCCGTCTTCATTGCTGGATGTACAGGTGGCTTTGGCACGCTGGAGGGTTTGATTGAGTAAGAAATGCCCATGACACATCGATCAATTTGGATTTTAATCCCTCTTTTTCCCTTTCTGAAATCTAAGGCCATAGAGGATCATCACCCTTGGCCATGTCCCTTTACTGGACGGTGGGATAAATTTAATATCTTCAACACCATTTAAACCTGCACAAAACAACAAACTTTTCATAAAAACCTGTGTTTAATTGGTTAAACTGCTTCACAGAGTTTACGCGAAGGCAGAGGAGTAGTGCAGAGGGAAGGGAAATTACATGAGAGGAAGGATCCCATAGGCGGAAACAGGAAAAATCCACGAAAAAATTGAATTTGGCATGGAAATTGGGAAAGTGGTTTTGTGAAACAGCGGGTGGTTTTCACGCAAGGAAAGGGTGGTAAATGGTTTTGCCTTGGGGGAACGCGATACCCGTTAATGGCTGACACGTGGCTCCTAAAAACTTCCCATTTCACGCTCGAGATGCACGTTCAGGAGATTTGGTGAAATGGAGCACGAAAAGGATTTGGGGCCGTTAGATCTTCGGGCCGAAGATCTACGGTTGTGGATGAGCGTGAGGGGAGATAAGATGGGTGAGGAAACATATGGTGGGGCCATTGGATTATAGTGATAAATGGTTATAATCACGGTAGGGGAGATTATATAAAGGGAAAGAGGTGGAAGTGGGAGGGGTGATGATCAGCGTTGGATCTATAAGATCTACGGTTGAGATTGATTCAGAGGGGGAAGAAATATGAGAAAAGGGAGGGCCCACTTTTAATTGTTTCGGAAGCTAAGGTATTTATACAAAGGTTTTGGGGTTTTTTAAGTTACAAAGGGTGGAAAGGTTTTTACATGGGAAAGGGGTTTATAAGAGCAATGGAGGAAGTGGTCATGTGGGGGTTAGAGAGGACCAGGATCAAAAATTAAAGGGGAAAAAGCTTGAGCAAAGAGTTAATGGTTGTCAGATCATGGAGAAGATCTATGGCTGAGATCAACTATGGGGGGAATAGGGGGGTACGGAGGGATTTTGCAGCCTGTGCCTCCGCAATGAATCTCAGTCGTAGATCTGAGATCTCCCATAGTCAAAAGATTCAAGTGTGGGGGCACTCATATGGTTGACCTTTGTGCTGAAAGTGTCCACGAGTGGAAGAGGAGGTGAATCAATGCGGGCTGTCAGATCTGTGAGATGGACGGTCATGATTAACTTCGATGGATTGGCGATCAACAGAGAAGAGGATCTGAGAAGGAGGCTTTTAGAATTGCGATGTGTGAATGGGAGAGGCAAAAGTGATGGATGAATGACCATCAGATTAGGATCGAGATCGATGGTGGTTACATGATCGGAGCTTCGCATATCGGTGATCCAGGCCGGTGGGATGAGGAATTATGGAAGGAGAAATTGCGATGTGAAAATGACATGGAGGGGAGCGCAGACCGTTCGATCTGAGAGACATAAACGGTCGGGATCTTATCTACAGGGGATTCCATCCAAGGGGGAGATCATCGGCATGGAATTGCGATGCGCCGATGCAATGTGGTGGAGTGATGCAATGCGTGATAGCCGTCGGATCTTGGGGAATGGACGGTTGTGATCTCATCAGAGGGTCGGCCATCGGCGAGAAAAAAGAAAATTGAAGCTGGAATTTGGAATCGCTGATGTGTGATGGCCGATGGAATTAGCGCTTGGTCACGGAGCATGGTCTCATGGTGGAAAAAGGGTCTTGGGCTTAAGCGAAAGTGGCTTAAGGCCTTATATTAAAAATGAAGTATTTTGAACAGAAAATGAAGGTTTTTGAGGATTTTTGGATTTTTCGATAGGGGGGAAAAAGGTTTTTAAACCAGTATAAAGGGATTTTATCAGGTTCAAAGGGGATTTTGAGGGAAAATAAAGGGAAAAAATGGGAAAAATGCGTGAAATGAAGGGGTTTTCAGAGGGTTTTTTTCGAAGGAAAAAATGATGGAAAATGGGTCTAAAAAATAGTCTTTTTATAACAATAGGTTTTTTTTTTAAGGTTTTGAAGTGAATATATCAATGGAATGGAAATTTTAGACAAAGTACATAGTAATGCTTCAAGAACTCACAATTTTTCTTTAAAAATTGTTTCTTGAAGACTAAGGACCTATTTTAGCCATCATCAGTTATGAAATTTTTTTATTGATGGCTAACAGAACCAAAGATTCCATCATTGATGTGAGACTAGATGTTTCACAAGACGAAGATTTTTAGCATGAAAAACCTCCATGGAACTTGCTTGGTAAGAAGTGGTTTGACTTCTTAACCTAGTAAGACATACATTCATTTGTACATATGCAAATTTTAGTCATGTAGGCATGTATTTCTATTGAAAAATTATGTTTGTTTTAGCCACATTTGATCGATAATCAAGGACATGATGTTCATCTACCTTCTATTGAAGATTTCTCACCAGAAATTTCTGGGTGAGCTCGAGGAAGATACAATTCTTGACAGGATGACAAGAGCATCCAAGAAGGGTAGTGTTGACTACCTTCGAGTTGGGCTCAAAGGCACTAAGCCAAGAAATGCAAAGTGAATGGAGGCTGGAAAGGTGAGGGAGCTATACTCTCATCTGCTGAACAGATAATCAGTCTTTTGGGGTCCAAAAGATTCCCAATGGGGAGGAGTGATCAGATTTGTATCAAGGACCTAAGTGATAGCTCAAATTTCAAAGTGTTCAAAAGTGTATTGAACCTGAGTGACCAAATAGATGTCATCTTCCTAATTCCAGCACCATGAACGGTTCGAAAAAATGACACCGTATGAAGAAGTTATCATGTTTTAAAAAGTCCAGTAACTACAATTTTTGACATATGCCCAGAGTTGACTAGACAAGGGTACAGTCAACAAAAATAATATTCCAGGGAATATTTCGAAATATTCCCTCAAAAAATTCCTTCCGGGCCAGTCGTATGCTGACAAGTGGCACAATCTTATTGAAGAAAGGTTTGTTTCAGCCAATCACGGGCCACCACGTGGCCCAGGATGGTTGTATACAATTTTGTGGAGCAGCCGGGGATCGAACCCTGAACCTCCTCGCCAACATGCTCGCACTTTTACCATCTCCCCTAAGCTTGGTTCTTAACCTATGATGGATTGACGACATAATTAATGTTTAATTGTTTTGTATGCGGGGAAGCAGAGGGGACAACCCCTCCCCATATGGCCTTAGTGTTGGGTGTGGAGCCTGATTATCTTGTTTATTTTGTATCACAGTGTTGGACCCTTAAACACTTCCTGGGGGTCCATGGGGGGGTGGCTGCGACTTTATGGAGCCCCCCCATGGCAGGGGGGTTTTAGGGGCAGCGCCTCCGAAGCTAAAAACATATGTAAAATTGCCTTGTAAAATTATAGTAATTTATAGTCAATCTCGGTCGTTCATTAGGAGGATGATCTGATGGTAGAATTTATGTTTAGTTTAGGTTTTTTTCCCGATAAGGCAACCCCTCACTTGTATGAGGGTATTGTATTTCGGTTGTGTATTTCATGTGTATTCTCAGAGTGAGAAATAGATAGGGAGACTGTGAGATAGAACAGAGGATATTACAGCGGATCTACTGTAGGTTTTGTCTCCTCATTTTGCTGGATAATAGAAAGGAAGGACTCGCTATTCGGGGTGGACATAGCCCAAACTGGATGAACCACGTATATCTATGTCTCTCTGGTTTTATGTCTTTCTTTTGTTTATGTTTCCGCATATATTTTATTTGTTCCATTTCTCTGTAATATATAATTTTCTAACACTTATCCCATGCCCAAGGGCTAAACCATGGAGCAAAATGTTAACTCTGACAGTCAGTTATCCGTCGGCACTCCCGTGTGTTGTGTTCACATGACACGTTAATACATTGGTTACCACCAACGGTCTTAAAACCTACAGACTCCGTATAATGTTTATTGTTAGTGTTTTCACATGCCAAGTTACGGTTTATCCATCCGATGGTTAACGATTATCCCGCCTGCTTAAACTAGAGTTCAACGCAATCAAACAACCGTCATTGCAATAGTTTCCACCAGTGGTTACGATCCCGACCGTGGGGTTTGGGGTTAGCATGTGTCCACCCTAATACCCAAAATTTATTTCTAACAGTATTTCCAATGGAATATTTGGAGCATGCCAAAATTGGTGGTCAGTTCCTATTTAACTCCAGCTAAAGTTAAGTTCTCCACAATTAGAGGAGCTGGTTTAGGTAAAACTGGACAAATGAGTTGGAGACTCATTTTTCGACCATTCTGAGAGTGTGAATAGTTAATTTCGAATTTCTTGGACATTCTAGAGTCATTGGTGAGGTTTGGAGTGTGATGAGAGAACTTTTGAGCATGATTTTGCTTCAGATAAGTTCCAAGGGCCACTAGGGGCCAATAGGAGAATGAGGCATATCCAGGGTAGCCAAAGACCATTCTCAACAAACCAGTAGTCTATTCTGACTAATTTTAATCTTTTGCATCCAACGGAAGGATTTGTAGAAGCTTTTGGAGACTTATAAAGGTTGATATGTTTCAGAGAATTTTCCAGTGAGCCAAGAGCCACAAGGTGCCACCAGGTATTGGGGGCATAACCAGAGCAGCCAGAGGCCAATTTCAGTAAGTGAATAGTCTATTATGACTATTTTGGACATTATGAATCCATTCAAGGTATTTTCAGAACCATTTGGAGACTTAGATCCAAATAAGCCCCATGGAAGTTTCACCGAGCCACTAGGGCTACCAGGGTCTCCAGGAGTTGGAGGCTTAGATTAAGGAGCCAGAGCTCATTTGGAGCAAATGAATAGTCTATTTTGGATGAATGATATATTTTGGAGACAAAAGAAAATTTATTAGGGATAGAAAGGGACTCATAAGAGTTTTTTTTCCATAGAGAATCTCAGGGAAGATTAAGGGCACCGATAATGGAGGTCATGTCTAAGGGAGCCTAGATCCATTTCCAGAGAGATAGAAACCATTCCAGTGGTATGATGGTATTCTAAGCCCATTGGTATAGCTTAAAAAACCATTGGAGTTGAGTATTTTACCTGTAAAATAAAATTTTCCATCATAATCCCAAAGAGCCAAGTCAAATTGACAAGGGCTTAAGGAGATCCCACAACATACGGGTGAACTCATTTATTAAATTATTGGTTATGTGTTGATGATTATTTGTTGTATTTTATGGTTGTTGTACATGCTTAATATCAAAAAAAAAAATGTTTAATTCCTCACACTAAAAGCTTTAAAACATTTTAAAACACATTCACCTGGTTCAAGTATTCAATTCTACATTATCAAGTATAAGCAATATCTTAATTTGTTTAACTGAGTGGGAGGTGCTTGCATAGCATAACAAGTCAGCCACCCATCTTCAAATCAAGTTGGTATTAGGGCACTAGGTTTCTTGCTTGATAGAGCACAAGGTTTATTGCTTGCTTGTTCAAATTGTAAGGTGTTTAACAGTGCAAATAATTTAATTATTTGCAAATTGACTGATGCTTACAAGTTTGATTTTTCTAGACATGAAGAGAATATATTGCTAGCTAAGTCCAGAAGAGGATAAGAAGGAAGAAGGCTGAAAGTATTCTCATTACCCAAGGGACCTCAAGGCAACCCTTGAAGCACAAGAGGGATTTTTTTCAAAAGAGGGTGCTTGAAGAAGAGATACAAACTGTAGAAAAGAGCTTGAATCTATAGCCATATTTATAAGAAGCTTTGTCAATTATTTTTAAAGCTTTGTGAATTGTTGATTGAAGTTCTTTAGTTAATTTAAATAATTGTGACAACTTCATCAAGTGAGGTTCCAAAATCCCCCACCTTTACAAGGCTCTTTGATAAAGAGATGAAGCAGGACTTTTACGTCCTGAAGGATATGGTGCAAAGTATGTATGAAGATGGAAAGGAAAGCACTAGACTTCATGAACAATTGGTTTCTATGAAGCAAGAGAAAGGAGGACTTATTCAAAGAATGCATGAGATGGAGATGCAACTCCATCATGCACAAGAGGCCTTAACCAAATACATGCTTGAAGCAAAGGTAAATCACTCAAAATTGTCTTCAATTTCCTCTTTAGAAAGATGGGTAGGTTCATTCGAAAAGCACACTATAGGTATAGGGTCAAATTTGATGTTAAAAATGGGTTGTGAAGGAAAGGGTTTAGGAAAACATTCACAAGGCATGATTGATCCTATTTTGGTTGAGGAAAGGCCTGATAATTTTGGTCTAGGCTATGTTCAATCTTATGGCGAAAACTCTACAACCATGAAGGCATTTGAGACAACTCCAAGAAGAACTTTTGTTGCAATTTCAAACCCACAAACATGTCAAGTTTGTTTTCAAGTTTAATTCCATTGCTTGAAGCCTATGTTGTAGCAAGATATTTGTAGACATCCGGCTTATGGCGAGCAAGAGATTTCAGACAACTATCAAGACATGAACATTGATGTTGGTCTTCAAAAGAAAGCTAGAACCTCTACAAGTTTATCTCCACAAGAAGGTAAAAAATATGGACATGTAAAGCAACATTTGAGGTATAATTCTTCCCATATTTAAGTTGATTATTTTTATGTTAAGCATGACAAATCTACGTGCATAAATGGAAGACAGATTTGTTGTTGTTATTGTGGTTTGTGTAACCATGATGTTTCAAGATGTTGGAAGAGGATGAAGGCATACATGAAACAATTGAAGCGAAGGCAAATTGAACAAAAGATGCAAAAGAATTTCACACATTGCTAGAAGAAGGGACATTTTATTTCCCAATGTTGGACACTACATCCAACCAATCATCCCAAGCATTTGGAGCAAGAGTATAAAAACACTGGCATGAATGGAACCAAAGATTCCATCATCGATGTGAGACCATATGCACAAGAAGAATATTTTCAGCATGAAAAATCGCCATGGAAGTGGCTTGGTAAGAAGTGATTTGACTTCTTAACCTGGTAAGACATACATTCATTTGTACATATGAAAATTTTAGTCATGTATGCATGTATTCCTGTTGAAAACTTACATTTTTTTGAGCCACCTTTGATCGATGATCAAGGACATGATGTGCAGCTACCTTCTATTGAAGATTTCTTGCCAAAAATTTCTGGGTGAGCTCAAAGAAGATACAATTCTTGACAGGAGGACAACATCATCCAAGAAGGGAAGTGTTGACTACCTTCGATTTGGGTTGAAAGGTGCTAAGCCAAGCAAGGAAAAGTAATTGGAGGCTGGAAAGGTGAGGGAGTTGTACTCTCATCTACTGAACAAATAATCAGTCTTTTGGGGTCCAAAAGATGTTCAATGGGGAGGAGTGATCAAATTTGGATCAAGGACCTAAGTGATAGCTCAAATTTTAAATTATTCAAAAGCGTGTCAAACCTTAGTGACCTAATCGATCTCGTCTTCCTAATTCTAGCGCTATGAATGGTTCGAAAAACCGACATCGTATGAAGAAGTTATAGTGTTTTGAAAACTCCAGTAAACTGTAATTTTTGACATTTGACCAGAGTTGACCGAAAAAGGGTACAGTCAACAAAAATAATATTCGAGGGAATATTCTTGGAATATTCTTTCAATATTCCTGGAATATTCAAAGAATATTCCTTGAAATATTCCCCCAGAATATTCCCTCTAGGCCATTCGTATGCTGACAAGTGGCTCAATCTTATTGAAGAAATGTTTGTTTAAGCCAATTACAGGCCACCATGTAGTAGGCCCAGAGGCCGCCACATGGCACAGGATGGTTGTATAAAATTTTGTGGAGTAGCCAAGGATTGAACCCTGGACCTCCTCGCCATCTTGCCCGCGCTTTTACCGTCTCTCCTAAGCCTGGTTCTTAAACTATGATCGATTGATGGCATATATAATGTTTAACTGTTTTATATGTGGGGGAGAGGAGGGGCCAACCCCTCCCCATATGGCCTTAGCCCAAGCCCAAGGGCTAAACCATGGCACAAAATGTTAACTCCGACAGTCGGTTATCCGCCAGCACTCCCGTGTGTTGTGTTCACATGAAACGTCAATACAATAGTTACAACCAATGGTCTTGCAAGCCGTAGACTCCAAAACAAGTTTAATGTTACTATTGTCACATGTTAGGTTACGATTTATTCATCCGACGATTAAAAATTAAACTGCTCGCTTAAACCGGAGTTCAACGCAATCAAACCATTGTCATTGCAGTGGTTTCCACCAGCGGTTACAGTCTTGACCGTGGGGTTTGTGGTTGGCATGTGGCCACCTAAATACCCAAAATTTATTTCTAATGGTCTTTCCAATGGAATATTTGGAGTGGGCCCAAAATTTGCAGTCAGTTCCTATTTTAACTTGAGCTAAAGTTAATTTCTACACAATTAGTGTAGTTGTTTTAGGTGAAACTGGAAAAATGAGTTGGAGACTCATTTTTCGACCATTCTGAGAGTTTGAATAGTCAATTTTGACTTTCTTGGAAATTCCAAAGCCATTGGTGAGGGTTTGAGAGCCATCAGAGAAATTCTGAGCATGATTTTTGTTTAGAGAAGTTTTAAGGGCCATTAGGGCCACCAGGAGCCAGGAGCAGAATGAGGCCTAGCCAGGGCAGCTATAGGCTTTTCCCGGGAAACCGATAGTAATTTTTGGATGTTTCAGACATTATAGAGTCATTGGAAAGGTTTTCAAATCCATAAAAGAACATTTGAGTGTGATTTTTCTTCAGAGAAGTTCCAAGGGCCACCAGGGCCACCAGGGGCCACCAGGAGAATGAGGCATATCCAGGGCAGCCACAGACCATTCTCAGCAAACCAATAGTCTATTATCACTATTTTGAACTTTATGAATCCAATTGAAGGATTTTTAGAAGTGTTTGGAGATTTCTGAAGGCATATATGCTTCAGAGAAGTTTTCAGTGAGCCTAGAGCCACAGGCTTCCACTAAGTGTTGGGGGCATAACCAGAGCAGCCAGAGGCCAATTTCAGGAAATGAATAGTCTATTTTGACTATTTTGAAAATTATAAATCCATTTAAGGAATTTTCAAAACCATTTGGAGACTCCTATAGCCAAATAATCCACTTGGAAGTTTCGGGGAGCCACGAGGGTCACCAGGAGTTGGAGGCCTAGATTAGGGAGCTAAAGCTTCTTTAGAGAAAATGAACTATCTATTTTGGATGAAGGATATATGCTAGAGACAGTAGAAAAGGTCTCAGGGATAGACAAGTACTTCTAAGGGATTTTGTGTAGCAGAGACGCTCATGGAAGCTTAAGGGCACCGACAATGGAAGTCATTTCTAAGGGATCCTAGATCCATTTCCAGAGATATAGCAGCCATTCCAAGGGTATGATGGTATTATAAACCCATTAGTACATCTTAAATGACCATTTGAGTTGAGTATTTTACTTGTAAAAGAAAATTTTTCATCATAATCCCAAAGAGACAAGTCAAATTGACAAGGGCTCAAGGAGACGTAACCCACGACATATGGGTGAACTCCTTTATTAAATTTTCTATTATGTTTTGATAATTATTTGATGCACTTTATGGTTGTTGTACATGCTTAATATCAGCAAAAATAATTTTTTAGTTCCTCACACTTAAAACATTAAAACAATTTAAAACACATTCACCTAGTTCAAGTATTCAATTCAACATTATCAAGTATAAGCAAGACCTTAATTTGTTTAACTTAATTGGAGGTGCTTGCATAGCATAACAAGTCAGCCACCCATATTCAGATCACTCATATTGAATTTAAATTTCAAAATATTTGTGGCGCTACCAACCTTCTTGATCTTTAACTAAACAAAATTAGGATGATCTTGAAACACTTCTTTTAATGTTTTTTGAGCATAACAATAAAATTCTAAGGAATTTTGAGTAATATAACACTTCTTTTAATGCTTTTTGAGCACAACAATAAAATTATAAGGAATTTTGAGTAATATCTTTATGGTTTCTTATATACCATATTTGGTCTTATTGGATGACAATCATCATTATCACCATCATCATTACATACTATTGTAGGAAGTTTGAACCATTTTAGAATTGATAGGAGAAAATATTTTTGTACTATCAATTTAAATGTTGAATGACAGTAGTAGAATAATTTATTTATTAAATATTATTTCTACTTTTGTGCTAAAAAGTAAGTTAATTGAGACTTACTTGATGAATAATAGATTAATATGCAAGATATACATTAAGTATAAATTTATTTAATGACAAATTATCATATTAATGTGTCCAATATATACCAGCATAGATCCATCTTAAATACGGATTTAACATGAGCCTAGAGGGATTAAATGTTGAAAGATAGTAGTAGTATAATTTATTTATTATTTATTATTTGTACGTTTGTGTTAAAAACTATGTTAATTGAGACTTACTTAATGAATAATAGATTAATATGAAAGATGTATGTTAAGTATAAAGTTATTTAATGAAAAATTATTATTGTAATGTGTCCAATATATACCGGCATAGATCCATCTTAAATACAGATTTAACATGAACCTACGGGGATCAAATTTCTTCACGTGCAAAAATTTTTAGATTGAAAAATACAGTGTGTTATTTTTCATTGTTTAACTTGTATTTTTGAATGCTAAATAGAGTATATATAATACCAAGAAAAACTTTTAACCATAAATACTTATTTTTTTCTATATATAGTTATATATGAAGTTTATTTAACATAGATCTTCAAATAGTTTATTTGAATCTCTGGCTGAAATATTTTTGAAAAGTAAAAGATTTAAACATTTGATTACACATGATTCACACATTTTTTACTTCTAATTACTTTACAACATCTTCATTTTTTCTTTAATTATAGCCAATATTATTTTTCTATTTAGAACATATTTTTTATTTTTTATCTTTAATTTGAAAGGGAACAAAATAGACTAACTTACACATCCCCTCATACTAGGCTATAGAATGAGCCTCACCTCTCGGCTCAATTACTAATCATTTTAATTATAAAAATAAATCATGAATTAGAATAATAACAAAGCAATACAATTTGTTATTTTCAAATACAAGAGGAAAGGGAGAAAATTTACTAAACTATTTATTACAAATATTCAGTTTTTATTCGTGTTCAAGGATATTATATTGAAAAGAACATATTGACATTCATATAAAACTTAGATTCCTTACATTATTTATATTATCATTAATATTTATATTTATGTATTAAATTTGACTCATGAATAATAGATTTTGTAAAACGATTCTTACCTATAAAGTTATTTAACACTATATTAATATTGTGTTTCTTACTATTATTAACCATTCTAAATTGACACTAACTACTTTTCCTTACAATGTTGGAACCGCTTCAAAATCTATAAGAGGGCATATTTTATAACTCTAGTTGTGTTGTTTAATGATCAAAATCATTTTTTTATAAATTAGAGTGAAACAAAACAAAAAATTGATTTATATCAATTATATTAAGGAATATTAAGGAAAACTCACTTCAAACATTATTACAAGTGTATAACATTTTTTCATTAAGTGTTTGAATGGTTTGTATAAAATATAATACTAATTAGCTACTCCATTGTTGTTTTTAATATACCAAGTTTAGAAGATGTTGTTTTTAAGTGCATTATTGAATTTGATTATGAATATTTGATATGGTGAGAAGTCATGTTGGTCAAACAAAGCTTTGAAAAATTAAATATTTTACGGCAATGTCATATCATTTGCATCACAACAAGATTACATTGAAATACTAAATAACATAAAACTCCTAAAATAATATGAAGAGAATATTTGATATACGACAAATATTGAAAAGTGTGTCTGAGTGTATATTAATAGATCCTTAAAAAACACACATTATTAGGAATTTGTCTTCTGTGATCCATGAAATGTGTATAAGAAATTTTTGGTGAAAATCACATATAAGAAATAATTTCTTATATGTGATTTTCACCGAAATTTTCTTATATACAAAAAATACATTCATGAATCATAAAAACCTAATCTTAAGATATTCGCTCAAGTAGGTCAAGAACAACTTCCACATCATATTTATTTATCTTGGTATTATTGCAATGTTCTTTCTTTGGAATACATGCCCACACTATGGCATCAATTGGAATAGAGCCAAGCTCTGTGTCATCAGGATTTGGTATCCAATATTGCTCTAAAAAAATTCCATTGTATTTCCCCAAAATAGGCTGCCACCAATAAACCTTTACATGAAGATTATCACTTTCATTATCCCTAAAAATATCTGACATGGATTTTTGCATCCAAATCATCTCTCCTGCATGCTCATTTCCTGATATAACTAGCAACATCTTTCCTTTCTCAACATCAATCATTGTATTGAATTTTGGCTTTGGCTTGTTGCATTTGTGTCCAACATATACTGGTTCATCTATTGCATTATCAAAACATTGATCCATAATACTTGAGATTACATGGAATGCATTGCAATCAACATCAACAATGTGCCTTGTCTTGGGCCAGAAATCCTCAGAAGATGAATCACTTCTATCTATTACTCTATGATCATTATAGATTCCATATAATGTATCAAGAACTATTTCCTAATAAATTACTTTATTTTTCCATTCCTCTGTAACAATTGGTGAATCCTCATTCCCGATTGTGTCTTTACACATTTTTATGTATGATGTTATCCCTTCCTTTAGTTGTTTGAAATGGGAATCATTCTTTTTGTAAGTTAAGAAAGATGGGTTCCCTATGGGAATTATAGGTCGACCTTCATCATCTATATTCCATAACTCAATTGGTTATGACCACTCAATATATCTAATAGGTTATTTGTACCTTAGCACTAGAATATCATTGAGTACAAGAAATTGGAAGTATTGATCATTAAGATGTCCAAATAGTGCATTTTTTCCCTCCTTCATGTATCCACTAGGGAAAATTTTGAAGTCATAGACCTTGTCAATAAGTATAGGTGGAAACACTTAATTTTCTTCAATTATGTGGTATGTATCCACCATTTCAGGTAAAGAATATATATCTTTACTTTTTAGTTTGGAAGACATTCTTTCGTAGGTTCCATCTATATCTTCATGGGTGTGCCCCACAGGCAAGAATCCAACCTCAATAGTGATGAAGACACCACGTGCAGTTAAAAGTGATAAAAACATGAAAATATAGTGATTATTATTATCACTTGCTGCATTGTCTAACTATAACAACACATGTGGAGTAAGAGGTTTAAAATCAACACTTTGACTCTTTGATATTCCATGAGATATAAAATCATCCTTGTACACGAAATTTTGAGCAAATAGAGGTGTCAAGCAACGCATTTGTAAGTGGGTTTCTTGAACTTCCACTCTCATAAATGTTATCACCACACATATCAATTTTTGGGTCTTGAAGGTCCCTTAAGCACTTTGCAAGGGATGTAATAGTAAATTTTGATCCCATATGTACAAATGGTAGGGAGAAATGACCAAAACCTCCTGTCGTATACCCATATTGTGTTACCATACCTGTTAATGACGAACCTGAATTTTTTCCTACAATAGATTTTGATTTGACACGTAGCCTTGGGATTGAAGTCTTTGTTTTATCCATTTTATCATGGATAACTCTCAAATACTTCTTTGGAAATCGCTCTGATATAATTCTATGGGCATAGTAGCAATATATTGCACACATAACAATATTGTTATGCTTGTTCAGCCTACCTCGTGCCTTTTCTTCCAACTCTTTTGTAGTCACTGACTTCATCGGTGCTTTCAACACAATACATTCACTACATTTACTGAAGTGAGTGTTCTTTGAAAATTCCCCATCATGAAACTTAGTATTCCATATCTTGCTCATTGTTTACTTTGATATTGATGGGTAATTCATCTTTTGAAGAGCCTCATTGATCTCTTTTAACAAATAATTTTGTGTGTAAGTCTAAGAAAGAAATATTAAAGGAACAAATGTTCCATCTTTTTCATCTTGACATGTTTGGTTTGGTGAAAAATATGAATTATCCATTACAATTTTGTGCATTATTTCTATGGTTGCCACAGTGTGTGCTTGTGCTTTGCATGTGTTGGTGTTACCATGAATAGCTTTGATCTGTCCATGATGGAAATAATGTTGGTAGTTATAGAATGTGCTTTGAGGAATCTTATGTATCTTATACCATGCTTTCTTATAAATAATATTCCCATTAAATCTCATGTCCTTTAGATTTCTAGCAGTAGGTGGTAGGCCATGGTCATGGCTATTTGACATGACTGTGCTTCACATGAGTGAATTATGTTGAGCTTCAACAAGAAGATTCAACACCCACACCTAGTGCATTAAGCAGTTGGTTGCATTAAGCAACCAAACTAGGGTGGGGCCCACAGTGTTATTTTTGGGTGCACATCTAGTTTTATAATCCCTTAATTTAGATGGAAATTAATCTGTAATCTATTCTCAATGTGGACTTGAATGAGTTAACTGAAAGTGGAAAACTCAATTAGCTAGTGGATTTCTAGTCAAAGGTTACTTGGTGGGACATGTAGAGTAATTCTAGTTGTAACAGAATTCGAAGTGCAGTGGTGCATTAGTTAATGGAAGTTATAAATAGTTTAACTCAGTTAAGTGAGTTAAACTTAGTTGTGCTAGTTGTAACTGAAGATACAAGTAGTAAGATATCAATTGAATTAAATAATAATTAATTCACATATAGTGATATCACATGCAACTAAAGATTTACTATTATTAGCTGTGTGTATGTCAGATCGAGTGGATACCCAGTTGAGTTCTAGGTGAAAGGGAATTTTACTATCAGTTGTGACATTATTGGCTTGCACACATGCATCCAACAACCCATTGCAATGCCCATGATACTTGTGCAGTCAAGTCAGGATATAATTATTAACTTTTAGGGATCTTGACCCTCAGGGATTGCGCAAGAAAGGCAGAATGTCACGAGGCTGGAAATTGACAAAGTATTGGTCAATTTTCTGTGAGGACAGTGTGAGATAGATAGATGAATGTTGGAGGCTCTTGTGAGAAGAGAAAGACATTGTATTTGAATCATGATCCATGCTTAATATAAAATAGAATATATTGGGGCTTTTAGCTGTAAGCTCCCCGGGAAATTATTTCTGTTGTCTGTGATTTGAATCTTCTTCATGTGCATGTGATTAACTATTGTGTTTTTAATTCTGCAAAATATTTGTAGAGCGATTCAGTATTTAAATTCTGTACATTTTTAGATTAGTTGAATCCAAGATATTCATACTTTTTGTATAATTTCTACATGGTGTCAGAGCATAGACCATTGTAGAAGTGAAGGAGTAGCTGAGTTTGTGACTGGATAGAATTTGAATTTGCACAAAGACTTTCTTGGTGCTATAACTGATTCAAGATCGAAATGGATTTCAATGGCTTGAGGTTAGAGTATGCACTCGAGGCGCTCGAACTATACTGATTGGAAGGAAAATATGGAGGCAGTACTCGAAGACAATGGATTGAAGGAATTCATTGACAATGACATTCCTAAACCCACTGTGACACATGCTGCAAATCTTGATGCATGGCAAAAGAAAGTGGTAAAGCCGAGGAGGATCTTATTGGAGGGAGTACGAGACCAAATTTTATCAAGCCTCCATGGGAAAGCCACACCATATGCAATGTGGAAGGCTTTGACGAATCTATTCCAAAGCAGCAACGACCATAGGAAATTTTCACTTAAAGATAAACTCAGTAAGATAAAGATGGAAAAGGGTGACACCATTCCAAAATATCTCACGAAGTTTTCCCAATGTTGGGATGAACTGGGGAGTGTGGGAATAACAGTTGATGATGATGATTTGGTGCGTTTTTCGCTCCTAGGACTTCCTAAGAGTTGGCACAACTATGAATACTCTGTCAACGGATGGGAAAAATTCCTAGATTGGGAACGATTGTGGTCGGATTTGGTGCAGGAGCAGTTCAGACAGAACACCAGAGATGGCTCTTCATCTAAGCATGATGATGAAGAGGATTTTGCTTTGGCTGCCAAGGTTAACAAGGGGAAGGGGAAGAAATTCCATTCTAAATCCGAGTCCAAAGGAAAGAAGCAGGACATGTCCAAGGTGAAGTGTTTTCACTGTCATGAACACGGGCATTTTGCTACTAACTATCCACAAAAGAAGAAGAATAAGAAGGTTGCTCAATCTGTAGCTAGTGAGGCCCTTTCCTCGCAATTTGAGCTTGAAGTCTCATTGATTACATGAATGGTTTCAAGTGCATTGGGATTGGTGTGTTATTTGGATAGTGGTGCCTCCTTTCACATGACGAGAGATAAGGAACTTTTCAGTGAATTGGAGGAGAAAGATCTCCAGATGCATATTGAAATGGGCGACGATGGCTACTGGGATTGGTACCATTACTTTTCAAAGGGAGTTAGGTAAACCATTTCAATTAAAATATGTAATGCACGTACCATGTATGAATAAAAATTTGATCTCAGTCGCAATTTTGGAGGACAGAGGCTATGACGTTATTTTTAGTAATGTCATGCGACATAAAATAAGGGGTCAAGCCAAGAGGGTAAGGGTTCAAGTTAAGAATCTCTAGAAGCTGGAGGTAGATGGCTACACTGTAATGGTGGGCAAGGTGGACAAAGTGGTGAGACATGATGAGGGCGAATTATGGCACAGACGATTAGGCCATCTTCACCATGGAGCCTTGAAAGTCATGCAAAAAATTTCTATAAGACTTCCAATGGGAACACTTGCTCAATTAGATGCTTGTAAGGGTTGCACCATGGGGAAGTATGTAAAGGAAAATGGAGCTTTAGGGATCCTTGAGAGATTTCACATAGACGTGTGTGGACCATTCTCAGTTGCTTCAACAAAAAAACATAAGTACTATGTAATATTTGTTGATGAATTTTCTCGCAAATGCTGGATCTTCTTCATGCAGAATAAATATCAAACATTCTCCAAGTTCTGTGAGTTTAAGGCATTGGTAGAGAAAGAGTCAGGGAAGCAAGTGAAGGCTCTTAGAAGCGATAATGGTGGAGAATACATCTCTAACAAATTAAGAACTTATGCAGTAAATAAGGAATTTGAAGAGAAATCATAGCACCTCATAACCCACAGCAAAATGGGGTCGCATAGAGGATGAATAGAATGATCGTGGGTGCAACATGAGAAATGTTACATGATCAGGGCCTACCAATGAATTTTTGGGTGGAAGCATGCAACATTATGGTTTATGTGCAGAACTGTTGTCCTCATAGAGTACTTGGCATCAGTACACCTGAAGAGGCTTTCACTAGTAAAAAACCTGATGTTTCACACTTTAATATTTTTGGCTCATCTATTTATGTGCAAGTGACCAAGTATACTAGGAAGAATATGGAATCGACAGCTGAGATTAGGATTTTTGTGGGGCACACAGAAACATCTTATTTTCTGGGGTATTTTCCAAACAACAAAATCATTTTTGTGTGACGGGATATAAAATTTGATGAGGAGAAAGCCATGCAGTTGTCCCTTGAGAGGGAGATGGAATTGCATGCAAAGGAGAAACTGCTGGTTCCCAAGGATGAGAATCAAGATGTGGATCAGCCACATGTAGAGGATCATGGAGTAGAGGAAGCCACTCATGTAGATCCATCCAACATAAATGGTAGAAGGCACACCATGGAAGCTGATAGGCTGAGACTTGATGCTGCATAGAATGTAGGAGCCCCTATTTCACAGCGCATACAAAGAAATTCTCCTGACCAATTTACTGGATACCTGGCTCTCATGAGAAAATGTATTGTGACTAAACCATCTCCCTTTCATGAAGCAGTGTAGCAGCCAACTTTGGTTGATGCAATGGTCAAGGAGTGTGATTCCATTATCAAGAATAGTGCATGGGAGATAGTCCCAACACCGGTCGACAAATCACTGGTTGGATCAAGATGGATCTACAGGGTAAAGCAAGTTGCTGATGGGAGTGTGGATAAATACAAGGCTAGATATGTGGTCTTAATATTCTCGCAGATCAAGGGGATAGATTATGATAAGATATTTGCGCTTGTCACAAGGTACTCTTCCACAAGATCCATCCTTGCACTCTCAGTGAAAATGGGTTAGCGCATTCATTAGATGGATGTGAAAATTGCGTTTCACAATGGGATCATTGAGGAAGAGGTGTACATAAAGAAAACTGAAGGTTTTGGAGTCTTCAACAGTGATTCGCATGTGTGCCGACTCAAAAGAACGATGTATGAGCTGAAGCAAGCACCTCGTGCTTGGTACACTCAGATAGACAACTATTTCACCATATCGGGCTTCACCAAAAGTGAAGCAGATGAAAACCTGTGCCAAATTTTGGTTGAGGGTAAGCCATTACACTCATGTAAGGAGGATCCTGCAAGGGAGTTTGAAATGAAGGACATGGTAATCCTTCATTATTTCCTTGGAATGGAAATATAGTAGCGGGATGGTGAATTTTTTTTGTCTCAAGGCAAGTATGCAAAGGCAATACTAGGTAAGTTTAACATGGATAGCTGCAAACCCATGGATAATCCTCTTCCAGGAAATTGGGGGAAAGAGGATGCTACTTCTGGAGAGGTAGTGGATGTTGTTGAGATTCAACAAGAAGATCCTAGTGAAAATTAAGCACCTACACCAGGATGGAGCCTCAGGCTATTTTTAGGTGGAAGTCTATTTTTAGAATGCATGAAAAAATCCTATTTATAGAAGATGTCTATTAATATATGGTTAGAAAATTATATTTATAGATGATGTTCTATTTTGAGATGTATGTGCGAGTTCTATTTATAGATCACATTTCTATTTCTAGATGCATATCAACTATTCTTATCCCTTAATAATATTTGACAAAAAAAAAATAATCTATTCTCAATTAGCACTTGGAAATAGTTAACTGAAGTGGAAAATCAGTTAGCTAAGTGAATTTCAAGTTGAGTGGTTGGTTGGTGGGACATGCAAGTGGAATTAGTTGTAACTGAGTCATTCAAAGTTGTAACAGAGTTGGATGTGTAGTTAAGTGAGTTAAAATCAGTTGTGCTAGATGTAACTAAACATACACTAGTGAGATATTGGTGAATTAATTATTTAATTAATTCACAATCAGTGGTCTCGCATGCAACTAAATATTTAATATTGTTAACTACATGCATGTCAGATCGAGTGGAGACCCAATTGAGATGTAGGTGAAAGGGAAAATTTGACTATCAGTTGTGACATTATTGGGTGAACTCATGCAACCACACACACATTGGAGATTCCCATGAGGATTGCACATTCAAGGAAAGTAGGATCTCATTCTTTCAGGGATTTATATTAGCAGGGATTGCGCAATGGAGGCAAGCTATCAGGAGGCACTAAATCGGCGCATGTATTTGCCAATTTTTGTATGACAGTGTGAGACAATTTTATATTTTATTGAGAGCTCTTGGATTAGAGTTTTGTATGATATTGTTTCATGATCCATGATATATACATAATATATGATAGTGGGGTTTTTAGCTTTATGCTTTCCTGGTAAAAACATTTGTGTTATGTGTGATTGATCTTTCTTCTTGATATTGCAATTGGCGATCATGTTTTAAATTTCTGCAAGAATTTTTGTAGAAGCGATTATGTATTTTACAATGGAATATAATAGTTATATAAAGAGAATCTAGGCAATACATAATTTTAATTAAATTTACATGGTATCAGAGCACAAAATATTGCAATTTTGAAGCAGGAGTTGGGTTTGTTGGTGGAAACAATTCGAATTTGTTGCAAGAATTTCTTGGTGCTACAGTTGAGTAAACGTCAAAATGTATTTCAATGGATTGCAACTATAGTATGCACTCAAGGGCAGCTCAAACTACATTTCCTGGAAGGATAGGATGGAGGCGGTGCTCAAAGTCAATGGCTTGAAGGAATTCATCGACAGTGATGTTCCTAAGCCAACTTCGACAGATGTTGCATTACTCGATGCATGGAAAAAGAAATTGGTGAAGGCGAGAAAGATTCTGTTGGAAGGTTTACGAGACCACATTGTCTCAAGCCTTCATGGGAAAGCCACACCATATGATATGTGGAAGGCTTTTATGGATCTTTTCCAAAGCAACATCGACCATAGGAAATTGGCGTTGAAAGATAAACTCATAAATATCAAGATGGAGAAGGGCGAAAACATTCCAAATTATATCACGATGTTTGTCCAATATTGGGATGAACTAGGGAGTGTGGGAATCACTATTGCTAATGATGATTTGGGGAGCTTGCTCTCTTGGGAATTCCTAAGAGTTGGTGTAATATTCCCAAAATTTAGACTTCATATAAATGGAATATTATAGTTTATTTTATCTTTAGGTAGATGAATAAATGGGTAGGGAGGCCCATTAACGTCTTTAGTAGGAAGAATAACACTCCTCATGTGAAAGGAGGAAGAATAAAGCAGCTAGATTAAGCACTTTTGGGTGTGAACAGAGAGGAGATCATGTTGATTCAGTCAGCTTTGACCAAGTCAACAAAGCTATTTAGATACATTGAATCACCTTGATGGACAAAGCAGTTTTAGTGGAGGATCATTTGCATGAGCTTGGTGGCAAATATGGATGGGACCCAATGTGGAGAGGTTCACTGTTTATATATGAAGAGGATGGAATCCTTTGTTATTCATGTTATGTTTTATATCATTATTTTGGGTCTGCTCGGACTTTTGCTTCCTCTTGCTGTTTAGCAAGGTTGTTGTGTTGTTTAGCACCGGGTGTTCCCGAGGGGGAATCCCACCTCTTTCCTTGAGGAGCCTCTTGGGAGAGTTTGAATTAATTTTCCACATTATTTTTTATAGGCCAAGCTTCAGCTTACTTCATTAACGCAGTTTCTACAGGTTATTGTGCTGTGTCGTAGGGTGCAGTAGTGGAAGGGATTGGAATCCCCACTTTCTGAGCTAGTTTCTCATTGAATGGAGCTTTCCCTCACTTGGGAGAAATATTGGAGAGATATTTATCACATTTCATATCTGTGGCATTAGGCCACACATTTCCCCAACATTCCCAACACTTTTCTAGCTAGGGAATGTGTTATTTTTGGATGCAGCTTTAGTGGATGGTCTAGTGGCTTCTTTGTAGTGTTTCCTTATGATTGATGGGTTCATCCTTTCATGGGAGGAAGCCTTTGAGGGATCTACATCAGATCAGATATATTTCAGCCTTCTACACTCTTATTCTTCAGTGTTGCTATGATTATTCAGTAATTTTATAAAGATCACATTTGTATGCAGAGTGTATGACAAGAAACCCTTCTCGGGTTTTCTTGTATTTTGTATAAGGAGACTAGATATCAGTTCTTAAGAATTATTGATAAATATATGAGTAGATATAATTTTTCTCCAAATTTCTAAGTTCAAAACCTCATAAGAATATGTTGTCTCTTTTGTGCATAATTTCTGAGTAGCAGTGTTCTGGGGTTTTGGTCATTTTCAGCTACACTAGGTATGGGAGGTCTGTTTACCTCACCTAGTTTCTTTTGTTTCTGATATCCTCTTGGATTTAGATGCTAGATGGATATATATAATGGATCCAAGTGATGGTTTACATTTTCATGGCTTATATTTATGTAAATGCGTTTTTCTGTAAATGCTTTGCTGAGCAGTCCATTTTTGGAATATCTTAAGATATTCCCATTACTGCTTATTTTCCCTATTTTGGGATATTACAATGGTATCAAAGCATATTTCTGGTACAGCCTGCAGATATTAGCGACTATGCTATTCAGAAGACAAGAAGAAGAAGAGATGAAGGGAAAGAAGACTCCAATTTGTGGAGGGAGAAAGGAGGAGAGGCTCTCAAAGCTTCTCCCAAAACCTGTTCAGAGCATTCAAGGAGAACTGAAGAAGAGAAGAAGGGAGATGGAATCTCCAGAAGAGTTTGAATATAGAGATGGATCTATATTTGCACATAGTAGGTGTGAGAATGTAGCTACACACTATGATGCACAACGCAGTCAAAGGCCCAGATCTATCATGAGAGAGATGAAGGACAAAGGAATGCCTAAGAGGGAAAATCTTAGTGGTTTGTTGCAAGGTTATGAATCTAAAACTGAAAGGTTTAGAGATCATCTTAATTTTTCAAATTTTTGCAAGATCAAGGTGAAGGGAAGCAAGCAGTAGGATAGATTTATTCTATCTACTTTTGATGGTTCACTTGCATGTTCAGCCAAAGATTGGGTGGAGGAACTAGACACCTTTTCACAGCAGCACCGAATTTCTAAAGATGATGCAATCATAGTTGCAGTGCTACATTTTGGAGGTAAGGCCTATACATGGTGGATATTTGAGTATTTTTCTTTAAAGAATGCAAATACTTTTTCTTATGCAAGGTTCATTAAAGCATTAGTGGGAATATTTGATGGGAAGATTTCTGAAACACATGTGGAGAAGAAAAAAAAACTCAAACAAACACAAACCTTGCATGTAATGGATGAAACCATAAACACCACTCCACTACAGAAAACCAAGGATAAGGTTGATATCTTGCATCATACCTTGTTAGAAGAAATTCATTCATCTCATGTTCCTAAACAAGAAGACATGGAAATCCCTTTTGCAAAAGAGGATCCAATCATTGGGAGGTTGCCCATACATATTGAGAAGGTTGAGGGAAACAACGTTGACATATCTAGAGTTGATTTAGTACCTCATGCAGAGGAAGAAGGAGCTCTTGCTCCAACTAGAGGGATTCTTGCAACATTACAAGAAAGTCCCCAGGATCTCATATGTGGAAATCAAGGCACAACTCATGATCTATATGTGCCATTGAAGATGAGGTGCGGAACTATGCAGACAAAAGGAAGAGATAGGGAGGAGGACCAACATCATCTAATGAGGAGAATTCACCCTTATCTATTTCAGAATTTTTCTGCATAAAATAAGGAGATTTCACTGCGTACTGAAGAGAGGGGCAAATCAGTCCACTCATATATGCAACCCACTTCAGATTTTGATGTCTCACTACATGGAGGCATTCCACCTGGGAGGCCACCAAATCTAGAGTTGGTGGGAGATATTTTTCCATTTGGTTCACCACTCTTATATTCCAGAGGGGTGAAGACATTGGAGGAGTCCAGCACAATTCATAGAGTTTGAGGTAAACTCAAGGAGGATGGAGACACTCTCTCATTTTTAGCATCACCCACTCTCACTACCTATACTATGCTAACAGAAGTTGCTGCAGTGTTGGAGGATGGCACTTTCGTGGTGCAAGGGAGCTGATCCATGGATTTGGAGAAACAACGAGTAATTCCTTTGGGGAAGGAATCCTCCATACATTGGAGTAGAGGGAGGCCACTCATGCTTGCATTGGCCAAGATCAGGAGGGTCTTTTTGGATGATAGCTTCTCATGGGAGGCCAACTTCCAAAGGTCACCATTTCTATTTGAGCATGAGCAGCTGCATGATGGGCATGGCAGCATTCTGGAGGATGAATTTGGCATGGGGGATGTCAAAAGAGAAGACAAAAACATGTGGAAAACATCACATTCCAGATCACTAGCGCTGTCTCTTAGGAGGATTGATCCATATTGGAGGTCTTAACTTTTGGTAGAGTACTCCAAGGATCTTGGTGCTTGCAGGATTCTTGATGACCTGGATGGAGATGATAGATATATGGTGGAAGGTGTGTTCATCTATTATTATGGTAGAATCTTCTTGAATAGTGCTTCTAGTCTTAAGGAGAAGCTGCTACTTGCAACATATGAGGACTTCCTAGATATGACCTTTGATGCATATCTTGCATTGCTAGAGGATTTCACTTGGTAGGGCATCCAGCATGATATATCTCAAAATATGGATAGATGCATAGCCCAGATGGTGATGGAGAGGAGGTCACAGCCACTTCCTTACTCATTGGAGGTGAGGGAGAAATTCCAGTTGAGCCATTTCAGCTCAAGGTTTCAAGTACATGGTAGAGGAGGTATAATTTCACATTATGCTTTGTACTTCTTTACTTAATATGAGCCACATGTTGTACCAAGAAGGATCATCCCTTCTTGCATTTTTCATGATGTACATGTAGCTAACTCTAGCATTGATTTTGGATACCTTAATGGTGGTTTGTGGGGGAAGCCACATGATTCTTGGTGTGCACCATTGACAACATAATGTAACTTTATGTTTCCATCTTATGAGATGACTGTGGCAGGAAAAAAGTGGCTGGTGAAGCACTTGTTATTTCTTATTTTGATGTAGGCAAAGAATTCACTACACTAGTTCCATGTGTGGAAATATGATTCACTCTCTGGTTGTCATTTGGAAACTTGTTTTCATTGTATTTTGCTTCCATATATTGCTAATATGTTTATGCTCATGGGAAGCTTTGTTTGGAGAGTGGGCTTGAAGTTGAATATGCCCATTGGGAGTATGATTCTCCCTATTTCACATGATGTATGTTTTAGGAGAAACAATGGGCACACCATGATCGGCATATCACCCCTCTTCCCTTCATGTAGGGGGAGCCATTGGGAGAACATGCGTTATTTGAGGAGGCACTTCATGGTTGATTCATTTTGTGGGGTGGCTTGGGCCAATTTTGGAGGCCATGAAATTTCAGCCCAATATCAGCAACCCCCTCATAATTACCATAAATGGAGGGAGAAACTACTTGGATGGGAAAATCTAAATTCTTCATTCAGCCCCAACACATTGCATAGATCCGGGGTTGAAGATTTCTTTGATGAGCTACCTAGAATGGCTCATTTCATTTGGATGATTGCATGGGTGAAGGAGTCACTCATTGGGAATAATACTTCCCATGTTTTTCATCACTCCTACCTTGAGGAAGCCATTGGACAGCAAGGAGATTTCCATTTGCATCTTCCATTTTCTCATGATGTACACTTTTCTGCTTTACATGCTTTGAGGGAAACATTGGAGGACAAATTCACTGCATATTATGTTGAGATATGGTGGAATCTATTGATGAGGAGGCCACAATAAGGAGGGATAAATTTTGCTCTATCTTGTAGTTGCTTGAGGTCAAGCAACATTTTGAAGGGGGAGGACTGTAATATTCCCAAAATTTAGACTTCATCTAAATGGAATATTATAGTTGATTTTATCTTTAGGTAGATGAATAAACGGGTAGGGAGGCCCACTAACCTCTTTAGTAGGAAGAATAACACTCCTCATGTGAAAGGAGGAAGAATAAAGTGGCAGGATTAAGCACCTTTGGGTGTGAATAGAGAGGAGATCATGTTGATTTAGTCATCTTTGACCAAGTCAACAAAGCTGTCTAGATACATTGAATCACCTTGATGGACAACGCAGTTTTAGTGGAGGATCATTTGCATGAGCTTGGGGGAAAATATGGATGGGACCCAATGTGTAGAGGTTCACTTGCTATATATGAAGAGGATGGCAACCTTTGTTATTCATGTTATGTTTTAGATCATTATTTTGGGTCTGCTTAGACTTTTGCTTCCTCTTGCTTTTTAGAAGGGTTGCTGTGTTGTTTAGCACCGGGTGTTCCCGAGCGAGAATCCAACCTCTTTCCTTAAGGAGCCCCTTAGGAGAGTTTTCATTCATTTTCCACATCATGTTTTATAGGCCAAGATTTAACTTAATTCATCAGCGCAGTTTCTATAGGTTATTGTGCTGTGTTGGAGGGTGCAGTAGTGGAAGGGATTGGAATCCCACTTTCTGAGCTAGTTTCTAATTGAAGGGAGGTTTCCTTCACTTGGGAGATCCATTTGGAGAGATCTTGAGCTCATTTCAGATCTGTGGCGTCAGGCCACACATTTCCCCAACATTCCTAGTGTTTTTCTAGCTAGGGAATGCGTTATTTTTGGAGGCAGCTTCAGTGGATGGTCTAGTGGCTTCTTTGTAGTGTTTCCTTTGTGATTGAGGGATTCATACTTTCATTGGAGGAATCCTTTGAGGGATATACATTAGATCAGATATATTTCAACCTTCTACACTCTTATTCTTCAGTTTTTCAGTGATTATTCAATAATTTTTTGAAGATCACATTTGTATGCAAAGTGTATGACAAGAAACCCTTCTCGAGTTTTCTTGTATTTTGTATAAGGAGACTAGATCTCAATTCTTAAGAATTATTGATCAATATATGATTAGATATACTTTTTCTCCAAATTTTTGAGTTGAAACCCTCATAAGACTACACTGTCTCTTTTGTGCATAATTTCTGAGTAGCAGTGTTCTGGGGTTTTGGTCATTTTCAGCTACACTAGGTATGGGAGGTTTGTTTACCTCACCTAGTTTCTTTTGTTTCTAATCTCCTCTTGGATTTAGATGCTAGATGGATATATCTAATGTATCCAAGTGATGGTTTACATTTTCATGGCTTGTAATTCTGTAAATGCATTACTGAGCAGTCCATTTTTGGATTATCTTAAGATATTCCTGTTACTGCTTATTTTCCCTATTTTGGGATATTACTGTTGACACAGTCATGAAGACTCTATTAAGGGACAAGAAAAATTGTCAGATTTGGAACGAATTTGGTCAGATCTAGTGAAGGAGGAGTTCAGGAGGAACACTAGAGATGGCTCTTCATCAAAGCATGATGATGAAGAGGATTGTGCTTTGGCTACCAAGCCAAGGAAAGTGAAGGGGAAGAAATTCCATTCAAAATTTGATTCTAAAGGCAAGAAGCTGGATTTTTCCAAAGTGAAGTGTTTTCATTGTCATGAACATGGGCATCTCGCCACTAAACGTCCGCAAAAGAAGGCTACTCGAGATGCAGCTGGTGAGGCCCTTGCCTCTCAATTTGAACTTGATTTCTCTTTCATCGCATGCATGGTTTCAAGTGCATTGGGATCAGTGTGGTATCTAGATAGTGGTGCTTCCTTCCACATGACAGGAGATAAGGATCTTTTTAGTGACTTGGAGAAGAAAGATATCCAAATTCATATAAAGATGGATGATGATGGACGATACAGTGCATTTGGAATTGGTACAATTACCTTTGAGTGGGATTCAGGTAAACGATTTCTATTGAAATATGTTATGCATGTTCTAGGTCTGAAGAAACACTTGGTATTAGTCACGATGTTGGAGAATAGAGGCTATGAAGTTGTTTTAAGAAATGGAAAAGCTTTCCTATGACATAAAATGACAGTTCAAGCCAAGAGGATAGGGATTTAAGTTAATAATCTCTACAAACTGGAGGTAGATGGCTGTGCTGCCATGATGGGAAAGGAAAAAAAAATGGTGAGCCAGGATGAGGGAGAATTATGGCACTGGGGATTAGGCCATCCTCATCATGGAGCCTTGAAATTCATGCAAGAAATATCTACTAGACTTCCAATGGGAACACTTTCTTAGTTATATCAGTGCAAGGGTTGCACCATGGGGAAGTATGTAAAGTCCACCTTTCATGAAAAGGAGAACCGTGCTTCGGTGATCTTGGAGAGAGTTCACACAAACGTGTGTGGACCATTCTCGGTTGCTTCAACATCAAAACACAGGTATTGTGTTATTTTTTTTTATGACTTTTATCGTAAATGTTGGATCTTTTTCATATCGAAGAAGGATCAAACATTCTCAAAGTTCTGTGAGTTTAAGCAATTAGTGGAGAAAGAGTCCAGGAAGCAAGTGAAGGCTCTGGTGAGCGATAATCATGGAGAATACATATCTAATGAATTCAAAGACTTCTCCAGCACAGAAGGAATTTGAAGAGAACTCATAGTGCCTCATAACCCACATCAAAATGGGGTCGCAGAGAGAAAGAACAGAATGATCGTGGGTGCAGCACAAGCAATGTTACATGATCAGGGCCTACCAATGCATTTTTGGGCAGAAGCGTGCAACATTGTGCTTTATGTGAAAAATCGTTGTCCTCATAGAGTACTTGGCATGACTACACCTGAAGAAGATTTCACTCGTAAGGAACTATATGCTTATCACTTTAATATTTTTGGCTCATATCTTTATATGCATGTGACCAAGAATGCCAGGAAGAAGCTGGCACCGACTACTGAAGTTGGGATATTTTTGGGGTACATAGAAACAACCCATAATTATTATGTGTATTTTTCTAACAATAAGATGATTGTTATGCGACGAGATATAAAATGTGATGAAGGGCAGACCATGTGGTTGCCGTTTGAGAGGGAGCTATACTTGCATGTGGAGGAGGAATTGTTGGTTCCCAAAGATGAGTCTCTAGATGTGGACCAACCACAAGAGGAGGTTCAAGTGGAGGAGTCCACTCACATAGAGCCAAACATCAGAACAAGCAGAAGGCGTACCATTGAAGCTGATAGGCTGAGACTTGATGTTGCGCAGAATGTAGGAGCCCCTAATTAATAGCACAGACAAAGACAGTCTCCTTACTGATTTACTGGATACATGGCTCTCATGAGAAAATGTATCATGACTAAGCCATCTTCCTTTCAGGAAGCAGTGAAGGAGCACACATGGGTAGATGCAATGGTGGAGGAGTATGAATTCATTGTCAAAAACAGTGCTTCGGAATTTGTTGCAAGGCCTGTTGATAAATCAGTGGTAGGTTCGAGATGGATCTACAAGGTAAAGAAAGATACTAATGGGAGTTTTGAGAAATACAAGGCTAGATTTATGGCTCGGGGCTTCTCACAGATCAAGGGAATTTATTGTGAAGAAAAATGTGCACATGTCGCAAGGTATTCTTCCATAAGGACCATTATTTATTTCTAAGCACAGATGGCTTGGCACATTCATCAGATGGATGTGAGGAATGAATTTATCAATGGGATCATTGAGGAAGAGGTGTACATAGAGAAACCTGAAGGATTTGAGATCTTTAGCAACGAGTCGCATGTGTGTCGACTCAAAAGAGAATTGTATGGGCTGAAGCAAGCACCCTGTGCTTGGTACACTTGGATAGACAGCTATTTCACCAGACTTGGCTTCACCAAAAGTGAGGTGGATGAAAACCTATACCAAATTGTGGTGGAGGGTAGTCTTTTAATAATTTTTCTTTATGTTGATGATTTAATATAGACTAATGATGAGAATCTGATACACTCATGCAAGGAGGACCTTGCAAAGGAGATCAAGATGAAGGATATGGGCCTCCTTAATTATATCCTTGGATTAGAAATATGGCAGCGAGATGGTGAAATTTTTGTGTCTCAAGGCAAGTATGCAAGGGAGATATTGGGTAAGTTTCACATGGAGGGATACAAACCCATGGATACTCCTCTTCCACGAAATGGGAGGAAAGAGGATGCTACATCTGGAGAGGTAGTGCATGCTAGTGTCTATTGACAATTAGTGGGTTCATTAATGTATCTAGTAAACATGAGACCAGACATATGTTGTGCGGTGAACCAACTTAGTCAAGCGATGGTTAAGAATACCAAGCTATTTTGGAAGGCAGGCAAGCATGTCCTGAGATACCTGAGGGGCACATATGAGTATGGATTATGGTACAGACAGACATATGAAGTGAATTTGCATGGCTTCACGGATGCAGATTGGGCAGGCAGCCCAGCGAACAGAAAGAGCACATCAGGGGGGATCTTTAGTATCAGATCTACAGTTGTTTCTTGGTATAAAAGAAGAAGGTATCAGTGGCACTCATTCTAGTGGAAGCGGAATACATGTCAGCAAGTAAAGCTGCATGTGAGGCTACCTAGATGACAAAGATCTTGGTTAGTTTGTTTGGTTCAAATTTAGATCCAACAATGATTCATTGTGATAATCATAGTTTCATTAAACTCTTGTATAATCCCATGTTTCATGATAGATCTAAGCATATAGATATCCGGTATCATCATATCAGAGATTGTGTACAGCAGAAGATCATGTTGCTTCAGTACATTCCTATGGAAGATCAAGATGCAGACATTCTGATGAAGGCACTCACTAGGAGAAAATTTGAATACCATAGAGATAGGATCAACGTGAAGGATAATCCCTTTCTTGTTGAGAGGGAGTGTTGAGATTCAACAAGAAGATCCTAGTGAAAATTAAGCACCTACACTAGGATGGAGCCTCAAGCTATTTTTAGGTGGAAGTCTATTTTTAGAATGCATGAGAAAATTCTATTTATAGATGATGTCTATTTATAAATGGTGAGGAAATTCTATTTATAGATGATTTTCTATTTTTAGATTTATGTGAAAGTTCTATTTATAGATCGCATGTATCTTTATAGATGCATGTAGACTATTATTATCCCTTAATGATATTTAGATAATAAACAATAATATATTCTCAATGAGCACTTGGAAATAGTTAACTAAAGTGGAAAATCCGTTAGCTAAGTGAATTTCGAGTTGAGTGGTTGGTTGGTGGGACATGAAAGTGGACATAGTTGTAACTGAGTGATTCGAATTTGTAACAGAGTTGGATGTGTAGTTAAGTGAGTTAAACTCAGTCATGCGAGTTGTAACTAAAAATAAAATAGTGAGAGATCAGTGAATTAATTATTTAATTAATTCACAATCAATCGTCTCACATGTAACTGAAGATTTACTACTATTAACTACATGCATGTCATACCCAGTTGAGATGTAGGTGAAAGGGACAGTTTGAATATCAATTGTCACATTAGTGGGTGCACTCATGCAACCACGCACACATTGGAGATTCCCATGAGGATTGCGTAGTCAAGGAAAGCATGATCTCATTCTTTTAGGGATTGCTATCAGCAGGGATTTCGTAGTGGAGGCAGGCTGTCAGGAGGCAGTAAATTAGTGCATGTATTTGCCAATTTTTGTATGACAGTGCGAGATGATTGTATATTATACTGAGAGCTCTTGGATTTAATTTTTGTATGATATTTTTTCATGATCCATGATATATACATAATATATGATAATGGGTTTTGTAGCTTTATGCTTTCCCAGTAAAAACATTTGTGTTATGTGTGATTGATTTTTCTTCTTGATATTGCAATTGACGATCATGTTTTAAATTTCTAAAATAATTTTTGGAGAAGCGATGATGTATTTAAGAGTGTCATATCATTTTTAGATCAGGATAATCTAGGAAATACATAATTTGTATTAAATTTCTACAGATGCTACTATCTACCAACATTTAGTGGGTTCACTAATGTATCTAGTGAACACGAGACTAGACATTTGCTACGTAGTTAATCAGCTGAGTCAAGCTATGGTTAAGCCTACGAAGCTCTTTTGGAAGGTAGGGAAGCATGTCTTAAGAGTATGGTCTATGGTACAAACAGAAGGATGGAGTGAAGTTGCATGGCTTCACGGATGTAGATTGGGTTGGCAATCCATCAGACAGAAAGAGCACATCAAGAGGGACCTTTAGAATTGGGTCGAGAACAGTTTCCTGGTATGACAGGAAGAAAAAATCTATGGCACTCAGCTCAACAGAAGTGGAATACATGGTAGCAACTAAAGCTACATGTGAGGTTATCTCGATGAGAAAGATATTGGTTGGTTTGTTTGGCTCTGAGATGGATCCGAGAGTGATTCATTGTGATAATCAGAGTTGCATTAAACTATAGATTAATCCTGTGTTCCATGATAGGTCAAATCATATATATATCTGGTACCATCATCTTAGATATTGTGTGTATAGAAGAATCATGTTGCTACAATAAATTCCCACGGAAGATCATGATGCAGATATTCTGATGAAGGCGCTCACCAGGAGAAAATTAGAATACCATAGAGATAGGATTGGGGTGAAGGATAATCCCTTTCTTATTGAGAGGGAGTGTTGAGATTCAACAAGAATATTCATCACCCACGCCTAGTTCATTAAGCACCTGGTTGTATTAAGCACCGAAACTAGGGTGGGGCCCACAGTGCTATTTTTGGTGCATGTCTATTTTTATTATCCCTTAACTTAGATGGCCATTAAATTGTAACCTATTCTCAATTTGGACTTGAATGAGTTAACTGAAAGTGTAAAACCCAGTTAGCTAGTGGATTTAGAGTTAGAGGTTAGTTGGTGGGACATGCAGAGTAATTCTAGTTGTAACAGAGTTCGAAGTGTAGTGGTGCATTAGTTAATGCAAGTTGTAAATAGTTTAACTCAGTTAAGTGAGTTAAACTCAGTTGTGCTAGTTGTAACTAAAGATACAAGTAGTGAGAGATAAAGTGAATTAAATATTAATTAATTCACATACAGTGATCTCACATGCAACTGAAGATTTACTATTATTAGATGCATGCATGTCAGATCCAGTGAAGATCCAGTTGAGTTCTAGGTGAAATGGATGTTGACTATCAGTTGTGACATTATTGGCTTGCACACATGCAACCAACCACCCATTAGAGTTCCCATGATACTTGCGCAGTCAAGGTAGGAAATAATTCCTATCTCGTAGGGATCTTGACCATCAGGGATTGTGCAAGAAAGGCAGGCTATCAGGAGGATGAAAATTGACTAAGTATTGGTCAGTTTTCTGGGAGAAAGGTGTAAGAAAGATAGCTAAATGTTGGAGGCTCTTGTCGTAAGAGAAAAACATTGTATTTTTTTCATGGTCCATGTTTCATATACAATATAAGATAGTGGGGTTTTTAGTTGTAAGCTATCACTGGGAAATTATTTGTGTTGTGTGTTATTTTATTCTTCTTCATGTTCATGTGATTAATGATTATGTTTTTCATTCCAAAAAATAATTGTAGAAGAGATTCAGTATTTAACTTTAGTACATTGTTAGATCGGGTGAATCCAAGATATACATGCTTGTTGTATAATTTCTACAAATTCAAGACAAATTCCCTAATATCATTTTTATTTATTTGTGTCATACCCCTTCTAGCACCTAAAATGGCCTTCCTATCCACAAGTTGAAGAAAATATTTTCTACAACATACATCTGCTTCCAAAAGTCGAATTTCTTTCTCTTCATCTATTTTTGTTTGAATTTTCCAATTTTTGTTGTATACATAACTCATTTAATCCTTTTATATGGCCTTTTTACATGTATATCAATTGATTTTATATATTTTTCATTACAAAGATACACATCCCATTTCTTTAAGGGATTTTTGTCTTCTATAACATCCCATATCACCATTTCCTTGCGTGGCTCGTTGAAATTTTCCTTAACCCTTAATATCACACCTTTGTTGTCCACCAACTTATTTATTTTCCATCTAACCAAAAAATATATAGAATTATCCCCAATTCTGTATATTTCCCAATTTCCATCTATCTCTTCCAAAAAAAAAACCAAATTCCATTTCACCTAGTGTTTCACCTTCAATAATGTCATCCTTACAGACATTAACTAGCATTCCTTTGACAATGCACATTCTTGTTCCCTGAATTAATGTGTAAGAAAAACCTTGGTACATATTTTTCTAACCCTATCTTGGGGAATATTTATGGCATGATCATGAAAATGAGGTTCCAAATCTAATCCTAGCCAAATATCATAAGATTCCAATGCAACCCCTACTATATGCTCAAATCCCGTTGGATGTGGTAGAGCAACATCATGTTTTAACACCTTCTCAATTTTAACCATTATGCATCCTTTTTTAAACATATTTCAATGCACTTTATGCCCAAGCTCTGTATTGAATATGGAGCCCTCACCCACCTTCATTCCATGTTGCAGAAGATCTACCTTGTCTCCAATAGAAAATGTAGAAGAAACATTTGCACCTATAAACGAATGTAAATAAGGTTAGTATTTACTAAAAAAAAAGTATTATAATATCCATAATATTTGAACACATTCTTCAATATTTTGATTTAGCTATGTTGTGCCTAAAATCCATGATATTCCCTTGATGTATTTCCCCTTCATCGAAATCCTCCTCAATCAAATGTGGTTGAGTGACATCAATTATCAAAATTGCAACATAACATGCTTTAACCCTTTCTCTGACATATTATGTTCTAGACTTTGTAGATTCGACCCTTCCTAGCCCAACGAATTGATCAAATAAGGAGATCAACATAGTCCCATTTTTCCAAAATTATATTTTCCATTCCAGCTTGTACCAATTTTGTAACAACAATTAAATCATAAATTGTAATTAAAAGGTTGAACCATGTAAGGTGTGATTTTATATTTTCGCAAAAACACACGAATTGCAAAAATGAAATCTAGATGTAATAATTTAAATAGTATGGTAGTCATATTGTATGTAATGAAACATTGTTCCCCACCATCTAGTGCCTACTACCAAAAAGTAATTTACATTCAAGTTACGCAAAAAACATATATGAAGACCATGAAATTGGATATGTAGATAGTACCATAGAAAGACAAATATCAGCTCATACCAAACCAACAATTTCATATTTAACTTCAAAAATGACGCTTGTAGTCTTAATGCATGTGTATGCATAATGATCATAATAAATTTATTATAAGTTGAATAATCAAAACATGGCCCATTGAAAAATCGAAGAAATTCCAGGATTGATGCTACATAAAATGTCTAAAAGCCCCATGAAAAGGATAAATTAATTTTTCACTTAGTGAATATGTTTGATGTTTGAACTTGATAATCAAAATACAAATTAGAGGTTTTATTCCAAATAAAAGTTTTGAATGACAAATATCATCTCATATCAAACCACCAAGTTCCTATTCAACTTTAGAAATGACACTTGTAGTCTTAATGCATGTGTATGAATAATGATCATAGGAAATTTGTAGAAGTTCAAGAACCAAAACATGGTCCTTTGGGAAATCTAAGAAATTCCAGGATTGATGCTACATAAGATGTATAAAAGCCCAGTGAAAAGGAGAAATTATATTTTCACTTAGTGAGGATGTTTGATGTTTGAAATTGATAATCAAAAGACAAACTAGAGGTTTTCTTCCAAATAAAAGTTTTGGTACTGTAAATACTAGATAATTCTCATTTTTATTCTAAAAGAAAAAAAATTGAATTTTACAAATATTTAGTTCCAATTTTAGCACTCCTTACCTATACACATCTAAGGACATAATATTTAGGATGGATAGAAAGGGATGTTAACTTTAGGTCCTCAAAAAGTGTACATTTAAGTTTTCCTATATTTTTATGTTGATGAGGAAGAGTCTTATCTTATGAATCCAAACATTAGTGAAAATGTTTTTGGAAGTTCATAACTATACAACAAAATAGAGAGAAAAATAATACATGTTAAAAAGTTGTGCTTGATACTTTAAAGTTGCATACATGTGCATTTGGAGAAAAATATAGTATACCCCAATAATACATTTATTAATAAACCTTAAAATTATACAAAGATCACATTATTCTCCATGGATCATGTTGGCTCCCTATAATTTGCAGGATTGGCAAGCAAAAGTAGCGGGAAACCACATCAAACTACTTTGTAGTCTAGGACCTAGCCTTCCTGGGCTCAGAGAGGGCTCTCTCTGTATTTATGATGAAATGATTTATCTATATGCTTATATGTTTTTTATTTTATGATATTTATCAAGTTTTGGGTTGTTTGTTTTGATTGCTTGTTTGGCTGGATAGATAAAGTGTGGGAAGCTTAATCCATTTGGGATATGGAGTCATAAAAGGGTTAAATTGTACATCAAATTTTCAAGGGTTTTAACAGGGAAAGCTAACTATATCAAATGGATATTCTTTGGTAAGATGAAAATGAGATGACAGAAAGTTGTAGATTTAGTAAAACTAAAGGGAAATTAAGAATCCTTTAACTATACTTCAACATAAAAGCCTTTAAGATAATAGTTTGGTAAAACTAAAGAGAAATTAATAATCCTTCAGCTATACTTCACTAAGAAAACCTCAAGACAACAATCTAATAATACTAAAGAGCAGTTAATAATTCCTTAGTTATACTTTCAGATAGAGAAAAACATTCAAGATAACAGTTAAGTGAAATTAAAGAGAAACTAAGAATTATTTAACTAAACTTTAAAGAAAGAATTTAAGATAACAGTTTGGTAAAACTAAAGAGCAATTAAGAATTATTCAGCTGTCTTCACTAAGAGAACCTCAAGACAAAAATCTAGTAATACTAAAGAGAAGTTAAGAATACTTTTGTTATAATTTCAGAGGAAACATAAAGATAATAATAATAGACAGAGTTAAGGTGCCCAAATAGCATATCTCAATCTAAAATTTATGTTATATTATTAGAGATATTGATGTACATCATGGAAAACAAAGGAGAAACATTAACAAAAGAGGGATAACATCACCATTAACATAGCTCAAGGATCCTGTGAATGTGCTTGTATTAATGATGTACAGCTCAAAAACAGGTACAATGCTTCAGTGCAATAATCTTTGCAACTCAAAGTCTGATCAAAATCCAACCTAGAAACCAACACTGATAATGAAAAATAAATGTAGTATTTAACTACAATTTGAGGATTTTGTCATAATCTAGGGTCACAGATTGCACTTATTACAGAGTAAATAGAATTTTGACATTTGATACCATGCAAGGCTCAAGCCAAAATATCACTGACATAATTGTTGTAATAATAACTCTCAAATTAACTGCTGAGCTAACTTTAAAATATATTTGACTAATTTTCCTTCAAAAATTATTTTTTACAATAAACTTTGAGTAGTTGCTAAAATATCTCTCACTGAAACATTAACTGAGGTAGCTTATATTAAATCAAAACTAAACTGTAGGTGGCCAATGTGATTGGGAAGAGTTAATTGCTGAGTGGCTTGGGCATCCATTTGTGTCTTCTTCATTGATTGGTTCTCTGATTTGTCTTTAAACCTTTAAACTGTCATCATATGTATCTTTTATATGTTTTCCTTCTACTTCCTTTGTTGTCACTGTATTCTCTTCTTCCACCTTCTTATCTGTCCTTTGTCTTAACTCTATCTTTTAACCCTCTCTTTCGTCTTTTAACCTTTGACTGATCTTTTCATTCATTAGGGGAATTTTGAGGTCTAAAATGGGCCTCCTAAGGAAATTATAAAATAATAGTGGAAACAATAAAATAAGATTTGATTACATCATCAAATTTTAGAGGGAAAAATTAAAAAACTATTTTTCCAACTCGTATTTTCAACTTATCTCCTAAACGTTTTACTCAAATTTGGAGTGGGAGAACTAGTTGGATGAAAAATTTAATTCTTCATCCAAGGGGTACCCATGTTGCATACTTTCAATGGATCCTGCTACATGAAAAATGAGAAATACATGAAAAACGTGATTTGAATCATGTTTATCATCTATTTCTCATTTTTCATGTACCAGGGTCCATCAAAAGTATACAACATGGGTACTCCTTGGATGAGGAATTAAATTTTTCATCCAACTAGTAATACCACTCGAAATTTGGGTACAAACTTTAGAATATAAGTTGAAATACGAGTTGAAAAAGTAGTTTTATTATTTTATTATTTTTTAATCTTTTTACCCTTTTACTTAAAAAATGATGAATCATCCCCCATGGTTGACATCATCATATTGAATCCTATTGTTTCTTATAAATTTTATTTTGGTTGTACATTTTTCTTAGGAGGCCCATTTTAGACCTCAAAATTTCCCTAATGTCTTTTACCTTTCTCTGTTCTCTAACTGTGTTTTTTACTTGTCTACATCTATGTCTGTGCAGCCACTGTAAAACTCTCCTTTTTCCTTACCCTGTCATTTTGAAGAAACGTCATTGTCTTTGGAGTAATTATATGATCCTTAATAATCATGATCCATTTCTACTTTTGTTTATTCTTGCGCTCCTAATCCTCTGATGAATAAGGCATCTAAATCATCATCCAGAGAGCCCTGATTAAACAATTCTTGGTCTTAGAAATGTGAATTGATTATCGCATCTTCCGATATGTATGTCACCTACAAAACTTAAAAATAAATATTAATAAAAAATGAAGCTCCATAGGGAGGCAGTATGGATTTGAGAGAATTTTGGAAATCTGCGGAAGGAGTCCAGATAATGGAGGTTTTTTCCATTCCTGTGTTTTTAGCAATGGCCCTCTGGGCCTTTAGAAGTGTTGCAGGGGTTACCACAGAGGTTCAGGAATTTACCGCGACAACACAGGGTTTAAAAATATGTCAAAGGGATCAATGGTTTTGTTTGTAGGCAAGGAGGTGGTTTTCGGCTTATCGCATGGTGCACAAGTTTTTTGTGGTATTGGTGGGAGGGTATGCGATAAATTGTGGGAGTGATGTGTGGCAGTAGGGAGGGTTGTGAAACTGCCCATTTCGCAACCCTTCAAAGTTTTTAACCATCAAGAATGTGGGGATGCGATAAGGCGTGATGGTTGGCGGATCTGGTGGTAGAGATCGAATGGTGGTCAGGTTTAAATGAATCAACAGGCTTAAATAAGATGTGTGGACTGAGATTTTAAATGGAACAGAGAGTTTTAAATATGAGCGCGGGGTGTTTAATATAGTGGGGGGCCAGGGATATAATAAATTTGAATATAAGGTGAGTCGGGTCTTTTCATATAACAGGGTCGGGTAGTCTAATAAACAGAGTTTATTAAAGTGGGACCCTGGGTTTAAATTAATTTGAAACATAATGTAAAAAAAGTGTGTTTACATTTGTTTTTTATGAAATAAAGGGAAAGAGTAAAGGGGAAATGTTTTTTTAGAAATGGGAAATGGAGTTTTAGAAGGGGGGAAAGGCTAAAATGAGGGGATTTAGGTCAAACATGGGGTTTTAGAGTATGAGAGTGTTTAGAAAAGGTAACATGAGAGATAGTGGATAGGTTAAATGAAAATAATGAAGACAGTGAGATTTCTGAAAATAAATGATAGTCGGGGAATATTAATTTCAGCGAAATATAAGAAAAACACACTCATCTAGTGATACTATAGAAATACAGGAGACCAACATATCAAATAATTATTATTGGATTATTTTGATTTTTCCAAAAGGAAATATATACCATTATCCTTCCTTCCAACTCAAGAACAAGTGTAGTGCCAAAACAACATATATCTATATAAAATTATTTTGCACTATCATTGATCTTCATAAATTGTTCCAAATTCAATAAAAGGTAACATCAAAATCTATAAGTATAACCATTGTGATTATTGGGACAATGTCACCCCTAGGGCATTGGTTGCATAAGTGTAATGGTGTCTAGAAGAAAGATAGTAATCACCAGGTATCCTTCTTGCATAATCACAAATGCACTCCCAAGAACAAAATCAGAGCACTAAATTGGTGAGGGTGAAATCTTGATAGTTTTCCTTTTGGAACAAGAACAAAGAAATATAGTGCATTATATAATTCCTTCTAAAAAAAATACAAGCACATTTCCAACAATAATGTTGCATTGCGAAAAAATATAATGGATAGAAGATTTACTTCTATCACAAACAAAAACACATTTTCAACAATAACATTGCAAGATGAAGGAAATTTAACACATTATAATATTCCTTCTATCATAACAACAAACATATTTCTAATAACAACCTTACATTATGAAGGAAATATAATGTGTGCTAGATTTCCTTCTATCACAAGTAGAAGCCCATTTTGAACAACAAAATTGAGCCTCAAATCAAAGCTAACAATCAATATCATTCCTTCTACTACAAACATAAGCATATTTCTAGAAGAAACGTTCATGGTCAAATAAATCTAGCAAATGTTATATTTCCTTCTAGCACAAACGCAAGCACATTTCCAACAAAAATATTCTAAGGTGAACGAAATCCACCACATGCTAAATCTCCTTCTAGCGTAAATAGAAGCATGTTGCTCACAAAAAAATTTCAAAGTAAAATAAATACTACACATTCTAGAGTTTCTTCTAACACAAACACAAGCACATTGCCAGAAACAACTTGCAGGGTGGAAGATATCTAACCTATGCTTGATTAACTTATAGCACATTGCTAGCAATAACATTGTAGGGAAAACGAAATCCAGTGCATGATATAATTCCTTCTAGCACAAACAAAAGTACATTTCCAACAATATTGAATTACAAAATAAATCCAATGCAGGTTATATTTCATTCTAGCGCAAATACAAGCACGTTCCCAACAACAATATTGCAATGTTAAAAAAATCTATTGCATACTAGATTTTATTCTAGTACAAACACAAACACGTTGCTAACACCAATATTTCATTGCAAAAAAGTTTTATTGCATGATAGAATTCCTCCCACCATACACAAACATATTGCCAACATCAATTTTTTAGGGTAAAATAAATCTATATCATGCTAGATTTTATTCTATCACAAACATAAGCATATTTCCAATAACAATATTGTGAGGTGAATTAGATCTAACATGCTATTTGTACTTATATATCAAACACAAACATGTTACCAATAACAACATTGCAAGCTGAATGAAATCTAGCACATGCTAGATTTTCTTCTCTCACAAACACAAGCACATAACAATATTTTAGGGTGAAATAAACATACATCATATTAGATTTTCTTCTATAAAAAACAAGCATATTGTCAAAAACACCTTATGCAAGAAAAAATAAATCCGGTGTGTAGTAGATATCATTCTAGCACAAACACAAACACATAACATTGTAGAGGTTAAGAATAAATCACATGCCAAATTTTGTTATAGCATGAACACAAACATATTACCAACAAAATTCTAGGGCAAACGAAATTTATCACATTCTATATTTCATTTTAGAGCAATCGCAAGCACATTGCCAATAACATCATTGTAAGGTGAAGGAAATATGGTGCATACTAGATTTCCTTCTAGCACAAACAATTGAATTTCCAAGGACAACATTCCAATTCGAAAGAAATCTAGTGCAAATTAGATTTCCTTCTAATGCATATACAACCACATTTTAAATAAACTCATATAAGGGTGAAAGAAATCTAATCTATGCTCGATTTCCTTTTAGCACAAACACAAACACATTACAACATTTCTAGATAAAAGAAATCTAACACATGGTATATTTAGTTCTAGCCCAAAGAAAGCATATTGTGAACAACCACATTGTACTGAAAAGAAATCTAGTGCATGGGAGATTTATTTCGAGCCAAAATTGAAGCATGCTTTTAATACCAACATTGCAAGGTGAAGAAAATATAACATTTGCTAGATTTACAAATAGCACAAACACAAGCACACAACAACATTGTAGGGTGGAAGAAATCTAGTGTGTTAGTTTTTCTTCCAACATAAACAAAAGCATATTTCTAACAACAACATTGCATGGAAAAAGAAATATAGAACAAATTATGTCACAAACACAAGCACATTTCCAACAAAAAAAATTCAAGGTAAAATAAATTTAATGCATGTTAGATTTACATGTAGCGAAAATACAAGCATACTACCAACAACAACATTTCATGGCAAAAGAAACATAGCGCATGTTATATTTCCTTCTAACACAAACACAAGCACATTGCCAAGGTGAAGGAAATGTAACACGTGCTAGATTTCCTTCTATAACAAAATACCAAATAAACAACAACAATATTGTAGAGAAAAAGCAATCTAGCACAACTTCTAGCCCAAACACAAGCACATTTCCAATAACATTTCCAAGTTGAAGGAAATATAACACAGGCTATATTTCCTTCTGTCATAAAAAACCAAATATACAACAACAATATTCGAGGGAAAAATAAATCTAGAATAGTTTCTAGCCCAAACAAAAGCATATTTCCAATAAAAACATTGCAAGGTGAAAGAAATTTAATGTGTGTTAGATTTACATAAGCATGTCCTTAACAATATAAGGTCCATACAACATTGGTTTGAATTTACCATCATCTAGTTTCTCGTGAGCTTGATCATATACTAGAACTAGGTCACCTTCTAAATATATATGCGAGGGTTAACACTTTGATCATACTGAGCCTTAACACAATTTTTATGAGCTTCGAAATCTAATGCAACGGTGTGACGAGTTTCATTTAACTGTGCTAGGTATAGGAAGAGTTTCTCCTCTTCAGAGGTAGCTGGTAATAATTCAATGGCTAATTTTAGTGACGGGCTTTCACATTCAATGAGTAACACAACCTCTGAACCAATGCTTTAAACTCATAGAACTTTGAGAATGTTTGATCTTTCTTTTGTATTAATAAGATCCATCATTTACGAGAAAATTCATCAACAAAATAACATAGTACTTATGTTTTGTTGTTGAAGAAACCGAGAATGGTCCACACACATCTATGTGAACTCTCTCAAGGATCCCCGAAGCACAATTCTCCTTCTAATGAGCGGTGGACTTTACATACTTCCCCATGTTTCAACCATTGCATTGATCTAAATGAGCAAGTGTTCCCATTGGAAGTCCAATAGATATTTTTTGCATGACTTTCAAGTCTCCATGATGAAGATGGCCCAATCGCCTGTGCCATAATTCTCCCTCATCCCAACTCACCACTTTTTTTTCCTTTCCCATCATGCCAGTGCAGCCATATACCTCCAGCTTGTAGAGATTCTTAACTCAAATCTCTATCCTCTTGGATTGAACCACTATATTATGTCACAGGAAAGCTTTTTCATCACTAAAAACAACGTCATAGCCTTTTTCCTCCAACATTATGACTGAGACTACGTTTTTATTTAGACCTAGAACATGCATCACATATTTCAATTGAAATGGTTTACCTGGCTCCCTCTGAAAGGTAATGGTACCAATGCCAGTCACACTATACCATTCGTCTCCGCCCATCTCTATGTGCATTTGGAGATATTTCTCCTCCAAGTCACTTAAAAGCTCCTTATCTCCCGTCATGTGGAAGGAAGTTACACTATCTAAATACCACACCGATCCTAATTCACTTGAAACAATGCATGTGATCAAAGAGAAATCAAGTTCAAATTGCGAGGAAAGGGCCTCACCAGCTGCAGCTCCAGCAACCTTCTTTTTATTCTTCTTTTGTAGACAATTAGTAGCGATATGCCCATGGTCGCGACAGTGAAAACACTTCACCTTAGACATATCTATCTTCTTGCCTTTATACATAGGTTTAGAATGGAATTTATTCCCCTTCCCCTTCTTTACCCTAACATCCAAAGCACAATCCTCTCCATCATCATGCTTTAATGAAGAGCCATCTTTAGTGGTCTGTCTAAACTCCTCCTGCACCAGATCCGACCACAATCGTTCCCAATCCAAAAAAGTTTCCCATCCTTTAACGAAGTCTTCATAACTGTGCCAACTCTTAGGAAGTCCCAAGAGATCCAAGCTCACCAAATCATCATGAGAAACCATTATTTCCACACTCCCCATTTCATCCCAACATTGGACAAACTTTGTGAGATACTTTGGAATGGTGTCACCTTTTTCTATCTTGATATTTCTAAGTTTATCTTTGAGCGCCAATTTCCTATAGTCGCTACTTCTCTGGAAAATATCCATCAAATCCTTCCACATAGCATATGGTGTGGCTTTCTCATGAATGCTTGAGACAATGTGGTCTCATACTCCTTCCAACAGAATCCTCCTCGCCTTTGCCACTTTCTTTGTCCATGCATCAAGTAATGCAACATTTATTGAAGTAGTATTAGGAACATCATTATCAATGAATTCCTTCAAGCCATTATCTTTGAGTAGTGCCTCCATCCTGTCTTTCGAAGCAATGTAGTTCGAGCTACCCTCGAGTGCATACTCTAGTTGCAAGCCATTGAAATCCATTTCAATGTTAAATCAGCAGTAGCACCAAGAAAGTCTTTCTGCAAATTCGAATTCTTTCCACCAACAAACTCAAGTCCTGCTTCAAAATTGCAATTTTTTGTGCTCCAATACTGTGTATAAAATTTAATACAAAATATTTTTTGCTGAAATTCTCCTGATCTAACAATAATATGCTACCGTTAAATACATAATCGCTTCTACAAAATATTTTCAGAATTTGAACAACAATCGCCAATAACAATATCATGAAGAAATATCAATCACACATAACACAGATAATTTTACCAAGAAAGAATAGAGCTAAAAACCCCACTATAATATATTATGTATATATCATGGATCATGAAACAATTACATACAAATCTCTCATCCAAGAGCTCTCAGTACATGATACAATCGCCTCACACTGTCATGCAAAAATTGGCAAGTTCCTTGGCCAATTTACTGCCTACAGACAAACTGCCTCTACTGCACAATCCCCACTCATAGAAATCCCTTAAAGAATGGAATCATACTTGCCTTGACTATGCAACCCTCATGGGCACATCCAATGTGTGTGGGATTGCATGTGTGCAACCACTAATGTCACAACTTATAGTCAATCTGTCCCTTTCACCTACATCTCAACTGGGTCTCCACTGGATCTCACATGCATGTAGTTAATAGTAGTAAATCTTCAGTTGCATGTGAGACCACTGATTGTGAATTAATTAATAATTAATTTACTTGATCTCTCACTAGTGTATCTTCAGTTACAACTAGCACAACTAAGTTTAACTCACTTAAATGAGTTAAACTACTTTACAAATTTCATAACTACACTTCCAACTCTGTTATAACTTTGAATCACTCAGTTACAACTAAGTCCACTTGCATGTCCCACCAACCAACGTCTTAACTCGAAATTCCTATAGCTAACTGATTTTCCACTTCAATTAACTATTTCCAAGTTCTAATTGAGAATAGATTATTGTTTATTGTCCAACTATTATTAAGGGATAATAATAGTTGACATGCATCTATAAATATGACTTGCACATACATATATAAATAGACTTCATCTATAAATAGAATTTTCTCATGCATCTATAAATAATCATCCACCTAAAAATATCCTGAGGCTTCATCCTAGTATAGGTGCATAATTTTCACTAGGATCTTCTTGTTGAATCTCAATAGGTGGATCTCACTGTAAAGGAGAAAGTAATTATTTGGGTGGAGACTAGTCTAGGAAGTTGCCAAAGAACATTTACAACAAAATGCCAAGGGAGAGACAGTTTTGATAAATAGCTGCAAATTTCAGAGAAATTCATGAAATTCCAAAGGTAACTTTCAAGAATAAAAACACAACACAACCTAAATATTGTAATTACTGTGGAAAAATAATCGCAGAGTAGAAGAGTGTTTTCTAAATAAATTACACAAATCAAAGAGGAATGGAACTAAAGGTAAAATTAGAGGTAGAGATGATAAACATAAATTTGTGAAACTAAAAATGATCCTGAAACAGGCTGAGACATAGTCACTAAGTTCCTAGTGGACTTAGTTAGACATTGCATTTCTTATTTATAGAAGTACAAAATTGGTGGAGTGATCATCTTGTACTTGACGAATTCAACTACATAATCATCAAATTTCTATCTGGATTTTTCCTAAGACTCTTCCATTGGATTCTTAACTCGCATTCATGTCTTGATAAGTGGAACTTCTTCCACAATATTCATCTACATTCTTCCTAATTGAGAATGAAAAGTATTCATCGGTGCCTTTTCCACTAGCAAAAACATTTCCATCATAGCAAGGCACAACTTGTCATCTTCAGTATATAAAATGAGATTTTATATGAGTTGAAAAACCATGATCATTAAGTTTATATTTATAATTTCCAAATTCAATTATCAAGCCTTTTGATATTCATAGTTCCATCAAAAGGCTAGTTTCCAACATCATCTCTACTTTAATTAGACAGTGTTGGATGAAGGAGGAGTTTGCTAGCATTGATGCAAAATTAATAGGGTTGGTTCCTCCAGCTGGCATATAAGGACTTTTGTCACTACCAAGTTCGGTTACTAAGGAGATTTATAAAGTGATGTTGTAGGGACATGAAATCCATCATCTAATTGAGCATTTTTTTACTCTCCTTGATTCTAAGTTAGAGATCCTACAAAACATCTAATCTGGTTATCCTACTTTCAGGTAATGATTAGCTTCCTTGACCCTCTCTTCTATCATCTTCCATGTATATACATCTTATCTTTGAGCCCTCCTCTCTCTTCTCCTTTTTCCTTGTACTTGCTTCTAGTGCAGACCATCAACCAAGTGAATTGATGAATTTTCTTCAATAATTTGAGTGATATGATTAGGACTATTTTACAAGGAACATGAACCTCTGAGATACCAATGGTTTGGACATTAATGTTCCTATGGTCTGTAAACTTACGAATTTTCTATTCAACTTTCAAGTCCTTTCAACTTGTGGCTTAAATTTGTTTGGCTAAAGATTGCAGATTATTATAATAAAAGTATATTATTATAATCTATTATTATACTTTATTGTAATAAAGGTGGTTATTATATTATTAATTATTCTTTGGCTTCAATTTGCTTGGCTAAATATTGAAAATTGGTTGTTATATTATTTATTATACTTTGGTTTCATGTGAAGGAATAATTGATGAATGACAAGCCATTGAGTTTCCTCACTGCCCTCTTCAACTATATTAATAAACTCATCATCTTGTTTTAAAGAAATCCAGTAAAATTTGTGAACCTATTCCGAAATTGTATCTTAAAATAGGTGTCTTCCTCTCTTTAGGCACACCAACACTTATCTTATCAATATCACTATGGAACCCCATATCTAGAAAATGGTCGACTTCATAAAAGTACGGCCACTTTCACACCCATTAAACGACTTGAGACAACTGGGGTATTCTCTATATGGTCCCAAAGCCTTCCAGGAGTGGCCACTAATATTTGGAAAGGATTTGTTTGTAGCCATTTTTGTTCTCTTGGTAATTTAGTCCCCCCACTAACTAATTGTACACCAATATTTGCATGGATTTTAAACAAAACATTGGCCTCAACAACAACTTTAATTTCAAGTTCCCTAGTGGGAAAAATGCCAAGAACAAGAATATATGACCTTTTATGACCTTGGAGGAACAGTGGCTTCACTATCACCTAAACAGTAGGAAACATAAATGTTATTGTGTTGTTGGTGTAAGTTTTAGCCTTGGCCAACACATCCTTACCTTTGAGAATAGATGGAATAGTTTATTCTTGCACAATGGTCATACACTCATATCCCACTGTGTTGGTTGCCTTGAGTGTCAATGGTGAGATATTCTACTGGTAAAATATTGATTGGCTCCAATAATTAGCATCCCCAATAACCTTCACACTACTTGTTTTTGGATATTGTTTTTCAATAGGACTCAACATTGGTTGCTTATGCCCCATAGGCTTCACTGAATAAAATTCATCATCTTCATCTTCATCTTTAGACTCATCTTCATCATCATTGATATTTAATGCTTGGATACCAGAGGATTTAGAGCCTCTTTTGTTCAACAAGTCACCTTCTCCTTGGCTACCTCTTGCAGAGACCCCTTTACCTCTACATGGGTGGAAAGGCGGGTCGAAGAGGTTTGCTTGAATGAAGTCAAGAGCTCCGTGCCAGTATCGTATCAGAGAGGGAGCTGGAAATAAGATAAAAAGGCTTGGGCAAGGGTCGCAAAGGTGTTATGGGAAGAGGTGGCTTGTTCAACATACCATTTAGAAGCTTCATCGGTAAGCGTGCGTTGGAACAAACAAAGACGGATGGAGTCATCGGTGATGGAATTGGAGGAACACCACATGTGGAAAGATCAGACATGATTGGTTGGATCTTCTCCAGCAAGGCCTTCGAACTTAGGGATGTCGGAGGGGAGCTTGGTTGGCATAGCAGGCCAACCAACATCGTGGCGGATAGGGTCGTTGATCAACTGATTGAAATCAGGGAGGCTGAGGCCTGCAATGTACGGCAGTAAGGGTGTGGCCGAGGTAGTTCCTGTGGCGGTTCCGCTAGTGGTAGGTCCGGCATTAGGGCCTGGAGCACCACCAGCGTTAGGCCCTGGACCAGACATGGTGAAGGTGACAGGGGGAGAACCAGGAGGAGAAAGGGAACCCGATGAATCAAGAGAGGAGTCGGAGTGTGGACTCGGAGGAGGACTGGCTCGACGACGGCGGGTCGGAGCAGGTCGATCGACCAGAAACTGAGGGTGAAGGCCAAGAAGTCTCCGGGAAAGGCGCCTTGGGGGCGCAATGACGACAGGAAGAAGAAAACCGACAGGGGCAGAAAGGGACATAATCAATTGAGGTCAAGGGCAGAAAAGGTGCAGTGAAAATTGATTTTAGAGTCTTTGCCAGGCGGTGTTGACAAGGCGCTTCTTCACTTAGGGTCAGTGTGTGGCGTGCATTAATTTTAATTTTTAAACCCTTTCCGTTTTGAGAGCAAGAACAAAGTGTGCTGTGTAACTGAAAATAAACCTACAGAGAACAGTATATAATGCTAAAATAACAGAAAATTAACAGTTACTTGTGCATCTATCTAACCCAAGAAGGTGGGTCTCTCAAAACTCAGCTAAAAAAGCAAAAAAATCTAGGCAAAACACATGGACAAGAGGCCAATAGATCTAAGGTCAAAAAGGGACAGGGATCTAGAGGATAAGGCTGCTGAAAAGAGGTGCAGATCACAGCCAAGAGACAGAGGCAAGGTGGCTGGAAAAAGGGAGGAAATCAGCAAAAAGCGGAAAGGACAGGGAGGAGGTCCTAAAGAGAGGTCCAAACAAAATGACAAGAGGTGATTTGAAAGGAAGAAAGGCTGATTTAAAGGGATCTGAAAAGGAGGTATCAGATCTGGAAAAGGGAAGGCTGAAACTCAGAAAAACAGACGGCTGAAACAGCTAAAACTCTTCCACAAAAAGTGGAGGGTACTGAAGCCCTAGGGGCTAGGTTCCCACTTAGATGAGTAAAAACAGATCAGAACTAGGTCAAAGCGGGCTGAGACAGAGGCTGGAAAACCCTGACAGAAGCTTCAGCAAAACCCAGAAAAATTGCAGAAAAACCACTGAAAAATTGGCAGGTCGCAGGTTCTGACCTGTTTTCAGTGCAGGTCGCAGAAAAGAGGCTAAAAAGTGCGACCTGGAGGTCCAGGTCGCAGTTTTTGGGCTGAAAAGTGCGACCTCCCGTTCCGGTTGTCTCGGCGGCAGATTTTCGGAAAAGTTGCCGTCTCAGTTGCGGCTGATGTCGCTTACCTGCGCAATAGGGCCAGAAACACACGGAAGTTAGAAATTTTAATGTTTTAGGGTTTTATGTGAGAAAAACAACATAAAAATAGGAAAAATAAACAGCTGAAAAGAAACCCTAGGGTCTGAAGTAGCTGGATATGCAGGAATATGACAAAACGACAGCGGTCGTAATTTAAAACCCGTGTGGAGTCGCCATTTGTTAGTATGAATCCTTTGTCGAAGTGTACGAAAAAGGACCACTTTAGCTACGCATAAATAATAGCCCTAACAAAAAAAGTGGCTGCCAATATCTTCAGATCTGCGGTTAGTTGAACATAAAAGAGCTGCAAAAACCAGATCTATGCATGGAAAGACATTAAGCAAAAAAAATAAGGGTTTGCTCCATATACCAATAGACAAGACAAGAACAATTTTTGAAAGAATTTTTATATTAATGGGGCACCTGGGAGGAAAACAAGAAGGTGTATCCAATTCTCCTCAGTGGGATGGGTTCTTGGAAGTCCTCGGCACTTCAGATCTAAGATTTCTCTCTCTTGTTGGTGTAGAAAACCCAATGCAAAGAATAGAGCTCAATGGGAGCTCACACAGCAAATGATGGAAAAATGTGACCAAGTGTATAGATCCAAAGTGATCTAATAAGCAACAAAAGGTGAAGAATGGTAGGAAAAACCCTCCTATTTATAACAAAATATTGGGTCATTCTAGATCTTGGTGCATGGGTTAACCAGATCTAGATCCACTTTTTATGGAATATTTTATTATATTTGTTGGAGGGAAAAGGTATTTGACTTGGGTCAAATCCCTTAATTTGTCAAAAATAAATAAATAAATGATTTATTTATCTTTTTAAGGAGGCGGTTAGAAGATAATCAAACAAATAATGATTTATTTAATTATTTAAGGAAGTGGTTGAAAGATAATTAAATAAATAATGATTTATTTAATTATTTATGGGTAATTTGGTCATATTTAACAAGGAATATTATCTAAATAAGGTTTAAATCATTATTCCTAGAAAATAATAAGATAAATAAAGGTTTATCTAATTAATTTCTTTGATTTTGGGTTAAACATGACTGGGAATAATAATTAAATTATGGTTTAATTAATTATTCCATGAGGAAAATCAAACAAATATAGGTTTGTTTAATTATTCCACTTCCGCCTGGTCGAGTTTAGGGTACTGATTCATGTACTTTTGGTATGAAGATATAGCACCGGTAAAACCGGCCGTATATATGGGACGACCGGCAGCATCTGGAGCTGCAGGTCCAACTGGGTTGAGAGCGGCGCATAATGAGGATGCAGCCGCCCTGCTGGAGGACATTCGCCGTAGATGCGAAAGGTTGTTGACCGGAGTATCAGAGCGCAGGTGGCAGGACTTAGACGACCAGTTCATAGAGCCATGTGTTGGTCTACCCTCGGAATGGCGAGGTGTCATGCGGCGCATGGCGATGGCCGGTCAGGTGATGCGCGATCTACATGCTGCAGGGGCAGAGCCATTGGCCCGAGATCCTCCAGATAGTGATTAGGGGTGGGGCATGTGGTGCCCTCTATTATGTATGTAGGGGCAGGTGATGCCCCCAGTTTTGGGTTTTTTGTAATATGCTATGGGCATGTCATATGTATCAGAGTAGATGGACTCTAAACACATGTTTTGCGACACATATTATGGATATGCATCGTTTTTTGATGGTTATGAATGTTATTTTCTTGTATGAAATGTGTGTGATAAATGCCAATCTAGAACATGGTTTGCAATACTATCTACATAGTGATTCTGTTCTCGAGGTACATGGTTGAAAGTTATGGTTTCAAATGCACGTATCAAGAGTTTCACTCGTAAATAGCGTCTAAACGGCACAGGGTTATGCACACGATAAACACCATTTAGTTGCATGACAAGAAGTAGGGAATCCAAACGAACGTGCAGATGGAGGATGCGATGGAAGAGGGCATCGGCTAAGAGACCCCGCACTGCATCATATTCGGCCTGATTATTGGTGGCAGAACCAATGCAGACCCCGTTAGAAAGAACAAGGGCATGCAAGGGGGTGAAGATGGCCCAACCTGCCGAGGCTAGATTCCGGGAGTAACGACTTGCACCATCGGCGTAACCGATAAAGGGTGTGGATGGGGGGTCCTGCGAAATGGTGTGACAAGACAACAAATGAGGGGAGGAGAGGCAATGACGGCAGCGTGAGTGCACAGAAGTCATCGGGCGGCAACCGCGGGAGGGAGTGCAAGGAGCAGGATGACTATGACTCATATACAAACTAGAGGGTGGTATATGAGGGCTATCGGAAGTATGGTGAGGAATCGGGCTGCGGAGGTCAACAGAGACATGGGTGGAGTGATCTCGTGTATGGGTAGAAAAGGGGTGGTCAGGGGACACAACAGGGGAGGATGCAGGGGGGCTAGGCTCCAAGTGTCTCGCAGAGGAGGATAGGTAAAGAATGGTTACAGTAGACTCCGTCATCTGAACATCAGGGGGGGAATGTCGATGGGAGCGGGGGGATCCTCAGGCTGACCTGAAGCATACTGCGCGAGGATGGGAGAGGCGGATTGATTTTGTTCAACCTCATACTCTCGGACCACCTCTAAAGAGGCGCGGTAATGTGTCAGGTGAGGACAATGGTGGGAGTAATGGCCATGAATGCCGCACAAAGCACAGGGTTTGTTGGTGCGGAGAGTCTTGGGGTTCTTGGTTACGGACGAAGAAGGAATGGAGGCTTCAGGGACCGTAGACTCGGGGAACGTGACTTTAACCATGGGCTGAATACGGGGCAACTCGGGACAAGCATGGGTGGCATGACCGGTGACATCACATAAGGCACAAGGCTTTGCGGGCGGAGGAGGGGCTAGGTCAGTCGTGGTGGTCTTGTCTTTGGGTGCCCCCTTGCGGGCTTTGCTTTTCTTTCCGAGAGCCGTCACGACAGGAGAAGGGTCCTGTGGAGGTGCAGGGGGCACAGTGGCAACGGAGGAAGCGAGGGAGACCGGTTGAACCGATGTCAAAGCCATATAGGGTTTGGGGTGACCAGGAGGGGTGGCGGCTGGGGGATCAAGGTACCAGACCGGTATGCCCAAGGTCAGGTTAGGGAGAGAGAGGGTGGCCATGACAAGGATAGAATATACTCCGGGAGGGGGAGCCAGGAAAGGTATCTGCCCAGCAGGGAAATGACTAGGAGGGATGGCTCCGAGATGGTTAAGGCCTGGGGGAACCGATCCAGGAGGATAAAGGGGTTCAGGGATACCAACTATAGGGGGGGGGGGCAGAAGGAGGAGGTCCGGCTGGCTGAGATGAAGGGCTAGGAGCAAGTTGCGGAGGGCGAGGGGGAGGTTGCTGACTAGCCGAGGCAGGCCGCTTACGGGCAGCCTGAGACGATTGCATCATGCAAACATTCGATAAGCTGGGATCAGTGATGGGAGGAGGAGGGAGATTAGGAAAAGTTCCAAGCAGGGAGGAATATTTGTAAACGCCAGGGGAGACACTGGTCAAGGAATCGACGGTTTGCTTGTTGGCTACAGAAGAGATGGTCGTCTCAGGTGAGGTCTGAGATTTTGGCTCATGATATGTCAACTGGTCGATGGTGACTATCTTTCCATTATGGGGGAAAGACATCTTGCGGAAAACCGCAGATGGGACAGCGGACATAGCATAGGTGTAGCTTCGCCCCAATAGAATGTTGTAGTCTAGTGGGGCATCTATGACTTCGACATCAATGCAAATAGTCTTACCGGCGAGGGTGATAGGACAATTACGGAAAAGGCCAATGGGCTGGGAGGCATGGCCGTCCCACGCTCGAAGGGTGATCGTGGAAGGGGCCAGCTCAGGGGATCCGAGTTGCTTCCAAACCGAAGCGGACATCACACAGGTGGATGCCCCCTCATCAATTATACAACGCGAAACGTTTGCGTTCCGGATTTTGACTGGGATTTGGAAGGCGATGGAAGCAGGAAGAGGGGGATGGTCCCATTGAGTGGCGTCGAAAACAATCATTTGGTCGTCAGCAGGATCTACAGCGCCCACGGCAGATAGTAGAGCCTTCTTTTGGGAAGGGCACGACTGGAGGAGTTCCAATGTGGATATGGCAGCAGGAGATTGCGCCAAATCATCTACTATACTATACGAATGAGCAGCTCGACCGGAAGCAGCGTTTCGACGTAGGGGTCCCTTAGGAATCTTGGTATGGACCTCAACCTTGGGTTGAGGGATATGTAAGGGGCCACTGGATGTCGAAAGAGGCTCTGTAGAACCTGAAGAAGGAGGCTCGGGGGCAGACTGAGCAGGAGGCTTGGGGTACTGCCAAGACTGAGTTTGAAGGTGAAGATCGACGGTCGGGTTAGGATCGAAGTGCATCATAAGGATCTGGTAATCGGAGGAACCAGAAAGGGAAGGGGGAGTGGCGACCTGGCTGTCAGGCGGTTGGGTAGCCAAGAATCCTTTCTGAGGGAAGGGATCAGTAAACACAGCCGGTTGGGTAGTGGCCACATTAGGAGGAGCATGAGGGGAGGCGTGTTGTCCGCGCAATGTGGCTTGAGACTCCCACATCTGTCGCATCTGGGGTAAGAGGGGACAATCGTGGGTGTAATGACCATAAACACCGCAACACAAACAAGGCTTATTTTTGCGAAGCGGCCTGTCCGACTTGGGGCTGAGTGCCCTGTTGCTGGTTGGCAGTGTTAGGGTCCACACCAGGATTGGGTCCACGGGTACCAGGGGCAGATTGGTTTTGATTGCCTCTCCGCCTTCTTTGAGAAGAAGGGGGATTAGTCGCGCCCTGCTATGCAAATACTTGCCCTGGAGGGGGCTGTAAGTGTTGTTGCGGGTTTTGAGGAGGCAAGGGAGATGGAAGCGCGTATGCTGGAGGAGCTGGCGCACCAGGCTGCGGATAAGGGTAATGGTGGGGTTGGGCAACATTGAGGTAAGCAGGAGGTTGGGCAAAAGGAGGAGGCATGCCGTATTCTGGATACATGCTACCGGGAGGGGGGAGAGTGCTAGAGGTGCTGGCCCCTCCCTGAGGGAGACCATAGCCCATAGAAGGTTGAGCGTACGGATGGGAAGGGGCTCCAACGATACCGTCGGCGGAATGAGATGCCCCCGGGGCGTTAGCGCCGCCGGGCCTGGGGAGGTCAGGAAGAACGGTATAAACATAACCAGATTGAGCATAGATCAGGTCATATTTCAAGGCTATTTGGAGGGCGGCTTCTTCAGTTTGAGGAAAGTGAGAGGCGACATCTTTGCCGATAGGAGCTAAGAGGGTGCGAAGGAACCATTCCATGTAAACCCGATCTTCGAAGGGGGGGCTCGACATAAGCTTCGTCTTCGTCGCCATTCCTGGACATGGGCGGAAAGGCGGGTCGAAGAGGTTTGGTTGAATGAAGTCAAGAGCTCCGTGCCAGTATCGTATCGGAGAGGGAGCTGGAAATAAGATAAAAAGGCTTGGGCAAGGGTCGCAAAGGTGGTATGGGAAGAGGTGGCTTGTTCAACATAGCATTTAGAAGCTTCGCCGGTAAGCGTGCGTTGGAACAAACGAAGACGGATGGAGTCATCGGTGATGGAATTGGAGGAACACCACATGTGGAAAGATCGGACATGATTGGTTGGATCTTCTCCAGCAAGGCCTTCGAACTTAGGGATGTCGGAGGGGAGCATCGTTGGCATAGCAGGCCAACCAACATCGTGGCAGATAGGGTCATTGATCAACTGATTGAAATCGGGGAGGCTGAGGCCTGCAATGTACGGCAGCAAGGGTGTGGCCGAGGTAGTTCCTGTGGTGGTTCCGCTAGTGGCAGGTCCGGCATTAGGGCCTGGAGCACCACCAGCGTTAGGCCCTGGACCAAACATGGTGAAGGTGACAGGGGGAGAACCAGGAGGAGAAAGAGGGGGAACCGATGAATCGGGAGAGGGTCGGAGTGAGGACTCGGAGGGAGCGGCTCGACGACGGCGGGGCGGAGCAGGTCGATCGACCGGAAACTGAGGATGAAGGCCAAGAAGTCTTCGGGAAAGGCGCCTTGGGGGTGCAATGATGACAGGAAGAAGGAAACCGACAGGGGCAGAAAGGGACAGAATCAATTACGGTCAAGGGCAGAAAAAGGTGCAGTGACAATTGATTTTAGAGTCTTTGCCGGGCGGTGTTAACCAGGCACTTCTTCGCTTAGGGTCAGTGTGTGGTGTGCGTTAATTTTAATTTTTAAACCCTTTCCGTTTTGAGAGCAAGAAAAAAGTGTGCTACGTAGCTGAAAATAAACCTACAGAGAACTGAATATAATGCTGAAATAACAGAAAAATAACAGCTACTTGTGCATCTATCTAACCCAAGAAGGTGGGTCTCTCAAAACTTAGCTAAAAGGAAAAAAATCTAGGCAAAACACACGGACAAGAGGCCAATAGATCTAAGGTCAAAAAGGGACAGGGATCTAGAGGATAAGGCTGCTGAAAAGAGGTGCAGATCTCAGCCAAGAGACAGAGGCAAGGTGGCTGGAAAAAGGGAGGAAATCAACAAAAAGCGGAAAGGATAGGGAGGAGGTCCTAAAGAGAGGTCCAAACAAAATGACAAGAGGTGATTTGAAAGGAAGAGAGCCTGATTTAAAGGGATCTGAAAAGGAGGTAACAGATCTGGACAAGGGGGAGCTGAAACTCAGAAAAACAGAGGCTAAAACAGCTAAAAACTCTTCCACAAAAAGTGGAGGGTACTGAAGCCCTAGGGGGCTAGGTTCCCACTTAGATGAGCTAAAATAGATGAAAACAAAGTCAAAGCGGGCTGAAACAAAGGCTGGAAGACCCTGACAGAAGCTGCAGCAGAACCTAGAAAAATTGCAGAAAAATCACTGAAAAAATGGCAGGTCGCAGGTTCTGACCTGTTTTCAGTGCAGGTCACAGAAAAGGGGCAGAAAAGTGCGACCTGGAGGTCCCGGAGGTCGAGGGTTATGGGCCAAAAAGTACCCGACCCCCCGTTTCGGTTGTCTCGGCGGCGATTTTCAGAAAAGTTGTCGTCTCGGTTGCGGGCGAATTGTCGCTTACCTATGCTGTGGGCCGAGAAACACACGGAAGTTAGAAATTTTAATGTTTTAGGGTTTTATGTGAGAAAAACAACATAAAAATAGGAAAAATAAACGGTGAAAAGAAACCTAGGGTCTGAAGTAGCTGGATATGCAGGAATATGAAAAACGACAGCGGTCGTAAATTAAAACCCGTGTGGAGTCGCCATTTTTTAGTATGAATTCTTTGTCGAAGTGTACGAAAAAGGACCACTTTAGCTACGCATAACTAATAGCCCTAACAACAAAAGTGGCTGCCAATATCTTCATATTTGCAGTTAGTTGGATGTAAAAGAGCTGCAAAAACCAGATCTATGCATGGAAAGACATTAAGCAGAAAAAACAAGGGTTTTCTCCATATACCAATAGACAAGACAAGAACAATTTTTGAAGGAATTTTTATATTAATTGGGCACCTGGGAGGAAAACAAGAAGGCGTATCCAATTCTCCTCGGTGGGATGGGTTCTTGGAAGTCCTCAGCACTTCAGATCTAAGATTTCTCTCCTCTCTTGTTGGTGTGAAAACCCTGCAAAGAATGGAACTCAAAGGGAGCTCACCATGACAAATGGTAGAAAAGAGTGACCAAGTGTATAGATCCGGAGTGATCTAATAGGCAACAAAAGGTGAAGAATGGTAGGAAAAACCTCTATTTATAACAAAATATTAGATCATTCTAGATCTTGGTGCATGGGTTAACTTGAGATCTAGATCCACTTTTTATGGAATATTTTATTATATTTGTTGGAGGGAAAAAGAATTTGACTTGGGTCCAATCCCTTTATTTGTAAATAATAAATAAATAAATGATTTATTTATTATTTTAAGGAAGTGGTTGAATAATAATCAAATAAATAATGATTTATTTAATTATTTAAGGAAGTGGTTGAAAGATAATTAAATAAATAATGATTTATCTAATTATTTATGGGTGATTTGGTCATATTTAACATGGAATATTATCTAAATAAGGTTTAAATAATTATTCCTATAAAATAATAAGATAATTAAAGGTTTATCTAATTAATTTCTTTGATTTTGGGTTAAACATGACTGGGAATAATAATTAAATTATGGTTTAATTAATTATTCCATGAGGAAAATCAAACAAATATAGGTTTGTTTAATATTTCCTTTTGGGGTTTCCTGTTTTAACATAGTGAAGGCAATTTTACTTAGGGTAAAATTGCTCTTACATGGTGTACTTGGGTCCATCTAATGATAATAGGTTAGATGACCAAAAAATGGTGTAACAGTTGCCACAAAGAATGAGGCCCTGAGGCCCGTTTTTTTTGTAAGTTGGGTAGAACTACATCTTCATCATCATGTCCAAATACATCACCCTGATTGGCGCAGGGAATTGAACTGGTGACTTCACATCAAGGAGAGCCTTAACAGCACACTCGATCACCGTCTATCCAAGACCCCATGGACGAAGTCGTTAGACCCTTTAAAACTAAGTGTATATATATATATATATATATATATATATATATTATCTGACATTTCTTACCATGCCAGTTTAGCTAACTCGCAAGAATGGAAATTTTGCCAAACCAATATAAAAATAAAAGGAAAATGAATTTCAAAGCTGGAAAATGTGGATCATTACACTTTGATGGAAAAATGTACATATCGAGCATCATCTTTTTCCTTTTATATATTTTTTCTCTACAATGTATCATAAGCACATTCTTCTATTTCTTTGTTTCGTTTGTTATCTTCTCTTCCTTCCCACTTCCACACTTCCAAGTAGGAGTGTTCCACAATGTAACATTTCTTCTTATGTCTATAGTATTTTACTTTGTCTTGTATTTCTCATCTATTTCTTATCAGGTTACTCAAACATATATCTCCCCTTACCATCCTTATTAGTCCATGTCGTCATGACAGGGACTCTCAGTAATCGAATTAAGACATTGGCATTAGTTCTTTAGTAAATTAAGCTAAGGTCTTATTTCATGTTTCATGACACATGGCTACTTAGCCTATCAAGTACATGACGCCATTTTTTTTTCCAATAATATTTTTGTTCATCTTATTCTCCTCTTCCCGAGGTCGTTTTTCATTTTTGATATAATTCCCCTGAAATCTTAATATAATTTCTTATATGAAAGGATTTACATGATTCTTATTTTTGCAACCAAAAGTAATTCTAGCATTCATCACTTAGCATTAAATGTTTGGTTTCAAAATGTGTGGTTTCATAATATATACATTAACTCGTCAAGTATGACATACCACGAACCACATCGTTATGTGCACGCTTGACCACCTGTCATGTTTCAATGGTTGTAGACAACCACGAACTAGATGTATGTGCATGCTTGACCACCCATCATGGTTCAATGGATGCACACAACGTTTTTTTAGATGTGATAATGGCTTCATGATGGTCTTTCATAAATTATCACGATAGTGTTGTGTTACAACAGAAGTTTAAGGATGAGGGAAGTCTATCAGTCCAGGTCGAGTGTGAGGCTAGCAATAGGAACATTGAGGAGCATTCATAACATTGTACAGGGAGGCTGATAGTAACCTCTTCGTAGCAAAATAACCAGTAAGCTTTGTAAAAACACAAGTACACTCTGCCATAACGCTCTTACTCACCATCTACCTAGACCTCATGAGTTACTACCTTGCTATCTCTCCATATTTTTATAGAATCTTTATCCAAGCCAAGCTAAATAGTGCATTATCTATAGTTAGTATCAAAGGCAAGCAGTTGAGAAGCTCAATCAAATATCTGAGCCCAACAATGACAGGATGACAATGGCTGACCTTCTGTCAATGAATGATAGACTATCGACAAGGAAAACCATCTATTGGATATAACAATGGGGATACCTGCATATCCAGTATAGAGACAACAAACTAGTGCCACATACGCAACAAATATTCGAGCCGATGATTCTGAAGCAATAGTCGAATCTGATGAAGAAAGAGATTTTAACCATACTACTTCCCAAAGGAGAAATGAAAAACATAATTTTTCTTATCCTTCCTATCCTCGTTCCTGTTGTAACGTGAAATTTTTTCCCTTCATCAACTTGTCCCCTCGCATCCTCATCTAAAAATTTTGAGGCAGATTATTTTCTACACCCATCCTAAGGGCAAGCACCATGCAGGCGTAGGTGGGAAGTGGTAGACAGAATGGCTTGATTTCTATTCTCATGTCTTAGCTTCGATCAACTTTAAAAATGGTAGTAGACATGCATCTCGATCTGATCATTGTCGACAGGTGGTTGGAGGATGGGCCCGTGCAATGTAGTTGTGTGGTGTACTTGTGTACTTACCTAATATTGTTGTTATTTTTATTTTTATTCATTGATAACAACTAAATTTTTTTAATTTACATGTTGTGCTCAGCTAAGATGCTTATAATGAAGTTTTACCTCATTTTTCTCAAAAAAAATTTATTATACATTTCAAAGAGGCTCATTAATCTTAAAGCATCACATAAATGCTTAAATGAATTTGTTATATATTCATGTCTAAATTCCTGATGTTCTTTGTAACTCACTTACAAAGCTTGCGATGATATAAACATTGATGTCATTAAATTGGAGTATTTCAAGAATCATGAATTTAACATAAAAATAAAAACTCATGTCTTTCCTAAATTTCAATCTCTACCTCTCCAATTCCTTGCCCTAATGACAAACTAAATAAAAAATTACATAATTTATATATATATATATATATATATATATATATATATATATATATATATATTTCTAGAGAACTAAGCATAATTATGAAATTATTCCATTTCTTTCTTTGCGTGAAATATGAATATCCTACAATTATTTTTTTATCATCCTCGTTACACATTATATCATCCAGGGAGAACTCGTCTTCCTCCAAAATATCTCCATCTTTCCCATCCCATGGTTAAATTTTCTCAATAACAAGAATAGATTCTAGGGGAAGACTACCTTTACCTCCTCACCCTGAATCCTTCACAAAATCCCTGGAAGAAATTCCAATATGCAAACATTATTTTTTTCATAAATTATGGAAATTAAGTTTTAAGGATATCTCGGATCTCTTAGAAGTGCTTGGAGTTGGAATAGGAGGCTTGATCACATGCATTCAAATTTATTCACCAATATGATTTAAACCAAAACAATCCAACTCCATCGTGGATCTATGAAGCACTGTGACAGATTAAAAACTTGAAGTTGTGAACATCATATTTATTTATTTACAAATATGACTTGATCTAAAATAGTGAAAATTTATTTAAAAAAATAACTATATTAACTTTTGAATGCAGGAAAGCTTAGTTATCACATGTACAATAGTCATGTGGTAGCACAATCATATCATGCTATTTTATCTTCCTTTGATTTCTAGTCCTCTCCAACAACTTTATTAGTAGTTTTAACACCCTGTCACATTTTCTCAATCTGTTACAATGGCGTTCAAAATTATGCCAATTGCGTTCATTTTACCCAGACACTGTTAGCGGGCTCAAGTTGTATGATGCCCTCTGAATAAACCAAGGAATATTATTCTTGGTACTTATCGGCAGCTGAGCTTCAAGCATTGAATCCATCTCACAGACCTCCTTTTCAAGTAGATACCTTTCCCTAGTATCTCTATATACTACAATGGAAATTTGTCTCCCCATTAAGCACTGAAAATCCTCATCATTGACAAAAACACTTTATGAATTATAAAATCCCTCTCAAGACTATTATATTACTATATGTACCTTTATAGCATCTTAATATTTCAATTACATTATGAAGACTAAGTTGAGTTAGATGATTAGCCATATCTTTGAAAAATTCATCCTTCGTTGTTTTTTTCTATTTGGAACGTTCTGGTAAGTGACTTGCATGTGCTTGCCTCAATAGGTACTGGTCTCACTGACATAAAGTGTTGTTTTGGTACATTGACATTAATACAAGCACCATGTCGAATGTTGATTTATTGTTGATATATTATTATCTGGAATCTGTCAAGATCAACAAAACTTTGGATTAGTTTTCACTTCTTGATCATCCAAAGTTTTGTTGATCCTTTGTTCTTGAAAATTTCATTTTTAGATATTGTTGTCTCATAAGAGAACCTAGTTTTCGCTTTACATGTTGCAAGCTGCCTCAAATTTGTGATAGATATGGTTATAAAAATTTCTTTACACAGTAGAAAGCTACCTCAAATTTATTATATATATGGCTATGAACAACCCTTGCCAGAGAGGTCTTTCCCACACCTACCATTCCACAAATGGAGTACATAGACAACGTCATATGTTCTTCCATCCCAAAGACAGATGTTGATATTTTCAAAGGATTTCTTCCAATTTATGGGGGATTCTCAGAGGATTGTTTATTATTTCTGGGCGGATTTCTTCAAGGGGAATTTCTTATGCCTCATCTATGGGATTATCTGGGCCATCCTCTTCTAGGATCACAATTTGTAATGTTTTGAACACATCTTGCACCACCAAATTAATGAGTCCTTCCTCAAATCCCCAATATTTCCAAAGTAAATAAGTTTGTTTTCAACTGTCGAACACCAACTGTCAAATTATAGAATAGGTTTTTGAAACTAAGCTCCCCGCCTTCGCTCAAGGCAGGGACTAGCTACCATATAGCCATCCTTGTTTATATTAAATTTGTAATATTCCCTTTCTTGATCTAGTCAAAGTGGATAGAATCGATCCATGGTACTTACCGTGGTATTTTCTCATGGTATTGACCCATGGTATTGACGCATGGTATTTTTTGTTGGTTTCCAAGAAAAATAATAAAATAAGGTCTCTAGAAAGTCCATGAAGCCTATAAAAGGGGAGAGAAGCTAGGAATTTGGAGCATTATACTATTATCTATTTTATTATGTTTGGGTTGAGAACTTGGCCTGGGAAGTTCTAGCATTGATCCTAAGACGAAAACCCCGCGGTGATGTTTATGTGTTGGATCCATCCGGGATTCACAAGTGGGCTTCAATTTCTTATATTTATCATTGTCAAGCAGTTGTGCATGCCATATGCAGGATTTTATAGTCTGGGCATGTATTTTACTTTCAGTGAATAATAATATAAATAAAATGGCTGCATTTCTTATGTTCTGGTTCTTGATGAAAGATTGTATTAAATGAGAACACTAAGATGTTTTAGATCTATCAAAATTTTTATTATTTGGAATCTTACAGTGGTATCACAGTTATGCATCCTCCCAACCTGAGAGTTTTATGCAAGGAACTTTGGTGAAATTTATTTTTCACCCTAGCCAGCATTTCTCACTTCGGTGATATTTATCACCCTAGTTGGTGTTGGGGTCCTGAGTTTTGATAGATTGGAAAATCAAAAGACAAGGCAACATCAGAACCAATCTTTAGAGTTCCAGAATCTAGTCCTCCTGTTCTCAGAGAGGGATCTCACAAATTTACTTATTTGCAAAGGTTTATCTTGTTTTCTTTGAGTATTGGTTTTAGACTAGTTATTAAGTGCAAGTGTTTGTTTGTTTGTTTGGTTGAAAGACATAGCAGAACATGAAGGTCTAGGAAAGATAGGTAGAAAGGAGAAACAGTTGATTCATTGTGCAATGGAGTCAAGAAGAGGTCATGACAAACTCATCAATGGATATGGGATATCAAAGGGAAAATCTAACTTGGCCATAGGATCCTTTGGTCTTTTGGAATGAGATCGAAATTAATGATTTGGAAAGAGAATTTGAATTCTCAACAAAGGGAATTTGAAAGCATAACTTGAAAAATAAAGAGGTATTTGATAGACAAGGCTAACCATGAATTCTACAAACCACACTTTAAGCAAATAATGACTTCAAAATAACTTTTAAAATGAAATCTAAGATTTAGGAGCACATCCTATTTCCTCAAATATTTTATTTCAAATGACTTAGAAAACATAAAATATTCACTGATAATTGCAGTCATAGAAGAGGGAACACCTAAAAACATCTATGATCACAACTATAAATACCTTCAAAACAATTGTTTAAGCAAGGACAAAGGGCATGATCAAAACAGACGTCCTTGGCTAACTTCAAACAATGGTACTTCAAAGAGAGACTTCAATAACAACTTTTAAGTGGCAGCAGACAAGCAGGGAAAACCATAAATCATGCTGAAACCAACTATTTAAACTATTAGAGAAATAAACAAGCATGAGGACTAAAGAGAGAGATTAAAGACTCTAAAATACCTCAGCAGAAGAAAACATAAAGCAGTGAAGGACAAACAGTTCTAAGGTGCTTCTAGGAGTCATTTCTTAGCCTAAAACTTTCATCCTACTGTAGTGAGAATTTATGGAACAAAATGAAAATAGGAGAAAATATCAAACAGTTTAGAATACTTCACCAACAGCCAAGCTCATGGATCCAATGATAGAACCTTCTCAGGAACAAGCATGCAACAACATCATCAAGCTTCCAAGACTTCAATTTCTTCCTCAACTTTAGAAAGACTATGTATTATTTCAGAGAGTTTTAGTATTACAACTAGTGAACAATCAACCCGTATATCATCTTCTTCAGAAGTATTTATAGAAGAAATGAGGAGGTGGAAAATTTTTTTGGATTGAAGTGTAATAAATTCTACACTAAATACAACTCCTAGCCTTGAAAACCATGCAAGGCATAAGGCAGGAACGCATCGAATTAAAACTCTATTTCATTTACTCTGTTTATGCTTTTTAAGGCTTAATGGGTAAAAAGATTGACTTTAAGGCACTTTCTTATCTTTTCAATAACTTCTGCTGACAGTTAGGATATTTGTTTTTCTTGTAATAATTGTTCCGCTATCTTTGGCCTTAATGTTTCAGACTGATATTTGATCTGGGTATTCCTTTGAGGCAGAGAGTTGCAAGGTGGCAATATAGTAGTTGGGGAATCAATTAGCCCCTTTAATATGGCTCTGAGGTGTTCTGGATCTAATTTTCTGTTTCCTAAACATAGTGATTTATATTTGGATCAATGTTTAGGATTTATTAAACCATAATATTGGTCTTTGACAATGATACGCTTTCATATTTGATGTGACTGTGTATTGCTATTTTGCAGGTGCATAGAGGATTTACTGGAGTTTTTGTTTCAGAAAAAATGATAATCATGACTTATCACTTCCCTGAAAACGTTTAATTGTCCATTTGAAACACTTTAATATGTATCAAAAAGCCACAAGGATCGTCACCCTTGGCCAATAACAGTATAATCACTTGCGGAAAGTTTTAACTTTAACTTCATTAAACCTGCACAAAAACACACAAATATTATTGAAATCCTGCGTTTTATTGGTTTAAATTGCTTTGGAGGGTTTATGGAGGGCTGTTTGAAGCCGTGAGAATGAGAAAATGAAGCAGAAAAAGGGAGAAAAACCTGGCAGAATAGCTAAACAGGTGAAGAATGGAATTTGGGCGCGATATTGAATAAGGGTCATTGGATTAGATCAAAGAACGGAGATCTACGGTTGAGATTATTCAATGTGGTCATTTGGAGGAATGATGGAGGGCAAATAAATTGGTGGTAAGGTTAAATTGGGATTGTCCGATCTCAGAGATCGACGGCTAGGATCTAATTAGAGTTACATTGTGGAGGGAAAAGTGGTATAGCGGAAAACTAGCAGCGGTTTTCATACAGCTTTGAGGTAGTTTTAGATTTTGGCCCAAAAAATGTGATATAGGTCTGCGTTCAACACGTGTCTTTTCAAAACCGCTTATATCACGTAATTTTTTGGTGTTAACATTCAAGAGAAAAAATTACGCGATATTGATTTTGCGATGTTGGATGGGGGGATCCAGATCCAACGGAGTGGATAGAGCGTGATGGATGAAGAGCTGCGAGGTAAAGAGAATGTGGGACCAACGGTGGAGAAAGGCATAATAATTTATAAAAACCAAGGTTTAAACTGATTTACACACATAACATGGTTTCCAATGTAAAAATGTAAAACTTTACATATGGGTAAATACATAGAAAAACAATGAAAATGAGGGGAAAAGAGGGTGTTGGTGGTGGGACCAGAAATACGGAGGAGGAGATCAGCGGATTAAATGAGGATCGTTGATCTGAAAAGATCAACGGTGGATCTTTACTGAAAAGTTTAAACTGCCGGGCTTGTAGAATAAAAAAGAAAGGTCGGGATTGATCTAGACCATTAGAGTTTTGGAATGGATGGTCCAGATTTAATCAGAGATCGCATCGCGGAAGGCAAAAGGGAAAGTGGAGAGTTCCGATGTGATTGCATATTGACCGTCGGATTGGAGGGATGATTGATGGTGGAGATTTAATCGGCAGGTGTGATGGTTGGAGGGCTATGGCAGAGCGCGATTATATCTCAGTCATCGGATCTACGGGAACGAATGGTCGAGATTGGATCGAAGATCACAAAATCAGAGGAGGCAAAGGGATGGCACTTCAGATTTTGCGCGATGCGATTAAGCGCCAGCGGTCAGATCTAGGAGTAGATCGACGGTAAATATTCAATCGGAAGGGTAATGGAGGAGGTTATGGGTGCAATGTGACTTTAGCACTGGCCGTTGAATTTATAAATATCAACGGTGGAGATTGGATCTGGGGTCGAAGAGAGAAAACTCATTGCATTGGAGATTTTTTGGAAGAACAAAGGAAAAAAGTTAATAAAGCTTCGATTTGTGATTTGTGATTAGGCCTTAGTGCTTGGTCACATCTCCAGGTTTTATGCGGAAAAGGGGCATGGGGCTAAAGCCGAAAGGGGGCTTAAGGCCTTATATAAAAATGAAGGTTTTTAGGCCAAAATGAGGGTTTTTCAGAGGTTTTTGAGGGTTCCAATAAGGTTTAAAAAGGAGTTTTAAACCTTATCAAAGGGAATTTATGAAGGGAATGAAGGAAAATGAGGGAAAAGGAAGAATTTTATGAAGAAAAAAGGGGATGAAAATGGTGTTATTAATGGATGGAAGGAGGGGTAAAATGAAGGAAAAAGCGGTTTTTTGAGCATTCTTTCTCCTTGCAAACAACAATTTTTTTAGGTTTATGAGGGAAACAGTAGTGAAGATTAACTAAAAGATTAGTTATCTTCATAAAAATTTTAAATATGATAAGTTTTAAAAGGGAATTATCTCTTGAAGTTTTTAAGAACAAAATTAGCCACTTTTTGGTATAACAGAATTTATCAGTGGCTAACAGTTGGATTTTTATTTTTCAGTAAATTATTTTATTCGGAGACATAAGTGAATGGAAAATCATTTATAAGTCCATGGGTTAAATTTGTGAAAATATTTGAAGGCATGATTAACAAAATCATTTATAGCTTGTATATAGCCTCTTATAAATAAATGTACCCAAGATATTTATTCATGTGTATGGAATATTATAAATGTACCCATGATATTTATTCATGTGTATGGAATATTCATATCTTTCTTGCAAATATGGTCATTGTTTAATGGCTATAAAGTTATTTCTAGACAGGGATCATTCCCAGGTTTCTCATTAGCTAAATATTGAGATCCATTGATGCCAATGTCATCATTTTCTTTTTGGAAATGCCACAAAAATCAACATAATGATATATCAGTCGGTTCTCTGGGCTACAATCATTTTGTGGATCAAAGATGGCAACAACATACAGATCAAAAGCTAGAGCAGAACAATATACCCTTCTCTTGAAAGGTCCATGTTATCCTTCAACAGTCAAAAGATAACTGGAAGGAAGATATAAAAAGTAAGTGTCTCTTTGATCTTGGACCAAAATTGCAGGGTACAAAGTCAAAAGATGTTCTCTTACAGCTAGACACATTAGATATGGCTTTGAGCTTGATAGAGAAATCATAATGGGAAGGGTCAAGTTGGGCCTTGAGGCCATCCATGCTTGCTTTGATACAACCTAGGTGCTTGGAGCATTTTTGTGAAAAGGTTAGACTCACGGTCGCTTCTTGTCTCAGTAAAATCATAGCCTTAACAACACCGCTATTGCCCTAAAATGATGACATCATGAGGAGGACTTTTCGGGTAATGGTAGAATCACTCCAAGGGTTGGACAACACCACCATTCTTACTTTTTTCCAGAAGCGCACAATTTTGGAACGTGTGGAAAAATTCAGATTTGGTATTCTTATGCTGAATCTAGAGTGTGATGATTTAATCCTTCAAATGCTCTAATACTTCTACAATGGAATTACAACGTCTCATCCAAACTTCATCAAAACAGACATGCAAAAGATCATGTCTCTGATCTTAGGAGAATATAGGGTAATCTGCGAACTATTGAGATCCAAATTGTTGGCCATTTGGAGGAAGGAGCTAATTGCATCACCTGCTGCTTATGAACTAGCTGAAGGGTTGATCAAACAGAGCATCAAACTACTTAGAAAGAAGTTAACCAAGGAGGAACTAACAAAGATTTGTGGAGATAGCAAGAATGAACTAAGGAGGGAAGGCTTATGCTTTGTATGCAAGGGAGTTTGGGCACTTGACCATTCATGTCTAGATAATAAGGAGGCGACAAGGATAGAAAAATTAGAGACTTCTTTAGATCATGGGGATTCATCCATAGATGGGTTCACTGGTTTTCAGGAGAGGACCTATGAAGGATCTGAGCAGTCAAGTAGAAATGGTGAGCATCAACAACATGCACTTCAGAGAAACTTGTAGGACAAGATGAGCAGTCAGCTTGACAAAGTACATGACGAAAGGAAAGATGCAATTCCTCCTAATGATGTGGTAGTTGAATCTATAAATACAACGAAGGACATCCATAAAGAGTATGGACAATCAGGTATAGAAAAAATTCCACTAGTACATCCATGTTTGACAACCAAAGAGGATGGACAACTGATCCTCACATGTGAAGAGGTCCAAGATGAATACACCCGAGGAGAATCAAAGGAGGAGCCAGACGTAATAAATCAATATGATAAGCATGATCATGCAGGGCAACAGGAAAAATACAGTATGCATGATGAGTATGATCATGAGGAGAAACATGACAAACATAATGTGAAAAATGGACCATTCGTAGAGAGTTGGTCAAAAGCTCAAGTTGAAGATGTGGTCATTGGGCATCGAGTGCAAACAGATACAGACAGTCAACACGGCACTAGAATTTCCAGTCGAAGGTTTTTGAGAAAGGATCAAGCATTTCAAGACAAATCTTATGTTGTTGAAGCAGAAAGTCTGGACAGTCCGAGACAGTACCTTACAGGAGAATAGAAAAATTGAGGAACTCATAGGGGTATGTGCCAAATCAAAGACCAAGTTGTCTAGTGTTAAGGAACGACTCAAATCCCTCATAAGGCAGCAAGAGGAGTACGATTGGGAGTTCCAGAGTAGCCCTCTACAGGAATACATAGATAAAGCTTGTAACGCCAACAACCCACCTTTATACATTGGGAAGAGCAGGGCAGAGTTCTCCATATACATCATGTTGGGTAACCAAGTAGAGCATCATGAATCGAGCATCGAACAACATCAACATAGTAGATTTGCAGATATTCATTCTTTCCCAAGTATGGATTGGCGAGAGATTATGAGTTGGTATTCTATTGATGGGTTGATTATATGGAGGATATCCATAGCCAAGGGAAAATTACATCTTGAACCACTTGGTGCAGACAACGATGGAGATTTGAAATGGTACCACAACCCACAGGTCCTAGGATTTAGGTGGTATTGGGATCCAGGAGCATCCATTGAGGAAAGGATTCATCAGAGGATTGTTTGGGATCCAGGTATTGAAGGATCCATTCAGGACCATTCAACATGGAGGGCACATCAGATTGTATGGGATCCTAGTATCAATGTACAAATGCTTCTGTTGTGGATAAAAGTGGATCACTTGAGGACAAGCAATCTTTGGGCAGGAGAATTTGTAATATTCCCTTTCTTGATCTAGTCAAAGTGGATAGAATCGATCCATGGTACTTACCGTGGTATTTTCTCATGGTATTGACCCATGGTATCTGTTGTTGGTTTCCGAGAAAAATAATAAAATAAGGTCTCTAGAAAGTCCATGAAGCCTATAAAAGGGGAGAGAAGCTAGGCATTTGGAGCATTCTCGTATTATCTATTTTATTATGTTTGGGTTGAGAACCTGCCCTGGCCAGTTCTAGCATTGATCCAGGGACGAAAACCCCGTGGTGATGTTTATGTGGTGGATCCATCCAGGATTCACAAGTCGGCTTCAGTTTCTTATATTTTTCATCGTCAAGCAGCTGTGCATGCTATTTGCAGGATTTTATAGTGTGGGCATGTATTTACTTTCAATGAATAATAATATAAATAAAATGGCTGCATTTCTCGTGTTCTGGTTCTTGATGAAAGATTGTATTAAATGAGAACACTAAGATGTTTTAGATCTATCAAAATTTTTATTATTTGGAATCTTACAAAATTTTAAGTATATGTTGAATGTGTCCATATCAAATTTGAAGCATATATTGAATGTGTTTAACGAAATCCATTAATTTAGTTTTTTTTTTTTTGTAAATTTAGCAGTACCTTACTATTTTCTATTTATAAAAAAAAAAGCCTGTTGCAACAGATAAAAACTTGATGGCCTCAACTTGCCCGAAGAAAACTAGGTCTGTTGGTCATCTTAAAGAGTTAAATGCCATCCAGTATTGGAAAATTTTCAGCCCTCTAGTAGCTGCTATGTCAATTCTACTATTCCTAACAAAGTCTAACTGTAAATAGTAAATGCTATCCGCAAAATACATTAGAATACTAAAGAAATATTTAGTCAGTCATCCAAGGATTCAACAGGTGTCGAGTCTTTAACACTGGAGCCCGACATATCCACTTGATGCATTGTTTGTAACTATCGCTCAATTCTTCCAAGATGAGTTGTAGCATGATGTTGTGAAACACGTATCTCCTGAATCTCCCTTTTAATTTACCGCATAACTGAAACCACTTGGGGATCTCCTCCCATTTCCTGTAAGCTCATAACATCCTTGGCCAACACATATTTGAGTGTCCAGTGAGTGTGAATGGACTAATGAAAAAGAGATAGTCTCCTTCTTGTATTCCCGGGGTCCTTAATGAAGTCCATATTTTCTTCCTATTTGTCTATTTCCTCTTCTTTGTTGTTACAATCTCTCTCCCAACGCTGAATAAGATTTCAGACTTGTGGAGGATTACTTGTAGAGTAAACATCAAAAAACTTTTCCATAACCTCTTATTTTTATTTTTTGCCTCGCTTGCTAGACCCAACAGTGGGCTTTGGAAGTTTTTGTTTCCCTTTTTCCTTGACTTGGTGGTTGGAAGGTTGTCCTTTGTTTGTATTCCAAAGTACAAACACCTGACTGTTCTGTTGCAAATTCTCGGACAGAGACTCAGCAACACCTGTTTTTATTTTAAAAAAGCCTGTATATGACAAGAAAAAGTCAATAACGATTTGCATGCAACAGTAAATAGGGCCCACAGTTACCTTCGTTACAATCATTACCCAATAATTCAGTTATATATGTTACTTATTTATATTAAATTTAAAAAATATGTTAAATGTGTTTATATCAAATTTGAAGTATATTGAATGTGTTTAATGATTAAAAACATTTAGATGTTGTTGTAAACTTTTAATAATCAAGTTTCTTTGATTTACGAACAAAAATTTCTCATATACACTAATTTAATGTGTAAATTAAATATGAATAAAAATAAATTATTATTAAGGTTTATATTCCCTTAAAACAAGTGACCCATGCTCCTTGACCGTCAATTTTGGGGCAACTCGAATCTCAAAAATCTGAGAGCAAAGTTAACCCTTAAGTTTGGGGCATATTCGTGGGATGGCCTCCCCAAAAACATTAATCAAATAAAACTGAGTAGACTGTTCCTCTCTAGTGAGGATTATTGAAAGTTAAATCGGCTGATCTGTGCTCAATCGATAAATATGTGCAAAGATTTAAATAATTTTTTAAATTAATGAAAAAACTGAATACAATTTAGAAAATACAAAATTATATTTATATTTTTATATTTTGAGAATAGTGTTATATTCAGAAAATTTAAAAACAAAATCATTTAAACTTTGTAGCAGAATGCAATTTAAACAACACAAAGTTAAATCAAGAATAATGTCACATTGAGGAAATTTAAAGACAAAATCATTTAAAATGTATATCTGAATGTAATTTAAGCACTTCAAAATTATATATATAGGATAAGGAGTTGTCTATAGAAGTAACAGAATAGTTAAGACTATAGTTTTTTGCTGGAATTTGTTAACAAAAATTTCAAAAAATCCAGTTGGAGTCTTTAAATTGCATTTTTTATTTTGGAAATAGATTCAGCATTATAAAAAACTCTTATAGCACCCAACATACTAAATAGTTAAAATTAGTGGGTTTTTTCCTTTTCGACACCCAATTTTGGCATCTATTTGTGTTCAAAATATTCTTTATTGTTTAATTTGTTGCATAGAAAGACTTAGAGTATGTCAAAAAATGAAGGGTCATACTTCTAGGGTAGAACATGGCTTTTCATTATTCCATGGCTCCCATGATTTTTTGCTACAAATATGGTGGTTACAACAATGCTTATTTGGGTGAGACTTCCAAACCTCCCTCTTGCTTTATGGCTCAAGTCCTAGAGGATATTAGAAATAATTTGGGATAATTTAAAAAGATGGAACTAGAAAGAATAGAAAAAAGGTCTATTCTATTTTGCCATAATCTATGTTGAGATAGATCTTAGAAAAGGTTTAGTTGACCACATCCAACTGAATCATAAAAATTTCCAATGGACCCAAGTATCATATTATGAGAACAAAACTTTCAAATGCTGGACATGTTTTCAAATAGGTCACTTGCAGAGCTCATGCCCTCACAAAAAAAAAAAAAAATCTAAAAAAAAAAAGTGGTCGGTCCATAAGCCAAAAGGATGGCATGTATTAGAAACTTACCTTACACGAGAAGAAGGAAATATGGAAATTCAAACAAGCAAAACATATGTGGATTTTCACGCACAACATGGTAACCACATAAAAGAGGGTACTTTGAAAAGGTCTGAAAGTGTAGCCCAAAATGAGATGGGCACCATCTCTATAGAGATGCAGGTACTTGATGGGTCGGGTGCCCAAAATGAGCACATGTATATGAGAGTTTGGATTCTAAACAAGAACCCACACCACATCATGAGGAGTATATCTGTAATTGATTCTTGTTAAACTAAACTCAAAAGGTTGACAAAAAGTGCAAGAAAAAGAAAGGCAAAAAAGAAAAGTTAAATGATTATTTCCACATTTTCTTTTTGTATGTTCTCTTTATTAGAGTCTTCTCTATAATTTTTCTCTTGTTTTCTAAATAATAATATTATGGGTGTCTTTTTCTCTGAAAAAGATTTATAGTTTAACATTAAAGTATTTTTTTGGTTATTATGTCGATAGGTCTGTTTATTTTGAAATAGGGCTTTGAGAGATTTAATTTAATTATCAATAGATTTAATTTAATTATCAATAATTATGAGGATAGTAGGATTTAACATGATATTCTATAATATTCATAATAGTATACACAAATCTATGGTTCATATCTATATCTCAAGTAGTTATGCCCTCTTTTTTTAGAATTAAATTGATCAAATTAAAGGAAATATAACAAGTGTCATAATAAGTGAGTTATGGCCTTTTGCACATGTGGTATTGGTCCATGGTAGTATAACAAAGCCATATACAATGATGTACGTGTTTAGTTAGTTTTATGATAATTTTTTTATTTTAGCAACTTGAAATGTATAATGAAGTAAGTGTTTTGATACTTATTATGGACTCATATACATCTTCTAATTAAGTTATATATTTTTAAATACCACATTTTAGTTAAACACAAAATGAATTACACATCTCCTTCTCCTTTATACTTCACTATAATATCAATAGTTTTTATTTTATTTTGTAAAACCTATATTTAATTATAAAATGTCTGCCTACACTATTTTATCCAAATAGAAATGATGAGAAATTAAATTTCTCAAATTGTTCATCTATGTTACTTATCTATAATATAATTGAAGTATGTGCTGGTGGCTTTAATGATTAAGCACATGTGCATGATAAGATATTCACATCCACAAATTATTGGAGTAAATCTTGGCAAGGCCCAAGATCAAACCTAGTACTGCCACTATAACACCAACCTCCCAAAGATGTCCCCTAAAGATATCACACCTTTGTAGATTTTAACCCCGAAATAATCACTAAAAGTCAAATTAAGTTAACTCACAAACAAAAGAAACTCATATACATCAATTTGAACTCTCAATTGTAAACTTAAAAATAAATTATCATTATTATTATTATTATTTATAATCCTTTTGATAAAATTTCAATAAACATTATAAAAATTAAGATAACCCTATATCTTCCATCCTTAGCCCATACATCTAGCACATGTTCGTAGACCTTTGAAACAACTGGCATGTGTCCCAAATTTAACCCTTAATTTTGGGCATATCACTCTATCCAAGGAAGAAATTTGAAGAGAATAATTATATTTCAATTTGAAGGGTTAATATCATTTTAACTTTTCAAAATTGAAAAATTAAAATAAATTATTATTTTTATATTAAAATGAAAAATAATTTAAAATTTCATGTATACCTTACACATCATACCTTCTAGTGTGTGAAGTTGTGAAGACTTCAAATGAATAAAATAACTTTAGACCAAAAATATAAATTCATTTGAGCAAATACACATACATGGCGATGGTTCACTACCATCAAAATGTATATGAGAATCATATGGAGAGAATTTAATAAGACCATTTATGTGTAATCTATATAGGAATCATATGGAGAAAAATTAATAAGAATATTTATTAACTTTACGACTACCTCTCATGGAAATGGCCATACATGAATGACTTACTTAACGCAATTGAATCCCAAAAATGATATCTAAGACTATTTATATGTAGTCTATATAGAAGTCATATGGAGAGAATTCCATTGGAACATTTACTTACTATCTATATAGGAATCATGTGAAGGGAATTCAGTATGATCATTTAGTTTTTCATCTCCTCCATGCCATTTCTCACATACAACAACACTATTCTACAATGAGAATATTCTTTCTTCTTTCTTATATGGTAATTGGTCCAATTGTTTAAATAATTACGATGAGATTTTTAAAGGAAAAAAAAATATATAGTACAGTTTTACAAATATCACTTAAATGTTCAATCAAGAAGAAAAAAATAGTATTTAAAACCTCTAAAAACAGATTTTTTTCATAAAAGAAATATATCTTACTATGATATTTTGACATAATAAATATAAGAATAATGATGAGACCACTTGTGCATATTGATGTAGAATACCATATGGAGAAAAAACGTAGAAACAACAATACTTATTTCCCTACATTGAATCAACAATTGTCATGTTTTCATATTATATAGGAATAAAGATGACATGTAAGTACTACTCATAAATCCTAGTAAGTGGAACAAGCAATAAATGCAAGTGAGAAAAGAAGGTAGTAAATACAAGCAAGTGGAAGAAGTATTAAATACAAGCAAGGAAAGAAGGAAGTGAATGCAAAGTGGAGTATTTAGAAAGAAGATCCACAAGTCGAGCCATGAAATATTTCTAGGTATCATTTGTAAATCCAAGCAACTGAGGGATGGGGAGATGATTTGAATTGGAATTGTTCGAGCCATGAAACTTTGGTAAGTATCTTTTGTGGATCCAAGTAGCAAGAGGATGGGAGCTGATTCAAATTGAAATTGTTTCTCTTCATGAATAACAAAAAGATTCACAACAACTAGAGTTTTTTATCTTCAATTCCACTACTAAGATGCAATTTAAATAAATATTTGATATATACATACATGGCCTTCATATTAATAGGATTCTATTGTATAAAAATGATGACATTTTTTGTCTGAATTATCATAATATGGAGAAAATTTGTTAACATTATTATTTTTTTAATTGTGGAGGGCATATATGAAAATAGTTTATTAAGAAAAAAACCATATGACAATTATAATATATTATGAAAAGTTTATTTATCTTTCAATTAAAAAATTTTACATTAATTTTCATTCCAGATTTGATAAGTAACTTTTTATTTAAATTTATTGGAAAATAATTTTATACCTTTCTATGAAGAGACAGAATATTCTCAAACTACTTCTTCTTGGCTAAGATCACATGTCCATCTATTGTAAGCAAACAAGTTAGGAATAAAAACCAGAGGCATATGGCAGGAGTGGAAGCATTCTCACTTATGTACCACCAATAGGTAATTCCAGGTGAAGTGGTTTTCCTTGAATAACTTTAAAAAGTCATCTTGCATTCCCACTTGTGGATCACCAACAGGTAATTCCAAGTGGAGTCATTTTCCTTGAATAACAATATTGAGTCAAATTTCATTTGCGTATAGAAACCAATAATGATTGTATGTTGATATGACAACTAAATTATGATATATTTTCCCACTTGCTAAAAAACCACTCTAAAAATATCATGGTAAAATAACCTCTTTAACAACATTAACAAATAAAACTGAGTATAGTGTTCCTTTCTGTGAAGATTATTCCGACATAAATTGGCTAAGTTGTGCTTAAGCAGTAGATCAATGGGAGGATTATTCAAAGATACAATTGGTAACATAAATCAGTTGAATTGTGCTTAAGTAGTAAAACTGTGGGAGGATTATTCAAAGATAAAATTGGTTGAGCTAAATTTGTGGGAGTTTTTTTTTATCATTGATTAGAGGTAAAACATTTAGTTAACTTTGTCGAATTCATATTGAAAATTGTGAATGGCTCATGTACATATACCATAAAATTATAACAGTTGAGACATGTATCGTTCAATATTATTAGTCCCTACTTTGCAATACTACAACAATCGCTTGGTCGTTGACTGGAAATTACACCATTTTTTGACCAATTTGTTTTCCCCTCCTTATGAAATTTTAACGAAAGTTTAAAAAGAATTATGTTCACAGTATGCATTTGATGCAGGAGCATTCTTCGAAACTTATAAGACCCATGAGTATTATTTCACATTTACTAAAGGGAGTGGGTTCCCTTAATCATTTTATTTATTTTCCTAAGTTTAGTTGAGATTGAGAAGATTTCATTAGTTGTAGATATCTTAGAGATAGTTGAGTAATCCTAGGAGGAGTGAGAATTTGAGGGATTTAAAAGTATAATTTAGGATTTTGTTGAGAAAAGAGTGGAGCTGAAAAGATACTTTAGGATAAGGTGAGAGATTTTTGGATCTGAACCAAATTGGTTCATGAATCTGTATTTGTATAAATTGTGACCTTTTTAATAATTGAAGAGAGAGCTATAGGTTAGAAAGTAGAGGAAGTCAAACAACATGTAATATCAAGCTTTGAAGAGAGAATTCTGGCTCATATGAGTGCGTTGTAATTTGAATTTGAAATTAAGTGAAAGCTGGTGTTTTTTGTGTGAATTTCTATCATTTATATCCGAACTATAGTTTTTATTAGTCCATGAGACTATGTGGTTTGGAGAGTTCCAATACTCATTTCTTTTGTTGTGTACAAGTTTGAATTTGTGTTTGCTAAATTTTAACCATTGATCATAGAATGGATTGATGATGATCCATTAATAAAAACGTGGTTATTAAATTGATTCAAGAACGCATTTCGTAGAGGTGGAATAGATGGACATATCCATTCACAGCTTATAATGTGTGGAAATCTGTTTGAGACTTACATTAAAATAAATCTGCGTCAAGCCATATGTTGATTAATTTATGTGGGAATATGTATGTGTGATGGTATTGAAGTCCTGAATCAAGAGTGGAGCATACGACTAAATATAGTAGACTTCAAAATCATAAGTGGTATAAGGTATGTTTTCAAACCCACATATGGTATATCATAAGACATTATTCCAGTAAGAGGTATTTCTATAATGGATGCGATCAAATAAGAAGGCAACACGTAGAAATCTGACTATAGGGTAAAACCACGAATATCGAAAATGTTTAAAGAGTTAAATATTTTGATTTTTGAAATGTGAGATCCATCCGATCTAAAAATATTAAGTTGAATGGTGGAGATTAAAAGATAGGAGGATAGAGGAGCGCTAGGTCGATTTTGTTCTGGCCTCGAAAACAGAGTTTTTTTACACTGTCTCTTCTGCAGAATTCTCAACTGTGTTCGTGGGTTCGATCTCAATAAAATTCACAGCCTCCTAAGAGGCTTCCACCTATTATTCCTTCAGATTGAATCCAATAGAGGCGACATCATATTTTTGGAAGACTTAGCTTTGTTGTGTCAATTGAATATATAGATTCTTTTGTTTCCACATTAAATTAAAATATGAAATGATTTTGGTGCACCATTTAAAAGTGGAATTTATGTCAGCAGTGTGGCTATAAAACACAAGCCCACAAATTGGGAAAAACGCAGTTTTGCTGCGTCAATTTTTGGTATCAGAGCTAGACTAGTGCTCTATGGAATTGATCGAAAATTTGAATTGTATTCAAAGAATGTATATGATTTGCATTGTAATGGATTCTGAGATATTGCAAGTAATGAGAACTTCAGCATTTCATCAAAGACATATTTTGGAAAAGATTTGGAAAAGAAAGAATCAGGTAGAGGTTGTGCAGGTTTTAAGACTTCAATGATATATGTATAGGAGTGCAAAGTAACAACAGAAGTTTCAGCTAAGTAGTTGTGACAAAGAAGTGAATGGATAAATTGCAGCAGAAATGTTATAAGGAAATAAAATGAATATGGATGTACTCAACAAGAAAAGAAATTTAGTTGACAGAAGAAGTGAAGTAAAGAAAGAAAAAAGTAAAGCAGCATGTGTATTGTCTAAGCCAATGGAAGCTCAAAGAGATAAATCATTTAAATATCTCTCAGGTATGAGTTATATTTCAATGTTTGGTTCCATTTGAATTTTTTTTATGAGGAAGAGAATGATAGTAGCAACACACAATATTAGATTGTGTAAAGAGAGAGAAGAGTTGAGTTAGTGGAAGTGAACCTAAATATTCCAAAAAAAGGTTGGACAGGGAGAGAAACTAAAGTGTTAGAAAGAGAAGGTGAGTGGAGGATATAAGCCTAGAGAGAGCAGAAGAGAGTGCTCAAGAGGTTCCAGAGATAGAGAACCAGTGCTTGCCAAAATACCAAGTCCAGAGAGGGAATTGGTGAGTTAAGCGGCAGCAAGGAGGACTTGTTGTTGCAGAGGATTAGTGAAACTCATAGTGAATGAGGATCTCATAGAGATGAAGGAGAAAGTGATTGTTGATAGTCATAATAAGAGTTCAGAGAGAAGCCACGACAAAAGAAAGGAAAGGAAATGAGTAAAGAGGTATTTGACATAGAAATTTCATAATTAAAATCAAGTATGGATGCAATAATAATGCTGCTAAAAAGGTGTGAGAAGAGTCAAAATTATGGTTGGACTATGAAAAGGATGAAGATAAAGTGGAAGTTGTTGCAAAAGCAGATAAAGAGGAGAATGTATATCAGATTAAGATAGGAACTCAAAGCAGCTGAGTTAGAGATGTAAGATGACTATTATAGACCTGAGCAAGAAGATTACCATGTTGAGGAAGGAATCATTGATGAATTTTTGAACTGTTGGACAAGTTCGGATCAGCAGAGAGATGTGATGATTGAGACATCAAAGAAAAAGGAGTCTAGTATTTTTGACACTGATGATTTGTGTATGTATGCAGGTGATGAACAATATTTACAAGATATGTTTATGTAGGCTACTGAAGAAATGAAGATGTTAGAAGAGATGGTTATAATGGAATAGTTATTGATTGAACATGTGTTCAAAGACACTAAAGATGGACAATTGTTTAAGCCTACTAGGAAATTTGAAGACGATGAATTTAGTAAGACTTGGAAAATAGATGGCAGAGAGTCTGAAGACAAAAGGAAATTGTAGATTCCAAAAGAAGAAGAGAGGTATGAAGATGGCCTTATAACAGGATCAAATAAGAGTCTATGTACAAGGAAAACACTTGAGGTAATGGGATTGTCTCTTCCATTTTTATTCAAAAATTATGAATCTATATTGATAGTTAATGGACAAGAAATTGTCTTGAAAGGATATAGTGGAACATTAGTGGAATGGACTCTTACTAAATATTTTACTATGTAAGATAGTAGAAGAGATATATATAAAGAGAATTCAGTCCAAGGAGGTATAGCTAGTCCAGAAAAGGCTATGAAGAGGAGAGGAAAATAAGGCAACCAAGAACTTAAGAATACTCTGGCAGAAGTTGGTGCATAACAGAGATTTGAAGACAGTGTTACTTGTACAACTTGAAAAAAGAGTGAAGGTGCATGTAATCAACAAACTGGAGAAAGGCAGATAATCTCAGAAGATGAAGACAAGGAAGCTTTCATGAACTATGTTTTTATAATGAACAACAAAAGGTTTCAATGGAAAATGATATTCATGGTGTTGACAATAATTTTTATTGTAAAAGAAACTTTATCATGGAAGGAAAAATCGGTTCCATATGATTTTGTTTCATTCAAAGAAACAAAGAGAATTAGATATTAGCATATTCTGATTGAAAAGGAAGAGGCATGGAAAAGACAATTTAGTGGCTTATAGATTTGTAAGGGAGAATACGGAAGAATGAAAAGAATTATGAAAGGAAGGAAGAATAAAGAAAAGAGCAGAGAATGGAATTTTGAAATTAGACAGCATTCAGAGCAAAGTGAAGACAAAGAAGATTTTTTTCAAGATAAGACAATATGAAGGAGAATATGACAAGTTTGACATGTCATATGTGCATCAAGAAGATGACAAATCAGAAAAATTATGGAACAGAGTTAGTGGAAAATATAACGCATTTTCTGATTTTGAATTATTAATTGTTGAATGTGTTTTCCATGATGAAGGAAAAACTTCTTTTGGAGATATGTTTGTTCGTGAAAATATAAAGGAGTATCCAAAATCTATAATTACAGAAAATCAGTTTTCCTTATGGAAACAAGAAGATGATAGTAAGCAACTAGTTGATTCAAAAGTTTGGGATGAAGGAAGGAGAGTTGGCATAGCTCTTAAGAAAGTCAAGGAAAGATGGAAGGATATAAAAGGCAACATAAAGAAATTGATTTGTAGACAGAAGAGAATGATGGTGATCAGGTCAAAAATCACAATGTACAATCGGGTACAGGGCAAAAATAAATACATAAATTTGGAACTCAATTTTATTAATATGATGATGAGACATCAACAGGCAAAGGAGCATAAATTTATATTGTTTGAGAAGCTTTTTATGCAGGATATCAACATCCAAAAATTATGCAGAAGAGATACTCATGACCACAGAGTAAAAGGACATCCACAATATAGATTTTGGCATCCAGGAGAAAGAGAGAAGGTTGTAAATGCACTTACTATTGAAAGAGGACAGACAGCCAGTTGGAAGATGAAATTTGATGAGGTTTACAACAGAAGCGGTTGGGTGACTCATGAATAGGAGTCCATGAATTTTTTCAACCTGGGGAGTCTAATGCAGGAGCATTCTTTGAAATTTATAAGACCCATGAGTCTTATTTCACAATTACTAAAGGGATTGGGTTCCTTTAATCATTTTATTTAGCTTCCTAAGTTTAGTTGAGGTTGAGGAAATTTAATTATAAATTGATTTATGGATAAAATGTCATTATTTGTAGAGATATTAGAGACAGTTGAGTAATCCTAGGGGGAGTGAGGATTTGAGGGATTTAAAAGTATAATTTAGGATTTTTTTGAGAAAAGAGTGGAGCTAAAAAGATACTTTAGGAGAAGGTGAGAGATTTCTAGATCTGAACCAAATTGGTTCATGAATCTGTATTTGTATAAATTATGACCTTTTTAATAATTGAAGAGAGAGATGGAGGTTAGAAATTAGAGGAAGCAGACAACATGTCATATCAAGCTTTGAAGAGAGAAGTTTGGCTCATATGAGTGTATTGTAATTTGAATTTGAAATTAAGTGAAATCTGGTGTTCTATGTGTGACTTTCTGCCATTTATATCTGAACTGTAATTTTCATTAATCCATGAGACTATGTGGTTTCGAGAGTTCGAATACCCATTTCTTTTATTGTGTATAAGTTTGAATTTGTGTGAATTTGCATTTGCTAAATGTCAACAATCGATCACATAATGGATCGATGATGATCCATTAATAAAAATGTGGTTATTAAATTGATTCCAGAATGCATTTTGCAAAGGTTGAATGTGTTATTGCCTAAATCCACCTTAGGCTGAAGGAAGGCGGGATTCAAGGTAACACCAAACCACGCTCAGTCTGGTAGCTAGCCCTACCAGAACAGGAGAGGGCTCTCTCCGGGTCAATCTCAGGAAAAATGTATCAGTAGGGCTTGAGATGACTGAAATGAGTGATAATTTTAGGCTAGGTATATGAATCAAGGAGTTTGGAATGAATTTTAGGGGTTTTTATTGGAAAAAGGGAAAGGCAGTTTTGGGCTTGGGGATGAGGCCAATTTCTTGCAGAGTTCGAGTTGGGGCAGGAAAGGCAATGGCTTTGATGTCTTAGATTAAATGAACGGATGGAAAAGATTGTTGAGGAGCTGAAAAGGGCAAGAGGGTGCAAGGATCCTCTTCAAACTGATGAAAACATATAAAACTAAACAAAAGTTTAAGGCAGAGCACCAGCAAACTAATGAATTCTATCTTAGTTACTCATTTGTTTAATTCAGAAGCAAAGAGAAGGGAAATGGCATACATATAACATTAATGAAACTTACAGATACATGGATAAAAACATCATCAAAACTCAAAGCCACAAGGATCCCAACAAGTGTTGCAAAACCCTGGTCTTTCCTTTGCCAAAAATGCTAAAATGAATATTACAATGAGGTGCCAAACTATTCCCAAGAGTCCAACCTCTGAAAATGATTGAGAAAATACATAATATAGGCCATCCTAACCCCTTCCCATGCCTCTAGGGGTCGAGCTCATCCTTCTAGGAGGTGTTTCAACCAATTCTAAACAAGGAACTGAAATCTAGGCAATCAAACAACTTGCCTCTATATGGAAGGAAACCGATTCATTCATTTAATTTTCACTTTTTAGTGAATGAATATTCTAGAACAAGTAAATGTGAGCCAAAAATACATCAGAGTCATCAAATTACATCAAGATAGAACAAGAGTTACATCAAAAAGTGAAACTAGTCAAAATTGGGTGAAATTCTGAGCTGAAGAGTCAAAATGAGGCCAAATTTCTCTATGCACCGCGTCGCGCCCAAAAACTCAATGTGTCGCGCCACTTTGAGCCTATTTTTGGGGCACTTCCTGAAGTCCAAATCGAGCTCATGATAGCTCGTTGGAAAGCCCTATCTGTCTGCTATCCAACCCAAGTGGAATTTGTGGATTTAGATGTCATTTGCCCCTCCAAAACTGCAATCTACCAAGACTTGTTCCTGCTGGTGCAAAAAGTGGCAGAAAGGCCATTTTCAAGGTGTTTTTGGCCCTTTAGGCAGCCCAGAATTTGATGAAATGCTTCGGCCATTCCTGAACATACATAATATATCATAAAAAACCCAAAAATGCAAATTTTTCCTCCAGAAGATCTCCCAAACGTAAGCGTGCGTCAAATGGCGCGACGCGTCGGGCGGAAAAACCTGTTTTGTGACCAAAAATTCAAAAATGACAAAATTTTCTCCAAATTCCTTGAAATTTGGGCTGGAGGTCCATAATCAAGTACCATGCTCAGCCAAAGAAGCTTCAGCCAAGATTTGGAGTCTATCCTCCCTTTTGCACAGTTTTAGTTCCTGGTGCATGCAGTTCAGTGGTGAAAACATTGTCTCGGTCATATGAGCTGTCTGTGTCTGTCTCCATGGTGTTGAAAGTATATGTCAAGTGAATGTTTGACCTGTATGAGATGGAAAAAAACAATTTGATGTATTTGCCTCCGATTTCCAAATGTGTGCCAAAGGGAAGGGACTGTGGTAAAAATGGAGCAGTGGGAACAATGAAGTCTTGCCAAGTGGTAGTTTTCCCTTTGAGGATTTGAAAAAATTTGGAATAGGGGACAACCACTTGAATTTTGGAGTAACTTTGGATTTTGGGTATTTTTAACAAGTGAGATGGAAAGAGGGAATGAAGGTGAAATGATATGACTTGGGATGGAGAAATAAGGTACGAGATGATATGAGTGGTTTGGAATATAAGGGAATAGGGATTAACAGTGATGATATGATTACAGTGAAAGGAAGGGATGAAAAAAATGGGAAATGAACAAATTTGGCACCACAATCACTTTAAAACACCAATTATAAAACCTTAAGGGAACAATTTCTAACAAGTGAATAGGGTTTATAACTTGACATTCAAATTCTCATATTCCCTTTCCAAACGAAACCAAACGCCGGCATAATAGAATTTCAAAACCTCAAAAACTTATTTGAAACATAGAATATTGAGTCAATTTTGAGTTTTCATGAAGCAAAGGCAAAAATTAGGTGTTCTGGCCCAATGCGCCGCGCACCAACCCAATGCGCCGCGCCATAAATAGTGCATTTTGCAGGAGGCGTTTTGAGGCCTTCCCGGTGTCCAAATTGGGCGCATGATAGCTCGTTGGAAATATATTTGAGTATAATTTCCATCCCAAGTATAATTTTTCAATTTTGAGTTCATTTACCATGTCAAAAATCAAATCTCCCAAGACTGGTCAAAATGAGCAAAATGAGGCTGCCTCAAGGTAGAGTGCTGTTGCATTAAACTTTTGAAGGTTTTACTCAACTCCAAATTGAGCTCATGATAGCTCATTGGAAATATATTTTTGTCTAGTTATCATTTAAATTATCATGGAAGTCATTTTTCCAGCCAAGGTAGGAGAAATATTGATTTTTCCAAGGTCACTTCAGAGGTTCATTCAATTCGCCTGAGGCAACTGTATTTTTTTCATTTCTCTAAAACCGTGACACCGGTGTAAAACATGAAGGAGGTTTTTCTTTCCTGGACTATTTTGGACAAAAACCTCTCTCAGTCTTCGAAAATTCATCTTTTATTACTCATAAAAACCTTTTGAGTGAAACCTATCCCGATGTGTGGAACAAGGGATTTGTCGAAATGAAGCGAAATGAAGGGGATAAGGGGCTTATAAATTCTTGAGAAAATTTTGGGAAGTAGGGAGGGATGTTAGGAAATAGGGGAAAGTTTAATTTCAGAGATTGAGTGAGGGTAAGGGGTCCAAAAGGGAAAAACACAGGCCTAGCCTAGAAAATTGCCAAGTTGTAGCAAGAAACTAGGGTTTGTGAAAAAATGAGGAATTTGGGAGATCTCAGTGATGGGGAGTGTTTAATAAGGTACATTATGGATAGGGGAATGTATATGAACATCAGGATACAAGTTTTGTTGATGATTTTACCATCCAAGAGAAATTACCTCCAAAACCCTAAGAGAGGGAAATGGACCTTATCTAGGCACAACTGAAGCATGAAAAAGGTGTACAATGACCCAGTGGAACCTGACATGATGATGAAAACCCTCTGAATGATGGTACACTCAGCTAAATGGTGACATGGACCGACATTTGGACAACTTTGAAAGGAGTAAAAGCAAACCCTAGACCTAGTACCCAGTGACCAAATTTTGCTTGAAGGCTCACTGAAATGACAAAATTTGACCTTGAAACCTTAAGATCACTTTGTAAGAGCATGTTTGATCACTGGAGGAAGGCTGCAAAGGCTGAAACTAACATTGGCTCCAATGGGGATGGTAGCTCCTGGGAGGTGCCAAGAACTACTAATCTCTGGGAGAGATAGACAGTGCCTTCATCCATTGGGCAATGGAGTCAAAACTGAAGCTGAAATGCACGAATGAAAACTGATGACTTGACGACACAAATTGACTCTCACTCAACTAAAAACTGACTCGATACTTAAATAAAACTGACAAACTGGAAAATATGCTCAAATTAGAGCTTATTCATTCAAAACCTACTCTAACAGTTTCATTCATCACCTGATCAAGTAAAATGAAACAACCAATGCAACCAAGTGAGTATTCCAGCTGCTGTTTGGATTCTCCACAAGTGCTCGTTTATGAACAACAAGAGAGAACTACTGAAAGGCAACTCCCATGAAAAATTGAGAACAGATCCGTTGAATACTATGGATTCTCTATCCGCCTCCAAAAACACTGCATAAAGATCTTGAAATTCATGCCACATAAGGATCTCAAAATGCACACTAGGACTTAGCTCATCCAATGGATTACTTCTCTTCTCCTCATACCATGAATGAAAACTTTGATCTGAGCTTTGTGACGAGACTCCTGCTAAAAATGACAAAGAGACTGGCTGTCGGATCAAGTCTATATCAGCACACGTTTCAACCTTACATAAAGTCAATGGAGAAAGACTTTGACTGCAAACATCATCCAACACATCAGCAATAGGATCATCAAAAACTTGAGAAGACTGCTGTGATGTATCCATTGAAACTGTATGACCTCCTATTGACTGTTCATCTTTTTCTTGAGAAATATTACGAAGATTCTGCCTTATAAACTGAAATGCTTCGAAACAAAAGGGTACATAATCCTCTTGCATCATTAAATCATGTATTTCAGCTTCCACGACTTCATCTGTAATCTGACCTTCAATTTCATTTGGTGGCTGCAAATCTGATGCTACAGGCTACTCAAGAATTTCGTTATCTGTCTCATCCTCAACATTAACACTGAGAGATTGTTGATTTCTTACAGGCTGCTCATTTGAAGATTTACTATGCAATTTACCCTTCAAAAACTGGAATGATTCAAAACAAAATGGTACAGAGTCACCTTGTATCATTTGATCATATGTACCAGCTTCCATGTCCTCATCTGCAACTTGACAATCAATGGCTTTCGAGGGCTGAAAATTTGAATATGAGAAGTCTTGAACAAGGTTTTTATTGCCCTCAAGATGATCCAAATCAAGACTTGTTGACAGTTGATTTCTGATTGCATGAAAGTTGTCTCTAATGAACTGAAATGAATCAAAACAAAAAGGAAAAGATCCTTCACTTACTTCAAAATTTACTGCACTTTTCTCGTCATTGTCATAGCTGATATGTATCGGTTGATCACTGTACTCGAGTTGCTGAAAGTGAACGTCCTCCTTCCACAAACTAGCTATTGATTTGTCTGCAAGATTAGCTTCTTTTTGGAGAACATAATCATCATCATACTGATCGAACTGAGGCAAATAATCAGTATACAAAACATCATCAAGCATATATGTCATATCAACAGCTCTCTCTTCTTCAAAATGATCTATAAAACAATTACTATGACAACTGGGATAATAAACAAAATGTTTTGGATCAGCCACTGGTTCTTCTTCAATCAGCAAATCATGTGCTTGAACATTATACTCATTCCTTCTGGTGTTCTTTTGCATCATCTCTTCTACCGCACCTACCAACATGTCAAGCTTTACCTCTAGAGATGTCGATTTCTCTGGATCTATGTTTTTTGTCTCTTCTTCCTTCAACCTTTCCCTTCGGATCAGCAAATGAGCCTCTACATTTACTGCAATTTTCTACATCTCGTGAAGTGTTGCAAGATTCCTTTCTCTCAACTGAAACTCCATTTCCGGATCAAAGACACCCAGGTAGTGCAAGAGAGCAGATCTAGGAGAAGGTATTATATCAGCTGGCATTGAAAAATATACTTGGTTAAATCTGGTAGAAAACTGTTGTACTGTCTCCCCTGGCAGTCTTTTCAGCTGGTTATATTCTTCTATAATCAAGAAAAGGTTATGTCTGACCACCCACCTGTCGAGGAAAACTTCGACGAACTGCTGGAAATCTAAGATGCTCGCATTAGGCAGGGCTTTGAACCAACTCTTGACTTTGCCTTGCAAAGAAAGAGCAAAAGGCCTAATACTAACATCTTCTTCATCAACTTCAAAAAGGTATAGAAAAGTCTCAACATTCTGCACATGTTGCTCAGCGTTGACATTGTTACATTCACCGTCAAATCTTGGTAGATATAGGTCATAATTTTTAGGGAAAGCATGAAGAACAGAAGGTAAAACAAGAGGTTTGTACCGATCTTGAATTTTACAAGGTGTAGGGGTATGTACAAGAGCTGCGGGATCAGTTTTGTTTTCTTTAGGCTCATCACTCTGAAGAGAGTCATCATAAGATGTGGGAAAAGTAAGGAGGCCAGGATCAAAGGGAAACTCAGTATTTACACTCTTTGAATAGGTCGAGTGAAGATTTTGATCACCTTTCTCATACAACAAATTCTGAAAAACTTTCAGGACAGCTTCAAGAACAGCGAAGAAGTAATTTACAAGAAAGCAGACTAGATCTTGAATACCATTCCACTTTGGATACCTGAACTTTGTGTAAGATCCTTCCATTTTCTCAGAGAAAGAGTTAGTCCTCCAGTGGAGTCTCTACATTGAGTTGGAGTCACCAGGTGAATGATTTCAGCCTTCTTATGTCTGATCGTTGTCCACCATCAACCATCAGATCTGAACTTGATACATGTACTGGGGCAAGACAATCTACAAGTCAAGTGTCACGTCCACAAGCTAGACCGGAGATTGACTGAAGCAGTGTTTATCTACTTCCGCTAATGCAAAGCAAAAGCGTTTTGAAGGCTACCTGGCATAACTTCAGGCTCCGTCTGTAGCTTATGAAACAAATAACACCAACAAGCGAACCATTTTCGTCCCCAGTATGGTCGCCACTATTTTATTGCCTAAATCCACCTTAGGCTGAAGGAGGGCGGGATTCAGGGTAACACCAAACCACGCTCAGTCTGGTAGCTAGCCCTACCAGAACAGGAGAGGGCTCTCTCCGGGTCAATCTCAGGAAAAATGTATCAATAGGGCTTGAGATGACTGAAATTAGTGCTAATTTTAGGCTAGTTATATGAATCAAGGAGTTTGGAATGATTTTTAGGGGTTTTTATTGGAAAAAGGGAAAGGCAGTTTTGGGCTTGGGGACGAGGCCAATTTCTTGCAGAGTTCGAGTTGGGGCAGGGAAGGCTATGGCTTTGATGTCTTAGATTCAATGAACGGATGGAAAATATTGCTGAGGAGCTGAAAAGGGAAAGAGGGTGCAAGGATCCTCTTCAAACTGACGAAAACGTATAAAACTAAACAAAAGTTTAAGGCAGAGCACCAGCAAACTAATGAATTCTACCTTAGTTACTCATTTGTTTAATTCAGAAGCAAAGAGAAGGGAAATAGCATACATATAACATTAATGAAACTTACATATACATGGAGAAAAACATCATCAAAACTCAGAGCCACAAGGATCCCAACAAGTGCTGCAAAACCCTGGTCTTTCCTTTGCCAAAAATGCTAAAATGAATATTACAATGACGTGCCAAACTATTCCCAAGAGTCCAACCTCTGAAAATGATTGAGAAAATACATCATATAGACCATCCTAACCCCTTCCCATGCCTCTAGGGGTCGAGCTCATCCTTCTAGGAGCTATTTCAACCAATTCTAAACAAGGAACTGAAATCTAGGCAATCAAACAACTTGCCTCTATATGGAAGGAAACTGATTCATTCATTTAATTTTCACTTTTTAGTGAATGAATCTTATAGAACAAGTAAATATGAGCCAAAATTACATCACAGTCATCAAATTACATCAAGATATATCAAGAGTTACATCAAAAAGTGAAACTAGTCAAAAATGGGCGAAATTCTGAGCTGAAGAGTCAAAATGAGGCCAAATTTCTCTATGCGCCGTGCCCAAAAACTCAATGCATCGCGCCACTTTGAGCCTATTTTTGGGGCACTTCCTGAAGTCCAAATTGAGCTCATGATAGCTCGTTGGAAAGCCTTGTCTGTCTGCTACCCAACCCAAGTGGAATTTGTGGATTTGGATGTCATTTGCCCCTCCAAAACTGCAATCTACCAAGACTGGTTCCTGCTGGTGCAAAAAGTGGCAGAAAGGCCATTTTCAAGGTGTTTTTGGCCCTTTAGGCAGCCCAGAATTTGATGAAATGCTTCGGCCATTCCTGAAAATACATAATATATCATAAAAAACCCAAAAATGCAAATTTTTCCTCCATAAGATCTCCCAAACGTAAGCGCACGTCAGGTGGCGCGACGCGTCGGGCGGAAAAACCTGTTTTGTGACTAAAAATTCAAAAATGACAAAATTTTCTCCAAATTCCTTGAAATTTGGGCTGGAGGTCCATAATCAAGTACCATGCTCAGCCAAAGAAGCTTCGGCCAAGATTCAGAGTCTATCCTCCCTTTTGCGCCGTTTCAGTGCCCTCCTGGTGCATGCAGTTCAGTGGTGAAAACACTGTCTCGGTCATATGAGCTATCTGTGTCTGTCTCCATGGTGTTGAAAGTCTATGTCAAGTGAATGTTTCACCTGTATGAGATGTAAAACAACAATTTGATGTATTTGCCTCCGATTTACAAATGTGTGCCAAAGGGAATGGACTGTGGTAAAAATGGAGCAGTGGGAACAATGAAGTCTTGCCAAGTGGTAGTTTTCCCTTTGAGGATTTGAAAAACTTTGGAAGAGGGGACAACCACTTGAATTTTGGAGTAACTTTGGATTTTGGGGATTTTTAACAAGTGAGATGGAAAGAGGGAATGAAGGTAAAATGATATCACTTGGGATGGAGAAATAAGGTACGAGATGATATGAGTGGTTTGGAATATAAGGGAATAGGGGATTAACAGTGATGATAGGATTATAGTGAAATTAAGGGATGAAAAAAATGGGAAATGAACAAATTTGGCACCACAATCACTTTAAAACACCAATTATAAAACCCTAAGGGAACAATTTCTAACAAGTGAATAGGGTTTATAACTTGACATTCAAATTCTCATATTCCCTTTCCAAACAAAAACCAAACGCTGGCATAATAGAATTTAAAAAACTCACAAACTTATTTGAAACATAGAAGATTGAGTCAATTTTGAGTTTTCATGAAGCAGAGGCAAAAATTAGGTGTTCTGGCCCAATGCGCCGCGCACCAACCCAATGCGCCGCGCCATAGATAGTACATTTTGCAGGAGGCTTTTGGAGGCCTTCCCGGTGTCGAAATTGGGCGCATGATAGCTTGTTGAAAAAATATTTGAGTATAATTTCCAACCCAAGTGGAATTTTTCAATTTTCATTTCATTTACCATGTCAAAAATCAAATCTCCCAAGACTGGTCAAAATGAGCAAAATGAGGCTGCCTCAAGGTAGAGTGTTGTTGCAGTCAACTTTTGAAGGTCTTCCTCAACTCCAAATTGAGCTCATGATAGCTCATTGGAAAGATAGTTTTGTCTAGGAATCATGTGACTTATCAAGGAAGTCATTTTTCCAACCAAGCTAGGAGAAACCTTGATCTTCCCAAGGTCACTTCAGAGGTTCATTCAATTCTCCTGAGGCAACTATATTTTTGTCATTTCGCTAAAACCATGACACCTGTGTAAAAAGTGAAGGAGGTTTTTCTTTATTGGCCTATTTTGGACAAAAACCTCTCTCAGGTTTCCCAAATTAATCTTTTATTACTCAGAAACACCTTTTGAGTGAAACCTATCCCGATGTGTGGAACAAGGGATTTGTCAAAATGAAGCGAAATGAAGGGGATAAGGGGCTTCTAAATTCTTGAGAAAATTTTGGGAAGTAGGGAGGGATGTTAGGAAACAGGGGAAAGTGGAAGTTCAAAGATTGAGTGAGGGGAAGGGGTCCAAAAGGGAAAAACACAGCCTAGCCTAGAAAATTGCCAAGTTGTAGCAAGAAACTAGGGTTTGTGAAAAAATGAGGAATTTGGGGGATATCAATGATGGGAAGTGTTTAATAAGGTACATTATGGATAAGGGAAGGTATATGAACATCAAGATACAATTTTTGCCGATGATTTGACCATCCAAGAGAAATTACCTCCAAAACCCTAGGAGAGGGAAATGGACCTTATCTAGGCACAACTGAAGCATGAACAAGGTGTACAATGACGCAGTGGAACCTGAAATGATGATGAAAACCCTCTGAATGATGGTACACTCAGCTGAAGGGTGACATGGACCGACATTTGGACAACTTTGAAAGGAGTAAAAGCAAACCCTAGACCTAATACCTAGTGACCAAATTTTGCTTGAAGGCTCACTGAAATGACAAAATTTGACCTTGAAACCTTAAGATCACTTTGCAAGAGCATTTTTGATCACTGGAGGAAGGCTGCAAAGGCTGACACTAACAGAATGCATGGAAACTTATAATGTGTCAAAATCTGTTTGAGACTTACATTAAAATAAATCTGCGTCGAGCCATATGTTGATTAATTTATGTGGGAATATGTATGCGTGATGGCATTGAAGCTGTGAATAAAGAGTGGAGCATAAGACTGAATATAGCAAACTTAAAAATCATAATTGGTATAAGGTATGTTTTCAAACCCACAGATGGTATATCGCAAGAATTCATTCAGGTAAGAGGTATTTTTATAATGGATGCGATCAAATAATCAGGCGACACGTAGCAATCTGACTACAAGGTAAAACCACAAATATCACAAACGTTTAAATAGTTAAATATCATGCTATTTGAAATGTGATATCCGTCCGATCTAAAAATATTAAGTTGAATGGTAGAGATTAGAAGATAGGAGGATAGACGAGCACTGGGTCGATTTTGTTCCGACATCCAAATCAGAGTGTTTTTACACTGTTTCTTCCACAAAATTCTCAACTGTGTGCGTGGGTTCGATCTCAATAAAATTCATAGCCTCCTCATAGGATTCCACTTATTCTTCCTTTAGATTGAATCCAATATAGGCGACATCATATTTGTGGAAGACGTAGCTTTGTTGTGTCAATTGAATATACAGATTCTTTTGTTTCCACATTAAATCAAAATCTAAAAGGAGTTTGGTGCGCCATTTACAAGTGGAATTTTAGTAAGAAGTGTGGCTATAAACCGTAGGCCCACAAATTGGGAAAAGCACAGTTTTGCTGCGTCACCATTGAATGAAATTTTAACCAAAGTTTGTGTTTCTTGGTCTTAATGTGGGCTAGGATATATAAATCATTAAAATGGATATATAAATCATTAAAATATAGAATATAAGTTTTGAATTTCATTGAATTTCCCTAAAACTTAAGTAATTTTAGTTTCGAATTAACCTTACTCCAAAACATTTAATGTTTATGGTATACTACTACATTTACATTTCTCAAATCTATTTACACTTCTCAAATTGCTTTCAACATGAAACAATTGCCACCATTTTTTGTCCACAACTGTTGTTGTCTACCTGCAACAACAACAAAAACAATTGTATTAAACTTGATTGGGCTGTCACTGCTGTCGACAATAGGAAACCATATATCACAATATTGTTTTTTCTCCTAACTAAATAATTCCAAAATGAAGAATTCCAAAATTATATCATGAGGGCACAATGAGAATTCATGTCATTACAACGACCTTGCGAGCTTTCTTTTCAACACAAGGATGGTGCCATTTTTGGGTGATTATGAATTCAAAGTTTTGCATGATTTTGAATTCGAAGGCTTAGCTAAATGTCGACACAAAAAAAAATGTTTCATGTTTGAAAATCAAGTTTGTTTCATGCTTTTTCCATAGCTTTGAAGACTCATAAAAATTTGGAAAAGGAAAAATTGAAAATCATGTTTGTTTAATACCTTCTCCATAGATTTTTACCTGATTTTTTTGCATATGGTGCCAACATTACCATCTCACATGAATTCAATTTTTTTGAAATGATAGTTTACTATCTTCAAAAACAAACTTGCAAAATTGCAAATGGAAACCCATAGTTTCCTTCTCATGTTCTGTCTTTCTTCACTGGAGAATGCAGATTCCTTGTATTTCTTATGTACAAGAGTTAATGCATATCAATTTTCTCCAGATTACCCCAGTTTATATTTCAATTTATATTTCATATTCTTTGTATTTATTATGTACAACATTTAATGAATATCAATTTTCTCCAGATTAAATTGGTTTCTATTTCAATTGCAGTCTTTAGATGTTCAAAAATAAGGATATATAACTCTACACTATTCTCGGTGATAAATCCCAAGATCCAAGTAGTTGTACAAGATTCTGATGCTGAATTTTGGCAACAATATTTAATTCATTCATAAATTCTCATATTCCTTGGGAGGATCTTAAAGAAAACTTTTTCAATTCTATTTTTGTCCCATCTGAAGTTATACCCTAAGACAGAATAAATTCATCATTGGAAACTTCAACATTTTATATATATTAAAAACCATATACAATTCTAATGCACTCTACATCTTACCTTGTATGCAGAACCTAATCCTCCCTCTCCAAGCTTATTATCTGCATGAAAATTCCCTGTTGCTTCTATCAATGTGTCCAAAGTGAACACTATTTGGGGATTGAACAATGATGCTGAGACATATTCATGCCTTATCGAATCTCATAAAATTATATATAGATATATATATATATATATATAAGAGAGAGAGAGAGAGCATGTAAGCTAAGCAAAATTAGTCACCATAAATTAAAACATTACAAACAAATACTACAAATTTCTTTACAAAGAATGCAATAAATGTATTTGGTAAAAAAAAAAATCTATAAAAAAAATTACACCTTGCATTTGGGTGATTGGGACTCATCTCACCACAGTCGTCGATCTCATTTTTTTTCCATACTAAAAATACAAACAAGAATATAGCAAAGGCGAGAAATTCTCCTCCAGTAAATCCAGACACCATGGCCACCTTTCTCGAAGATTTTCCTGTAGAGTAAAATTTCATTTATTTTTCTATGAAATCAGAGCACTCAAATTCTTGTGCAACTGAGATAATCATAACTTCAACAGTAAATAAAAGTCAATAAAAAAGGCACAAAATTTAATGAAACTAGTTTTTCACAATATTGTGTGCATTGTAGTGTTGCTGGGAAATAAATTTGAGAAGGCATATGTCTCAAACTGAGTTCTAAAACTTCCTAACAATTCTTCACCCCCTTATTTTACCATAAAAGGATGGGTTGTTGTTTGATTGGATTTGGAAACTACAGTGCGGGAAATTCGGGAAATTCAACAACTGAACCTTATATTGTAGCCATAATATTCTTCTTGCCTATGGGGTTATGGGTGGGATGGATTCTCTTTCTCTAAGCCTAGATCCAACTCACATTTAAATATTTCTCCTTCTTCTCTCCCTAGTGAGCTAATGGTTGTAATGTAGCTCCTAGACTCAGGCCCCACACCTCTGTTTTAATTTATGGCAAGAAAGTTGTATTCAAGTTGAGAGACGAAAAGATGATACAAGGAACCAACCTTCACAGAAAAAATGGCAGTGACAACAACTAAAAGGTGCCCTTTATAAACACGCATGTCGATGTCATCTCACTCTAGACGAGTGGCTAGAATATGGGCTTATGTTTGTTGTGGTTATGCACATGCCCGACTATGGGACCATGTCTGTGTATGGAACCATTTCTATGGGTATTCACATTTTAAAACACGTATTCATCGCTTGCAATATTTGGGATACAATGGAATATCTATGCATAGTTTTATCCACTAACATTTTATGTATGAATTTAGAAATATATTCATGTTGCAACAACATAATTTTTGTTTATTATGAAAATAGTAAGTTGGGATAACTTTTCAATGACTTCTGTTTTTTCAAAATCAGGTACCACATATTAGCCTTCTTGGATTCTACCAATGACTTCTATTTTTTTACATTTGTATCTATAGTATCTACATGTAATCAAGAATTCATATATTTGTTTACATAGTGTAAAAGACATAATTTTATTCATTTAATTGAAATATTAATTGTATGTCAAAGCCTTAACATTAACGTTGAATTCGTGCTGAAAAGGATAGGGTTACTTCGAAAATAAATTTTGTTATGAATACATGAGATTTATGGAGTCATTTGAGTTTCAAAACCGTAAATATTATGAACTCATTAATACTATCCAAAATATGGTATTTCAGAAGAAATTCTTGGAATTTCTTAAAACAACAATAATAGAGGAAATGTGTTTCCCCCAACATGGAGAATGAAAATAATAGCGTAATTAAAATTCAATACACAGACAGCATAAAAATACACAGAAGAAGAACAAAATTCATTTTTCTATTCAACTCTCAGAAAACAAATGAAATTATGTTAGTTATACAAAATGGCCTAAGCTTGTAAAACTTAATTCTACTTAATGCAATTCAATGCAGATTCATTGTTGAAACAACGTTCAACAGCTTCTCGTCCTTGGGCTATCAAAAGACCCGTTTCTACATTAAATCAGCATGCAGGCTATATTTCTGCTTATACACGAAAAACGCGTAAAGACTCATTCAAAACATAAAAGGGCAGACCTCAAACATTATGTGTTTCGACTCTGATTCTTTATCACATCTAGCTTCTTATCACCGATCACAGATCGACGAACTTAACTCTTCACTGGCGCGAACACGAGTAAACTTAAGTTTGTACGAATGCGAAGTGTCGTGGCACTATCGCATCGCAAATCAATTATCATAGCCTGTGGGCGGTTTCAATGGTAGACATAATTTTGTGCGATTGCGATGTGTGATGGATATCGCATCACAATTCAAATACGTTACTTTGCAGAAATTTTAATGGTAAAGATAAAATTTTGCGGGTGTGATATGCGATGGCACGATCACATCACAAATTAAACAACATATGCTGCAGTGCTTAAAAGGGAAAACATAAAGGGTTGCAAATGTGATGTGCAATAGTACAATCACATCGCTCGTTAAATAACTTAACTTGCAGATGGCGGAAGGTAAGTAGTAAACAAGGTGAAGTGCGCTTTGTGTTGCGGCTAACTGTTGGTAAGTGTGGTAAGGGAAATACAAAGAAATAAGGCGCAAAACAAGGCTTTGGCTTATGCAGTAAGGTTAAGGTGGGTCTCGTCGGATATCAAATCAACGGTAGAATAACATATGGTGAATGGCTTAAGTGGTAAAGAAAAAAGTCTTGGGATTGCACACCGCGGGTAAAGGTAATTCAAATTAGTAGGTAAGGAAATAAATGTAGAGGATGGCTCAGGTACTCTATTTCTTGTGGTTGCATGAAAACACCTTTGAGCTCTTGGATCCTTTCTTGTCCTTCTCTGCACAAAATTAATGAAGTGTTTATTGTGCCACTACTTATTTATGGCAGTGGTTAGGAGTATAATTCCAACACTCCCCCTTAATCACAATTGTCACCATCAGTCATTCCCAGACACTTTTTTAGATTAAATTTTTTTTTGGTCCCAATGGTTTTGTGAGGATGTCAGCAAATTGTTCCTCTGTCTTGCAATGTTGCAAAACAATCTTACCATTGTTAACCAATTCTCTTATAAAATAATCTTTGGCATCTATGTGCTTTGTTCTCTTATGAAAGACAGAATTCTTCGATAATGCTATTACTGAGATATTATCACAATAAATTATGGTTCCTTTGTCTTACTCATGACACAAATCTCTCAGCAACCTTCTCATCCATATTCCTTTGCATGTTGCTACTGTTGATGCCGCATATTCTGCTTCTGTTGTTGATAATGCAACTATTAGTTTCTTCTTGGAATCCCATGAAATGGCTCCTGAGCCCAAATGAAAAACATGCCCAGATGTTCTCTTTCTATCATCTACACTTCCAAATCAATCACTATCAATGTAACCAATCAATTTAAAATTATCAGTTGATGAGTATAGAACAACATACTCCTTTGTTCCATTCACATACCTCAGAATTCTCTTGGCTGCTTGCCAATGTGTCTCCTTTGGCGTTTCCATGAATCTGGAAATTAAACTTACAACATACATAATATCAGGCCTAGTTGCAGTCAAATACATTAGACTGCCAACTATGCTCTTGTACAATGTCGGATCAACATTCTTGCTGCAATTTTCTTTGCTTAATTTTAACCCCATGACATTTGGATTTATAGTTTCTTTTTTGTTATGCATGTTAAACCTCTTCAACACTTTTGCAACATATTTTTCTTGGGAAATAAAAATTTCCTTTTCATTTTTCCTTACTTCTATGCCCAAGAAGTATCTCAATACACCCAAATTATTCATTTCAAATTCACTCTTCATGACTGCTTTAAAATCAACAATGAGAGAAACTTCATTACTAGTAAATATTAAATCATCTACATATAAAACAACAATAAGGATTTTATTGTCATTTTCTTTTATGTAGAGTGTGGGTTCACCATCACATTTTTCAAACCCATTATCCATCAGGTAAGCATCAATCCTTTTGTACCATGCTCTTGGTGCTTTCTTCAACCCATAGAGAGCATTCTTCAACTTGCACACTTTGTGCTCTTGGCGTTCAATTTCATAGCATGGAGGTTGTTCAACATATACCTCCTCTTTCAGCACTCCATTCAGAAATGCTGATTTCACATCCATTTGGTAGACTTTCCACTTTTGTTGTGCTGCAATGGACAACACTGTCTGCATTGTCTCCATCCTTGCAACTGGTGCAAAGGTTTCTTCATAATCTCTTCCTTGCTTCTGCTTCTAGCCTTTCACAAAAAGTCTTTCCTTGTGTCTTTCTATTTTTCCTTCAGCATTGCTCTTGGTCTTATAGACCCATTTTAATCCAATAAATTCTTTATCTTGTGGCAGGTCCACTAGCTCCCATGTATCATTCTTCTCTATTGCACCAATCTCTTCATTCATTGCTTTAATCCATTTTTATTCTTTTACTTCATATTCAAAATTAATTGGGTCATCAACATGACAAAAAAAAGAAAATAAAGAATTCAGACCAATGTTATTATCAATTGTTTCTTGCTCATAAATTTCACTCAAATTTCTGAATCTTGGTCTTCTTGGTGTGCTTGGAGTTCCACTTGAACTCGAGGGAGTTTCAGATCCGTGTGGTGTGATTGAAGATGCACTTCCTTGATTTCTCAATGTTTTTTTGTAGCTTTCTTATGGTGTGCTCTTTTTTGCTTGTGTAGGTGGAGGAGGAGCCACCGTGGAGGAATTATTTGTTGCAGTGCATTCCTCTTGCTCTTCGTGAGACATACATGTCTTCACATTCACTGTTTTCTCTAAGCTTCCATCCCAAGCTTATTATTCAATGAACTGCACATCTCTTCTGATTATAACTTTATTTTTGGATGGATTATAGAGTTTGTAGGCCTTGGATTCATCACTGTATCCAAAAAAGATACACTTCTCCCCCTTGTTGTCCAACTTCTTCCTTAGCTGATTCGGGACATGTGCATATACCACACTTCCGAATAACCTCATGTGAGTGACAAATTGCTTTGTTACACTCCATGCTTCTTCCAAAACTCTATTCATAATAGCTTTGGTTGGGCATTTATTCAAAATATACGGTGCACAATTGATAGCTTCAGCCCAGTACTCATTTGGCAAGTGTTTCCTTCAACATACATCTGACCATGTCCATGATGGTCTCGCTCTTTCTTTCTGCAACATTGTTTTGCTGTGGTGTGTACCTTGTGGGAAACTACTTGTGTATGTCATTATCCCTACAGAAATGTAGGAAATATTTGGAGATATATTCTCCACCTCTATCAGTTCTCAACACTTTTATGTGGTGCCCACTTTTCTTCTCTACAATAGCTTTGAAGTGGTAGAACTGTTCAAACACTTCACTCTTCTATTTCAAGAAATAAACCCATGTATTTCTTTTATAATCATCTATAAATGTCAAGACATAGTGACTGCCAGCTAAATATGGCGCTTGCATTGGTCCACATAAATATGAGTGGACAATCTCTAGGGATGATTTTTCCCTTATACTCTTTCCTGCTGGAAATGATTGTCTATGTTGTTTGCCCAAGGTTAAGCCTTCACATAGGCTATTTGGTTTCTCAATGAGTGGTAAACCTTTTACCATTCCTTTTGTATGCAAGAGGTTCAGACCTGCAAAGTTGAGATGTCCAAATATCAAATGCCATAACTAGTTTTCGTCTTTCACTTCGTCCTGAAAGACCTCTTGTGTGATTGCTGCTACCACACCTCCTTCCTTTAAGTTTGTTCTGAGCTTGAGAGGAAACATCATATTCTTTGTCATATGCACTTCTGCAATGAACCTTTTACTTGGACGTATGTCCATTATTTTACATACATCATTCTTAAAGAACACATTGTAGCCCTTGTTCACGAGCTATCCAATGCTCAGAAGGTTACATTTTAGGCTAGGTACATAATAGACATCTGGAAAAAAATTATTTTCTCCCTTCCTTGTGAGTTTTGGTACTCTTCCTTTCCCCATAACAGAGACTTTACTATCAGTCCCCGTTGTCACTTCAGATTTCACATTCTCATCTAGATTGGCAAACATTGTTATGTTTCTAGTCATGTTGTTACTACAACCTGAGTTTAAGAACCATACATCTTCATGTTTTTCTTGTGCTACAATACATGTTAGAAGCACATTACTCTGGTTCTGATTTTCTTTTCAAAAATTTACATTTTGTCTATTATTCATGTCATTGTGTTTATTTCTACATTTATTGGCATAATGCCCATACTTTTTATAATAATGACATTGGACTTGGGATTTATCGTACGTTTTTCCTTGTGCTTGATTTTTTCTTGAGCCTTCACTTGAGTTATGGTTGTTCCCCCTTCCACTTGTGCTTGCAGGGTTGTTTATTCCACCTCTTTGTGGGCTTCTTCCTCTTCCTCAGTAGTTTGATCTTCCTCGACCTCTACCTTGAACAAAAAACATTTGTGTCTTGAAAGAATTCTCCAAAGAGGAGTTTGTTGTTATGTTTAGTCTATGTTCATGGGACATCAGGGATGAACAAAGCTCATCCACTAAAAATTGTGAGAGATCCTTTGTCTCTTCTATTGCCACTACTATGTCATCAAATCTTGAAGGTAGACTTCTCAAGATTTTCTCCACTATTATTCTTTCCTCAAATGTCTCTCCATGAATCCTTATCTGGGTAACCAACGCAATCACGTGTGTGAAGAATGAGTCTATGTTATCTGACTCTTTCATACAAATATTTTCAAAATCTCTCCTCACCTTTGTAATTTTGTTGTCTTCAATTTCTCCATGCCTTAATAGGATGTCTTGAGAATATCCCATGCCTCCTTAGCCTTTGTTTCTACTGCAATCCTTGGAAAAATACTCCCGTGTACTACTTGGTACAGATAGAAAAGGGTTTTGGAGTCCTTCTTCCTATTATCTCTAAACAATTATCTTTCTGTTGTTGTCAAAGCAGCCAGCGCTGCTGCATCTATTCGTTCTTGGAAACCTTGTTCCACCAACTCCCATATATCTTGTGAAGCAAACAAGGCACCCATTGTAATGGCCCAATAATCATAATTTTTACCATTGAACTGTGATAATTGTGGATTTGTGAGGCTTGTACCTGTTGTTTCCATTCTGATTGCATAAACTAAAACTTTCTTACTTTTGTAAAAAATTTCTCACTTTGAATAATTGAGGCAAATATAATGAATGCATCAGTAAAGCAGGAAAAACCTCCAAGTAAAATTGCAATATACTCAAATATTGATAGATATTTCAAATCAGGAAGAACTGATAATTTCAAAAATAGAGGGTACATTAATAATGTGACCCCAGTATAGCAGAAATTTTAGAAAAATATCATAGATGTCCTTAGATAGGACATACTGGTGACTCAAATTAAATTCAATATTAAAACGGGACATGTTTGACCTGGTACAAGGAAAGAGTAATGAAAAATCCTATGTGGAAAAAATTTTTAAGAGACAATGAGAACTAAGTATCAGACCAAAATTTGGACCCTATTCCTATTCCCGAATAGAAATAGGAAGTTAGTTGGATAAAAATTTGAAATTGGTTGGTTTAGAAACTGGTTGAATTAGAAACCAACATTAATAATAAGTATTCAATGTGTCCAAGACCAAAACGGTAAACTAATATGAAATTTCAAGATGGAAGGTAATAACTTATACACTTAATAAGGTAAAGTTCAAGTGAATTTGATACCGTGTTATAGAAAAATTAGTATTAAGTTGAATTTGATCATGGTTACCACCATCTAAATCGAGTGGGACAATCAATAAAATATTAAATACATGAATTGCATGTATGAACTGGAAAAAAGAGATAGAACCTTAAGCAGAACCACTGCTTATGACAAAGTTGTTTTTCTAAATTCATGAACTTATAATGAAGAAGTGTTTGTATTGTGAAGAAAAGTGTAACGGGAATTTCAAAACTCCAATCAAAGGAGTCAAGGTGAGAATACGTGCAGAGAAATCACCAATAACTTCAAACAAGACCATGTGTGCATGAGGAGGAAGTCTCATCGAAAAGCGTGGAATGATAAGTAGTTGTGCTAAAATTGCATGGACCTTGAAGGGTTTTTCTAACAAGTGAATTTATTGAAAACTATTAAAGTTCAAAATATTGTTATGATTATTTCTTATATATATATATATATATATATATATGATACTACTCATATGAATTGATATGAACTATGGACAGGCGGAAGCAGGAAAAAATGATTCTTCTAGATATACTTCTTATACTGAAGCAGGAAGAAACTCAAACTCTAGAATATAGCAGTAAGTAGAGTAAAGATAAAGGAATGTACTTGTACTCAAGACACTTCTCGGAGAAAAATGATAAGGTGAAGGAGGAATATTCATCTCGAGTTGAGAAATCAACATCGTAAGTGGTAACACCAAGGACAGTGTTCATTTTTAGATGGGGAATATGTAATGTCCCTAATTTTCTTCTTTTAAAAATAGGTAGTCAAAGACTCTAAGGGTCAAGTGGACCCAAGGAACATATTAATTGTGGATATATTTTATTAATTTAAATTAATAAAATGAAGAAAAAAAAGGATTAATGGTGCAAGGACTAGATAATGATTAGAGATCAAGGATCCAAATCCATGAGGATGGATAAGGATCATAAGACTTTCCCAGTTCTCCAAAAATTATTGGAGAAAATAAATTAAATATAGAAATTTAGATTGGAGATAAAAAAATCTAAAAAGCTACCCCAGTAAAGAGGAAATTACTGGAAAGAGGTGGAATAAACCTAGAAAGAGATAAAGCTAGCTTTAAAGTAGTTTTGTGTAAGAAATAAAAGGAAAGCCTAGGCACACAAAAAAAAAGCATCCTGATTTAACTGGACGCAGTTAAGGGAAACAAGATGATGGGAAAGCAAGCTTATATAAGCAGACTTAGGGTAGACAAGAGGTTGTCTATTGCTGGAGAAATTTATCTATGCTCGGAGGTGAACTGTGGAGAAGGAGCTCAAAGGTTGGGTGGAACCAAGTCTACCTTAATTGGAATGCACCAGTTAATTTCATTTTATATTATACTTTAGCTCTGTTATGATATTATTGAATTATTAAAATAGCATAGAATTATGTGAACTGGTTGAAAGTTGAATATGAACCTATACTGTGGAATTAAGGTTAAGTAGTAATCAATTATGGAAGGTCTATACATTGGACAGAATTGGCTATAATAAATATAGTTTGTTCTGTTTTGTTGTACAGACATAAATATGAAGAGTAAAAACTCTCAGAATGTCTAAGTCTCGTTGTAGATTTAGATCTGAGGTTAGGTGGCCCTCAGAAAATTGTATGGAATTAGTAATTCTGTCTAGTATTTCTTTAAACGTAGTAAGTTCCACTTAAGGAAAATACAGAAGCAAATATCCAGTATAGCCAAACAAAGTTATATGCTATAATATAAATGATTAAGATAGAGTACTAAACTCAGAAATACTGGACATGAAAAAGAATTATAGATATCTTCATGATGCATGTAGAAAATTATGTTAGGAAACTATCACTGAAAAGAGATAAACCAATGCATGCAAAGTGATAGTTATGCAATTTACTATTGCTAGAATTGTAAATGAACAAATTATTCTGAACTGGAATAAGTATTAAACAGAAGGAAATATTACAGTGCATATTCAGGCTAACCATTATAATGAATTATAAATAGTAATAAATCTTAGAATTGAATTAACAACAATATGATTATTATCGAAATGAGAAAGAGAGTAATCATTATGGACTATGTATTAATGATTTCTAATAAACTAGGACTATTGAACTATAAATAATGTTACATAACTATTATAGTCCTTTACAACATAAGAGATGAAATAATTCCTTAATAGTTACAAAGTCAGGGACATATAGGATTTAACTTTAAAATCCATTTCAGTACATATTCTAGTATGAGTATAATGAAAATTATACACTTAGAGAACTATCTTCCATAAACAAGAGGAATCATATCCCTATATTTATACTGATGTGTAGATTAGAAAATCCCAGAATATGTTCTAGACCAACCTGAAAAGAAAAAGTCCATTTTAATGGTTGAACAGAAAATGGTGTAATTAGTTGTATGCATCATTTTCTGATGAAATTCATACCTTTGTAACACAGTACAATAAATTAGTTCAGACTATAAGTATCACAGAAATGAAATATTGGGATTTAAACAATATCATAAAATTATATCAGTACTTGAGAGGAGACCTGATGAGCTATCTGCATGCAAGAAATGAGAAATTATTATCATGAGTCCAGTTTGAGTACACAAAGTAAATCGAATTAAATTAAATTTCTACTTTCTAACTCAACCAAATATTAAGAACAATATTATTATAAATTCCCAATTGGAGTTATGGCACCCTTACTGTAAAAAGGTGAAGTGAGGTCAAATGCTTGACAACAGTGAACAACATTTTGCAATGAATAATAAATTGTTTTCTGAAGGGAACACAGAAATGAAGACATAGTCGGAATTTCCTTCATAAATGAATTCAAATCATGGATTTGGATTCCGAATGATTTGGATTCCAAAATAAAAGGAAATCCAAGACTTCTCGTAAACAAAGATGAGAAATATATTTCTCAAAAACACTAAGAGTATATATATATATTTTTACATAGAAAATGTAAACACATTTTGTTTTAGAAAAGATACTATGCGAGATTTAAGTAGGAATATCGTAGAATTGTAAATGAAATAAAACATAAGGTAAGGGGTTGATTGCCTATGGAGTGTACATTGGCTGCTGGACTTCGATGGGAATAGGATATAGAATTCTCTCGGACTTGCATCCATGAAAATGTTGTTTGATAATAGTGCTCCTTGCAAAAACAAAGGGGAAATACCTCCCTTAATTAAATAAAAAAATTTCACAATGAGGATTCAAAGAATTTGAATAATTTCGAATTTTGTTACTAATTAAACAAAACCCCAAAATTAAAGTACAAAAATCCTAGAACCGAAATGCTAGGCAGGTAACGAGATATACTACAGGTCAATGGTATTTCACATTAACCTAGAAATTTCATAGAGTATAAATTGAATTCATGAATTGCAAAAAATTGGGGTTCTGCAAATGAAAATTACTTGAAATTTCCTTCAACTGATAAAAATTTTTACAAGAAATTGGTACTGAGGAATGACATTGCCTCGTCATGGTCCAGGAAGAAATGTAGAGATTAGATTAAGGGAGAAATATAATAATGTTAGGTCCCTATATTACTAGTATAGTCCCTTATTATTGTTAGTGTAACCTCCTTATTGTTATTATTGTACCCCTCTAACCTCCATATTGTTATTATTGTGCCCTTAAATTATTATTGTTAGGTCGGCTAGGATTACATTGTGGCCTACTAGGATTACATTGTGGCCCCATGGACTCCTAATTATAGAAAGGAGGTTTTGTAATTTGTATCATCCAAGAATTTTTCATTCATGTAATGTATTGGAGGCTTCCCCCTAGAAGTGGCTTATTTCTAAGGCATTGATATCTCTTTTCTTCTATTTTTGGAGCTGGTTTCACAACATTTGGTATCAGAGCTTTAGGATTCTAGGGTTTTGCTGCTCCAAACAGGTCATCATGGCATTTTCGCTATAACGTTTTTTCTATGAAGGTTCAGAAGCTGAAATTGTTACAGTGCAAAGCAAAAATCTTGAGGAACATCGTCGCAAAATTTCAGAGCTTGGTTCACAATATTTGTAGAGATATGATCTGTGGAAGGTAGGTCATTTTGCAGGCTCCTGAATTTAACCTAAACAGGTCATCGTGGAATTTTCGCTATAAATTGGTTCAAAAGCTGAAATTTTTAGCGTACGGACCCGAAATCCTGACGAACATCATCAAACAATTTCAAATCTTGGTTCGCAATATTGGTGGAGATATGTTATGTGGAAGTTAAGGCTTTTTCAGGATTTTGAATTTCATCTCAAAGAGGTGATCATGAGAAAATATTTATAACTCTCTCTCTGAGCATAAGATTGGAATGCTGTAAAAAGTGACCAGAAGTACACGAACTGTAGTTTTCTGTCTATCAATTTTAGATCCAAAGGAGGAAACAGTGACATGTGGAAAGTCGTACAAATTAGCTCTACTGAACCAGTCCATAATTGGATCATTGTGGGAGATTAGACATAAATTTGTCTTGAAGAATCCAAATCAGATTAGACCTATGGAATTTGTAAGAAGCTTCAGAGGGCTACTATACGTCCTAATTTCAGATATTGAGGATCTGCAATTATAGAGATAATTCAATTTCAATATCGAGCTCCTCAAAAGCACGTAAAAGGTGTGTATTTTTTTTCCGAATTGCATAAGTCTTGATTTAAGAATCAAGTTGAAATGATTCCAAGGGCATATTGTAGAATAGATATCAGTATTGGGTTCTAAAATGGACCCTAAAAATAATTCAACACCCATTAAGCCTTTAGAAGGCTCTACTATGACTCATGAAGATGAAGAATGGCAACATGACATATCAAAATTACAAGAGCAAGTGCAACAAATTTTGCTTTCACAAAGAGCAACAAAAAATGACATGGAAGTTTTGAAGAAAGGCATGGAAACTAACATGGATGGTTTGAATAAAGGCATGGAATCTAAGATGGATGGTTTTAAGAATGGCATGGATGGCATGGAAGTTGGCATGGAATCTAAGATTGATGACATGGAAGCTAAGATCGATAAAAAAATGGAAAACATGAAGAAGGATCTAAAAGCAGACATGGAAGGTTTGACAAAGTTGATACAAGAAATGTTTCTTAATGGTGAAAAGATAGTAGATGAAACACATGATGAGAACAAAATAAATGTTAATCATGATTTCATAAACTCTAATGTTGGAAGGAAGAACCACCATATTCCACAAATGGATATGAGGAAATTTGATGGAAAGGATCCTATAACATGGATACTACAGATGGAGCAATATTTTGATCTCAACAATGTGAAAAATACACAAAAGTTACGCATCACAACTTGACATTTACAACAAAATACATTTCTATGGTATCGATGGCTTTGCTCCCGGAAAAAAATTGTCACTTGGTCAATTTTTACGGAGGAAATGATAGCACATTATGAGGATACAAAGAGCAACACCTTATTTAGAGAATTGCTAAATCTCAAACAAAAGTTTCCAGTGGAGGAGCACAATGAGGACTTCCAAAAATTGAATATAAGGGTAGCTGATATTCTAGAGGAACACAGGATTGATCTCTTCATAGGTACTTTAAAGGACAACATCCAACATGAATTTTGTGTTTTGGAACGTGATTCATTGGAGAAGGCATTCAGGTTGGCAAGAAAAATAGAATGTAAAATTATGGTGACAAGGAAGTCTACCACTCACTTCTATAAAGAGGGAATTATTGCTACTCCTAGATTTCCAAAACCTACAAGGTTGACACCACAACAATTGGAAGAAAAAAGAACAAAAGGGCTTTGCTACAATTTTGATAGAAAATACACTAAAGGTCAAAAGTGTGCTGAGAAGAAATTATTTTACATAGATTTTGAAGAGGAAGAAGAAAATGAACAATAATTTTCAAAAGAAGAGGGTATACACCAGGAACCAACCCTAGAAGAGGAAGAAATGAGTCTGATCATATCATGTAATGCATTGGAAAGAATTACCACTCCTAAAACTCTTAAGATAGAAGGACATATCAAGAAGAAAATGGTAATAGTGTTGATTGATTCAGGTAGTACCCATAATTTTATTCATTGTAAGGTAGCCAAGGAATTGAATTGTTGCCTATACCCAGCACTAGAATGTCAAGTGATGGTTGCAAATGGAGGAACTATAAATTTCTCTGGAAAATGCCATAATATCAAGCTAACCATGGGGGAATATGTATTGAATAGTCCAATGCTTTCGATTCCTATGGGAGGTGCTGATGTTGTACTAGGAGTACAATGGTTACAATCTTTGGGGACGGTAGCTTTTAATTTTCAAGAACTTTTCTTGAAATTTTTTTCAGAAGGAAAGGAAGTCGAATTACGGGTTATTGCGGGGAAGCCAGGAAGGATAATAAGCTCTAATGTCATGACAAAGCTTCTAAAGAAAGAACAGCGAGGCGTAATTGCACAATTATGCTCACTAGAAGTTCCAACATCAAAATCATCTGTTTCTGCAGATCTCCAACAAGTCTTGGACAATCATTCCAAGGTGTTTGAAACTCCCAAAGGACTCCCACCTATTCGTGATCATGATCATGCTATTCATTTGATTCCAGGAAGTGTTCCTCCAAACATCGGGCCTTATAGATATCCTTACTTCCAAAAGAGCGAAATTGAACGTATGATTGCAGAAATGTTAGAGGCGGGTATAATTCAACCCAGTCAAAGTTCTTTCTCTGCTCTTGTAGTGTTGGTACACAAGAAGGATGGATCATGGCGAATGTGTCCGGATTATAGGGAGCTCAATAAGCTCACCATTAAAGACAAATTTCCCATTCCTATGATTGATGAATTATTGGATGAATTACATGGAGCAATTTATTTTACCAAGTTGGATCTTCGTTCAGGATATCATCAAATTAGAATGAAGACTGAAGATATTCCAAAAACAACATTTCGAACTCATGAGGGTCATTATGAATTTTTGGTCATGCCTTTTGGCCTTACCAATGCACCTTCTACATTTCAAGGATTGATGAATTCCATTTTCAAACCCTTCCTTAGAAAATTTGTGCTAGTATTTTGTTTATGATATACTAATCTACAGTAGGTCTTGGAAGGATCATGTTCAACATGTTGACAGGGTGCTCAAACTATTGTAGGAGAAACAATTGTATGCAAAAACATCCAAATTTTTCTGTGGAGTACAGGAGGTGGAATGTCTAGGTCATATTGTATCTCACGAGGGTGTTAAGGTAGACCCTAACAAAATTAAAGCCATTAAGGAATGGAAAGTCCCCACAACCATTAAGCAGGTGCGACGATTTCTCGGGTTAACAGGGTATTATCACAAGTTTGTTAAAAATTATGGGAGAATAGCAGCACCTCTAACAACATTATTGAATAAAGATGCATTTTCATGGACTCCTGAAGCAGCTAAGGCCTTTGAACATCTTAAAGAGGCAATGTGGCTAGCACCGGTCTTAGCTATGCCAGACTTCACAAAAACCTTTATTGTGGAATGTGATGCTTCAGGAAATGGAATTGGTGCTTTTTTAATGCAAGAAGGAATACCCATTGCTTTTGAAAGTCGTCCAATCAAAGGAAAGTATTTACAAAAAGATATTTATGAGAAGGAAATGTTAGCAATACTACATGCACTAAAGAAATGGCGACCTTACCTAATGGGAAGACACTTCAAGGTAAAAACTAATCATTATAGTCTTAAACACTTTTTGGAACAAATACTATCTTCAGAAGAGTAGCAAAAATGGGTCACAAAGATGTTGGGTTATGACTTTAAAATAATCTACAAAAAGGGAAGCTAAATGTTGTTGCAGATGCACTCTCAAGAAAGAATGAAGAGGTGGAAGCATTTCTTTGTGCCATTTATATTATCCAACCAGATTGGATAACCAAAGCAAGCGATGAATGGAAGAAGGACGAAGAAGTGTGGACACTCATTCAAAAGTTGCAGCAAGATCCTAGTACATCTGATACATTTAGTTGGAAAAATGATTCCTTATGGTACAAAGATTGCTTATATCTTTGTAATAATTCCCAACTAAAACAAAATATTCTTTTGGAATTCCACACTTCTCCTTTAGGAGGACACTCAGGATTTTTAAAAACTTACCACAGGGTGAAGAAAGAATTTTTTTGGGATGGCCGTAAATCTGATATTCAAAATTTTGTGGCGGAATTTTTGGTTTTCCATCAGAATAAAGTTGAGACAATTAAAACCCCAGGTCTTCTACAACATTTATCCATTCCAAGCCAATGTTGCGAGGAGATTTCAATGTATTTTATCATGGGTTTACCTAATTCTGAAGGAAAGAGTGTCATCATGGTGGTAGTTGATAGAGTTACCAAGTATCCACACTTTTGTGCATCATCTCATCCATTTAAAGCTAGTACAATTGCTACTACATTTATGGAAACAATTCAAAAGCTACATGGAAACCCAAAGGTTATTGTGAGTGACAAAGATCCCATTTTTATTGGAAATTTTTGGACGGAGTTATTTTCTTGTTTGGGTACTCAATTAGCTTATAGCTCATCTTATCATCCTCAATCCGATGGTCAAACTGAGAGAGTAAATAAATGTTTGGAAGGATATCTTCGTTTTTTTGTATCTGATAAACAAACACAATGGGTCAAGTGGTTACCTCTTGCTAAATGGTGGTATAACACTTCCTTCCATACTGCAGCAAAAATGACCCCATTTATGGCACTTTATGGATATCATCCACCGTCCATCACATCATCTTTAAGAGAAAATTCGAAGGTTCAAGCAATGGAATATCACATTGAGCATCAACAAGAAGTTCTCCAACTCTTAAAGGATAACCTAAATTTGGCACAAAATCGAATGAAATAACAAGCAGATCAACATCGCAGCAAGAGAATTTTTGATGTAGGAGACTAGGTATTTTTATGGCTACAACCATACAAAAAAATGTCCCTCAAGAAAGTTAAGAAGGATAATAAATTATCGCTAAAGTACTATGGTCCTTACAAGGTTTTGCAAAAGATTGTTACTATGGCATACAAATTGGAGCTTCCTGCTTCTTCACGAGTGCATCCAATTTTCCATGTTTCATGCTTAAAGAAGGTTCTAAATGAAAATATTCCAGTTCAAACAATATTTCTTGAACTTGATGAGGAAGGAAAAATCATATTGGAACCTAAAGCGGTCATGGAAATAAGAAATCGACAGCTACGAAATCAATCAATTTTAGAGTATCTCATCAAGTGGAAGAACTTACCAACTAAAGATTCTACATGGGAGGATGAGAATTTTATACAGAAGCACCCAGAGCTACTCAAGCATTGAGGACAACACTTTTTTGAAGGAGAGGGGCATGTTAGGTCCCTATATTACTAGTATAGTCCCTTATTGGTGTTAGTGTAACCCCCTTATTGTTATTATTATACCCCTGTAACCCCCATATTGTTATTATTGTGCCCTTAAATTATTATTGTTAGGTCGGCTAGGATTACATTGTGGCCCCATGGAATCCTATATATAGAAACGAGGTTTTTTAATTTGTATCATTCAAGAATTGTTCATTCATGTAATTTATTAGAGGATGACCCCTCGAAGTGGCTTATTTATAAGGCATCGATATATCTCTTCTTCTATTTTTGGAGCTAGATTCACAACCAATAACCACAATGGTGAGTCCAATTCCCATTTTAGGTAATGCATCGTAGAGAAAAACAAAATTAAAAAGTAGGGAATTACATGTGTTTTTATAAACTCAGAAAGAAACCGAGAGGTATAAAATGTAGAGGAAATTGAAACTGGGCATTATAAATCATAAAACAAAGGAGAAAAACAATGTGAAGTACCTGGAGTATTATTAATGTACTTATCCCAAGCTCTTCATCATGAAGAATGACGTCAGTGTTGTGATACTAGCCAGACCCTTGAATTCAGATCAAATACAACTGGAATTTCAACGGAAGAACCCAGTAAACTAGTTTGAATGAAAGATTTAAAACTTTTGTCTCTTATCCGAATGAAAAAAAAAAGTAAATTCTTGCCGTTAAGACGTGATATTTACCTGAGATTTCAATTAGTGTAGCGTTCTCAAGGAGCTCAAATAACATTTGAGAACAAGAGCCGAGAGTAACACAGTATTCATTAATGGAAGGCCAAATTTGTGACAGAGTCGCTCTGCTCCAAAACCGTGGAGAGTGGAAATAATAATCAGCGAAGGAAAATAGTTTAAAAATGTAAACCTAGTGAGATTCTAACCCTAATTACCATTTTATCATATCCCTACACGTATAGGAAATCTGAAGCATGAGGGAGTTCCCAAGGATCAATGTTTTTTTCCAAAATACTGAGAAGCCATGTGAATGGTACCAACAATTAAATGATGAAAAATATCGATAAATATCTAGTGTAGAAGTGGGTGGGTTCGTATGCCGAAAATTGTAAAACATAGCTATCGACATTCAGTACTATAGAACAGACGCGTACGTTGAGAATGACTTGGAGGCCATTTCAATAAGTGAAAATATGTAAAAGGACGGATTAACATTAAGCGTAGAGTATAAGAGTATTAAAATTGTATGGGAATGTACGAAGAAAGTTCATAAAGATTCATTGTATTAAATAGAAATGCAAGCCACAGAGATGTGGATAAATGTTAATCCTAAAGTGTTATAGTTGTGGTGTTACCACGTAGGAAATCCACCTAAACGTCCAAGGGTGGAAAGTTAAATAATGGATATGAAAATAGTACATAGAGTTATTTTCATTCTATAAATTTCAATGGATGTATAATGTGTACTTGATTTAACGTAAGATGCATATATATATATATATATATATATATATATATATATATATATATATTTATGGTTATTATTGAACTCTTAATAAGATTTATGTAAGAGGTTTAAAACATATGTGTCCATTTCTCTATGTTAGAAGGAAGCTAGACCAAGGTCAGCTTTTGAGTGGTGAATATTCATACATTAGCACAATTTGTATGTGGGGGATGGGTAGGTAAAAATATCATGAAGAGAAGGGTTTAATATATAGAATTATATGAGGGTGAATTTATACCCTTATAAATAAACCACAGTTGAGTGGGTTGGATTAAGAATAAAGAGCTATGTGGGTCCAAGAGTATATATATATGGAAAATAACTTTTAGGATAAAGTTAAGGAATATATATATAGTTGAGGAGAAGTTAAAATTTGGGGATGTTAAAACTATTAACCTAGAAGGGGAAATGCTGAGTTATGGTTAATAATAAGCGGACTTTAATTTTACTCTATTAACATCCATATAAGTAAAAGGGAGTTGAAATTAGACTTATATTATCATGGAAGTTCTAGAGGAAGTATAATAGCCCAAAGCGTATCTCTTGACACCATGAAAGAGTAAAAGTACTACTAAGTGGAATATTGACGAATAACATATGCCAGACAAATTATTAGCAATACTCCATGCATGGATGGTGTTTAACTTAAAGGTTATAAATAGAAAAAAAAAATTGTGGAAAACAAAGATGTTACAAATGGTATTAGAGCCCATGTTAAAACACTGGGCCTTAACGTGTGCTCACACCAGAGAAAAAATTTTGATGTTGTAAAGTGGTTACTAAAATTAATTTTCACTAATGTTTAAATTTTATACAGTGAAAAAGTGGAGAAACATACAGCTGAAAACCATGAGGGATGGGGATGAGTTGTACGTGGATCTGGGTGGTGAAGAAAAATCCAGCAGATCCAAATGCTACATTGATAGTTATGATGCATCGAATGCAAATAGTATTGATGCAACTGAAAACCCACAATGAAAAGCTATCTTTAGCTAGTAAAGAGAAAGAAAGGTTAATCAAAGAATTGACCTCCTGGGACAGTCATTACGGTGAAGGTCCAAGAAGAAAGAGAAAGATAACTATAAATCACTTAGAAGAGTCTGAATAAAATGAAGCCTCTAGACAACAGTCTAGGAGGAACAAGGAATTACAAGGTGAGTTCCGAAAAAATAATAATAATAATTTAAGTCTCCCTCCTATGATGGAGAGAAGGAGGAATATACAAAAGCTTGGCTTCTAAAAATGGTAAAGTAAATTTAAGTGATTAAGTATGAAAATAACTTAAAAAATCCGAGTTGGCTATTTGCAAATCCCAAGTAAGGCTACCTTGTAGTGATAGCAAAATAAGTGCGAAAAACTGTCACGTAAAAATATATTCATATTTGATTTAATAATAGATATCGGAATGACCGATAGCAGGATGGAAAAGCCAAAGAATTTCAAGAGCATAGGTTGGAACAACTTATTATTGTTGATTTGTTACCAAACTCACCAACATGCTTCGCTAATTTCCTTTTATACCAAAAAGAAAAGGCAACGACAAGATGATGTTAAAAACTACCTACCTACTAGCAATAAGGAGAGGAATGAAGGATTCTATCTCCTGAAATTTAGAAACCAATAAAACTGAAATTTTTCTAATTGCAGAATAAACTATTTGTGATTATCAAGAAAAGAGAATGATGAAAGAGACGGAGTGGAAGAACCACAATTTGATAAGAAAACCCCCTCAAAGTTCAAAGTTGGGAATAATGAACCACATATCGTGGATTAAATACTATTAGAAGTAGAATTTGATTAAGAAAGTTATACATAACTAAAAATGGTAGATATTCTATTAGTGGAAAGATAAAATATGTTGTAGGACAAAAGAGGCTAAAGAAAATTGAAAAGAAAAAAGTTCAGATATGCATGATAAACAACCTATTCTAGTTGATGAACTTAGATGCAGTTTAGCAAAAGAAAAGAAAAAATTCTAGCAAGTTGGAATTGTGTACCGAAGTGACATATAAGACTTCCCAAGATAACTGAAAGGTAATTAGGTATAAAGAACATGAGTTAAATGTTTTACCTTTCGATTCCTATGCAGTGTTAATAGGAATGAAATGGGTAGAACCACAAAAAAGGACATACTAGGTTGCTAAGAAGAAAAAAAACACTACAGGGTATCTATGGTGATGGAAAAACCAATGATAGTACAAGGAATAGCAAGAAAAGGCCTAAATATGTATGTTGTATAATTAAGAAAGAAAACTGAAAAAGAAATTGGTAGAATATTTACTAGTCAACAAAGAGGGTAAGGAGATAGTTCTGGATGAAATTCCTCATACATCCCCTAATGAGGAAGCTAATTGTTAAATGAAGTTAAAAACCCAATATTGTAAAAGTTAAAACTGCAGCGATAAAAATTTGTTGAATAGAAACTATGTAAGACCAACTAAGTCCCTGCTGGGAGCACTGGTAATGTTGGTTAAAATGAAATTTGGAACCTTGAGAGTAAGTATAGACTATTGAAAATGACTTAAACTGATGACAAAGAATGAATATTATCTATTCAAAATAGATGGTCAATAAACTATCATAAAATGAGAAATAAAGAAGAACTGTATAAATAACAATATACATAAATTGTGAATTATAAGTTCTAAGTGATGGGATGGATAATGTTGTGTTCCTTGACGTGTCAAGTAAAACAGAATATAAAGAACAATTCAGAATTGTCTTACAATTCTAAAAAAATATTGAAGACATAAATGATATGATATACCTAACAAAAATGAATTTTATAAAAAAAATTCTTGGTTAAGTCAGGTAAATTCAGAAGAAGGATGAGTAATGTACTGAGGAAAGGCTCAAGTAAGCATGAATTGATTAGTAGTTCCTGATACTTCTACCATAAAATCAACCATGGGTATTGAAAAGTGGATAGACTGGAAAAAGGTCAAAATAACTTGAACAATTAAAAGACTTAAACGAATAACTACTCTTGTTTGAATATTCTAACCCAATTTGAGAAATGGTAAGTAGTACCAAGGCTTGGGCAGAAGGATTAGAGGTAATATTATTACTTAATTATACCATATGATTGAAGAAAAATTTAGGAAAATGAATAGAATTATACTAAGTATTTCTTAAAGTTGACGTTGAAATGTATACTGCAGGTAGTAAAGAAAATTACCTGTAAAGTAAGAAGGGGTGTTGATCCCAGAAGATCTAAGGCTGAAGTATAAATTCTTCAACAATCTGAAAATTGTTAAGCAAACTAGGTGTTTATCTTTCCTTAATGAGTTTGAAATAAACTTCAAAACTGGAAAAGGAAAGGAAAAGGAGAGTTTAGATGTTTAAAAGAGGAATGTCCTTAAGATTTTAATGAATATTCGAGTAAGGAAGGTTCTAACTGTGACTAATTGAGGCAAATAGAATGAATGCAGCAGTAAAGCGGGAAAAACCTCCAAGTAAAATTGCAATATACTGAAATTTTGATAGATATTTCAAATCAGGAAGAACTGATAATTTCAAAAACAGAGGGTACATTAATAATGTGACCCCAGTATAGCAGAAATTTTAGAAATAGATGTCTTTAGATAGGACATACTAGTGACTCAAATTAAATTCAAGATTAAAACGGGACATGTTTGACCTAGTATGAGGAAAGAGTAATGAAAAATCCTATGTGGAAAATGTTGTTAAGAGACAATGAGGACTAATTATCATACCAAAATTTGGACCCTATTCATATTCCTGAATGGAAATAAGAAGTTGGTATGATAAAAATTTGAAATTGGTTGCTTTAGAAATTGGTTGAATTAGAAACTAACATTAATAAGAAGTAGTCAATGTGTCCAAGACCAAAAGAGTAAACAGATATGAAATTTCAAGATGGAAGGTAATAACTCATACAATTGATAAGGTAAAGTTCAAGTGAATTTGAAAACTGTGTTATATAAAAACCAATATTAATTTGAATTTGAGCATGGTTACCACCATTTGAATCGAGTGGGACAATAATTCAAATATTAAATACATGAGGTGAATGTATGAACTGGAAAAAAGGGATAGAACATTAAGTAGAACCACTGTTTATGACAAAGTTGTTTTTCTAAATTCATGAACTTATAATGAAGAAGTGTTTGTATTGTGAAGCAAAGTGTAACAGGAATTACACAACGCCAATTAAAGGAGTCAAGGTGAGAATATATGTAGAGAAATCACCAATAATTTCAAACGAGACCATGTGTGTATGAGGAGGAAGTCTCGCCAAAAAACATAGAATGATAAGTAGTTGTGCTAAAATTGCACTATACTACTATGAACCTTGAAGGGTTTTCCTAACAAGTGAATTTATTGAAAACTAATAAAGTTCAGAATATTGTTATGATTATTTATCATATATATATATCATACTACTCATATGAATTGATATGAATTGTGGACAGACGGAAACAAGAAAAAAAAAATCGTCCAGATATACTTCTTTTACTAAAGCAAGAAGAAACTCAAACTCTAGAATATAGCAGTAAGCAGAGTAAATATAGAGGAATGTACTTGTACTCTGAAGAGACTTCTCAGAGAAAAGGGATAAGATGAAGGATGAATCTTCATCCCAAGTTGAGAAATCAACATCGTAAGTGGTAACACCGAGGACGGTGTTCAGTTTTAGAGGGGGAATATGTAATGTCCCTAATTTTCTGCTTTTAAAAATAGGCAGTCAAAGAATCTAAGGGTCAAATGGACCCAAGGAAAACATTAATTGTGGACATATTTTATTAATTTAAATTAATAAAATGAAAAAAAAAAATTATTAATGGTTCAAGGACTAGATAATGATTAGAGATCAAGGATCCAAATCCATGAGGATGGATAAGGATCATAAAACTTTCTCAGTTCTCCAAAAATCCTTAGAGGAAATAAATTAAATATAGCAATTTAGATTAGAGATAAAAAATCTAGAATGCTACCCCAGTAAAGAGGAAATTACTAGGAAGAGGTGGAATAAAGCTAGAAAGACAAAAAGCTAGCTTTAAAGTACTTATGTGGAAGAAACAAAAGGAAAGCCTAGGCACACAAGAAAACAACATCATAATTTAACTAGACATAGTTAAGGGAAACAGGCTGATGGGAAAGCAAGCTTATATAAGCAGGTTCATGGTAGACAAGAGGTTGTCTATTGTTGGATAAGTTGATCTCTGCTCGGGGGTGAGCTGTGGAGAAAAAACTCAAAGGTTGGGTGGAACCTAGTCTATCTTAAGTGGTATGCACTAGTTAATTTCATTTTAAGATTATACTTTAGCTTTGTTACGAGATTATTGAATTATTAAAATAGTATAGATTTATGTGAACCGGTTGAAAGTTGAATATGAAACTATACTGTGGAATTAAGGTTAAGTAGTAATTAATTATGGAAGGCATGTACATTGGACATACTTGACTATAATAAATATAGTTTGTTTTTTTGTACAGACATAAATCTGAAGATTAACAACTCTGAGCATGTCTAAGTCTCGTCGTAGACTTAGATCTAAGGTTAGGTGACCCTCAGAAAATTGTATGGAATTAGTAATTTTTTCTAGTATTTCTTTAGAGGCAGTAAGTTACATTTAAGGAAAATACAGAAGAAAATATACAGTATATCCAAACAAATTTCTATGCTATAATATAAATGAATAATATAGATTACTAAACTCAGAAATACTGGACAAGAAAAATAATTATATATATCTTCATCATGCATGTAGAAAATTATGTTACAAAACTATCATCGAAAAGAGATAAACCAATGCATGCAAAGTGATAGTTATGCAATTTACTATTGTTGGAATTGTAAATGAACAAATTATTCAGAACTAGAATAAGTATTAAACAAAAGGAAATATTACAGTGCATATGTAGTTTAACCATTATAATGAATTATAAAGAGTAACAGATCTGAGAATTGAATTAACAACAATATGATTATTATTGAAATGAGAAAGAGAGTAATCATTATGGACTATATATTAATGATTTATAATAAAGTCGAACTGTTGAACTATAAATAAAGTTACATAACTATTATAGTCCTTTACAACATAAGATATGAAATAAGTCCTTAATGATTACAGAGTGAGGGACATATAGGTTTTAAATTAAAAATCCATTTCAGTACATTGTCTAGAATGAGTATAATGAAAATTATACCCTTAGAGAACTCTCTTCCATAAATAAGTAGGATCATATCCTTGTAGTTATACTGATGTGTAGATCAGAAAATCCCAAAATATGTACTGGACCAATCAGAAAGGAAAAAGTCCATTTTAATGGTTGAACAGAAAATGGTGTAATTAGTTGTATGCATCATTTTGTGATGAAAGTTGTACTTGTGTAACACAGATACAATAAATTAGTTAAGACTATAAGTATCACAGAAATGAAATATTGGGATTTAAACAGTATCATAAAATTATACAAGTACCTAAGAGGAAACTCGATGAGCTATCTTCATGCAAGAAATAAGAAATTATTATCATGAGTCAAGTTTGAGTATACAAAGTAAATAGAAATAAATTAAATTTATATTTTCTAACTCAACCAAATATTCAGAACGGTATTATTATAAATTCTCAATTGGAGTTATGGCACCCTTACTATAAAAAGGTGAAGTGAGGTCAAATTCTTGACAATAATGAAATGACATTCCACAATGAATAATAAATTCTTTCCCCAAGGGAACGAGGAAACGAAGACATAGTAGGAATTCCGTTCATAAATGAATTCAAATTAGGGATTTGGATTCCGAATGATTTGGATTCAAAAATAAAATGAAATCCAAGGCTTATCGTAAACAAACATGAGAAATATATTTCTCAGAAACACTAAGAGTATATACATATTTATACACAGAAAATGTAAAGAAGTTTTGTTTCATAAAAGATATTATGCAAGATTTTCGCAGGAATATCGTAGGATTGTAAATGCAGTAAAAGATAAGGGAAGGGGTTGATTACCTGTGGAGTGTACATTGGATACAAGACTTCGATGGGAATAGGAAATAGAAATCTCTCGGACTTGCATCCACAAAAACGTTCTCGATAACATTGCTCCTTGCAAAAACAAAGGGGAAATACCTCCCTTAATTAAATAAAATGACTTCACAACTAGGATTCAAAGAATTCGAATAATTTCAAATTATGTTACTAATTAAACAAAACCCCAACATTAAAGTACAAAAATCCCAGAACCAAGATGCTAGGCAGGTAACGAGATATACTATCAGTCAATGCTATTTCACGTTAACCTAGTAATTTCACAAAGTATAAATCGAATTCAAGAATTGAAAAATTGGGGTTCTACAAATGAAAATTACCTGAAATTTCCTTCAAGTGATAAAACTTTTTACAAGAAATTTGTACTGAGGAATGACGTTGCCTCGTCATGGTCCTAGACAAAACGCAGTGATTAGATTAAGGGAGAAATCTAGTAACCACAACGGTGAGTCCAATTCCCATTATGGGTAATGCATCGCAGAGAAAAAAAAATACAAAGTAGGGAATTACATGTGTTTTTATAAAGTCATAAAGAAGCCGATATGTATAAAATGTAGAGGAAATTGAAACCAGACATTATGAATCATAAAACAAAGGAGAAATGAAACGTGAAGTACTTGGAGAATTATTAACGTGGCTATCCCAAGCTCTTCAGCGTGAAGAACGACATCAGTGTCATGATACTAGCTAGACCCTTGAATTCAGATCAAATACAACTGAAATTTAAACGGAAAAACCCAGTAAATTGGTTTGAATGAAACATTTAAAACTTGTGTTTCTTATCCGAATGAACAGGGAAAGTAAATTCCTGCCGGTAAGATGTGATATTTACCTGAGATTTCAATTAGTGTAGAATTCTCAAGGAGCTGGAATAACATCCGAGAACAAGAGTCGATATTAACGCAATCTTCATGTAGAAATTTATTAATAATGATAGTATTAACAGATTCTCTTGATCTAGAAAATTAATCTTATGTTAAATACAGAATCCTTCCACTTAATTCCTTGTGGAAATTAAATCACCAATTGCAAACACATGTGAACAAAATAAATCGCACATAAACACAATTGTTTAATAGGAAATATTAAAGCTAAAAACCCCAACTATCATATATTATGTATATCAATGGATCATGTAATAATCTCATACAAAGCTTAGTACATCAAGCTCTTAGTACAATCAACAATCATTACAGATTGTCATGCAGAAATTTGCATATCTATGCACCAATTTCTTGCCTCCTGATAGCCTACCTCCACTACACAATCCCTGTTGAAGAAGACCCCTGAATAAATTTGAATTGGCCTTGCCTTGATTGTGCAATCCTCATTGGCATCTCCAATGTGTGTCAGATGCATTGAATGCATCACTATAGTCGCAACAGATAGTCCATCTCACCCTTTTACCTATCTCTCCACTGGGTCTCCATTGGAACTGACATGCAAGTAGTTAACTGTTGTATTTGTTCAGTTGTTAGTGAGTTATTAGTTGTGAATTAATTAACTAATTAATTCACTAAACTCTCACTAGTGTATCTTTCAGTTAGACTAGATACAACTAGTTCAACTGAGTTTAACACACTTAATTGAGTTAAACTAAACAACAACTCCCATAACTACTCTTCCAACTTTGTCACAACTTTGCCACTTCAGTTCTAACGAAGTCCTCCATGCATGAGTCACCAATAACCCTAGGAATTGTGTAATTCTTTCATCCCACTGATTTTCCAAATATGTTCACTGAAATAAAGTGCTCCAAGATATTAAGTTGATATTTATTGTCGGATTATTATTAAGGGCTAATAATAATCGACATGCATCTATATTTAGATTGATGATCTATAAATATAATTCCCCTAATATTCTAAAAATAGAATTTCATCTATTTTTCACATTTGACCAACCATATACAAATAGCATCCTGCAACTTATAGAAAATGCTCACCATGTCTAAAAATAGACATACACCTAGAAATAGCTTGCAGGCACCTCTTAGTGAAGGTGCTTAATTTTCACTAAGCTCATCATCTTGTTGAATCTGAACACTCCCTCTCAACAAGATAGGGATTATCCTTCACCCCAATTCTGCCTCTATGGTATTCGAATTTTCTCCTATTGAGTGCCTTCATCAAAATATCTACATCTTGATCTTCCATAGGAATGTACTAAAGCAACATGATCTTCTGTTGCACACAATCTCTGATATGATGATATTGGATATAAATATGTTTAGATCTATCATGAAACATAGGATTAATCAAGATTTTAATGCATCTATGATTATCACAATGTATCACTGTAGGATCTAAATGAGAACTGAACAAATCGACTAGGATCTTCCTCATCCAGATAGCCTCACATGCATCTTGACTTACTGCCATGTATTTTGCTTCCGCTGAACTGAGTATCATTGATCTTTGTTTCCTGCTATACCAAGAAATTGTTGTAGATCCGATACTAAAAACCCCTCCTGATGTTCTCTTTCTGTCCATTGGGTTGCCTGCTCAATCTACATCCATGAAGCCATGCAACTTCACCTCATCCATATTTCTGTACCATAAACCATACTCAGATGTGCCCTTGAGATATCTCTGGACATGCTTTCCTTCCTTCCAAAAGAGCTTGGTAGGCTTAACCATCACTTAACTAAGCTGGTTCACCACATAGCATATGCCTAGTCTTGTATTAACTAAATAAATGAGCAAACCCACCAACTTTCTATAAACAGTGGCATCCACTACCTATGCCGATGTAGCATCCTCTTTCCTCCAATTTCCTGGAAGAGGAGTATCCATGGGCTTGCATTCCTCCATGTGAAACTTACCAAGTATCTCCTGAGCATACTTGCCTTGAGACACAAACAGTTCACCTTCTCGCTTCCATATTTCCAATCCAAGGAAGTAATGAAGGAGGCCCAAATCCTTCATCTCGAACTCCTTTGCAAGATCTACCTTGCATGAGTGTATCAACTACCCATAAACCGTTAGTATTAAATCATCAACATAAAGAACAATGATTAAAATCTTAACCTCTACCACAACTTGGTATAGGTTTGCATCCGCCTCACTCTTGGTGAAGCCATGTCTAGTGAAATAGCTATCAATCCATGTGTACCAAGCACGTGGTGGTTGCTTTAGCCCATACAACGCTCTTTTGAGTCTGCACACATGCAACTCACTGTTGAAGATCTCAAATCCTTCAAGCTACTCAATGTACACTTCTTCCTCAATGATCCCATTAAGGAACACAATCTTCACATCCATCTGATGAATGTGCCAACCCATCTGCACTAAGAGAGCAAGGATGATCCTTATAGAAGAATATCGTGTGACAGATGCAAAGGTTTCTTCATAATCAATCCCCTCAATTTGTGAGAAGCCTCAGGCAACAAATCATGCCTTTACTTCTCAACGCTCCCATCAACAACTTGCTTTACCTTGTAGATTGATCTTGAACCTACCACTGATTTCCCAACTGGCCTTGGAACAATCTCCCAAGCATTGTTTCTGACAATGGAGTCATACTCCTCCACCATGGAATCTACCCATGTGGGATCCTTCACTGCTTATTCAAAAGAAGATGGCTCTGTCACGATACACTTTCTCATAAGAGCCATGTATCCAGTAAATCGGTCAGGTGACTGTCTCTGTCTATGTTGTGATGTAGGAACTCCTACATTATGTGCTGCGTCAAGCTTCAGTCTCTCATCTTCTGTGGTATGCTTTCTGTCTATTCTGATGTTTGGTTCTGCATGAGTGGACTCCTCCACTCCATGAATCTCCTCCTGTGGCTTATCCACATTTAGAGGCTCATCTTTGGGAACAAGAATTTCCTCCCCTGCATGCAAGTGTATCTCCCTCTCAAGTGACAACTTCATGGCTTTCACCTCATTGAATTTTATATCCTGTCGCACCACAGTCAGTCGACTGTTTGGAAAATACACACGATAATTATGGGATGTTTTTGTGTACCCCACAAATATCCCAACTTCTGTAGTCGGCTCCAGCTTCTTCCTAGCGTCCTTTGTCACATGAATGTAAACATATGAGCCAAAAATATTCAAATGAGAAATATCAGGATTCTTACCAGTAAAATATTCTTCAGCTGTACTCATGCCAAGTACTCTATGAGGACAACATTTTTGCACATAAACCATAGTGTTGCATGCTTTCACCCACAAGTGCATTGATAGGCCCTAGTCATGCAGCGTAGCTCGTGCAACACCCATGATCATTCTGTTCTTCCTCTCCACGATCCCATTCTATTGTGGGTTATGAGGCGCTATGAGTTCTCTTCAAATTCCTTCTTTGCTACAAAATTATTTGAATTCGTTTGAGATATATTCACCACCATTATCGCTCCACAGAGCCTTCACTTGCTTCCCCGACTCCTTCTTCTCCAATGCTTTAAACTCAAAGAAATTTGAGAATGTTTTTCTCTTCTTCTTCATGAAGAAGATCCAGCGTCTACGAGAATAGTCATCAACAAAAATAACATAATACCTGTGTTTTGTTGTTGAAGCAACTGAGAAAGGTCCACACATGTCTGTGTGAATTCTCTGTAGGATCACTGAAGCACGGTTCTCCTTCTCATGAAAGGTAGTCTTCACAAACTTAAACATAGTACATCCCTTGCACTAATCTGACTGCACAAGAGTACCCTTGGAAAGTCCAGTAGAAGTTTACTGAAAAATCTTCAAGGCTCCATGGTGAAGATGGCCCAATCTCCTGTGCCATAATTCATCCTCATCCCGGCTCACCACTTCTTCTACTTTGCCCATCATTGCAGCGCAACCATCTACCTCCAGCTTGTAGATATTCTTAACTCAAATCCCTATCCTCTTGGTTTGACCCATTGTTTTATGTCACAAGAAGGCTTTTCCCTCACTGTAAATAACTTCATAACCTCTGTCCTCCAACATAGCGACCAAGACCAATTTCTTCTTCAGACCTGGAACATGCATAACATCTTTCAACAAAAAAGGTTTACCTGACTCCCTCTCAAAGGTAATGGTTCCAATGTCATTCGCACTGTATCTACCATCGTTGCCCATCTCTATATGCATTTGGAGATCCTTCTCCTCCAAGTCACTAAACAACTCCTTGTCTCCCATCATATAGAAGGAAGCACCACTATCAAGATACCACACCAATCTCATTGCACTTGAAACCAAGCATGCGATCATAGAGAAATCAAGTTCAAACTGCGAGGCTAAGGCCTCACTCGCTGTAGCTCCAGCAACCTTCTTGTTCTTCATTTTATGTGGGCAGTTAGTGGTGAGATGCCCATGTTCGTGACAGTGAAAACACTTCACCATGGACAAATCCAGCTTCTTGCCTTTAGCCTCAGATTTTGGATGGGATTTCTTCCCCTTCCCTTTCCTTGCTTTGGCAACCAAAGTGAAATTCTCTTCATCATCATTCTTCGATGAAGAGCCATCCCTGGTATTCTGCCTTATCTCCTCCTGCACAAGATCCGACCAAAGTCGATCCCAATTTGGCAGTTTCTCCCATCCATTGACAAAGGCTTCGTAGTTGTGCCAACTCTTCGGAAGAAAAAGGAGAGCCAAGCTCACCAAGTCATCATTCGCAACAGTAATTTCCACACTTGCCAGCTCATCCCTACATTGGACAACCTTCATGAGATATTTTGGAATCCTGTCGCTCTTCTCCATTTTGATTTTTCTAAGCTTATCTTTCAACGCCAACTTACTATGGTCGTTGTTGCTTTGGAAAAGATTTGTCAAAACTTTCCACATTGCAAATGGAGTGGCTTTCCTATGAAGGCTTGACACAATATGGTCTTTCACACCTTCCAACAGAATTCTTCTTGTCTTTGCTACCTTCTTTTGTCATGCGTCAAGTAATGCAGCATTGCTAGTCGTAGGCTTAGGAACATCGCTATCGATGAACTCTTTCAATCCATTATCTTCAAGCACTGCCTCCATCCTATCCTTCCAGGCTATGTAATTCGAGCTACCCTCAAGGGTATACTCCAATCGCAACCCATTGAAAGACATTTCAATGAATACTCCACTGTCACACCAAGAAATTTCTACAACAAATTCGAATTGTCCACCAGCACAAAAACTCAGCACCTCTTCACAATTGAAATCTCCAGTGATTAACACTGCTATGATACCATGTAGAAATTTATTAATACTAATATTATTACCAAATTCTCCTAATCTAACAAATTAATCTTATGTTAAATACAAAATCCTTCCACTTAATTCTTTGCGGAAATTAAATCGCCAATTGCAAACACATGTGAAGAAAATCGATCGCACATAAACATAGTTGTTTAAAGGGAAAGCTTAAAGCTAAAAACCACAACTATCATATATTATGTATATCAATGGATCATGTAATAATCTCATACAAAGCTTAGTACATCAAGCTCTCAGTACAATCAACAATCATTACACACTGTCATGTAGAAATTTTCATATCTATGCACCAATTTCTTGCCTCCTAACAGCCTGCCTTCACTGTGCAATCCCTGCTAAAGAAGACCCCTGAATGAATTTGAATTGGCCTTTCCTTGACTGCACAATCCTCATTGGCATCTCCAATGTGTGTCAGATGCATTGAATGCATCACTATAGTCACAACAAATAGTCCATCTCACCCTTTTACCTATCTCTCCACTGGGTCTCCACTGGAACTGACATGCAAGTAGTTAACTGTTGTATTGTTTCAGTTGTTATTGAGTTATTAGTTGTGAATTAATTAACTAATTAATTCACTAAACTCTCACTGGTGTATCTTTCAGTTAGACTAGATACAACTAGCTCAACTGAGTTTAACTCACTTAACAGAGTTAAACTAAATAACGACTCCCATAACTACTCTTCCAACTCTGTCACAACTTTTCCACTTTAGTTCTAACCTCCATGCATGAGTCACCAATAACCCTAGGAATTGTGTAATTCCTTCAGCCCACTGATTCACCAAATCTGTTCACTGAAATAAAGTGCTCCAAGAGAATAAGTTGATATTTATTGTCGAATTATTATTAAGAGCTAATAATAATCAACATATATCTATATTTAGATTGAGGATCTATAAATAGACTTCGCCCAATATTCTAAAAATATAATTTCATCTATTTTTCACATTTGAACAACCATCTACAAATAGCATCCTACAACTTATAGAATATGCTCACCATGTCTAGAAATATACATACACCTAAAGGACCCCACTTAGTGAAGGTGCTTACTTTTCACTAAGCTCATCATCTTGTTGAATCTCAACACTCCCTCTCAACAAGATAGGGATTATCCTTCAAAGTGTCTAAACTAATTTATGCCAGTCGATCTAGCTCTGATACCAAGATAAAGGTGTATGCTATCAAAACACACACACAATTACATTCAGATTACTCTATTAAATAGAGTTTCTAGGATCCAACTTATTTCTAAATTAAAGAGAGATTGAGAAAATTTCTCAACCATAAAAAAACAACTTCTCAAATAAAATCTCAACATTAATTCCAACAATAACTACCACTGCCTGCGACCCTTGTTAGTTACTATGGTATGATTTATATATATCTTTTGAAATTGAAAAAGTTAATGTAATTAAAAAAGATTAGGACAATGTTAAAGTAAAATATTCTAAACGCAAAAATATTCAAACTTTGTGGTGTTGACTACCATGAAATTTATCCACCAAAGGCTCACTGAATTCCCTGATTCCACGCCACATGTAACTGTGCTGTCAGGAAATCACGTGGCAGCCAAAAGTTTGCAAATTCCAAAATAAATATTGCTGCCGCCATGCCAAGTAATGTAATTGTGGATTGATTTCTTAGTGCTTGGCATCCTGTAACACTACATTTTTAGAAAGCCAATTATTATGAGTGTTAAGTTTTAGTAATAAATTTTTATTTGCCTATGGTTTATTTACTATTTTAGTTAACAACAAAACTCTTTATTTCATTGATATCATAGATATTTGATTATATAATATGAATATTTATTAGTATAACTAAATTAAAAATATTAATGTTTATTAGTATAATCGTATTAAAATATTAATGTGGGATTAAAAATATTAATATATTTGATATTTGTAAAGGTTTTATAAATGTAGAGAAAAATTATTGTAATAAAAAGAATGACTTATTAATGTACACATTTACCATATTAACTATGTATAAAAAGATTATGGGTCAATTTTAATTTGAGAAAAAACAAAATAATTTCACATCTTATTGTAAAATGGATTATTTTTCTTAATAAAATTTGTTTATTTATTAATTTCCCCATCTAATTAGAATATGAACTTATTCTAATTGGAATAATCTCAAATTCCTAGGAAATTAGTGAGCGAGGAGCCACGTGTGGGCATGAATTTAATTTAACTTGAGAAAAAAAAAGAATTACACACCTTATTGTAAAATGGACCATTTTGCTAAATATATTTTTCTTATATATTAATTTTCCCATCTAATTAGAATATGAACTTATTAGAATTGGAATAATCTCAAATCTCTAGGAAATTGGTGAGCGAGGAGCCACTTGTTGAATCTAATTTTTTTAATTTATTTAAATTTAATGCAACCTAACAAACTCAATACATCCCTTAATAATCATTAAGGCTTAAACATATCTTAATCATATTCCCTGAAAATCAATCAAACGCAACAATTAAAAAAATAAAAGTAAAAAAGACAACTAATCTTCAACCACCTTAAATTGAAATAAAAAGTCTTCAACAAATATTTGATATTCCTACATTTTAGGATACTTAACTAAAATTAGCCAACAATTATTTTGGTTTAGTAAATTCTTAATTATGAACTGTAAATTTTAGTAGAAAAATCTTATTTACTTATTGTATTAACTAATATTTTACTTAACAAGTCACTTCTTTCATTCCTATTATATTTTTTATTCTCTAAATATATATATATATATATGATAATAAACTTCCATTAACAATCTAGCTTAGTAAATTTTAGTTATGTGTTATAAATTTTAGTAATAAATTCTTCTTTTCTTATTACATTAACTACTATTTTAATGAACAGCTGACCTCCTTCATTCCTATCTTGTTTTTTATTCCTCCATTACATTATTATATATGAAGAAAATCTCTATATATTTGATTATACAATATAAAGTAATATTTGATACTCTTACATCTTCAAAATAGTCAACTCAAATTAACAAAAATTTACTCTAGCCTAGTACATTCTAGGCTATGAATTATAAGTTTTAATAGTAAATTCTTATTTACCTATTCCCTTAACTATTATTTTAGTTTACTCTTAACCCTTCATTCATATCATATTTTTTATTCCTCCATTACATTATTTTATATGAAGAAATTATATATATATGAGATTATACAACATAAAGTAATATTCGATACTTTCACATCCCCATGATAATCAACTCAAATTAGCCGACAGTTACTCTGGCTTTCCAGGTCTTCTTCTTCTGACTTGAGTGCGTTTTTGAAGAAGTGCAACCAGCAAAACATGTGTCCATGGATGCGGCTAAACATAATTGATTTATTGGTTTTAAAACCAATTTTAAAAGCATAAGAATAAAGGTGGAATTCATCCCGCCAATAACCATATCCTATTTGCTTCTGTTAACTTGAGTGTGTTTAGAAGAAGTGCTTATCTGGTAATTAAAATATATTTTTTATATGTTTTTATTTTTAATTTTTTTTAATATCATATTTTAACATATTAATTAGTTTATATATTATTTTTGGGATTCAATTGGGTTCAGTAATAATTAATTAATTTTTCATGATTTTTAAATTGTTTATTTAACATTTATTTGATAACCAAAACTTCCTAGAAAATCACCTATCCTAAAACTTCTCTAACTCAAACACACTTAAGTGTAGAATTTTTCTCGACAATCAAACACACTTAGCAATTAATTTTTTTTAATACTATACTATAACATATTAATTTTAAAATTATAATATAATTAATATTTTTTCAACCTACCACATACTTAACCAACTTATTTAAATAATAAACTACCATCATTTTACCATACGTATGTTTATTTTTTTCAAAAATATTCAGATTCTACACATACTCATGAATAAAAAAAATTCTAAATTTAGTTAAAAGTAACATCTATAATCAAACATGAAACTGCAAAAGTTGCAATGCATCTTGTTTCATACTGCAATATCTAATTAGTTCTTATTGCAAACTATAACTATTAGTGCAAACTAATTATTTCCTATTGCAAACTATAATTATAAGTGGAAACTTTGAATTACAATGCAAATTTTAATAAATTAATTTTTTCTTTATAAATTATTTTTTTTACGATAAAAATGATCCAAAGTGAATTGGTCAGAAATTACATGATGTACTTTTGGCTTATTTAAAAGTTCATTTTGAGAAACATATGTTTTTACTTTATTGAAAATATAAACAATTAGAGCCTACCATCCCCAGGAGGAATGTATACATCAACCAAGTAGCGTCGTAATTATTGATTTTGTGTTGTCGCTGTTGACATTAAGAATTTTTTACGATAAAAATGATCCAAAGTGAATTGGTCAGAAATTACATGATGTACTTTTGGCTTATTTAAAAGTTCATTTTGAGAAACATATGTTTTTACTTTATTGAAAATATAAACAATTAGAGCCTACCATCCCCAGGAGGAATGTATACATCAACCAAGTAGCGTCGTAATTATTGATTTTGTGTTGTCGCTGTTGACATAGGAACAATGAAAAGTTTAAGTCGAATAGAAATTAAGCGAAATAGACATCATGCAAAATATAGAAAACGGCAGGGACTAATAATAAATAATATACACAACCAACTTCATGGATTTAATTTTTTACATCTCATGCTATAATATAATAAAATAATGTAAGCCTTTAATGAAGATATATAATTTTTATCTAAAATAAAAGATTTTAAAAAATAAATTAAATATAATGTAAGCCATTATTGTTAAGAAATTTGTTATTATTACTTTTTAATTAATTGATGTACAGATAGATAATAATGAAAAAGTATTTTTTATATAAAATATAACATTTTTTACAATTTAAAATAAAAATAAATGAAAATAGGGGTGATAATCTAAAATAAAAATAAATGAAAATAAGAGAATGATCAAGTGGTCGAGTTCATATAAATTACTTCAAACTTGATTCATTGCTTGGCACTTTACCCAAGGGCATCTAAGAGTAAGCAGTCAAAATCACTGGGATCGGGTGGACCACACCAACACTAAGCTAACTAGGTCTAACTTGTAGCCCCCCCTAGCCCCCTACCACTGAGCCAACAACCCTCCGTGAGGTTTGATCCTGGCTGGCCCTTCTCACGAGGCTCAACGGTTGTGCTAGCGAGACCATAAATAAAATATTTTAATTTCTTTAATTTTATATTTTTTTTTATAAAGATCAATTTTAATTTGATATTGATTTTTCTATAGAGGTGAAATAATTGAAAGTGAAAAAAAAATATAATTTCATTTGTAATTTCTTTTAATTTTTTAATAATAATAATAATAATAATTTAAAGTTTAATGAGTTATTCTATTTCCCTTTGGATTTGAACCATGAACCATGACTTTATAGGATTGAACACATGTTCTTAAAAATTAAGTCCATTAGTATAGAATGTGTAATTCCTTTACTACTCAATATAGAGTTGACTCATGGCATCTAGAAGGTAATACTAATATTACAATGAAGTATAAAAGAGATGTGTAATGTATTAAGTGTTCAACTCACATGGAGAGTATGTATGTATATTAACATAATTTTATAGTTATAGAGAGAAATAAAATCATTGAAATAAAAAAAATTAGAGATCATATATTCTCGTTTCTTAATTTGAATGTGATATATGATTTTTTTATTTTTTTTTGGTTAATAACAAAAATTTGATGTTATATATAAAACATTTTTTTTAGTGTGTTGTTTAAAATAAATGAGTTGTATAATTCATTTTATGTTGAACATGGAATGGAATTCACACATATATTCAATGTAAATTTATGTTAATATTCCAATATTTGTAGACTTGAACCTAGTTGTGGTAGGAAATACATAAGGAGGGAGATATTCTTTTTTCAATTTCATGTAGTAGTCAAATATAAGGATACTACAAACAAAGTTGTAGATCTATTATCAACACTACCTAATAGAAAATTAGTAATGTGGTGTGAACGTTTTACCTATGAAATTTAGGGAGAATATTATGTGAGGGGAAAAGTGTAGTCATTGATCAAAGAGAAGGGGGTACTTCACAAAGTCGATAAGTTTTTCATATCACTTTAAAGAAGAACCTAGCTAAGAAGAGAATATCATATGTCCAAAGCTGTTATCTATATTTTGGAGTTAAAAGAGGAAGGAAATATATAGAGGCATCTGTATTTCCCTAAAATGAAAGAGGAAATTATTTTTAGGTATATCTGAGGTTGTCTTTCTCTACCAAAAAAATAAAGAAATATGAAACTTTAGTTGTACATACCGTTAATGGTTCCCTCTCAACCATTACAAACTATTTCTATGGATGTCGTTGGAGGCTTACCAATATCAATTTGAGGCTAGCATCACATTTTCAAAAAACTTAATAAGTTTTTATCTAGTAAACTTGTAAGTATAGACTAGTGCACCTAATTTAGGGATATTTAAATTAACAACTTATTGGCATAGAAGTTACCAAACGGACAACAACATTGGTGACAACTAGTTTAGGTAACCCCTTGTGCTAAGTGAGATTATCATTACTTATATATAGTAGCATAAAATTTTATCAATATTTGTGTGCTTATACTCATTATAAGAAGACCATCAAGGGTCATGAAGAAATTAAAATGTTCTTCTTAATTGCATGGATACATCTTGGATTTCCTTCTTTGAATATGTATGACCAAAACCCAAGATTTTTAGGTAAACATTATGTGGAAAATATATACTAATCTAAGGAATTTAACTGAATTCCATTTGTAGATAAATGGACAAATTTTTTCCATAATAATTCAACAAGAAACATCAAACAACATACGATAACAACTAGTCTATATTCAACACTCGGATAACTTAGAAATACATTCTTCCACTAAAATGTGTCATTTTGAATTGTGTTATGGATATATGTCACAGTCGCCCATTGATGTTGTTTATGGGTAGCCAGAAGGAGGATAGGTAGGAATTATATGAGGAAGTAAATGGAGTAGGAAGATTCACCCATTAATGTTTTTTATTGGTAGACAAAGGGAGGATGGATAGGAATTATATGAGGAAGAAAATGGAGTATAAATATTCATATAAATGATCAGATAGATTCACCTAAGGTGTAGGATAAAATTAAAAATAGTTAGGACAAGTATAATCTCTACCATGGTCAACATAGGATTGATCAATAATTCTATGTAGAGGAATTTGTTTGACTCTACATTACTAAATAACATATACAAGGGAAATTGATAAACTGAATGATTTAAAGTATGGACCATGTCAAATTATCAAACAAGTCAACATTAACTCATTTAAGATAAATACACCTCCATACATGCATCTATATGTCGTGATAAATGTTGACAATTTCAATTTGTTTGATCCATCATGCTGGATGGGGAAAAATATAACCAAGTTCTTCTTATAGTCAAAGAATTAGTAGTGATTACATTAGCAAATTGGAGTAGTATATAGTCATGCAAAAAGTATGTTTGAGAAAATCAAAGAGGCTAGATTGAATTATGGTATATTGGAGTTAAATGAAATAACCAAATTAAGAAATGTGGTATGGAAAAAGTAAAGTCACATACATTTTTTATCATCACTCATCAAGAGTCCTTTCGAACCAAAAATGTCGCATTAAAGAGGTTTTTTCCAAAATGATAATCCACTAAAAATATGGCTTGGTTTCATAAATAACAAAGGATTAAGAGTAAATTGATGAGAGAATAATATTGGCTCAACAAACCTGATATAATCGAGTAGCTCATGTTGAGATTCAACAAGATGATGAGCTTAATGAAAAGAGTCGCCTTCACTAAGTGGGCCTGCAGGCTATTTTTGGTGCCAGTCTATTTTTAGACATGATGATCATATTTCAAAAGTTGCAAGATGCTATTTGTGGATGGTTGATCAAGTTGGAAAAATAGATGAAATTCTATTTTTAGAATATTGGGCGAAGTCTATTTATAGATCGTCAATCTAAAAATAGATGCATGTCGATTATTATTAGCTCTTAATAATAATCAGACTCTAAACAACAACTTATTCACTTGGAGCACTTCAGTTCAGTGCACAGATGTGGAAAATCAGCTGACAGAAGGAATTACACTATTCCTAAGGGTTTATTGGAGCTAATGCATGGAGGACTTAGTTAGAACTCAAGTGGCAGAGTTATGAAAGAGTTGGACGAAGCAGTTATGGATTTGTTGGAGTTCCAGTGTTTTGGCCAGATTGGCAAGACCAAAAGACCGGAAAACATCATAACCGCTTTGGGGCCCTAGGATCTAGCCCTCCTGGACCCGAAGAGGGATCTCTCTAATAAAAGCAAAGAATGATGTATCTTTGAAAGCTCACAATGAGGTATTAGGCTAGGTATGAAGCACAAAGGGGGTTTAAATGATTGGGTTGGTTGTTGGGTTGAATCAGAGACCATTAACTAAGAAGGTTATGGAATGAAAGGAGAAAAGCAGTAGGAGATTTCGGTAAAAGAGGATAGGTTAAGAAAGTGCCATCCATTGGGCTATGGAGTCATGAAAGGGAATTACTTGCAAACAACTAGCCAAGGCTTTCATAGGGCAAGTCATCTATACTAAAGGATCTTTGAGATAGATGGTGGAGTGGAACAATAGGAATGAAAGGTGAGACACAAAGGGCAGATTTAGATCAGACCAGAGGTCATCTAACTCCAGATCTGCTTCGGCATACTCTCAAAGAGAAAACACTTAAGATTTAAACACAGAACTAGACTTGAGATCATAGAAGGACTTTTAGCCTTCAATGCTTTGACACTAGCTCAAGGGATCTTTGAAGGGCCAATCTGTTTGAAAAGGACCCCAGTGGATAGGGCTCACACTAAATCCCCGGTGTCCCAATTCTTCCAGCTCAAACCCAACAAGAACAACTAAGCAGCAAACCCCAAATTCATACATCAGCTAGCAGTGAATAACATCTACTACACTAGTTAAATTACCTGAATTTTCTCTTAGATTCACTGTCAGCAGAAAAAACATCAAGGACAAGAAGAGCAGTGGGCATTAGGGTGCCATGCAGGGGCATATCCTAAGCCTGATTTACTGATTCTTATCGGAAGATCAATGGACAACATTAACAATGTAATAAAACAATGCAATAAGAGAAAACATCACCCGTAATATAGACCAGGATCCTGTGAAATTTGCTTGATTAATTGATGTGCAAAACCAGTCACATACACAAAGCTCAATAGCTAATTACAGTCCAAAATTCTCCTCCTAGCCTACTACATTACAAACTACTCTGCTACTTTCCTCCAAAACTGTTCTAATAGTAGAACAAATCCCTACAACTATAACATCAACAACAACAACAACCTTTACAATTTTTTCTTCAGGGGTTCTTATAGGAGAATGAATGATAGCAGAAGTAGATGTGAATTAAATCGATTCATTAAGACAGCATGGAGGCAAAGGATCGAGCCCACTCTGCTTAAAGGAAATCTGCATCGCTGTATGTACTCTGTGGTATGGCCGGGGGGGAGTCTTTGTCAGGTCGATATTTGACCTCAGATGTTTCTTTAAACTCCTTTATGGTTGTATGACACTTTGTTCTATCTTCTGAAGCAATTAAGGTGACTGAAGGTCTTCTGGGTTTCCATGCTTCCATTATTGTTGTCCTGACAGTCTTTGGAAGCTTGCTGTCAGTGAAATGGCCTTTGGGAGCTCGGGGAGGCATGGAGACTTTTGTAGGACAGTTTACTGTCTGAGAAAATGTACTGCTGACATATATACATATATGGCTTGCTTCATGTGCATTAGTCTTCAAACTGCATCTTCATCCTTTAAATATGGATTAAAACATTTAATCTTCAATTTCGGGCTTTAACACCTTTAATCCCTGCTGCTGATACACTGGCCGCTCCTGTAATGGCCTCTCTGTGTTCTGAATCACAGTGGCTGTGATTATTTAAATCAGAGTGAATTTACCACTCTACAAAACCCTGCACAATAAAATAAACCGATTGAAAAATCTGGGGGGTGGCAGAAGAAATGTTGTGGAGGCCATGGAGGAGTGGTGGCGCAACTGTGGAAACAGTGGCTGTAGTGGAGGAAATGGTGAAAAACAGTGGAATGGGAAGAAACAGAGTGAATGCAAGTTTGGTGTGAAAACGATTCACAGACCGTTGGATGAGATGAAACAATCGTGATCAATAGCTAGGATTAGATGAATGGAGGGGTTAAGAATAAATTAGGCGGAGAAATAATATTAATGTAAAGCCAAAAGTCTTAAGTTTTCGAGCGAATACACAGAATAACTTGGGAAATGAACGAAGTGGAGACCATGATGTGGGACCCGGTCATGGGCGAAGGGCGATTTAATATGAACCGTCAGATCTCTGGAGGAGATCAACAGTCGGGATCAACCGATGTGTTAATATGGAAATCCGATGAAGGAAAATGGTGAAATGTCGATACCATGTAGACCGTTGATCTAGCTCAGATGGACAGCTGCGATTAAATATGGAGGTTGCGGGAGAAAAAGGGGGAAATTGGTTTTGGACGGGAAAACCACCGGTATCGTGCTGCGGAAAAACGGTTTTGGAAATTGCCCTAAATCACGCGATATGCCTCGCCGCGTGACACGTGGCCTTATAAAACCGCTTATATCACGTAACTTCTGATTGATAAAGGCTTGACGCCAAAATAACACGAAATGATCACCGGCCACTAGATTCGGAGCGGAAGATTCCGTACGGCCGAGGATGGAGCGTGATGAGGGGAGACGTGTGGCTTGCTAAGTGGGGGCCAACGGAAGGTGGTTTCAACAAGGGCCATCCGATCTGAGAATGAACATCTAAGATTTGGAGAGAGAGAGCAAAGCGGAGGTTATGGTTAGTGGGCGGGAGGAATACAGGCCGTTGGATCCAAAGGATTGGACGACAGAGATCCAATCGAAGGGAGAGCGACGAGGAAAACTCCGAAGGGCGATGGTTGCGACGAACTCCGGATCGTTGATTATTTGCGCATCAATGGCTGCGATTGGGTCGGGAGCGACCAATCGGGGAACACAGAGCAGAATGATAAGAAATCTGGGCCGTTGGATCTGAGGGATTGAACGGCGAGGATTCAATCGGGGCTCGCTAATCGGGAGGGATTAGTAGTGCGAGATTGGTGCGATCGGTAGTGCTCCGATTGCACGATAGCCTTTGGATTACGGTGGTAGATCGACGGTCGACATGTAATCGAAGGGTGATAGGAGAGGGGAAATGGCACGCCGCGGAATAAGCGTTGACCGTCTGATCTTTTAAATATCGACGGTCGAGATCTCGCCCATGGTCTGTAGTGTAAAAAACCTTGCATCAGGGAGAATCAATCGTAACACAGAAAATGCGCTCTCGGTGATTCTTCCGATTGCGATTAGCGCCTAGGCCTTTAGTGCTTGGTCTTGGGTGCAAGGAATATGGGGAAGTGGTTAAGGGGGCTGGTCGAAAAGGGGCTTAGCCTGTGTATGTAAAATGAGTAATTTGGCCCAATTTTAATGCTTTTTAAGGCCAGAAAAGGGATTCGGTAGGGAGAATAAAGGGTTTTAAAGCCAAATGAAGGATATTATAAGGCTTAAACAGGGTTTTGAGAAGATTTAGAGGGTTAATGAGGGAAATTCAAAGGGATAAAAAAGGAGATGAAAATAAGGAAAATGGAGGCCTTTTGGGAATTTTCTTCACAAAAAGAGAGGCTTTTCTCATGGAAATAGTAGTGATGATTCATCAAAGGACTAAGGCAGAAGGAGGCTTCAAGGATGATGTGTTTTCAGAGGAAATGCATTCCTTGAAGGCTCAAAAAACATTTTATCCCCCTGTTTGCTTGTCAAAAAATTCATAGGGGGCTAACAGTGGCTCCACATGGGGATGGCTTCTTCTTGAAAGAGTTAAGAATTCATAAAATAAATCTTTGGAGTAGGCCAGATGCCTGATCCTTGAACCATCTTTCTTCTTGGATTAGCTGCCACAAATCATGAAGGCATTATATCAACAGAAATGCTCTTCCAAACAACCACCTACCCAGACTAAAGTCCTAACATTTTTTCGGGTGCATTTATACTAGCAGACCCTTTACATCATCAATTTTTTACAAACAGAAAAAATAAAACTATTCTATTTCTACCCTTATTACTCCATGAGACCAGATTAAACTGTTGGCCTCATAGTTTCTCTATCTAAACTAATGTCTGCTAGGATTAAACTGTCTAGGAGACTTCTTCTCTACATTCTAAGACAGAAATTGAAACACAGTCAAACTAGGATTAGATTGTTTGGTTTGCTGTGGGTCATTGCATAGAGACAAAACTTCTTATGGACTGACACTTTTGCAGAAATTTAAAACAAGTAACTAAACGCTCATGGACTGAGCTTTATTGAGCTTTTCCTTCCTACCCTACTCTAACTAGACATATTTACAAGTATAGCTTACAAACATTGTCTTCCAATGCAACAAGTCCATCAAGTGATCCCATGACTGGTCTTTTCCGCTCATCTCTTTGAGCAGACTGGATAGGCAGGGCCACTCCCATTCTTTTTGTTCCTCAACAAAAACTTTTAAAATTTTTCTTGTTGTCTACAACATGCTGCTCAAAAAGACCTTTGATCCTTCTTCAAATGTTTGCAGGAAATAAACATAAGGATCGTGAAATGATACCTAGTTATGAATATTTGGTGGGAAAGCTTCAACTAGGATTTCACCTTCTTCCACTGGATCGAGAACAAGACTCTCTTGAGAAAGAGAATCTCCTTCATCTTCTTCATTTTCTGAACTGGAGGACTCATCATATATTGCAGCTCTGTCCTCTTGGAGCTGTGATATATTCTACTCTGATGGGTCGAGCTCTGTGAAAAGATCCATGTATTTTTTAGCAGGGTTTGTTCTACTGCTTCCCCTTTTTCAAAAGAAGGCTCCTTGCTTTCATCATGCTCAAAAATCTCTTCTTTTCTTTCTTCCTCATCCTCTGAAGTGAAAGGCTGTTGATCTCCATCTTCATGGCATTCACTACTGATGGTCTATGGTGTAACAGAGTGAAGATTCAGTGAATCTTCATCTATTACGATGCTTTCATAACTCTCCCCATCAGTGTCATAGATAGGTTGACTTGGTTCATTGCTTCTCTGGAGTTGCTGGCCCTGATTTTCCTCCCATGAGTCTATTGATGATTGTCCTGTAAGCTCAGCGTCCCTCTGGAAACAATCATCATCAAATAGATCATAACTGGGAAAATCATAATCGTAAGCAATGTCACCAATAAAACCTATCAGATTCTCGATAGGTCTTTCTTCCTTTAGATCCGCAGAGGAGTCTTCTATATCTGTATCTGGAAACTCATCGGATGAATGAGAAAGCGTATCAGTTCTGTAAAATATTTCAGAGGTGGTCTGCGTGTTTATTATTCGGTCTATCTCTTCTTCTGTCAACGGAGGAGTTTCTTTTTTAACACAGACAGAAGAACAACAATCCTCTATTTCTTGTACGAACTGATCTGGAGGCCAAATATATTCTTGAGCCTCTTCTTGAGTATTTTCCAAAGCAAGAGCAAACTCTAGACCCAGATCATCATACATGTCTTGCTCATCGTCTAGGTCTAGAGTTGGCCCTTGCTCTGGAAAATGCATGGGTTGTTCTAAATAATCAACATTTGCATTTAAATTAGCCATATACATTTCCAGCACTTCACCAAATCTGTTCACCAGATTTATCGCTTTTTTCTCCAAAGCATCTAGCTTTGCTTCTTGGTCCATATCTGGATCCATGTTTCTGCAAAGAAGGTCACTGCATCTTCTCAACCAGTTCAGAGTCTTCTACCAATGGAGTCATTTGGTCTTTTAGGAATTATAGGTTGTGGAGTCGCCAGGTGGATGAATTTGGATGTTTGAAACAGGTTGTTGTCCACCATTAGTTATGAAATACCAATCTAAAGGCATTGGTCTAAGTTGGTCCCCAGTGGAGTCACCATTATGTTGGATACTGCAATGGGACACAGACCAATGTTAGCAGTTAAGGACTCTCATATTTTCCCCCAGTGGAGTCTCCATTATGTTGGAGACTGCAATGGGACATAGACCAAAGTTAGCAGTTAAGGAATCTCAGATTTCTCCCGAGTGGAGTCGCCATTATGTTGGAGTTCTAGTGTTTTGGCCAGATTGGCAAGACCAAAAGACCGGACAACATCAGAACTGCTTTGGGGCCCTAGGATCTAGCCCACCTCGACCCGGAGAGGGATATCTCAAATAAAAGCAAAGAATGATGTATCTTTGAAAGCTCACAATGAGGTATTAAGCTAGGTATGAAGCACAAAGGGGGTTTAAATGATTTGGTTGGTTGTTGGGTTGAATCAGAGATCATTAACTGGGAAGGTTATGGAATGAAAGGAGAAAAGAAGTAGGACGTTTCAGTAAAAGAGGATAGATTAAGAAAGTGCCATCCATTGGGCTATGGAGTCATGAAAGGGAATTACTTGCAAACAACTAGCCAAGGCTTCCATAGGGCAAGTCATCTATACTAAAGGATCTTTGAGATAGATGGTGGAACAGAACAATAGGAATGAAAGGTGAGACACAAAGGGAAACTTTAGATCAGACCAGAGGTCATCTAACTCCAGATCTTCTTTGCATACTCTCAAAGAGAAAACACTTAAGATTTAAACATAGAACTAGACCTGAGATCATAGAAGGACTTTTAACCTTCAATGCTTTGACACTAGCTCAAGGGATCTTTGAAGGGCCAATTTGTTTGAAAAGGACCCCAGTGGACAGGGCTCACACTAAATCCCCGGTATCCCAATTCTTCCAGCTCAAACCCAACAAGAACAACTAAGCAACAAACCCCGAATTCACACATCAACTAGCAGTGAATAACAGCTACTAGACTAGTTAAATTACCTGAATTTTCTCTTAGATTCACTGTCAGCAAAAAAAACATCAAGGATAAGAAGAGCAGTGGGCATTAGGGTGCCATGCAGGGGCATATCCTAAGCCTGATTTACTGATTCTTATTGGAAGATCAATAGACAGCATGAATAATGTAATAAAACAATGCAATAAGAGAAAACATCACCTGTAATATAGACCAGGATCCTGTTAAATTTTCTTGATTAATTGATGTGCAAAACTAGTCACATACACTGAGCTCAATAGCTGATTACAATCCAAACTTCTCCTCCCAGCCTACTACATTACAAACTACTCAGCTACTTTCCTCCAAAACTATTCTAACAGTATAACGAATCCCTACAACTACAACAACAACAACAAGCTTTACAATTTTTTCTCCAGGGGTTCTGATAGGAGAATGAATGACAACAGGAGTAGATGTGAATTAAATCGATTCATTAAGACAGCTTGGAGGAAAAGGATCGAGCCCACTCTGCTTAAAGGAAATCTGCATCATTGTATGTACTCTGTGGTATGGCTAGGGAGTCTTTTTCAGGTCGATATTTGACCTCAGATGTTTCTTTAAAGTCCTTTCTAGCTGTATGGCACTCTGTTCTGTCTTCTGAAGCAAGTAAGGTGACTAAAGGTCTTCTGGGTTTCCATGCTTCCATTATTGTTGTCTTGACAGTCTTTGGAAGCTTTCTATCAGTGAAATGGCCTTTGGGAGCTCGGGGAGGCATGGAGACTTCTATAGGATGGTGTATTGTCTGAGAAAATGTACTGCTGACATATACATAGATATGGCTTGTTTCATGTGCATTAGTCTTCAAACTGTGTCTTCGTCCTTTTAATATGGATTAAAACATTTAATCTTCAATTTCGGGCTTTAACACCTTTAATCCCTACTGCTGATACATTGGCCACTGCTGTAATGGCCTCTCTTTGTTCTGAATCACAGCGGCTATGATTATGGAAATCAGAGTGAATTTACCACTCTGCAAAACCCTGCACAATAAAATAAACTGATTGGAAAATCCGGGGGGTGGCAAAAGAAATGTTATGGAGGCCATGCAGGAGTGGTGGCACAACTGTGGAAATAGTGATTGAAGTGGAGGAAATGGTGAAAAAAAGTGGAACGGGAAGAAACAGAGTAAATGCAAGTTTGGTGTGAAAACGATTCACAGACCGTTGGATGAGATGAAACAATCGTGATCAACAGCTAGGATTAGATGAACGGAGGGGTTAAGAATAAATTAGGTGGAGAAGTAATATTAGTGTAAAGCCCAAAATCTTAAGCCCCAGGCAACAAATCTTGCCTTATGTTGGGTCGTTAATATGCCATTATTATTATCACTTTTGAACACTTATTCCACCCATTTCTACTATTCTTCATCATGTCATTTATTATATAAATCCATTTTATGATGATTTATGCTTTTATGAATGAATATTATTTATTCTCCTTTATTTCTAATAAATTGATGATTATGCATGATTTTATCAATGATAGTTTTAATAAATCAGTTGTAACATTATTCACCATTTTTAGCTTCCAAGATAATTTCCAGATTGAAGATTTGATCATTAAAAGTGCCAACTCAGAAATTCGCTGGAATAAGAAGTGACGGTTTTGCGGTTGAGATTTCGAGCAAATGAAGCAGAATCTGGAAAATATGGAACATGGGTTTTGTCCAGAACGGACCCAATTAACTTTATTAAAGAACGGTTTGCCCAAATTCGGCTTGTACTGAGAGAAATGCAGGGTTCTTTGAGCATGATTTTCTCAGATTTGTTGTTGCGGCCGTCCTCCAAATCTCAGCTGCAAAGCCAAATTCGCCTTGTTCTTGTTGATCAAATGGTTAGAAGCAAACCAATTTTGTAATAGAAATCATGTTATACTTATCTTTATTGTAACTTCTCTCTGATCTCTCTCTATTTAAATGAAAATGGAGATGAGAGATGGGGATGATTTGGGGATGAAAAATGATGGAAAAATGATGAAGAATGATGGTGGATTATTCATGATAGGATAGGGATTGTTGCATGCTGTAATTCTCAAGCCTTTACTGTTGTAATGATTCCACAATTTGCTGATTAATACATGATTTGGGAGTTGCTGTTCATTCTTTCCATTCTGAAGTAACCCAGCAGCGTCCGCTGGCGGCTAAGGGCCCAGCCTCTGGTGGAGTACGCTGCTGCTGCTGTGTATCATATATTTACAATTGCTGCTATGTGATGGTTTGATTTATTTCCTATTCTTTTGAATTGCATTATTTTACAGTTTCATGTTTTTATAGTGTGCTGTTAGAATATTTTATGGAATTATTTTATTGCACAAGTTGAGATTGAATCGTGTGGCTGTTCTTTTCCATCATAGCAGAGATTATTATCCTTTTCAACTTATATTGTTATGATGTTCATTTCAAATGTAAAGCTTCGCTGTTCATTTCATATTGTTGGTTATTCGATTCCACTAATTAGAGTTTGTTGTTCAGATTTATTAAATATGATTCGTTGTTTAATTCCTTTAATTATAAGTTTATTGTCCATTTACTTCGCTGTTTAGTTTGGTTGATTAATTGCAAGAGTTTGCTTTTAAGGAGTTTTCCTAGTTTACTTTCAATGGCAGCTTTAGTTTAATTTCTATTTCCTTTTAATTGCTTTAAAGCAGGACTCTCAACTGTAGAGAACATTGGTTATTGCTTCCTCGTTCCCAGATTGATTGTCTTGTTCCGGTTTGATTTCAATTGCATCAATATCTAGAGGAATGAGTTATTGCTACTGTATCCTCGATTGATGGTTGTTTGAGTGAATGATTTAGTTTAGAACATTTCAATTTCTTGTTGTTCCAATTAGATTTTGTTTCCAGCTTTCATTTACTTTTGCATTTTGAGCACTATACTGCAAAACATTACTCTTGAGTAAATAGCCGCCTCAGACTGAGTACACTCTTGAAATAAAAATTCGTCCCTGGATTGATAATTAATGTGAAGGTAATTAGGAGTTAAAAAGACCCTTTTTATCGCTCTACATTTTGGCGCCGTTGCCGGGGAGAGTGTAGCCATTTCTAAAGAGTAGTGTGAATCTGATGAGTGCCTGCTAGGGAAGAGTTGGATCTTAAAAACGGAAGGTAAGAACCTACGTGCGGAGCATGTAAGAGCCCTGCTCCACTGTCCGCTTTCCTAACAGATTTGTTGTTGCTTTGTTGGGTAGAAATAGATGTTTGAATTTTTGTGTGAATGACTAGGGAAAAAATAGAAATTTTAAAAAATGAATTACATGATTTCATTCAAGTGGTGATGTAAGCACCACCCATTTCACTAACTAATTGACAGGAACATTGGAAGAAGGAGCTTTGAAGGAACACATGAAGGACATCTTCTGTTATGGTAAGAAATTGTCCAACATTTTTACTTTTGAATTTCCTGCTCAACTAATTCCACACCCTCACTGCAATAAACCAGTACAACATACTTACAGTGTTGAACTGCCAAATTTACCGACCCTTCCCACCCATTCTATCTCACATGCGCCATTAGAGAAAACTTACAATGAGATTAAGAATGTTTCAAATTCAAAAATTGTAGAAGTTATGGAAGAAAATGAGCTTACTTCTAGTTTGCATCAACAAACCATTTTAAAAGCTCAAGAACCTCATGATATGATTGGAAATCAAGAAAATAAAGGATATATTGAAGATTGGTTTCACTCCATCACTTGTTTGCAACATTGCTCCACACTTCAACAATTTTTGACTCCATCTTTTCAAGGGAAGTTGGCTTCTCATACCCTAATTTTTATCAACATGTATTTTTCAAATTTGGGTATGTGCATACTAGAGGCCTTATTTCTAAAATGGTTCCACTGGAAATACTCTTATACATAAACATATTCGATTCTCAAAGAAGAGTAGGATAGTGGAAAAAATAAAATAAAATAAAATAAGAACATAAATAAATGCATTTTGTTTTTTTTGTAAAAATAGTTGTTTTTTTTGTTGCAACACGCTATCGAAATCAACATCGGTGATAAATATTTCAATTTATTTGTGTATGTAGATGAATCATAATAGAAATAATAAGTTCTACAAACACTCATTTTTCATTTTTATCACCAATTTGAAAAAATACTTGAATATCATTTTTTTGGCTTGTGGGCTTGATGAACTTTCTGGAAAAACAGTCGGGACAGTCATGTTTTGAGGGACCAAAAGTGAATATTTTTAAAACCTGTTTCTACCCTAGGTAGCCCTTGATGTCTACTTTCTAACCCAATTTGAATCAGTCAATTTGGATTTGAAACGAAAAATTTAGAACCAAAACATTGACCGGATGTCTAGTGGGCAACTCAGGAACAGAGTTGGGACAGTCAGTTTTTGGAGGCCTAAATATTTGAATTTTTAAAACTTGTTACTATGGTAGATTCCCCTATGAATCTAGTTTACAATGCAATTGGAATCACTCATTTTCGATATCGTATGGGGAATTTATGATCAAAATACTGACTGTCTATCGTAAATCAGCACCCTTAAAACTATGTCTTTACGGCTGTTCCTTACAGTATTTGACCTATCAATTCTTATTTTCTTCAAAATATGTTTCTATTGGAGATAAATAAATGAATCTACTTTCATTTCCAATTTGAATCATTTGAATCCGACATCAAACGAAGAATCTATGCTTGAAATATCAATCGTTGGTCTAGATTGGGTAATCGAAAATGACTCTATTATGCAGGTTGTTCTAAACAAATTTGACATATCATAGCATTGAATTTTTAAAACATGTTGCTACAGGAAATAACCCTTTGAATTAGCTCTCATTTTGCTTTGGAATCACTCAATTTCGATGAAAAACAAAGAATTTGTGATTAAAACACTGCAGGTTAGCATGATTGGCCACTGCTCTCCCGCAAGTGACAGATAAATTTTACTTTGTTGTTTTCTCAATGGATTTGTTATACAGAGTAACTACTTGTTGTTTTTTGCATAATTCTTGAATTAGGGGAGCCTGATCACCTCTCTTTCTCCATGATTTAATGTTTTATTGCAGGTAGACACTCGTTTTTTGCAGGTCCTAGGAGAAAAAGAAGGTCAATTTATGGACGAGTGATTCTTGAAACAAATTTTAATAAAACAAAGGAATTTCATCCAACTCATTACCCAACGGATTCATAATAGAACAAATGAAGAATTGATTTCAATTTGAAGATTCATGTCTTATCACTGCTGCCAAAACATTTTTCAAAGAGATCATTTTTTTGACATAACATCATAGTTGTTGTAACTTAATTTAGTTATTTACATATTGTTTTTAAATAAAACGTTGTTTCTTTTCTGATATTTTTTTATATTTTGTGTTTCAGGTGTTGCTTCATTCAAACTGTGACCCATCCTCAGCATCAATACAGTGAACAACTAATTCATTCTTTGCGTGCTTGCATTTCATGCTTGTGCATTTTTGCTGTTCTTTTTCTGAAGGGACAGCGTTTGTGTGCACTTTTGTCGTTTCTGCTGTTCCTTTTTCAAGGGGACAGCAATTTCGTTTTACTATTCCTTTTCCAAAGGAACAACACCTTTTTGGTCAGCAATTCATTTTGCTGTTCCTTTTTCACGGTTCATTTTGCCATTCCTTTTCCACGACTCTTTTTGCTGATCCTTTCCGAATGGAACAGCACTTCTGCACTTTCACGATTTGTTGTTCCTTTCCGAATGGAATAGCACTTTTGCACTTTTCATTTTTGTTGTTCATTTTCCAAAGGAACGGCACGTGTGTTTTTGCTGTTCCTTTTCCAAAGGAACGGCACTTGCGTTTTTGCTGTTCCTTTTCCAAAGGAACGACACTTTTCATTTTTGCTGTTCCTTTTCCAAAGGAACGACACTTGCGTTTTTGCTGTTCCTTTTCCAAATGAATGACACTTTTAGTTTTTGCTGTTCATTTTTCCAAAGGAACGACATTTGCATTTTCACATTTTTTTTGTGTGTATTTTTGTTTTTTTTTTGTGCATTTCCTTTGTTGTTCCCTACAAGGAACACCACTTTTTGAGTGTTTTTGTTGTTCCTTCAAAAGAATCAACACTTTGGGATTATTTTCGGGAGCAACCCTTCCTTCCTCTTGTGGGACTATTCCTAGTTCATCTCAACCACATTTTACTGATTCCCCTTCATGGCATGAAGTACACTACTTTTATGAGGACAAGAATTATGGATTCTATTGAAGCGAGTTAATATAATTCACGTTATGATCTTTAATAGGATTAGCTCCTTGATGATAGCTTATTTTCAAAAGGGACACAATTATTTATATACTACTTTACTGCATTGTTTTCTATTGAACATGATGTTGATTGATCATCTTAATACCATGCTGGTTCCACCCTTCTGGATTATAATCTTCTCTGTCTGTAATAAATGAGATTATGGGTGTATTTTTCTATTGACATGTTCAACTTCTTCCACCATCCCTACTCTTAAGGAGTACTGAGCCTCCCTCTTTTTATCATAAAATTGTGTAATAACAACAAAAATTTGTTCACAGATGGAGGATAGGGGGTCTCATTACGAGCCAGCCTACCATGTTCATAAGGTTGTAAGAAAGTGACATTCCCATTATGGCCACCACACCAGAGTTATGATCCATTGGATAGTCAAATTATCCTTGGAACAGGAGGTCTCATCACGAGCCGGCCTGATCACTTTTGCTACATCCCAGTGAATGGCAGTGTGGTTATCTGGTTACCACGCCAGCACACTGGTCTCTTCTGTAAGAACAGCACTGAAACTCTCTAATTATAAATTGAGGATTCTAGCTCATATGGGTTAAAAAGCAACCCTGCCGAGGCTATGGACGCCTGCTGGCAGCAGAGGCTCTGCTTATGGTATTGAAGTTATATCTTATCGTCAATTATTACTATAATACCCTTTTCTTATTCCTTCTTTTAATCAGAGAAGTTATTTCCTTAATTTTTTTCCCTGTTTTGAACCTTTGTAAATTTGTTTTATGATCCATTACGCATCATTTATTATCTCTCCATTAGCTTATCTTCAACTATTGTTGTTCTTTTTCTCTTTTCATCACTATACGGTGAGAATGCGGCAAGATGATGGAGCTTAGTGAAATGAAGTCGCCTTCACTAAGTGGGCCCGCAGGCAAATTCTGGCGCAAAGTCTATTTTTAGACTATGTCTATTTTTAGACATACGGAGCATAATTTGAGAATTCTACTTGGAGATTCTTGATGGATGCGACATGTCGGTAAAAATAGATGAGACCCTATTTTTTAGGACCCAGGCTATTTTTAGACTGATCTCCTAAAAATATGGAAGTCAAATATTATTTACCCTTAATAATATTTTGACTATAAACAGCAGGTTACTCTCTTGGCGCACTTCAGTTTGAGTCATGGAGGTGGCTCATGCAACTGACACAAGGAATCACGTGGTTCCTAGGGTTTGATGGCATCTTGCATGGTTTACTTCGGTTAGACTTCAGTGGCAGAAGTTTTGGAGGAGTTAACGGGACAAATAGTGGAGTTGTGTTCTATTTATTTCAGTTGAACTAGTTGAGATTAGTTAACTAGCTAATCCATTAGATATGAGTGGAGTAAATTAAATAATATTTAATTTACTAAATATTAACTCATTAGTCAACTCAAGAACACTTCAGTTCACTACAGTGCATGATCAGTTCAGTGAAGACCGGTGAAAGAGATAGATGAAAGGGTAGAGTTAGCTATCAGTTGTAACTATACTGTTGCTATTTGCAACACATAGATAGGTGGAGTAAGCTATGAGTATTGCAAAGTTTAGGCTGGTGGTTTATCTATATAAGGAGGCCATCACCTAGCATTAAAATACGCAATCAAGGTTGGCTGTCAAGTGGCTAAGGATTGGAGCAAGTGATTTGCTAGATCTAGCTTGATAGTGTGTAGCATGGGAGGTAGTGCATGAGAGCTTGTGAAGAGTTTTTGTACTATGATTGTTACATGATTTCTCCATTATAATATACACAATAGCTGCGGGGTTTTCAGCTAAAGGCTTTCCCCATACATACTGAGTTAATGTGTGATTGATTTGATGTGCGATTGCTTCTATATTATTTCCGCATGTGACAATTAATTGTAGAAGAAGGTTATGTGTTATGCATGCAATTCGAAATTGATGTATGATCGGGTTAATCTTCATTGAATAAGTGATTTATGACTAATTTCTGTAGTATCGGGCAAAGTTAATTGTCGGGAACAATCATTCTGGTGATTACTACAACAATATTTCCTCGGAGCAGAATCATAGACAGATGACCTCGGAATATTCATCCTTTACTTTGTAAAGGTGATAGATCGATGATATATACTGCCTCATAAAGAATATTTGGAAATAATTTGTTTTCAAGGATAGATCGGAAGCGATAGAGCTTTGAGTTTGGAATTCAAATTTTGCAGAAGGTTGTTCTTCTTGGTGCCGGTGTTGAAAGATGTCTTCTTTCAATGGTTTGCGACTCGAATATGCTCTTGAAGGCAGTTCGAACTATGTTGCATGGAAGGATCGAATGGAGGCAGTGTTAGAAGATAATGGTCTGAAGGAGTTCGTGGATGCGGATGTCCCAAAGCCCACTGATGCAGCTCTGGTCGATGCATGGCAAAAGAAGATCGCGAAAAGTCGAAGGATCCTGTTGGAGGGCGTCAAGGATCATATTGTATCCAGCCTGCATGGTAAAACCACTCCACTATTCCCAATGTGCCGGCTTTGACGGATCTCATTCAGAAGAAAGAGTGACGAAAGGAAAGTGGTGCTCAGATAAGCTCGAGAACATCAAGATGGAGAAGGGCGGCCGGTATCGCCATGCCTCACGAAGTTCACTCGGTTCAGAGATGGTGGGAAGTGTGGGGGTGGGCTGTCAGTTCCGCGATTGCATGCTTGGTTTGCAGCGCAATGGGATCGGTGTGGTTCTTGAACGAGCGGTGCGTCATTTCATATGACGGGAGATGAACGTTGTTCTCGGATGCGGAGGTGAAGAATTTGGGTATGCACATCGAGGATGGGCGATGGCCGACCGATACGATTCTGCGGCGGCCTTCGATCAGTATCCGCCGGAGAAGTCACGGTAGAAGGTTAATAGGATGTGTGCATGTACAGGACGGAGAGAAGAACTGATTTCGGTGGCGATGGGAGGAGTAGGGTTATGATGTGGTCTTCGACGAAGGAAAAGCCTTCCTGCGCAGTAAGACTACAGGAGAGACCCGGAAGATAGGGGTTCGAACTCGGAACCTTTATCAGTTGCAGGTAGATGACTGCGCAGCTATGGCATGCAAGGCTGGAGATGTGGTGAGCCGGGATGATGAGGGCGAACTATGGCACAGGAGATTGGGCCATCTTCACCATGGAGATTTGAAGATTCTGCAGCAGATTTCTACTGGACTTCCTAAGGGCACCCTTGCGCAGTCAGATCAGTGCAAGGGGTGTACTTTAGGGAAGTATGTGAAAGCCACCTTTCACGAGAAGGATAATCGCGCCACGACGATCCTTGAGAGAGTTCACACAGACGTGTGTGGTCCTTTCTCAGTTGCTTCGACAGCAAAGCACAGGTATTATGTGATCTTTGTTGATGGTTTCTCTCGAAAGTGCTGGATCTTCTTCATGCAGAAGAAGAGCGATACATTCGCGAAGTTCTGTGAGTTTAAAGCACTGGTCGAGAAGGAGTCGGGGAAGAAGGTGATTGCTCTAAGGAGTGATAACAGTGGTGAATTCATCTCGGTTGAATTCAAGGAGTTCTGCAGCGCAGAAGGGATTCGGAGAGAGCTCATCGCACCCCATAACCCACAGCAGAATGGGGTGGCTGAGCGGAAGAACAGAACGATCGTGGGTGTTGCACGGGCGATGTTGCATGATCAGGGCCTACCCCTTCACTTGTGGGCCGAGGCATGCAATACAGTAGTGTATGTGCAGAAACGTTGTCCTCACAAGGTTCTTGGCATGAGTACACTGGAGGAGGCTTATTCTGGCAAGAGGCCTGATATTTCCCATTTGCGGATTTTTGGTTCTCCTGTCTACATGCATGTGACGAAGGATGCGAGAAGAAAGCTGGATCCAAATGCTGAAGTTGGAATATTTGTGGGGTACACTGATACACCTCACAACTATCGGGTGTATTTGTCAGACAGTCGCAAGACTGTTGTGCGACGGGATATAAAATTTCAGGAGGAGAAAGCCATGCAGTGTTCGCTTGAGAGGGAGCTACACTTGCATGCAGATGAGGAGCTGTTAGTTCCTAAGGAGGAGCTTCCGGATGTGGATCAGCCACAAGAGGAGGTTGAGGAGGTGGAAGAAACCACCCAGGCAGCGCCAACCATCAGAGGGCGCATGCGCACTACAGAAGCTGAGCGACTGGCTCGGGATGCAGAGAAGGTTGTAGGACCACCTACAGCACAGCGCAGACAGAGACAATCACCGGATCGGTACATTGGATACATGGCTCTTGGCGGTCAATGTGGACGTGACGAGCATGCTCTTTGAACGTGGAGGAACCCGCATGGGTTGATGCCATGATCGAAGAATATGATTCGATCATCAGGAACAGTGCATGGGAGATTGTCCCAAGACCGGTTGGGAAATCGGTTGTAGGTTCGCGATGGATCTACAAGGTGAAGCAGGCGGCTGACGGGAGTGTGGAGAAGTACAAGGCGAGATTTGTCGCCCGTGGCTTCTCACAGATCGAGGGGATTGACTATGAGGAGACTTTTGCACCTGTCGCAAGGTACTCTTCCATACGGACGGTCCTTGCTCTCTCAGCGCAGATGGGGTGGCACATTCATCAGATGGATGTGAAGACTGCGTTCCTCAATGGAGTTATTGAGGAAGAGGTGTACATAGAGCAGCCTGAAGGTTTTGAGATCTTCGGCAGTGAGTCGCATGTGTGCCGACTCAAGAGAGCACTGTATGGGCTGAAGCAAGCACCTCGTGCTTGGTACACTCGGATAGACAGCTACTTCACCGGGCTTGGATTCTCCAAGAGTGAGGCGGATCCAAACCTGTACCAGATTGTGGTGGAGGGAAAGCTGTTGATCATCGTACTGTATGTAGATGATCTGATTTTGACTGGCGATGAGCAGTTGATACTTTCATGCAAGGAGGATCTTGCACGAGAGTTTGAGATGAGGGACCTGGGCATCCTTCATTATTTCCTGGGATTGGAGATTTGGCAGCGCAGTGGAGGACTGTTTGTTTCTCAGGGCAAGTATGCCCGGGAGATTCTGGAGAGGTTCAACATGCAGGGCTGCAAGCCTGTTGATACCCCTCTTCCTGGAGGTTGGAGGAAAGGAGATGCTACTTCGGAGGAGGTAGTGGATGCCACTGTCTATCGACAGTTGGTGGGGTCGTTGATGTATCTGGTCAATACTCGACCCGATATATGCTATGCAGTTAACCAGCTTTCGCAAGCTATGGTTAAGCCTACCAAGCTCTTTTGGAAGGCGGGCAAGCATGTATTGCGCTATGTCAGAGGCACATCGGGATATGGTCTATGGTACAGACAGGAGGATGGAGTGAAACTTTCTGGTTTCACTGATGCAGATTGGGCAGGGAGCCCAACAGACCGGAAGAGCACTTCTGGAGGAGTTTTCAGCATTGGGTCGACAGCAGTTTCCTGGTACAGCAGGAAGGAGAGATCCGTGGCACTCAGTTCAGCAGAGGCCGAGTACATGGCAGCAAGTTTGGCTGCATGCGAGGCTATTTGGATGAGGAAGATCCTCGCAGGTTTGTTCAGGTTGCATTTGGAGCCTACGGTGATCTACTGTGATAACCAGAGCTGCATCAAGCTCTCGGCTAATCCAGTATTTCATGATAGGTCCAAACATATCGACATCAGGTACCATCACATCAGAGATTGTGTTCGGCGGAGGATCATGATGCTTTCATATGTTCCCACGGAGGATCAGGATGCCGACATCCTGACGAAGGCGCTCACCAGGAGCAAGTTCGAATTCCACAGAGGCAGGATAGGGATTGCAGATAATCCATATCTTGCGGAGAGGGAGTGTTGAGAATGCAGCAAGATGATGGAGCTTAGTGAAATGAAGTCGCCTTCACTAAGTGGGCCCGCAGGCAAATTCTGGCGCAAAGTCTATTTTTAGACTATGTCTATTTTTAGACATACGGAGCATAATTTGGAAATTCTACTTGGAGATTCTTAAAGTATGCGACATGTCGGTAAAAATAGATGAGACCCTTATTTTTAGGACCCAGGCTATTTTTAGACTGATCTCCTAAAAATATGGAAGTCAAATATTATTTACCCTTAATAATATTTTGACTATAAACAGCAGTTTACTCTCTTGGCGCACTTCGGTTTGAGTCATGGAGGTGGCTCATGCAACTGACACAAGGAATCACGTGGTTCCTAGGGTTTGATGGCATCTTGCATGGTTTACTTCAGTTAGACTTCAGTGGCAGAAGTTTTGGAGGAGTTAACGGGACAAATAGTGAAGTTGTGTTCTATTTATTTTAGTTGAACTAGTTGAGATTAGTTAAACTAGCTAATCAATTAGATATGAGTGGAGTAAATTAAATAATATTTAATTTACTAAATATTAACTCATTAGTCAACTCAAGAATACTTCAGTTCACTACATTGCATGATCAGTTCAGTGAAGACCAGTGAAAGAGATAGATGAAAGGGTAGAGTTAGCTATCAGTTGTAACTATACTGTTGCTATTTGCAACACATAGATAGGTGGAGTAAGCTATGAGTATTGCAAAGTTTAGGCTGGTGGTTTATCTATATAAGGAGGCCATCACCTAGCATTAAAATACGCAATCAAGGTTAGCTATCAAGTGGCTAAGGATTGGAGCAAGTGATTTGCTAGATCTAGCTTGATAGTGTGTAGCATGGGAGGTAGTGCATGAGAGCTTGTGAAGAGTTTTTGTACTATGATTGTTACATGATTTCTCCATTATAATATACACAATATTCAAGAGTTTTATTTATGGCTTTCCCTTTATCTTGAGGATAGTAATAGTTAGGGTGATAGTGAGATTGCTTCTATATTATTTCCGCATGTGACAATTAATTGTAGAAGAGGGTTATGTGTTATGCATGCAATTCGAAATTGATGTATGATCGGGTTAATCTTCATTGAATAAGTGATTTATTCAGCTAATTTCTACACTATCATCAATTCAAAGCTTCCTATCTCTTATTCATAACTATCTTTACACACTCTGCTCTCATTATAACCATAACTCCCGCTATCCTATCATTGATATGTGTACTCTGCCTCATTCACTGCTATATTGTTCATTCCCTTGCCTTGCCATCAGCACAACACCTCTCATATGCTTTATGGTCATGGAATTCCTTTTCCAATTGGAGGGGGAATGTATGCATTATGGGATAGCATGCGATATGATAACTACACTCTGCCATAACTTGTTGATTTGACAAAAGTTTTTCTGACTGAAAGTTTTGCATGCATCTTATCTATTTCTATTCAAAACTAACACTATGGATTCAAGAACATTGTATGCAAAATAGTGCTTTGTTTACAAGAGAACAACAAGTATGGGCAGAATTCTATTCACAGCATGACCACACTATTGCAACTAACAGAAGAGGCTCGAGCAACTCGCGAACGTGCACAATTCTTCCGACATGATGTGCTTGCCTGGATTCTACCTTTTGTATCACTTTCAGCACCAACTCTTCCTACATCAGCTTCAACAAATGCCAGTCCATATATGTCATTCCACATTTTTCTTTTTGGAGGTAAAACTTGAGGTAAAATAGCATAATTTTCTGATTTATTACGAATTTAGGAGAATTTACTGAAATCCATTTTGAGCATTATTTATCATCCTTCATTCCACATCTTTACCACTTCCCCTTTTTCAGCGGCATATCATCTTTCAGTTTGGGGGAGTGTCGCTTTCATTCATTTCTTTCTTATAACCATGTCATTCATATTTTTTATCATCCATTGCTATTCTTATTCATTCTCAACACCTCCCTTATTCCATGTTGTTTTACACCAAGCATAGAATTCAACAGCTGGTAGCAACCACCTCTATTTGTTTTCTAGCATCGCATGAGGGCATGCTAATTTTTCAGAGAGGGGGAGGAATTGCTACGCATGATGGATGTTTCTATTTTCTTTCTCATTTAAGGCACACAATTTCAGTGTAGAAATTGATTTCCATAATATTTTTAAAACTATGAACTCAATTCTTGTGATTTTTGGAAAACACGGACGTATCATTAATACAAACCCAGACAATTTCAAGATAAATTGGTTCATAAAATTTCGGAAATCATGCACTCTCAGCTACAGTCATTTTGTTTATATCTCATGATCCATGCATCAAAACAGTCTGATTTTTGGATCATAAAGGCATTCATATATTATAAATTTACTTGTCAAATTTCAACAAAAGCTGGTTTGTAGTTTTTGAAAAAATGGTTAATGAAGTTTGTTGTTACTTATATCATATTTTGTTGCAACTTCATATATACATATAGTTGAATGTCAATATAAAAATTGTTATGCCTTCATCAAGATTACTAAAAGTGAATATTCATTAATTAAGGAAGAATTCATTTGTTCTATCCATTTCATGAGCTGAGATGAACATATTTTTTATTGCTTGGTTAACACATGGGTTTTTGTCTTTGGGTTGCATGAGGACATGTAATATATTCAGTTTTCGTTGCATGAGGACATGCAACATATTGAGTGTGGGGGTATGTTGGGCCGTTAATATGCCATTATTATTATCACTTTTGAACACTTATTCCATCCATTTCTACTATTCTTCATCATGTCATTTATTATATAAATCCATTTTATGATGATTTATGCTTCTATGAATGAATATTATTTATTCTCCTTTATTTCTAATAAATTGATGATTATGCATGATTTTATCAATGATAGTTTTAATAAATCAGTTGTAATATTATTCACCATTTTTAGCCTCCAAGATAATTTCCAGATTGAAGATTTGATCATTAAAAGTGCCAACTCAGAAATTCGCTGGAATAAGAAGTGACGATTTTGCGGTTGAGATTCTGAGCAAATGAAGAAGAATCTGGAAAATCCGGAACATGGGTTTTGTCCAGAACGGACCCAATTAACTTTAGTAACGAACGGTTTGCCCAAATTCGGCTTGTACTAAGAGAAACGCAGGGTTCTTTGAGCACGATTTTCTCAGATTTGTTGTTGCGGCCGTCCTCCAAATCTCAGCTGCAAAGCCAAATTCGCCTTGTTCTTGTTGATCAAATGGTTAGAAACAAACCAATTTTGTAATAGAAATCATGTTATACTTATCTTTATTGTAACTTCTCTCTGATCTCTCTCTATTTAAATGAAAACAGAGATCAGAGATGGGGATGATTTGAGGATGATTTGGGGATGAAAAATGATGGAAAAATGATGAAGAATGATGGTGGATTATTCATGATAGGATAGGGATTGTTGCATGCTGTAATTATCAAGCCTTTGTTGTTGTAATGATTCCACAATTTGCTGATTAATACATGATTTGGGAGTTGTTGTTCATTCTTTTCATTCTGAAGTAACCCAGCAGCGTCCGCTGGCGGCTAAGGGCCCAGCCTCTGGTGGAGTACGCTGCTGCTGCTGTGTATCATATATTTACAATTGCTGCTGTGTGATGGTTTGATTTATTTCCTATTATTTTGAATTGCATTATTTCACAGTTTCATGTTTTTATAGTGTGCTGTCAGAATATTTTATGGAATTATTTTATTGCACAAGTTGAGATTGAATCGTGTGGTTGTTCTTTTCCATCATAACAGAGATTATTATCCTTTTCAACTTATATTGTTATGTTGTTCATTTCAAATGTAAAGCTTCGTTGTTCATTTCAGATTGTTGGTTATTCGATTTCACTAATTAGAGTTTGTTGTTCAGATTTATTAAATATGATTCGTTGTTTAATTCCTTTAATTATAAGTTTGCTGTCCATTTACTTCGCTGTTTAGTTTGGTTGATTAATTACAAGAGTGCTTTTAAAGAGTTTTCCTAGTTTACTTTCAATAGCAGCTTTAGTTCAATTTCGATTTCCTTTTAATTGCTTTAAAGCAGGACTCTCAACTGTAGAGAACATTGGTTATTGCTTCCTCGTTCCTAGATTGATTGTCTTGTTCCGGTTTGATTTCAATTGCATCAATATCTAGAGGAATGAGTTATTGCTACTGTATCCTCGATTGATGGTTGTTTGAGTGAATGATTTAGTTTAGAACATTTCAATTTCTTGCTGTTCCAATTAGATTTTGTTTCCAGCTTTCATTTACTTTTGCATTTTGAGCACTATACTGCAAAACATTACTCTTGAGTAAATAGCCGCCTCAGACTGAGTACACTCTTGAAATAAAAAGTCGTCCCTGGATTGATAATTAATGTGAAGGTAATTAGGAGTTAAAAAGACCCTTTTTATCGCTCTACACCTTATACTTCCCGACACTCCCATCAACAGCTTGCTTTACCGTGTAGATCCATCTTGATCCTACAACTGATTTTCCCACTGGCCTTGGAACAATCTCCCAAGCACTGTTTTTGACAATGGAGTGATACTCCTCCACCATGGCATCTACCCATGTGGGCTCCTACACTGCTTCTTCGAAATAATATGGCTCTGTCACAATACACTTGCTCATAAGAGCCATGTATCTAGTATATCGGTCAGGTGACTGTCTCTGTCTACACTGTGATGTAGGGACTCCTACATTCTGTGCCGCATCAAGCTTCAGTCTCTCAGCTTCTGTGGTACGCTTTTTGCCTTGTCTGATGTTTGGTTATGCATGAGTGGACTCCTCCACTCCATGAATCTCCTCCTGTGGCTGTTCCACATCTAGAGGCTCATCTTTGGGAACAAGAAGTTCCTCCTCCGCATGCAAGTGTAGCTCCCTCTCAAGCAACAACTTCATGGCTTTCACCTCATTGAATTTTATATCCCGTCGCACAATAGTCATCCGACTGTTTGGCAAATACACACGATAGTTATGGGGTGTTTCTGTGTACCCCACAAATATCCCAACTTCTGCAGTCGGCTCCAGCTTCTTCTTGGCGTCCTTTGTCACATGAATGTAAACAGGTGAGCCAAAAATCTTCAAATGAGAAATATCAGGCTTCTTACCAGTAAAATCTTCTTCGGGTGTACTCATGCCACATACTCTATGAGGAAAACGGTTTTTCACATAAACCGCAGTGTTGCATGCTTCCGCCCATAAGTGCATCGGTAGGCCCTGGTCATGCAGCATCGCTCCTGCAACACCCACGATCGTTCTGTTCTTTTTCTTCGCGACCCCATTCTACTGTGGGTTATGAGGTTCTATGAGTTCTTTTCGAATTCATTATTTGCTACAGAAGTTTTTGAATTCGCCTGAGATGTATTCACCACCATTATCGCTCCATAGAGCTTTCAATTGCTTCCCCGACTCCTTCTCCACCAATGCCTTGAACTCATAGAACTTTGAGAACGTTTCACTCTTCTTCTACATGAAGAAGATCCGACATCTACGAGAATAGTCATCAACAAATATCACATAATACCTATGTTTTTCTATTGAAGCAACCGAGAATGGTCCACACAAGTCTGTGTGAATTCTCTCCAGGATCACCGAAGCACGGTTCTCCTTCTCATGAAAAGTGGTCTTCCCATTGTACATCCTTTGCACTGATCTGACTATGTAAGAGTACCCTTGGGAAGTCCAGTAGAAATTTGTTGCAAAATCTTCAAAGCGCCATGGTGAAGATGGCCCAATATCCTGTGCCATAATTCGCCCTCATCCCGGCTCACCACTTCTTCGTCTTTTCCCACCATTGCAGTGCAGCCATCTACCTCCATCTTATAGATATTATTGATTCAAACCCCTATCTTCTTGGTTTGACCCGTTATTTTATGTCAAAGGAAGGCTTTTCCCTCACTAAAAACAACATCATAACCCTTGTCTTCTAGCATTGCAACTGAGACCAAGTTCTTCTTCAGACCTGGAACATGCATGACATTCTTCAACAAGAATGGATTACTAGACTCCCTCTCAAAGGTAATGGTCCCAATTCCAGTCGCACTGTACCGACCATCATCGCCCATCTCTATATGCATCTGGAGGTCCTTCTTCTCCAAGTCACTAAACAACTCTTTGTCTCGCGTCATATGGAAAGATACACCACTATCAAGATACCACACCAATCCCATGCAGCTTGAAACCAAGAATTCGATCAAGGAAAAATATAGCTCAAATTGCGAGGCTAAGGAATCTCCAGCTACAGATCCAGCAACCTGCTTATTCTTCTTCTTCTATGGACAATTAGTGACGAAATTTCCATGCTTGTGACAGTGAAAACACTTCACTTTGGAAAAATCCTGCTTCTTTCCTTTAGCACCAGATTTTGAAGGATTTTTCTTCCCCTTCCCTTTCCTTGCTTTGGAAGCCAAAGTGAAATTCTCTTCATCTTCATTCTTCGATGAAGATCCATCCCTGGTACCCCGCCTTATCTCCTCTTGCACAAGATCCGACCAAAGTCGCTCCGATCCCGGCAATTTCTCCCGTCCATTGACAGAGTCTTCGTAGCTATGCCAACTCTTCGGAAGCCCAAGGAGAGCCAAGCCCACCAAGTCTTCTTCATCAACAGTAACCCTCACACTTCCCAGCTCATACTTGCAGTGGACAAACTTCATGAGGTATTTTGGAATACTGTCGCCTTTCTCCATTTTTATTTTTCTGAGCTTGTCTTTAAGTGCCAACTTCCTCTGGTCACTTATACTTTGGAACAAGTCTGTCAAAGCCTTCCACATTAAGAATGGATTGATATCCGGTATCATCATATCAGAGATTGTGTGCAGTGGAAGATCATGTTGCTTCAGTTCATTCCTACAGAGGATCAGGATGCAGATATTCTGACGAAGGCGCTCACCAGGATCAAATTCGAATACCATAGAGGCAGGATCGGGGTGAAGGATAATCCCTATATTGTTGAGAGGGAGTGTTGAGATTCAACAAGATTATGAGCTTAGTGAAAAGAGTCACCTTCGCTAAGTGGGCCCGTAGGCTATTTTTAGCACAAGTCTATTTTTAGACTATGTCTATTTTTAGACATGATGATCATATTTCAGAAGTTGCAGGATGCTATTTGTGGATGGTTGATCAAGTTGGAAAATAGATGAAATTCTGTTTCTAGAATATTGGGCGAAGTCTATTTATAGATCGTCGATCTAAAAATAGATGCATGTTGATTATTATTAGCTCTTAATAATAATCAAACTCTAAACAACAACTTATTCTCTTGGAGCACTTTAGTTCAATGCACAGATGTGGCATATCAATTGACAGAAGGAATTGCGCATTCCTAAGGGTTTACTGGAGCTAATGCATGGAGGACGCAGTTAGAATTCAAGTGGCAGAGTTATGACACAGTTGGAAGAAGTAGTTATGGAGTTGTATTCAGTTTAACTCTGTTAGACTCAGTTGAGCTAGTTGTATCTAGTCTAACTGATTGATACACTAGTGAGAGTGGAGTGAATTAATTATTTAATTAATTCACAAATAATAACTCATTAATCAACTGAACAATACAACATTTAACTACAGTGCATGGCAGTTTCAGTAGAGACCAGTGGAGAGATAGGTGAAAGGGCAAGATAAACTATTTGTTGTGACTATAGTGATGCATTGATTGCATCACACACTCAGTGGAGATGCCAATGAGGATTGCGCAGTCAAGGATGGTGTAATTCGAACTCATTCAGAGCTATTCCTCAGCAAAGATTGCACAGTGGAGGCAGGCTAGTAGGAGGCAGAGATTGGTGCATGGATTTTCAAGATTGGTCCTTATTAGTGTATGATGATTGTACTTTACTGAGAGCTTGGAATAAGCTTTGTATGCTTGTATGATATTTTCATATGATCTCCACGTTACATAATATATAGTTGGGGTTTTCAGCTTCAGGCTTTCCCGGTTAAAAACTATGTTATGTGCGATTGATTATTTTTGTTTATGCTTCACATGTGTGTGCAATTAAATTTTCCGCAAAATATTAACAAGTGGAATAGATTCTAGCTGACCTAACAAATAATAATGTAAGGGCACAATAAACAAGATGATTCAGGCGATGGCCCGTGAACCCTGAGCGTCTAGGGTTTCTGTTAAACTCTGCAACGGAGGACTCCGTCCTAACCTACCTTCTGACTGCCAATACTGTTGGCCTGAATGATAGCCTATCACTGTAATAGGACTCCCTGTAATGGCGTCCCCATTGGGAGTGGGGGGGGGGGGGGGGGTTCAACACCTCCCCCACCAAGTTCCAGCGCGAATCTGGCTTCTGAAACAGCTACGACTTCTATTCTTGTTCTACCTGAAAATGTTGATATGAAAGACATCCTGGCAATGCAGGAATCACAAAAAGAGTCACAAGATACAGCATAAAAGCCCCATGATGCCCAGGCAGACACTGCAGCGAACAAGGAAATACCCAAAGCGACATCTCCAACATGCAAGCCCATAGCAGCAAAGCGACCCAAAATAGAACTACCGAGTCATAGGATAAATGGACAAATCCAATTTATGAAGGACCATGCCCTCATAGGAAAATTTATCGGCTTCTGGCCGATTGAAAAGTCTCTGCAGGGTTGGAGAGCAACAAAATGGAAACCTAAAGGACATGTTACCCTATAGCTAGGCCCAAAAGGGTTCTTCACGGTGGTCTTCAACTATATAGAAGACTGAAACAGAGTCCTAAACGGTGGTCCTTACTTTTTTAACTCAGCTGGTCTTTACTTATGGGATTGGGTTGAAAGATTTAACCCAGACAAGGAAGACTTCAATTGGGCACCTGTGTGGATCCAAATGTATTCTCTTCCGTTGGAATACTGGGATGAAGAATTGCTAAAAGACATCGTAAATGGCATGGGAGAGTTCATAAAGATTGTTGAAGAAACAAAACTTCAAAGATATACCTCATATGCTCGCATATGTGTCTATATGCGCCTAGACAAAGCTCTCTCGGACTCGGTAAGTCTTTATCATGATGATTTTGAATGGATTTAGCCTTTAGACTATGAACATGTACCTTTTAGATGTCAAAAATGTCATGTTCCTGGACATCTATTTCGTGGCTGCCCTTTAAATGCTCAGCCCAAGAATACTAATGTCTCAGACAAACCTGACTCTGAAGGATTTACCAAAGTTACCAATCGAAAAAAGAATCATAAAAAGCCTGCCTCTGGAAAAAATACTATCCAAGATAACTCCTCCATGCCTTCCACCAGCAATAGCTTTGATGTTCTAGCCAAGGAAAATGCGCAAGACCTTGATCCACACAAGAAAGATGCATCTCCCACCAAGCCATCCCAAAGCCCCCCACCCTCTGACTCAATCCCGCTTCTCCGGCCATTAAATGACAACCATAACCCATAAGCAACTCTTCTTAAGGATCCTGATTGGAAACAGAATGGAATGGATATCGATTGCTTTCTTCAACAACCTTTTCACTCAAATGACTCCATGGAAGGAAGAAGTCAGGCCCAAAATATGGAAGAGGAACCGGAAAGTATCGACTTAAGAGGCCTAGATATTTTTAGTCTTGAGCAAGCTTGTAGAAAGAAAGAATTTGATAAAACTCCAAAAAACTAGGTAACCAACCTGGAGGTTATCATCTCTAGAGCATATCAGCAGCGAAAACTAGGAATACAACTAGGTGGTCAATGGGATGGAGAAAAAATTCCCAAAGATTCCAAAAAGTGCAACAGAAAGACAGATCTGCAAAGAACCATCATCATTGGTCAAATCCTGGTGGAGTCAGGAAGATATTCCAAGTTGACAAAGTACTACAAACCCATCCCTAATAGTGAATCATGAAGCTCACTTCATGGAATTTAAGAGGGCTAAACAGCCCCGGAAAATACAAAATTATCAAAAACATGATAAAGCAGGAGCAACCTCAAATTTTTTTCATGCAAGAAAAAAAATGTAACAGTACTACACTTGGTAACATTCTCTCGAAAGCGTGGCCAAGATGTCACTTAGTTGCAGTGGATGCCTCAGGAGCTTCAGGAGGGTTAGCCATAGCGTGGAATATGCAAGCTATCTTGCTCAAATATTTTCATGCATCTCATCATATCGTTCTAGCCACATTCCACATTATAGGAACTAATATTCATGGACATCTTACCAATGTCTATTTTCCTCTGGACGCCGGCAGTAAGATCGCACTGCTCGACACTATAGCAGAGCTCAACTTGAACAGACTCCATCCTCTCTGGATCACAGGTGGCGACTTCAACATGATAACCAGACTTGAAGAAAAGCAAGGGGGAAGAGCCAATCTAGTGAACGAAAGTGGCCACTTCAAGGATTTGATAACAAATAATTGGTTAATTGATCTGCAGTTCAGCAATGGAATCTATACCTAGAGTAACCGCAGAGCAAGAAAACAACAAATAAGTTCCAAATCAGACCGCTTCCTAATTTCTGATAACGCCATACTTCTAGGAGGGGATATTTCTGCCTCAATCCTGCCCCTCTTCAGATAGGATCATTGGCCTATATCTCTTTAATGGCAAAGACCAAGCAATTCTACTCGACAACCATTCCGTTTTGAAGCTTTTTGGCTCACTCATCCAAATTTCAACGATTTGGTCAGATCGAATTGGATGGGCTTCACTCCCCCAGAAGGATAAAAAATGTTTCAATTCCAACAGAGGCTCAAACATCTTAAACTGCACATTAAAAAGTGGAATCACTCCACTTTTGGAAACATATTTCAGGCATAAAATGCTCTAAACCAAGAAATGATGGCTCTCCAGCAAAAAATCATTAATGAAGGAAGAACAGAGGAGACAATGGAACAAGAACAGCAGATTCAAAATCAATTGGATGAAAGAAGAAAGTAGGAGGAAATCCTTTGGAAGAAAAAATCCAGAATCAGATGGCTAAAAGAGGGTGAGCGTAATACAAAATTCTTTCACAGAACTACTATACAAAGGTGGATGCATAACACCATCACTCAAATCTAGAATCAATAGGGGGAAAGGGTTGAAGATCACGTAGAAATTGAAACGGAGCTCATCAATCATTTCCAGAATGTTCACCAGGAGCCCCAAATCAATAGACAACCAGCAATAGAAAGAATTATTAAACATATACCAAGAATCATCACGGAGGAACATAATCAATTGCTCCTTAGCCCAGTTACTCTCCAGGAAGTTGAATTGGTGATGAAACAACTCAAGGAAGGTAAAGCTCCAGGGCCGGATGGTTTCACAACCATCTTCTTTCACACTTTCTGGGACCTTATAAAAGAGAAAGTCTGGCAGGTGGTGGAAGAATCAAGGACTCTATATTGGCTTCTTCCATCTTTAAATGCAAATTTTATCGCCCTCATTCCTAAAGAAGAGCACTCAATCATGCCAGACAAATTCCGACCAATTGCCTTATGTAATGTCATTTATAAAGTCATATCCAAAGTCATAGCTTCAAGGCTGAAACCCCTTCTTCCCTTGCTCATATCGCCAGAACAATCAGGATACATGGAAGGAAGGAAAATTCTAGATGGTATAATGCTCACTCATGAGGTTATACACTCTCTCAAGCATTCCAAAAAGGCAGGTATGATTCTTAAAATAGACCTATCTAAATCTTTTGACAAGTTGAGTTGGACTTATATTCAAAAAATGCTCTCAGCCTATGGCTTCTCTCCCCCTTGGGTCTGTTGGGTAATGATTCTTGTTTCTTCCACTTTATTCTCCATCCTAATCAATGGCATTCCCTCTCGACCATTCAGTCCTTCTTGAGGTATCAGGCAAGGCGACCCCCTCTTGCCTTTTCTTTTTGTGTTAATGGCTGAAGGATTAGGTCGTCTTATTAAGAATGCTCTCCATTCACAGCAACTCAAAGGTATCTCTATTCAGAATTCCCCTGCTATCACCCACCAAAAATTTGTGGATGATAATATGTTATTTGGGCATTCCTCTGTGCAAGAAGCATCAAAATTAAAATCGCTACTTGACGATTTCTCTGAGGCTTCTAGGGCCAACATCAACACAGCTAAATCCCAAATATTCTTCTTTCATACTCCAGCCTTGACTCAATCTTCTATAGCACACATTCTTTATTTCTCCATAGCTTCTCTACCTTCCAAATATCTGGGTGCACCCCTAACTGACTCGACTGTTAAACATGCTTCTTCGAAATTGCTAATGGAAAAAATGGAAGCCCGTCTATCTTCATGGACTTACCAAGCTCTTAATATTGCTAGTAGGCTGGTGCTAGTCAAAGCAGTACTACAAGAAATGCCTCTCTATCTTTTCTTTGTCCTGGCTGCACCAAAGTGGGTACTCAAGAAAATAAAAAATCTGCAACGCAATTTTCTTTGGGGGGCCACAGGACAAAATCGCAAGTGGGCATTGGTCAAATGGACGACTATTTGTAGACCCAAGGAGAACGGTGGCATCGGATTAAGAGATCCCCATCACAGTAATGCAGTCATGGGAGCCAGAATTTGGTGGCAATGCCTCTCAGCTCAATACACGCCTTGGGCAGTTATTTGGACTGCCAAATATGCAAATCATAGACCACCTGATGATCTAATTAGATTCACACCTACAAAAAAGGGTTCTTTGATTTGGAATGCGGCCAGACAACACTTTCATTTGATTCAACAACATAGTTTCTGGGAAACCAGAGATGGCAACACAACTCAGTTTTGGATGGACTCCTGGCAACAACAACCAAGGCTATGTAATATCTACAGACCTCCACACAGTCAGGAATGGGAAGAGAAACAGATGGAAATGGTCAAGAAATGATGGACTCAAACCTTAGATCAAGGATATAGACAATGGTGCCCAATAGCACAACTGATCATAAATGGAACAGAGAAAATCCACATTGGCATAGATACCGAACTCCAGAATCGAAAAATCAGATTCTATGACAAAAAGGACATTCTGAGGTGGGGCTACACTCCAAGAGGGATATTCACTACCAAGGAGGCATATAAAATCTTATGCACTGATCCAACTCCCATCAATCCTCTATGGAATAGAATCTAGTCTCCTAGAATTTGGCCGAAGGTTTCCACATTCCTCTGGCTACTTGGACATCAGCGAATCCTCACATGGGATAACCTAAGGAAAATAAATTTTCATGGACCCTCCAGATGCCACAACTGCATTAAATAGGAAGAAACCATACAACATCTCTTGGACAACTGTTCTCTTGCCAACCAACTCTAGGATAAAACCAACTTTCGATGTCAAAGAAGATGCAAAGTTTCAGAGGATTTAATCAATACAATCCGCAATTGGAAGCGGGATCCATACAAAAGGAGGCTACTTAACCAAATGTGGCAAATAATACCAGGTCTTATTCTTTGGACAATTTGGAAAGAAAGAAATCGACGCATTTTCAAGAATTAGAGCACACCTCTAGAAACCATCTGGAGCAACCTATGTCTTAATCTTCAGGAGACCTTGGCTCTACAAACCTAGCATGAAGAGGATTTTCCTACACTCCCAGAAGAGCAGACTATATGGGAGAATTGGAATCTTCAAATTCCCCAAATATAGAAAGATCCAGGAAAATCTCCCAATTCTACTACAGCGATAAGTAAATGGATGCCCCCTCCTCAACGAATTTTCAAACTCAATTTTGACAGGGCTTCCAAGGGCAATCCAGGCAGGGCAGGTTATGGAGGCATCTTCAGGGATCACAAAGGCAAACCACTCTTGTTATTTCTGGGAAACATAGGATGGGACTCGAATAACTCAGCTGAGCTAGAAGGCTTGTGGCAGGGTCTTTCATTATCCCATCAATATGGATTTCATCCTTTGGAGATTGAAGGAGATTCACAAATTCTCATAAATATGGAAAATCAAATTCTCCAAGGATCCCATGCAAACAAAGTAGCCATAAGTTGGAGACTAGCAGCCCGATTAGAGCTAATAGAACAATGGCTCAACACCAACAGAGCGCTCATCTTCAAACATGTCAAAATGGATGGCAACAAGGTAGTCGACCTCTTGGCTAATCTGGGAGTAGACAGTGAGCATACTCTTCTCGTCGGATCGCTAGACATTTTACATGATAGCACCCAAATACAGGAATGCAACACTTTGGTACAGAATGATGCAGAACTCCCAGATGTGGGTGTCGAGCTTGTGGATTAATTTGATGGGACATTGGGTTGGAAAGTGGCTGGGACACTTGGCCACCCACGCCACCGCCATGCGTGAACTCCTTCAACTCTTTGCTGCCATCAAGGTTGCATTAAAGCTGAACAAAGACCGAGAACCAACCATCATTCTCACCTGCGCCTCCATAAGGATTTCTCTGCTACAGCTCACAGATCACATTTATGGGTTAATTAAGTTGGGTGTTCATCGAGGAAAATATGCCCTGGTTATTAATATGGAAGACGGTAGAGGTAATTCAGTTGCTCCTCCCCCGTTGTAGAGCTTCTACTCGCCTAACGCTGTGAGACCCTGCTCTTGCACTGCAACGGGAATACGGTGTCTTATTTCATGCTGCATTGAGCTGGGAAATGGGTTTCATTTATCTCGGAACAACCTCTGCAATCTTAACACTGCTACCTTTGACCTCCTCATCAATCTGTTCACTTCTCGCTCTGCTTCCCCGCATCCTCGTTTGCCCAACTCTAAGCAAGACACCATGTCGAGACTGCGCCACTACATGTGTTGTAGAAGAGGCAGCACTAGAAGCCGCCCTCAGCGCAACCCCTCCTCATCCAATTCTGAATCCTCATCTCCCTCCTCTGAATATTTTGCGGGCAGGTACCCGAACACTAGAAGTGGAAGGGGGAGATCCCACTCTGCCAGTTTTAGGATGGCCTCTTCCACCCTTGTTACTCCAGCTTCCCTCACTTCCAATCAGCCTCAGACTGCTCAGTTCTACTTTAATTTCACTATGAATCACTCCCGAATCATAGAAACCATCTCGGTTTTGTTTAGGGAGGAACCTTAGTTGCCTGAAGCAAGCGCACATTTGGGTGGGAGGGCAATTGAGTCGGCTCAGGACGTGGCAGCGAAGAAACTGCAGGAGGAAATGCACAAAGCGAAATCTTCAATTGATGAGGAAAAGGATTCCCGCAGGTCTGGGCACTCCAAGCATAGCGCAGCCTCTCATGAGGACAAGCCAAATGATGAAGATGACATGGAGGCCTACAGGTGCCTCATTACTGAAGAACATCCTCCTCATCATGCGATTTTAAATGTTGTTGGTTTTTGCTTTTCGAGGCCCAACTCTATGGGATAAATCTTGAGTTTTTTGAAATATTGTCAAGTAGTTTTTGTGTGAAAGTCTACAAACTGTGTTAAGAATTGTGGAATACAAGGCTGATACCCCTACATGGGCAACGCATTCGCACAATGTCTGGACTGGTTTCCCCCAGTGGGCAGTCAATTATCAGTTTTTTTGTTGAACATGCCACAATTTTTGGGCAAAGCTAAGGCTTCGGCCATGATGTATATTAATCTTTCTCTATAATAGAATTAAACTAATTTAGGAAAAAAAAAACAAGTGGAATAGATTCAGTATCTTGCATAAAGTTAAATAGTGTGAGATCAGGTGGATCTTGGACATATGCATGCTTAATGCATATAATTTCTACAGCTTAGGCATGAATTTGAGAGTGTTACCTACAGTGCCTAAAGGAATATCTAAGTTTAAGAAAATGGAAATCTAGTAATTGAAAGAATTATAGTTGAGTAGCATGGAAAATAGGCAAATAGACTTGAAGTTAAGTTCATGCATAAGGAAGTGAGAAGGCCATCCCAAGTACAACGTATTTGTCTTCTAGTTCAAAAGAGTCATGATCATTTTCACTAGAGAAAATATGGTTTAGTATACCTAGTCTTCTAACTAACCAATAGCATATGGAAATGACAAGTCTTGGTTTTTCCATTAACAACACGGTGGTTGTAAAGATTGGTGTCTAGAAAGAGAGACTGATTGTCAAGGGATTCTATAATCACTAAGAATTTCCATCCTACACAAAAGTACCAAATGGATGAAGAAGTAGTTATATATATAATTATGATAAGCTACTCCACTACAGAGCCATGGGTAAATTAGGGGGATTTCGACCTAGAACATCATGGCACATAATACTTCATTATCACTAAGGAAATATATTTTGGTTTAAGAAAATACAACCCAATGACATCTAAGCCATCAAAATCATTAGAGATTGTAATGACATGAACCACACTAATCCTTAACATAGCTATATTTTAAATGTCCCCTCTTTTGAATTTTCAAGCATAAATTACCATAAGAAAATTCGTAACAATATTTAACTAACTAACTTTAATATTTATATTATATAAATATATATACGAAAAAATCATTATATAACATTACATAGCATGTAAGTTTAATTAACCAATACTCAATAGAAAATTGACCAAACTAATATAAAAACACAAGAAAAAACAATCCCAAAAACTTTTAAAAATCTAGATATTTACACTTTGATGATAAAACTAATATAAAAAAACAACGTAAATCAATAACAAAAATTGAAAATATAGATTATTATATTTTAATAATAAAATATACATATCAACCATCATCTTCCTTTTTTTATCACTTTTTACTCCCTAAACTATCATAAACAAATTCTTTTTTTATGTGCTTTTTATCCATTTCTTTCGTTATCTTCTCTTTCTTCACACCACAATTTGCCATTGCTTCTTAACTATGTAACATTTCACTTTATCCTATATTTCTAATCATATTACCAAAACCTTGTTTCTCTTCTTAAAATGATGTCTCATCATATTCCTCAAACATGTTTTTCCGTGTGTAATCCTTTGTTCTAATATTTTTGCATGAAATTTGTTTCACTTGAATTCCCATTATATATTTACATATTCATACCAGAAAGAAAGTGTCTCCTCCACTTGCTCTCTTAAACGATCACTTAATTAGATGGTTTAAACAATCCCATAGGTATATCATGTAATTTCTAACTAATTCACAGATGCTATGTGACTCTTGAATTTTTTTTTTTTAAATTGCGTTGTAACTCAAAGTTTGTCTCTACAGTTTGCACTTATAATTAGAGTTTGCAATTGGAAATAGTACGATACACGATACATTGCATCTTTCATCGATGTTACCTTTAACCAATTTACGGAGTTTTTTAATTCATGAGTATGTATAGAATCTGAAAATTTTCCATCCAACTTTCTTTTGAAAAGGATATGCTTATCATTATATATTCTGAAAAATTTCCATCCAACTTTCTTTTGAAAAGGATATGCTTATCATTACAGATTTTTTGTGTTGGAGATGAAAATGGTACCATTTTATTGTTTAAATTTATTTGTTAAAACATATGTTATTGGTGAAAAAATTATGGATCTTGAGTGGGAAAAATGGTTTTTAAATTAATAGGTTAAAGTATACTCATAAAAACATGGAAAATAAATTAAGGAAAGTGATTTTTTAAATTAATTTATTAAAACCATTTTATGTATAAAATTTTTATAGATATTTTTTTTCTGGTTTAAAAGCTAAAAATTATATTTTAACTAATATTTAGTTAAGGGATCAGATAGTAAAAGATGAGATGGGCACCTTTCTTAAAGACATTCAGTTAAGAGAAATATGTGTATTAAAATATAATATATGGTTTTTTTTTAAGTTTAGAAAGATTATATTTTTATTATTACGCTTAATATATTATTTTTATTTTTATTAGAGTTTAGAATTTAACCAATAACTTTACATCAAAATCTCTTCACAAAACATTTCTATAAAACTTGAAATTCGACCAATCTTTTCACATAAAAAAATATCTTAACAAAACACCCCATCCATATGCAAGACACTCAAACAAAAACATAATATGTAATTATTATACTTTAAGGTCTTTATTAATAAAAATAAGTCAATTCTGTACAACCGCATCCACCGACATATGTTTTGCTTGCACTTTTTTCAAAACGCACTCGGGAATAAACACAAGAAGTGGGTTAATTTGAGTTGACTATCGTTGCCATGTAAGAGTATCCAATATTATTTATATTGTATAATTAAGTAGGTAGAGGTTTCCTTTGCCTATATAATAATGGAGTATCTACAGTATTAATTAAAAAAAATATGATGTTTATCATATATAATAATGACAGAGATTTGATAATTAAAAATAGTTATGACAATCGGTCAGATAAGAATTTACTATATTTTAAAATGTATCCTTAAAAATAGCAACACTAACAAATCAAACCGATTGTCACTCTAGCATTATCGTCAAAATAATTTTGTATTGTTTAAATTGCATTCAGTTTCTTTGATTTCCAAAAGTAATTAAGTCATCGCTAAAGTAATTAACTAGAATAATTATATTATTAAATATGGTCATTATAATAATTAGCAATTGTATTACAAGTTGCAAAAGAAATGTGATAAGGCAATAGCATAAGAAAGAGTAGCTTAAAAGAAAAAAGATGTTACACATAAGGAGTCATGTGAAGTAATGAAAAGAAAATTTTGCTTTCATGGAAGCATGTCATGGAGGTTTCAAAGATATTGAGGATAAGAGTTATCAACGAGAAAGATACTGTAAAATGAGTAAGCAATTTATGAATGGAAGAATAACTCTCTAGATCACTTGGATTAGCATTGCATTTATTTCAGCATTATCTAACAATCTCGAGACAAAATGAGTAAGCAATTTATGAATGGAAACACCTACATATGTGTCACAAACATCAGTTGGTTTTCAATATCAAATTATTAGATTGATATCAATGCTTGTAAACTATTACAAACATAATAACTGAAAGGCTTACTAAAAAATGATAAAATAACTTGTCATCAACATAAAACTGAAATGATTAGCATATATCATTGCACACATGGTTATAGTTTTTCATGGATAACCAGTTTTCATGAACTAGGTGGTGTGTATCAACAAGAAAAGATATTAAATTATGTTATAAGTAATGGAACTGCTATAGGAACTGTCCATAGTCCTTAACGATATACTCAAAGTTCTTTCACAATACTAATCAAGTGTCTAAATAAGCCATCATCACATCCAAAGTCACATATTTAAACATACAAGTTGTAAAAATTGAATTTGGTTCATAAATTTTAATAGAATCATGTGCTCAGATTTAAGATATAGTTCTTAAACTTAAAGCCTCTTCTTGATCGAAAACATACTAAACTGATAATATATAGTTGAAGAGAAAGAATTTGAAAACTTCTTGGCACAACTTGGATAACATTAAATGATATATATATATATATATATATATATATATATATATATATATATATATATATATATATATATATATATTAAAAACAATTAATTTATTTGAATACATTAAATAAATAATTATTAATTTAACAAATAATTATATCAAGAAAAGGAAAGGACTATGTTACAGTGAAATCTTATTGCAATATTGCTTCCTTGAGTCTTACAAATCATGAGGCCTATGTTGAAGTTAAGTTAAAGACCTTGTCTGATCATGCCAACATGAATGCATCATGAATTTTCTACTCTACCTTCAAAATAAAACGTTTTTTTGGTGCAGTTCATCCACATTTAAGCTTGATCACTTCCTATTGAGTCAGCGATGCATTATTTCCTTCATGATCTTTGAAACTATTCAAAAGATCACATCGTTCTTTACCAGTGATCTCCCTAGTGGAGTATGGCATGTTCTTGTTTTTTTAGTATAGCTGATATGAAGTCGGTTTCTTTTGTTCTTTGTGAAGATAGTAAAAAATGTATGGATACGTGTCTTTCATCATTTCAAGAGCACTAAAAATAAGGCTATTACGAAAACAACTCCAACGGCTAGAGAGATTTGGTAGCATTTATGGAATTGCCGAACATGTCTTGTTCTGTGGTGTTGGCTACTCAGCATAGCTTTCTGGATCTTGTGTAAAAGAAATGAATTTGTATTTAGCTTATATTACATTAACCATGAAATTTCCAACATTCATGGCATGTTTTCCATCACATTTGTATAGAAAATTATAACAGAGTATGGCATGTTTCTTATCAGAGCTAAATGCTTCTATATGTAACAACCATGGATTTCATCACTTAAGAGCAGTAAAAATAAGTTTATTGCGTAAAAAAATCCAACACATTTGTAGAGAAAATTATAACACAGTATCACACTTTTCTTATTAGGGCCAAATGCTTCTATATGAAACAAGGATGGATTTCATCAATTAAGAGCAGAAAAAACAAGTTTATTGAGAAAACAACCCCAACACATTTGTAGAGAAAATTATAACATAGTATGAGACTTTTCTTATCAGAGCTTGAACTAGTGAACATGTCTTGCTAGATATTGGGCATATATTTCTTGATCTTCTATACAAGACTGTGCATGTAGCTTATACTACATTAACTATGAAATTGTCGACATTTAGGGCACACTTTCCATCACATTTGCAGAGAAATTTACAACAGAGTATCACATTTTTCTTTATCATATCTAAATGTTCATATATGAAACAACTACCTTGTGCCTCATAGTTTAAATTTGTGTAAGGAGGAGAGGAGGAGTGTCAAGGTGCAAGCTAGAATAAGAAGAGAAAGAAGAATCTTGTTTGGGACTTGAGATTATTTATTTTGTACACATCTAGAGTAAAGCTTAATAAAACAAAACTCACCATACTTTGAATTTTTGAAATAAATATCTTAAAAATTAATATTTAATTACTATTTTATTTTAATATTTTTATTTTACATAGGAACATTTGATTTTACAGTGTGATCTCCCCAATATGGGTGGGGATTTTAATAATTGGAGAGTAAATTGAGTGGTTATTGTTAAAAATTGTTGTATAAACTGGGAAGTTTGGATAGTTTGCAGATAATATGGATGTCATAATAGATATCTATTTTGAATTTTTTAGTGTCTCCGGCCACCATGCATCTAATAGGATCCATTTCAACTGAATGATAACTTGTGACATCCCTAGCCATTTTATCTGATTGTGGATCAAGTTATCAACTGATAACCTGTGAAATCCCTAGCCATTTTCTTTGATTGTGGATCAGGTTATAAACTAGAATATACTCTCTCTGTCTCTTTTGAAGACTCTACATTATATATTGCATGAATGGAAAGGTTATGAAAGAACTTGTAAGAAAATCCCTTAGGGTTGTCTCAACTTATTATATTTTTAATCACATAGTGTCAATTTTGTAAGACTATAATTTTCAAGTTTTTTCTTTTGTAAGTTTTGTTTGGAATTGAAAAATAAAAAAAAAATGGTAAAAGCTAAAATGATTTAGTGAAAAACATTGTTTAAAATTTCAGAATAAAAAGTCGAGTAAGTTTGAAATCATATAATATGAAAATTGTTTATGATTATAAAGTAAAAAACATGTAAGATTTTTTAGATATAATTATGTAATTAAAGATTTGTATATATATATTTTTTAAGGGAAAAAATTTGATATTCTTAACAAAAAAAAATCTGAGAGAGTATGCATGTAGTTACAAATTGTTATGTAGTTACAAACTATTACAATGAAGTAATTAAAGGAAAATTTAGTGTTATTTAAGAAGCCAAAATTATGAACATTCATCATTATTGCTCAAGAGAAATCATGTCTAATTTGGAAATTAAAAAAAGATCACATATTCTAAAAAGATTCATTATTAATTTATTTTTTTATATATTACCAAACTCTACTTATCTACTTATGAATAATAAAATATATGTAACATAAATAATATATAACAAAAAAAACCATGTATTTCTGGAATAATAAAATAGTTGTAACAAAAATAATATAAAACAAGAAAAACTATGTATATTTGGATGTATGAAATTTAGATGTATTTTATTAAGTGAAATTTTAAAAGAATAATGATTGTGAGCATTTAAAAATAATTTTATTAAATAATTAGTTTAGATATATATTATTTATGAGATGGATCAATTCTCTAGGCCATCTTAATTTCCCTTTTTAAATAAACTACATCCCACATGAATACCATGGGTCAATACAATGGGCTATTTTTATAGTTTATTATTATTTTTAATTTTTTTATTGTATTTTAATCTTGTTAGAATGTTCATTAGATTATGTCAATCTTTTTATTTAATTTACTTTTATTTTATTTTTGTGTAATTTGACATAGTCAAAATGTTAAACATGACATTACAACATTTCTATCATACTTTAACTATTTACTTGTGAATCTAATGCCCTAAAACATTTCAATTGCCTAACATTTGATCCAACAGCTAGACATGGACACATTGGTAGCCGAGGGAGTTTCTTTCAAATAAGAACGTCTTACTGCGTTTAAATAAACTACATTCCACATGAATACCATGGGTCAATACCATAAGCTATTTTTATAGTTTATTATTATTTTTAATTTTTATTGTATTTTAACCGTGTTAAAATGTTCATCAAATTATGTCAATCTTTTTATTTAATTTCTTTTATTTTTATTTTTGTGTAATTTGACAACTAAAAGAGGGTGAGCATAATACAAAATTCTTTCACAGAACTACTATATAAAGGCGGATGCATAACACCATCACTCAAATCCAGAATCAATAGGGGGAAAGGGTTGAATATCACGTAGAAATTGAAACGGAGCTCATCAATCATTTCCAGAATGTTCACCAGGAGCCCCAAATCAATAGACAGCCAGGAATAGAAAGAATTATTCAACATATACCGAGAATCATCACGGAGGAACATAATCAATTGCTCCTTAGCTCAGTTACTCTCTAGGAAGTTGAATTGGTGATGAAACAACTCAAGGAAGGTAAAGCTACAAGGCCAGATGGTTTCACAACCACCTTCTTTCACACTTTCTAGAACCTTATCAAAGAGGAAGTCTAGCAGGTGGTGGAAGAATCAAGGACTCTATATTGGCTGCTTCCATCTTTAAATGCGAATTTTATCGCCCTCATTCCTAAAGAAGAGCACTCAATCACGCCAGACAAATTCCGACCAATTTCCTTATGTAATGTCATTTATAAAGTCATATCCAAAGTCATAGCTTCAAGGCTGAAAACGCTTCTTCCCTTGCTCATATCGCCAGAACAATCAGGATACATGGAAGGAAGGAAAATTCTGGATGGTATAATCCTCACTCATGAGGTTATACACTCTCTCAAGCATTCCAAAAAGGCAGGTATGATTCTTAAAATAGACCTATCTAAAGCTTTTGACAAGTTGAGTTGGACTTATATTCAAAAAATGCTCTCAGCCTATGGCTTCTCTCCCCCTTGGGTCTGTTGGGTAATGAGTCTTGTTTCTTCCACTTTATTCTCCATCCTAATCAATGGCATTCCCTCTCGACCATTCAGTCCTTCTCGAGGTATCAGGAAAGGCGACCCCCTCTCGCCTTTTCTTTTTGTTTTAATGGCTGAAGGATTAGGACATCTTATTAAGAATGCTCTCCATTCACAACAACTCAGAGGTATCTCTATTCATAATTCCTCTGCTATCACCCACCAACAATTTGTGGATGATAATATGTTATTTGGGCATCCCTCTGTGCAAGAAGCATCAAAATTAAAATCGCTACTTCACGATTTCTCTGAGGCTTCTAGGGCCAGCATCAACACAGCTAAATCCCAAATATTCTTCTTTCATACTCCAGCCTTTACTCAATCTGCTATAGCATGCATTATTGGTTTCTTCATAGCTTCTCTACCTTCCAAATATCTGGGTGCACCCCTAACTGACTCGACTGTTAAACATGCTTCTTCGAAATTGCTAATGGAAAAAATGGAAGCCCGTCTATCTTCATGGACTTACCAAGCTCTTAATATTGCTAGTAGGCTGGTGCTAGTCAAAGCAGTACTACAAGAAATGCCTCTCTATCTTTTCTTTGTCCTGGCTGCACCAAAGTGGGTACTCAAGAAAATAAAAAATCTGCAACGCAATTTTCTTTGGGGGGCCACAGGACAAAATCGCAAGTGGGCATTGGTCAAATGGACGACTATTTGTAGACCCAAGGAGAACGGTGGCATCGGATTAAGAGAACCCCATCACAGTAATTCAGTCATGGGAGCCAGAATTTGGTGGCAATGCCTCTCAGCTCCATACACTCCTTGGGTAGTTATTTGGACTGCCAAATATGCAAATCATAGACCACTTGATGATCTAATTAGATTCACACCTACAGAAAATGGTTCTTTGATTTGGAATGCGGCCAGACAACACTTTCATTTGATTCAACAACAGAGTTTCTGGGAAATCAGAGATGGCAACACAGCTCAGTTTTGAATGGACTCCTAGCAACAACAACCAAGGCTATGTAATATCTACAGACCTCCACAAAGTCAGGAATGGGAAGAGAAACAGATGGAAATGTTCAAGAAACAATGGACTCAAACCTTAGATCAAGGATACAGACAATGGTGCCCAGTAGCACAACTGATCAGAAATGGAGGAGAGCAAATCCACATTGGCATAAATATCGAACTCCAGAATTGCAAAATCAGATTCTCTGACAAAAAGGACATTCTAAGGTGGGGCTACACTCCAAGAGGGATATTCACTACCAAGGAGGCGTATAAAATCTTATGCACTGATCCAACTCCCATCGATCCTCTATGGAATAGAATCTGGTCTCCTAGAATTTGGCCGAAGGTTTCCACATTCCTTTGGCTGCTTGGACATCAGCGAATCCTCACATGGGATAACCTAAGGAAAAGAAATTTTCATGGACCCTCGAGATGCCCCAACTGCATTAAACATGAAGAAACCATACAACATCTCCTGGACAACTGTTCTCTTGCCAACCAACTCTAGGAGAAAACCAACTTTCGATGTCAAAGAAGATGTAAAGTTTCAAAGGATTGAATCAATACAATCCACAATTGGAAGCAGGATCCATACAAAAGGAGGCTACTTAACCAAATGTGGTAAATAATACCAGGTCTTATTCTTTGGAAAATTTGGAAAGAAAGAAATCGGCGCATTTTCAAGAATTAGAGCACACCTCTAGAAACCATCTGGAGCAACCTATGTCTTAATCTTCAGGAGACCTTGGCTCTACAAACCTGGCATGAAGAGGATTTTCCTACACTCCCACAAGATCAGACTATATGGGAGAATTGGAATGTTCGAATTCCCCAGATATAGAAAGATCCAAGAAAATCTCCCAATTCTACTACAACGATAAGTAAATGGATACCCCCTCCTCAAGGAATTTTCAAAATCAATTTTGACGGGGCTTCCAAGGGAAATCCAGGCAGGGCAGGTTATGGAGGCATCTTCAAGGATCACAAAGGCAAACCACTCTTGTTATTTATGGGCAATATAGGATGGGACTCAAATAACTCAGCTGAGTTAGAAGGCTTGTGGCAGGGTCTTTCATTATCCCATCAATATGGATTTCATCCTTTGGAGATTGAAGGAGATTCAAAAATTATCATAAATATGGAAAATCAAATTCTCCAAGGATCCCACGCAAACAAAGTAGCCATAAGTTGGAGATTAGCAACCCGATTAGAGCTAATAGAACAATGGCGTAACACAAACAGAGCACTCATCTTCAAACATGTCAAAAGGGATGGCAACAAGGTAGCCGACCTCTTGGCTAATCTGGGAGTAGACAGTGAGCATACTCTTCTCGTTGGATCGCTAGACATTTTACATGATAGCACCCAAATACAAGAATGCAACACTTTGGTATAGAATGATGCAAAACTCCCAGATGCGGGTGTCGAGCTTGTGGATTAATTTGATGGGACATTGGGTTGGAAAGTGGTTGGGACACTTGGCCACCCACGCCACCGCCATGCGTGAACTCCTTCAACTCTTTGCTATCATCAAGGTTGTGTTAAAGCTTAACGAAGACTAAGAACCAGCCATCATTCTCACCTGCGCCTCCATAAGTATTTCTCTACTACAGCTCACAGATCACATTTATGGGTTAATTAAGACGGTAGAGGCAATTCAGTTGCTCCTCCCCCGTTGCAGAGCTTCAGCTCACCTAACGCTGTGAGACCCTGCTCTCGCACTGCAACGAGAAGACGATGTCTTATTTCATGCTGCATTGAGTTGGGAAATGGGATTCATTTATCTCGGAACAACCTCTGTAATCTGAACACTGCTACCTTTGACCTCCTCATCAATCTGTTCACTTCTTGCTCTGCTTCCCCACATCCTCGTTTGCCCAACTCTGATCAAGACACCATGCCGAGACTGCGCCACTGCATGCGTTGTAGAAGAGGCAGCACTAGAAGCCGCCCTCAGTGCACCCCCTCCTCATCCAATTCTGAATCCTCATCTCCCTCCTCTGAATATTTTGCGGGCAGGTACCCGAACACTAGAAGTGGAAGGGGGAGATCCCACTCTGCCAGTTTTAGGATGGCCTCTTCCGCCCCTGTTACTCCATCTTCCCTCGCTTCCAATCAGCCTCAGACTGCTCAGTTCTACTTCAATTTCACTATGAATCACTCCCGAATCATAGCAACCATCTCGATTTCGTTTAGGGAGGAACCTCAGTTGGCTGAAGCAAGCGCACATTTGGGCGAGAGGGCAATTGAGTCGGCTTAGGATGTGGCAGCAAAGAAACTGCAGGAGGAAATGCACAAAGAGAAAGCTTCAATTGATGAGGAAAAGGATTCTCGCAGGTCTGGGCGCTCCAAGCATAGCACAACCTCTCATGAGGAAAAGCCAAATGATGAAGACAACATGGAGGCCTACAGGTGCCTCATTACTGAAGAACCTCCTCCTCATCATGCAATTTAGTCATTTTAAATGTTGTTGGTTTTTGCTTTTCGAGGCCCAACTCTATGGGATAAATCTTGAGTTTTTTGCAATATTGTCAAGTATTTTTTGTGTGAAAGTCTACAAACTGTGTAAAGAATCGTGGAATACAAGGTTGATACCCCTGCGTGGGCAGCGCATTCGCACAATGTCTGGACTGGTTTCCCCTAGTGGGCAGTCAATTATCAGTTTTTTTGCTGAACATGCCACAATTTTTGGGCAAAGCTAAGGCTTCGGCCACAATGTATATTACTCTTTCTCTAAAATAGAATTAAACTAATTTAGGAAAAAAAAAAACAAGTGGAATAGATTCAGTATCTTGCATAAAGTTAAATAGTGTGAGATCAGGTGGATCTTGGACATATGCATGCTTAGTGCATATAATTTCTACAGCTCATGTATGAATTTGAGAGTGTTACCTACAATGCCTAAAGGAATACCTAAGTGTAAGAAAATGGAAATCTAGTAATTGAAAGAATTATAGTTGAGTAGCATGGAAAATAGGCAAATAGACTTGAAGTTAAGTTCATGCATAAGGAAGTGAAAAGGCCATCCCAAGTACAACGTATTTGTCTTCCAGTTCAAAAGAGTCATGATCATTTTCACTAGAGAAAATATGGTTTAGTATACCTAGTCTTCTAACTAACCAATAGCATATGGAAATGACAAGTCTTGGTTTTTCCAGTAACAACACGGTGGTTGTAAATATTGGTGTCTAGAAAGAGAGACTGATTGTCAAGGGATTCTACAATCACTAAGAATTTCCATCCTACAGAAAAGTACCAAATGGATGAAGAAGTAGTTATATATATAATAATGATAAGCTACTCCACTACAAAGCCGTGGGTAAATTGGGGGGATTTGGACCTAGAACATCATGGCACATAATACTTCATTATCACTAAGGAAATATATTTTGGTTTAAGAAAATACAGCGCAATGACATCTAAGCCATCAAAATCATTAGATATTGTAATGATATGAACCACACCAATCCTTAATATAACTATATTTTAAATGTCTCCTCTTTTGAATTTTCAAGCATAGATTACCATAAGAAAATTTGACCCAAGGTAACAATATTTAACTAACTAACTTTAATATTTATATTATATAAATATATATAAAAAAAATCATTATATAACATTGCATAGCATGTAAGTTTAATTAACCAATACTCAATGGAAAATTGACCAAACTAATATAAAAACACAAGAAAAAACAATCCCAAAGACTTTTAAAAATCTAGATATTTACACTTTGATGATAAAACTAATATAAAAAAACAACCTAATTCAATAACAAAATTTGAAAATATAAATTATTATATTTTAATAATAAAATATACATATCAACCATCATCTTCCTTTTTTATCACTTTTTACTCCCTAAACTATCATAAACAAATTCTTCTTTTTATGTGCTTTTACCCTTTCTTTCGTTATCTTCTCTTTCTTCACACCACAATTTGCCATTGCTTCTTACCTATGTAACATTTCACTTTATGCTATATTTCTAATCATATTACCAAAACCTTGTTTCTCTTCTTAAAATGATTTCTCATCATATTCCTCAAACATGTTTTTGCGTGTGTAATCCTTTGTTCTAATTTTTTTGCATGTAATTTGTTTCACTTGAATTCCCATTATATATTTACATATTCATACAACAAAGAAAGTGTCTCCTCCACTTGCTCTCTTAAACGATCACTTAATTTGGTGGTTTAAACAATCCCATCGGTATATCATGTAATTTCTAACTAATTCACAAATGCTATGTGACTCTTGAATTTCTTTTTTTTAAAATTGCGTTGTAACTCAAAGTTTGTCTCTAGAGTTTTCACTTATAATTAGAGTTTGCAATTGGAAATAGTACGATACACGATACATTGCATCTTTCATCGATGTTACCTTAACCAATTTACGGAGTTTTTTAATTCACGAGTATGTGCAGAATCTGAAAAATTTCCATCCAACTTTCTTTTGAAAAGGGTATGCTTATCATTACAGATTCTGAAAATTTTCCATCCAACTTTCTTTTGAAAAGGAGATGCTTATCATTACAGATTATAGTGGAGGTGAAAATGGTACCATTTTATTGTTTAAATTTATTTGTTAAAACATATGTTATTGGTGAAAAATTTATGATTACTGAGTGGGAAAAATGGTTTTTAAATTAATATGTTAAAGTACACTAATAAGAGCATTGAAAATAAATTAAGGAAAGTGATTTTTTAAATTAATTTATTAAAGCCATTTTATGTATAAAATTTTTGTAGATATTATTTTTTTTTGTTTAAACGCTAGAAATTATACTTTAACTAATATTTAGTAAAGGGATGAGATAGTAAAGGATGAGATGGGCACTTTTTTTAAGACATTTAGTTAACAGAAGTATGTGTATTAAAATATAATATATGGTTTTTTTAAAGTTTAGAAAGATTATATTTTTATTATTATGCTTAATATATTATTTTTATTAGAGTTTAGAATTTAACTAATAACTTTACATCAAAATCTCTTAACAAAACATTTCTATTAAAACTTGAAATTCAACCAATAATTTTACATCCAAAAAATATCTTAACAAAACACCCCACTTAAACAAAAACATAATAGATAATTATTATACTTTCAGGTGTTTATTAATAATAATAAGTCAACTCTGTACAACCGCATCCACCGACATATGTTTTGCTTGCACTTTTTTCAAAACGCAAGAAGTGGGTTTATTTGAGTTGACTATCGTTGCCATGTAAGAGTATCCAATATTATTTATATTGTATAATTAAATAGGTAGAGATTTCCTTTGCCTATATAATAATGGAGTATCTACAGTATTAATTAAAAAAAAATATGATGTTTATCATATATAATAATGACAGAGATTTGATAATTAAAAATAGTTATGAGAATCGGTCAGATAAGAATTTACTATATTTTAAAATGTATCCTTAAAAATAGGAACACTAACCAATCAAACCGACGGCAAGCAATAACCAGCCTGCCATAGGGCATTTAATGCTCCTAAGGCAGGCCCTTTCACCATACATGGCCATGCCTTGGCATTACGATGGCGTGCCCGGAATGTTCCTGACCGGAAAAAGGCTCCGTTTGTGTAGAGAGCCTGGGGATGACCGAAGCGGTGAATTAATTATGAACTTACCAACGCAAATCCGCGCCATTATTATTCTGAATTTGAATTGATATTCCCGCATCATTGATTAGATTTGAATTTCAATTGATCTGCCGCGCTCCATTTGATTTTTAATTTTGATTTGAATTTCAATTGATCTGCAGCGCTCCATCTGATTTTTAATTTAGTAAAAGATTTGGTCAGATTAACCAGCCTTCCTAACTGTGCAGGAAAAGATGCGGTGAGGTTGTTCTCTCACAAGCACAAGCTTTTCAAGTTGACCCAGATCTACGATTGAGAGCACTTATGCTCCTCCGCTCGTAAATATTGTGCGGGATTTGTCTAGAGAGCTGGTTTTTCGAGAGAGCTGGTTTTTGGGGATTTTTCTTCTTATGCTTCTCAGATCGTCAGTCCATTCCATGCTTTTTATCCAGATATTTTGGTTTTGATTTGCTGGATATAAATATAACATTATTTCTAGTGCGTTTTTTACTAAATGTCCAACCATGAAATTTTGCAGTGAAGGCCAGAGCTGCATGCAGAGGACACGCAGAAAACCGCAAGGGCAGTGCAGAAAGAATGAAAGAATTGATAAACGCAGTAAAGTTGGAGGGAAAAGCACCAAGTCATTCTGAAATATATAAATGAAAAATGCCTTCATCCACATGTGACCAAACAGGTGCTGCTTCTATTGGGAAGCCCAAAAACTGTGAAGGCTGCTCTCAAGAAAGCAATGCAATATCACAACACTGACAGTAATTGAGTGAATATTGGCAAGTTTTGTGCCAGGAGATTACCAAGGTTTTCAATGTCAAATAAATTTTAATGTTGGGCATCTCATTTTTTATTTGTTTTATTATTATTTTATATATTAAAATTCAAATGTTTTATTTTTATTAATAAAAGACAAAATTGATGATATAAAATTATAAAACTAAACAAAAATTACAAATATCTCATTAAATCTTAACAAATTTTGATATCACATTAAATCTTAATAAATTGTGATATTGATGTAGCTTCATCTTAATTTTGGAATTATTAATTATTTTTATAAATCACTGATTTTTTAAAAATCATGATAGGTTAAGATTTAAAATAGAGCTATGGCTATCATAAAGAAATGAGAGACTAGACATTATTTCATACACCTAGAAAGCTCATAAGCACTGTGTTAAATCCATGTAATAGTACATATAAATATATCAAATTTGAGCTTACCATAAATACACTATCTTAGCAAATTAACAATTAGTGGAAAGAACAACTCAACTTCACACCAAACAAAAAATCAACTAGTCATTTCCAACTACATCTAACAACAACCTAAAATATAGAAACAAACCTATGTAAAGATAACCAATAACCAATAATAGTAACAATCACACATTTAGATCTAAGACTTTTGTGATCCATAGTTTAGATAAATGTTTAGATCTAAGACTTTTGTGATCCATAATTTAGATAAATGTCTTTCCGATTAATCACATCATTAGGATTTTGTGATCCACCTTGTCCTGAGGATGAACCACATTAGATGGTTCGAAACGTTGACCTAATCCTAATGATGTGATTAATCCAAAAGACATTTATCTAAATCACACATATGACAAATATGAGTTAATAATTCTAAGACTCTCCCTTAATGAGTGTTTTCCTTAATATTTGTTAAGCGAGTTCATCATCAGCTAGGCCTTTCCAACAAATTCTCCATTATGAATTGAAGAATCTTGTGGTCAAAAGCATGTATATTTGGTCCATCATTACATTTCCACCTCATACCTCCATCATGTCTTCATCACCAAACTACCAATATCCATATAAAGAAACAACTATCCACTAGAATCCACAAGTGTCTAATTGTTCCAACCATCAATTTAATTGAATATCCTTCATGTACATGGTTCATTCAACTTCTTGATGAATTGCCCCATAAATTTAAAGCAATCATTTTTAAGAGTCTTCCAAAGTTGACAATCAACATGGTCCACTCATAAAGCATCCAATCAAAACATGGCCCACTCCTCCAATAGTTTAACAATTCTATAACTCCTCCAATAGTTTAACAATTCTATAACGAAAAAAATTGCACTATATTGAATAAGTTTTTCAAATCATCACGAACACATGACAAAGGGGTATGCATGCCTTTTCAACTTTTAAGTATAATTCACATACTCCATCCAATGGGGACACCAGGTACATGCCTTGAAAACAATGCAAAGATATTCCCACAATACTTCACTTAAGCACCAACTCTTGACAAGATACATAACTTCATATGTTGCTATAAATGCAAGGTGTAGCTGAAATTGTTCACGATCATTTCAATCTCACCATTCCACTTCAAATTTTATTATGCAATTAACCTTTGACTTCTCTAATGAGAACAATGTAACATCATCATATTTTTAGTTTCCATAATTATATTCACCCAAGTAACTTGTTTCCATATCAATCTGAAAAAGTGCCAATGTTCTTCCATTCACTTGTTGCAGTGTTATTTTGAACAACTATATCATCCCTTGTTCTACCCTTGTATTCTCGTAATGATAATTTTGATTGTAACACCAATGTGGAAGAATCACGACTAACTAAAACTTTGATTAAATATATGATAATTATTATTTAAACTTAATTAAAACAATTGAAGGTTGGTGTTGACACCTAATCTTTGGGATTGGGTAAATCCATGTAAATATTCTAAATAAAAAAATAAGGAGAATTAGAAGATGAAGAGGCACTGGTATATGAAACCCAAGAGTGTCTCCCTCCATGTATATATCTATGATCAATCTCAATGAAAAAAATCAATTTGTTTTGAGGAGTTACCTCACACATAATCAAAGGAAGAATTTGATTATGTTGGAATTTGGTTGGCATTGATGTCAACCCAAGTAGCATCCAAAAGAATGCTTGCTTTTGATGAGGAAAATATTTGGGAAGATCAATTTTTTTTCTCTCATGGCCATCATAATTTGATTTTCCCTATCATGTCAATTCCAATGGTAGGTAGCATGCCACAAAACTCCTCACAATTAAGGAGATATGCCCTATCAATTCAGGAGCCCCATAATGTGGTCAAGGTACCCCAAATGAGATGTTAATGGCAGCTTGATGACTAGTCCTATTTAGGCTTGATGATTGATTACAATTGGCATTCATATTCAAAAGAATCTTATATAGTTTATTTTCTTTGAGTTTTCTAAGTCAACCTTCCAATTATGACTTCTTTCATTACGAAACCAACCTAAAATAGTGAATGAAGTCGACTCCCTAAAATGATTTCTTAGAGATTCGGGTCGACCCATTTTAGAAGTAGAATTATTGGTTTATTTTTGTGTTCGTCTTAGGGCTTATGGGCATGTCAGTCCCTCCTTCTATAAGTAGATAGTTTGACTCTCTCCAAAGGGGCATAAAATTCACTTGCTATCATCAAATAATTTCACTCTTTTTTTATGTCAGTGCAAAACATTACATCATTAATCTAATTTGTTCTATTTCAGCCTTAATAATTTTTATTTTGGTTACTGTTATGGATTATCTTATTTGATTTGTGCTAATGATATCTAATGCTTTGAAAGAAAATAAAATTAAGTGAAATACATATTCACCCACCCTCTTAATATTTGCAACAATTCATATTAGATAAGGTTCATTTAGTTGTAGCAATAGTTGGAAGGCAGATCTCAAGAGATAAGAAATGGGAAATCCAAGGAAGCATGCATCTAAAAAATCAAAGGAAGTCTATGATATTGCAATAATCTCAAAATTTGTTACAATTATTGAGTTCGATGAAAAATAATATGAAATATGGGAATCTAGAATGAGTGTCTATTTTAAAGTTCATGGTTATGATGTATGGGATTATGTTATTTCTAGAAACACATCTACAGATGAATCAAGAAGGTATAATACAAAAGAAATCAATGGAATTCTTATTTCTCTATTAGATTCTATGAAACTCAATGTAGGTCAATGCTAATCAAATAAACAACTTTGAGAGAAGCTTCAAAGTCTCTACTTAAAGAAGCATGCAGGTCAAGATGAAGATGATGATGATACTCAGGGTAAAGATATTAGCTATGATGAAGAAAAAGCAGAAGTGGACGTGGAGAGAGAATTGACCAGTGCTTTAAGTGATCTTAACAAAACAAGGAAAAAAAATCAAATACATGAAGCTGAAGCTATTCAAAATAAAAAGGAACTTGATGCAGTTTTGGTAGAAATAAACAGGCCCAGAAAAGAAAAAGAAAAAAAGGATTTTGACAAAGCAATAGAAGAGTTTCCTTCCCGAGACGTCAAGTTGAGGAAGGAGAAAAGAGAGACAAAATATTAACAACCTAGTTGAAGGAAATTGCTTTGAAGATGCAAGATGTTGAAAAGAATAATCATGTGATTAAATAAAAATGGTCAAGAAATTATTAAGAGATGAAAGGCGCTATGGAAACCCTTGCGATGGTTAGGGATTCACCCTATATATTCAATATTTTCTTTTTTTGTACATGGATTTTCTATAGATTCCTTTTGTAGATCATGTAAAGAAGAATCCTTGTGATTTGGTAAAAATTTTGTTTCTTTTGCATTTATGGCTACCAATCAAACTAGCTCTTCTTTGGTTTCATACAACTCTATGCTGAAATTTGGTTCTCGTCTTCAAATGGTACAAGAAATTTCTTCTCTCAGTGTTCTTGTGGATGAGGACGCTTTCTATTATGAAAAATATTTTTTGAAGAATGGATTGGTTTGTAGGTTTAATTGGTACTGGTCACGGCTGGCCGATCTGGATCTATGAGAAATGAAAGCAACTTTTGACAGAAGAGTTGAATATTTACCCCATGGCTCAGAGTTTTTTCATTGTGGTTTTTAATAGCATTGAGGAAAATAAAGCCATTTGTGAAGTTGCGTTGTGGTTTTAGGGGAGTGTTGGTCTCTTCATGCTTCCCTAGACTTCCACTTGTGACCTAGTGATGGCATTAATCTCCATAACCCCAGTTTTGGTAAGGTTTCAATAAATTATCCAAGATTATATTGAATATTAATGCCAATTGTAATCAATCATCAAGCTACCATTAACATATCATTTGGGGCACCTTGACCACATTATGGGGCTCCTAACTTGACAGGGCATATATCCTCAACCATGAGGAGTTATGTGGCATGCCACCTACCATTTGTCATTTTTCTCTTAGTTTTGGTGAGGGGTGATACAACTCACTTGAAACATTAGACTCAAAAATACATAAGACCTAGTTATCTAGAAGCACTTTATTGACCCCTTAACTTCAATAATATTTTTTTTTGAAGGTAAAAAAACTAGAACTTCACATTGACACTTCAATATCACAATTTTATAGCATTGTTGTAGGCGTTGGAATAGCATTTATAGCACCAAAAGAAATCATTTTCCAACATTTTTCTGAAGGAGGCATTCAATTTTTTTTTGGAAGTTAAAGTTGTAACATTACAAGTCAAATTTTTTTGTAGTTTGAAGTTTGAATAACTCATTGCTTTACAGGGTTGCCTGTTATTCACTGAATGGATATCATTTATTGTTGTAGGAATGAACACTAATTATAATGAATTTTATTTGAATTATATATTATTTAAGCATGAGTAGGGTTGCTTCTGATGTACCATATTTGGATAACTTAATATTATTTTTAGGATTAATTATAGCAGAGTTTAATGTTTCTTAAAGCTTTCTGATTACATTATGTGTTATTCTAGGAAGAATTACGGGTTCATCAATTTAGGACCATAATTAAAGCATATGATAAGAAAAACAATTCCATTCTTATACATGCTCCTGAATTGGCTCGAGGAGGTTCCATTATTGCTACAAATCAAATTTTTCCTGGTTGTGATTTGTGTTCCTGTGTTTCCAATCTCATCAGGATGAACACTTTCAAGTTTGTTTGTTAGCCATTTTGGAGGACCTTTCTAAGATGGCCCAGGTTTCTCAGTTGACTGAGTTAGGGATGAATCAATATTTAGTCTGCTAATTAAGTCAATCACATCACTCAAAGTTTCATTATTGGTTGGAGCTTCATGTGGGGAAGAGAGTGCTTCAGAATAATATTTCACATATTGATCAAGTATACGAATCCGCCCTTCAATATGTGGAATCTCATTATCAAATTATTGAAAATATTTTTCATGTACGAATATATCCAGGTGATAAAGTTGCTGCTCAGAAACATTGTCAGACTTGGCAGATTCAAGAAATATGAAATCTATAGATATTATAAACTTCTTGTTCACTTCATCATAGAGACATTATTCTTTGGAGGTATTTGAGTACCCCAAGAAGATACATTTTTGACTCCTTGCACTGAGTTTTTTTTTTTTTTTTTTCTTAGGTATCAAGGCATAGCAGATGGAACGAAAAACCCTGATCTTCCTCACTGAAGGAATGTGGCCATACCACATTTCATAGGGACTCTTGTTTTTTATAGCATTATATGGACACCTATTCTTTATATACACGACACATAGAACTACATCAGCCCAAAACATCAATTTAACATTCTTGAAAAACATCATGGAATGTACCAAATTTAAGATTGTCTTGTTCATTCTTTCAACTACCTCGTTCTATTGGGGATTATAAAGCACAATCTTTTGATGTTTGATCCCATGCTGAAGAAGATAGTTTTCAAATTCATTTGAAGTGTACTCTTTTCCATCATCAGTGTGAATAGAGCCAATATGAGATAGTGCATCATTTTCAAGCCAAGCATGAAAATTATTGAATGTTTTAAAATCTTCATATTTTTTCTTTAATAAATAAACCCAAAAAATTCTGGTGTAGTCATCAATAAATGTCATGATATATTTATTACCATTTTTAGAAGGAGCAGACATTAGGCCACATAAGTCTGAATTAATGAGTTCAAGTTTTCTATGTGCTCTAGAATGAGAATCATGAAAAACATGTTTTCTCTGCTTTCCTAGAATACAACCATCACAGTATTAGTGAACATGTCTTGCTAGATATTGGGCATATATTTCTTGATCTTCTATACAAGACTGTGCATGTAGCTTATACTGCATTAACTATGAAATTGTCAACATTTAGGGCACACTTTCTATCACATTTGTAGAGAAAATTACAATAGAGCATCACATTTTTCTTTATCATATCTAAATGTTCATATATGAAACAACTACCTTGTGCCTCATAGTTTAAATTTGTGCAAGGAAGAGAGGAAGAGTGTCAAGGTGCAAGCTAGAATAAGAAGATAAAGAAGAATCTTGTTTGGGACTTCAGATTATTTATTTTGTGCATATCTAGAGTAAAGCTTAATAAAACAAAACTCACCATACTTTGAATTTTTGAAATAAATATCTTAAAAATTAATATTTTATTACTATTTTATTTTAATATTTTTATTTTACATAGGAACATTTGATTTTATAGTGTGATCTCCCCAACATGGGTGGGGATTTCAATAATTGGAGAGTAAATTGAGTGGTTATTGTTAAAAATTGTTGTATAAATTGGGAAATTTGGATAGTTTGCAGATAATATGGATGTCATAATAGATATCTATTTTGAATTTTTTAGTATCTCCAACCACCATGCATCTAATAGGATCCATTTCAACTGAATGATAACTTGTGACATCCCTAGCCATTTTATTTGATTGTGTATCAAGTTATCAACTAATAACCCGTGAAATCCTTAGCCATTTTCTTTGATTGTGGATCAGGTTATAAACTAGAATATAATCTCTCTCTCTCTTTTGAAGACTCTACATTATATATTGCATGGATGGAAAGGTTACGATAGAACTTGTAAGAAAATCCCTTAGGGTTGTCTCAACTTATTCTATTTTTAATCACATAGTGTCAATTTTGTAAGAATATAATTTTCAAGTTTTTTCTTTTGTAAGTTTTGTTTGGAATTAAAATATCAAAAAAAAATGTAAAAGCTAAAATGATTTAGTGAAAAACATTGTTTAAAATTTCAGAATAAAAAGTTGAGTAAGTTTGAAATCATATAATATGAAAATTGTTTATGATTATAAAGTAAAAAACATGTAAGATTTTTTAGATATAATTATGTAATTAAAGATATGCATATAGTTTTTTTTAAGGGAAGTAATTTGATATTTGTTAACAAAAAAAATTTGAAAGAGTATGTATGTAGTTACAAATTGTTATGTAGTTACAAACTATTACAATTAAGTAATTAACGAAAAATTTAGTGCTATTTAAGAAAAGAATTATGAACATTCATCATTATTGTTCAAGATAAATCATGTCTAATTTGGAAATTAAGAAAAGATCACATATTCTAAAAAAAATCATTATTAATTTATTTTTTTATATATTACCAAACTCTACTTATCTACTTATGAATAATAAAACATATGTAACATAAATAATATATAACAAAAAAAACCATGTATTTCTGAAATAATAAAATAGTTACATAACAAAAATAATATAAAACAAAAAAAACTATGTATATTTGGATGTATGAAATTTAGATGCATTTTATTAAGTGAAATTTTAAAAGAATAATGATCATAAGCATTTAAAAATAATTTTATTAAATAATCAGTTTAGATATATATTATTTATGAGATGGATCAATTCTCTAGGCCATCTTAATTTCCCTCTTTAAATAAACTACATCCCACATGAATACCATGGGTCAATACCATGGGCTATTTTTATAATTTATTATTATTTTTATTATTTTTATTGTATTTTAACCTTGTTAAAATGTTCATTAGATTATGTCAATCTTTTTATTTAATTTAATTTAATTTTTATTTTTGTGTAATTTGACATAGTCAAAATGTTAAACATGACATTACAACATTTCTATCATACTTTAACTATTTACTTGTGAATCTAATGGCCTAAAACATTTCAATTGTCTAACATTTGATCCGACGGCTCAGACATGAACACATTGGTAGAGAGAGTTGTTTTCAAATATGAATGTCTTACTGCGTTTAAATAAACTATATTCCACATGAATACCATAGGTCAATACCATAAGCTATTTTTATAGTTTATTATTATTATTATTTTTATTTTTTATTGTATTTTAACCTTGTTAAAATGTTCATCAGATTATGTCAATCTTTTTATTTAATTTCTTTTATTTTTATTTTTGTGTAATTTGATATAGCCAAAATGTTAAACATAACATTACAATATTTGTTTAACACAATCACATTATTAAATATTAAATAATATAAATCTAAAATAAAATAAAATATTTAAAAATATAATTTCTACCTAATGTTCATATTTCAATTGAAAAATTAGAAATATTGATGAAAAAAGACGCATAGGAGTGTGCATGGACTTAGTAATTATTTGTCGTCCAAGCTTAGAGTGTGGTAGGAGTTGTGTAGTGATTTGTAGATGTGGATTTTTTTGTGATTTAGATTTGGTGCCTAGAATTCCTTTGGGATTCACACTTGGTGTATCCTTGTTTTCAGGGTTCTTTTTATACTCGTATTTTATTTTTTAAAGATTTTTTAATCATATGCAAGATTTGAGATATCAAATCTTCTTATACTAAGTTTTGGCAAAGGATTTGAATACATGGTTCTAGACACTTGTAATATGATGCAAGAATTGATATCAAACCATATTTTCTTTGTCAAAATTATTGAGTCAAAAGCTTTATCCATTGTTATCGATGAGAATTTCTTTACAACCTAATTTGTATTTGTGCCAAAGTTATTTTTTCCTATATCTTATTGAGAATGTCTTTACAACCTAATTTGTATGTGTGCCAAAGTTATTTTTTCCTATATCTTAAGAGCTAGCAAATAACAAATAAACTTGAAAAACCATCAAGATATGGATTAAGTACTTTGCAAACGAGTGTATCTAATAGGATATGATAATACTAATGTTATTAGGCATTAAGAAGAAATCAATTTGATATTTAGAAAATTGGTGTACTCACTTAATAGAGTACAATAATACCAGTATGAAAATTAATTTAATAATGAATAGACGAAGAGAATCCATAACAGAGAATCAAAGAGAATCCTTCATTACTTGAATATTGTTATGCTTAGGTTATCAAAATATAAAATATAATTACTTATTTTCATTACTCAAAGCAATGGTATCGTTGGAGTCTCCAAAATACTAGTATTGATCTGTGCTAAGACATGAAAATTTAAAGACATAAAAAGAATATAGCACAAGTATATATAGTGAGAAAAATACATATAAAATTTAGTTGCCTTATATTAATACTTGGTAATGCCCTCTAATATTGATGCTAAACCGACATATTAAAATTACGAATTATTTTAGTTAGATAATTAGTCTCTACTTAACCCCAAACCATTTACATGTTGTAGATGATGGTTATGACTGCGGGCGGAATATGGAAGGTTTGAAATCTTGTGGAAGGAAAATTGCCAGAAAGAAATAAAAGGTAAATCGTAATTCAGAGAGGCAAAGACGATTTAAGGTGGCCATGCCACTCGTGCTGTTAGCATTATCCCCATAAGCCCTTTTTGGATGTCAAAATGCCATGTTTCACTATGATGGAGTCGACATGAAACGATGGGTTCGATGTGATATTGGAATCCTTCCCATAGCTCGGTGATTACCACATGATGGACAGAATGAAGACATTTCCTTCCCCAAGGATGTGAAGCAACGTTTTTTTCCTGAGCAATGAAACATAAAAAGGATGTGATGGCCAACAAAACCAATTTGTATTGAAATAATTCGGCTTGCCACCAAACATGTGGCACAAAATATCGACCAAAAATTTGGAAATGGAAAACTATGACCATTCCTTATCTTGGTTTTTAATTAAGTCCATTAGATTGTGACTTAGACGAAGAATATTTCAAGTTTATCGAATCTCAACCTTCCAATTTAAAGGAACAAAATTTCTATAACACAATTCCAATATATACCATTCCTATTGGCATAATAATATTGAATGATATGTATCTCAATTATAAGAATTTTATGGTATATGTACACGAATCTATTGGAAATACTTAGAGGGAGGTGAATCAAAGTTTATTATCAATTAGTATATTTTTAACTTCAGAAAGCATAATTTTTTATTAGCATAAGATAAATGTAAACATCATCAACACCATTCAACAATGTACAATAATGAATATGGTAAACACAAAGGGTCTTTAGGTGGAAACCCCTCTCATACAAAAACCACTTCAGCCTTCTTAATATTTTCCCTTCAATAAAATGTACATCAATATTTTTAGCTCCAATTGAGGGAGGCTCCAACTCGCTGGTTTACTAGCTCCAACCTGTAGGACACTCGAATGCCTTGTTTACCAACTGCAACTACAAGGATGCTTTAATTCCCTAGTTTACAAGCTCCAACCTAAAGGATGCTCCAACACCTTGTTTACTAGCTGCAACCGAAAGGATGCTCCAACGCTCTATTGAGGCTCCAACTTTCCCTAGCACCACCCCGCAACCATGATCAACCAACAAACCATGTTAAACAATTTTCAGACTAGATCCACTTGCAGTTAATAAGTTATACAAAATAACTATAATAAAGACTTAGCGTCATTCAAATATTCCTCTGCTTAATCTCAATGCAAATTTTAACCACTGATTAACATTTTTATCTTTATCCACTCTCACTTCACTACTATTTTTATTTTGTAATATCACTCAACTCTTTTGTCTGATATATTTTTTGCTTAATTCCTCAATACCCTTTAGTATAATATGTTTTACTCTTCAATACCAAACGCTACCAATAAAACCATCATGACATTACTTGTCAATGATACAACTATCACAACATTGTTATCACAGGAGACACTGTCACAACTTCACTGTTGATGTCATAAATGACTATCACAAGTTCATGTATCACTGACTAGTGTCATTGTCAAGAGTTTCCATAAACCATTGTCCATACACCATAGCCATACATCACTGTTACACTTTTGTCAATTCAAATACTAATTCCAGTCATATTGTCAAACATACAACATTGTTGCCTTTAAATTTGTTACATATTGTAACATCGTTGTCACTGTCACATTATATCACTATCATGCATCATAGATTCACTATCATGCATACATCATTGTTTGGTTAAACACCTTTGATAATAATGCTCTTTTAATATCTCAAATCATGCTCCATTAGTGCACTCGTATTATGTCCAATCAAGAACTACTTGTCACGAATGTAGTGTATAGTCTTAGTTGTAGCCAACTACTCTTCACTCTAACAACCATACAAGGTTACTACCAAATCATTGCAGTATAACAATACCACTACCATATCAAGGTCATTGTCATATCATAGTCAAGCCAAACCATAGCTATATCATCAAGTCATTTTTATATTAAGAGTACAACTATATATAAAAAAATGTTCATTGTTATATGCTAAGGTCACCACTATTGCAAGGTCATTGTTATGTCATTAGGGTTTTACAATTGTTATACAACAAGGTGACTTTTTGGTTTGCCAACAAAATAAAGTTGAGACAATTAAGACCCCGTGTCTACTACAACCTTTATCCATTCCAAGTCAACATTGGGAGGAGATTTCAATGGATTTTATTGTAGGTTTACCTAAGTCCAAAGGAAAGAGTGTCATCATGGTGGTAACTGATAGAATTACCAATTATGAACACTTTTGTGCATTATCTCATCCATTTAAAGCAAGTACAGTTGCTATTTCATTTATGGAAATAATTCAAAAGCTACATGGAAACCCAAAGATTATTGTAAGTAACAGAGATCCCATTTTCACTGTAAATTTTTGGACATAATTATTTTCTTGTTTTGGGTACTCAACTAGCTCATCTTATCATCCTCAATCTGATGGTAAAACTGAGATAGTGAACAAATGTTTGGAAGGATATATTTGTTTCTTTGTATCTGATAAATTACAAACATAATGGGTCAAATGGTTACCTTTGGCTGAATGGTGGTATAACACTTCCTTCCACACTCCAGCAAAAATGATCCCATTTATGGCACTTTATGGATACCATCCACCATCCATCACATCATCTTTAAGAGAAAATTATAAGGTTCAATCAGTGGAAGATCACATCGAGCATCAACAAACCTTTCTCTAACTCTTAAAGGATAACCTAAATTTGGCACAGAATTCAATGAAACAACATGCAGATCAAGATCGAAACAACAAAAGTTTGATGTAGGTGACTAGGTATTTTACTAGTACAACCATACAAACAAATGTCCCTCAAGAAAGCTAAGAAGGATAATAAATTATCACCAAAGTACTATGCTCCTTACAAGGTATTGATAAAATTTGCTACTATGGCATACAAATTAGAGCTTCCTGCAACTTCCCAAGTGCACCAAGTTTTCCATGTTTCATGCTTAAAAAAGGTTATAGGTGACAAACTTCCAATCCAAACAATATTGCCAGAACTTGATGAAGAAGGAAAAAACATATTGGAACCTGAAGCGATCATGGAAACAAGAACTTGACAGCTATGAAATCGATCAATTTCAGAGTATCTCATCAAGTGGAAGAACTTACCCACTGAATATTCCATATGGGGGGATGAAAATTTTATACAGAAGCATCTAGAACAACTCAAGTGTTGAGGAGAAAACTTTTTTGAAGGAGAGGGGGATGTTAGTTCCCTATATTATTAGTGTAGTCCCTTATTTTTGTTAGTGTAGCCCCCTTGTTGTTATTGCTCTACCCCTGTAGTCCCCATATTATTATTATTGTGCCCCATAAAATCACATTATTTTTATTGTTGTGCCTGTACATTATTATTGTTAGGTCATATAGGATTATATTGTGACCCCATGGACTCCTATATATAGAAAGGAGGTTTTTTCATCTATATAAATCGAAGAATTGTTCATTTATGTAATGAAAATGAGGTTGCCCCCTCAAAGAGGCTTATTTCTAAGTCGTTGATCTATATTTTCTTCTATTTTGTGAGTTGGGTTCATAATAGGATGAATGATAATGATAATTGTTTGATGGACATTTATCCAAAGTAATGACTTCCATAATACTCTTGTCAGTTGGAAACATGTCATTGAAACAATCTGGTAATGATATTGGTACTAAATGTGACAAATGAGAATAGTCATCAATCACATTCACTTGATCAGTTTCAATTGATGATGAGTTTGAAAGTGATTGAACTTCCTAGTAAGCCAATTCAAATGGGATCAAAGGCATCTCACTTTCGTACATGTCCAATTGAGACTCTAAAGGCACAATCCAAGGATCAGGCGATGGAAGTTTTCTTGATGTAATCATTTTGACTTGGGAAATATTATGACGAAAATTTGGTGGAGTCACGGCAAAATTTCCCATCAGAGAAGAATATTTAAGCAAGCCTACTACAACATCTTCATATGGAGTAATCGAATTTCCAAAAAAAGGTATACTACTTGTAGAGGTAGGGTCCGAAATATAGTAAGATAGGTGGTCTAATTTTACAATTATCGCTTTGTAGGGAAATATTTTCATTCAAAAATATGATGATACCACAAATGACATAGAATAACACCAACTTATTCCCAGTAAAATGTTATAGTCAAGTTGAGAATCAACAACCTTAGCTTCAACCATAACTGTCTTACCTTCTATCTCTATAGGTAGATCGTTGAGAATCCCATATGGGCGAAAACCTCTTCCATCGAAAGCTTTAAAAGTCGTGGGGGACTGAATTATCATTGGAGAACCGAGGGATTTCCAACAAGCAATAGACATAATACACGTAAATACTCCTTTGCAAATTATTGTACGAAGGACTCGTTTGATTTTAACAAAAACTGGTAATTGAAATGCCAGTTGATGCAGAATCCTAGGTACATAATTTTCTAGATAGAATATAATGATATTAGAATCGTGAGGGTAAATAGCACCTATAGCTGAAAAAAATCAATTTCCTTTGTGCTGGACAAGTTTGTAGCACTTTAAGGGACAACATTGTTGAAGGTGACATAACCAAATATTCAACAATGTTGTAATTATGAGCATCTCGTGTATGTGGATTCAAAGATGACTTTCGAATAACACCTTTAGGAGGCAGTCAAATCACCATGTCAGAACTAGGTTTCTCAATCTGTAATGGTTGAGACAAAGGAGGAATTGACGTGGAAGCTTTACAGGGTGAAACAACATCATTTCCATTTGCAGGACCCTTATATCTGTAATCTTGAGATCTCGTAGCAACCATAACTTGAGAAGACATCATCATGAAATCTGTTGTTGAGATGGAAGAGGAAGGATTATGAGATACCATATTATTGTCTTGAGAAGGAAATCAATCCTTCAAAATAGTAGGGGTGGGTGAATCTTTGATAAGTTTAGTTACCTCAACATGATGGGGGCACTCCTTGGTGTAATGATCTTCATCACAGATTAAACAAGGATAACGAGGATTTTTATTTTTGTCAGATGGTTCAGTTTTATCAGTTTTATCTTTCAAGGAAGTGTTTTGTTTCTCTTTACCCTTCCCCTTCTTCTTACCTCCAGTCAAATTATTTTTACTAATAGATGAATCTACAACGTTAATATTAGAAGTATTTTCGAGAGAAGTATTTCCTTTAGGTGAATCCATTAAAGTTATAATCATAGTATTAGATTTGGAATGTTTCTTATTACTCTTATATGAACTAACGAAACTGACTAAATTGTCTGTGACGTGACATACAGAAGGAGTTGTGGTTATTTGACCAGGGCGAGGAAAATCTAGAAATTTGTCATATAAAGTGTCAGACTGCGTGTAATTTAGGTCCATGTATTGGGCACAAGAAATAACTTTTTCTTCCGTTACAACACCTACCTTGGAAACATCTTCAGTGATGACTGGAAGTAAAGACTTGGTAAGTCATTCAATCAAATTCTGATCTGGAATCAAAAGTTTAACAAAATGACGTCTATGTCTCCATTCATGGATATGATCAGAAATATAGGTAGATGAATTATGTTTTAATGAGGTAAAAATTCGGTACTAGTATCATAGTGGATGGGTAATTGAAATGAGTCAAGAAAGCAGTAGCTAAGGCATTGAAGTTGTGAAAATAAGCTCGTGGTAACTCAATGTACCGTTTTGCGGCTCAAACAGTTAAGATTCATTCAAAAATTCGTAGTTGAATGGAATCATCGATTAATGAATTTGATGTGCACCAGATATTATACGTCATGACATGGTTTGAAGGGTCCTCTCCTAATTTACCTTCAAATTTCAGATTATCAGTGGGAAATTTTTTGGAAATTGTCGGCCAAAACAGAAAATAGTAAATTGGATCATTCGATAGCCGAGAAAAATCTGATAGATCCAAAGTTGTAATAAATGGTAACTATCTGTTAGGATATTTTTGTGGAAACTACTAACCCTATAGGATAAGTCCAGTACCTAGAGGAGGATATCCAGGATATCTTGGAATAGCCTGATCGAGTGGGATTTTCATTCCTCCATGATAACCATGGTTAGCCATACCAAACTTAGGTTGAGATGGAATTTGAAACGTATGCCTAGGGTATGGTTGACTCTAGAAATGTGGAATTTTTCCCATCTGTCCCAATTGATATTTCCCTTGTAAGGGTTATCTTTGCAAAACTTTTCCTTGAAAGAACAGGCCCTGAAAATGTTGGCCTTGAAAATATATTTGCAAAGTTACTATACCAGGTTGTCCCAAAGGCATTTGAGGTATAAACTGGATTATAGGTCTAGCCTCAGAAACAAATGTCTCATGGATATCCTGTGTAATAGGCTATACTAATACTTGAGGTGTAATTGGAGTAGAAGTTTCAGGTCCTCCCGAGATGGATGTTTGAGTGTACTAGGTTGTTGAACGGATGTTTGCACAACACATTAGACATGAGTATGTGGAATACTCGGAGCAGGTTGATGACTATGTTGCTGGACAGATATCTGTGGATTAACTTGTGGAATCCATGAATAGGTTGATGGACTTGAGTAAGAAAAAATTTCCCAGTTGGCTGAGTAGGTTGGTAAATTGGTATCTGTGGAGTAGTTTACAAAGGTTTTTGAGAAAACGAAGGGTTCCATATAGTATTCATCCCTGGATAAGGAGTTCCTACAACAGGTTGTGACACAAAGAGTTGACGTAAACTAGCTTGAGGCATCTGACCATAACTTTGATAGTTTCCAGTTAAAGGTTATTTTGTAACTGTAGAATATGAACCAACAAAAGGTTTCCCTCCAGGTGGACGTTGTTGCCCCCAGGAAGATTATAACCACATGATGGGTTAATTTTAGGATTACCTACACAACTAGAAATCATATGAATGTATTGGTCTGAGGTTAAACTTTGGGGAGTAGAAGTTGATAAAAAGCTGACATTGTAGAAATTTGAGGAGAAGGAGACACTCCTAAAAAAGTCCCAGAAAGTGACTGATATCTAGGAGGAACTGAAGGACCTCCATATAACAATGTTTCTGGAGAAGTTGAAAACATAGATGTATCGGTAGACATACATCCATAAATAATTTCTGACATATCATTTTTGGGAAAATATTAAAAATGAATGTGGTGATGCGGATGACTGTAACCAGATGAATGTAAAAAATAAAAAGTTGTAAGGTACCAAGGATCCAGTCGAAAAGGATAAATAGAAAGGTCTAGAGGAAATGTTTTTTCACCAACAAAAGATGGACTACTTTGATTTTTTTCTTCATCATCTGCAGTAATATCTTCGATACTAATGAGACCAAGAGGAATATTCTCTATAATAATAAGTTTTACTTTGGGTCAATGTGGAGTAGGAGTAGGGGCTATAATGTTTGAAGGAGACTCAAGTTCTAAGACATCAGACTCAGGTTTAGAAATTTCTGGCTTAGTTAACTGTGTGTCTCAGACTTCACCAGTATCAGATTCTATTGTAACAGTTTCAGTAAGTACTAGTTTAGTGTGTACTAAGTATGTTTCAAATCCATGAGGTTAATTCACTTCAATTTCATATTATACCATGGTAGACGTTTCCGGTTGATATCAAGACCCAGATCCTATTGATTTTTCCTTTTCAGCTTTAATTTTCTCTAATTGACTCAGTGTATAATCGGGGGTTTTACCCCTGCATTGTCTGTGAATGTCTTGGTATATCAACCACGATGAATTTTAATTAATAACTCACAAAATATAAATAAATCACACCTAAAGCCTCTAAAAATTAAAATAAACAAATTAACATGCGTTAGAAAATCTAGGAGTCAAACCACACAAATAGTGTTTTCATAGTGAAATCACTAGTTGGTGATGAAATTGAACTTTGTAGAAATACATGTGAAAGTATATAGATAAAGCGGAAGGAGCCAGTTACCATGACCACCTTCTTAATGAAAAATTATGGTGCAAGTAACTCCACTTATACCATCGAATATTACCCTCTTAAAATTCCAACTGAGTCTAGTCAACTTCTGTTCCAGGTACAATAGAGACCTTCCCTCTACTGCCACCTCGGAAAAAAAAAACCTTCATATTGTGGTCATTAAGGTTACCAAATATAAATACTCAACCTAGCGGGACAGTCGTAGGTCCTATGTACACACAAGGGCAGAGTAAAAAATCTCAATCCCCTTGAAAGCTTCTCGACATGGTAAATCCAAGGTTTAATTCCAAGTGAACCCAAGTACCTTTCGACATTGTTTTTAATGCATGCAAATATTCCACCATAACCAATGAAACACATACGATTAATTCACCGGGTTCTATATGACCTCGTGCTTGACTCTGGTGTAAGCCTGAGTTTCCCATAACAAAATTGTAATAACTGGATTTAATCCCTACCGCAATATTCTACTTTTTTATATACCTTTGGAAAGTTTACTCAGTTTCATATTCCAAAGCACTAACCTGATCTATGTTTGTGGAATGATCCCTAAAAATGTACAAAAAAAATAGATTAATTTTAATTAACACTATGTTATTAGGTTGTTACTTACCTAGAGGGTTACGGATGTGAAACTGATGATATTTCAATTGAATAAAAATACTTTAATGCATTAAAAAATGAAATTGTGATATTTCATTTCAATGAATTCCTAGTCATGGGAGACTGAGAGGTTCTTTGATTTTTCAAAAGAAATGCAAAAATCAAATTCCAATAACATTATTTTTCACGAAATGCCAAGTTCACTTTGAAAACTATTAAGTTGCATAAATTAAATGAAAATTTCAATTTGATAAAGTAAATAAAACATTCATAGTCTCTTTCAGAAGCAATCACTCACAATTCTTCAATTTTTGTGAAGAAACCAATAAAACTCTAAAATGAAAATTTTGTACTGAATGCCTCAAATTAATGATGTCCAAAAGTGTAATTATAAAAACTTCAAACTAAAAAGGAATGATTCTCTTTTAACATTCATAAAATAGAAGCACTCTTTCACAAAAACACTAATTCTTTGAGAAAACCCTAACTTCACTAATATAGAAGATCCTTCACAAATAAGCAAAATATTTCACTCAAATAAGTAATATTAATAACGAATATTGTGTATTTTATAGAAAAAGACAGGGAAACAATGATATTAAGAAGAAGCCTTTCTCTTTTTGATGAATCAACAAACAATCCAGATGAAACCCTACTCAAAAATGTCAAAAGGATTGATTCTCAACAATACTTCAATTTGGCATTCAAACAAGCTCACAGAAGGACTTTGAAGATAAAAAAAAAAACATAATGACCATTCAAAAATTAAAATACAAACTCTGATCAGAAAAAAAGGTTTATGCAGGTAGAAATTTAAGTCTAGTGCACATGTGCACTGTTCCTGAAAGCAAACAACACAAATATGCACTCTATTGCTGAAACATAATAATGCAGGTCAAGGAAAGTTCAAGAAAAAATAAAATCAAGGCAATCAACCCATAGGATATAAAATTTCATAATTTTTCCAATACTCAGATACAATCAAACAAAAATGATCAGAAAAAAAAACCAAGGAAAAGGAAGAGAACTAAGATGTTCCCTAGTGGAGTCGTCAATTTTTTAAGTGGGCAAATGCCTCTTGCGGACAAGAGTGATATCCCTAGATTCCTAAAGGAAAACTAGAAACAAACAGACAATTGAATAGCTCTTTCCCCAAGCTAACTTCGTTTAAATCATAAAAACAATAAAATGAGAGTGATTCCATTATCTATTTACGAAATTCTTGATGGAGATCCCTAATCAGTCCCACCACAGCTCCTCAATGCTTTGATAAGATCTGCAGTCATGGAGATAAAAGAGATCAAAGACATATCCTATATAATGATTCAAAAAAAGCGTAATATGATGATCAAGGAGATTAGAAATAAAAATCATATTAATGAATACATAAAGTAACATAAAATCATTCATCATTTCAGTAAGATAATACACAGAGAAAAATGATTCCTTTGTAGCCTTACAACCATGCCTTGATGTCATGAGATTCCTCCCAAATGCCTCAAATCCTCTCCCTAGATGATATGTTTCCCAACCTAAATTTATCAGCATAAGACTACCTTTTGTGAAATCTCCTAACCCTCTAGCCTCTACTTAATTTATAGGACAACGAGAGGAGGTTTCAGATCCACAAAAGAGGGATGAGATCCATTAATAGTGGGATTAGGGTTCCTTGATCAAAGTAAATTAGCCCCATGTTCTTAGGGGTTTGGGTCGAATAAATATGACCAAGAAGCTTTTGTTTGGCATATATTTTCCCAACAAGGCTTCTAGAACTTAATTTTTATTTTTACTTTTCATAGAGTCATGTGCGTGGTCTATAATGGAAGATAAAGCACAATTTTGTGCAGGTTTCAATGGAAGAAATTATGCATGTGAAAAAACTAACTAGGAAAAGCACAGAGGTCATACTAAATAGGTTAAAAGGCCATGTTACCCAAAATTCATAATTTATTCAAGGGTTTTAGATGTTTGACTTGGAAGGGAGTGTATTGAAACATATGTATGGATGGCTAGATATCCATTTTAACCGTTAAGCCTCATGGTGTCAAAATGTCATGTATCAATTTTGTAAATGTTCCTTTGTGAATTGATTTCCTAAGTATGCCAATAATTCTTGAAATTTTGAATACATTGTAATATTCTTTTAGAGAATATGTTTGTTTAATGAAACCCTTTAGGATTTTGATTGGGATATTTCATCAAACATTTAATATACTACTTCTACTACCAACTCTTGTTTGCAAATATATCAAATGATAAAAAATGGAAATTCATTAAAAAATTACAAACAACATTATGTAGACAGAAATTGCTATACATTCACCAAACACCAAAACTATGCCCTATATTAATGAAATTCAAGGATTACATGAAGTATTTTTCTTCGAATATTTTCACACCATCCCCAATTTAACTTGAAATTATCGACATTCCAAAGGTGTAACTTTCCCTCCTCTATTTAATAACTTGTTTCCCCCTTGTTACCTATCTTGGCCTTCAATGATGGCTCAATCTACTGTAGAAGATACCTCGTCTTGATTTACAAATTTCAACACCCTGATTAAGTAAGACTTGCATGTTACTGCTTACCAATCACCCTTGATTAGATTCAATTGTTTTCCTAAATATTTTGGAGTCAAAGACTGATTACATTACTATAACACTTTCCCTCACAACAAAAGGGGAATGTATTATAGATGGTCAAATAACCCTCAACTTGCAAGGATTAGTTTGAATTCATAGATTTGAAAATCAAACCCATAGACAATGTGGCATAAAGAATTCCAACTTCGTATGGGATTGGGAACCATTGTATAGAGACACTGATTCAATCATGTAACTTGTCCCTAATGAAATACAAGTTATCATGGTTTTTCTTTCAATCTGTGATTAGACTCTTGTTCTCACAAATTGATCCTCGCAATGGCCCTGTGCTTATAGCAATCTTGACCCCTAATGACAATGCATCCATTGTCAATTATTCAACTAGGATACTCTATTCGGATAGGGTCCCCTAGGTTGAGTCTTAGTTCTTTTTGTTAACTTTTATATAAAAGCACAGTGTGCAAAAGGTAAAGGGGATTTGGGGAGGATCAAAGCTCCTTCATTTTGTAAATGGTAAAAGGGTAAAAAATGGGGCTAAAAACATGGTTTGGGACCATGGCTTTTGCACATTTAAGTCTTATAAATAGGCATGTATTATTCAAGTCAATAAATCATATCCAATATATCTGATGATTATGTAATGTGATTTGGGCAAGTAAGTCGTGATTAGTGTGAGTAAGGATAGGCTCCGGTGAATATGCACACAAAGACCTAAGTCTTGGGTTGTGTTCGAGGACTCTGCTGCTATGTGCCCAAGAGGAAGAAATTGTATTCATAGAAGATTTTCTTAATAAAGAGAAGGTATTGCAAATACTCTAGTTTACTTGCATGATTTCTGTTCTTATGTGCTAATGCTTTATGAGTGAAGGATTTTCTTATAGGTCTATGGTATAATTGTTGTTATTTTATGCACATTTTTCTGGGTCAATCATATAATAGTAGTTCTTTGTGTTTTCACAATAAATATACCCACGATAAGGGTTTCTATTAATTTTAGATTTGAATCGGGTTAAAGAAAAATATCGTAGCAGAATATTAATTAGATAGGATCAGACCAGATCAGAAAGGGTTAGATCCACATCATAATTCCCTCTGGGTGTGGAAACCTAGTTCCAAAAACCCCCCTTGCTACTTCGAGTGAGACTTTGATCTACGCAAGTGGATCATTGCCAAAAGGGCTAGTGGTTGGAGGGCTTTGTTGGTTGTGCAGGTACACTCTTAACTTGGGTCTGGACCCCTTGAGCCAACAAATGGTTCTTTTGTTGTTATCGAGATCATTTTGAGGGAGATTTAATGTGGTATCCAAGTAAGAAATAATTGCAGAATTGGTTGAATCAAAAGGTGCGCGATTTCTCAATCCAAGAAAACCAGAACCCATGATTATCTGTTGAAGATTGCAGACAAAGATACATTTATACAGAGAAGTAGGAATTATTTTTTGCTTCTTCCCAACAAAACTACACGAGTGGTTATATCGGTTTTCTGAGAAGCATACCTGTTGGAAGGACAACGAGATTACCAGGTGGACTCCTTAGTTTATTTAGAAATTGGAAAGACCCAACAATAAGATTACTCACACCTTAGATTATTCGATCGATAGCATTCTGGGTGGATGTGTCACTGATTTTGTTATTGATACCTTTGTGTCATACACTAAAGTTCAAAGAAGTGTTTTCAAAGGTATGCAAGGTAAGTTTCTATGCTCTTTAAAGTTTTGGATTAAAATGCTCTTATGTGAAAAAGGTACATTGTGTAGTCACACTGAGTGAATGTTCAGAAGAGTTAAACCTATATCTACGCCTAGTGGAAGAATTTATAGAGAAGAATGGATAGAGATATTGTGTATAGTCCCCTCAAAGGTAGATCTGATAGTGATGAAGAGTTTAAGACGAACACTTCAGGCGATTTTGAATAATCAGAAGAGATTGACACAATTGCGCTTCAGATCCCATCCACCCCACTTCCAAATCCACCTCACACTACCATCCCACACTCCAATCCACCTCACACTACCATCCCACAGTCCAATCCGCCTCCGCCTCCACCTCCCCCTCCAATATTCGATATGGCTAACTTTATTAAGATGCATACTTTTAAAGGTCATGGGAAAGAAGACACCAAGCAATTATGGTTCGTCATAGAGGTTATGTGGAAGGCTGAACAGATTACTGATGATGATGTTAAGAAAGTGCAACTTGCTACTACATTCGAGGAACATGCGCTGGAATGGTATATGAGGTATCGAGCAGCTAACAAAAATATGACGATAGATGATCTGAGGAAAGCATTGAATGAGCAGTTTCAGAAGCCAAGTCTTATGCTCAATTTGTGACAAAATTGAAATATATCCACCAAGAAGTAAAGGAAACTATATGGGAGGCAGATCAACGTTTAAAATGTATCATCGGGGATGGAGGCTTCACCATTAGTGATGATTAGCATGAATAATGGTTCATTGCAATGTTTTTGCTGCATCTACACGTACTTTTATCTTAGAAAAAGATAGCATCCCGGGGCGAAGCTTTGGAAATCACGATGAAAATAGAAGCCTTGCCAGATCAAGAATCACAGAGCGAGGTTCAACAGTTTCAGAGCCAGTTAGCTACCCTACACTTAGAACCAAAAAATTTGCAGAAGGAGAATGGGAAGGACGTGTGCGCAGAGGTATGGTGTGTGCACTGCAAATATGAAGGATAATACAAGGAACAATGCCCAGTATATGGTGACTATCTAGTGGTTGGAGGACTAATTCTGATGAAGCCTAATCCAGGGGCTGGGCCAAGTGTGAGCCCTACACTATGGTGCACACTATGTCAAGTAATCGGATAACACCCTATAGACTATTGTCTTAGGTTGGAGAAATATATTCAAACTCCCAAGCCATTATATTTCACTTTGTGTCGGTTTGTAGGCCATGATGATAAGAACTGTCGCAGTTTTGACCTAATAATTGAACAAGCTACTTCTTATAGAATATAGTCAGAAGTTAGAGGTCCGGATTCGCCTGTATTTCGTCATAGAAGAGGAGGAGTTGGTCGTGCACTAGGCCAGATTATATGTTATAATTGTGGGGAAGTTGGCCACTTCACGCATGAATACGAGAACCCAACGCACCCATATTGTAGGTATTATCGGAAATTTGATCACATAATTGAATATTTCCCTACACATAATGTTGAGATGATGAGGGTAGAACTATGCAACGAAGAGCCTAGTGTCAATATTGTAACCAAAAGTGGTGCAACAACTGGTTCAAACAAAGAATAAGGTAACAAACCTAGTGCATATGTTTGGATTCGGAAATCCCCTAAGAAGAAGGAAGGATTTAACTTGAAAATGGAAACTTTTATTGAAGCAAAGAAGAATTTCTTAGACCTCGGTGCATCGACATCAAAATTACCAACTAGTCGTGTTGTAGATATCACAGATGAGACTAATCCAGTTGAACTGAAATTATTTCTACATGTTTGTATTAAGATTTTGAGAAACAAGAAGTAGGTTTAAAACCTTCAAACATTAATTGATAACTGCACTGAGAAGTATCAACCTCAAATGGAACAAAGGGCTGTCAAAAAAATCGACAAGGAAAAAAGAAGAATTGGGCAAGAGATGCACTTAACTGCTCAGATAGGAGACTTTGAGATGGATCAAGTTATTCTGGATATGGGATCTGATGAAAATGTATTGCATAAACATACATGGAAGAATATGGGATAACCTAATTTGGAATGGTCCTCAATTCAATTGTGCATGGCTAACCAGCAAAAAATTATCCCAATGGGTAGACTCTCTCAGGTAGTAGTTGATATTGAAGGAGTCATTGTGTTTGCTCATTTTGAAGTCATTGAAATTATTGATGATGCAAATATGTATCTTGTGCTACTAGGTCTATATTGGGCTTTTGACATGGATGGTATTATTAACCTCAAGTGCAAGAGCATGGTGTTTGAAAACAATCAGACAATGGTTGTGGTCCCCCTCGGCCCTATAGAAGGAGCAAGATGTACAGAACCAGTGCGCGATGAATATGAATATGAAGATATTTACCATTTCTACAAATTAACCATGAAGGAAAATGATTGGATCAATCCAACTATAGATGTTTGACTTAGATGGGAAAAATATAGTTCGTGCTTATCAGACTTCTAGTTGAAGAATTGGAACACTAGCAGAACCTCTTACATGAAGTATCCACATTGCATTGTAATCGTGTAACCATATCTATGTGTTTTATATACTATGAAGTACGTGAATTTCCCCACTACTATGGTATAGGAGATGTCAATATTTTTTTAGATACATATGGAAGGGATGTTCCAGAGGAACAACAGTTCAGTGCGCTTGATCTAGCTCTGAACTCAACCCCAGCACACTAGTGGGGAAACCACAAAGAAAGTATTTTTGATTGGAGGGATTGTCATCTAATGCTATGAATATGATTCAAAATCCCCAACACCCAAATGAAAGAACAATAGTCAGGCACAGATGATCTGCACAATCATTTAGCTAATTGGACCGCAGTTTTGGGAGAGGAGTCGCAGCCGAAATGGGCTCACATATTCATTCATACATTGGAAATGGTACCCATGAATTGGTATCTCGAGACCGAGATGTGACATAATACTGTCGAATGGGTTGCGCTGAAAGAGAGCTTCATTCTGACTTTCATCTTTGAAATTGGATCTCAGTGTATTGATGAGTCATTACAGGAGATTCGAGACGTTATTTTTGGCATGCCAAAGGAACTAGTAGTACAGGCCCTGCCAAAATGCAATGCACAGATGAAGGATGCATTTTAATGTCACAATTTGAGTGTTGAAGATAATGATGAGGATCCAAGAAAAATTAACATCCCTAAGTCTGAGGGGTAGCGCTCAGTCGCTGGACCTAATATTGAATTTCCATATGTTACTGAACCTATTAAGGCTAGAAAAGTCAATTTGGAACATAAGAGCAGCCTAAGTTTACCAATATATAGGATTATTGGGATGAATATACCGTGGGAACAATTGCAGTTCTTCTCACTGAATATCAATATTTGTTCCCTACTAAATCTTCTAAGCTAAAAGGGTTTATCAGAGACCTTGGTGTGATGAAGGTCACCCTAAAACTAGATGTTAGGCCCATTAAGCAGAGCCCTTACAGATTGAACCCAAAGTATAATCAAAAGGTCAAAGAAGAGCTAGAAAATATGTTTATTGCAGGAATTATTAAGCCAGTGGAGGAATTAGGCTAGGTGAGTCCCATGGTAGTTCAATAAAAGAAGACAAAAGGTGAAATTAGGATCTACATCGACTTGCACAAATTGAACGATGCATGTGTGCATGATCCATTTCCGACCCCATTCTCATATGAAGTTTTGGACATCGTAGGAGGGTAGGAAGCATATTCATTTACTGATGTATTTTTAGGATATCACCAGATTAGGATTGCCCCTGAAGACCGAAGCAAGACTACCTTTGCGACGAAATGGGGTTCCTTCCAATACACTGTGATGCCATTCAGTTTGAAGAATACACTCACCATATTTTCGTGCGTCGTAGTTGCTGCTTTCAAATATTATATCCATCAGTTTCTAGAAGTGTAATTTTACTATTGGAATGTCTACTGCTAAAGAAACATATCTCTAGCTTGTGCTTAGTACTAGATACTTTCTCGAAGTATCATATTTCTATGAACTTGAAGAAATGCATCCTATGTGTCCCTTTTGGAATCTTGTGGGAATACATTGTTTGTAAGAAGGGGTTGATGGTTGATCTAGCCAAAATCCTTTTCGTTATTAATATGGATCTCTCAAAGACTATGAAGTAGTTGCACTCGATATTGGGACATACGGGATATTATCGAAAGTTTGTTCAATATTATTCGCAGATCATTGCCCCAATGGAGAATTTTTTGAAGAAGGACGCCATTTTCTATCGGGATGAGCAGTGTGAGAATATTTTGAACATACTTAAGGAAAATATGGTAACTACGCCCATCTTGGTATTTCCATATTTGTTGAAGGAAGTCCATGTACACGTTGATGCTTCATGTATCGTGCTAGGAGTTGTACTAGCACAATAAGGTATTGGAGATATTGGTCATCTGATTGCTTTTCTAAGTTAGAAGCTATCAAATGTTGTATGCAATGCTAAAATTGGTGTATGCACCACAGAAAGAAAAGGGCTAGCCATGGTGTATGCACAACAAAATGTTTTGTCATTATTTACTTGGAGATTATTTGAAGATGTTCACAGATCATTCTGCTTTGAAATACCTCGTGAAAAAACCTGGGTTGGGGGGGGGGGGGAAGATCTATAGGTGGCTCCTTTTGTTCTAGGAATGCGATTTCTAGGTGATTTTGAATCCTGGAAGGTTGAACATAGGACCAAACCATTTATCTCACATTGAAAAAGGTGAAGAACCAACTAATTTGGATGATGGGTTACCATGTGCGTAGTTGTTTTCTATTAAGGTATTTTATGATCATTTTTTCGATACCATCCATTTTCTAACCACTGGGGGTATGCCTACAGAATACACGATCAAGTATAAGAAAGAATTGGTACCGCATGCAACGGATTTCAATTTGATCACATGTCAATTACACAAGATGGGAGCTGATGAATTTTTGAGGAGATATATTCCTGAGTTTGAGAGACTTAACATATTTGCAGAAGCATGAGGAGGAATTGAAGTTGGTCACTACATTGGTAAACCGACCGCGAAAAATATATTAAGGGCTAGTTTATGGTGGCCTACTATGCAAATTGATTCTAAGGAATATCGTCGCACTTGTGATGTATGTCAGAGGACTGGAAGATCCTCATGCAAAGACGAGATGCCACTACAACCGCAGGTAACTTTGTAGGCCTTTGACAAGTGGGAAATTGATTTTATAGGGTTGATTAACCCCCCAAGGAGGAAGACTGGAGTGCAATACATCATCACTTCCACAAAATACTTGATTGGGTGGGTGGAGGCTCAACCTGTGAAAGATTGCAACGCAAAGGCGATTATGCACTTTATCTTTGAGAATATTTTGACGAGGTTTAGGTTCCCCAAAATTATGATGAATGACTAGGGTACAAATTTCCTAAATGAGACCATTCACGCGCTGACATAATAATTTGGGATACATCATCAGAAGGGTAAACCCTATCATCCCCTATCGAATGGAGCCATAGAAGCTTTCAACAAGATTCTGGATAATGTTGTCACGAATATATATAACACCAATCACACTGACTGGGATGTGCACGTACTTCTTGTTCTATGAGCATACAAGATTACACTCAAGAAGTTGACGCGAAAAACACCTTTTAGTATGGTCTACGAATAAGATTTCATTATTCCTATGGAATACTTTGTCCCTAGTCTACGTATCGTAGCCATAACCAACATGGCTAACCAAGACATTATGGAGGATCGTTTGGCACGGCTGGTTGCACTGGAGAAAGATATATTCATTGATGGTTTCCACCAATAGGTGCAGAAGGTAAGCGAAAAGGCTTTGCATGACTAGCCTATCAAGAAAAATGCTTTCCGAAATGATGATTTGGTGTTTCTCTATGACAATAAGTTTTCATGCTTTGTAGGTAAGTTCAAGATGCACTAGCTTAGACCCTATATTATCAAGGAAATTACAGAGGGAGGTGCGATAGGATTAGCTAAGTTTAATGGTGAATTAATTCCCAGATATATTAATGGTAGTCACATAAAACCTTACAGGGATGACCCCATCCCTATTCGTGCTAAATGACTATATGGCCTGAAGAATTTACTAACACCTCAAATAAATGCTTGAGGGTGCAGGAATTTAAAGAAGTATGTCAGTTATTATTGCCACACTTTTTTGCGATGAAGTTTGAGGGTGCAGGTATCTGCGAAGCTAGCATAAAGGCCATGCCATGAGGTTGTTTTAGTCATAGACAAGCCAAAAACTAGTAGTTGGAATAATAAATCTAGAATTTATAGCTTTGTTACCATTTAGAGGAGTGGGTAACTTGCATTTAAGGATGATATTACGCCAGATTTGGAGTCGTTTTATCATTTATGGAGCTGCATCAACAGACATAAAGCCATCTAAACTGAGGCATATTTATAAATATGGTTGGAGGTCCACAAAATTTCCCTTTGCTTTATTATTCATTCCATTGAATTTTTCCCTCTCTTCTTACTCCCTTTGCTAGCTCTTATGTCTGCATCGTGGGAACCACTTGAAGAAACATTGTGTTAATAGGGTTTAGGCCACTTAATTCCAGAGACTCAGCCCACCCCTGCTGCATTGCAGAAAACAAAAGAAGGGGTAGTCTTCCAGTACCTAGAAGTCCCCGTGAAAGAAGACCCTGAAGCAAAAGTTGTCTTCCCACACAGAAAGGAAGAAGAACCCAATGGAATAACTTGGGGTAGTTGCGCCAGAAGAAGGGTTTGTTGAGCAAGTTGACCCCATATCGCAATTTCCTCCATATATGCCTCCGTAGAAGCTATTAGTAGATTTTTCAAGTGTAGAAATTATACAAACATATATGTATACCAATGGATTCAATCTGATCATGAAATGTGGAAAATAAACATGATCACCAATCACAACAAGTAAAGAAAGAATCAAACCCAACCAAAACACATATATTTTCTTGGGGATAGATTACTGCTCAAAACCCCTCTATATTATATTTTATATTCACCAAGGAACCATGAAATAATTAAAATGCAATCTTTTGACAAGAGTCTCCTGCACTCTCACAACTGTCTCACACTGATCTAGGAAAAATTGGACCAACACTTAGCCAATTCTCATCCTGTCTTCAACCGACCTTGCTCACACAATACCTGTGGAATGCAATCCCTATTCTTTAGGAATTCAGCCTTCCTTGACTACGTTGAGTATCATGGGCCTCCTATGGTGTTTTAACTGCAACTGGGTAGCCTATTAATAGCACAACTTAGTTAACATCCCTTTAACCTTTGTCTCAACTGGGTCTCCACTAGAACTAACATGCATATAGCTATTAATAGTAAATCATAAGTTGCACGGAAGATCATTGGTTGTGAATTAAATATGATTTAATTCACCTTATCTCTCACTAGTGCAAAGAACAGTTACAATTATTTCGAAAGACTTTAACTCACTTGACTGAGTTAACTGATTAATCATGCATTAAACTCATGCACTTAACTGCAACTTGAACTCTAAAACACATATAATCACTCTGCATGCCTCACCAATGACCCTCAACTCAAAATTCATGAGCTATCTAATTTTATCACACTTAGTTAACTATTACAAGTGATTATGAGATAAGATTACATTTTATTGTGCAATTTAATTAAGGGATAATTAAATTTGAGACATATCCAATTTATTTAATAAATTGAATTTCACACTAATGTATCGCTCGGACCCATCACTACACGACCTATGGTCCCAAACTAGTGTAGGTGTTGTCATGTTGTTTTTGGATGCCAATTTCACTCTTTCTTGTTGCAAACTTCAACACTCCCTCTCAACAAGAAATGAATCAATCTGTCCTGATCTGGTACCTTGGAATGTCCTTGCATGCGCACATGAAAATATTTCATGCAACATGAAACTCTTGCATGTGACATGCAACTCTTGCATGCGACATGCAAATCTTGCACGAAACACTTCACTACTGTTGTTCGCACATGCAACTCTTACATGAAACACTTCTCTAGTGTTTCTCGCACATGAAACTCTTGCATGCAACACTTCTCTAGCTTTTCTTTCACATGCAACTCTTGCATGAAACACTTCTGAAACTTAATAGCCTCCAAACAAATGAATCAATATAATGCATTTCTCATCAGATTCTTCTGACTGCTGCTAGCTACTGCACATGTCTAATGGACTCTCTGCAATGTTGAAATTTGTATCCATGTACTCTACACTGCTGCCAACTCTGATCTGTGCTCCAGTATTCGAAACCTGTCACTCTGATTTCTGTCATCCTGACATCTAACTGTGTCAATCTAACCGATCATTCCTACTATTGCTGTATTTTGGGCTCCTAGTAGCCAGGTTCGATCCATGAGATGCACCATCTCTAAGACCTTGCCCAAATTTATTGTTGGGATTAATTTTTCACATCGCCTCACCTCACACCTGGAGGTATAGCTGCATGTACTCCATATTCCCATCTGGATTGAAAATTCCCCCTCCTAGAGGTCTTTTCTTGAATGGTTTCTATCACTCCACGATCCTCTGCATGTGGTTTCTCCACATCTTGAGTTTCATTCTTTGGAACCAAGAGTTCCTCATCTGCATGAAAATCCAGCTCCCTCTCAAGGGACAATTGCATGGCTTTCTCACACTTCCCCATGGTACATCCCTTGAATTTTTCTATCTGTGCAAGATTACCCTTTGGAAGCCACATAGAAATCTACTGCATGACCTTCAAAGCTCTGTGGTGTAGGTGGCCCAATCTCCTGGGCCATAACTGACCCTCATCCCGACTCACCACTTTGTCTGCTTTACCCATTATTGTTGTGCAGTGCTCTACATCAAGTTTATAGAGGTTCTTCACATGAATCCCAATATTATTGGGTTTTCATGTTGCTTTTTGTCGAAGGACATCTTTTCCTTCACTAAAAACAACATCATAGCCTCTATCCTCCAACATTATGACTGAAAATATTTTTTTCTTCAATCCTGGAACATGCATTACTTATTTTAATAAAAAAAATTTACCTGACTATCTGTAGAAAGTAATTGTACCAATCCCAGTAGTGCTATACCTTCCATCGTCACCCATTTTGATATGCATCTGTAGGTCCTTCTCCTCCAAGCTACTGAAAAGTTCTTTGTTTACCGTCATGTGGAAAGAAGCACCACTATCTAAGTATGACCCTAATCCCATCGCATTTGACACCATGCATGCGATCAGCTAGAAATTTAACTCAAATTGTGAGTCCAAAGCCTCACCGGCTGAAAATCCTGAAGCCTTCTTGTTCTTCTTCTTTTTTGGACAATTAGTGGCATAATGTCCATGCTCCTGATAGTGAAAACACTTCACTCTGGACATGTCGCGATCCTTTCATTCTTCACCAAACTTAGATTTTGAATAGGATTTATTTCCCTTCCCCTTATTTTCCTTACCAGCCGAGGTGAAATTTTCTTCATCATCTACCTTAGATGAAGATCCATCCCTGGTATTCTGCCTGAATTCTTCTTCCACCAAATTTGAACAAAATCATTCCTGATCTGGAAGCTTCTCCCTCCCATTGACAAATTTCTTATAACTGTGAAAAATATTGGGAAGTCCTAGAAGAGCTAGGCTCACCAAGTCATCATCTGCGACAATAATTCCTACACTCCCAAGCTCATCCTGACATTGGAAAATTTTTTTTAAGTATACTAGAATAGTATCCCTTTTATCCATTTTGATTTTCATGAGCTTATCCTTCAGTGCCAATTTTCTATGATCACTACTGCTCTGAAACAAATCTTTCAAAGCCTTCCACATTGCATGTGGAGTCAGTTTTCCATGAAGACTTGATACAATGTGGTCTCGTACTCCCTTCAGTAAGCTCCTCCTCACCCTTGCAACCTTATTTTGCCAAGCATCAATATTTGCGGCATCTACTGCAATGGGTTTGAGAATGTGATTATCAATGAATTATTTCAACCCATTGTTCTATAGCACTACCTCCATATCATATTTCCATGCAATGTAATTGGAGCTTCCCTCGAGTGCATGCTCCAATCTCAAGCCATTGAAATCCATTTCGATCCTCATCTGCCTATCGCACCAAGAATAATTTTGAAAATTCACATTCTATTCAGTCACAAATTAAATTGCTTCTCCACTGTAGTGATTTCCTGTGCTCTTATACCATGTATAAATTATAAAAACATGTGTGTATACCAATGGATTGAATCTGATCATGCAATGTACTAAATAAATATACTAAATCCTTCTACAAATCAATTGTGGAAAATAAACACGATCGCCAATCACAACAAGTAAAGAAAGAATTAAATCAAACCACAACACAAATATTTTCCTGGGGAAAGCTTACTACTCAAAACCCCTCTATCTTCTATTGTATATTCACCAAATAATCATGAAACAATTACAATGCACTCTTCTCACAAGAGTCTCCTGCACTCTCACAACTGTCTCACACTGATCTAGGAAAAATTGGACCAACGCTTAGCCAATTCTCAACATGTCTTCAACCTTCCTTGCTCACATAATCCATGTGGAATGAAATCCCTATTCTTTATGAATTTCATCCTTCCTTTATTGCACTGAGTATCATGGGCCTCCTATGGTGTTTTAACTGCATCTTGACAACCTACTAATAACACCACTGATATTTAACATCTCTTTAACCTTTGTCTCAACTGGATCTCCACTAGAACTGACATGCATGACGCTATTAATACTAAATCATCAGTTTCATGGAATATCACTGATTTGATCTCTCACTAGTGCAATAAACAGTTACAACTACTTCAACTGACTTTAACTCACTTAACTGAGTTAATTGATTACTCATGCACTTAACTTCAACTTGAACTCTAAAACACATGGAATCACTTTGCATGCCTCACCAACCACCCTCAACTTGAATTTTTTTATGAAACCAGCTCCAAAAAATAGAAGAAAAGAGAGATCAATGCCTTAGAAATAGCCACTTTGAGTGGGAAACCTCCAATACATTACATAAATGAACAATTCTTCGATGATACAAATGAAAAAACCCCCTTCTATATGTAGGATTCCATGGGGTCACAATATAATCCTAGCTGACCTAACAAGAATAATGTAAGGGCATAATAATAACAATATTGGGGTTACAGGGGTACAAAAATAACAATAAAGGGGTTACACTAACAATAATAAGGAACTATACTAGTAATATAGGGAACTAACATGCCCCTCTCCTTCAAAAAAGTGTTGTCCTCAACGCTTGAGTAACTCTAGTTGCTTCTATATAAAATTATCATCCTCCCATGTAGAATCTTCAGTGGGTAAGTTCTTCCATTTGATGAGATACTCTGAAATTAATTGATTTCGTAGTTGAGTTCTTGTTTCCATGAATGCTTCAGGTTCCAATATGATTTTTCCTTCCTCATCAAGTTCTGGTAATATTGTTTGAAATGGAAGTTTTTCCCCTATAACCTTCTTTAAGCATGAAACATGGAAAACTGGATGCACTCGCGAAGGAGCAGGAAGCTCAAATTTGTATGCATAGTACCAATATTTTGCAACACCTTGTAAGGACCATAGTAATTTGGCGATAATTTATTATCCTTCTTAGCTTTCATGAGGGACATTTGTTTATATGGTTGTAGCCGTAAAAATGCCTAGTCTCCTACATCAAAACTTCTCTCACTGCGATGTTGATCAACATGTTGTTTCATTCGATTTTGTGCCAAATTTAGGTTATCCTTTAAGAGTTGGAGAACTTCTTGTCGATGCTTGATTTTATCTTCCATTGCTTGAACCTTAGAATTTTCTTGTAAAGAAGATGTGAGGGACAGTCGATGATATCCATAAAGTGCCATAAATGGGGTCATTTTTGCTGCAGTATGGAAGGAATTGTTATACCACCATTCAACGAGAGGTAACCACTTGACCCATTGTGTTTTCTTATCAGATACAAAACAATGAAGATATCCTTCCAAACATTTATTCACTATCTCAGTTTTACCATCAGATTGAGGATGATAAGATAAGCTATGAGCTAGTTGAGTTCCTAAACAAGAAAAAAAATCCATCCAAAAATTTCCAATAAAAATGGGATCTCAGTCACTTACAATGATCTTTGGGTTTCCATGTAGCTTTTTAATTGTTTCCATAAATGCAGTAGCAACTATACTTGCTTTAAACGGATGAGATAGAGCACAAAAGTGTGCATACTTGGTAAGTCTATCAACTACCACCATGATGACGCTCTTTCCTTCGGACTTGGGTAAACCTGTGATAAAGTCCATTGAGATCACCTCCCAATGTTGACTTGGAATGGATAAAGGTTGTAGAAGACCCGAGGTCTTAATTTTCTCAACTTTATTTTGCTAGCAAACCACCACCATAAACTTTTGAATATCAGATTTAAGGCCATCCCAAAAAAAAATTGTCTTCACCTTGTGGTAGGTTTTTAAAATTCCTGAGTGTCCTCCTAAAGGAGAAGTGTGCAATTCCAAAAGAATATTTTGTTTTAGTTGGGAATTATTGCAAATATATAAGTGATATTTGTACCATAACGAATCATTTTTCCAACTAAATGTATCAGATGTACTAGGATCTTGCTACAACTTTTGAATGAGTGTCCACACTTCTTCGTCCTTCTTCCATTCATCCCTTGCTTTGGTTATCTAATCTGGTTGGATAATAGAATGGCACAAAGCAATGTTTCCACCTCTTCATTCTTTCTTGAGTGTGCATCTACAACAACATTTAGCTTCCCTTTTGTAGATGATTTCAATGTCATAACCCAACATCTTTGTGACCCATTTTTGCTTCTCTTCTAAAGATAGTCTTTGTTCCAAAAAGTGTTTAAGACTATCATGATCAGTTTTTACCTTCAAGTGTCTTCCCATTAGGTAAGGTTGCCATTTCTTTAGTGCATGTAGTATTGCCAACATTTCCTTCTCATAAGTAGATTTCTATAAATACTTTCCTTTGATTGGACAACTTTCAAAAGAAATGGGTCTTCCTTCTTGCATTAAAACATCATGAATTCCATTTCTTAAGGCATCACATTCCACAAAAAAGGTTTTTGTGAAGTCTGGCATAGCTAATACTGGTGCTAGGCACATTGCCTCTTTAAGATGTTCAAAGGCCTTTGTTGCTTCAGGAGTCCATGAAAATGCATCTTTCTTCAATAATGTTGTTAGAGGTGTTGCTATTCTCCCACAATTCTTAAAAAACTTTCTATAATACCCTGTTAAGCCACAATATCCTCACAACTTCTTTATGGTTGTGGGGACTTTCCATTTATTAATGGCTTTAATTTTGTTAGGGTATACCTTAACACCCTCGTGAGATACAATATGACCTAGATATTCCACCTCTTTTACTCCAAAGAAACACTTGGATGTTTTTGCATATAATTGTTTCTCCTCCAATAGTTTGAGCACCATGTCAACATGTTGAACATGATCCTTCCAAGACCTTCTGTAGATTAGTATGTCATCAAAAAATATTAGCACAAATTTTCTAATGAAGGGTTTGAAAATGGAATTCATCAACCCTTGAAATGTAGAAGGTGCATTAGTAAGGCCAAAAGGCATGACCAAAAATTCATAATGACCCTCATGAGTTCTAAATGTTGTTTTCAAAATATCTTTAGTCTTCATTCTAATTTGATGATATCCTGAACAAAGATCCAACTTAGTAAAATAAATTGCTCCATGTAATTCATCCAATAATTCATCAATCACAGGAATGGGAAATTTACCTTTAATAGTGAGCTTATTGAGCTCCCTATAATCCAGACACATGCGCCATGATCCATCCTTATTGTGCACCAATAATACTGGAGTAGAGAAAGAAATTTGACTACATTGAACTATACCAGCCTCTAACATTTTTGCAATCATATGTTGAATTTCACTCTTTTGGACATAAGGATATCTGTAAGGCCTGATGTTTGGAGGAACACTTCCTAGAACCAAATTAATAGCATGATCATGATCATGAATAGGTGGGAGTCCTTTGGGAGTTTCAAACACCTTGGAATGATTGTCCAGGACTTGATGGGGATTTGGAGAAATAGATGATTTTGATTGGAACTTCTAGTGAGCATAATTGTGCAATTACGCCTCATTGTTATTTCTTCAGAAGATTGTTATTTCTTCAGAAGCTTTGTTAGGAAATTAGAGCTTATTATCGTTCTTGGCTTCCATGCAATACCTCGTAATTCGATTTCCTTTCCTTCCAAAAAAAAATTCAAGAAAAGTTCTTGAAAATTAAAAGCTACTGTCCCCAAAGATTGCAACCATTGTACTCCTAGTAAAATATCAGCACCTCCCATTGGAATGGAAAGCATTGGACTATTCAATACATATTCCCCCATGGTTAGCTTGATATTATGGCATTTTCCAGAGAAATTTATAGTTCCTCCATTTGCAACCATCACTTGACATTCTGGTGCTCGGTATAGGAAACAATTCAATTCCTTAGCTACCTTACAATGAATAAAATTATGGGTACTACCCGAATCAATCAACACTATTACCTTTTTCTTCTTGATATGTCCTTTATCTTGAGGGTTTGAGGAGTTGTAATTCCTACCAATGCATTACATGATATGGTCAGACTCATTTCTTCTTCTTCTAGGGTTGGTTCCTAGTTTATATCCTCTTATTTTGAAGTTTCTTGTTCATTTTCTTCCACCTCTTCACAATCTATGTAGAATAATTTCTTCTTAGCACACTTATGACCTTTAGTGTATTTTCTATCACAACTGTAGAAAATCCATTTTGCTCTTTTTTCTTCCTATTGTTGTGGTGTCAACCTTGTAGGTTGTGGAAGTCTAGGAGTAGCAACACTTCCATATTTATAGATGTGAGTGGTAGGATTCCTTGTCGCCATAATTTTACATTCAATTTTTCTTGCCAACCTGAATTCCTTCTCCAATGAATCAGGTTCCCAAATGCAAACTTCATGTTGGATGTTATCCTTTAAAGTCCCTATGAAGGCATCAATCATCTGTTCCTCTAGAATATCAGTTACCCTTATATTCAATTTTTGGAAGTCCTCAATGTGCTCCATCATTGAACCCTTTTGTTTGAGATTTATCAATTGGCTAAAGAAGGTGTTGCTCTTTGTATCCTCTTAATATGCTATCATTTCCTCCTTAAAAATTTACCAAGTGACAATTTTTTTATGGGGGAAAATCCATCGATACCATACAAATGTATTTTTTTTCTAAATGTAAAGTTGCAATGCGTACCTTTTGTGTGTTTTTCACATTATTGACATCAAAATATTGCTCCATATATAGTATCCATGTTACGGGATCCTTGCCATAAAAATTCCTCATATCCATCTTGGAAATATGGTGGTTCTTCAATCCAACATTAGAGTTTATGAAATCACGATTAACATTTATTTTGTTCTCGTCATAAGTTTCCTCTACTATGTTTATGCCATTGGGTATCATTTCTTGTATTAACCTTGTCATCAAACCTTCCATGTCTGATTTTAGATCATTCTTCCTGTCTTCCATGCTGTCTTTCACTTTTTCATCGATCTTAGCTTCCATGTCATCCATCTTAGCTTCCATGCCATATTCCATGCCATCCATCTTAGCTTCCATGCCTTTCTTCAAACCATCCATCTTAGTGTCCACGCATTTCTTCAAACCATCCATCTTAGCTTCCACACCTTTCTTCAAAACTTCCATTTCATTTTTTGCTCCTCTTTGCGAGAGAGAAGTTTGGCGCACATGCTCTTGTAATTTTGATATGTTAGGAAGCGCTTCTTCCTCTTCATGAGTCATAGTAGAGCCTTCTGAAGGCTTAATGGGTGTGGAATTATTTTTAGGTCACATTTTAGAACCCAATACTGATATATATGATTCAATATGCCCTTTGAATCACTTCAAACTGATTTTTCATAGAAGAATTATGCAATTCAGAAAAAAAATACACATATTTTCTTGCTTTTGAGGAGCTCAATATTGAAACTGATTTATCTCTGTGATTTTAAGTCTTGAATATCTAAGACTTGGTCCTGAAGAATCCCTCTGAATCTTCTTTCGAATTCCACGAGTCTGACCTGGTTTGGATTCTTCAAGGAAAAATTATGTCCAATCTCCCACGATGACCTAATTATGAACTGGTTCAGTAGAGTGAACTTGTATGACTTGCAACATGTTATTATTTCGTCCTTCGGCTCTAAAATTGATACTCAGGAAACTAAATTTTGTCTACTTGTGGCCACTTTTTACAAAATTCCAATTCAACGCTCAGAGATAGAGTTGTGACGATTTTCCCACGGTCACCTCTTTGAGTTGAAAATCGAGAGCCTAAAACAATCCTAACTTCCACATATTATATCTCCAAAAATATTATGAAGCAAGATCTGAAATTTTTACGGGAGGTTCCTCAAGATCGTTTCTTCGCTATGTACAAATTTCAGCTTCTGTAACTTTGTATACAAAATTTATAGCATAAATTACATGATGACCTGTTTTAGTTGAAATTCGGGAGCCTGAAAAAACCCTAACTTCCACAGATCATATCTCCCAAAATGTTTCGAACCAAGATCTGAAATTTTTACAAAACGTTCCTCAGGATTCCGGCTTCACTCTATAAAAATTTCAGCATCTAAACCTTCGTAGAAAATATTTTATAGTGAAAATTCCATGATGACTTGTTAAGAGCAGCGAAACCCTAGAATCCAAAGCTATGATACCAAATGCTATGAAACAACTCCATAAATAGAAGAAAAGAGAGATCAATGCCTTAGAAATAGCCACTTCGAGGGGGAAACCTCCAATACATTACATAAATGAACAATTCTTGGATTATACAAATGAAAAAACCCCCTTCTATAAATAGGAGTCCATGGGGTCACAATATAATCCTAGCCGACCTAGCAATAATAATGTAAGGGCACAATAATAACAATATTGGCGTTACATGGGTACAACAATAAAAATAAAGAGGTTACACTAACAATAATAAGGGACTATACTAGTAATATAGGTACCTAACAAAATTCATGACCTAAGCGAGTGTAAAACACTTAGTTAACTATTACAAGTGATTATGAGATAATATTACATTTTATTGTCCAAATTAATTAAGGGATAGTTAAATTTGACACGTATCCAATTTATTAAATAAATTGAATTTAACGCTAATGTATCACTAGGACCCATCACTACATGAACTCTAGTCCCACACTAGTTTGGGTGTTGTCATGTTGTTTCTGGAAGCCAATTTCATTGTTTCTTGTTGCAAACTTCAACACTGAGGGAGTCGGATAAGATCAAGGTCGTAATCCATATGCTATTGCTGCTTGAGGAAGTTCCTATTGAGGGTGACCTACTAGGGAATTTCCCCTTTATCAAATTGGAGGATTGGGATTCAGCAGACCAAACAAAGTTCCTTGAGATCGCGTCATCATATTATTTGCAGAATCTCCATTATGAAGAAAATATGACATAATCAAAGTGGAGACTATGGAATGGGCTATGGGACTACGCAATTCCAGGATACCTCAACCTATTGAACGTCCCCCATTTTGGTCACAACAACATAAACGATACCTATCTGCACGATTTTCTGGCTCTGGTGCACGACAACTATCTATGGCTTGGAATTCGGATCCCCATTCATGACATGCTCATCCATCGCATTAAGGGCTTACCGTACCAAGGAGAAAACCCTACATATGCCTTTGGAGGGAAGGGAGAAGAGAAGAAAATAGTGTATGACATGAAGGAGACATATGTAGTGGTTAGAAAGACATGGGGGTTTGTTGTCATCACCATTAATGACCTCACAGTTAGATTTTCTATGCAAGTCTTGTCTTGTAAAATGATGCAAAAACATCGAGCTAAGGAAGTTCCCGCACTAGTCATTGTGTTAGTTGCACAATGCACCAAGGGAATCTAGTACAACTGGGTGAAATATCTATGCCAATAATCTTTTGAGAATGTCTGGGAGGCACAAGGAGAAGGGAATGTTTTCCACTATGCATGGCTTTTTTTGCTCGTTGTTCTCTTTGTGTGTAAGCCACCATCGCATTTGCAACTCCCTACAATTGACCCTCAGCTATGCAAAGCTTCACGACTAGTTTAAGTACATAGCAGACTTCAAAGCCTTGTTCCACAATGTGGACATTCACACAAAGAAATACATGTATGGGGTATGGTATGACCTACCTTACCTCATCACAAAAGATGACCTTGCCATAGTAACCACCAATTAGCATCCCTCTTGCTTGGAGGCAGCAAAAGATATTAGCACCACCTCAGCCGCCCATCCCAAGTTGACCGCGGTGAAGCCACACACTAAGAAAGACACTAAGAAGTCTGTGACAACGACAGAGATGGAAGAAAAACCAAAGGACACTATCTAAATTCACAATGACAGGGAGATAAAGGACCTCGATGTAGGCATTACAAAGGTCCCTTCGACACAGAAAGAAACTTGTCGAGGTACTAAGAGAGGGACCTAGACCCTGGGCAGACATCACAAGAAGTGGAAAGCATCAAAGAAGGTAGGTATTAAGCCCCTCGTATTGAAAAAATGCTATTATGATGGAATTGGAAATGTTTTCAAGATAGTCACTAAAGAAGCATGGAGAAATATTGAGCACCAATACATGGTTGTCCTTGGTGAAGTTCAGCAAGGCATACAATAGCTATGGGTTCAAGAGAGTGAGATTCAAGCGAGCATGGTGCAGGTGAGCACGGTTCTAGTTAGCACCCCAAATGCAGAATTCACCACTGAAAGTAGGTTGATACATCTAGTGCAGTGTGAAACTGCTCGATCCTAGCTAGAAATTGGAGCTAATTTGGTCACGGTCCCCAGTGCCCACTTTCACCAGATCCACTCTAGAATCATGGACGAGTTGCAGTATCGATAGTATCATGCTTTGCGTGCCATATCGAAAGTAGAAACACAGGTCACACAGTTATTTCAAGAGCAGCAGCAAGTCAAGAAAGCATGACAAGATGCATAAATTCAGTGAGAGAAGCTCGAATCACTTATCACCTGGCTCTCTGCCAAGATTCCAGGATTTTCTGTGCCATCCGACACTGCAGAGAAAATTTGAAGGATGGAAAATTATCTTGAAGTTTAAAAACATTGGCGAATCTCACTAGTCCCTAATATGCAAACCATAAAATGTTTATTAACTTATTTGTAAAATTATTCAAATTTATAATGATTTTATAGATACCCTCTATATAATTTTGGTGATTTTTAGGGTAAAACTGATTTATATTGTAAAATTTGGGTGAATCATTTTTATAAAAAAATGGAAATTGGTGAACCTTTTTTCTGGAAAAAGCATGGAAAATTAGCCCACCCACGAATATTAGCCCCCAAAATTTTCCATGTGTTGCACCTACTACAAAGATTGAAACCCTCGCAGCCACACTAAAGGCTTCTAAGACAAAAATTGAGGCAGTGTGCGCTGACCTAGAACAAAATATTACCAACCTATAGACCAAGCTGTAGCTAGAAACATCACTAGAGGTTCAGGAATAGCGAGCTTCTGGTGTTCAGAAGGCGATGAACACCATTACTTCATCCGTGGATGAGTACAACACTCTATTTCAAGACACCATGGAAATATGTACCTCTATATAGGATAATCCATTAGTTCTGAAATTAAAGACAAACATGTGGGTAAAGTAGCAAAGGTTTTATGAGATTCAGGTTGCTTCGCGGACCCTCACTCCAGCACAAAGATTAGTCCAGTTAAAATAAGGCTGCAATATTCAAGGAGAAATTTATGAGCTGCACCACAGGGAGAAAATCCTAGTAGAAAGGACCCAACCTTGGGTCGATGAAGCACTTCAACTATCATAGGCTATTGAGGGTGTGCTCAAGGGATTCTGCCAAACTTAACATATCATCAGCTTGGCAGCAGAGGGGCCTACCACATAAAAGTATATGGAGAAGTGCAGAACGCTATAACACAAATTTTCAAGGCCATCCAGCCTTTGGACAAAGACATCTAGGCACTAAAGGACAAAATCCAAGAATCCAGTGTAGACTGACTCAAGGACGAGTCACGGTTTTGTGTTGGGGGCCTATTGGGCTAGGGTCCCCTAGGTCGAGCCTTAGTACTTTTTGTTAATTTTGATAGAAAATCACTGTGCACAAAATTTCAAGGGGATTTGGGGCAGGTCAAAGCTCGTTCATTTTTTAAATGGTAAAATTACAAAACATGGGGCTCAAACCACAGTTTGGGACCATGGTTTTTACGCGTCCAAGTCTTATAAATAGGCATGTTTTAGTCAAGTCAAGACATCATATACAATCTATTTGATGATTATGTAATGTGATTTAGGCAAGTAAGTCATGATTATTCTGACTAAGAAATAGGCTCTTATGGCTGTGTGCGCAAAGACCTAAGTCTTGGGCTATGTGGGAGGACCCTGTGTTTGTGTGTGCAAGAGGAAGAAACTGTATTCATTGAACATATGCTTAATAAAGATAAGGTCTTGCAAAGTCTCTAGTTTACTTGCATGATTTATGTTCTTATGTTCTTATGCTTTATGAGTGAATGATTTTCTTATAGATCTGTGGTGTAATTGTTGTTAATTGATGCATATTTTTTTGGTTTAATCATATAATAGTAGATATATATGTTTGCACAATAAATATATCCGCGATAAGGGTTTCTGTTAAGTTTAGATCTGAACTAGGTTAAATAAAAATAACACAACACAATAATAATTATATCATATTGATTCATACCAGCAAGGGATAAATCCACATCATATTTCCCCTATGGGTGCAGAAACCTAGTTCCAACACCCCCCATCCTACTTAGGGTGAGAATTTGATCTGCGCAAGTGGATCACTGCCAAAAGGGCCAGTAGTTGGAGGGTTTTGCTAGTTACGCAAGTACACTTTGAACCTTGGTCTGGACCCCTTGAGCCAACATACTCCTTGTTAAATCAACCCATTGATAGATCTATTATTATGGAGGAGAAGAGAACCACATTCATTGTTGTAGGATCACACTTATTGTAATATTCCCAAATTTTCAACTAATATTTGGAATATTAGAGTTCTCAGATTTCTTAATAAATTAAGTAAATAAAAGGGTGGAGGGACCCATAATCCTCAATATGAATAAGTATCCACTTTTTGTGTGTGAATGTGGATTAATTTAGCCTAGATCTAGATAAGGAGGTAGTTGAGAAACTACTAATGTGAATGGAATTGGGGATTGTGTCTCATTAATTGAGATAGATCATGGAGGTTGAAACAGTCAACTAAGATCTTGAAGATGTCAAACAAAAGATCATGGGACATTCATGATAAAGTGATGGAGGATGTTTTGCAATTGAAGAACACGTGATGGAGAGGGTGTACATTGCACCTAGACATGATGATTGATTTGGTCAAACAACGCAGTCAAAATTGGAGGATCTTGTCCACATGCACAGCGCAGTCTAGATGAGGACTAAGGCATGGGAAGGATCAAACATTTTATAAATAAGATTATGGCAAATATGGAGGCATGTTGGTTATTCTTGATGTAAGGATATTTTCAGATATGGAATTGTCATGTGACATTCCATTGCTTTCTTGAGCTGTTTAGCAAATATTGCAAGTGTTGTTTAGCACAGAGTGTTCCTGGTCGAAAATCCCACCTCTTTCTTAGAGTATCTCTAGAAATATTATTGTACTTCATTCTACATCAGGCATTGGTGCCACATCTCTTTTCCTACTTTCTGCGGAACTTCATATTCAGAAATTGCAGATTTCCAAAGATCAGTTTGGAAGGTGGAATTTGTCTTCAGTACTTCAGTTGGAGAACAGGTGAGGGTTTATTATTATCACCTTGGGCTTACAGATCATCATTCCCAGAGCTTCATTTCATATCTGGCATCAGAACGAAATTTATTGACCTCCTAGAAGCAGTATTTCCTTCAGGAATTACGCTGTCCAATTTGCAGATCAAAAGGGAGGAAGGAAGTTACTAGCATTTCAGCTAGTAATCCTATGAGGGGTCATCCCCTCACATTGCCATCATTCTTTCCATCAGCCTGGAGTTTATTGTATCATTTTTCAGCAGGAAGAAGGTCTCTCTTTCCCTCACAGTGAAGTTTCTATTGGCAATTGTGTTGCAACAGTTGCAATCACTATTGGAGGATTGAGAAGCTAGATCTAGATCTTTAAGCTTGTAGATATGAAGAAGGGATCATCCCTTCAAGCTTAGATCTGATCTTGCAACATATTTCAGCTATCTATTTAAAAGATCTAGCTTTAGATCTATATTTCCCAGCAGATCAAGGATCAAATCCTAGGAGGGTGATTTTCCAAAGTTGTAGATCTGGAAAATCTTTTCTGGGTTATCTTGGGAATCCATCACATTGGCCAGATCTTGAATCTCGGCATCATTTGAGCTCTATATTTGAGTATATTTTCATTTTCCTTTTCAGCCTACAGTCATATGTTCATATTCTGCTGAAGGGACAATGTAGTATTTACATTAGTGGTTCTCCAGTTACGCAGTGCCTATTGTGTCATGTTTTCTAGGTGATTCTAGGCCATCTCTTTGGCTAGATCCCCTCATATTTTATACATTGTGTAACTGAATCTTCTCCAATATAATAAAATGGCTCAGCTTCTCTATAAATTCTGATGTTGTCCTAAGATTTATTGTTTACTTTGCTGCAGTTCTTATATTGTGTTTCAGTATTACTTCATTCTCCCTTTTGGGATATTACACCTATAATTTTGACCTTACACTTTATTAATGGTCCCAAAACAATAACTAGCTTGTCTCCTTGGATACTCGGCTTGCAACAAATAATTAACTCGTCCCTTGCAACAAATACTCCAAATGATCCCTTAGAAGTAGGCCCTCTAAAGTATACCTGACCCAAGGCTCGACATGTGATTGCTCCATGAGATCTTAAATCAATTAACCAAAGTAGTATCCAAAATCAACATGTCCAAGATTGAGCTTCTATCCTCCTTTTCATGTCATGAGATATTTGAATACTGCGGGTGATTACCTTTCATCATGTGAATACCGTGGATGAATTTTCCCCTCTTTTAATTGGGGTGAATTTAAAAGGTTTTATTTCTTAATTAATAAAAAAATTCACTTAATTATATCTTCATTCTTAGAAGGGAGTATTACACATTTCTTCTTTAAACATTCCATATATATTTTATAACGAATACCTTAAATAATTTTTTTAAAATATTCCAATTTTTTACCAAAGTAAATTATGATTTTTTACAATAACAACCCAATGTTGAATGTCATGGGTAATCATTTTTGTGACAAAATGCAACAGTAAATTTTTTTGAACATGAAAAGGTTTCTCTTTGGAATGAGAGTCCTTTGCAATGGAAACTTTTCAACTTATTAGATAGTAAAAAATAAACAACATAAAAACTCTTTCAATACATGACATCAACCTACAATTCAACCTTAATTCCAAGCAAGGGTTACAACTCAAACAAAATCCAACCTAGTATCATTTTCAAAGAAAACTACAAGACTTCAAAGCTTGAACCTAAGTATTCCATCATAATTTCTTCTCCATTCTTTTAATCCCAAAATGAATCTGTATAGAGTAAAAGATCTATATTTATTTAAAACAATTCTACCAATTGCAAATGGCTTATGCTCTGAATAGAGCATTAAGCTATATCCATATATCAAAAAATGCCAATAAATTGAAATCATAAAACAAAAAACATACATAGGGGCTTGGTTTAGTTCTTAAGACGAGTTAAGCTATTCACGAATGAGGGATTCTTCTTACTCGTTTTCTTTAAACAAATTTCCTCACACAATTACCCAAAGAAAAATTTCATATACAACGCAATTGTTGAAATTTGCAACAAGAAACATTGAAATTGGCAACTGGAAAGGACAAAAAGCACTCACACATTGGTGAGGTTACACACTGGTGATGAATGTGGGTGTCTAATTTATTTTTCCCTTAAATAAATTGGACAATAAATTGTAATTTCATCTCATAACAACTTGTATCAGTTAACTAAGCTAGATGACTAACTTAGCTCAATAAATTCGAGTTGAGATTCTAAGATGACGCATGTAGAGTGATTCTAATAATTTGAGGGTCCAGTTGAAGTTAATGCACTACTGGCATGCAGGTGTAATCAGTTAACTCAATTAATTGAGTTAAAATTTGTTTAACTAGTTCAAACTGAGTGATGAATTAGTGAGAGGTTCACTGAATTAAATTAGATTCAACTCACAAGTAGTGATCAATCAGATAAATGATCATTCGCTATTAATAGTTGTATGCATGTCAGTTCTAATGAAGACCGAGTTGAGACAGAGGTTAAAGGGAACATAACTATCAGTTGTATTATAAGAAAATTTCCGATGTGCAATTATAAATCCACGAGGAATCCATGATGTATTGCACAATAAAGGAAGGTTGATTTTCCTATTTAATAGTGGCCTCATTTTGTAGGAATTGTGTGAGGAAGGGAGGTTGAAGGAAGGCTAATAATTGGCTATGTTTTTGTCCAATTTTTCCTAGATCATCGGGAGACAATTGGCAGAGTGCCGGAGACTCTCATGAGGGATTAAGCATTGTATTGTTTCATGATTCGTTGAATTTATACAATATATGATAGCGGGGTTTTTAGAAGTTTCTTTCCCCAAGAACATCTTTTGTTGTGTGATTGATTTACTTATTTCTCTTACTTGCATGTTATTGAGCGATCGTGTTTTGTATTCCACAGATATTGTTGAAGGATTCAGTATCTTGTTTTAGTACATCATAAGCTCGGATTGAATCCATTGATATATAATTTCTATAAATTTATACATGATATCAGGTCTTTTATAATATTTCTACATGGTATCAGAGCGCCAGGAATCACAATAGAAGAGAATAAATTGAGTTTGTCTTGAACAGGTTCAAATTTGCAAATTTATTCTTCAGGATCCAACAACAGATCAAGATTTATTTCAATGGCTTGAGACTCGAATATGCACTCGAGGTAAATTCAAATTATATTGCATGGAAGAACATGACGGAGGCAATGTTGGAGGACAACGGGTTGAAGTAATTCATAGATACTGATATTCCCAAGCCCACAAAAACATATTCCAAACTTCTTGATGCATGGTTGTAGAAGGTAGCAAAGGTGAGAAGGATATTTTTAGAGGGAGTTTGAGATCATATTTTTTCGAGTCTCCATGGGAAGGCAACTCCATATGCTATGTTGAAGGCCTTCATAGATCTGTTTCAGAATAACAGTGACAGGATGGAGTTGCATTGAAGGACAAGCTTAGAAAGATCAAGATGGAGAAGGGCATGACACTACCAACATACTTGGTGAAGTTCACTTAATTCTGAGATGATATTGGAAGTTTTTGTGTGGTAGTAGTCCAAGATTATTTGGTGAGCCTAGCGCTTCTAGGCCTTCCTAATAGATGGCATAGTTACCAGGACTTTGTGAATGGGAAGGAGAAGTTACCAGCCTGGGAATGTTTATGGTCTGACTTGGTAATAGAAGAAATAAGGTAGATCACCAGAGACGGGACCTCCAACACCAACAAAGAATAATATTGTGTATTAGTAGGAAAATGAATGAAAGCCAGGGGAAAGAAGTCCCAAGGCAAAGAGGGAAAGAGAGACTTGTCCAAGATCAAGTGTTTTCACTGTCACGAGCATGGGCGCTACGCCTCAAATTTTTCACAGAAGAAGGAAAGCAAGAAGGAGCATGCAATTGCATTGGGTGAAGCACTAGCTTCACCGTTCGAGCTTGATTTTACTCTCATTGCATGCATGTCCAAAACTGTAATGGGATGCATGTGGTATCTAGACAACGATGCCTCGTTCCATATGACAAGGAATAGATATCTCTCCAGTGACCTAGAGGAGAAGGACCTCCAACATAACATAGAGTTTCGAGATGACGAGTGGTATAACACGACCGACATAGGTATAGTTAGCTTTCAGAGGGAGTCTGGATCCCCTCTCAAACTCACAAATGTTTTGTATGTTCCAGGCCTAAGGAAGAATCTTGTCTCAATAGTAGTATTGGAAGACTGTGGTTATGATGTGATGTTTAGAAAAGGAAAGGTTTTCCTTAAACACATAGCCACATGATAGGTGAAACAGATCGGTTTAAGAGTCAAGAACCTGTATGCTCTTGAGGTCGAGTATGCATGAAAATATTTGAGGAGAAAACTAGTGGTTAATGACTTGGTGGTTGAGAGGGAGAAATTATATCTCAACATGCAGCCTCAAAAGTAGTATCAAAATCTTGTGGAGCAACCACAATTGGAGGAGCAGAAAGGAGACCGAGTGGAAGAGTCCACTCAAGAAGACACCTCTAGGAGGGGGCAATTTCGAGCCAGATTATTAGAGGGAGCATGTGCAACTATACCTCCAGGTGAGAGGTGGGGAGATGTGCAAATATAATCCAAAGAAGAAATTTCAGAAGGTTCCATCGAGATGGTGTGTCTCATGGATCGAACCTGGCTACAAGGATCCCACACTACGTCAGTAGAAAGAAGGATCGTTTGGATTGATGCAGTCATATTTCAGGAAGAAAAAAATTAGAGTGATAGATGTTGAATACTGGAGCGCATATTAGAGTTGGCAGCAGTGCAGAGGGCACAGATGCATATGTCAGAAGAAGCAGAGAGATTCTAGTAGATAGGTGTAGTAGCTAGCAGTGGTCAGAAGACTATAATGATCGATGAATTATACTTATTCAGTGGTTCAGAGGTTATTCAGTTTTAGGATTTGTAGGTGCAAACAACACTAGAGAAGTGTTGCATGAAAAATATTCCAAAGGTACTAGATCGGGATAGATTGAATTCCTTTCTTGTGGAGAGGGAGTGTTTAAATTTGGAACTAGAAACAGTGAAATTGGCAACCAAAAATGCCAAAAAGCATTCACACATTGGTGAGGTTACACACTAGTGAGGTCACACAATGGTGAGGAATGTGGGTGTCTAATTTATTTTCCCCTTAAATAAATTGGACAATAAATTGTAATTTCATCTCATAACAACTTGTATGAGTTAACTAAGTCATGATGACTGAGTTAGCTCAAGAAATTCGAGTTAAGAGTGGAAGATGAGGCATGTAGAGTGATTCTAATATTCTGGGGGTCCAATTGCACTTAATGCACTAGTGAGGTGCACGTGTAATCAATTAACTCAATTAATTGACTTAAAATCAGTTTAGATAGTTCTAACTGAGTGATGAATTAGTGAGACGTCCAGTCAATTAAATTAGATTTAATTCAAAAGTAGTGATCAAAAAGATAACTGATGATTCACTATTAATAATTTCATGCATGGCAGTTCTAATGAAGACCCAGTTGAGACAGAGGTTAAAGGAAACATAACTATCAGTTGTATTATTACAGAATTGCCCATGTGTAATTATAAAGCCATGAGGAAGACATGATGGATTGTGCAATCAAGGAAGGATGATTTATTATTTAATAGGGGCCTAATTCTTTAGGAATTGCGAGAGAAAGGCATGCTAAAGAAAGGCTGAGAATTGGCTATGTGTTTGTCCAATTTTGCAAATTTTTAGCTAGAGACAATTAGCAGAGTGCTAGAGAATATCATGAGAGATTAAGCATTGCATCATTTCCTGATTCCTTGACTTTATAAAATATATGATAGCACGGTTTTGAGCAGTTTCTTTCCCCAAGAAAATCTTGTGTTGTGTGATTGATTTACTTCTTTCTCTTACATTCATGTGATTGAGCGACTATGTTTTGTATTTCGCAAATATTGTAGAAGGATTAAGTATCTTGTTTTAGTACATCACAAGATTGGATTGAATCCATTGATATAGAATTTCTGTAAATTTCTACATGCTATTAGAGCTTCTATATAATTTCTGTAGAAACAGCTAAAGACAGGGTGATTTTCAAGTGAACAAATTAATGTGTCATAGAAATCCTTTTTTAAGCCAAATCATTTTCAGAGTTATACTACTTAAAATTGAGCATCCTAATTCAAAACTAGAAGTCAAAATTTCTTGTTTTCATGTTATATAAAACCAAACTGTAGAAAAATATATTGTGAAAGGTGTTGATATGGGAAAGAAACAAAACTCAACCCCCAAATTAATTCAACTTCATTTCAACCAATCAATCCAAAGGAGAGGAATGGAGAAAAACTTCAAAAACATACCATTAGTGAGCCAAATTCCAATTTAACCATGGAACATGCAACCACAATGCACTAGTACTAACCTCAGTACTCATTTAAAGGTGAAAATTTGACCTTTAAATCTCTTCTAAGTAGTTTTTTCATCTTACAACCAAATTTGTTCTTTTCATGCACATAAGAGTCCAAAAAGATACTTCACAGAGTTACCCAAAGACCAAATTCTTGATCGAGTAACAGGGTAATTTTCCTTGGCCAGCCATCTACTAAGTGAGTACCTTTGTTAATTAATTATTGTGTAATATCCATGTCAAGGCCAAGATCGAATATAAACCATTAATCAAGTCCGAAAACCCTTACTTAAATCCACGATATCATATCTAATTTTAAGGTGGTAGCAATATCCCATGTTGTTGACCTTTTATTTCAGACAATGTATCAATGAAAAGTTTAATAATAATTGAAACAAACACTCAGCCATAATGTTAACCATGAGGTATGCATTGTGTATCATGTCACTTGTCATATGATAAGTTATTGTTTGTTTCAAAGTATGCCACTATTTCACGCATAAAACATGATAATAGTATGATGCCAACATAACTCCATGCCCTCCCTTTATATCCATTGCATCAAATCTTGTATGAATTTAATATTCCCAATTAGCTGCTGCTACTTGGAATATTATAACTGCTCCATTTTTTAAATAAGAAGTAGGAAAGAAAATAAAAACATATCCCAGTGTGAAAAGGGATTGAAGTAGGAGGACAAAATAAAGCCTCTTTGCTGTGAAAGAGGGGCAAAGAAATGATCTAGGTGCAGTTGACCAATTCAACAACATTGTCACAAGAGGAGGGAAAGCTACTAGGGCAGCACCGTTTTGAAGGAGGAAACTTCTCAAGGAAGTCACACCACCCATGAGTGGGGCCCGGGATGGGGAACCTCACCAAGGATAAGAAGGAGGAGATAGCAGCAAATGATTCATTCATTCATCTTATCTCAGTCTTATGACTGATTGCAAGCTTCAGCTGTTTAGCCAGAGTTGCAGCACTGTTTAGTGCAAAAGGGATTCTCATGCGGGAATTCTATCTTCACCATTGGTATAGCTGATTGGGAGATCTAAGGAGGAGGTCCTGAGTTCAATTCCCATCATTTATATTGAGGGAAACCATTCTCCATCCTAGACATTTCAGTCACTTCCAAGTATTGCGTTATTTCTGTAGCAGCTGCAGTAGCTGGGGTTGCATCTTCCTATTTTTGCTTGTTTCAAAGACGGAGGAGTCTATTTCATTCCGGGAGATCTATTGAGGAAGGCCTTGGGCCAATTATTGTATTTTTTGTCCATTTCAGATAATATTTGATCTTTATTTATACAGTGTTGCTGGGTACAACGTTATTTTCTGCAGAGCTACTTTTATTGTTGCTATTTTGCTGGAAACCCTTGCCGGGGCATTCCGAGGTGCTTGTAAAAGAGGTCCAACCTCTAATTTCTGATTCCATGTTTAATGAAAGATCTATATCTGTATTAAACTATATTTTTCTATATATTCCATAATAAAAATAACGTTTTTTCAGTCTCTGGCATTTCTGTTTTATGAAGCAGTGGGATTGGGGTGCTTTTATGCATATATGAGTTGGGGAGATCTGTTTAGAGTAGCTAGTGTGATTTTTTTCTGATGCCATTCTATATTTAAGCTACATACAACATATATTAGAGGATCCACGTCCTGGTCTGCATTATTTTTTCATTGGTTTCCTTATACAACATCCACATTGGAGATATTGCAGAAATTCCTGAAAATGAATATTACAGTGGTATCAGAGCTCTGCTCTTGGGTCAGCTTGTTGGGGGGGATTTATCTTTAGCATGGAGAAGGAAGACATTTCAAATCTAGTATTTCAAACCCTACATAACATTGCAAGGGATCTTAAGGAGATGAGGCATGAAGAGGACTCTTTAGGGTTTTTCCATGAGGCAAGCACCAGCACTACAAATGGCATGGGGAATTCAACTGCATCACAATGCTCCACCATGCCTTAATTTATTAATGGAGGAAATAAGGAGGGAAATATGGGGGAATATTTTGAATAGTATGAACTCCAGTCTCAAAGGTTTAAAGAGCACTTGAGCTTTTAGGAGTTTTTCCGGATCAAGGATGGAAGGAGTGTTGATCCTCATCAAAAGGAGGAGAACTTGATGCAGGGATCAGCCCTACAGTGTCGTATGGTAGGGTTCTTCTTGCCCACATTTGATGGGTGATCCAGATTTATGTAGGAACGCAACAGAATAAACATATAACCATAAATACAGAGATGCAGTGGAATTAACACTTCATTTCATTAATATCAAAGAACTGAAATTTGCTTACAAACAGAATGGAAATAAAACTAGCTAGGGCACTGGTAGCTATCTCTGAGAAGAGATGTGGCGGCTACAGGCCTCTGAACTGAGTTACAATGAGGCTCGAGGGCCTATTTATTATTGAGAAACAATGGAGAACCTTAAAAATCCAAAAACCTAACCCTAGGAGATGAAGCGCCAAAACTATGATACAATGTTTGTGGTGGCTTTGTTCCCCGCTATCGATACGGGTTTAACTCGGTACGGTGTGAGTTGTTCTGCAATGTCCGAGGTGTCCGGTAGAGGTGGGAAGTAAGGACGAAGGCGATCCACATTGAAGACTGGGTGCAGACCAAGGAATGGTGGAATACTGAGCTTTGTTCCCTACAGCCTTGGTGATGGTGTACGGCCCGTATCGGAGCGAGCGAAGCTTGCGGTGAGGTCCAGTGAGGCGCTCCTTCTGCAAATGCAGCCATACTTTGTCGCCCACCTGGAAGTTGTGTGGCACCCGGTGTTGATCATGGCGCTGCTTGTACTTCGCATTGGCTCTTTCCAATATATCATGAACCTGTTGGCGGATGTGTTGAATGCGCTCGATGAAGCTACTTGCTTTGTCAACTTCAGACTGGACATGAGCTGAATCGGCCTGAGCAGTTGCAAATGGCATGGCTACGTCAATGGGACATAGTGGCTGGAATCCCAAGCCCACCTGAAAGGGGCTATGGCCAATTGAACTGTGGAGAGCCCGGTTATAACTATGTTGTACATAGGGGAGTCTCTCGTCCCATGTGCGGGGTTGCTTTAAATTGTACATGCGCAGAATGTGTACAATAATTCTGTTGACGACCTTTGTCTGGCCATCTATTTGGGGATGGAAAGCTGTGGACTTGGTGAGCTTTGTGTCCAAAATTGACCAGAGGCTGGACCAAAATGTGCTGAGGAACCTGCTATCTCGATCTGATATGATAGACTGTGGGATCCCAAAGTGCACCCATACTCGTTCGAAGAAGAGTTTAGCAGTAGCTTCTGCTGTGATATTCTTCTTACAGGCCGCCATAATGGCCATCTTCGAGAATCTGTCAACGACCACGAAAACACAGTCATTGCCATTCTTAGTAGAGGGCGGGCCCGACATGTAATCCATGGAGATGGATTCCCACGGTCGACTAGGGGTAGGTAGTGGAGTATATAGGCCTTGCTTCTTGATGGTCGGTTTGGCAATGGCACAAGCAGTGCAGGATCTAATGTGCTTCTCGACATCCTTTCGAAGGTTCGGCCAATAGAAATACTTCTGTAGTATTGCTACTGTTTTCTCGACCCCGAAATGCCCAGCGACTCGGCTGTAGTGTGCTTCCCATATCATCTTGGCACGCTCGCTTGAAGGAACACAAAGGTGTCCCAGGTGACATAAAAGTGCATCTTGGAGGTGAAAATTTGGAACTTGTGTGCCCCCCGAGAGTGCCTTGTAAGTGTGGCCGAATTCTGGGTCACTCTCATAGAGAAGCGGCCAATCAGAAGTCTCGTGCCCACAAGAGTTGAGCACGGTGGTGAGCGCCACGATCGGTGGTCGGCTGAGGCAGTATGCAACATTATTGGTGCTACCCTTCTTGTACTTGATGTTCAAATGAAACTGTTGCAGATATGTGGACCACTTCTGATGGCGATCATTCTGCAACTTCCCTTGTGTCTGTATGAACTGTAGGGGCCGGTGGTCTGTGTGGATGATTGTTTCGTTCCCCAAAATGTAATGCTTCCATTGTTGATAGGCTTGCACAATGGAATACATTTCTTTATCATAGGTGGGATACTTGCGAACTGTCTCAGACAATGTCTCACTGTGATATGCCACTGGATGTCCCTGTTGAGTAAGAACTGCCCCAATAGCATAGTCTGAGGCATCTGTCTCGATCTCAAATGGCTGCTGCAAGTCTGGTAAGGTGAGCACTGGGGCAGAACAGAGGCGATTTTTCAATTCTTTGAACGCCTTCTGTTGAGGTTCCGACCAAAAGAATTTTTCTCTTGCTCCTCCTTTGGTGACTTGACTCAAGGGCCAAGTGATATGAGAGAATCCCAACATGAATCTACGGTAGAAATTAGCAAGACCCAGAAAGCTGCGAAGCTCTGTTATAGTAGTCGGGGCTGGCCAATCCCGAATGACTTGGATCTTGGCTGGATCCACATGCACCCCCCTTTCATCAATAATGTATCCCGGATATTGAACCTGGGTCATGCCAAACGTGCACTTCTCCAAATTGGCACACAACTTGTGTTGCCGCAGTGTTTGGAGGACTTGTCGGATGTGATGAAGGTGCTCTTCCCAAGTCTTGCTGAAGATCAGAATGTCATCCAAGTACACCACTACGAATGAGTTGTTGAATGGCCGCAAGATGTCGTCCATCATCCTCATGAAGGTTGCGAGAGCATTCGTCAACCCGAAAGGCATGACCAGCCATTCAAAAAGGCCTTCCTTGGCTTTGAAGGCAGTCTTCCACACATCAGAGGGTTCAATTGGTACCTGGTGATACCCAGACTTCAAGTCGATCTTACTAAAATATTTTTCACCTTGGAGTTGGTCCAGAAGGTCATCAATCCGTGGGATTGGGTACCTATTCCGGACAGTGATCTTGTTCAGCGCCAGATAGTAAATACAGAGTCTCCACGTCCCATCCTTCTTCTGTACCAACACGATCGGACTCCCACAGGGTGATGAACTTGGTCTGATGTGACCTTTCTGCAACAGCTCCTGAATCTGCCTCTTGATTTCATCATTTTCCAGAACAAAACGCCGATAGATCGGTCCATTGGGTAGCGGCGCACCTGGGGTCAGATCAATCGGGTGCTTGACCTGACAGTGCAGAGGAACCCCTGTGGGCGAGGTGAAGATGTCCCCGTACTCCTCCACAACCTTATCCATTTGTTGTTGTCGTGCAGAGGAGCCCTGTCTGGAGGTCGTGGCCACAGTCTTCTTCTTGCCCTGGGGGCGGATCATCAGGAAAACGAATTTCCTGGTTTGGGAAATGAGCTTAATGCATTGTTTTGCAGTAACCAAAGAGATAGTCGTAGGAGGTGGTACCTCTGGTATCCTGTACAACTTATTTCCCAAAGTAATAATAACAGCACGAGTTCGAGACTCATACACGGCATGACGCTTCCACAAGTATGGTTGTCCTAATAATACATCAGAAACATCAATAGGAGCAACGTCACATAATACCTCATCCGTGAAGGGCTTGATGCTATAGGGAAGGCGACACTGCTGGCTGACGCGGAGATCTCGTCCTTGGTGAAGCCACCCGATGGTGTATGGATGTGGGTGAGCTATGGTCGGCAAGCCCAAACGCTTCACGGCATCTGCTGAAATGAGGTTCTTTTGGCTCCCATTGTCGACAATGAACTGTACAGGGGAGCCCTTTACCCACATCTGGGAGTGGAAGAGACGTTCCTCCTCCTCTGGATCTTCCGGTTCCTCCTTCTGGACCTTTGTAGTGGCAACGGTGGCGTTGGGCTCCGCATCAATAATCTGTTTCCCTTTTTCATTCCCCTTTTCAGGTTCTGATTCGGAGTCGGATTATGCATCTGACTCAGAAGCCCTCATCTCGGCCACTAGCGACTGCTTGGCCCGACACTCACTTGTGTTGTGAGTGGAGCTCTTATGGAACTCACACCACTTTCCTGTGTCCTTCTTTGGCTTTGCGGTGTTGTTCTTTTCTTGTGGCTTTGACGAGTTGTCTTTAGCCGCCATGCCTTGGCTCTGTCCTTTTTTCTGCGGTTTGGAAGCACCTTTCCCTTGCTTTTGATTTGCAGATCCAAAGTCTCGCTTCTTCTGTTTGAATTTCTGCTCAATCTTGGCAGCATACCGGTATGCCGTACCAAGCGAGGAGATGTCGAGGAACTCCATTTCCTCCTGAATGTATCTATGCAGACAGTTGCGATACTTTAGCACCAAATGTTTCTCTGAATCTTTGATACCCAACTTTGTGCGCAGGGTATGGAACAGATTCGTCAGCTCATGCACATCTTGATCCCTTTGTTGTCGCGGCGTGGTCCATTGTATGTACTTGTCCTCATAGCTCCCCACGGGATAGTACTGTTCCTTGATGGCGTCTCGGAAAGAATTCCAAGTTGGTACGGCCGAGAACAGAGAGGGTTCTGTCTGGTCCTTGTTCTCACAGTAGGTTTCCCACCAGTCCTTAACATGGGGGGTAGCTTTGAGGAGTGCAAAATAATCTTCTCCCGGTCTGAAAAGTCATGAACAGAGAAATATCCTTCTAATAGATTCAACCATCTATCTACGGCATCTGCGTCTATTTGACCCTCAAATATGGGAATGCCAAAATTTACTTGTACCTTAAAGGGAGTCGCAACTCCAGAGTGGCTACTGGATGCAGATGCGCCGCCGGTGGGCAGCCGTTGAAGGATCTGAGCAAAGCTATCCATCATCCCGTTCCTTTGTTTTTCGAGGGCCTCCTCGAGCAATATTTTGATAGGATCTCCTGCTCCCTCATCTTTCTTTTCGTCCCCCATGGGCGTCCGTCGAGGTTTGCGAGGCTGATCTTGCAAAGGTTCCACCAGATCAAGCCCTAGCTCCTTATACCCCGACCTCGTTGGAGACATGCAAAGAAGGATCGAGAAAAAGCAGACCGCTCTGATACCACTGATCCAGATTTATGTAGGAACGCAACAGAATAAACATATAACCATAAATACAGAGATGCAGTGGAATTAACACTTCATTTCATTAATATCAAAGAACTGAAATTTGCTTATAGACAGAATGGAAATAAAACTAGCTAGGGCACTGGTAGCTATCTCTGAGAAGAGATGTGGCGGCTACAGGCCTCTGAACTGAGTTACAATGAGGCTCGAGGGCCTGTTTATTATTGAGAAACAATGGAGAACCCTAAACATCCCAAAAACCTAACCCTAGGAGATGAAGCGCCAAAACTATGGGCCCCGTTTGGGTAAATTGGTGTTTCAACTTCTCAGGGACGTAACTTTGGCATACTATCTCCATTTGACGCCCATGATACATCATTAGAAAGCTCTATCCGAGGACTACAACTTTTGAGACGAATTGGATGATTCAATTCGCTGGTAAAATGATACCCAAAAAACGTCGTTTAGGGCCTCAAAACGGCTCCGGAAGTTTAGGACCGAAAAACTGCTAAAAATAGTAAGTTATGCCGAAACTAAAAAACTGAAAGAGACAATGGTGGGGGCCCAAGTGGAATAGGCAGGTGGCCACCAATATCCACCTGGATCAATGGGACACCTAAGTGCACAGTAAAATCATGGGTGGAGAAGGACACATACTTCCAGCTCAACAAGGTTTCCGAGATAGAAGCCATCAAGATAGTTGCATTGCACATAGAAGGGGAAGCTCAAGATTGGTGGTTTCATGGACTAACCATACTTGGGCATCATCATATCACTTCATACTTAGCTTTCGCTAAGAAGCTAGTGGAGAGGTTTGATCCAAGGAATCCGGAAGCCCACTTTGCCAGGATAACCAAGCTCAAGCAAGAGGGAGATCTTGAGGATTACATTGCTGAGTATTTGCAGCTTTCAGTGATGGTATCCAACCTCACTATGAGTATGAAGGTATGCATGTTTGTGAATGGGATGGCTAAACCATTACAAGGGTTGGTCAAGCCTACCAAACCAACCACACTCCTTGAAGCTGTGGAGAAAGCTAGAGATCTACAACACATCTTGCCCAGGGCAAGAACCTTTTTGTAGCCAAAGACTCACTCAAGACCAAGGGAGACAATCCATGTTCAGGATTCGAAGGGAAAATTTGTTACAGGAGGGACACATCATGTCAAGACCTTCTCGAAGAAGGATGCCAACGCTGCACAATCCATGGAAGACTTTGCTCCAAGAGGGGGAGCTGTTGTAGCGTTAAGAGGAGTCCCAAAGTATCTGACCTTAAGGGTGAGAGGCACCATCATGGGGCAAAGAGTTTCTGTATTGATAGATAGTGGAGCCACTCATAATTTTATTGATGCACAGCTGGTACACAGGAGAGGAATCCCCATAGAGGAGTTTGAGGGATTTTCAGTTTCAGTCCCAGGAGCTAGGACCCTGCAATGTGCCAAGTATGTTCCGGCACTAACCATTACTATGTGGACCTATACATTGACAGACCACTTCTTTGTGGTAGATATTCCAAACACCAATGTCATATTGGGAGTCCAGTTGTTAATCACTCTTGGGAGAGTTACCACTAACTGGAGAACCTTGGAGATGGAATGGACTGGAGGGGAGGATGGCTAGCAACAAAGAATCAAGGGTATAAACACATATCCCCCTCAGGTTGTTTCAACACATAGGATGGAGGAAGATCTACGTAAAGGGGATGTTGAATGGGTAGTGGAGTTGCATATATCAGAGGTGAAGGGCAAGGATTCACTAGTGCATCCAGATGTTCAGGCTCTTTTGGACCGGTATTCTACAGTGTTTGGGGATATCCCACCAGGGAGACCTCCTGACCGAGGTTTTGAACACACCATTGAGTTGGAACAAGGGGTCAAAGCAGTAATCACCACTCCTTATAGGCATCCCAAGGATTATAGGGATGAGATTGAGAGAGCTATCCAAGAGCTGTTAGCACTAGGACAGATCCGGCCTAGTACTAGTCCTTTTGCTTCCTCGGTGGTTTTGGTAAAGAAGAAAGATGGCACATTGAGGATGTGCATTGATTATAGGGCCTTGAACAAGAAGACTATGAAGAATAGGTACCCCATACCCAGGATCAATGAACTCATGGATGAGTTAAGGGGATCCAAATACTTCTCCAAGATTGATTTGAGGTCCGGGTATCATCAAATCAAGGTGAGGGAGCAAGATATCCCCAAGACAGCGTTCAGATGTCACTATGGGCATTTTGAGTTTCTGGTAATGCCCTTTGGATTGACTAATTCTCTAGCAACTTCCCAATACTGCATGAACCACATCTTCCGTGGTCATTTGAGAAAGTTTGTATTGGTCTTCTTTGATGATATTCTTATCTATAGCCGCACTTGGGAGGAGCACTTGCAGCATATTGAGATAGTGTTACATATCCTAAAGGAGCAGCAATCCTATGCCAAGCTCTCCAAATGTTAATTTGGCCTCATAGAGATGTTGTATTTGGGGCACATCATAGGAGTGGATGGAGTGAGGGTACATGAGGAGAAGATCCAGGCTATCAGAGATTGGCCTGAACCCAGGAATGTTACAGAACTCAAAGGGTTTGTGGGCATATGCACTTATTACCGGAAGTTTGTGAAAGGATTTTCACAACTAGCAGCACCACTCACAGACTTGACAAAGAAGGGAGATTTCCATTAGACACCTACAGTGCAGAGGGCTTTTGATAAGCTCAGAGAGGTAATGAGTAGTTGTCCTGTTTTAGTTTTACCTGACTTTTCTCAACCTTTTGTGCTAGAATGTGATGCATCAGGTGAAGGTATTGGGGCAGTCTTGATGCAAGGAGGGCATCCTATAGCCTTTGAGAGCAGGAAGTTGCTCCCTCATGAGAGGTTGTACCCCATCTATGATAAATAAATGTTGGCTATCATGCATGCATTAGCCAAATTCTGGAAATACTTGGTGGGAAATAAATTCAAGGTGAAGATTGATCACAACAGTCTTAGATTCTTCCTTGAATAGAAACAACTCTAGGAGAGACAACAAAGTGGGTGAGAAAAACCCAAGCTTATGATTTTGATGTAGAATATGTCAAGGGGAAGAGCAATATAGTAGCTGATGCACTATCCAGGAGGCCTACAACGTTGTCCTTGAGGGGCATGTACGTAGATTGGAAGGCCCAACTCTTAGTTGAGTATTTCAAAGATGACTTTGCATGTGAGATACTTGGTGGGGTGGTATCAGATGAAAGGTTTAGAGTGATGGATGAGATTATCTATTACCAGGATCAGATCTTCTTGGCTAAGAATTGTAAGCTCAAGGAGAAGATCTTATTGGCCTCACATGATTCACCACTTGCCGGGCATCAAGGTTTCACAAAGACTTACAGATCTATTAGAGAGAGATTCTCATGGAAGGGTCTCAAGGAGGATGTGCTCCGGCATGTCAGGGAATGCACCATTTTCCAACAGAATAAGGGAGAACACACTCACCCTGCGGGATTGTTGTAGCCACTACCAATTCTAGATGGGAAGTAGGAAAGTATCTCTATGGACTTCATCACCGGTTTACCGACAGTGCAGGGTAAGGATTGTATCTTTGTTGTTGTTGATCGACTAAAAAAGTACTCTCATTTCTTTGCCATTTCTGCACATTATACTACTTCACAGGTAGCTGAGCTCTTATTTAGAGATGTATTTAGACTCCATGGTCTCCCTAGGATCATAGTGAGTGATTAGGACAACTGCTTCATGGGTGGCTTTTGGCAAGAATTTTTGCGGTTAGTGGGGACTGATTTGACTCCAAGTACTAGCTATCACCCCCAAATTGATGGACAGACCGAGATAGTGAACAAGTGGCTAGAAGGCTACTTGAGGAACTATGTGGTAGGGCAGCAGAGAGCTTGGTTGCATTGGCTCCACTTGGGAGAGTATTGTTACAACACTACTCACCATATTTCTATTGGCATGACTCCATTCCGAGCCTTATATGGGTATGAGGCACTATCATTTGCTGATGTTATGTTTGGGGCAAGTAAAGCTCCAAGGGAAAGGGATTGGATTCAAGAGAACCAAGACATACTCAGGGCACTCAAAGACAACATTGCCACTGCTCAAAACCAGCAGAAGATGTATGCAGACCGTGGTCGTATAGAGAGACAGTTTGAGGTGGGAGATCTTGTCTACCTGCATCTCCAGCCTTAAAAATAGTCCACACTCAAGGAGAAGGGAGCTGAGAAGCTCAAACCACGTTTCTATGGGCCATACAGGGTGGTCAAGTGTATCGGTAAGGTAGCATATGAGCTGGAGCTTCCTAAGGGGAGCAAGATCCACAATATCTTCCATGTCTCTTGCCTCAAGAAGGCCATTGGGAGGAATGTAGTTGCCAACATGGAACTCCCCCCTACTGATGATGAGGGTCACTTAATCTTGCAGCCAGAAGCAATCTTAGACACAAGGGAGAGGCAGCTGAGAAACAGAGTCATCAAGGAATATCTGATTCATTGGAGGAATCTACCAGATGAGGATGCCACTTGGGAGGGAGAGAAGATCTTGCAGCATCCTTATTTACTATTGCTTGTGGGCAAGCAACTTTTGAGTGGGGAGGACTGTAATATTCCCAATTAGCTGCTACTACTTCGAATATTATAACTGCTCCATTTTTTAAATGAGAAGTAGGAAAGACAATAAAAACATATCCCAGTGTGAAAAGGGATTGAAGTAGGAGGATAAAATAAAGCCTCTTTGGTGTGAAAGAGGGGCAAAGCAATGATCTAGCTACAGTTGACCAAGTCAACAACGTTGTCGCAAGAGGAGGGAAATCTACTAGGGCAGCGCAGTTTTGAGGGAGGAAACTTCTCAAGGAAGTCACACCACCCATGAGTGGGGCCCGGGATGGGGAAGCTCACCAAGGATAAGAAGGAGGAGATAGCAACAAAGGATTCATTCATTCATTCATTCATCTTATATTATCTCTGTCTTATGACTGATTGCAAGCTTCAGCTGTTTAGCCAGAGTTGCAACACTGTTTAGTGCAAAAGGGATTCTCATGCGGGAATTCTATCTTCACCATTGGTATAGTTGATTGGGAGATCTAAGGAGGAGGTCTTGAGTTCAATTCTCATCATTTATCTTGAGGGAAACCATTCTCCATCCTAGACATCGCAGTCACTTCCAAGGATTGCATTATTTCTGCAGTAGCTGCAGTAGCTGCAGTTGCATCTTCCTATTTTTGCTTGTTTCAGAGAAGGAGGAGTCTATTTCACTTCGGGAGATCTATTGAGGAAGTCCTTGGGCCAATTATTGTATTGTTTGTCCATTTCAGATCATATTTGATCTTTCTTTATACAGTTGCTGGGTACAACATTATTTTCTACAGAGCTACCTTTATTGTTGCTATTTTTCCGGAAACCCTTGCCAGGGCATTCCGAGGTGCTTGTAAAATAGGTTTAATCTCTCATTTCTGATTCCATGCTTAATGAAAGCTCTAGATCTGTATTAAACTATCTTTTGTTGTAGACTCCATAATAAAAATAACGTTGTTGTAGTCTCCGGCATTTCTATTTTATGAAGCAGTGGGATTGAGGTTCTTTTATGCATATATGAGTTGGGGAGATCTGTTTAGAGTAGCTAGTGTGATTTGTTTCTGATGCCATTCTATATTTAAGCTACATACAACATATATTAGAGGATCCAAGTGTTGGTCTACGTTATTTTTTCACTGGTTTCCTTATACAGCGTCCTCATTGGAGATATTGCAAAAATTCCTGAAAAGGAATATTACAATGAAGGTAGCTACCAAGTTCCTATCAAATTGTCTGATTTGAAACCCAAACAAACCACTGACATCTTCGATCTCCACATTTTCCATTCCTGTCTGGTTTGAAATCCAAACAAACCACTGTGATCTTTGATCTCCACATTTATAAAACCTCCAGTGGCATTTCTCCTTACAAAGTTCCACACAAAACAATGCAATGGCTATGTAGACAATGTCTCTTGTAACTATGCTCTCAGAGAGGACAGATCTCGAAGTAAGTGGCCATGCTTGATTTCTTCCCTTTTAAGTCACTCTAATTCATCGAAGGGAAAGATTGGGAGATATTCAAAGACAAAATAATATCATCTCAAGCAATCCTTTGCCACTTTGTATGTGTCCATGGCTTTGTATGAAGAGTAATTGCATTTAATTTCATGTTGCAGCTGTGAATTGATGTAGTGGTGAATAGTAGAAAGCTTAGCATTTCCATATGCCATTGGGAAGTAAATGTGGAATTCAATGTCACCAAGGGTTAGGGGTCTCTGAATTTATTTTGATTAAAATTTTTGAGAATATTTTGGAATCAAAATATAACATACATAAGCTATCTCCATTGTGAATTTCCAGAAGATTCCAAATTTTAGAGATTATTATTGACCTAGCTCAAATTGTAAGATTCTAGAATATTCTCTAAATCCAAAATGCCCACCACGAAGTATCCGTGTCATGAAAAACCTCAACTAACCCCTCAAGAAGCAATGCATCAGATACATGATAAATACAGGTTGCATCATCTCCATTGACAACATATCGGTTGGCATCCCCTGACCATGCATCTGGCTTTCAGTTATCTGCGTGAAGAAATTGTTCGAGTACCTCTTTATAACCTTTGCTGACTTCTGGTCACCAGCCATCATCAGAATTAGTTCGAAAAAATGCCTCAATACTTCACCAAATAGCCATAGCAAATTCGGATAATAATTTCTCCACGCACCATTGAATTCTCAATTTCATCCTTGTATTTATGATAAATAAATTTATAGAAATTAAACGTGTTACTTAGGCAAATATATTGCAAGCATTCTTGATTTCTTTGTCCCCTTGAATTTTAACTCTAAATGATTCCAAACATTCCATTAAGAATCATGGGCTGCCAGATCCACCAAATCACTGTGCAATGAAATGAAAGGTATGAAGTAGTTGTTGGATTATGTCAAACTGGTGGAGCATAAATGAGCAATTATGAGAGTAGACTAGGTGAACCGTGTAGACAAATGAAAAAATCGAGATGCTTTCTAGCCACTAAAATTATCCAACTAATAATTGTATTCTTATAAAAACATTAAACTTTGCACACATTATTTCAGCACTTATTTTAGCACTCTAATAAATTATTGAGAGAACTTTTAACCATCCAAATAAGATTTAAAATTCTCGGTTTCTCATGGCTTAGCATCTTCACAAAGCAGAATGATTTCACCAAAAGAGTAGATTTTAATAATATACCTTAAAGTAAGGTTCATGTATTCTAACGAAGAAAAAAAAGGGACTCTAGCATATCCACAAAAGTGAAATGGACGTTAGCATATCCAGCGAAGTGGAGATGTCTTCAAATATATACTAATTTAAAATGAGAAAATAGTTGATAGCACTAACGTTTTTCGTTTAGCCCAGTCATGTCATTATGGATAGGCATGTTTTAAAGTAGAAAGGTCAGTCATGTCATTATGGATTGGCATGTTTTAAAGTAGAAAGGTTTAGGAAAAGAATAGCTTAGGGAATGGGAAATAGATTAGATTTTTGTAAAAATTCATTATGCGACAAAAGTTTTGAATGGTGTATTTTTATGTTACAATAGAATCTTACAAGTCTTTGTTTCAATTCATTCTTTGCACAATGGGCATATCGAGATTACATTTTTTAATGGGATTGTATTTACCTTTCTTTTCTTTAAAACTCTTTATTTCACATCTTCTTTTACCACTTCTCAGTTTTCTATTAAAAAAAAAGGTTTTACCAAATTTTAGGTTATTAAACGTGGGAGATGTTAAAGAAATTATAAAAATTAAATTTTATCCTTTAAATGTTGTGATATTCTTAAAAGATAGAGATAATTGTCTAATGTTTCCAAAACTAAAGGATGGAGTATCTAAAGCTCGACAATAAGGCACACCTTTTCCATGCTATGAAATTGAGTGATTAGTAGATCATTCATTTATGTAAATTCTCTTGTTGGTTTTTTCTCTCAACCAACAATGATTATTGCTCTCTAATGCCATAAAATGATGTCACAAGACAAATCTAGTCTGTAAGGATACATTTTCATCATGACATGACCGTAATTATTATCTTGCAAAGATAATTTCTTCAATTGATTTTAAGGGTCCCTTCTATTTCCAAAATTTGAAGCTCTTGTCTTGGTAGGAAAATTAATATGCACAACAGATGATAACTCCTAGTTCTTGTTTAATATTAACATCATAAAATATGTCTTAAAAAAATCCTTTTCCTTTGGTGAGAAGACAAACAACATAAGTTGGTGGAACATTGAGGGAGTCGTTTGCCTCACTACATAGGAATTATTAAATGCTACTACAAAGAAATAAAAGACCATAAAAAATGACTATAGGGAGTTTTACCATTTCCTTTCAACTAAAGTTCCCATCACCCCCCATGAATACTTAGCTCAAATTTTAAGAAATACATGATAGGCCACCATTAAGTAAGAACATAGACGAAGATATGATATGCAATAAAATGAAGGGTTTTCAAAATTTCAATAAGAAGGCAATATTGTAATGTAAGCATTTATTCCTACTATCAAAAGTTAAAACTAGACAATCCTCCTGGTGGAGGAACCTTGAGAATGCACATCTAGGATTCAAAATCCAAATGCAAAATTTCACTAGAGAAAGTATGAAGTTTATAAAGAGAATGGACATGTGGAAACATTAACACTAAGTATTCTTGGAAACCTAAGAAGAGAAGAGCTTCCTAGCTGCCTCAAAGGGAAAATAAGGAAGAAAGTCATAGAACTAGAAAAACAACTAGTGTTATGATACCACTATCATGAAGAAGATTGAATAACTCCACAAGTTAAAAATGTTTATTGATGTCAGATGTACATAAGCACATGGAGATATGACTCTTGGTTTCATATTTCAAGAGCTCCAATTACTCTTGACATTCATGTATGACTATTAAATTTCTAAATTAACATTTACAACAATATTTACAAAATATCATACTCCCAAATATTAGATATCTAACACTAAGTGGTTAATCTAAATAGACGTTTAAGTTTTACTAACTTTTTTTTACTTAACTCCTTTACTAAGTCTTGTTTCACTTTGAGAGTTGATTTCTTCCCTTTATTGAGTTTTCTTTTTCTTAATGTTTCTTTTCTTGAGCTCACTTAGTTCCCACCACCCGATTCAATTTCCAAATTAAATTGTATCTTCAAATAAGGCCCCCTTTCCACTTTTGTTGCTTTGTCATCATCTTGATTGTAGAATATGCCTGACTTTTGAATCATGATTTTCTTCACCTTTTTCTTTGTTCAAATCTTGATTCTTGCTTTTAGGTTCTATTTTCTCTATCACATTGAATCTTCAATGATTGAATTTCTTAATTGGATTAGATAGCCAAATAAAGCACTTCTCACACTAATTTTAGTGTAAATGGGTATCTATTTTGAAACCAATTTTGATCTCCAAATTGAGCCTCCTTCCACTAAAATATTTTTTCTTTTACCCAACTTAGGAATCAACCCCAATTTCTAGATTGGACCTTACCATTATTTTTTAGACTAGATGTACCATATGGGCTCTTGGCTTTGTTCAATATTCTCCTTTGCATAATCTTCTTTCAAACCATTTTTTATATTTTCCTTCAAAAAATTGCTTGCGTAATTAGGATAAAACACTAAATTGTATCAGCGAGTCACTAAAGTGATATAAATATTTCCCAATTCAATAATCAATCCTCATTTTTCAAGTAATTTCTTCTACTACAAATATATTTGTTCACACAAGTGACACCTTTTAATGGTTTGATTATGATCAAGCCTTTTAGTCATAAATGTGGTGTCATAAAGTCCTAAATTTAAATCAATTCCAATTTCTATATTGGTATCTTACCATGAAAAATCAAATATTGATTTCCTAATTGGTCCTTATCTATAGTAGTGGCTAGGGGTTTCCATTTAATCCAATGGCTTTGATTTATAGACTATTCTCTCATCAATTTCAAACCATTAATGCAAGAAAAGTTTTAATGAAGTCAATCTAGCTTATATAAAGTGTACAAGTAATTTTTATTTGCAAATACATGTTTAAGCATGACATGCCAATACCATATTACTAACTCATCCATCTTAAAAATTAGTGATAAATCGATATCTAAAGCATGAATTATAATCACACATTTGACTAATTTTGATTGGATTCATGATTACTATTTATCTAATAATTTATCTCTATCACCCATTATCATTACCTCAAAAACATGAACATTCAGTTTAAACATTTAGTGAAATGTATTTGGTATTAATAAATTTTGCATGCAAGCCACATTCCCCAAGTTAAAACACACATTAGGAGTCTACATTCAAGACCAAAAGGAACATTTGTAATACTACAATATGCATTTCAAATTAGGGTTACTTTTCTATAAAACCTACAAACTTGCCTAATATGAATATTTAAACAGAAATTCATTAACTCAATCAATTTAGTTTTTTAAATTTAACCATGTATTCTCTTTTGTATTTTTTACTTTTTGCAGTGAACATCTATCTATCCCCCTATAGATGTAGGAAAAGGAAGAAAGACCCTTAAGAAAGATTAGTTGTAAGGAAATCATCAAAGGTGATTGACATAGTAGAAGACCTTCAAGGAATAATACTAGTTAATGAAGAAGTTATAGAAGCTATAGTAGAGAAGGAAGATTGCAAAGAAAAACAAATTCTAGGAGGATAAGAAGGACTAGTGAAGAATTAAAAAAGTAGTTGTCAAATCCCTCAATTCATTAAATATTCCTTTATATTATAGAATGGTTTAAGCTCAATGTAGAGGGAATTTTTAAAATACAACACAACATGTATACATCTCATGGCTCAACATAGAAAATCTCAAGTAGATCCAAGTATGTGAACTAAAACACCAACAAGTTGACTTGCATTTTGATGAAGTAAAATATTGGTAGTTTGCAATAGCTCAAATTCCTCCTAAAGTTCATATTATTCCTATATATGTTTCACAAGAAATAGAGGATGAAATCATACAATAGAAGAAAAAATCTCATGAAACCCTTCAAGGGATTGTTTATGAGTGATCTATAAACTATCACAAATATTCCACAAGAATAACTCATCATAATAGATCTTATAATATTTTGAAATATTAGATTATGAAAAATTATTTCCTTATATTATGGATCAATTAATTACTATCTTTGTTCAAATTTATGAAATATCTAAAATTATAATGGAAAGGTTAGTCACACAAAAACACCATCCATATAAATAAACACAAGATTTATCCTAGGAAATCCAATATTAGAGAAAATCTAGCTAGAAGTTGAGGCCTATCATCTTCTCTCTTCGATTTAGTTATAGAAAAACACATAAAAATGAATGGGTACTCATATGGAGTTTTATTTGATATTGTGGCTTGAATAAATGCTATAGAATCCTCCTCTACCTCTAATATGCTCTAAAAATATCACTACTTGTTGTCTTACTTAGTTATGGAACAAGTAAAATGCAAAATAATGGAACCCTTTTTCATCATAGTGGCCTTGTATTTACAATAGCTTGATATCCATTTATTTTTAGGGGATTGACTTCCTTAACACTCAATTTAATAAGGTTTTATAACTTATAGAGTATTTTTGAAATATTTCACATGGCTAGCTCCACATCTATGAGGAATGGCATGATCATGTAGCATCCACTCATACTATGGTGGTTAAGAAGGAATGCCAACTTATGGGAAGCATAAATTTTTCTTACAAACTTCAATTGAGATGAATTTCACACTACTGGAAAGGAATTGGTGTCTAAATTTATCTCATGGGTTTTCACATCTAATTTGGACCCTACAACTCTGGAAAACATCATTTGCTACCTCAAAATGGCCTTGAAAGGTTCTAGGCCCTAATTCTCAAAACTAGGACTTGCTTCTAAAATGGACATGCAAGTTAATTTCTCTAGTTTTTCCACCCAAAAAGTATCAATAGATATGCATGGAAAATGTTAGGGGCTAAATTCATAGACAAACTAATTTTTTTTACTTTTTTCAAAAAAAGAAGATTTGCTAATTTCTATTTTCTCTAAAAATGGTTCACCTAAATTTTAGAGGATAAAATAATTTTACCTTGAAAGTCACCAAAATTTTATAGAGACTATATAACATCATTATAAATTGAATATTTTCACAAAAATATCACTAGACATTTTACATTTTGAATATTAGGGACTAGTAATATTCATCAAGATTTCCACAATTTCAAATAAATTTACCTCCTTAATATTTTCCTGGGATAAATGAAAAATTATATGATCATACACTATGAATCATGTCTTCCTATTTAGGGAAGCTTATGTTCCCCAAAATCTCTATTGAATGAGGTTAGAAAATTTTTCCTCTACCTTCTCCTTGGAGTATCACTTTTCTTTTCCTAGAAGTTTTCCTTTCAACTTAATCTAACAAATGTCATCCTACCCATATCTTGTACTTCTAGATTTATTCTACAAAATTGTCTCTTCTACCAGCTCTATTTGAGCATATAGTGTTAAGAACTATTGTAGGTAGTACCTAATCTTGCTATTGATAAAAAATGGAAGACTTATATTGATTTGAATGAGAAAATTAGTGTTTGTTGTACTAAAATCCAATTCATAATATAAACAAAGTGCTTGAGGATTATGAGGAAAATTTCAAGTTAATCATGATTTTTTATGTCTTTTTATGTGAATTTCTTGAGAGAATTAACATAAACAAAACACTAAACAACAACATCTAAGAGACATGAACATCACCATAAATAGCAACACTATAGCACATGATGAAGGATTTCACCCTGCCTGGGCTACGTCTCCTTGGTCTAGCTTCCAATGACTTGGCCCTCTTATATTATGCTCAAAGGTATGATTACATATGTTTACAATGCTCAAACATCTCTAAAAAATATTTTGAATGGCTCTAAAATGCCCAAAAATTCTTGTGGAGCCTCTTTTTGCTTTGAATTTGGTCAAAAACTGAGTAAGTTATGATTTCCCTAACTTTTGGCGCTAACCGCTCCACAATTTCCACCAAATCCGACACCATTCAAACTAGGTTATGGTTAAATTATCGGATTCCACCAAATGTGCGTTAAGTTTTCTAGTAAGTCCTAAAGTCTGGATTTCAAACCATATAGGATATTATGGTTAAATATTTTTTTTTATAATAAAAAAATGTCACGCGGTTTGAAAGACTGCAGTCTTCGGCTTGGTGGCCACATGGTCATCAGAATTTATATGTTAACGATTAGTGTTTAGTGGGGGGGGGGAGGGGCCAGCTTCCTGCCCATGGTCCTGCCACCAGGCGTTGACCAGGGCTGGGCCTATACCTTGACCCCCTCACCCCATGGCAGAAACAAAGTCAAAACAAAAGCATTCAGAAACCATAGTCTATTAAGACTCATTGTAATGGCGCAGTAGTAATGGCTTGTGTTGGATGCTTGGAGGTCGTGGGTTCGACCCCTGCCTTCTCCACTCAGAACTTGACCCAATTTTGGTGGCCCTCACGCTGCTACGTGGTGGTCCCTAGCTGAGCCACGTGGTAGCTTATGATTGGCCTCCGCAAAACCAATCAAAATTTTCCATTTCAAACCAACCAGACAGTTCCACTTGGCAGAATATCATTCATTGGAGGAAATCCATTGACACATTCAACCTACCACATGGGTATGCCTAGTCAGCAGTACATACTGTTGACTGGGTTGTCCCTATACTTTTTTTTCAAAAAAAATTCATGTTTGACAAAGTGGACAGAACACATTTATGGGAGCATACGGTACCAGTTTTATGCAAAACAAGTTGCACCAGATTCAAAACGACGAGATATACGCGGAAATTTAGGTTGCATACCATTCCGACAACTTTCATTTTTTAGCATAATTTTGAGAACTTTATCACTCCTCCCCACTGTTAGCGCTCAAATCTACCTTAGGTTGAAATAAGGTAAAACTCAAGGCTACATCAAACCACGCCCAGCCTCGTAGCTAGCCCTACGAGGACAGGAGAGGGCTCTCTCCGGGTATATCTCGATAAATTGAGCAATAGGGTTCGAGATGACTTATAATTGGTACTGATTTTAGGCTAGTAAAGAGATAGGAAAGTTTGATTTTGATTTTTTGGGTTTTTGTTGAAAAAATGGGAAAAACAATTTTGGGTCCGGGGATAAGGCCAGATCTTTGCAGAATTCGAGTTGGGGCGAGGTAGGCAGTAGTCTTGATGCTTTTGATCAGGTATATGGATGGATCAGAACGACAAGGAGCTGAAGAGGGCAAGGGAGAACATGGATCCTCTCCAAACAGGCGAAAACATGTAAAACTAAACAAATTTAAAGGCGGAGCACTGAAACAATGGATTCAACCTCATTTACTCATTCATTTAGTTTCAGAAGCATAAGAAGGGAATGGCATACATTAAACATGAAAGAACTTACAATAAACTGAGAGAAAACACCATCAAGAACTGAAAGCCACAAGAATCCCAACAGGTGCTGCAAAACCTCTAATCTTTCCTTAGCCAAAATATGAAAAATATGTACAATAGTGTTGCAAAGTTTTCCCAAGAGTCCAACCTGTCCAACCACTGAAAATGATTGAGAAATTACATCATATAGACCATCCTAACCCCTTCCCACACCTCTAGGGGTCGAATTCCTCCTTCTAGGAGCAGTTCCAACTAATTCTAAACAAGGAGCTAGAATATAGGCATCCAAACAACTTGCCTCTAAAAGGAAGGAAACTGATTCTTTCACTTGATTTTTACTCTTTTAGGAGTGAATCATCTAGAATAGGTAAAAATGAGTCCAAGTTACATGTCAACCATAATATTACATCAAGATAACTCAAAAATTACATCCACAAGCAAAACTAGTCCAACTGGCCGAAATTCTGAGCTGGAAGGTGAAAAATTGACCAAAAATCCATATGAGTAGCGCGCCTTTAAGCCTTCTTTTGGGGCACTTCCCGGCATCAAAATAAAGCTCATGATAGCTTTTTGGAAAGCCCTGGATGTCTGCTATCCATCCCAAGTGGAATTTCCCAATTTGGAGCTCATTTTCCCCTCCAAAACTTCATCCTCCCACAAGTACTTCCTGCTGCTGAAAAAGGTGGCAGAATGGTGATTTTCATGGTGTTTTGGCCCCTTTCATCATCCAGAATTTGGTGAAATTCTTTGGTCTTACTGGAGCATGCATAAATTTCCATGAAAAATCCAAAAATATAAATTTTTCCTCCAGCAAGTGTCCCAATCATAAGCGAGCGCGTCGACGCGCTACTCGTTGGGCTGAAAAACCTGTCTTAAGACCAAAATTTTCCAAAATGAAAAAAACTTCTCCAAATTCGCTCAAATTCGGAGCGAAGACCCTCCATCATGTATCATGCCCAGCCAACGAAGCCTCGGCCAAAATCCGAAGTGGATCAGGCCTCTTCCGCCGTTTTAGTTCACTGCTCAACCTCCTCTTTAGAATCTTCATTTTTGCCTTGCAGACGTGCATGCAGGCCCAATAATGACCTTTCATGTGACGAAGCATGTCTTTGTCTCTATTGGCCTTTGCCAAAAATTTCTCCAGATGAATGTTAACATGCGTGAGGCAAGAATCTCGATCAGCCGGTGTCATATCACCGGGTCTCTTCCGGGCCAATTGTCGATCCTCACGGATTCGCCGCAGCTCTAACAGTGTGTGCTCATCCTCTAGCTGTTTGTTACGCTGCTCTAGGTAGTTTATCACCCACTGAGCCCTCTGCAATTTCTCTTTCAGAGTGTCATTCTTGGCCTTTTGCTCCTGGATGATCTCTTTCAGTTTCGAGCTAGGAGAGCTTGCATCAACATCGATGAATGTGAAATCAGTGTCTCGACCACCTGATGGGCCCTCATCATGCATAGGCCTCTTGCCTCTGTCCTGCATCTGTACCTGTGCTGAAGAAGAAGGCGAGACCCCTTCCACCCTTGGTGGAGATAATACTCGCGCTGCTGATGAAATCAACGAGACCCCTTCCACCCCGGGTGGAGATAGTACTCGTCGTGTAGCTGCAAATAAGGCCCTGTGGCCTCGCTGTTATGTCACATACAATGGAGCCTTGATATGCTCGATCTCAGAGATGTCCGGCTGATGTGAAGGCTCTCCCTCATCATGAACTACCTCGGGAGGCAGCTGCGGCACTGTGAAGAAGTCACGGGAGATGAAATCCTCCCAAGTAATGCCCTGGTGTGTCAACTGATGTACCACCATGATTTTGATCAGTGCGTAATGATATATACTTCTATGCTGCTGTGCTGGGGTCTTCTTCTGTACAAAAATTTTCATCCTCTCTATGTTGTGATACATGAAGTATGGAATGCTCATCATACGTACCCTCGTGAAATGCATCAACAAACGGATATGGTACGTTTTGAGACGTGAGAATCTGCCCTCGCAACTGAAATATCGAATGATGAGTTTCATCAAATGTGCAAACTCATCCTTTAGGAATCTGAAAGGAAATACCCTACTCAGCTGCCTCATAAAGTCAGGTTTAATGTATGGCTCATAGTAGGATTTCTCTAACTGTTGTCGTTTGTTCCATTCCTCTCCTATATTTGGTATCCCGGTGGCCCGAGCAATAGTCTCTGGTGACAGAATGAAATCTACTCCTGCAAGGTTTACACGGCCATCATGTAAATGTAGAACAAATAGACGAGCTAGTTCACGATGATGCTGGGTTTGTGAAATCATCTCACAGTATTGGAAACATGACTGATGCTGAAAACAATCCGTTGCAAGCGGGCAAGCCTGCAATTGAGCCAAAGAAGTAGGCTCCTCCCTGAGATGCTTACCACTTTTGCCACTTTTGTGGGACCTCCGTGGCACATTACCCTCTGCCGTGGAATCACTGTCATACTCCTGCTCATAAACTGAATCCGTCTCTGACATGGCTTTGAAAACAAGATGTCTGCAATATATATGTTGATATAGGTGTAGTGAAGACAAAAGTTTCAATGTATGTTCAAAACCCAAATATGTCACATATGTATCAAAGTATCATAGGAAAGCAAGCCACAATGGTAATGGCTCTGTCAATGGGTTTGCATGAAAAACAGTCACTGCTTTGATTACAAGGGAATTTGAAAAATGAGTAGAAAAAGTGTAATGTAGTGTATAGCCTTTGCAATGCTGGCTAAGATTTTTCAAAGGGGAAGTGAGTATGGGATTGTGTTTGTCAATGGAGAATGAGAAACAGTGTGACAATGACCATAGTAAAAAAATAGCAATGACAGTGGTAATATAATGGCGATGACAGCAGTGATGAAATGGCAAACTGAGAGCGTGAGGGCAGTGACACTTTTGACAGTAGATGCATAAGCATATATATCAACAACACAAGCTTGGAAATCCTTCACAAGACTATCAACATGTCTTTCAAAACCCTAAGAAATGAATTTGCAATGAACATAGGGTTCACTTTTCTCCACATCAAACACACTAGTTTCTCCACTCTCAAAACACCACAATCATGTTCAAAATTTACTGAGCAATCATGAAAAACCTACTTGCAAGCCAATTGAGGTGATTTGGCATTAAACTGGATGCAGGAGCGAAAATTTCTGGCTCTGAAATTATATGAGTAGCGCGCTCACCCAGTGAGTAGCGCGTGTGTTATTTTGCACAGACCAGTGAAGCTATATGCGTAGCGCGCCTCTTGTGAGTAGCGTGCCTCCTCTGTGAGTAGCGTGCCTCCTCTGTGAGTAGCGCGCACTTCCACCTCCAGTCTACAGTTCTGAAAAAAAACTTTCGCCCTTCTAATCTGCAATTCGACCTTTGCTTTGGGAATCTATGCAAATGAGTTTTCTTCTAATGGTTTATATGGGTTGTAAAATATCTCATAAAAATCAACTTTGATTTAAATTTTCTCCATATCCCACTTTAATAATGTTTGGCACTTTGTCATTTGATCACTTAATACAACGCTGTCCTTTGGCTTTTTATTATTTTTCTGAGTCTTGGATTGATGATACTTGGTTGCTTTTGCAGGGATTTGGCATTTGGCTTTGGCAAAGATCAGAGGCTGCCTTCAAATTTCTTATGATGAAACAAATACACAATTATTACAAAAAATGAAATTTGACAATTTCTAGCTCCAAAACAGAGTTTGGACTAGAAATGTCTTCAAATGTTGTTGAGAATAAAAATATGAAATGAGAATCGTTTGAAACCAACCTCATGGCCTGCGGGCTTTTATTACATGTATGCAAAGGACTGAAACCCTAGACTCTAGGACTAAAGACTCTTTTTAACGAAACAAATCATTTATGACCATGAATGCAGTGACCTGAACTTCAGTGATTTTTGAGGAATTTTAATTAGCCCTGCAGGTACAAGCATGAGGAAACACAAGACAACCATACCCCCTCGTCAGTCAATGACATGCCCCTAGCGAAATGCAATAAAGTGAAACGAGCGAGACACCTAAAAATGATATGCAAAAAGCGAAATGATCTCTGACGGAGGGTTGTAAGGACCGACTCTAACACCCACTAGAAGCCTTTGGACCACAAATTATCACTTTCAGTTGTTCAAAAGATGATGGTAAATTTCCTTCACCTTTCCAATATTGATCCATTTGGCCTTAGAAGGATTTTTGCCTTTAAGCCCCACACGAAGGTAGTCTACACTCCCTTGTTTTGATGTCCTTGTTCTTCTATCAAGAATGGTATCTTGTTGAAGATCATCAAGGTATTCTAGAGATAAATCCTCAATGGAAGGAATCTAAACCTATTCTCCTTGATCTTCAATCAACGAAGGCTCATACAACCTTAAGTTCACAACATTAATAACATAGTAAATTTGCATATATGAAGGAAAATCTTGTCACCAATATTTTCCAAAATTTTGAAACGACCATAATGGATTGGTTTCAATTTTTTACCTTCCCCTTGAAGCCTCTCTTTGCTAATTTGAAGCCAAAATTCGTCACCAAATTGGAACTTGTGATCTACACAATGCTTGTTGTTCCTTGCTTTGTACTTGCCTTGGCTCTTTTCAAGTTGATCTTGAACTGTTTGATGTATCAATTGGATTTGTTCTATGAACTTCTCAACATTGTCTATGTCGCTATGGCCATCAATATCAACATCCTTCCGAAAAATGAAATCCAATTGCGATCTAGGAAAGTATCCAAGACATGCCTAAAATGGAAATGTTTGTGTGGAGGAGTGTTTTGCATGGTTGTAAGCATGCTAAATGTAATGCAGTTTTTCATCCCACAACTTAGGATGCTTGTTGCAGTATCCTTGAAGAAGATGTATTACCATTGTATTTACTGCTTCGGTTTTACCATATGTTTGTGGTTGAAAGGATCTACTCTTTTTCAACTTGGTATCCATCAAGTCCCACAAACTTGACCAAAAATTCCCAAAAAAATGAGAATATCGATCACTAATAATGGATGTGGGAAACCCAAAATGAACCAAAACATGCTGAAAGAATAAGTGATATGTTTGTTCAGTTGTGATTTTATTTTTACATGGAACTATTATACATATCTTGTTGAACCTATCCACAACTACATACAAATAATCATGACCTCTTTTTGAAAATGTAAGACCTCCTACAAAATCCATAGAAACACTCTCCCATGGACGTGAAGGTACGTGAAGTGGTGTGTACAATCCCAACTTCCTATTTCTAGGCATACTGACTACACGTAATGAACAACCTTTAATGAAACCTGACACACTTTCAAGCATATGAGGCCAATAACAATACCTATGAAGATGTGACATTGTTTTTCTTGCATTGAAATGTCCAACAATAAGAGAAGTGTGTGCTTCCCTTATGACATTCACTCTCTCCCGTTGTGCAATACAAATCTTGCCCAAATGATACAACAAGTTATTATGTACATGGTAATCCAATTCCTCTATTTTGTTTCCTTGACTCAAGTTTGCATAAACATCTTAAAAGTCATTACCAAATGCATATTTCTCAACATAAATTTTATGAAAAACATAATTATGATTAAATAAAATAGTTGCACTAACAATAGGCCTAGAAAGAATATCAACAACCTTGTTGTATATACCTTTCTTATACCTGATGACTAACTGGAATTGTTGTAGGAAACCAATCCATCGAAAGTGCCTTCATTGCTGAAATTTAGTATGCAATTGCAAGTATTGCAATGGTTGGTGGTAGGTGTGTATGATGGTTTCCTTTCCCATCAAGTAGTGTTTCCACTTTTTCACACTTTGAACCAACACATAAAGCTCCTTGTCATAAGTAGGATAGTTAATCACTGCACCATTGAAAATTTATGAATGAAATGAAATGGGCTTTCCATGTATCATAAGGACTGCACCCATGGCATAGTCTCTTGCATCAGTTTGAATCTCAAAGGGTTTTCCCAAGTCCGGTAGTACAAGTACTGGGATTGAACTAATCTTCTCTTTCAAATCATCCAATGCTTTTTTCTACTGGCCTCCCCACTAGAAGACATTTTTCACACTATCCAATGCATGAAATGGAGCCATGATAGAAGAGAAGTCAGCCATACAATTCCTCCAATATTGGGCTCCTCCCAAAAAAATTCTTACCTTTGTGAGTATCTTAGGCATTGGCCAATTCACAATGACCTCAACCTTAGATGGGTCTATCTTCAACTCACCTCCTCCAAAAATATTCCCCAAGTACACCAAAGAATATTTACCAAACTCACATTTTGAAACCTTCAAAAACAATTGTTCTTTCCTTAAGACATCAAGTACTTTTTTTACATGCATGACACATTCATCAAGTGATTTATTGAAAATAAATATATCATCTAAGTATACTATGAAAAACTAATCAATAAATGGCCTCAACACATAATTCATCACATGCATGAACGTAGCAGGAGCATTACATAAACCAAAAGGCATAACACGCCACTCAAACACAACTTTCTTTGTTTTGAATGTTGTCTTCCAAATGTCACCTTTGGCAATTCTAATTTGATGGTAGAAACTCCTTAAGTCCAACTTAGTAAAATAATTTTAATCTTTCAATTGCTCAAGTAAATCATTCATTCTAGGAAGTGGATATGGTTCTTTACCGTGATTTTTTTTCAATGCATGGAAATCTACACACATGTGCCATATTTCATCCTTCTTTGGCACCAACACGATAGGTGACCTGCATGGTGAAGTACTTGGTCGGATGATCCCTTTTTACAACAACTCTTGAATTTGATTTTTGATTTCATCACTCTCCATCACCGACATCCTATACATGCCAATGTTAAGAAGAGGACAATATTGTTGCAACTGTATTTCATGTTGGATTCCCCTCTTGGGACGTAACCCCTTTGGTTCTTGAAACATCTCATTATTTTGATCAGCCACTTCAATCAAATCAGATTTGAAATTTGGATCACAACCTTTAAATGCTTCATTAATCAACATCATTCTTTGGTTTAATCATAATAAGAACAAAATTCTTGCTTGAATTCACTAGTCTTTTCATTTTCCTTGCATTAACTAATGAAATATTTAGTTTCTTGCAATGACCTCTCACAATATACTCCACACCATATTTGAACAAGTGGTACTTGTTTTTATGGTGATAGAAGATGTATTTTCTATCATAGAGGTAAGGACTACCCAAAACAATTCCTGAAATATCAAGCGGTACAACATCTAATTCAACTTCGTCAATGAAGTTTGCTGTGATTTCAAACCGAAGAATACACTTTCATGTAACTTGTACATTTTTGTTCTTGCATATCCAACCCAATGGATATGGTTTTTGATGTGGAATGGTTTCAAGATTAATTTTCTTTACTAAATCTTCAGATCTCAAATTGGCTTGAGGCCCACTATCAAATAGTGTGTTGTTTTTTGTATGTTTTGAAATAACCCTCACATGAAATAATTCAATCCTTGTTTCTTCATTTGGAGTACTAGTGTGACAATTTGATGAACTAGTGCTAAGAATGGATTGTTTTCCTTTCATACCCATGGCTATAATTTTAGTTTCATCACCCGAATTGGATCCCAAATCATGTTAAGTGTCTGCAGTTGTTTTTTTTTTCCCCTTGTTGTTCAATTTCTTGGGCCTCATCTCTGGATGAAGCTCCCAACAATGGTCTTCATCGTGACCCTCTTTGGAACAATGTTTGCATATCATTTTCTCTTCTTCCTTTTTAACGGATGCATTTTTCTTTCTGTTTCCTTTCTCTCCACCCTTTAATGGCTTCTTTTTACCCTCTTCTAGAATATTTTTCCCTATTGCCTCAAGGTGAGTGGTTTGCACACAAACCTCATCTAGACTAGTGGGATTGAACATACGCATAGTATGCCTTAGGTAGCTATGTAAACCCCCCATATACTTTAGCAACGTGTCTTGTGAATGAAAATCAACACCTAACATAAGTTCTCTTCTTCTAAATTCTTCGGTGTAATCTTGCACACTTTCACCTTTAAGTTGTTTGAAATTCTGCCAATTCATGATGGCTTTTTGCATATATGCTAGAGGGTAAAATTTTCTTTTAATTGTAACAATGAGATTAGACCAAAAGATTGAGATATTACCATTTTTTCTTTTATCTCATCTTGTGTCTTGGCTTCCCACCATACTAGTGTTGCACCCTCTAGTCTCAAGGAAGCTAGTTGAATATTTTTATCATCATCTTGAAGGTTTTGAATCCTACAGTAGACCTACAATTGGCAAACCCAATTTTCAAGCTTCTCTGCATTCACTTCACAATTATACATAGGTAGATCAAATTTAATATCAAGTTTTAACAAGGTTGTTTTACCAATTCCTTTTTGCGTATGTTGATGAGTATGAGTAAGGGTTGCAGTAGTGGAAGAGGATGAAGATAAAGGTGAAGATGGTGGTGAGCACAATGGTTGTGTAGATGGTGCCTTATCACCATATCCATTACCTCCTCCTCTTGGAGGCCTGGATATTTCACTCGACAACCTTGTATTCGTCTCTTAAAAGAAATCCTTCCTAAAAGCATTCTCATATTCTGTCATGTTATCATTTCCTTCTTCATGAGACATGCTTACTGAAGCTTGTACTGCAACTGGAGGTGAATCTTGTGGTGGAGATTCTGGAAAATTTTCCCTCCTTCTCCTTTCTCCAACTGGAGAACCTACATCCACAAGCTTTCCTTCTCCTCTCTTGAGCTTCAACATTGTCAGCATTTAAAAACTTGCAAAAAAATTAAATCCTCCTTGCACAAGTAAACCTAGTGCTCTGATACCAATTTGATCTGAATCATAAAATTAGTGTTTGCTGTGGTAAATTCCAATTTAGAATATAACTAAAGTGCTTGAGGATTATGAGGAAAATTGCAAGTTAATCATGAGTTTTTATGTGTTTGTATGCGAATTTCTTAAGAAAAATAACATAATAAAAACACTAAACAATAACATCTAACAGACATGAACATCACCATATATAGTAACATAATAGAACATGATGAAGGAGTTCACCCTGCTTAGGCTACGTCTCCTTGGTTCAGCTTCCAATGGCTTGGACCTCTTCTATTATTCTTAACATTGTGATTACATATGTTTACAATGCTCAAAAAGCTCTGAAGCTTGTTTCAATGGCTCCAAAATGCCCAAAAATTCCCGTGTAGCCTCTTTCTGCTTTGAATTTGGTCAAAAACTTAGTAAGTTATGACTTCCCCAAGTTTTAGCACTAACCGCTCCACAAGTTCCACCAAATCCAGCACCATCCTACATTTTCGCCCCTAAACCCGCTAACGGGGCACTAAATTTCCCAACTTATGGGCGAAATTTTTGGCACGTTAATTTTTCCAATAAGGGCTTATGTCTAGATTTCAAACCATATTGGATATGATTAAATAAAAAAAGCATCGCACGATTTGAAATACCACAGTGTTCGACTTGGTGGCCACATGGCCATCATAATTTATATGTTAACGGTTAGTGGTTAGTGGGGCGGGTGGGGGGGTGAGGGTCTAGCCTCTCGTCCATTGTCCCTCTTGGGTTTGGGGCTATACCTCAACCCCCTCCCCGCCATGGTGGAGATAAATTTAAAAAAAAACCATTTGGAAACCATAGTCTATTAAGACTCAATGTAATGGTGCAGTGGTAACAACTTGTGTTCGATGCTTGGAGGTCGCAGGTTCGACCCCCGCCCGCTCTGCTCAGACCTTGACCCAATTATGGTAGCCCTCGGGCTGCCACATGGCAGCCCCTAGCTGGGCCACTTGGCAGCCTGTGATTTGCCTCCACAAAACCAATCAAAATTCACCACTTCGAACCAACCAGGCAGTGCCACTTGGCACAACCTCATTTTTCGAAGGAAATTCATTGACCTAGTCAACCTTCCACATGGGCATGCCCTGTCATCAATATGGACTGCTAACTGGGTTGTCCATGTACTTTTGTTTCAAAAAAATTGCATGTTTAACAAAGTGGACAGAATGTGTTTATGGGAGCATATGGTGTCAGTTTTTCACAAAATTAGTTGCGATGGATTCAGAATGATGGGATCTACAGGGTCATTCAAGTTCCACACCATTCCAACAACTTTAATTTTTTAGCATAATTTTGAGCACCTAATCACATATGGTTTCAAATGATCCACATTCACTATTGAGTAAATGCACAAATATGGGGTTATATTGAGAATGTGGGTGTTATCTCCCACCTTATATAATACCTCAAAATGTCCATACTACATATCCTTGGTATTATTACAAGAGCCTTGTAGTCTTTCCTTATTCAGTTGTAACCAAACTCTATATCCTACTTTACTATATCTCCATTCTACACTATTCATTTTCAACCTTGTATCTTTCCTATGACTTATTCACTATACTTGTAAATGGCTATTCCTAGTCCTTCCAATGAACTTGCATACACTCAGTGATTCTCTTATAATGTTTTCACTCACTCCTCCATATTTTCCATATACAACATCTTAAGGTGAGGGCAAAAAATACCCAAAACAAGTTTGAAAATGGCACTTACCATTAAAAGCATGGATTACTTTATCATAAGAGAGTTAAATATAAATTATATTTTCATCCCAATTCTTCAAATGTTTCTAATTGTAACCCCTCAAAAGTTGCACCAAAATCCTATTGACCACTTTTATTTTCCAAATTGTTTTTGAATGGAATGCTATAGATATCTTCAACTGAGTGTCTATCTTCTCCCAACGTGTAGTCTAGAAGGCACTGAAAAATTCAATATCTTATATGTTATTATGCTCCTTGTTATCCAAATTCACACCCATATTTATTCAAAGAACAGGTTCATTGCAACTTGTCATTTAATTGTATTTTTACAAGGCATAAAAATGAAAATTTTACTGAACTTCTCAACTACCACAAGTAAATAGTGACGTCCCTTCTGCATTGTCGGTAACTCAACCAAAATATACATGCAAATGTTTTCCCAAGGTTTGTAGGTATAGGTAAGGGATGGTATAAACATTGTTTTCATTACTTGACTCTAGTACAACAAAGTATGCATCCTCTAATACATTGTGCTACATCTTATTACAATTTGTGCTAGTACACATACTTTTGGATGTTATCAAATATCATCCCAAAACCAAAATATCCTATAACCTTGGATGCATGAATATCTATAATAAGTTGAAATCATGGGGGATTCACTAGGGGGGATATGCCACACATGTAATATATATTGAGGAAAAAAGACATAATATATTGAGCATATAATATGGGGTAAAGGTTTTTTATATTAGCAGATATAAAAAATGGAGCTCAAAGTTCATGAAAAAATATAAAGGGGTGTAAAAAATGTTAATGAAAAAATGGATACTTACAATATCTAGTGAAAGTAGGGATTTTTTTAAATTGGGAAGCTGTATTGGGTTCATACTGGTAGGGGGTTAAATAATGTGATTTTTAGAGGTATTTTCCAATATGTAGTCAAATTAAGGTATTTTTTAGTATGCCAAAAACGCAAGTGATACGTCATAGGTTCATTGAGTGAAGGCCCCGTGGTTGCAATCATTCACCTTTGGGGACATAAAGCTTGTACACCTTGTACAGTAACCCATTTTGGAGATGATGGATATCTTTATTATAACATTTTTCTACAAGGATTTTTCCATATATCTATTGTGAAACCTCCTTGAAGTTATCATCTTTTGTGTATGCCTCTTTGTATGCTATGGGTAATTGTCTTCATGTGAATATGATTTCCTAAAGTTGTAATATTGGTTGTGGGTGTCCTTGATAACATGTCTTCTACCTTATTAATATTGCCATCATTTTACTTGATCACTATATGGAATTTTTGTAATAACCCCATCCATTAGTAATATTTAATCTATGAAGCTCAATTTGGGCTTGAAAATACCATAATGGTTGGTGATCTATGCCAATTATGGTTTCCTTTCCCATCATATGGTTCTTGCAATTTTTAATAGTTTCTACCAAGGCTTGAAGTTCCTTATCATAGGTAAGGTAGTTTAAGACTCCCACATGAAACATTTTAGAATGATGTCAAATAGTATTACCTCCTTGCATGACCTACTTGAAACAATCTCGAATTGGAAATGCTTCTACAAGTTTGGCAGCCTGAGAAATTTTTCTTGATTGATCCTTCATTTCAGCTAATCAAAATATTTCTATTTGTTTTTTCCTTAATTGAAACTCTTAGAAATCATTTTTATGGTGTGCATTGGTACGAAACCATTAAAAATTATTCAACGAATTTCCAAAAGTACTACATGATGGATATTTTAGTCACCTTTTTAATTCCTTACAAATACAAGCAGAATATTGTACATTTAATTCTAAACATAGGTCTTGTATGGTACTTGGGAATAATCATGCATTATATATGCTAGATGTTACACCATTTTTTGGTCATCTAACCTATTATCATTAGATGGACCCAAGTACACCATGTAAGACCAATTTTACCCTAAGTAAAATTGCCTTCACTATGTTAAATAACTTAATAAACCACATTTATTAGGTTGTTTATGGTCTAAAGAGGAAACCCCAAAAGGAAATATTAAACAAACCTATATTTGTTTGATTTTCCTCATGGAATAATTAATTAAACCATAATTTAATTATTATTCCCAGACATGTTTAACCCAAAAACAAAGAAATTAATTAGATAAATCATCATTTATCTTATTACTTTCTAGGAATAATTATTTAAATCTTATTTAGATAATATTCCTTGTTAAATATGACCAAACCACCCACAAATAATTAAATAAATCATTATTTATTTAGTTATCTTTCAACCACTTCCTTAAATAATTAAATAAATCATTATTTATTTAATTATCTTTCGAACACTTCCTTAAATAATTAAATAAATCATTATTTATTTGATTATCTTCTAAACGCTTCCTTAAAAAGATAAATAAATCATTTATTTATTTATTATTTACAAATAAAGGGATTTGACCCAAGTCATATGCCTTTTCCCTCCAACAAATATAATAAAATATTCCATAAAAGGTGGATCTAGATTTTGTTAATATTATTTTAATCATGCACCAAGATCTAGAATGACTCAATATTTTGTTATAAATAGGAGGGTTTTTCCTACCATTCTTCACCTTTTGTTGCCTATTAGATCACTCTGGATCTATGCTCTTGGTCCCATTTTTCTACCATTTGTTGTGTGAGCTCCCTTTGAGTTCCATTCTTTGTGTAAGGTTTTCTACACCAACGAGAAATCTTAGATACGAGAGTCTTTGAGGACTTCCAAGAACCCATCCCGCAGAGGAGAATTGGATACACCTTCTTGTTTTCCTCCCACGTGCCCGATTAATACAAAAAAAATTCTTTCAAAAATTGTTCTTGCCTTGTTTATTGGTATATGGAGCAAACCCTTACTTTTTCTGCTTAATGTATTTCCATGCATAGATGCGGTTTTGCGGCTCTTTTATGTTCAACTAACCATAGATACGAAGATATTGGCAGCCACTTTTTTTGTTAGGGCTATTAGTTATGCGTAGCTAAAGTGGTCCTTTTTCGTACACTTCGACAAAGTATTCATACTAACAAATGGCGACTCCACACGGGTTTTAAATTACGACCGCTGTCATTTTTCATATTCCTGCATATCTAGCTACTTTAGACCCTAGGCTTTCTTTTGAACTGAATATTTTCCCTATTTTTATGTTTTTTTTCTCACATAAAACCCCAAAACATTAAAATTCCTAACTTCCGTGTGTTTCTGGCCCTATTGCGCAGGTAAGCGACACCAGCCGCAACTGAGACGACAACTTTTCTGAAAATCTGCCGCCGAGAAAACTAGAACGGGAGGTCATACTTTTCGGCCCAAAACCTGCGACCTAAACCTCCAGGTCACACTTTTCAGCCTCTTTTATGCGACCTGCACTGAAAACAGGTCAGAAACTGCGACCTGCCCTTTTTTCAGCTCTTTTTCTACAATTTTTCTGGGTTCTACTGAAGCTTCTGTCAGGGTTTTCCAGCCTCTGTTTCAGCCCGCTTTGACCTGGTTTTGCTCTGTTTTAGCTCATCTAAGTGGGAACTTAGCCCCCTAGGGCTTCAGTACCCTCCACTTTTTATGGAAGAGTTTTTAGCTGTTTCAGCCTCTGTTTTTATAAGTTTCAGCCCCCCCTTGTCCAGATCTGATACCTCCTTTTCAGATCCCTTTAAATCGGCCTCTTTTCCTTTCAAATCACCTCTTTTTGTTTTGTTTGGACCTCTCTTCAGGACCTCCTCCCTCTCCTTGCCATTTTTTTCTGATTTCCTTCCCTTTTCCAGCCACCTTGCCTCTATCTCTTGGCTGTGATTTGCACCTCTTTTCAGCAGCTTTATCCTTTGGATCCCTGTCCCTTTTGACCTTAGATCTATTGGCCTCTTTTCCATGTGTTTTGCCTAGTTTTTTCCCCTTTTTTTTCGATTAGTTTTGAGAGACCCGCCTTCTTGGGTTAGATAGATGAACAAGTAGCTGTTAATTTTCTATTATTTCAGCATTATATACTGTTCTCTGCAGATTTATTTTCAGTTACGCATCACACTTTTTTCTTGCTCTCAAAATAGAAAGGGTTTAAAAATTAAAATTAACGCATGCCACACACTGACCCTAAGTGAAGAAGCACCTGGTTAACACCGCCTAGCAAAGACTCTAAAATCAATTGTCACTGCACCTTTTTTGCCCTTGACCTCACTTGATTCTATCCCTTTCTGCCCTTGTCGGTTTCCTTCTTCATCATTGTGCCCCCAAGACGCCTTTCCCAGAGACTTCTTGGCCTTCACCCTCAGTTTCCGGTTGATCGCCCTGCTCCGCCCCGACGTCGTCGAGCCAGTCCCCCTCCGAGTCCGCACTCTGACTCCTCTCCTGATTCATCAGATTCTCCTTCTCCTCCTGGTTCTCCCCCTGTCACCTTCACCATGTTTGGTCCAGGTCCTAACGCTGGTGGTGCTCCAGGCCCTAATGCCGAACCTACTACTAGCGGAACCGCCACAGGAACTACCTCGGCCATACCCTTGCTGCCGTACATTGCAGGCCTCATCCTCCCCGATTTCAATCAGTTGATCAATGACCCTATCTGCCACGATGTTCGTTGGCCTACTATGCCAACCAAGCTCCCCTCCGACATCCCTAAGTTCGAAGGCCTTGCTGGAGAAGATCCAACCAATCATGTCCGATCTTTCCACATGTGGTGTTCCTCCAATTTCATTACGCCCAGATGACTCCATCCGTCTTCGTTTGTTCCAACGCACGCTTACCGTGACTTAAATGGTATGTTGACCAAGCCACCTCTTCCCATACCACCTTTGCGACCATTTCCCAAGCCTTTTTATCTTACTTCCAGCTCCCTCTCCGATACGATATTGGTACGGAGCTTTTGACCTCTTTCAAGCAAACCTCTTCAACCCACCTTTCCGCTCATGTCCAGAAATGGCGACGAAGACGAAGCTTATGTCGAGCTCCCCCCCTTCGAAGATCGGATCTATATGGACTGGTTCCTTCGCTCTCTCTTAACCCCCATTGGCAAATATGTCGCCTCCCATTTTCCCCAAACCGAAGAAGCCGCCCTCCAAATAGCCTTGAAATATGACCTAATCTATGCTCAGTCTGGTTATGTTTATACCGTTCTTCCTGACCTCTCCAGGCCCGGCGGCGCTAATGCCCCGGGGGCATCTCATTCCGCCGACGGTATCATTGGAGCCCTTTCCCATTCATATGCTCAACCTCCTATGGGCTATGGTCTCCCTCACGGAGGGGCCAACACCTCTATCACTCTTCCCCCTCCCGGTAGCATGTATCCAGGATACGACATGCCTCCTCCTGTTGCCCAACCTCTTGCTTACCTCAATGTTTCCCAGCACCATTTACCCATGTCTGCAGCTTGGTGCGCCGGCTCCTCCAACATATGCACTTCCATCTCCCTTGCCTCCTCAAAACCCGCGACACTACCACCCCCCTCGAGGCAAGTATTTGCACGAGCGGCGCGACTAATCCCCTTCTTCTCGAAAAGGAGGAGAGGAAATAAAAACCAGCTCTGCCCCCCGTGCCCCTAGTGGACCCAATTCGGTGTGGACCCTAACATTGCCAGCCAGCAACGGGGCACTCGGCCCAAGCAGCCGGACCCAGCCGCTTCGCACAAATAAGCCTTCTTCGTGTTGCGGTGTTTATGGTCATTACACCCACGATTGTCCCCTATTACCCCAGATGCGGCAGATGTGGGAGTCTCAAGCCACATTGCGCGGACAACACGCCTCCCCTCATGCTCCTCCTAATGTGGCCACTACCCAACCCGCTGTGTTTACTGATCCTTTCCCTCAGCAAGGATTCATGGCTACCCAACCACCTGACAACCAGGTCGTCACTCCCCCTTCCCTTTCTGGTTCCTCCGATTACCAGATCCTTATGATGCACTCCGATCCTAACCCGACCGTCGATCTTCACCTTCAAACTCGGTCTCGCCAGTACCCCAAGCCTCCTGCTCAGTCTGCCCCCGAGTCTCCTTCTTCAGGTTATACAGAGCCTCTTTCGACATCTAGTGGCCCCTTACATATCCCTCAACCCAAGGTTGAGGTCCATACCAAGATTCCTAAGGGACCCCTATGTTGAAACGCTGCTTCCGGTCGAGCTGCTCATTCGTATAGTATAGTAGATGATTTGGCGCAATCTCCTGCTGCCATTTCCACACTAGAACTTCTCCAGTCGTGCCCTTCCCAAAAGAAGGCTCTAATATCTTCCATGGGCGCTGTAGATCCTGCTGACGACCAAATGATTGTTTTCGATGCCACTCAATCGGACCATCCCCCTCTTCCTGCTTCCGTCGCCTTCCAAATCCCAGTCAAAATCCAGAACGCCAACGTTTCGCGGTGTATAATTGATGAGGGGGCATCCACCTGTGTGATGTCCGCTTCGGTTTGGAAGCAACTCGGATCCCCTCAGCTGGCCCCTTCCACGATCACCCTCCGAGCGTGGGACGGCCATGCCTCCCAGCCCATTGGCCTTTTCCATAATTGTCCTATCACCCTCGCCGGTAAGACTGTTTGCGTTGACGTCGAAGTCATAGACGCCCCACTAGACTACAACATTCTATTGGGGTGAAGCTACACCTATGCTATGTCCGCTGTCCCATCTGCGGTTTTCCGCAAGATGTCTTTCCCCCATAATGGAAAGATAGTCACCATTGACCGGTTGACATATCATGAGCCAAAATCTCGGACCTCACCTTGAGATGACCATCTCTTCTGGCCAGCCAACGAAGCAAGCCGTCGATTCCTTGACCGGTGTCTCCCCCGGCGTTTAAAAGATTCCTCCATGCTTGGAACTTTTCCTAATCTCCCTCCTCCTCCCATCAACGATCCCGGCTTATCGAATGTTTGCATGATGCGATCATCTCGAGCTACCGTAGCGGCTGCCTTGGCTAGTAATGACCTCCCCTCGCCCTCCATGACCGCTCCTAGCCATTCATCTCGACCAGCACCGGACCTCCTCACCAGCCCTCCCCACAGAGTTTGGTATCCACCGAGCCTCTTTATCCTCCTAGCATGGTTCCTCCAAGCCTTAGCCATTTAGGATCCATCCCACTTGGCCATTACCCCTCTGGTAAGATACCGTTCCTAGCTCCCCCACCAGGAGTGTACACGGTACCGGTCATGGCCACCCTATCTCTTCCTAACTTGACCCTTGGGATTCTCGTCTGGTACCATGATCCTCCAGCCGCAACCCCACCTGGTCAACCCAAACCTTATATTGCTTTGACCCCGGTTCAACCAGTCCCCATGACTTCTCCCGCTGCAACAGTGCCTCAGTCACCTCAACAGGAACCACCTCCTGTTGCGACTGTTTCGGGTAAGAAGGGAAAAGCTCGCAAGGGGGCATCAAAGGACAAGGCTGCCCCGACAAACCCTGCCCCTCCTTGGCCTCCAAAGCATACCATCCAGTGTGCTTTGTGTGATGTTGTCGGCCACGCCACCCATACCTGCCCTGGATTGCTTCATCTTAAGCCCATGGTTAATGTCACGTTCCCTGATTCCACGGTCTCGGAAGCCTCTGTTCCTTCCGTGACCACGATCAAGAACCCAAAGACTATTCACACCAACCACCCCTGTGCTTTGTGTGATCTCCATGGCCATTACACCCACCTTTGTCCCCGCCTCGAGGATTTCCGCCCCTCTCTGGCCGCGGTCCACCAATTCGAGGCCAAGCGCAATGAGTCCACCTCTCCCCTATTTGTGCATTTTGCTTCAGCAGAGCTACCAGATACGACTACTCCCATTGACATTCCCCCTCCTGATGTCGAGATGACAGAGCCTTCGTCTAGCATTTTCTACCTATCATCATCCATGAGACCCTCGGGGAACATTCCATCTAAATCCTTCCCTGTTGTTTCACTTGACCTTCCTTCAACGATAATCTTGGGCTCAACATCGGTAGATCCTTTATCTACTTACTCTTCGGTCACCCCTTGTGACGATGCGCATGTGACCCTCTCTTCTCATGATGATGATTCAGGTCGCTTCACCACGTCAAGTGGTATTTCTTCCACCAGTCACCCCATCTTCTATCACGATGACGATATTATGGAAAAAATCCCCACCCCTGACTTTATCTATTCCCCCTTACATCGAACCCATGCATTCACACCACATCCACCTTGTGGCCATTACATTGAAACCCAATGTTTGGGTAAGGGGGCACCCACATTTGAGAGACCAAGAGAAGCAATTCTCCACAACTCTCCTAGTGTATCTGGTCGTGTTGATTTTAGTCCCAGTATTCTTCCACATTTCGAAGAACCTCTAGAGTCCCATATCACTTCAGATCACTCTAGGGATGATACCCCTTATCGTTCCCTCATCTTACATCAGCAACCCGGTCTCTTAGACATTATTGTTAACCAACCTATAGCTTTGCTACGAGAGCATCAGTTCATTATCTCCAAATCCTCTTTTTGGGATAGTGACACCAGGTATGCCAACTCGAAAACTTAAAGTCCATTTGATCCATATATGCACTACCAAAAGAGATTGGTAATCCTCCATTTCCTTTCTCAAACTGCATAACCATAACGAGAACAAATGGCACACCACATCATTTAAATGTGTTTAGATTCCCCTTTTTCTAAATACATTTTGGCATGACCACACCATGCTCGGGGGCACCTATGCCCCTCAACCATAACCCTCCTCACCTCGTTTTTGGAGAGGAGTTTGTCTTACCAATCGAGTGTGACATCCCTTCCCTTCATCTGGCTGTTGAACTTCTCCCTGACACCCAACCTATAGAACAACGACTTATCATGCCTGAGCGTGCCTCTAAAGACCGCCGTGTTGCATTGCAAACCATGGAAGCGGCCAAGAAACGCACCAAAGCTCAATATGACCGAAAAGTCCAGCCTCGTCCTTTTCACAAAGGCGACCTTGTTCTAGTATATGAACAAGCCCATGATGTCCTTGGTCACGGGAGGTTCGACTCATTATGGCTAGGCCCTTACGTCATCAGTAATGATCTTGGTAAGGGGGCATACCTTTTAGAGGACTTCGAAGGCAATCCTCTTCCTAATCCTTGCAATGCACTCTATCTTAAGAAATATTACCCTTAGCATTTCCCTTCTGAGATGCGTGTTTTATGTTCTGTTAGATAGCCAACATCTTTTTTGTACTTTCATCCTTCGCCAGGAGCTATTTTGTCCAAGAAGGATCCCTTCACCTCTCCTTCAAATCGAACTTCCTCACTTACAACACTTGTACTTGGGGCACCATTTTGCCTCCTTACTTGTCTTTGTTTGTGTCGATTTTCGTCATGAGTTACCATCTTGTACTCATGTTTTCATGGTCCCCCATTGGGCCTTTACTGTGTGGCAGCACCATCAAGTCGCCCTTGTTTAGAGCATCCAAGTTGATTCATCATCGCATTCATGGAGTCTATCCCGAGTCCCTTTGTACCCCGCTATAGCCCTCCACCATTCATTGCTTGGTCTCTCTCTTGTGTCGCACATTATGGCCTTCAGTCCCACTGTCCCCTATCCCTTATGATATTGCGTCAGTCACTGCCAGGTCATTCATGCCCTTTATGCTCTACCAAGGGAAGTTGTCCATTCGCTACTTAGTCCCTTCCATTTCACCATCATCATTTGTGTCAGTCTGTCCGTCGCTCTACTATTTTCTCTCGTGCCTTAGTTGAGGATCTCCCATTGCCTCACCTATGGCAGACCTCCTTCTGTCGACATCATCTCATTCATTCCAGAAGCCAGGTCTAGAGGGCGGTGTACCTTGGTTCCAGCTTCCACTCTTGTTCGGTGCCTCGGATCAGGCAAAGGGATCTCTCATTTCCCTTTGACTTGATTGTTTCTCCAGCTCCTTTTAGCATGACCGAGATCCGTATACTTGATGGTTCAGTGATACAGCAGCAGCTCTTGATGATTCCCGTGTGTGTGTGAGATGTCTCAACCCTCATCAGGGGTTGGCCCTGCAGGTAGCCCCCCACATGCCCGGATGACCTCTTCCTTGCAGCCTTCGATGCAGCTCCAGATATTTGATGATGTTGGCCTTAGCCACTTGCAGCGCCTCTTTGATTTGCATGTATCAGTCAGATTTTGTGAGCCCTTCCCCATTTACATGGGGCATTTGGGTTGTATTTGTATCTCATGTACTCAGATATTATTGTATAAGTCCTGGCTGTTATCCCAGGCACAACATGTATGTGGGATTCCTCATTGTATTTTTATCTGGCTCATGATTATGCCAACTGTACTTTATGGTTCGGTCCCTTGTTTACTGGACACACTATTCTTTTGTACTTTGTCTCGGCGGGCATAGGTATGCCTCCCCCGCCGCCTTCAGCACAGGTACCCTCTCATAAAAAGAGACTTGTTGCACCTGCGAGTCTCGTCTCCTCCGGGTCTAGTTCTTCAACACACTATCTACCTTTCATTTCTCTCTCTGACTTCCCTTTTGTTGTCTGGTGATTGAGTTCTTACAACGTACTTCGGTCATATGATTTGCTCCTGACACTCGCACGCTGGGGGGCAATCTGTTACACCATTTTTTGGTCATCTAACCTATTATCATTAGATGGACCCAAGTACACCATGTAAGACCAATTTTACCCTAAATAAAATTGCCTTCACTATGTTAAATAACTTAATAAACCACATTTATTAGGTTGTTTATGGTCTAAACAGGAAACCCCAAAAGGAAATATTAAACAAACCTATATTTATTTGATTTTCCTCATGGAATAATTAATTAAACCATAATTTAATTATTATTCCCAGCCATGTTTAACCCAAAAACAAAGAAATTAATTAGATAAACCTTTATTTATCTTATTATTTTCTAGGAATAATTATTTAAATCTTATTTAGATAATATTCCTTGTTAAATATGACCAAATCACCCACAAATAATTAAATAAATCAGTATTTATTTAGTTATCTTTCAACCACTTCCTTAAATAATTAAATAAATCATTATTTATTTAATTATCTTTCAACCACTTCCTTAAATAATTAAATAAATCATTATTTATTTGATGATCTTCTAACCGCTTCCTTAAAAAGATAAATAAATCATTTATTTATTTATTTTTGACAAATCAAGGGATTTGACCCAAGTCAAATATCTTTTCCCTCCAACAAATATAATAAAATATTCCATAAAAGGTGGATCTAGATTTGGTTAACATTATTTTAATCATGCACCAAGATCTAGAATGACTCAATATTTTGTTATAAATAGGAGGGTTTTTCCCATCATTCTTCACCTTTTGTTGCCTATTAGATCACTCTGGATCTATACACTTGGTCCCATTTTTCTACCATTTGCTGTGTGAGCTCCCTTTGAGTTCCATTCTTTGTGTGGGTTTTCTACACCAACAAGAGAGAAAAATCTTAGATCTGAAGTGCTGAGGACTTCCAAGAACCCATCCCACTGAGGAGAATTGGATACGCCTTCTTGTTTTCCTCCCAGGTGCCCAATTAATATAAAAATCCTTTCAAAAATTGTTCTTGTCTTGTCTATTGGTATATGGAGAAAACCCTTATTTTTTCTGCTTAATGTCTTTCCATGCATAGATCTGGTTTTTGCAGCTCTTTTATGCTCAACTAACCACAGATCTGAAGATATTGGTAGCCACTTTTGTTGTTAGGGCTGTTAGTTATGCGTAGCTAAAGTGGTCCTTTTTCGTACACTTCGACAAAGGATTCATACTAACACTAGATGTCACACCCCCTTTCAAGACGTAGATTATCCTAAGAGTAGAATAAGGCATTACTATTATTGACCCGCCCTCCAAAGTCCTCTTATGGAAATGGGGCCTTAAAATTTCATCTTTTTTCAAACTCCTTGAAAATAAAAACTAGCACCACCATTGCATCTGGATTCAAAAGAACGTTCTAGCGATATAAAATTTATCAAAAAATGACTCCTATATCAAAATATATGGTCATTTGAGGTCGAGCCATTAACTCCTATAACATTAAAATTGTACTGCTACATGGAACCCACATGGTGCCAAAATGGAAGCCCTCCACACTCTGATAGGAGTTCCATGTCATCTTTCTCTGTCCACCTATCCATAACCATGGCCAAGTAATATTTCTCCTCACTATTTTTTTTTCCATACCGGTCCACCCTCTTAACCTTTCAATTGACCTTTTTCCCATTATACACAATAGTGATCTCATCCACTCCTTTTCCTCAGCATAAAGTGCAACTCACAAAATAATAAGTCTAGGGAGAGACATGCAATTTCCCCTCAACTATCAAGTGTGATTTCTTGTCTCTTGGCCCTCACCCCCTCATTGATCTCGGCTTACTGCTAGCCACTTTCCCATTGTTCCAAGGAAAGAAAATATTGTTCACATGAGCTGATAAAAGGTCTTTTCATATCGATCCCCATCAATCTTGGTCTACTTCTTATCATTCTTTTCCACAATCCTCCTAAGGTCTCGATACCCCAAAGACTAAGATCACATCATCCTAAAGTCATTCCCTCCACTAGCCTCTTCTGGGAGTGCCATGTGTAACCTGATATTGGGCCCCTTCACCCATTGATATGGTGGACTCCTACTTCCACATGACATACCACCATGTGCCAAGCTAACCTATGTCCACTTCACTTCACCACCAGAACTAGGTCCCACTCGTACTGGCCCTTAGTGAAAAACTCAACTTTCCCTTCGTAACTGTTTTAGCCCCTTTTTGGTTGTTTTCTTCCGTACGAATCATTCCATGGTTTTCCATCGTTAATTTTTTTTGGGCACCACTCACAACCCTAAGGCCCGAGATGTTACTTTTGGTGTCAATTTCCTAGAGGAAATTACTATCTATCAGTTTTTTCAATCTCTCTCCCTTTTTTCCATGCATATTTCCAACCTTGTTGAGGCCTGAGATGGAATTGTAAGCAGTTGACCTAACACATATATAGATATGTGTGTGTGTGTGTGTGTGTGTGTGTGTGTGTAAAGCTATCTCTCCTAATATTAAATCGAAATTAAACTCATCCCATTCATCTCAATTACAATCATTACATAAAGGAAATCATGATTTCTAGTAGTAGAAAAGAATTCCATATTACAAAGCATATCAATAGAGTCTCTTGATATAAGAGTTTAACTAATGAACATAGATATTTAGATATCTCTCAGGTATGGAAATAAAATTGGATTCAAGCTCATAAATAAAATATGGGAATTAACCATTCCTCAACAATCACATAAGAAACAAGCACTCCACAATATCCATATAGGAAATAAGCATTCCTCAACACAAAAGGCATTCATTTAGAATTCATGCAAGATTTACATACAAAGGCACTTATTTAAGAACTTATCTTGTAATGTGAAGACTAGAAATTGAGATTGGACTTCAACTCTCAGCCTAACCATAAATTGATTTCAATGTAGCATTTATTATAGTCAACGATATTGGAGCCAAATCTAATAGCTTCAAAAAGAGTGCTCAAAGGAAACTTCTCACACAATAAACACCGCTGTGTTGGGTGTGGAACCTGGTTATCTTCATGACTTAGAGGTTTTTTTTTGGCTAATTTTAAATCTCAATCCCTGATGGGGGGTTGTGGGGGGGCTTTCCCCCCACTGGTGTTGAAGGGGTTGTTGGCGATTTTTATTATTATAGAGACCTAGGGTTCTACCTCAAGGTGCTAGGAAAGAGCTCATTGTAGTCTAGCATAATCCTGAAATATTTAATCTTCCATAAGGGAAGAAAGTCTCACTTGAGGTGTGCAAAGACTTATGCATGATTATTAGGTTTTAGATGGTGATAGAATATACTAAATAAATTAAAATATGCCTCATATTCTTTAACACTTATAAATTGGTTGGAGAAAATTTGTGCAAGACATAAATAAGCATGTTACAAAGAAACTTGAAATAGTATATTAGAATTTTAAAGTAGTCACATAAACACAGATGCATCCATAAAGAAAAAAAATAGAGTTCCCTACAATAATCTCCTTTTATCATTATCTGTTGGGTGTGTGTTATATTCTTTGCATGACTATCCACACACTGACCTACCTATGGTTTTGTGCATGGGTTTTGCACATGGTTTTCCACACATGGTTTTTTTCCCATGGTATTTTGTAGATCCAACCAAGGGAACTACGATTATGTTCTAATACCGGGTTAATGGATTGGGGTTTATGAATGCTTGAGCATGTATATATATTTATTGTAACATTGAAAGTGATATAATGAGAAATCAATCTGGTAGTCTCGGTTTTGGGATCCAGGGGAAAATATCTCTGTATATTTGTTTTATGTTTTATTTTCTTTCCATTGTATATTTTTTTTTTTGAGAATTTGTTCGCAGGTGCATGTTCCAAAGGAGAAAAGAACCAAGTTGGATAGTAAAATTACTTTTCTAAGAGGGAAAAATTGAAAGGAGTATAATGACAAATCAATCTAGTAGTCTCGCGTTTCAGATCCAAGGGAAAATATATGTGTATATTTCTTTTATGTTTAATTTTCTTGCCATTGTATATTTTTTTGTTTTAAGAATTAGTTTGCAGGTACATGTTCCAAAGCAGAAAAGAACCAAGTTGGATAGTAAATATGAAAGGTGCATATTTATTGGGTATAAGGATGTTTTAAAAGGTTATAAAATTTGAAACCTAGAAACGAGGAAGGTTGTGTACAGCCAAGATGTGGTGTTTAGAGAGGTGAAAGATGTTATTAAACATGAATTCCTACCAAGGTAACTTGAGAAGATAAAGTTCGAGCTAAAGGAGGAAGAATCAGACTCTACAGCATAACATGAATCAAAATAGGAAGAGCCACAAACTCCAACTTTGAGAAGATCAGTTCGAGAAAGAAGACAGTCAAAAAGGTATAGTCCATCTGCTTTTTGTTCAAATTTTGATTTATCTAATACTGATGATGATCCCAGAACTGTTAGGGAGGAAGTAGATTCAGAGGATGGAAAACTCTAGAAGGAAGCCATGGTTGATGAAATAACATCTTTGGACAAAAATTAGGCTTGGGATTTGGTGGATTTGTCGGCTGGAATGAAACCAATTGGAAGAAAATGGGTGTTTAAGAGGAAGATGAATACAAAAGGAAACGTGGATAAATACAAAGCTCGGTTGGTAGAAAAAGGTTATTCTCACGTGTTGGGAATTTATTTTGGTGATATTTTTTCTCCTATTTGCAAGGTAGCTTCTATTATATTATTTTTATATATTATTGTTGCTTTTGATTTTGCGGTAGAATAGATGGACGTGAAGAGAAAATTTCTTCACGAGGATATAGAATAAGAGATATACATTAAGAAAACTGAAGGATTTGCAGTGAAGTATAAGAAATAACTGATATGTTGATTAAAAAAATCTATGTATGGGTTAAAATAGTCACAATGGATGTGGTATTAGAAATTTGATACATATATATGGGGACTTGGCTTCACCAGAAGAAAAGCATATCACTATGTGTGTTTTAAATTAATTGGTGATCATGTTATTTATTTGGTCTTGAAAGTGGATGATATGTTGTTGATTAGAAATGACAAATAAATTATCCAGGATTTGAAGACCCAATTGTCCTCCAAATTCGACATGAGGTATATTGGTGTTGCAAACTATATTTTGGGAATGGAAATTAAACGAGTTCGGGCAAAGAGGAAGCTCTCGTTAAACCATAGGAAGTATGTTGAGACAATATTGAAGAGGTTTAATATGCAGGATAGTAAACCAATGAAGGTTCCTATTCCTATAGGTGTAAAGTTATCTGCTAAACAAGGTCCCAAGACACAAGAAGAGGAAGAGGACATGTCCCACATTCCATATGCAAGTGCAGTCAGTAGCCTGTTGTATGCAATGGTATGTACTAGACCAAAAATTGGACATGCAGTGAGACTATTGAGCAAGTTTATGTCAAAAACATAGAAGGAGCATTGGACAAAAATGAAGCGGTTTTTCAAGTATTTGTGTGGCACTAGTGATTATGGTTTATGGTACTAAGGGAGATCAGGATTCGACAGAGTTTTGGACAACCATGACTTTGTTGATGCAGATTGGCTAGAGCTCTAGATTAGAGAATATCTACAAGTGGGTAGGTGTTTAACCTATTTGTAGGAGTAGTCAGTTGGATGAGAAAAAGCTAGTTTGTAGTGGCTCTTTCAGCTATAGAGGATGAATACATGACAACCACTCATGCAAGCAAGGAAGCAGTTTGGTTGCACATATTGTGTTCAAGTATGGGGTTGGTACAATGAGTTATAAGGATAGACTGTGACAACCAAAGTGCAATTTTCTTGGCAAAGAACCCTACTTATCATTCAAAGACAAAGAAAATCTACGTTCAGTATCACTTTGTGAGGGATATGGTTGAGGAAAAAAGGAGTTGTTGGTAAAGGTGGACACTTTGAAGAATGTTGCAGATGCATTAACAAAGTTTGTGACCACTGAGAAGTTTTCTTTGTGTAGAGAAACCATGGGTGTTTCAGGACTCGACCAATGACTAATCTCTCCTATGACCCCATGCTTGGAAAATAAAACAAGTGGGAGAATGTTGGTTGTGTGTTATATTATTTCCATGAATAGTCACAGACGGACCTACCTACAGTTTTCTCCATGGGTTTTGCACATGGTTTTCTTCCCATGGTATTTCATAGATCCGTTCAAAGGAATTATGGTTATGTTCTAATCCAGGGTTAATGGATTGGGGTTTATGAATGCTTTGGAATGTATATATATATATATATATATATATGTGTGTGTGTGTGTGTGTGTGTGTGTGTGTGTGTGTGTGTATTTTAACATTGAAAGGAATATAATGAAAATCAATATGGTAGTCCTAGTTTTGTGTTAGGATATTCCGACACATAGGAAATAGTTAAGAATAACTTAGTCTAGTGTAGAGTTAGGTAAAGTGTGTTTCTTTACCATGTACATTTGTAACTTATAATCCGACGGTCATGATTTGTAGTGATCCGATGCTTATCTCTCACCTCGGTATTAACGACACTTGATCCATGGCTTAACACACGATTGGTCCATGATTGCTATTTAAATAGCATGGACGATCATTTTTCCGGTAACCGTTTATGAGAGAAACATATGTAACTTTTATTTTTATATTAATAAATTTCCTAAAGTGGCTGCGTTGGATCAGGCCGTGGACTGTTTCCCTCTTTGAGGGTTTTAACCATGTGATTATACTAGTGTACTGATTTTTGATCTGTTTGTGAGTGGTGACCTTTGGTTCTTGATCTACGAAACTTACCCTATAAATTCCTACACGGTATTAGAGCTATTTTCAGGGTTGCATCCGTTGTTGATCAAAATCCGAAGCCGGTTTGACTGCATGTGAATTTTGTTTTGTAGATCTACTATTTTTGAACATTTTTGGGCTTGGAGAACTACTTAGTTGTGTCCGGAGCATCTGCAGTGAGGAATGCCTTTCGTTTCATGTGAAAAGGTTTCCTGCTGCCCAAGTTATGACAGTTTAGATCTGGAGGTATAAAGCATCTATTTTGCAGTTATATTTGTTAATAGTTCTGCTTATTTTGGTTTTTTTCTTTTTATTTTTGGTATTAAGATTTTATTTATTTTCTGGATCTATACACTCTTCTCTGTGTATGCTCTTTGCTGTGTGCTGCGTGCGATCTTGGAAAATCAGAAATAGGAAAAGGGATTTTTTTGCTACGTATTCTCTTTCCCCACGTCTTTGTGCGATCTCGGGAAATCAGAAATAGTGAAAAAATTGATAGTTGCTGGTAAGGCTAACCGAAAATCTAACAATCTGCCGTAAGGCTTCGCATTTCTTTTTTTCTTGCCCGGTTTTTGTGTTTTTTTTGTAGGAAAAGGCACGCAAAACGAAGAATAAAAAAAAACCAACCCCTTCCTCCTTTCATACAATTGTTGAGATTCAAAAAGATGATGAGCTTAGTAAAAAGAGTTGCCTTCACTAAGTGGGCCCGCAGGCTATTTTTGGCGCAAGTCTATTTTTAGACTATGTCTATTTTTAGACATGATGATCATATTTGGTTGAAAGATATCAGGGAGATACTACTGTTGAAAATATACAGCAATCATTGACATGGTCTATCCAGACTGCCAACGTTTGTAAGAGGCGTTATTATGTTATTGTTTACTACATCGCACTCTGTCAACTATTCTTTGACACTTAGTCACATGGCACATCAGACATGTATGAATTACGCTATTCCTGAGGGTTTACTGGAGCTAATGCATGGAGGACTAAGTTAGAACTCAAGCGGCAGAGTTATGACACAGTTGGAAGAAGTAGTTATGGAGTTGTATTTAGCTTCACTCAGTTAGACTCAATTGAGCTAGTCGTATCTAGTCTAACTGATTGATACACTAGTGAGAGTGGAGTGAATTAATTAGTTAATTAATTCATAAATAATAACTCATTAATCAACTGAACAATACATCAGTTAACTACAGTGCATGGAAGTTTCAGTGGAGACCAGTGGAGAGATAGGTGAAAGGGCAAGATAGACTATCTGTTGTGACTATAGTGATGCATTGATTGCATCACACAATCAGTGGAGATGCCAATGAGGATTGCGTAGTCAAGGATGGATTAATTTGAATTCATTCAGAGATATTATTTAGTAGATATTGTGCAGTGGAGGCAGGCTAGCAGGGGGCAAATATCGGTGCATGGATTTGCAAGATTAGGCCTAATTAGTGTATGACGATTGTATTGTACTAAGGGCTTGTGATAAGATTTGTATGCTTGTATGAGATTGTCATATGATCTCCATGTTACATAATATATAGTTGGGGTTTTCAGCTTCAGGCTTTCCTGGTTAAAAACTGTATTATGTGCGATTGAATATTTTTGTTTATGCTTCACATGTGTGTGCAATTAATTTTTCCATAAAAGATTAACAAGTGGAATAGATTCAGTATCTTGCATAAATTTAAATAGTGTGAGATTAGGTGGATCTTGGACATATGAATGCTTAGTGCATATAATTTCTACATGGTATTGGAGCATTGTTGATTGAAGATTGCAATTGTGAAGTGAGTTTGTGCTGGTGGACAATTCGAATTTGCTATAGAAGATTCTTGGTGCAGAAATCGAGTATACATTGAAATGTCTTTCAACGGGTTGAGATTGGAGTATGCCCTTGATGGGAGCTCGAATTACATATCCTGGAAGGACAGGATGGAGGTGGTGCTAGAGGATAATGGGTTGAAGGAGTTCAACGATAGTGATGTTCCTAAGTCGGGATGTAGTGATGCTGCATTACTTGATGCATGGTAAAAGAAGACTGTAGAGACGAGGAGGATTCTATTGGAAGGTGTGAAGGACCATATTGTGTCCAGCCTTCACGGGAAATCCACTCCATTCTTAGTGTGGAAGGCTTTGATAGACTTGTTCCAAAGAATAATTGGGCAGAGGAAGTTGGTGCTTAAAGACAAGCTCAGAAAAATAAAAATGGAGAAAAGCAACAGTATTCCAAAATACCTCACGAAGTTTGTCCACTGCAAGGATGAGCTGGGAAGTGTGGAGGTTACTGTTGATGAAGAAGACTTGGTGAGCTTGGCTCTCCTTAGGCTTCCGAAGAGTTGGCATAGCTACGAAGACTCTGTCAATGGACGGGAGAAACTGTCGGGATGGGAGCGACTTTGGTTGGATCTTGTGCAGGAGGAGATAAGGTGGGGTACCAGGGATGGATCTTCATCGAAGAATGAAGATGAAGAGAATTTCACTTTGGCTACCAAAGCAAGGAAAGGGAAGGGGAAGAAAAATCCTTCAAAATCCGGTGCTAAAGGCGAGAAGCAGGATTTGTCCAAAGTGAAGTGTTTTCACTGTCACGAGCATGGACATTTTGCCACTAACTATCCACAGAAGAAGAAGAATAAGTAGGCTACTAGATCTGCAGCTGGAGAGGCCTTAGCCTTGCAATTTGAGCTAGATTTTTCCTTGATCACATTCTTGGTTTCAAGCTGCATGGGATCAGTGTGGTATCTTGACAATGGTGCATCTTTCCATATGACGGGAGACAAAGAGTTGTTTAGTGACTTGGAGGAGAAGGACCTCCAGATGCATATAGATATGGGCGATGATGGTCGGTATAGTGCGACTAGAATTGGGACCATTACCTTTGAGAGGGAGTCTGGTAATCCATTCTTGTTGAGGAATGTCATGCATGTTCCAGGTATGAAGAAGAACTTGGTCTCAGTTACAATGCTGGAAGACAAGGGTTATGATGTTGTTTTCAGTGTGGTAAAAGCCTTCCTTTGACATAAAACAATGGGTCAAACCAAGAAGATAGGGGTTAGAATTAAGAATATATACAAGCTAGAGATAGATGGATGTGCTGCAGTGGTGGGCAAAGCAGGAGAAGTGGTGAGCCGCGATGAGGGTGAATTATGGCACAGGAGATTGGGCCATCTTCACCATGGCGCTTTTAAGATTTTGCAGCAAATTTCTACTGGACTTCCCAAGGGTACTCTTGCGCAGTCAGATCAGTGCAAAGGATTTACCATGGGTAAGTTTGTGAAGAACACCTTTCATGAGAAGGATAACCATGCTTCGGTGATCCTGGAGAGAATTCACACAAACGTGTGTGGACCTTTCTCGATTGCTTCAACAACAAAACATAGGTATTATGTTATATTTGTTGATGAATATTCTCATAGATGCTGGATATTATTCATGTATAAGAAGAGTGAAACATTCTCAAAGTTCTGTGAGTTCAAGGCATTGGTGGAGAAGGAGTTGAGGAAGCAGGTGAAAGCTCTAAGGAGCGATAATGGTGGTGAATACATCTCGAGCGAATTCAAAGAATTCTGTAGCAAAGAAGGAATTTGAAGAGAACTCATAGCACCTCATAAGCCATAGTAGAATGGGGTCGTGGAGAGAAAGAACAAAATGATCATGGGTGCTGCACGAGCGATGCTACATGACCAGGGCCTACCGATGCACTTATGGGCGGAAGCATGAAACACTGCGGTTTATGTGCAAAACCATTGTCCTCATAGAGTACCTGGCATGAGTACACCTGAAGAAGCATTTTCTGGTAAGAATCCTGATATTTCTCATTTGAAGATTTTTGGCTCACCTGTTTACATTCATGTGACAAAGGAAGCTAGGAAGAAGCTAGAGCCGATTGCAGAAATTGGGATATTTGTGGGGTACACAGAAACACCCCATAACTATTGTGTGTATTTTCCAAACAGTCAGATGACTGTTGTGCGACAGGATATGAAATTCAATGAGGTGAAAGCCATGAAGTTGTCGCTTGAGAGGGAGCTACACTTGCATGTGGAAGAGGAACTTCTTGGTCCCAAAGATGAGCCTCTAGATGTGGATCAGCCACAGGAGGAGATTCATGGAGTGGAGGAGTCCGCTCATGCAGAACCAAACATCAGACAAGGCAGAAAGCGTACCATAGAAGCTGAGAGACTGAAGCTTGATGCGGCATAGAATGTAGGAGTCCCTACATCACAGCGCAGACAGAGACAGTCACTTGACCGATATACTGGATACATGGCTCTTATGAGAAAGTGTATTGTGATAGAGCCATATTCTTTTGAAGAAGCAGCGCAGGAGCCCACATGGGTAGATGCCATGGTGGATGAGTATGGCTCCATTGTCAGAAACATTGCTTGGGATATTGTTCCAAAGCTGGTGGGAAAATCAGTTGTAGGATCAAGATGGATCTACAAGGTAAAGCAAGCTGTTGATGGGAGCGTCGAGAAGTATAAGGCAAGATTTGTTGCCCGGGGTTTCTCACAGATTGAGGGGATTGACTATGAAGAAACCTTTACACCTGTCGCAAGGTATTCTTCCATACAGACCATCATTTCTCTCTCAGCGCAGATGGGTTGGCACATTCATCAGATGGATGTGAAGACTACGTTCCTTAATGGGATCATTGAGGAAGAGGTGTACATTGAGCAGCGTGAAGGATTTGAGATCTTCAGCAGCGAGTCGCATGTGTGTAGGCTCAAAAGAGCATTGTATGGGCTGAAACAAGCACCCCGTGCTTGGTACACTCGGATCGATAGCTATTTCACTGGACTTGGCTTCACCAAGAGTGAGGCAAATGCAAATCTGTACCAGATTTTGGTTGAGGGTAAGCTTTTAATAATTGTACTTTATGTTGATGATTTAATACTAACAAGTGATGAGCAGTTGATACACTCATGCAAGGAAAATCTTGCAAAGGAGTTTGAGATGAAGGATTTGGGCCTCCTTAATAAATTTCCTTGGATTGGAAATATGGCTGCGGGAAGGTGAACTATTTGTGTCTCAAGGAAAGTATGCCCGGGAGATACTGGAGAAGTTTCACATGCAAGGCTGCAAGCCTATCGACACTACTCTTCCAGGAAATTGGAAGAAGGATGATGCTACATTGGAAAAGGTAGTGGATGCCACTGTTTATCGACAGTTGGTGGGTTCGCTCATGTATTTAGTCAATACAAAACCAGACATATGCTATGCAGTAAACCTCAAAAGCGATGGTTAAGCCTACCAAGATCTTTTGGAAGGCAGGCAAGCATGTATTGAGATATCTCAGGGGCACATCTGAGTATGGTTTATGGTACAGACAGACGGATGAGGTGAATTTGCATGGCTTCACGGCTGCAGATTGGGCAGGAATCCCAACAGACAGAAATAGCACATCAGGAGGGATTTTCAGTATCGGATCTACGACAGTTTATTGGTACAGCAAGAAACAAAGATTTGTGGCACTCAGTTCAGCGAAAGTGGAATACATGGCAACAATTTCAGCTGCATGTGAGGCTATCTGGATGAGAAAGATTCTAGTTGGTTTGTTCGATTCACATTTAAATCCCACGGTGATTCATTGTGATAATTAGAGTTGCATTAAACGCTTGGTTAATCCTGTGTTTCATGATAGATCTAAACATATTGATATCTGGTATTATCATATCAGAGATTGTGTGCAACGGAAGATCATGTTGCTTCAGTACATTCCTACGGAGGATCGGGATGCAGATATTCTGACGAAGGTGCTCACCAGGAGAAAATTCAAATACCATAAAGGCAGGATCAAGGTGAAAGATAATCCCAATCTTGTTGAGAGGGAGTGTTGAGAATCAACAAGATGATGAGCTTAGTGAAAAGAGTCGCCTTCACTAAGTGGGCCCGCAGGCTATTTTTGGCGCAAGTCTATTTTTAGACTATGTCTATTTTTAGACATGATGATTATATTTCAGAAGTTGCAGGATGCTATTTGTGGATGGTTGGTCAAGTTGGAAAAATAGATGAAATTATACTTTTAGAATATTGGGCAAAGTCTATTTATAGATCGTCAATCTAAAAATAGATGCATGTCGATTATTACTAGCTCTTAATAATAATCAGACTCTAAACAACAACTTATTCTCTTGGAGCACTTCATTTCAGTGCACAGATGTGGCACATCAGCTGATAGAAGGAATTATGCTATTCCTAAGGGTTTACTGGAGCTAATGCATGGAGGACTTAGTTAGAACTCAAGTGGTAGAGTTATGACACAGTTGGAAGAAGTAGTTATGGAGTTGTATTTAGTTTAACTCAGTTAGACTCAGTTGAGCTAGTTGTATCTAGTCTAACTGATTGATACACTAGTGAGAGTGGAGTGAATTAATTAGTTAATTAATTCATAAATAATAACTCATTAATCAACTTAACAATACATCAGTTAACTACAGTGCATGGTAGTTTCAGTGGAGACCAATGGAGAGATAGGTGAAAGGGCAAGATAGACTATTTGTTGTGACTATAGTGATGCATTGGTTGCATCACACACTCAGTGGAGATGCCAATGAGGATTGCGCAGTCAAGGATGGAGTAATTTGAATTCATTAAGAGCTATTCTTCAGTAGATATTGCGTAGTGGAGGCAGGCTAGCAGGGGGCAGAGATCAGTGCATGGATTTGCAATATTAGGCATGATTAATGTATGAAGATTGTACTGTATTGAGGCCTTATAATAAGCTTTGTATGTTTGTATGAGATTTTCATATGATCTCCATGTTACATAATATATAGTTGGGGTTTTCAGCTTCAGGCTTTCCCAATTAAAAACTGTGTTATGTGCGATTGAATATTTTTTTTTATGCTTCACATGTGTGTGCAATTAATTTTCCACAAAATATTAACAAGTGGAATAGATTCAGTATCTTGCATAAAGTTAAATAGTGTGAGATCAGGTGGATATTGGACATATGCATGCTTAGTGCATATAATTTCTACAAAAATAACGTGATCCTTTTACTATCTCACTTGGTGAGGGGTTAGTTTATGAGAATAGAGGTCTTGGGTTCAAGTCTCCTTCTTAAGCTTCTTTTGTAAAAAATTTTTGTTCAAAGGGGCGTAATTTTTTTTAAAAAGCCGCACTTCATCCCATTCCCATAACTATTCGGCATATACAACTCATATTTTTCAAAAGGCATAACCTCTTCATCCAGAAGCCATTTTTCAAGCCGTTTTTATTTTAAACAGTCTAATTTTTCGATATCTTCCATTGGAGCAGTTAGTTTCAGCTTTTCTCAGCTTCAGTTTTTAAAAAAAAATGGAAAGTGCATGCCTGGTTATTCTTAACAACACCAATTATTTCCAATGGCTACCTCACATGGTAGATATGCTTAGAAGTAAATGGATTTATAGAATGGCCACAGGAAAAGAAACTAAACCTTTTGATGATGATAAAGCTGCTAAATGGGAAAATAAACAAGATCAAGCACGAGGGTTGATAGGAATGTCCATTGCTCAAGATCTTCGATTTCATATCGTTGACATTGAAACCTATGATGAAGCCCTGGAAAAGCTAAAAACTATTTTTGGCATTCAAAATAAAATCAGGGCCCACCAGCTTGAAAATGAGTTGCTTACCTTGGACCCCAATAATTTCTCCTCCATTGAAGATTTTTTGTCCAAATTCAAGACCCTCAGAATTCTTTTAGAAGGTTGTAAGATCAGAAAGGACGATGGCAGCCTCATCTATTGCATTCTTGCTAAGCTTTTCCCTGCATACTCTATATTTGTTTCCACCTAACATTCCACTAGAGAAGCCATCATTTCTTCAGGAACCACCTACAATAATCCCTCTTTTGATGCCTTTTGCGATTATTTGATAAGAGAACAAGAAATTTTTTTACATCTTGGTCTTATCAATGCTGGAAACGCTTCTAAGAAATTCTTAGCATCCCAACAAAAACCATATCAAAAGAATCCCAAGAAGAAGTATCCAAAAAAATATGGTCCTAAACCAAACAAGGGCCCTAAGAAATTTCAGCCGCAAAATGAAAAATCAAATCACCAAAATAATAAGGCAAATCAAAACAAAGGGAAGAAGATAGATAGACATTGCAAATTTTGCAATCGGGATGTCCATATAGAGTCCAAAAGTTTTAAGAAGATGGAAGCCTTAGAAGCAGCAATGAAGAAGCACAACATCAATTTGGAGCACTCTTCACCTTCATCTTTAGGCATGGCACTTTCTACTTGTGGTTTTCAAGCATCAAGATTTGGTTATGCATTAAATATATCTTCTTCTTATCCTTCTCATGAGTGGCTCATTGATTCTGGAGATTCTTACCACATGGCTAAAAATAAATCCATGTTTTCTTCTTTAAATTATTGTAACACCAAACATATTTATGTTGGTGATGATATATCTCTTAGTGTTGTAGGATTTGGAACCATTCATCTAGATAATGGTCAGTTTAATGATGTACTATGTGTTCCTACCTTTTCATGCAACCTTCTATTTTTTTATCAGATAACTCATTCAGGTGAAAGGAAAGTAGTAGAATTCTCACCTCATGATGTTGTAATCAAGGACCTCAAAGATCCTAAACATATTTTAGCTACTGGCATTGCTGATGATTCCAGAAGGTTGTATAAGTTTGACAACTTTGGGTCATCATGTCTTCCCTCTGTTTTTGTTGCTCATAATGATGATGTGAGCAAACTTTGGCATGATCGATTTAGTCACTTAAACTATCATTCTCTTCAAACTCTATGTAAGGAAAATATGGTGACGGACTTTCCTATGGTATCTTTCCGAGATGGTGTTTGCTTTGGACGTGTACTTGGAAAACATCATCAGGATAGTTTTTGACAAACGTGCCTCTTGGCACGCTTCAGACCCTTTGTAGCTTGTGCACAGTGATTTATGTGGTCCACTTCCTCTTGTTTCTTTCTCTAGTTGCAAGTACTTCTTAAATTTCATTGATGATTTTTCCAGAAACGCTTGGGTATATTTATTAAAACTCAAGAGTGAAGTTTTTAACATGTTCTTGGCCTTTAAGGCCTTTTTTGAGAAACAATCTAGACATCAAATTCTTAAGTTAAGATCAGGAAATGATGGAGAATATGTTAACAACAAATTTATCAACTTCTGCACTGAGCATGGCATTCAATTGCAACATACTATTCCATATACTCCACAACAAAATGGTGTAGCTGAAAGGAATAATCGCACCTTAAAAGAAATTGCTAATTGTATGATTCAATCTAAAGGACTTGGTCTGAATTTTTGGGCAGAAGCCATTAACTGTGCAAATTACATAGTAAATCGCACTCCCACTAAGGTTTTAAAGAATATAACTCCAGAAGAAGCTTGGAGCTCAATCAAACCAGATGTAAGTCACTTTCATGTTTTTGGAAGTGATGCTTGGGCCCATATTCCAAATGTGAAACATAAAGCCTGAGAACCTAAGAATGAAAAATGCATTTTTGTTGGATATTCTGAAGATATCAAAGGATATAGACTTCTTCAACCAAAATTCAAAAATATAATCATTAGAAGAGATGTAAAATTTGATGAAAATATATCGGCCTACAAGCCTAGTTCGGTGGGTGTGCCACCTCTGGCCTGCGAGCCTGACTTGGCATATGTGCCACCTCTCTCTCTCTCTCTTCTATTATTAATATCATTCCTTCTAGTTCAGATGAAGATAGTGAGGATGACAATCCTCCTCCACCTCTTGAAAGTATTCCTTACACTCCACAGCTTCCAAGTGTTAATCAAGGTTGTCATTGATGTCAATGTGGCATTGACCGAGATGTCAATATTCTTGAGATGCCTGGTTCCAGATGATGATGCCATGACTCTTGGTTGACTAGGATACTATCAATGAAGATTTCAAGTCACGAAGAAGTCAAAACACTAATGAAGGAAGCCCTAAGTACTTGATATGGATGTTGGATACTATCATGATGAGAAGTCCCTCTTGGTTAATAAGGATGCCATGAATGATTATGTGCTTACTCTTGATGAAGAAGCTTGGAACCGGCATGATGTCAAGATGGAAAATATTCTTAAGATTCCAAGTGTAAATCATGTACCTTGTTTGGTAACCTAGAAGACTACACTTGATTATGTTATTCGATGAAGGTCTTGATGACATGGTTGGAAACTATATGATAACATGGAGGGCCATTTGATGATGACATGGAGGACCATTTGATGATGACATGGAGGACCATTTGATGACATCGACAATGATTGGGGACATGACATGAAGGACTTGAAGAAGACTTTATGGCATATGATGACATAGTTGGAAGATCTCATTGAATAATCTAGATGGTGGTTGGAAGACTCTTTGAAGCTCTCCAAATGGAAAATTACGGGTATCATGATGACTTTGTTGGATACTCTCATGATGTCACTCATAATAATATTATTGGTGAAAAAAATTAAGAAGCCATTAATAACCACACGTTGTCCCAAACACTCCTCATTTTGTCCTAAATATTTTATGCATTAAATTTCAAGGGCGGTCTCATTAAAAATTAATTTTCACTACACTAGAGGAAGCTTCTCAATTTTACTCTTGTACCATATTTTAGGGAATAATTTTGCATTTATAATGAGCGCTTACACACCCCAAAACTCCAAATAGTTTGGGAGATATGAATTTTACAAGTTAAAGGTATATATTTGGCCCTGTGAGCCGACCTACACTTACACCCTCATGTCAGCCCTCTTTCAAATGGACACGTCTCTTCATTCCTTGACTAAACCACTATAAAAACAAGTTTGGGGTTCATTTGTAGGCATAAATTTTCCAGTCATCCAAGACAGAACAGGAGCCTCAATTCATAGCTCGTGAACAAGGAAGAAAAGGCACAGAAGTTGAAGGAAATAGGCAACATTTATTTGTTTTGCGTCAGGACAATGTTGGACTTAATCTACAGGACAGCGTGGATAATGGAATGACTGTGTATAAACTAAGAAAACACATGTGTTGCATTAGAATCCTTTTTTTTAGAGTGTAATTTTGGACTGTGGAAATCTTCCTATAGCTGGGACACTGTGACAAGGTCATTGTAATTATAGTAGCACGGATTCTTGGACAGTGCCTGAATTTACAGCAAAATCAGATTAAGTGTGGCAGCATAAACAGAGGTTCAGATCACCTTTATCTTGGACCGTATGTCTGAACAGGGACACATATTGGTTCAGAATTGGCAAAAAAACCTCCTTTAGTGTCTTGAATTCCTCTTCCTAAACTGTGACATCTCAACTGTGGCATAGCTTACTGTGCAACCTTTTTCTAGTGGCTTGGATTGGTGCAGGAATAGTGAATTGATATAACGCATACTATGCACTGAGAAACCTTCATTACTGTGGGTCAGACTCTTTTTTTGTGACTATGGAGGTTAATTATAGCCCTGGATCTCCTCATTGTCTTTGTGGTTCAGACTATTAACTTTTGTTTCCCCTAAGACTGTGAAGCAGTGTTGTGATTATCCTCAAGTTTTCTTTAGGACTGTGGAGAACCATTAATTTGCATTAAAAACTTCATATCTTCAATGAAGAAGTAAGTCGAAGCACCAGAGATAGACTAACATTTTGAAGGCGCGGTGATTCATTGTGTGGTGGAAACATCAAGGTCAGTGGTGGAGACATATAAGACTGTCAAGCACAAATCAGTGTTATAACATAAGAAGAAGTTGAACAGTGCTTTGGGTTTGAAGTACTCTTGGATGAGCATTGTTTTGAAGATCGTTTTGGATCACATTTATGACACCTAGGAGCACCTAATTGAAGATATATTACATTGTTGAAGAAATATTTGCAGAAGCTAATCTTGGGGGCATTAGTAGAGATCATGATGCACTATTGAAGCCCTGATGAGGTGAACTTGGAGAAATTGTTTGGGTACAATGAAGAGCAGTGGTGACACCTTCTAAGAAGAAAAGGTTGTCATTGATGACGTAATGTGGAGACTACAATGAATACTAAGTGAAGATTGTTAGGGCCCGTTGAAGAAGACTTTGGGAGATGTGAAGAATAACCAAAGATATTTTGACGAAGTGAAGTTGTGGGTTGGAGCCCAAGAGGTTAAAGCCTCATAGAGATAAGGTTGGTGCCTTGGAAGATAGGGTTGGAGCCCTAGAGGATAGGAGTCCTCAAGAGACCAGGTTGGAGCCCTTGAGGTTGGTGCCTTAGAATTGACAAGGTTGGATCCTTGGAAAGACCAAGTCAGTGCTTGACACAATAAAGGTTGGAGCCTTGGAAGTCCAAGTCAGTGCTTGGAAAATACAGGCTGGAGCCTGGGAGATTGAAGATTGGTGTCTTCATCTAGGGTTGGAGCCCTACATATATTGTACTTGATTTATTGTAAAGAAGAAAATAATAAAATAATTTATTATTATTGTTCATTTTGTGTTCTAAATATAAGTGATCTAACTGGTAAAAATAACAAAAAAGAAATATTGATTCACCCCCCTCTTAGTATTTCCAACAATTGGTATTAGAGCCAGTACCTTCACTCAAAGCCTAATAGCTTGAAGGTCGATCATTAGTACACAAATGGCAAAGCCAAGGAAGAAAGTCTCCAATCCTCCTAAAGATGTGTCTTCCTCAAACATTGAAATTGAAGTAAATCAATTTGCGAAGGCTCCATTGTTCAATGAAAATTTTGATATATGGGTGGCAAGAATGAGGAATTTATTGAAGACTCAAGGAATTGAAGTTTGCAAATCAATGATTACTAATGACACGATGGACGAAGAATCCAGGGAGTATAATATAAGAGCAATGAAGGCAATTTTTAATGGGTTACCAAATTCTGTGAAGGCCAATTTTGAAAAATGTTCGTCAGCAAAAATCATATGGGAAAAACTTCATGATCTCCACTCAAAAGGAGTGTTGAAAATGATCTCCAGTCAAGAATATGATGGAAAAAAAGAAAGAAGTCCAGAATCCATCAACGAAGGTGAAGATAAGAGAGATGACAACAAGGCTAAAGAAGACCTAGAAGATGAAGAGAACAAAGAAGACCTTGAAGAAGATCTCTTGAATAAACTTATGGCTTCCATGGAAGATATTAACGGTTTGAAAAAGGAAAATAAGGAACTTAAGAAGAAAGCGCAAGATGGTAACCAAGACAAGACAAGGAAGGAAGTTTACTTTGTTAAGCTTAAAGTACAATAAAGAGATGAGGAGCTCGCCAAAATTAAAGAGGAATTTCATATGAAAAAGAGAAAGCATCATGAAGAAGTCATATCTATGACAAATCAATTGGATAAGGCAAATAAAAGGGAAGAAAAATTGTCAAGCCACCTTGAACAAAGACTTAAGAGCTTGAACAATCTTGAAGCAGAGACTAGTCAATACAAGGAAGAGGTCTCCTCTCTTAGATCTCAACTAGAAGAAGCAAGGAAATAAGTGCAAGGAGTCGAGAAGGTGATGGAAACATTGGCATTCATAAAAGGAAAAGTTAATTAAGCAGAAAAGGAGAGAAACACCATGATACACCAACTAGAAGAAAATGATGAAGAAATCTTGAAACTAAAATCAGACATCAATCTTCTCAAGGCTGAAACATGTGAAGCTACAAGAATAAAAGAAGAAATGGAGAGAAGTCTAGCAAAAGAGAATGAAGAGGTCTTCATAATGAAATCAAATATCATCTCCCTTAAAATCGAAGCACATGAAGCAACAAGGATGATGGAAGAAATGAAGAAGCAACTAGTTATGAAAGATTAAGATTGTGAAAAGTTGAAAGGAGAAATTGTCTTTCTTGAAAAGGAAGTTGAATTGCTGAATAAAAACTTGAAAAGCTCTCAAACCCTAGATGACATCCTAAGTCAGCAGAGGTCTCCCCTTGATAAATCAGGTCTAATGTATGTAAGTGAATCTTCAAATAATGCAAACCCTAATTCTTCAAACAACAAGGATGTGGAGAAGCCTAGAAGAAATGTTGATGCCCCCAGTTCCAACAAAGAAAAGGAGAAGATTCAAAATGACATTGGAAGAAACCCCACTCCAAGAAGATATGTAGATGGTGTCAAGAATGTAGGAGGCAATAAATTTGATCAAATAATCCCAAGATAGAATGACTTTGGAAGTGCATCAAGGCAATCTCCATCCTCCAGGTACCAAATTATATTTTTTGGTTATTGTTATTCTTGTACAAATTTCAGACACATGGAAAAGGATTGTAGGGCATACCACAAGGACAAATATAATGGTCCCCGTCAATCTCCTAGAAGAAATTTTGCAAGAAGAATTCATGATTTCTTATTCATGAACAAGTTAGAGTTCTTCAATTGCCATAACATTGGACATATGGCACGTGATTATAACTTGACATGGGCCCCTGCACAAGCTATAACTATGCCAGAGAAGAAGGTTACACAAGTATGGAGAAGGAAGCAAATTGGATTCGAAAGTCTCTTAAACACTCAAGCCAGCAACACATGTTGTTGACTTGATAAGTCATCCTTGATATTCCAGGTATTTGATGACGAGACACTGCATGAAAGGAGACCATGCATATAGTTAGGGGGAGCTTTGTGTTTCTTGAGTATTCTTGCATAAAGTGATCCATGAGTGGGCCCTATGAAATCCTTGATGAGTTACACATGGACAATCTTGATAAATCATCTCTTGGAAGTAAATCCATTAAATAAAAACTTGATATTATGATGATGCCTTCTACTTGATCACACAAGGTGAGCAATCCTTCATGAGCTAAAGGAATTTGTGCAGATAGGGGAAGATGGTACATCACATGAAGAAATACAAACACATCTATCATGGAACGTATTACTAGAAGAAATAGCACCATGGCAGGGGGAGTAACATACATATGAAGGACTACAATTCATGAAGAAAAGAAGCAACTTGATAGAGGGAGTATTTGGGCACCCTGTTTTCCATTGATGTCAAAGGGGAGAGAAATTAGAAGGGCAAGAATATTGCCATCAATGAAAAAGGGGGAGATTGTTAATCAAGGTTGTCACTGATTTCAATGTGGCATTGACTGAGATGTCAATATTCTTGAGATGCTTGGTTTCAGATGATGGTGCCACGACTCTTGGTTGACTTGGATACTATCAATGAATATGTCAAGTCATGAAGAATTCAAAACACTAATGAAGGAAGCCCTAAGTAATTGATATGGATGTTGGATACTATCATGATGAAAATTCCCTCTTGGTTAATAAGGATGCCATGAATGATTATGTGCTTACTCCTGATGAAGAAGCTTGGAACCGGCATGATGTCAAGATGGAAAATATTCTTAAGATGCCAAGTGTAAATCATGTACCTTGTTTGGTAACCTAGAAGACTACACTTGATGATGTTATTCGATGAAGGTGTTGATGATAGGGTTGGAAACTATATGATAACATGGAGGACCATTTGATGATGACATGGAGGACCATTTTATGACATGGAAAATGATTGGGGACATGACATGAAGGACTTGAAGAAGACTTGATGGCATATGATGACATAGTTGGAAGATCACATTGAATAATCTAGATGGTGGTTGGAAGACTCTTTGAAGCTCTCCAAATGGAAATTTATGGGTTCACTATCATGATGAATTTTTTGGATACTCTCATGCTGTCACTCATAATAATATTATTGGTGCAAAAAATGAAGAAGCCATTAATAACCACACGTTGTCCCAAACACTCCTCATTATGTCCCAAATATTTTATGCACTAAATTTGAAGGGTGGTCTCATTAAAAATTAATTTTCACTACACTAGAGGTAGCTTCTCTATTTTACTCTTGTACCATCTCTTAGGGAATAATTTTTCCTTTATAATGAACCCTTATACACCCCAAAACTCCAAATATTTTGGGAGATATGAATTTTACAAGTTAAAGGTATATATTTGGCCCTATGAGCTAACCTACACTCACAACCTCATGTCAGCCCTCTTTCAAATGGGTGTGTCTCTTCATTCGTTGACTAAACCAGTATAAAAAAAAGTTTGGGGTTCATTTGTAGGCATAAATTTTCTGGTCATCCAAGACAGAAAAGGAGCCTCAATTCACAGCTCGTGAACAAGGAAGAAAAGGCACAAAAGTTGAAGGAAATAGGCAACATTTATTTGTTTTGGGTCAAGACAGCATTGGACTTAATCTACAGGACAACGTGGATAATGGAATGACTGTGTATAAACTAAGACAACACCTGTGTTGGGTTAGAATCCTTTTTTTTAGGGTGTAATTTTTTATTGTGGAAATTTTCTATAGCTGGGACATTGTGACAAGGTCACTGTAATTACAGTAGCACAGATTCTTGGATAGTGCCTTAATTTGCAGCAAAATCGGATTGTCTGGTAGCATAAACAAAGGTTTGGATCACCTTTAACTTGGACCGTATTTCTGAATAGGGACTTGGATTGGTTCAGAATTGGTACAACAACCTCCTTTAGTGTCTCAGATCCCTCTTCCTAAACTGTGATATCGTAACAGTGGCATATCTTACTGTGCAACCTTTTTCCAATGGCTAAGATTGGTGTAGGAATAGTGAATTTCTATAGCTCATACTATGCACTGAGCAGCCTTCATTATTGTGGGTCGGACTCCTTTGTTGTGATTGTGGAGGTTAATTATAGGCCTGGATCTCCTCATTGACTCTATGGTTCAGACTATTAACTTTTGTTGCCCCTAAGACTATGTAGCAGTGTTGTGATTATCCTCAAGTTTTCTTTAGGACTATGGAGAACCATTAATTTGCATTAACACCTTCATATCTTGAATGAAGGAGTAAGTCACAGCACCAGAGATAGACTAACATTTTGAAGGTGCATTGATTAATTCTGTGGTGGAAACATCAAGGTAAATGGTGGAGACATATAAGACTGTCAAGCACAAATCGATGTTATAACATAAGAATAAGTTGAATAGTGCTTTGGGTTTGAAGTACTCTTGGATGAGCATTGTTTTGAAGATCATTTTGGATCACATTGATGACACCTTGGAGCACCTAATTGAAGATAGATTACATTGTTGAAGAACTATTTGCAGAAGCTAATCTTGGAGGCACTAGTAGAGATCATGATGCACTATTGAAGCCCTGATGATGTGAACTTGAAGAAATTGTTTGGGTACAATGAAGAGTAGTGGTGACACCTTCTAAGAAGAAATTTTTGTCATTGATGATCTAATGTGGAGACTACAATGAAGACTAAGTGAATATTGTCAGGGTCCATTGAGGAAGACTTTGGGAGCCGTGAAGAATAACCAAAGATATTTTGATGAAGTGAAGTTGTGGGTTGGAGCCTAATAGAGGCAAGGTCAGTGCCTTGGAAGATAGGGTTGGAGCCCTAGAGGATCGAAGTCCTCAAGAGACCAGGTTGGAGCCTGTACTAGATATAGGGTTGGAGCCCTTGAGGTTGGTGCCTCAGAATTGACAAGGTTGGAGCCTTGGAAATACCAAGTCAGTGCTTGGCAGAATAAAGGTTGGATCCTTGGAATTCCAAGTCAGTTCTTGGAAAATATAGGTTGGAGCCTGGGAGATTGAAGATTGGTGTCTTCATCTAGGGTTGGAGACACTACATATATTGTACTTGATTTATTGTAAAGAAGAAAATAATAAAAGCATTTATTATTATTGTTCATTTTGTGTTCTAAATATAAGTGATCTAACTGGTAGAAATAACAATTGAAAAGAAATATTGATTCACCCCCCTCAGTATTTCCAACACCAAGATGGGTTCGCTCTACTCGGGATGTAGCAGGTTCTCTTGCAGGTGACCTTGCCGATTGACGACGTACATGTTCTCAGTTCGAAAGAGCCTCCTCCTTATTGGCTCAAGTTCCAGAAAAACTTGATCCAGATACCTTTGAAGAAGCCTCTGGTCATCTAGATTGGGATGAAGCTATGAATGAAGAGTATCGTTCCTTATTGGCAAACGATACTTGGGATCTTGTTCCTCTTCCAAAAGGAATAAAACTTGTCAGATGCAGATCGGTTTACAAAACAAAGTTTGGACTAGATGGAAAAGTGGATAGACATAAAGCTTGTCTTGTTGCTAAAGGATTTTCACAATTTGAAGGCATTGACTATATTGAAGCCTTCTCCCCTGTTTCCAAAATGAATTCTATACACTTTTTCTTTCCCTTGTTGCCTCTTTTAAATGGGAAGTCCATTAGATGGATGTTAAATCCGCCTTCTTACAAGGAGATTTGCATGAAGAAATATACATGGAACAACCCCCTAACTTTATCCAAAACGACTCCAACCTTGTTTGTCACCTTAGGAAGTCTCTCTATGGTATCAAACAAGCTCCTTAGGATTGGTATGCCAAAATGGATAGATTTCTATTAGATAATGGCTTTTATAGGTGTCATTTTGACAACATTGTCTACACCAAGAAAGTGGGTACGTCCTTCACCATCCTTGTTCTTTATGTTGATGATCTTATCCTTACTGGTAGTGATACAAACCATATAAAACATGTGAAGTCTAGCCTCAAAAATAAGTTTGAAATGACAGAATTAGGACACTTGCATTATTTCCTTGGTCTTCAAGTCTTGCAATCCAAGGAAGGCATTACCCTCTCTTAGTCCAAGTATGCCTGTGATCTTCTACACCACTTTCAGATGGAAGAATGTAAGCCAGCCCCTTCTCCCTTTTAGTCTAGAGTCAAGCTTTCAGTCACTTGTACTACCCCTGAAGTTCATGCTACCTTATATCATCAACTTGTTGGTAAAATTTTGTATCTAGCCCATACCCATCCTGACCGTTCCTTTCCCATTGTTCTTGTCTCTTGGTTTATGCACCAACCTCATGAAAGTCAATGGAAAGCAACTAAAATAATACTTTGATATATTCGAGGTGCAGTTCAATTTGGGATTCATTACAGTGCAGGAGCATCTCCATTGTTGATTGGTTTCACTGATTCGAATTGGGTTGGTGACCCTAATGATCGAAAGTCTACTTCAGGATATGTATTCACTCTCTTGTAAGAAAAAAAGTGCCATCTCTCTTTCTTCAGCAGAAGCAGAGTATCGTGGTGCAGTTGAAGCCAACAAGGAAGCCATGTGGCTTCGTCAGATTCTATCTGAATTTGGTCTTCATTAACAGCATCCAACTACACTTTGGTGTGATAATCAGAGTGCCATTCATCTATGTAAAGATCTATTTCAACATCAGTGTATGAAACACATTGAACTCCACATTCACTTCATCATAAAGCTCATTCATGATCGTGTTCTTGAAGTGGAGTATTGTCCAACCAATGATCAAGTAGTTGATATCTTTACAAAGGCTCTCACAGAAGCCAAGTTTACCAAAATTCGATCCATGCTTGGAGTTCAGGACAATTGTCATTAAGGGGGGATAGGCTCCAATGCCTCCTTCCTTCTCCTATTGTGTCACTTTTGTAAATCCTTCAATCCTATCCCAATTTTTTCTTAAGGGGGGATGTTAGGATATTTCGACACATAGGAAATAGGCTCCTTTTGTGCCACCTTTGTAAATCCTTCAATCCTATCCCAAGTTGTTCTAAGGGGGGATGTTAGGATATTCTGACACATAGGAAATAGTTAAGAATAACTTAGTCTAGTGTAGAGTTAGGTAAAGTGTGTTTCTTTACCATGTACATTTGTAGCTTATAATCCGACGGTCACGATTTGTAGTGATCTGACGGTTATCTCTCACCCCGGTATTAATAACACTTGATCTGTGGCTTAGCACTCGATTGGTCCATGATATCTATTTAAAGAGCATGGAAGGTCATTTTTCGGGTAACCTTTTATGAGAGAAACATATGTAACTTTTCTTTTTATATTAATAAATTTCCTGAGGTGGTTGCGTTGGCTCAGGCCCTGGATTGTTTCCCTGTTTGAGGGTTTTAACCACGTGATTATACTAGTATACTGATTTGTGATTTTTTTGTGAGCAGTGACCTTTGGTTCTTGATCTACAGAACTTACCCTGTAAATTCCTACATTTTGGGATCTAGGGGAAAATATCTGTGTATATTTTTTCTATGTTTTATGTTCTAGCCATTGTATATTTTTAATAATTCATTTGCAGGTAATTTATGTACAAGGTTAAAACCTACATTATCAATTTGATCAATATTACATTTACATATCTACATTGGCTTGGCTAGAGCTATTAATAATATCTCCTAGGACCCTCATTACAAATAGATAATTACAAGAGGATTACAACAAAAATTAGATTAACAGGTTGTGAATCTTAATTCAAACAACATGACATCCTTATTATATTATTTATCTACTTGTGCATCTTTCCTTACATGTCTATATATAGATTTTAGCCCATTGATCTTGTCCATATTAACCAACACTCACTTGATGGACTCAAATCTAATCATATTGATGAGATATTTGCTCTCTTGGCCCACATTCACTTCATTCTTTCTATTGTGACAACTTAATCCTTCCTTTGTGGACATGACAAATTCCAACATACCCACTTGGTCCTCCACTTACTTCTTCCTTATTTTCTACTACTAACTTCTAGGCAGATTAACCATACTATCTTCCAGCGTGCACTACATGTTCTCATCAACCATATTTCAACCAAAATTGTCCAAAAAATAAGGACCCAACTGTGGGGCCTTTTTCAGAAAATTGCCTCATAAAATATTGTAATTTCATAGGAAATTTGGATTGTTCATTAGGTGATAGATATGAAGGTATAATCTATGTTAATTTAGTGATTTCTTTTCCTAGAAGGAAACCATGTTTATATGAGGGAATTGTATTACACCTATGTATTATTCTATGAGAAAAAGAGATGTGATTGTGTGAGAGAAAAGAGGAAGTTACAGTGGATGTGGTGTAGGTTGTATACCTTCAGTTTGTTGGCTAATATAGAAGGAAGGAATGGTTTTTTCTTCATGGACATATTGGGTGAAACATGTATATCTATGCCTCTCATTTTTTATTCTTTTTTTTGTTTCATTGCTCTATTATTTAACTTTTAGCACACTAGGAGTCCTGAGATCCACCTATCTCCACCTAGAAACCAAATGCTCTTGGGAGTCCTAAGATCAACCACCTCCACCCAAAAACTATACTTTGATACCACAGTTCCTCCACTATAGACCAAGAACTCAGGGGGAAATGGAACACTTCAAATCAATGGTTTAGCCCTGAAATACATAGAGAATACCATTCTGTAAGAACCAACAATCCAAAGGGAGTCAATACCTCAACCCAAACTAAGAATCATGAGGTCCTTAAGTTCCTTCACTTGAGATAATGTCCTATTGAGAGTTAATCACCTATACAATCTTGACATAACTCAATTTCATTCTCCCTCACTTGTATTTCCTCGCAATGCTTTGTGCACACTCCTTTGAGACTGATTTCTCCTTTTGTGTGCACATTCCACTTATTTTCTACCACTCTATTGTGTTCTCTCAGTCCAAGTCTATGTTATTTTACATCTTGTTGTGCACACCCTCCTTGCGCTATACCAGTATAGTATTTTCATATTCTCTTTTACAATGTTCCTTTATTCTCTACCTTCTCTCACATAGTGCTATGATTAAATTCCTCAAAACTTTGTCACTTCTTCTCCCTCAAATTGTCCCCTGTGTTGCTTCAGGGAATTTCAACTTATATTCCTTGCGTTGGGTCTCCTATGTTTTTTCCTCTACATGTTTTCTCTTCCTTTAGCCACCTCCCATCATTCTATCATGGTTATAGGTATTCATGGGAATGTTATCATGCTTGCTCTACTTCTTTCATTTTTTGTCATTTTCTTTGCTTGTGGACTTTCCTAAATGAGTATGGGATCATCCTCTCTTCCTCTAATTCCATAAATGTGTAGTTGACCAATTTTTAAGGCACACCATGACTATTATTAGTAACGACCTCCACCAAATTACCTAGAAATATCCTCCCCAATATATGAAATATGTATCCCATCTCTCGGCCCATTATATTTTAATTACAAAAAATGTTACAATATTAAGAGGGGTGATCCGAAATTAAAAAATGAGTGTTTCATGAAATGATTTGCAAGCTAGTTTATTTCTTTTAGGCAATGGTTCGTGATTGAAAATCATAAAAACTAAATTAAATTTTTCATAATTTTTAATAGTTAAAATGGAAAACATGCAACATCAAAATAGAGCAAATTGATGACGTAGTTCACCCCTCTTGGGTTACGTCTTTGGGTCCAACTTCCAAAGGTGGCCTTTATTATTATATGCTCAAATTATCAAATACATCATCAAAAAAGTCTCAATTTGAAAAAATAAAACTTCCATTGTGTCCAGAATGCCCAAAAAACCATGTCTAAGCTCTTCTTGGGCTCAAAAAGGTTGAAAATGGCGAATATAGGAATCCTTCTTCAAATTGCCCGTAAAAAAAATCTACAAATTGGTCTCAGTTTGTACATTGGGAAAAAAAATTATCATGTGGTATATTGGTTTTTGACTCAGTTAAAAACCTAGAGATCGCTAGTTTTATTCATTGAGGTAGGCGTATATGGCATGTTGTTTTAATTATATATTTTTCTTTTTATTAAGGCTGATGATCCAGGTGGATATTGGTGGCCACCCGCCTATTCCACTTGGGCCCCCACCATTGTCTCTTTCAGTTTTTCCGTTTTGGCATAACTTACTATTTTTAGCAGTTTTTCGGGTCCTGAACTTCCGGAGCCGTTTTGAGGCCCTAAACGACGTTTTTTGGGTACGAAAGCGCCAGCGAATTTTCTGATAAAATTCATCCCGACAGCTGTAGTCCTCGGATAGAGCTTTCTAATGATGTATCATCTGCGTCAAACGGAGATAGTATGCCAAAGTTACGTCCCTGGGAAGTTGAAACACCAATTTACCCAAACGGGGCCCATAGTTTTGGCGCTTCATCTCCTAGGGTTAGGTTTTTGGGATGTTTAGGGTTCTCCATTGTTTCTCAATAACAAATAGGCCCTCGCGCCTCATTGTAAAGCAGTTCAGAGGCCTTTAGCCGCCACATCTCTTCTCAGAGATAGCTACCAGTGCCCTAGCTAGTTTTATTTCCATTCTGTCTGTAAGCAAATTTCAGTTCTTTGATATTAATGAAATGAAGTGTTATTTCCGCCGCATCTCTGTATTTATGGTTATGTGTTTATTCTGTTGCGTTCCTGCATAAATCCGGATCAGTGGTATCAGAGCGGTCTGCTTTTTCTCGATCCTTCTTTGCATGTCCCCAACGAGGCCGGGGTATAAGGAGCTAGGGCTTGATCTGGTGGAACCTTTGCAAGATCAACCTCACAAACCTCGACGGACGCCCATGGGGGACGAAAAGAAAGATGAGGGAGCAGGAGATCCTATTAAAATATTGCTCGAGGAGGCCCTCGAAAAACAAAGGAACGCGATGATGGATAGCTTTGCTCAGATCCTTCAACGGCTGCCCACCGGCGGCGCATCTGCATCCAGTAGCCACTCTGGAGTTGCGACTCCCTTTAAGCTACAAGTAAATTTTGACATTCCCATATTTGAGGGTCAAATAGACGCAGATGCCGTAGATAGATGGTTGAATCTATTAGAAGGATATTTCTCGGTTCATGACTTTTCAGACCGAGAGAAGATTATTTTTGCACTCCTCAAAGCTACCCCCCATGTTAAGGACTGGTGGGAAACCTACTGTGAGAACAAGGACCAGACAGAACCCTCTCTGTTCTCGGCTGTACCAACTTGGAATTCTTTCCGAGATGCCGTCAAGGAACAGTACTATCCCGTAGGGAGCTATGAGGACAAGTACATACAATGGACCACGCTGCAACAACAAAGGGATAAAGATGTGCACGAGCTGACGAATCTGTTCCATACCCTGCGCACAAAGTTGGGTATCAAAGATTCAGAGAAACATTTGGTGCTAAAGTATCGCAGCTGTCTGCACAGATACATTCAGGAGGAAATGGAGTTCCTCGACATCTCCTCGCTTGGTACGGCATACCGGTATGCCGCCAAGATTGAGCAGAAATTCAAACAGAAGAAGCGAGACTTTGGATCTGTGAATCAAAAGCAAGGAAAAGGTGCTTCCAAACCGCAGAACAAAGGACAGAGCATGGCGGCTAAAGACAACCCGTCAAAGCCACAAGAAAAGAACAACACCGTAAAGCCAAAGAAGGACACGGAAAAGTGGTGTGAGTTCCATAAGAGCTCCACTCACAACACAAGTGAGTGTCGGGCCAAGCAGTCGCTAGTGGCCGAGATGAGGGCTTCTGAGTCAGATGCATGCTCTGACTCCGAATCAGAACCTGAAAAGGGGAATGAAAAAGGGAACAGATTATTGATGCGGAGCCCAACGCCACTGTTGCCACTACAAAGGTCCAGGAGGAGGAACCGGAAGATCCAGAGGAGGAGGAACGTCTCTTCCACTCCCAGATGTGGGTAAAGGGCTCCCCTGTACAGTTCATTGTCGACAATGGGAGCCAAAAGAACCTCATTTCGGCAGACGCCGTGAAGCGGTTGGGCTTGCCGACCACAGCTCACCCACATCCATACACCATCGGGTGGCTTCACCAAGGACGAGATCTCCGCGTCAGCCAGCAGTGCCGCCTTCCCTATAGCATCAAGCCCTTCACGGATGAGGTATTATGTGACGTTGCTCCTATTGATGTTTCTGATGTATTATTAAGACAACCATACTTGTGGAAGCGTCATGCTGTGTATGAGTCTCGACCTCGTGCTGTTATTATTACTTTGGGAAATAAGTTGTACAGGATACCAGAGGTACCACCTCCTACGACTATCTCTTTGGTTACTGCAAAACAATGTAGTAAGCTCATTTCCCAAACCAGGAAATTCGTTTTCCTGATGATCCGCCCCCAGAGCAAGAAGAAGACTGTGGCCACGACCTCCAGACAGGGCCCCTCTGCACGACAACAACAAATGGATAAGGTCGTGGAGGAGTACGAGGACATCTTCACCTCACCCACAGGGGTTCCTCTGCACTGCCAGGTCAAGCACCCGATTGACCTGACCCCAGGTGCGCCACTACCCAATGGACCGATCTATCGACGCTCTGTTCTGGAAAATGATGAAATCAAGAGGCAGATTCAGGAGCTGTTGCAGAAAGGTCACATCAGACCAAGTTCATCGCCCTTTGGGAGCCCGATCGTGTTGGTACAGAAGAAGGATGGGACGTGGAGACTCTGTATTGACTATCGGGCGCTGAACAAGATCACTGTCCAGAATAGGTACCCAATCCCACGGATTGATGACCTTCTGGACTAACTCCAAGGTGAAAAATATTTCAGTAAGATCGACCTGAAGTCTGGGTATCACCAGGTACCAATTGAACCCTCTGATGTGTGGAAGACTGCCTTCAAAGCTAAGGAAGGCCTTTTTGAATGGCCGGTCATGCCTTTCGGGTTGACGAATGCTCCCGCAACCTTCATGAGGATGATGGACGACATCTTGCGGCCATTCACCAACTCATTCGTAGTGGTGTACTTGGATGACATTCTGATCTTCAGCAAGACTTGGGAAGAGCACCTTCATCACATCCGACAAGTCCTCCAAACACTGCGGCAACACAAGTTGTGTGCCAATTTGGAAAAGTGCACGTTTGGCATGACCCAGGTTCAATATCTGGGATACATTATTGATGAAAGGGGGGTGCATGTGGATCCAGCAAAGATCCAAGTCATTCGGGATTGGCCAGCCCCGACTACTATAACAGAGCTTCGCAGCTTTCTGGGTCTTGCTAATTTCTACCGTAGATTCGTGTCGGGATTCTCTCATATCACTTGGCCCTTGAGTCAAGTCACCAAAGGAGGAGCGAGAGCAAAATTCTTTTGGTCGGAACCTCAACAGAAGGCATTCAAAGAATTGAAAAATCGCCTCTGTTCTGCCCCAGTGCTCACCTTACCAGACTTGCAGCAGCCATTTGAGATCGAGACAGATGCCTCCGACTATGCTATTGGGGCAGTTCTTACTCAACAGGGACATCCAGTGGCATATCACAGTGAGACATTGTCTGAGATAGTTCGCAAGTATCCCACCTATGACAAATAAATGTAGTCCATTGTGCAAGCCTGTCGACAATGGAAGCATTACATTTTGGGGAAGGAAACAATCATCCACACAGACCACCGGCCCCTGCAGTTCATACAGACACAAGGGAAGTTGCAGAATGATCGCCATCAGAAGTGGTCCACATATCTGCAACAGCTTCATTTGAACATCAAGTACAAGAAGGGTAGCACCAATAATGTTGCAGACTGCCTCAGCCGACCACCGATCGTGGCGCTCACCACCGTGCTCAACTCTTCTGGGCACGAGACTTCTGATTGGCCGCTTCTCTATGAGAGTGACCCAGAATTCGGCCACACTTACAAGGCACTCTTGGGGGGCACGCAAGTTCCAAATTTTCACCTCCAAGATGCACTTTTATGTCACCTGGGACACCCTTGTGTTCCTTCAAGCGAGCGTGCCAAGATGATATGGGAAGCACACTACAGTCGAGTCGCTGGGCATTTCGGGGTCGAGAAAACAGTAGCAATACTACAGAAGTATTTCTATTGGCCGATCCTTCGAAAGGATGTCGAGAAGCACATCAGATCCTGCACTGCTTGTGCCATTGCCAAACCAACCATCAAGAAGCAAGGCCTATATACTCCACTACCTACCCCTAGTCGATCGTGGGAATCCATCTCCATGGATTACATGTCGGGCCTGCCTTCTACTAAGAATGGAAATGACTGTGTTTTCGTGGTCGTTGACAGATTCTCGAAGATGGCCATCATGGCGGCCTGTAAGAAGAATATCACAGCAGAAGCCACTGCTAAAATCTTCTTTGAACGAGTGTGGGTGCACTTTGGGATCCCACAGTCTATCATATCAGATCGAGATAGCAGGTTCCTCAGCACATTTTGGTCCAGCCTCTGGTCAATGTTGGACACAAAGCTCACTAAGTCCACAGCTTTCCATCCCCAAACAGATGGCCAGACAGAGGTCGTCAACAGAATGATTGTACACATTCTGCGCATGTACAATTCAAAGCATCCACGCACATGGGACGAGAGCCTCCCTTATGTACAACATAGTTATAACCGGGCTCTCCACAGTTCAATTGGCCATAGCCCTTTTCAGGTGGGCTTGGGATTCCAGCCACTATGTCCCATTGACGTAGCCATGCCATTTGCAGCTGCTCAGGCCGATTCAGCGCACGTCCAGTCTGAAGTTGACAAAGCAAGTAGCTTCATCGAGCACATTCAACACATCCACCAACAGGTTCATGATATATTGGACAGAGCCAATGCCAAGTACAAGCAACGCCATGATCAACACCGGGTGCCACACAACTTCCAGGTGGGCGACAAAGTATGGCTACATTTGCAGAAGGAGCGCCTCACTGGACCCCACCGCAAGCTTCGCCTGCTCCGATACGGGCCGTACACCGTCACCAAGGCTGTAGGGAATAATGCCTTCGAGCTTAGTATTCCTCCATTCCTTGGTCTGCACCCAGTCTTCAATGTGGATCACCTTCGTCCTTACTTCCCACCTCTACTGGACACCTCGGACATTGCAGAACAACTCACACCAACAGAGTTAAACCCAGACTGCATGGAACAGGCCACCACAGATTATATCATGGACATGCAAATCAAGAACACTCGCCAATAGAAGATCCAACTGTATCGGGTTGTCAAAGCTGGCCAACTCCTGCACCAATGAAAGTGGTTCACTAGGGACCAAGTTCAGCAGAAATTTCCTCATCTCATGGAGGAACTTAACGCAATGGGGACCATTGCTTCCTAAGGGGGGAGGAATGATCCAGGTGGATATTGGTGGCCACCCGCCTATTCCACTTGGGCCCCCACCATTGTCTCTTTCAGCTTTTCCGTTTTGGCATAACTTACTATTTTTAGCAGTTTTTCGGGTCCTGAACTTCCGGAGCCGTTTTGAGGCCCTAAACGACGTTTTTTGGGTATGAAAGCACCAACGAATTCAACGACAAAATTAAAATTGGCCCCGACAAAAAGATGGTTGCCAAGAGCTTTCTAATGATGTATCATATGCGTCAAACGGAGATAGTATGCCAAAGTTACGTCTCCGGAAGTCAAACACCAATTTACCCAAACGGGCCCATAGTTTTGGCGCTTCATCTCCTAGGTTATTTCTTTTGGGATGTTTAGGGTTCTCCATTGTTTCTCAATAAATAGTAGGCCCTCGCGCCTCATTGTAAAGCGCTCGCAGGTCGTAGCCACCACATCTCTTCTCGCAGATAGCCGCCGCACTCCCAGCTAGTTTTATTTCCTTCATTCGTAAGCAAATTTCAGTTCTTTGATATTAATGAAATGAAGTGTTATTTCCGCTGCATCTCTGTATTTATGGTTATGTGTTTATTCTGTTGCGTTCCTGCATAAATCCGGATCAGCTGAATCCCTCCCAAACTTCACGCCCTTGTTTCTTGTGATATTATATGCCCTTGTGCCATGGGCGCAGGTGGTATGCCACATTTCTAGCCCCACCGAATCCGCTGACGGTTGTATGATGACCACATAGGGTCATGGGTTATGTGCCATAGGCCACGCGACCTTCAGCCTTCTTGCCTTCGGTCTCTAGTCATGTGTTGTCCCATATAACTATGGGTCGTTGGCCCATATGACACACCCTAGTCATGGGGTATGGTAGATAACCAAGCATAAGGCCCAACGGGCAAGCATTGACGCCAACGATGAAACCATTAAACTTCAAATATATAATTTCTATCGATATCTAATAAGAACCACCTATGGCTTGATGGTTAAGTACTCTATTAGTTTGTTGGAGGTCATGGGGTCAAACCTCCTAGAACATTTCAGTCACCAAAATAAATTTTTGGTGCCAATCCCAAGGCCATGTGGCAGCCTTTCATTGGGCCACATGGTGCCCTTTAATTGTCCCACGTGGTGGCCCGAGATTGGCCCATCGCATGTACCTAGAAACCAATACCAATGTCCCACATGTCATCATGAGATTGGCCTATTTTCCATTTATACATTCCATTCATCCTATTGACATTAGATTAGGGTCTGCCTCATCAGCATACGATATGCACAGTCGACCTTGCAAGTTGAATTTTTTAGTTTTTTACCAAAAACTTCATAACATGATAAATTCCTCATATAGTGTCAGATTTAGGTGATTCAAGTGTCATTGGAATCATGATAACGAGATATATGATTTGGTGCTAGTTTCGGGAGATTTTTAGCACTTTCATTTTTTAGCACATTTTTTATCCCCTGGATCAAGGGAATTTCACAAACCCCTCCCCCTTGGAGGACCACTATCCTCAGTGTTCTAATATTGAACAAAAATAAAAAAAACATGCTTAATTCCAAGCATAAATCACTTTGAGCTTTATAAGTATAACTCAGTTTTCAATTACATTTTTACATACACAATTACTTGCCTGACAACTCAATGAGTAAAAAACTTCATTAAATTTACCACTTTCTATATGGTTCTTAATGCTTCCTGACATGATTTGTATTGTAGGTTTTAACCCTGTACAAAATTTATCTGCAAACGAATTCTTAAAAGAGAAAATAAAGAATGAAAATAAAATAAAACATAAAACAAATATACACAAATATTTTCCCCTGGATCCCAAAACTGGGACTACCAGTTTGATTTTTCATTATGTTCCTTTCAATGTTATAATAAATATATATACATTTTGAAGCATTCATAAACCCTAATCCATTAACCTTGGAGTAGAACATAACCATAGTTCCCCTGACTCGATCTACAAAATACCATGGGAAGAAAACCATCATACCTAAAAACCAAGTGCAAAACCCATGCACAAAACTATAGTTAGGTTTTCCCATCTACTATAGGGTTCAAAAAATATTTCTTGGGGCACTGCCCTAGACCCTGTGTAGGGGGCTACTTCCCCCTTACAAACCCCCCTGTGATCCCCCTACTATGCCCGACGCAATGAACAGGGGGGACTAGTCATGGAAAGAAAATAACACATACCCAACATTCTCCCACTTGTTGTTTTATTTTCCACACATGGGGCCAGAGGAGAGCTTAGTCATTGGTCCAACCTTGTAGCGCCCATTTTTTCTATATACTAATAAAACTTCTCAGTGCTTAGAGACTTCGTCAATGCATTTGCAACATTCTTCAAAGTGTCCACCTTTACCTGCAAAACCTTTTTTTCCTCAACCATATCCCTCACAAAGTGATATTGAACATTAATTTGCTTTGTCTTTGAATGATAAGCAAGGTTTTCTTCCAAGAAAATTGGAATTTTTTTGTCATATTCTATCCTTATAGCTCATTGTACCAGCCGCATACTTGAACATAATATATGCAACCAAACTTCTTCCTTTCTTGCATGAGTGGTTGCCATGCATTCAACCTCTGTAGTTGAAAGAGCCACTACAAACTATCTATTTCTAATCCAACTGACTGCTCCTCCAAATATGTTAAACACATACCCAATTTTAGATCTTCTCTGATATATATCTCCAGCCCAGTCTGCATCAAAAAACCACAGATGTCCAAAACTATGTCCAATCCTGGTCTTCCTTGGTAGCATAAACCATAATCACTAGTGCAACACAAATACATGAAAAAACTCTTCACTGTTGTCCAATGCTCCTTCCTGGTTTTGACATAAACCTGCTCGATACTCGTACTGCATGTCCAATGTATGGTCTATTACATACTGTTATCACTCATTAAGTTGTGAAACTTTTTTTGATAGGGTCATGCAGGTCATTCACAAAATGGATGAGGTTTCCTAAGCCATTTAAAATTGATATGTAATTTGTTTTGCATTTTTGAAGCCTATCCTAAGTTTAATGTCCACCTCCATCCATGCCACTTCAGTCAAATAATTCCCATACCATGTCAGTTGTCATTCCCCACACATTTAAACTCAAAAGTGCACACCTATCAGTTTTTCAGATTTTCGTAGAGATTTACACAGGAAATCCGCAAATTTCACTATGAAACTACCTAATAGTTTCGTAGAAAATATGTTAGAAGCCTAACTGTTTTCACTACGAAAATGTGTTTTTTAACCAGGGCTGTCAGAGTTATATGAGGTGTTATTTTATGATTAGAGCAGTAAAGGTGGAGGTCATTCAAGTTTGTTATGGTAAAATTCAAATGTAGACAATTGTGTTTGATGTCATCATGATCCTTTTTTCTTGCATGTGTTATGATTGAAACCCGAGCTGTCAATTAAACTTTTAAACCTCAACCCAAAAAGCCTTTTATCATATTATGGTTTATCCTTGCATGTGAGTCGATCCCTAGATAGCTGCTTCATCAATCCAAGCAGGTTGTTGTCAAATTCAAATTTTGCAGGTGTCATCAGCAAGCGAGGCAATGAAGACTATAAAGCATCCATGGCTGCAAGAAAGAGAACGAACAAGGGTGGCCATTTTCATAGGTATGAGCCCATGGATTTGAAATTACTCAATTAAGACCCTACTACTGTGGAGGTTTCCAAGAGGACTAACTGCTTGTAATTCTGCCAAAGGTTGCAGGGTTTTCATACACAAGTTTCAAAGGATTTTTCCACCAACTTCATGGGAATAGCATCAAAGGTTGGTATTCTGAATCTCACAGTGACACCAGAAAGCATATCATTAGCTACAGGAATTCCTAGAGGTGGTGAAGAGTGGTTTAAAGGTACCAAATTCACAATGCAGGAATGCAAGGAGTTTCTCAAGCAAGAACGCATCGAAGTAAATTTGACCAATGTTATCCCTAGAAGTTTTATGAAAGATAATTATGAAAAATTGCTAATGGTCATTCAAAAATATTTCACCTGTGAAGGAATATTTCACATGGTCTACTCATACCATATCAGACTTCTTCAGCATTTTGTAGGTAAGAGATCACTTGAATTACCTTTCTATTTATACAGAACTTTAGAGAAAATGTCAGATAAGGTTCAAATAAAGACATAAGGCAATGAGACATCTCTTTTTCATCATGGTCTAATAAAGTTGTTAGTGTTGGAAGAATTGAGAAGGTTAGACAAATATTGGATTTCTTTCTTTTTTATGAGTGGTTGTAAAATTGATGTGGTCACTATGAAGATAACCTCAAAACCTAGAACTACTACATCACCAACTATGCTAGAAGAATTTGAAGAAGAAAAAAGAGCATCCCCTGCAGAACCAATGGACATAGGAGCAGAACCTCTGCAAGAGACTGACACCCCTCAAGCAACACCTGCAAGATAGAAACAAAAAGTCAGCAAACAGAGTAGCAAGAGGATCACTAGAAGCTGTACATTGGCTAAAGGAAATCTGGAGGATATCCTTCATGAAATTGACATTGAAGAGTCACCAATAGTGTAAGCTGAATACATTGAAGATGGTGGAAGAAAACTGAAAGAAAGGTAAGACTGCAAACTAGATTTTGCAAGTGATGATTCTAGTTTTATATTTCAGCCAAGGAAGCCAATGACCATACATGCAAAGAAGTCCATGAGAGAAAAAATACAGAGAAAATCAATGAAGCTTCTTAGTCAATAATAATCATAGATTTGTCTCCATCAATAGAGGAATAAGTGGTTATCAGGCAAAGAAAGGGCAAAGAGAAAATAGTTGAAAAATCAGAAACAGAATCCCTCAAAGAACAGCTGAAGGAAGCAGGTAAATAGATATTGTATTTGAAGCTAGAGGAAAAGAAGCACAGATCTGAGAAGGTTCAATTTGAACAAATGAGGAAAATATGGGATAACCAAGTCTCAAGTGTTTCAAAATCTTTGGACAATGCCTAAATGTTGTTGAAATGGACTCATCCATTAAGAGGGGAGGTCAAAAATATTAGGAAGATGAGATTACACTTACAATCTAAAAATATAGCATTAAAATATCAAGTGGAAGACCTTCAGGAGCAGCTGGACTTGATCCAATTTGAGCTGGAGAAGAAAGGGTTGAGATGAGAGAGGTTGAAGAACCCATAAACCAATTAATTGTAAATGAAGAAGAGACTCCTAAAGAGTGAAAAAATGAGATGAAAAAAGTTTGGTGAGGTTCATGGTTTGCAAAGAACCTAAATTTTTCCTCTGGAGATCAATTTTTCAAGATAGACACAAAAACAACAAATTCTAGTTTTTTTAGACAGTTTTGTAGCGTGCTTCAGGCTTGAAGCCAGAAAAATGATACGAAAATTTTGAAGATGCAATTTTTCTTTGGAATTTAGTTTTGTGAAGGGTTAAGAAACAGATTTGTTTGTTTTCAATATTTTTTGGCATAATAAAGGTTTTTTACCAGCAAAGGTGGCAAGGAGATGGATGAAAAGACAAGATTTCATACGCTACGAAAACTCGCTACGAAACTTCCTAAAACTGCTGTGTTTCGTAGCAAGATCTCTTTTGAAGATTTTTGAAGGTTCCAACAGCACGCAAGTGATATGGATACATCCAGCTTATTAGTTGGCCATCCTAGCAGAGACTCATTACTCAAAATGAGTGTTACACATCTAGCTCAATACACATATTAATGATTAAAGTGAATATTATCCGTTCCTGAAAAGTAGGACTGTGTTTCCTAAATCTAGGGGTATTTTAAATATGTTAAGTGATGGTGAATTTTCTCTCAAACATGTGATCTCTATTATGTAACTGTTTTAGTGTTAGAAAAACTGAATGTAATAAATAGGATGTAGAGTCCTATTAGGAGTATGACTTCTTAAAGGATAGTTGTCCTTTTTCTGTTCCAAGAAAGTAGTTTCAGTTATGTTAGGTGTCAGAGTTAGAGTTTGAGGATCTAGCCAGTTAGGCAGATCATTTACATTGTAAAGAATGTCTATTTATATACTTAACATCGAAGAGCAAAGGGTTGGAGAATATTGCACCAAATTTCTGCTTGTATGTTTTTTTTCGATTATCAGTAATATACAGTGACATTCTACTTCCAGACATGAGATTCTTATGTGGTGTTTAATGTGTTTTTGCTTTGTATCTTTTTGTCTAATCACTTGCAGTGAATTTTATCTCTAATTACTCATAATTCATGTTGTGATTCTCTAACTTCCTTTAGGGGTGAAATTGTTGTGTTTTCCTTATATTGTGTGTATGAATGATCTTTATTAAAAACCTCTATTTGCCTTAGCTTCCATGTGAAGAATTACTGTCACTGAGAGAACTGATGTGGACTCCATAGCCCAATGGTAGAAAGCCTTCATTTTTCAACCTGTAATCATACAAAACCAAGTCACAATTCATAGATTTATTCATCTAGTATTATTTCTATTGAAAATCATAAATCCCTTTGAGCGAGCCCTCTCAAATTGAAAAGGCTAATCTTCAGTTAGAAGTGGTTTGAGAGAGTTGCATTGATTTGATTGATGAGTAGCATATGAAGATCAATTTGGTGATAATGCATACCATTGCATACATCATGCTACCGACTGCACTTTCATATGGAACATGAGACATGTCCTTTTCCTCTTCTTGTGTATTGGCACATTGTTTAGTAGATAAATTTCCACCTATAGGAATAGGAACCTTCACCAGTTTACTATTTTGCATATTAAACGTCGGTAGTATTGTCTCAAAATATGTCCTCTGGTTTAACGAGAGATTCCTCTTTTCCCGATCTTGTTTAAATTCCATTCCCAAAATATAGTTTGCAACACCAAGATCCTTCATGTCGAATTTGGAAGACAATTGGGTCTTCAAATCCTAGATAATTTATTTTCATTTCCAATCAGCGACATATCATCCACATACTAGACTAAATAAATAACATGATCACCAATTCATTTAAAATACACAGTGATCCTCTTTTCTTCTGGTGAATCCAAGTCCCTGTATATATGTTTCAAATTTCTGATACCACATCATTGGTGACTATTTTAACCCTTACAAAAACTTTTTAACTTGCATAACAATTATTTCTTACCCTTCACCGCAAAGCCTTTAGGTTGCTTCATGTAAATCTCTTCTTCCATATCCCCATGAAGAAATTTTATCTTCACAACCATATGTTCTACCTCAAAATAAAAAGAAGCAACGAGAGATAAAAGTAATATAATAGAAGCTAACTTGGCAACAGTTGAAAAAATATCACCAAAATCATATCTCAACACTTGGGAATAACCTTTTTCTACCAACTGATCTTTTTATTTCTTCACCTTGCCTTCTGAATTCATCTTCTTCTTAAACATCCATTTTCTTGCAATGGGTTTACTTCCAGCCGACAACTCCACCAGATTCCAAGCCTTATTTTTTCCAAAGATTTCATTTCATCAACCATGGCGTCTTTCTAGAGTTTTTGATTCTCTGAATCTACTACCTCCATAATAGTTCTGGGATCATCATTAGTAATATATAAAGAAGACTTTGAATAGAAATAATATGGACTATACCTTTCTGGTTAGCTTCGCTCTCAAACTGATCTTCTCAAAGATTGAGTTTGTGGCTCTTCATCTTTTGATTCTTGTTTTGTTGTAGAGTCTAATTCTTCCTCCTTTAGCTTAAAATCTATCTTATCAGGTTCCTTTGGTAGGAATTCATGTTTAATAACATTTTTCAACTCTCTAAAAACCACATCTCAGATGTACACAACCTTCCTTGTTTCTGGGTTCCAAATCTTATAACATTTGAAACCATCCTTATACCCAATAAAGATGCACCTTTCAAATTTACTTTCCAACTTGGTTCTTTTCTCCTTTGGAGAATGTATATATACATCACAACTAAATACCCTCAGATGTGAAAGATATGGTTTCTTACTAGTCTATACCTCGTGTGGAGTCTTATCCTCCAACACTGATGAAGGTGATTTCTTAACCAAGTAACATGTAGTCTCCACTCCCTCTGCCCAGAATTCCTTTCCTAACCTGAAACTATTGAGCATGCTTATTTCATTTTCCATTAGCGCTATGTTCATTCTTTTTGCAACTCCATTTTGTTGAGTCATGTATGGAGTAGTATTATTCCATGAAATACCACATTTCTTATATAACTCTTCAAAATCCTTCTTGCATAACTCTCCACCATTATATGTCCTCAACACATTTATCTTCTTCTTTGTCTAGTTTTCCACCAGAGCCTTAAATTATTTGAACCTTTAAAAGAATTCAAACTTATTCCTAAGGAAATATATCCATGTATTCCTTGAGAATTCATCTATAAATGATACATCGTACACATAATTAACCAGTGATGGAATCGACATAGGTGGAAAGGCATCACTGTGCACAAGATCTAATATCTCGTTCACCCTCTTAGCACTAGAGGGGAAACTTGCCCGATTATGCTTCCCACATACATAATTTTCATAGAAGTAAAAATCCTGAGAGAAATTAGACATACCTTCTACCATACCATTACCATGCAGTATTCAAAGGTCCTTATCTACAATATGTCCAAGCCTTTTATTCCATAGCATGGTATTTTCTCCAGAGACCACAAGGTTTTCAACTCCACTTTCAAGAACCACAGAAATTTTGGACTTATCAATAACACTGCTACCCAGAATCTTGTATAAAGTTCCAATATGAACTTCCTGCATCAATACCAGTGCACCACAAGCCATTTTGAAGGTATCCTTCTTGAACACTATTTTTACACCTACATCATCCATCTTGCTTACAGAAATCAGATTTATGGCCAATATAGGAATACGCAGAACACCAGGAAGTGTTCTAATCCTTCCACCTTACAACTTCAACTTGAATTTTCTGCATCTGACAATTCTGGACTTCCTGTCATCCCTTAAGAAGAAATCACCACCATCATATTTCTCACACTCGCAGAACCACTTCCTATGGTGATTTAAGTGAAAGGATGCACTTAAGTCAATCAACCACGCCTCATGATCTACATGTGTACATGAAGAAGAATCTAAGTACACATTGTGGAAATTATACAAGAAGCATGTATATCTTGGATTTACCTGATCTAACAATGTACTAAAGTTAAATACTGAATCGCTTCTAAAAATATTTTGCGGAATAAAAAACACAATCGCTAATCACATGAACATGAAGAAAGATAAATCACACACAACAAAAATAATTTTCCTAGGGAAAGCTTACAGCTAAAAACCCCACTATATTCTATTGTATATTAAGCATGGATCATGAAACAAATATAATGTATTTCTCTTCTCACAAGAGCCTCCAACATTCAGCTATCTGTCTCACACTGTCATATGTAAAACTGACCAACACATAGCCAATTCTTAGCCTCCAGAAAGCCTGCCTTGCTTGCGCAATCCTTGATGGTAAAGATCCCTAAAATATAGGAATTATTGTCTGCCTTAACTGTGCAAGTATCATGGGCACTCCAATGGGTTTTTTCCTGCATTTCTACAAGTAGATAATAGTGCAAGTGAGAGTCAACTTCCCTTTCACCTAAAACTCAACTCCGTCTCCACCGGATCTGACATGCATGTAGCTTAATAATAGTAAATCCTCAGTTGCATGTGAGATCATTGATTGTGAATTAATTAATATTTAATTCATTAAATCTCTCACTATTGTATCTTCATTTACAACTAACACAACTAAGTTTAACTCACTTAACTGAGTTAAACTATTTACAACTTTCATTAACTAATTCACCACTACACTTCGAACTCATTTACAACTAGAATTACTCTGCATGTCCCACCAACCAACCTCTAACTCGAAATCCACTAGCTAATTGAATTTATCACATTCAGTTAACTCATTCAAGTCCACAATGAGAATATATTACAGTTTAATTTCCATCTTAATTAAGGGATAATAAAAATAGACATGCACCCAAAAATAACACTGTGGGCCCCACCCTAATCTGGGTGCTTAATGCAACTAGGTGCTAATTGCAACCAGGTGCTTAATGCACAAGGCATGGGTGCTGAATATTCTTCTTCAATCTCAACACTCCCTCTCAATAAGAAAGGGATTATCCCTCACCCTAATCCTATCTTTATGGTATTCAAATTTTCTCTTGGTGAGCACCTTCGTCAGAATATCTGCATCCTAATATTCCATGGGAATGTACTATAGCAACAAGATCCTTCTCTGCACACAATCTCTGAGATGATGGTACCAGATATCTATATGCTTTGACTTATCATGAAACACGGGATTAATCGAGAGTTTAATGCAACTCTTATTATCACAGTGAATCATTGTCAAATCCATCTGAGAACCAAACAAACCAACTAAGATCTTTCTCATCCAGATAGCCTCACATGCAGCTTGACTTGTTGCCATGTATTTCGCTTCCACTGAACTGAGTGCCACGGACCGTTGTTTCCTATTATACCAGGAAAATACTGTTTATCTAATGCTAAATATCCCCCCCCCGATGTTCTCTTTCTCTTCGATGGACTTTCAGCCCAATCTGCATCCATGAAGCCATGCAGCTTCACTCAATCCATATGTCTGTACCATAGACCATACTATGATGTGCCCCTTAGGAAATCTCAGGACATGCTTCCCTGCCTTCCAAAAGAGCTTGGTAGGCTTAACCATAGCTTGACTCATCTTGTTAACTATGTAGCAAATGTTTGGTCTCATGTTCACTAGATACATTAGTGAACCCACTAATCGTCGATAAACAATAGCATCCACTACCTCTCTAGAAGTAGCACCCTCTTTCCTCCAATTTCCTGGAAGAGGAGTATCTATTGGTTTGCAGCTCTCCATGTTAAACTTACCCAGTATCTCCTTTGCATAATTTTTTTGAGACACAAAACTTTCACCATCCCGCTGCCATATTTCCAATCCAAGGAAATAATGAAGGAGTCCCATGTCCTTCATTTCGAACTCCCTTGCAAGATCCTCCTTGCATGAGTGTATCAGCTGCTCATCACTAGTACAAATTAGATCATCAACATAAAGAAAAATGATCAATAACTTACCCTCAACCACAATCTGGTACAGGTTTGCATCTGCTTCACTTTTGGTGAAGCCCAGTCTGATGAAATAGTTGTCTATCTGAGTGTACTAAGCACGGGGTGCTTGCTTCAGCCCATACAGTGCTCTTTTGAGTCTGCACACATGTGACTCACTGTTGAAGATCTCAAAACCTTCACGTTTCTCTATATACACGTCTTACTCAATGATCCCATTGAGAAACACAATTTTCACATCCATCTGATTAATGCGCCAACCCATCTGCACTGAGACTACAAGGATGGATCTTATGGAAGAGTACATTTCGATAGGCGCAAAAGTCTCATCATAATCTATCCCCTTGATCTGTGAGAATCCTCGGGCCACAAATCTAGCCTTGTATTTCTCCACACTCCCATCATAAACTTTCTTTACCTTGTAGATCCATCTCGATCCAACCACTGATTTGTCGACTGGTCTCGGGACTATCTCCCATGCGTTGTTCTTAAAAATGGATTCATACTCCTCCACCATAGCATCAACCCAAGTAGGCTGTTACACTTCTTCCTGAAAGGAAGATGGGTCAGTCACATTACATTTTCTCATAAGAGCCATGTATCTATTAAATTGGTCAGAAGACTGTCTCTATTTGCACTGTGAAGTAGGGGCTCCTACATTCCGTGCAGCATCAAGTCTTAGCTTATCAGCTTCCATGGTGCGCCTTCTACCATTTCTGATGGATGTGTCTGCATGAGTGATTTCCTCCACTCCATGAACCTCCTCATGTGGCTGATCCACATCTTGAGACTCATCTTTTGGAACCAACAGTTCCTCCTCTGCATGCAAGTATAGCTCCCTCTCAAGGGACAACCACATGGCTTTCTCCTCATCAAATTTGATATTATGTCACACAATAGTCATTCTATTGCTTGGCAAATACACACGATAATTATGGGGTGTTTCAGTGTACCCCACAAAAATCCCAACCTTAGTTGTTGGTTCCAGCTTCTTCCTGGCATCCTTGGTCACATGCACATAAACATATGAGCCAAAAATATTAAAGTGTGAAACATTAGGTTTCTTACCAGTGAAATCCTCTTCAGGCGTACTCATGCCAAGTACTCTATAAGGACAACTATTTTACACATGTACCTCTGTATTGCATGCTCCTGCCCACATATGCATAGGTAGGCCTTGATCATGCAACATCGCTCATGCTACACCCACAATAGTTTTGTTCTTCCTCTCTGCAACCCCATTCTACTGTGGGTTATGAAGCACTATGAGTTCTCTTCGAATTCCTTCTTCTCTGCAGAAGTTCTTGAATTCATTAGAGATGTATTCTCCACCATTATTTCTCCTAAGAGCCTTCACTTTCTTCCCTGACTCTTTCTCCACCAGTGCCTTAAACTCACGGAACTTAGAGAATGTTTGATCTTTCATCTGCATGAAGAATATCTAGCACTTATGAGAAAAGTCATCAATAAATATTACATAGTACTTATGTTTTGCTATTGAAGAAAATGAGAAAGGACCACACACGTCTGTTTGAACTCTCTCAAGGATCCCTGAAGCTCAGTTTTCCTTCTCATGAAAGGTGGCCTTTACATATTTTCCCATATTACATCCCTTACATGTGTCTGACTGCACAAGTGTACCCCTGGGAAGACCAAAAGAAATCTATTGCATGACTTTCAAGGCTCCATGGTGAAGTTGGCCCAATCGCCTCTACCATAATTCGCACTCATCCCGGCTCACCACTCGATCTTCCTTTGATGTGAAAGGAGTGTATTAGTTTTGCTTTGCTAAGTGTCCTTTCAGTAATATAAACATGTACAAATTGTCTCCATTTTTTTGCTTAAGGAATGAGTGTTTTAACCATGAAATATAGATGAATTTGTGAAATTTAAGCATGAAAATAAGCCTTAAAAACACCTTACAATAGTGTATAACAGAGAAATAAAATCACACATAAGTTTTACACAGTAGGCATGATGAAGTAGTTCACCCCTCCTGGGCTACATCTGCTGGTCTAGCTCCCAATGGTATGTCCCTCTTTTTCATTATGCTCAAAATTGAAAATTACATGTGTTTATAGGCCTCTAATGGCTATTTTCTCTACACCAATGGCTCCAGAATGCTCAAATAGTATAGGTAGACTCTTGTTTCACCCAAATTGGTCAAAAATTGACCTCCGAGTGCATTTTTTCCAATGTTAGCTAGAAAAGCTCCACTAAAAGTGGAGACTTTCACTTAACTAAAGTTGAATTTAGTAAAAATCCCTAAAATTAGGGGCACGCTCCAACTTTAACAGACCTTTAACCATGGAATTAAATAGTTTTGGTGGGGTGGTCATGTATTGACCCCCCGCCATTATCTCTGTAGTCTAATAGTTTTAACTCAACAAATAAAGTGGGCTGAACTCGGAGTCGTAGTGTTTCCATAAACCATAGCATTTAAAACATTACAAACTTCCCATGTGACAGTTGCAAACCTCTGCCAGAGTTTAAATTTAATATAACCATTAACTGAAACTTTTTTATGCTACTGTGGCACATGATGGAGTTTACCACTCGCCAGAGTTACAGTTTAAACAACCGTAGGTTAACATGTTGGGGTCTCAGTCATAGTTGCTGGTTATATGGAGGTTAGGGCTGGTCCTTCGGGGCTAGCCCCTTTTTTTTATTCGCTCGTAAATTTGTTAAACTATAAATATAAATCGTAGCTCTATAGGGTTAAGAACCACCCATAGAGCAGTTGGTAGAACTTCCTGCACCTATGCCCGAGGTCTCCATTTCAACTCCTATGCCCTCCAAAAATTTTTACTACTGCAACTTGAGGACACGTGGCGGCCTCCGAGCTTGCCACATGTCACTCTTCCGACGGTCCAAAACAAAACCATCAACAGTGAAAAAACACATCTCTGTACCACTAAAATAAATGATCCACAACATGCCACGTGGAAAAATCCAGTTAACTTAGCAATATGGAATATTCCTGGAATATACCTATTGACTGTACCCGCATGTTGACTAGGCATCCAATCACAAATTTTTGTTGTTTGGGAAAACAGATAGAACGCGATATCTTCCTCATATGACGTCAATTTTTCAAAGCATTTGCGATGTTGGAATTGCAACGACAGACCTTCCCGGCCACTTAGGTTTGGTCATGTTTCGATCACTTTCAATTTTGAGCATAACACATGATCTCCTGATCACACCTTCCCATTGGGAAGCTTTTGAACCCCAAAATACTTTAATCACTTGTTCAGAAGATGAGGGTATAGCTCCCTCACCTTTTCCACTTCCATCCATCTTGCCTTACTTTTTTTTCTTCCCTTGAGCCCAATTTGAAGGCAATCGACACTTCCCCTCTTAGAAGTGCGCGTCCTATCAAGGATGGAATCCTCCTTGAGCTCGTCCAGAAGTTATGGTGAGAAATATTCTATAGATGGCAGTTGAATATCACTCCCTTGATCATCAATCAAAGGAGGCTCATACAAACGTAAATTGTCCACATTGACAATGGAATACATTTGCATATATGAAGGCAAGTCAAGTTGAAATGCATTATTACCAACTTTTTGAATGATCTTAAATGGACCATAATGAATGGGCTTGATCTTTTTACCTTCTCCTTGCATCCTTTCTTTGCTTATGTGCAACCATACTTCATCTCCTTCTTGAAACTTGTGATCAAATCTATGTTTGTCATGCCTCTCCTTCTACTTGCTTTGACTCTTCTCAAGTTGTTCTTGAACTTGTTGTGAATAATATTAATTTTCTCAATGAACTTTTGAGCTTTTTCAATATCACTATGTCCATCAATTGCAACATCCTTCTCAAAGATAAATTCTAATGGAAATTTCGGCAAATACCCAAAGCAGGCTTCAAAAGGTGAATTATCTGTAGAAGAGTGCTTGGCCTGGTTGTAAGCGTGCTGAATGTAATGCAGTTGTTCATCCCCCAACTTGGGATTCTTGCTGCAATATCCTCTCAATATATGCACAATAGTTCTATTCACCACCTCGGTTTGGCCATTAGTTTGTGGATGAAAAGCAGTGCTCTTTTTCAACTTTGTGTCCACCATCTTCAAAAGATTGGACCAAAAATTCCCAATGAACCTAGAATCCCTGTCACTAACAATATAAGTTGGAAAACCATAATGAACCCATACATGTTGAAAATAAATTTTAGCAGTTTGTTCAGCAGTAATGTTTTTCTTACATGGCATAAGTATACACATTTTACTGAATCTATCCACAACTACATAAGATAATCATGTTGTTTTCTTGGCATAGATAGACCTTCAATGAAGTCCATGGAGACACTCTCCCATGGCCTTGACGGTACCAATAGTGGCATGTACAACCCAATCTTCCTATTGCTAGGCTTGCTTGTTGCACACATAGAACATCGTCTTATAAAACGTGACACACTATCTATCATGCGAGGCTAATACCAATACCTCTATAGATGCACCACTATTTTTCTTACCCAAAAGTGTCCAGCAATAAGGGACGAATGAGCCTCTCTCACGACACTAAGTCTCTCTCCTTGTGGTATACAAAACTTGCCCAAATGAAATAAAAAATTGTTATGCATGTGATAATAATTTTCCTCAACTTGATTCCCTTCACTCAAACTAGCATACACATATTGAAAATCAGTATCAGATACATATTGTTCTATGTAACTCTCATGTACAATAAAATCATTTTTATGCAAAGTAGAAGAACTTATAATTGGCCTTGAAATCATATCAGAAACTTTATTGAAAATGCCTTTCTTGTACCTTATAACCAAGTGAAACTGTCGAAGAAATCCCATCAACTTGAAATGTCGTGATTGCTGCAATTTTGTTTACGACTGCAAGTACTGTAATGGTTGATGATCAGTATGTATAATCGTCTCTTTACCCATCAAGTAGTGTTTCCACTTCTTGATGCTTTGTACCAATGCATATAGCTCTTTTTCATATGTAGGATAATTAGTTACAACACCATTGAATGTTTTAGAATGAAAAACACTAGGTTTTCCATGCTGCAAAAGTACTGTGCCCATGGCATAATCTATAGCATCGGTTTGAATCTCGAATGGCTGTCTCAAATACGGTAATGCAAGGACCGGAGCCGAACTTATCTTATTTTTTAAAGCTTCAAAATCTTGTTGTTATTTGCATCCCCATTCAAAGTATTTCTTCACACTTGTCACTACATGCATAGGAGCTGCTATGGCATAAAAGTTGGCAATAAACCTTCTCCAATACTAATTTGCACCTAATAAATTTCTTACCTCAGTTACTTGTTTGGGAGTGGGCCAATTCACAATGGCTTCCACTTTATAAGGGTCAATTCTCAACCCGCCTCCTCCTACAATGTGTCCCAAATGAACCAGAGAAGTCTTTCCAAATTCACACTTAGACATCTTAAGAAATAATTTCTCTTTCTTTAAAACATCAAGTACCCTTTTAACATGCAAGACATGTTCTTCTCTTTCTTTTCTTCTAAAAATGAGTATATTTTCTAAATACACAATCACAAAGTCATCAATAAATGGACACAAAACATTATCCATAACACGCATGAAAATTATCGATGCATTACACAAACCAAACAACATAACCAACCACTCAAAAATTCCTTGTTTGGTTTTGAATGCAGTCTTCCATATGTCACTTTCTGCAATTCTTACTTGATGATATCCACTTCATAAATATAACTTAGTGAAAAAAATTTCTTCTTTCAGTAGATCTAGCAAATCACCTATCCTTGGGAGTGGGTATCAATTCTTTATCGTTATCTTTTTCAAAGCTTTGAAGTCGACACACATGTGCCAAGTCCCATCTTTCTTCGGAATCAAGACTATGGGTGAACCATATGGCGAAGTGCTTGGCCTTATGAGTCCCTTGTCCAACAAGTACTTGATTTGCCTCTTTATTTCATCATTCTCCATCATCAACATGTGATACATGTTGATATTTGGAAGAAGAAAATCTTGTTGTAACTGAATCTCATGTTGAATCTCCCTTTTAGGAGGCAATCCTATTGGTTCCTGAAACATCACATGATGTGCATCAACTACATCATATAAATCTGATTTCAAATTAGGATCAAAATATTCAAATGACTCATTATTAACATCAGATTTAGGCTTAATCATTAGAAGAACAAAATTCTTACTTGAATTCACCAGCCTCTTTACCTGTCTAGCATTTACCATTGCAATATTTGTCTTCTTGCGATGTGATCTAACAATGTAATCCTTTCCATATTTGAATAAATGGAATTTGTTCTCATGGCAATGGAAGATAGATTTCCTGTCATACAAGTAAGGACTACCAAAAAAAACACCTGTAATATCAAGTGGAACCACATCTAATTCAACCGTGTCAACAAAATGTGCAGTTATTGCAAAGCGCAATATGCACTTCTTTGAAACCTGTAAATTTTCATCCTTACAAATCCACCCAAGTGGATATGGTTTTGGATGAGGAATGGTCTTAAGATTAAGTTTATTGAACAAGTCTTCAGAGATTACGTTCTCTTGTGACCCATTGTCAAACATTGTATCAATCTTGGTATGTTTGGATATGACCCTCACATGAGACAGTTCAATTCTCTCTTCTTCATTTGGAGCGTGTGTGTGACAGTTTGAAGTACTAGTACTGGGTTTTGTTTCAATTTCTTTCCCCTTCATGTTCTTCAATCCCATGGTTGTAATTTTAGTTTCATCACCTGAATCCTCTCCTAAGTCATGTTGAGTTGTAGCTGCATTTTTCTACTTCCCTTTGTTATTGTTAAACTTAGGTCTCTTTTCAGGATGTAATTTCCAACAAATTTTCTCTTCATGGCCTTCTCTTGAACAATTTTTACAAAATACTTTCTCTCCCTCTTTATTGACAGATGCATTCTTTTTTCCTTTTCCTTTTGAGGTCTTCTCTTTGTTTTTCCCCTTAAAAGGTTTGCTTCTACCCTCTTCAAAACTATTTTTCCCTCTAGCTTCTAGATGTGTGGCTTGAACAAATACTTCATCTAGACATGTAAGATTAAACATGAGGATAGTATGTTTAAGGTAGCTATGTAATCCCCCTATGTACTTGAGAAAAATATCTTGACTATGCAAATCTACCCCTAATAAGAGAGATCTTCTCCTAAATTCTTGGGTGTAGTCTTGTACATTTTGTCCTTTCAATTGTCTAAAAATTTTTCGTTTCATTCTGGCTTTCTGCATATGAGATAATGGATAAAAATGTTTTCTATTGCAATAATGAAATTATTCCATGATAGAATAATCTTACCATGCTTCTTGATCTCCTCCTTTGTCTTGGCTTCCCACCAAGCAAGAGCTGCACCTTCCATCCTCAATGAAGCTAGTTGGATTTTGGTATCATCATCATGAAGGTTCTAAATTCTAAAATAAACCTCCAATTTCCTAATCCAATTATCAATATTTTCTGCAATGACTTCACAACTAAACATTGGAAATTCAAACTTAACATCAAGTTTTAGAAAAGGAATTTTACCATTGTTCTTTGACTTGTGTGACTGATGTACTGAAGATGAAGTAGAGGATGATGATGATGAGGGTGAGGATGGTGACTTTCCACTGCCTCCATTTCCTCCATTTCCTTTCCTTGATCTATTTTCATCATTGTGAACTCCTGATGATCCCTAACCTTCCTTGTGAATTTTGGATCCTTATCCTTCTATTCTTTCATTCCTTTCTTGATAAAGGACTCTCACCATTTTAGTCATGTCAAGGAATTCTTTCTTGAACTCTCTTTCTTCTTTTTTGGGATCCACATCTTCATGGGTTTCTTATTCTCCTCGAGGCATGCTTATTGCTTCTTCTATTTCTCTTAGAGGTGAACTAGGTGGTGGAGAATGTGGCAATCTTTCCCTCCTTTGCTGTGGCTCACTTTGAGAACCTTTTGTTTCCACTAATTTACCTTCTCCTCTCTTAAGCTTGAGCCTAGTAAGCATGAAATCCCTTGCAAACATTTAACAAAACTTTTCACATAAGAACACCAGAGATTAAACTCTAGCTCTAATACCAACTTGATCTAAAAGGAGTGTATTAGTTTTTCTGTGCTAAGTTTCCTTTCAGTAATATAAAATGTACAAATTGTCTACATTTGTTTGCTTAAGGAATGAGTGTTTTAACCATGAAATATATATTAATTTTCAAACTTTAAGCATGAAAATAAGCCTTAAAGACACCATACAACAGTGTATAATAGATAAATACAATCACACATAAGTTTTACAAGGTAGGCATGATAAAGAAGTTCACCCCTCCTAGGCTACATCTGCTGGTCCAACTCCCAATGGCATGTCCCTCTTTGTCATTATGCTCAAAATTGAAAATTATATGTGTTTATAGGCCTCTAATGGTTCTTGTCTATGCACCAATGGCTCCTGAATGCTCAAATTATTTTAGGTAGACTCTTGTTTCACCCAAATTGGTTGAAAATTGACCTCCCAATGCATTTTTCCCAATGTCAGCTAGAAAAACTCCCCTAAAAGTGGAGATTGGCACTTAACTGTAGTTAAATTTAGTAAAAAGCCCTAAAATTAGTGGCGCGCTCCAACTTTAATGGACCATTAACCATGACATTAAATAGTTCGGGCAGGGTGGTCACATACCGACCCCCTGTCGTTATCTCCGCGGTCTAACAGTTTGAACTTCGGAAATAAAGTGGGAGGAAACCAGAGTTGTAGTGGTTCCATAAACCGTGGAATTTAAAACATTACAAACCACCCATGTGACAATTTCAAACCTCCACCAGAGTTTACGTTTAGTATAACTGTGAACTGAAACTTTTAGATTTTATTGTGGCATGTGATGGAGTTTACTGCTAGTCGGAGTTACGGATTAAACAACCGTCAGTTAACATGTTGGGGTCTCAGTCATAGATGTCGGTTATAGGGTGATTAGGGTTGGTCCTTTGGGGCTGGCCCCTTTTTTTATCAGCCCATAAATTTGTTAAACCATAAATATAAGTCATAGGTCTATAGGGTTAAGAACCACCCGTAGAGCAGTTGGTAAAACTGCCCACGCCCGTGCCCGAGGTCTCTGGTTCGACTCCTGTGACCTCCAACAAATTTTACCACTGCATCATGAGGACATGTGGTATCCTCTGGTCTTGCCATGTGTCACTCATTCGACAGTTCAAAACCAAACCATCAACGGTCAAAAAACACATCTCTATACAACTAAAATTAATGATCCACAACAAGCCACGTGGAAAAATCTAGTTAACTTAGGAAAATGGAATATTCCTGGAATATACCTACTGAATGTACCTCCATGCTAACTAGGCATCCAGTCACAAAAATTGTTTGTTTGGGGAAATGGACAGAACGCAATATCTTCCTCATACAACAACGGTTTTTCGAACCATTTGTGGCACTGGAATCGCAACGATGAGGCCTTTCCGGTCGCTCAAGTTTGGTCTTGTTTCGATCACTTTCAATTTTGATCATAACACATGATATCCTGATCATCCTTGCCCATTATTGTTGCGTAGCCATCTACCTCCATCTTATATATATTCTTAACTCGAATCCCTATCCTCTTGGCTTGAACCATTGTTTTATGTCGTAGGAAAGCTTTTCCATCACTAAAAAAACCGTCATAGCCTCTATCCTCCAACATTGCAATTGAGACCAAATTTTTCTTCACACCAGGTACATGCATTACTTATTTTAATTGAAATGGTTTACCTAACTCCCTCTGAGAGGTAATGGTACCAATCCTGATAGCACAATACCGTCCACCGTCACCCATCTCAATATGCATATGGAGATATTTCTCCTCGAAGTTACTGAAAAGTTCCTTATCTCTCGTCATGTGAATGGAATTTCCACTATCCAAATACCACACAGATCCAAGGTCCTCACCACTACATATCCATCAACCTTATTGTTTTTCTTCTTTTGTGGGAAATTAGTAGAAAAATGCCCATGTTCATGACAGTGAAAACACTTCACCTTGGACATGTCCTGCTTCTTTCCATTCTTGGACTCAGATTTTGAATGGAATTTCTACCCCTCCCCTTTCCTTGTCTTGGAATCCAAAGCACAATCCTCTTCATCCTCATTCTTAGATGAATATCCATCTATAGTGTTCCGTTTGAACTCCTCTTGCACCAAATCCGACCATAGTCATTCCCAATATGGAAATTTTTCCCTTCCGTTGGCTGAGTCTTGATAAATATGCCAACTCTTAGGAATTCCTAGGAGATCCAAGCTCACCAAATCATCATCATCGACTTTTATTACCACACTCCGTATTTCATCCCAACATTGGAAAAACTTCGTGATATATTTTGGAATGGTGTCACCCTTTTCCATCTTGATCCTATTGATTTTATCTTTGAGAGCCAATTTCCTACGGTCGCTACTATGTTGGAATAGATCCATCAAAGCCTTCCACATTGCATATGGTGTGGATTTCCCATGGAGGCTTGAGATAATGTGGTCTTGTACTCTCTCCAACAAGATCCTTCTCACCTTTTCCACTTTATTTTGCCATGCATCAAGATTTGCAGCATCTGGCTTAGGAACATCTTTGTCAATTAATTCCTTCAAGCCATTGTCTTCGAGTACTACCTCCATCCTATCCTTCCAAGAAATTTAGTTCTAGCTGCCCTCAAGTGCATACTCTAACCTCAATCCATTGAAAGCCATTTCGATCTTGAATCAGTTGTAGCACCAAGAAAGTCTTTCTGCAAATTTGAATTCTATCTAGTCACAAAATTAGCTCCTGCTTCACTTCTGCAATTTCATGTGCTCTGATATCATGTAGAAATTATACAACAAGCATGTATATCTTGGATTCACCCGATCTAAAAATGTAATAGAGTTAAATACTAAATTGCTTCTACAAATATTTTGTGGAATTAAAAACAAAATCGCTAATCACATGAACATGAAGAAAGATCAATCACACACAACACATATAATTTTCCAGGGGAAAGCTTACAGCTAAAAACCACACTATCTTATATTGTATATTAAGCATGGATCATAAAAAAAATACAATTTATTTCTCTTCTCACAAGAGCCTCCAACATTCAGCTATCTGTCTCACACTGTCATATGCAAAACTAACCAACACATAGCCAATTCTCATCCTCCAACCAACTTTCCTTACTTGTGCAAACCCTGATGGTAAAGATCCCTAAAATATAGGAATTCTTGCTTGCCTTGACTGCGCAAGTTTTATGGGCACTCCAATAGGTTTTTTCCTGCATGTGTGCAAAAAAATAATCCTACAACTGATAGTCAACTTCCATTTCACCTAGAACTCAATTGGGTCTCCACTGGATTTGACATGCATGCAGCTTAATGATATTAAATCCTCAGTTGCATGTGAGATCACTAATTTTGAATTAATTAATATTTAATTCACTGAATCTCTCACTAGTGTATCTTTAGTTACAACTAGCACAACTGATTTTAACTCACTTAACTGAGTTAAACTATTTGAAACTTGCATTAACTAATGCACCACTACACTTTGAACTATGTTAGAACTAGAATTACTCTACATGTCCCACCAACCAACCTCTAACTCGAAATCCACTAGCTAACTCAATTTATCACTTTCAGTTAACTCATTCAAGTTCACATTGATAATAGATTACGGTTTAATGTCCACATTAATTAAGGGATAATAAAAATAGAAATGAACCCAAAAAATATCATTGTGGGCCCCACCCTATTCTGGGTGCTTAATGCACTAGGCGTGGGTGCTAAATCTTCTTGTTGAATCTCAACACACATCCCCACCTTCATTTAAGGTGGTTTTCGCCTTCTCAAAATGAGCATCATCATATCCATTTACTTTCTTAGGAGATTTAGATCTACAATATTTTTTTTAGTTCCCTTCCTTTCCACATTTTGAGCAAACCTTTACAATTTTTCCTAGAGATTTAGATATCCCGTTGGAGAACATTTTTTTTTTAGGACCATCCTCATACAAACAAGGAATCTCCATTTTGGCTCTCCATATTTTTTTGTCTCATCTCCTTCGATAGAAAGGATGAGACTATTTCATCAAAGTTCAAGGTAGTTGCATTGCTACCTATTGCAACAACCAGACTATCCCACGAATCTAGTAGAGAACACAACAAATTGATGCACTTATCTTCATCTAAAATTTTAATATCAACAGATAAAAAATGACATACCACAATATTCAAGGCATTTGGATGCTCTGTCACCAAGTCTCCATCCTTCATCCTCAAGTTATACAACTTTTTTCATAGAAACAATTTGTTCACCAAAGACGTAGATTGGTACAAAGTCCCTAACTTGTCCCACAAATACTTCATCATAGCTTCCCCTTATACATTGAACAATACTAAATCTGAGATACACAACCATGTTGTTCTCTTTTCCTTCTTATCCAACTTTTATGAGTCTTCTTCTTACATTACCATTGGTTTAGTACCCGGATCTACCACAATCCAATGATCTTGATCCATTAGAAGATCCTCTATATTGATCTTCCACAACTCAAAACTCTGACCATTAAATTTCTTAATCTCTATATTTCCATTGCTCGTCATCTTCTTTCACTACATGAATTGATACCATATATCTCCCACTGAACAGGGTCTACCCTAGGCCTGAGAGAAACCCCTCAGTAGAAAAGGCATCCCCTTGAAGTTGAAACAACTCTAATACCAGATGTAGGTTTTAACCCTATATAGAAATTATCTTCAAAAAAATTCTTAAAACAGAAAATAAACAATGGCAAGAAAATAAAACATAAAAGAAATATACACGAAGATTTTCCTCTGGATCCTAAAATTAGGGAAAGAATATAACACACACCCAATATTTCCATCTTAATAACTTTCCTTCCAGAGTGTTGCTTACTACCTCCATATCTTGTGTTTTTATCCAACATGCTTAGTTCTCCTTCAGTTAACAAGTTTGGTATATTGTTGCATGAGACACACCCAATGCATCCTTGATCCCAATCCATCATTCCCATGAATATTTTAAAAAAACGTTAGTCCTAGAATACCCTTCTTTGATTCCTAGTCCCTCAGGTGATTTGATTCCTCCTCCATGTAGTCGCTCACATTCCAAGTTAAAGAACCCCCCTTCCCTTGGCAAGGTTTATTTTCATCGGAAGAGTTTCATGATTGAGGAATTTACTTTCATTAACACAATTCATATATGTCATGGAATGATTCATGGTAATCAACATTTAAAATTGATTCTAGTGTGACTGCAATGGACCTAATCGTTGTTAGCCACTTTTCCATCTTCAAGCTATCACCTTCTAAAATTTTCTAGTCATCTTCATTCACCCAAATCATGTAGTCCAATGTCCTTACTACATCATGGCATACAAATTTTTGTGAGACTCATCATAAATAAATTGCAATAAATTTAAATCATACCTCGGTAGCAAATTTGTCCATGGAGTTATTCGTGTAATATTATTTTATTTCCTATCACAAAAAAACCAATTAGTCCATAATTCACATCATCATAAATAAAAATGTTAAATAAAACTATATCATGGTCTTCGTTAAATTTATCATTAAATTAAATGTAGATACTTATGTTTAGTTTTATTTTTCTTCTTCGATCCACACATACTGAGTGATTATACAAGCCTAGCTAGAATTAACCAATCCTCATATAGATCCATGCAATCTTTGACTCTCAGACACTAAAATGGTTTCGAAACCTATAAAACATCTAGTGGTGCACATGCTTCATTCAATATTCAGTATTCAACCCACACCCATTGGATCAGTTTCCAACCTGGAAAGCATTGAGTCATGGATATGCTCCATGTGATCTTCAATCTTTGACTCACATATCCCAGGCCTAAGTAACCCCCAATCTGGGTGGTCTAGCTCATTAGAGAACTTTTGAGGTCTAAAATGGGCCTCCAAAGAAAAATGTACAACCAAAATAAAATTTAGAAGAACCAACAGTATTCAAGATGATGATGTCAACCATGAGGGATGATTCACCACTTTAGGGGTAAAAAAGTACAAATATTTAAAAATAATAAAATAAAAAAACTACTTTTTCAACTTGTATTTTCAACTTATCTCCGTAGGTTTTTACTCAAATTTTGAGCAAGAGTACTCGTTGGGTGAAAAATTTAATTCCTCATCCAAGGAGTACCCATGTTGCATACTTTTGATAGACCGCGCTACACGAAAAATGAGAAATACATGAAAAAACGTTATTGCAATCACACTTTTCATGTAGTTCTCATTTTTTGCGTACTAAGGTTCATCAAAAGTATGCAACATGAGTACTCCTTGGATGAGGAATCAAATTATGCATGCAACTAGTGTTCCCACTCGAAATTTGAGTAAACCCACAGGGAGATAAGTTGAAAATACGAGTTGAAAAAGTAATTTTTTTTTCCCTCTAAATTTTGATGATGTAATGTAATATTATTTTATTATTTCCACTATTATTTTATAATTTCCTTAGGACACCCATTTTAGACCTTAAAATTCGCCTAATGACCCCAATATAATCACAGGCCCAAGTAGCCCCAAATATTTGGGTGACATACCTATCCCAATATCATCATAAGCCTAGGCATCACCCAATCTTGGGTGGCATACCTGTCGCAATATCAATGGGAATCCAAAGACTACACCAACTCCACCCATATAAACTAGGAAATACAACCTCTACTTTCTCCACCCAATATTAGGAATCCAGAGAATATTGATATACCACTACAAAGCCCATTTTCAAATATCACTGTGAATCTAGAGAATATAGTATATCCACCCATATAAACCAAGAAATATCACCTCCAATGTCTCCACTAAATACAAGGAATTTGAAGAACGCTGTAACTAATTGCAAGGTCACATAGAACACCTCTACAAGCTATGAATCTAAAGGATACAAGGTTTCCACCCAAAATTGAGAATCGAGAACCCTGCTCCTTCACTTGAGTGATATATTTCCCATGCTTTGTTGCATGCACCCACAACTCAAATCCTGAGTTTATGGTGCCTTCAACATGTCTACACTTGTCCCAACGTGCTACAAATCACACTACTCATTATCTTTTGACATAACTTTTAGCATTCTCTATTCACAACCATGACATAAAATGAGTGTTATAATATCATGATAACAAAATCATAAATCAGCAAGGACTTCCTCTTTCCCAATGGAATCCTCACACAACCGGGAATGTTAGACATGCTATTCATACATGCATTCAATTCATAAACATGTTTAATATTTCTTCCATGAGAATGATCCCTGACAAGAACCTATCAATTTCAATGTAACTTTCATATATTCATTTAATCATCACCATATAATGGAATATTTCAATGATATCATACTTTAGACAACTCCCTATGTATATCCAAGGCATACATAGAATTGCATCAACAGTTGTCAGTGCGACCAAAGGAATTATTTTATCCAAATTCCTCCCTTTTATTTTTTTCCTATTGTTATTAGTACCGATGTTGTAGTGACTGTCAGTGTGCAGGGATGAATGATTTATTCACCCTAATTCGACATTAATTTATCAATCTAGGTGCGTATCCTTTCAAGGAAATGTGCAAGGTATATGCAGGGGAAAACGTGTAATCTGTTCTGACCAAGGGTTCATGGTTTAATATTCAAAACATGGCTGTAAGATTAAACTAACTATAGAACTTCAAAAATAATCATAACAGGAAAAAAACCACAACAACAAGCATAAACTATTAAATGACACACACACAAAGACGCAGCACCTGATCAGAAGAGCGGGCCCAGATCTCTGATCAGGGCTATGTTAGTCATGGAGAAGATTGGAGCAGCAAAATAGATGGTATTTTATTAATCTATAATAGGTGATTACAATAGCGATGGGAGAACCCCCATTCACAGGAACAATCTGCATTTTATACATAGTGAGAGAGATTAACAGATCTCCCTGAAACATGGTAACCGCATATTCAGAATGTACATAAGTTGGAATGGCACCATCACCAGATGTTCGAGATAGCAAAAAGGTCCAAGAATAGTTCCAGGGAATTGTGACTCTAGCTGTGCTGCCTCCTTATGGTTGGCCGTTACCAGATCTGTTGCGAGATGCTGAAGCGAGGGTTCCTGTTCTCCAAGCTACGGTCAAACATATGTTTTAGTACCGCAAATAGATAAGACTTTGTGAATTTACTTCATTAATTAAAATATTCCAATTGGACAAGTTAGGGGTATTTACCTTTTAGGTTTATCATAACAACATAGGTAAATGAGTACAAAAAGGTCAAAAAGGATAATAGAAATGGACAGAAAGATGGCCCGATTTGGTACCCAACATTGCCCCCCAACTAGCCTTCTGCATGTCCTCATGCAGTCCGCTGCCTTCGCAAGTCTAGATTTTGCAGACTATAGGTTTCATGAAGCCTGGTGAGATCATATTCTAAGGCCATCTTTGTTCCTGGAACTTTAAACCCATTCGAAAGGAGAACTTCCTTCCACCAATCCTTTGGAACATCATAAGTTGGAGTGTAAATTTTGGCAGGCAACCAAAGAATAGGAAACTAAAACCGGATCCCCATCCACTGGGCCCCACATGTCTGGACACATGCCACATATCTGGGCACTTTGGTGACTACTCGTGCAAAATTCGGTGCCCCAAAAGGTTCCTTGTTCCGAATAGCTATAGGTGACATCATCCACCTTCTCTGACAGCAATCAAGGGCCTCTTCTTGAAATGTGGTGAGTTGTTTGACACAAAGATCAAGACACCATATTTGTGTCCTCACCATTCTATCTCTGTTCCCCCCAATTCCGAAAAAGTTGTTATGCTTATTAAAAATTGTGACTGACCTCTCATGTTCTCCTCTTACTATAAATGGCTTTGTAACTTGATTGGATTCAAAGGTGTTACAAGCCTTCTGCCAGTGAATCTGATTGAAAGCATAAGAGGTGAGAGCCCTTAAATGAATGTCCCCTACATATGGAACCGGGTTAAAAATTTTTTCCAGATGCAGTAGATACCCGTGCAGGTAAAATTCACACATCAGATGTTGAGTAGGCATGTCATGATTCCTCAAGATTAGGAGGAATTATACACCATCTTCTATCTCATAGCTGATCTCGTTTTTGATGCTTTCCATGCAAAATAAAAAGGAAACGTTCATGCAAAACTAAAGAATAACAAGAAGCAGGGGGACGACATGCCATAACCTCTTGCACCAGACTGAAAATTTGCTCCTTATCGGCCTTTAGTTCTGCCACTTGCTTTTCCAACAGCTCCAGATTGAGCTGCTGCTTCGCATGCCTTAATCTCATAACATCTATGCCCTCCACATATCCAAAGATGGTTGTGGAGGATCTTTCCTCGTTCCTCCTGATCTCATTTTTGTATTGAGCCGTAGTATATTTCCAAGACTATATTTCAGCTGTTAAGGCATATTCATGGCCTTCAAACAGTCGTTCGACTAGGTCTTTTTGAGTGGCAGTAGAGGTTTTCGCTATCAGGTCCACTTGGGTTTCTGCTTCAACCCTGGTGGTCTTGGACTTTTTGGCTTGCCGCTTGTACTTATCTTTTTCTGCATTCTGTGCACCTTCTTTCTTAGTTTTCTTACCTCCATTTTGAGCTGCGTTGTATCCCTAAACTGCAGCTGATACTTTTGCTTAACTGGAAGTCTTCCTTGCTCGCACAGATCTATCCATTCCTGCTTAATCAGTACTTCCTCTGTTTCGGCAGCTGGAGGTAACACGAAAACTCTTCTGTTGTGCCCACTGTCGGGTTTTGATCCACTGCCTTCCTTTCTTCAATTATTTCGTGCTTCACGGCCTTCTCACCAGGCTGTGTCATTGGCTCATTTGTTGGGACCGCTTCACTTGGTCCCTCCTATTTTCCAACGACGATTTCTTCTTTGTGCATGCTCGCCACAACCGGTGATTCCTTAGCGAGATGCTCTCCTGCTACTGTGCTTTTTGGGATCCTTTCCAGTTCTTCAGCCTCATTAATCTCTGTCCCTTCTCTCCTTTCTAACTCCGAGGTGTCTGCCACCTGTGTAACATTCACCCCATATGGTTGTGGCCTTTGTGACAGATTCAGAGCCATAGGAACAGCGAATTCTTCTTCTTCTTTCTGCCGTGGGGAATGAGTTACCCTCGCTCCTCTTGGGATAAAGAAGGAAAAATGGAATGAATCCTCAACATTTGGCCTCGAAGTTGACGCTGGTTCTTGTGGGTCAGCGTTGTCCTCACACCCAGGCTCTCCTGGCGTTTCCTCCATGGGTCCCCTAGTTTCCTCAGCTCTGGGCCCTTCTTGTGTCTGTTCCCCCTCTTCCATGGGTTCTATGGTCGGAGTGGTCATGACCTCCTCCATCAGCTTCATGGTGTCAGGAGATCCTTGTGGAGTACCCTCGGTCACCATATCGACCGCTTCATCCACACTGGCCTGTTGTGGGTCTACTTCTGTGGTTGCCATATTATCAACCTGCTCTGCTAGTTCCACGGGCGAGGCTGGTTATTTTGGGACAGCCTCGACCGTGGTACTAGTAGGCCTTTCTATATCAATCCCCACATCTTCCATTGACTCCACAGTTTCAGCTTGCTCTTGGGGACCCGCCTCGTCTCCAAGTTCTTCTATTTCCATCTCTTTCGGCTCCTCCTGGTCAACATAATCATCATCTCCTGTATCCTCCTCCATAGCTTCGGGTTCTTCTACCATGGCAGCCACAAAAGCTGCTATTTTTTCCTCTGTGGTATCCTGAAACAGCTCCCACGAAATTTGGATTTGTCTAATGGCATTCATTATCAATAGCTGAACCAACCCGTGGTGAGTGGTGACCGCCAATATATGTCGTGACTCCTGAGCCAAATGTGCCATTAAGTGAAGGCACCTTAGTAGAAAATAGGCAACATTCATTGAAAAAGCTTTTGCCTATGGAAATCACAGGTGAGCTAGTATGCGGAGATGGTATTTGAAGATGGTGGAGTATCTTCCTTTGCACGTCATATATTTTATGACAAACTCTGCTACTCCTCCCCATGGACATGGTAGCGAGTTTCTGTCATACCCCCGACCCTTCTGTGCAATACTCTCACCTGCTTGTAGAAAGGCCTTGGGGAATTATGGGAGGGGGATCCTTCTCGAAAACCATCGCTGCCCGACTTGAGGAAGCCCATTGACTTCCGTGATGGTTTCCTCTGTTACAAGGATCTCAATTCTGCGGACCTAAGAGCCTCTTTCTCCCAATTTCAATTCAAATTCCATCGTCATTTCTTCATTCAACCCCCTCAACCTGTCGAAATAAACATCCCAGCCTACGTTCTCGAAAATCTGCCACACCTCCTGATTGTTCCAAATTCCTCTTGTATTCTCAGGTTCATGTCGAATAGATCGGCCACCCATTGTTGCAGAGGTGAAATCAACATGATGACTACAGTTGGCTGGCAAGGGAGAGTGACAGGTCTCCAAACCGTTGGAAACTGAAATAACGTCATGGTCGATTTGGAAACAATGGATGAATAGTATTGGTACGTTTGGAAATGATGACAAATTAAGGTGGTACTGTGGGATTTTTCTGAAATTTAATGCAGAGTGTTGGGATGGTGACTGATACGACTCAGCACGTACGATTACGCATCCTAACACATCAAAAGTATGATTACGGAGTACCGAAATCATTAGATTTGGTTAGGTAAATATCATGTATCATAAATGAATTTTCGAGGTACGACGTCATTCATTATGACGATTCCCCCCCCAACTTAATGATGGCCGTCCATGTTACGTTTGAATGTCCTTTTTGGAATATTTAATTAAATACATAAAATCGACGGAGACGTACCTGCGGACCTACCTTATGGTGGATTAGCAGCAAAATGTCTGACGGAGTAGCAGCAAGAACTAGTGACAATATAGGGAGTAATAGCAACAGTTTATAGCAGCAACAATGAGTAACAGCACAGCGAGTAACAACGATAGTGAATAGCATCACAGCGAGTAACGATAGTTACGGAGTAACAACAACGGCAGAGTAACAACAGTTGCAGAGTAACGACACCGACAGAGTAACAGCAGTTGCAGAGTAACGACACCGATGAAGTAACAACAGTTGTAGAGTAACGGAAATAGAAGAGTAATAGTAGTTGTGGAGTAACGGCACTGGTGGAGTAACAGAAGTTACAGAGTAACGACACCGGTGGAGTAACAACAATTGCAAAGTAACAGCACCGGCAGAGTAACAGTAGTTGCGGAGTAACAAAATTTAGTGGAGTAACAGCAACTACAGAGTAACAGTAGTTACAGAGTAACAACAGCTATGGAGTAATGGCAGTTACAGAGTAACAACATTAGTAAAATAACAACACTTAGTGGAGTAACAACACTTAGTGACACACACCAGTGAAATATAGCAATAACTTCATGACAGTACTGGTGGAGTATCAGCACCGAGTGTTACTTTTCTCCTTGCCATATTTCTTTGTTATTCCTACAAAAGAAAAACAAGTAAGTAACAATGGTATATATATATATATATATATTGTTTAATTTATATATATATATATATATATTTAGAACAGAGTGAAAGTATCCTCTTTTCCAATGATCATTGAATCAGATACAGTAGAAATATTTTTAACAAAGGTGTCTTTAGAGGCTGGACAGTAGTACAATTTTAGATGATGTTTGTTTACTAAGAACGAGGTATGGTTCTCATCTATTGTACTCATTCTAACTGTTCCATTTTCGAACACTGCGTCCACTTGATATGGACCCATCCATCGAGTGCAGAGCTTGCCTTTGAAATCCTTAAATCGGGAGTCATATAGTAACGCCCAATCCCCCACATGAAACACCTTAGTTTTGATAAATTTATCGTGCCATTTCATTCTCTTTTGTTGAACAACAATATTTTTCTAGACATCTATTGCTCGAATCTCGTCCAGCTCATTCGATTGTTCCAGTCAATGTTTCTGTGCTTCTGATATATCTAGGCCTACTTCTAGAGCTGTTCTGAGTGTACTAATCTCAAATTCCACCGGAAACAAGGGGAATTTCCCATAGACTAATTCAAATGGAGAAAACCCTGTTGTATTCTGCCATGTTGTTCTGTATGCCCATAAAGCTTCTGGAAGTTTCTGTGCCTAGTCTTGGCGATGGCTTGCTACTGTCTTTGTCAAGATATTTTCCAATACCTTGTTTGTGCTTTCTACTTGTCCATTTGCCTGGGGATGATAGGGGGTTGTCACTCTATGTTTGACCCCATATTTCTGCATCAAATTTTATACCATATGAGATGTGAAATATGATCCACCGTCTGATACAATTTCCCTTAAAGTCCTATACTGGGAAAATATTTCTTCAAAAATAAAAGCTGCCACTACTTGCTTTGTTGCTCTTGTGACTGCTCTAGCTTCCACCCATTTAGTTACATAGTAAGTACAGACTAGGATGTAAGATTTCTGATGAGAAGGTGGGTTTAAGGGCCCAATAAAGTCAATGGCCCATTTCTCAAATGGTTCTAGGACTATCTAGGTCTAAAGAGGCATTTCATCTACTTTCCCAGGATATCCCATCCGTTGACAACTATCACACCTTCGAACATAATCCCGAGCGTCACGAAAGATGGAGGGCCAGTAATATCCCATTTGCAGCACCTTATGACCCATTCTTTTATCTGCAAATTTTCCTCCATAGGGTCCATCGTGTGCAGCTTTTAATATCTCAAAAATATCATCTTCTGCCACACAATGCCGAATTTGCTGGTCAACCCCTATATGGAAGAGATATCCAACCATCCATGAATATTGGGTACTCTGGTGAATGATCTTCCTTTGCTCCTTATAGGACAGATGATGAGGCACTTTACCTGTAGCAATATAATTAGCAATATTTGCATACCACGGAGTGTTAGAAGAAACTGCAAAAAGATGCTCATCTGGAAAGTTATCTTCAATTGGTGTTTTCTTACCATCATGTTCTATCCTAGATAAAAAATCTGCAACCACATTGTCCTTCCCTGGTTTATCTACTATGGTAATATCAAATTCCTATAGTAGCAACAAACATCTTGTAATACGACCAGGGGTAACAGGTTTGTTCATTAGATACCTGATGGCTGCATGATCAGTATGCACGAAAGTAGGATACCCGGTAATGTAGTGCCGGAACTTATTGATGGCATAAATGACAGCAAGGAACTCTTTCTCAGTCACCGTGTAGTTTAATTCAGCGGGGACCAAATTTTTACTAGCATAGTAGACTGCGTAAGGTACCTTATCCTCTTGTTGTCCCAATATTGCACCAATTGCTGTTTGAGAGGCATCCATATGAATGTGGAAAGGTAATGCCTAGTTTGGCCCTCTAAGGATCGGAGCACTGCAGAATAATTATTTAATTTTTGTAAAGGCTACATCACAGTCATTTGACCACACAAATTCTGAATCTTTTGTTAGTAATCGAAATAGTGGGTGTGCTACTTTTGAAAATTTTTCTATAAAACGTCTATAATAACCAGCACAACTAACGAAACTGTGTACCTGTGTGGGCATCTTAGGTGTTGGGAAGTGCAGAATTACCTTTATCTTTGCTGGGTCTGTTGGCCACCTATAAAAATTTTTTATATCAAAAGGTGGCCAAAACATTTTGGAGCCTTCAGGAAACACTTTTATTGCAGAAAATGTTATCTCTTGAAGCCTCTTGAAGACATCATACCTTTGTTTCAATCTTCACTGTTGTTTCCATCTTAAAAGCTCTTAAATTCTGTTGATCTCATTAAGGAAATACTGCTCCAAAGGCCATTTTCCCCTCCTTCTACTTCCAAAACTAACCTCATTTTTGCCCCTTTATTCCTCATAAAAATCCTTCATTTTCATATTTTTCCCCTTTCCCCTCCACCAAAACCCCTTTGATAAGGTTTAAGACTCTTTCTTTGCCTTATCGAAACCCTCAAAATCCTTTGAAAACTAGAAAAATTCATAAAAAATACATATTTTTGTATAAAGGCTTAAGCCGCTTTGGGCTAAGTCTTAAACCACTTCCCCTCCATGTGCCCCAGCGCTAGAACCAAGTGCTAGGGTCTTGAGCGCTTATCGTGTCGGAGCAAATCACAGAGTGCATTTGTTTGTGTTTAGACAAAACTTTGATGCTGATTGGTCGTTTTTACACAGCCCCCGATCACATTATCACTTCATAAACCCTTGTGCCCGTAGTCGGGTGCTAAAAACATTGTATAAATCATTCCTAGTTGCCTTTTCCCTTTGTAAAATAAAAAAAACCATTTACCTAATGTTTTGGTCTAAATGCGTCGAGTTATGATTTTTTAATATATAAATGGGTAGATTGAAAGACCCACATCGTTTCTCCGATGCGATTGAGCCCATTTCATAAACTCCTCTTTATTCATATGACCTATGCCCCAGGACCAAGATTCAAAGGTCCTGAAGTGCTAATTGCATCGCAAAGTTTGAATGGTTAAATTGAAAGACCAAGACCGAAATACCGATTGCGATTAACCCTTTTTTGTATACGCCTCGAGCATGTTATATTACATAAAGATCAAGGGCCCCGTAGTTAGGTGCTAGACCATTTCATATATACATATTCCACCATCCAAACTTTGTTTTATATTGAAACTTTGGGTTTTCATGAGGTATTAAGGGTTTCCACCGGAGCATAATTTAAGACAATCTCCACCATTGATCATTGAGCCGATCAACGATCCACGCATCATCGCATCAGAAATAATCAAAGGCGCATTTCACCGATGTTATTTCTCCTCCCTAATTGATCATTCCCCAATCAATCGTGAGTCGTCGATCCTCTTTTCGCCTTCCTTTGATCTGACAACCCTCATTCATTCCAATCTCAAAACTTTCCCCCGATTTTCCATCCTTCTGATTCAATCCCCACCGTTGATCTGATCTTCATATCAACGGCCCGCGCTACATCGCATCGCAATTTTGGTTAGGTGCATTTATCTTTCCCCGCCGATTGCGATCCTCCGATTGGATCTGGACCGTCCACGTGTCCAGATCGGATGACCAACGATCATCCCGAACCTCCAACTTCAATTTAAACCATATTTTCCTCCAAACAAAGGTTTTTAACCTTATCTCATCATATTTTTTCCATTTCCATATAAAGTGCCCCCTTCCCTTTGTTTCCTCTGGGACCGCTCCCGACCGTCGATCTTTTGAAGATCGACGGATCTGACTTATTCTCCCGCCATTTTCTCCCACTACTCCCTTTTTGACCTCCTCTAACATATTTCCACCGTTGGATGATGCCATCCAATGGCCACACTCTCTCCCCATACCCTCTGAAGCAGTTCAACCCAAAACGCAAGATTTTATTAATCTTTATTGTTTTTGTAGGTGTTTAAATGGTTTATCCATTTGTATTAGAGAAAGGCCGAAGGCCGGGAGTGACGATTCCCGAGCCTTTCATTCATAAAAGGAAACCATTCGCAGAGTTCAAACTCCACGTCTCATCGATGCTTCATTGGAATTGATGCCTTGTGAGCCCTGCGTAGCACTGCACATCAACAAGATACAAGCAATTAAATAAAACTAAAAGAGTATCAGTGTAAAAGATTAAAACCTACCAGAGTAGAAGATTGAAGACAAATTTGGGGATTATGGCTAAGATTGATTATCAAAAGCCTAATCCTCCAAATTAAAACACAGATAAAGAAAATCATAAGTGTTTCATCAAACAGAAAGTCCTCCACCACCACATCTAAGGAAAATTGATTCCTCCCAGCTACCACAAAGCCACCTGTGCCTCAAATCATTCAAACAGAGGCCGAAGTTATTGATCAAAATTAGATATTTGCCTCAACGTGGCCAAATATTTAATTCTGCTAAAGGAATTTAATGCACAAAATATCAGCAGAGTTATTACATTCATGACACAGAGCCTCAAAAGTCAACAAAAGCTCCCACTGAGCTTAATCTTAAGTGTAAAACAGTTAATACAGACATAACATCTGTAACTTCTTCATCGAGCCCCTCAAAGGCCGAGAAGTCATTACTCTATATTAATTGCCTTGGGAGATCTTTTATCCGATCTCACCTCCTCATTCTTCTATAAATACTTCTGTAGAAAATGAGAAAATGTTGGTTGCTGAACTTTGAAATATACTTGAGCCTGAGATTTCTACTTGTAAATAGTGTTCACTGGCTCTTGAAGCTCTGTTTTTGATTAGATAAGTGAGGCTAAGAAAAGTGAAGATCATTGTTGAACTGAAACATTGGACCTAAAGACTATAACTGGTTTGACATCAATAATAAGCTGTTTCTTGGGATCCTGGTCTATATCACTGGTGAAGTGCCCCTTTCTTTGTTATTGTTATTTCCTTCTATGTATTCCATATTGTTCACTATTCTTTGATAGAGAACAACAATTATAGAGTTAGGATTTACTGTTTACCAGTACCCTTCTCTAACTGTTAAGATTTATCTCAATGTTTTCCTCTAAATTGTTTATTTAAGAATGATTCAATACAGTTTAAGTAGTTAGGAATGCTGGCGTTCCCTCGTCCTACTGTTTGCTTTAAAAATTGTTCTTGAATGTGATTTCCATTGTTTTCTTATTAAAGTTGGACTAGAAAAGTGATGGTGAGCCCTGTTTTCTAGCTTCTTGCTGCAAAGGTAGATTCTGAAAGTTTCCCTTGGTGTTGGCTGAAGGCAGACTAGGTTTAAAAGTACCTTATCTAATCTTAAAGTTGCACTTTGTTTCTCTTATGTGTTTTCATACTTTCTGAAGGTAATTATGCGGATTACTGGATTGTTTGTCAATTAAGCTGCTTTATTACAAACTTGCCCAAGAATTCTATGGTTAGCTCTAGCCTTGGTTGGTTTTAAACAGTTACTTAAGAGGCTTTTCTTGTTTGGACTGACTATAAATCCTTGTTGAAATTATTATCAGTTTCCACCCCTCCAAAACTTTATTATTTCCATTCCATTATTTTAATCTCAATAATCTTGTGATATAGATTACTTGCTCCTTGGATCACTCTTGATGTTGTTGCTCAATTAAAGCCCTGTTATGACTCCACAGCCCAATGGACTAAAAACCAGCGTTATATCTATCTTTTTAGCCAATGCTTGTTCTGATTGCTTGCAACTTCTCACCTTTGAAACTCTTTGCATTTAGGACTTTCCACCTCAAATAATAATCATGCTCAACCATCCAAAAACAAAACAAAACCCTCGGCCTTCATAACTAGCCTAACATCATTACCCAACTTCAAAGAAAAATCCATCTTTGCACTTATTGGAGAGATCCCTCTCCGGATTTAGGAGGGCTAGATCCTAGAATCCCAAAGTGGTTGAAATAATGTTCTCCCTGCAGTTGGAATTTTTCCAATCTTGCTAATTACAGGGTGCTAACATTTCTGGCGACTCCACTGGGGACTGAGTCAAATTTTTCATCTCAGGTTCCCTTAAAAATTTCATAAAACCTCGTGAGTAAAAGCAGCCTTTTCAAGCACTACCAAGTAATGGTAATCATGATGAAAACTTGTTTGAATCAGTGACAAACTAGGTAAATCCTAGGATTCTCATAAGAGTTTATCTAACCTTGAAAGATCAACTGGCTTAGCCATAAGAGTAGACTGTCTTTGTCTCATAAACGTAGCTAAGTTTTGAAACAGATATAGGACACTCTTAACAACCAATAGGACTGAAAAATAACTCAGAAAACCCAAAAATATTTCAGATTGGTATTTAATAAACATGGTGGTGGAAAACCTTTTACCTCCTTAGGAGCTAAAAACTTCCACTTGGCGAGTCCACAATCCTTAACAGACCTTAAGACTCCACTGGGAAGAACCTTTGTCATTATAACATTGTTTTAAACTCAGCTAGAGGACTGTAGGATTTGAATTTGTGAAACAAATTAGTTGACCTCTTAAAGATTGTCATATCTGGTTAAATTATTCTTGTTTAATTTGGGTCTAAAAAACACAGCATACTGGCTCCTAGAAAGATTCATAATAGAGCCTATCCTGATCCTGATCCACCTGAAATAGTTGATAACCCATAAATTATCCTTAGGAAGTCTCCTAAGATAAAAGTTTCAATTGTTTTCAGATCACCCTTGAGAGCTAATTCAGTTCCTGAAAATATTACAGCTCTACACCAATCACAAGTCGACTTAAGAAATACATTTAGAACTAGGTCACTTGATGATATAATTTAGCTAGATTCTGAGTCTTCACTTTCATCCCCAGAAACAAGTGAACATCCTGGTAGTAGAGAAACAACACCACTTGATTTACACTTCCTTCACAATTTAGGTGTCTCTCATCCAAGATCAGCTCAACAATCTACAGCCGTTCCATCCACATTTGTTCACCAAACATGCACTGTCCAAACCACTCCACTTCAACCCACTTTTTCTCTTGTTAATCAACCACTTGTAAATCCACCCCCACCACATATCATAGCAACATGGTATGCTCCTTTAGTCCTTCCTGTTCCTTTAGTCAATCTTCCACAGGACTATTAGTCCAAAATTCCATTATATGATGCTAGTAATGCTACAACGACATCTCAACATGTGGATAAGATGATTGACTACTTTGACAGAAATGAAATTGATGATGATTCTGTCAAACTTAGACTATTTGCTCAGAGCTTAGGGGGAGAAGTAAGAAAATGGTTTAAAAGATTAACCCCCCATAGTATCAATGATCTCCAAGCCTTCAGTCAAACATTCTTAAAAAAATGGGAAGTGAATAATAATCCTCTCCAAATCCTCTCCGATTACAAGAACCTCCACAGAAACACAGGGGAAAGTGTACAAGCTTATTGTACTAGATTTAACAGTATATATAATGCACTTCCCCCATAACTAAAACCTCCACAAGGCGCAGCATTGAACAAATTTCTTGAAGGGTTGGACCCTAAAATGACCTATCAGCTAAGAGAGAGAGACCCTGCAACTCTTGAAGATATGAAAAAGGGGGCTCTTGCCGTGGAAGTTAACTTGATGGAGAAAAGAGCGAGGATGAAGAATGAGAAGAGAGTGTCCTTCAGAGAGGAATCTACACCTTCTACTTCCAACTCAAAAATGGAAAGAATGATGGAGGAGATGATGAAAGAGATGAGCATAATTAAGAGAGCACAAGAAATTCAAAACCAAATTGCTCCTCAAAACAGAAACCTGAACCAAAATCAGAATTTTAGAAGAAATCAACCTCCAAACATACCTAGGGAAGATGATCAACAGATCACTCCTCCCTTTCATCAAAACTATTTAAGTGAGGTTGAGGAAATAGATGAAATAATAGAGGAAGAAGATATCAACATGCTGGGGGTAGATAATGATGACTTTTAGATTCATTACGATAGAAAACAAGGTCTATACACACCTTATGATGACAAAATAGATGATGATGAAAATTATTATCAAGACATGGAAAATGTCATCATAGAGTCTCAAAGAGAATATGACCTTAGAATCAAAACCAATCAACAAACTCCCAACACCAAAACCTCTGACAAATCTTCACAAAATAGCACTGCAACCAAACCTAAAGTTGTCAAACAAAAGGACAAAACAGTAGCTGTAAATTTTGATAAAGGTAAAGAGAAGGGCACTTAAAACGTTACAAAACAGAGTGCGGACCTTAGCAATACTAACACTTCAGCTAGTACTCCTGTGAAAACAATTTTGTCAAATGTAAATAGAACAAATCAGCAAGCTGATGTTGCTGATAGACTGGCAGCTAACAAGGATGAGACAAGTTCTTCAAAGAGTCAAATTCCTTTCAGCCTAGAGCAGGAAATTTCCAAAATTAAAATCTTTGTCCCCTTGACTGAGTTAGCTTCCCAATTTGTATATAGAAACCACATTTTGAAGGCTTTAAATGTAGAGGAAAATCGGGACACTGTCAATCTTAACGATGACCAACCAGAGCTGATTTTTGGTCCTAAGATTGAAGGTAGATATCAAGAGCGACCTGTTCCTCCCTTTTATGTAAGGTTAAATGTTCATGACAAGATCTTGCACAACGCTATGCATGACTCAGGAGCTTCTCACAATTTAATGCCAAAAGCTATAATGGAGAGCCTGGGTCTAGAAATCACCAGACCTCATAAATACCTTTACTCCTTTGACTCGAGCAGAGTAAAATGTTTAGGATTAATCAAAGACCTCTGCATTAAATTAGCCCAGATTCCAACCAAATGCTTAGTAATGGAAATTTTTGTGGCTAATGTGCCCCTAAAGTATGGAATGCTATTATCAAGATCTTGGGGGGCTAAGTTACAAGGGACTATGCAGATGGATATGACCTATGCAACCATCCCTATGTTTAATCAATCAAGAAGACTTTACAGGGAATCCCATATGCGGTACATGGTTACTAGTCAAGACAGACTGCAAAACTCTCCCCTCTATTTTGTAAACACAGACCTTGACTCATTTATCCTTTTTAATGATGAAATATTGGATGAACAAGTTGCTTTAACAGAGTTAATGGCCGATAGAGAGGAGGAGGTAAACACCACAGAAATGTCTAAACATTTTGCTGAACCCATGAAATTTATCAAAGAAAATGTAGGTCTTGAACTACAAATCATACGTCCATCGCTGTTTAACCTTAGCAGTCAAGAACTCATTCCTCGACATATTGAAAAACTTGAGGAATTAAAACAAGCCCAGCCAAGTGCCGATCTTCAAGAAACATCTGAAAGCACTTCTAGTAACGTCATCTGATCTTCAAGAAAAATCCTGTAGATTAAACTTCCAGTGTTCGGATAACATAGCGGAATATGAATCCCTTCTCTTAGGCTTATGTTTGTTGAAAAAATTAGGAGCCAAAAGAATCAATGTGTATGGGGATTCGGAGTTATTCATTAGGCAAGTCAATGGGGAATATAACACAAATCATCCCAGACTTAGGTCCTACCGAAACGATGTCGTGGACCTTTGAACTACCTTTGAGGAGTCCCAATTGATTTTTTTCCCAAGAAAAAAAAATAATGCAGCCCACAGCTTAGCTTTTGCAGCTAGAACATGCTTAACACCATATGAAACTAGAGACTGCACAACTTAAATAAAATTTAGACCAGCCATTCCTGATAACGAAAAATATTGGCAGGTGTTCGACGGAGACAAAAAAATAGAAGACTTCATGCAGTTTAGAAACGAATTCAAACTACCAAGTTCAGGTTCAGATTATGAAACCAACTGCCCTAGTGAAGAAAATTTTCTTGATGGAGAAGAAAGGTCTCCTGAACTTGCTAATGTGAACCTGTTATCTAGAAAACTTGAAAATGAAACAAAGATGAATGCAGAGTTAGAAACAGAGGAGTTAGAAACCCTAGAGTATAATGATGAAAGTTTTCCAAAGGGTCTGGCACCTTTAGAAGAGTTGTTTGATTTTAATGATGTGGCCAAGAAGCCAAAACTAGAACCTGTAGAGACTGAAGTAGAAGAGTGCAATATCGGCAGTGAGAAAAAATTGAAAATGATTAAATTGTCTAAGACTCTACCAACTCACATTAAACTCAAATATATAGAGTTGTTTAAAGAGTTTTCTGATGTTTTTGTGTGGAGTTACGAAGATCTGAAATCCTATGACACTGAAATAATCCAGCACAAAATCCCTCTCAAGGAGAACCAGAAGCCATTCAAACAGAAACTGCGCAGAACAAACCCTGTTCAGTTGCCTTTGGTTCAGAAGGAGATCATGAAAATGTACGATGTTGGTATTATTTTCCCTATTAGATATTCTGAGTGGGTCTCTAATCTGGTGTCGGTCAGGAAGAAAACAGGAGAGATTAGGCTTTGTATAGAATTTAGAGACTTAAACAAAGCTTCATTGAAAGACAACTACCCTTCGCCCAAGATGGACCATATTTTACAAAGGGTGGTAGGGTCTAGAAGAATTTCTTTGCTTGATGGCTATTTAGGGTACAATCAGATCTTATTTCACCCTGATGATCAGTTAAAGACAACATTCACTACACCGTGGGGCACTTTCATGTATGTGAAAATTCCCTTTGGTCTAATGAATGCTGGTGCAACTTTTCAGAGGGCCATGGACATAGCATTCTCGGAAGAACTGGGCTACTTCATCATTATATACCTTGATGGTGTTACTGTGTTTTCAAAGACAGATGAAGAGCACTTAGAACATTTAAGAAGAGTTTTCGAGAAATGCATAAAGTTTGGGATATCTTTAAACCCTAAGAAAACACTATTTGGGCTCCAAGAAGGTAAACTTCTTGGGCACATTATTTCTGAGGAGGGTATAAATATAGATCCAAAGAGGATTGAGGCCATATTACAAATCTCTCATCCTCGAAACATCAAAGAGTTATAGTCTTTCATTGGGAAGATTAAATTTTTGAGAAGGTTCATCCCCAACTTAGCTAAGCTCCTTAGAAATATCAAAAACATGTTGAAGAAGGAGCAAGGGGTAAAATGGACCTTGTAAGCAAATAATTCCTTTGAGCTGGTGAAACAAGCGTTAACCAAAACACTGGTTCTAATAAGTCTCAATTTTTCAAAATATTTTTATATTTTTTCATTTGCATCAGAACATACCATAGATGTTGTCCTTTTACAGAAAAATCCACAAGGACAAGAGTAGCCTATTGCATTCTTTAGCAAGGATTTGAGAGATTCTCCTTTGAAGTATAAAATTATGGAAAAGAAAGCCTTTGCTTTGGTTAGGGCTTTGAAAGACTTCAGAGTATACATCCTTCACTCACACATCATCGCCTTTGTCCCAAATTCAGTTGTGAAAGACATTCTAACACAGGACCCAAACTGTAAGAGAGGTAAGTGGATTACTGTTATCCTTGAATATGATTTAGAGATAAAACCCACTAAGCTGATCAAAGGCCAAGGTCTGGCTAGATTAATGGCTGAATCCAATTTTGAAGTTCTTGATATTAATATGATTGATGCTTCGGATGACCAAGAAGGATTCTCAACTCCCATTGTTGAAAACCATTTTATGAATTCCTCTTGGTATGTTTATATTCTTTATGTTTTGCTTAATTTGAATACACCTCCTGGTTTGACGAAAATAAAGGCAAGGTTCCTAAAGTTGAAAGTTGTAAACTATTGCATTATAGATAGATGTCTGTATTGGAAAAATGCAAGTGGTATATTGCTTAAATGTTTGCCTAAGTTTCATGCAGAGAAGGTTAAGCACGAGTTCCATGAAGGGGAGTGTGGAGGCCACCTATACTGGAAAACAACAACCAAAAAAATATTGAGGGCTGGTTACTATTGGCCTACTCTCTTTCATGATGTACACAAGATGATCATTGCCTTCCATAAATGTCAACTTTTTGAAGGAAAAAGGAAGCTGCTACCCTTGCCTCTGCATCCAATCACTGTTGAAGCCCATTTTCAACAGTGGGGACTTGACTTCATAGGTGAAATCCATCCACCATCCTCTGCCCAGCATAGATGGATTCTCACCGCTACATACTACTTCACTAAATGGATAGAAGCTATTCCCTGTAGGCAAGCCAATGATTATGTTGTCATAAAATTCATAGAGAATAATATTCTCTCTAGGTTTGGCTGTCCTACCAAGATCATCACTGATAATGCAGCAGCATTTGGATCAAAGAGGGTGGTTGAGTTCTGTCACAAGTATCAGATAACATTGGGGCATTCCACAACCTATTACCCACAAGGTAATGGACTTGCAGAATCCTCAAACAAGATTTTAGTGAACATAATCAAGAAATTGTTGGAGGACAACAAGAATTCTTGGCACACGAAGCTTGTGCATGCACTTTGGGCTGACAGACATTGAAGAAATCTATTGGAATGTCACCCTACCAACTTGTGCATGGAACTGATGCAATTTTTCCAACCAGCCTTGGTGTGGCAATTATGAAGTTGATTCAAGAGTTGCAAACTAAAGATAATGATATGATCAGAAGGATTAATCAAACAATTCATCTTCAACAAACCAGAGAGGAGGTTTACAAGAAAGCATTACAAAAGCAGGACAACATCAAAAATCTTTTTGACAGAAGAACAAAGGCCAACAATTTCAAATTTGGGGACAAAGTTTTAAAGTGGGACTCAAGGAGGGAAGACAAGGGCAATCATGGAAAATTTTACAACTTATGGCTTGGCCCTTATCTCATTCATTCAACTGCTAGTAACAATGCATTTTTCTTACAAGAGTTGGATGGAGCAGAATTGTTTGGGGGTCATGTCAATGGAAGGATGCTTAAGCATTACTTCTCTTGATCCATGTCATGTTCTGAAAGCCTTTTTATCTTTTTTTCCATTATAAATATCTCGTCCCCCATTGCATTCAAAGTTAGAAAAATTAGAAATAAAAAAACAATAAAAGAAAGAAAAGAGGGCAGATTATAAATACAAAAAAGGTACAGCCCCATACCAAAAAGAGAACCAAATCTAAAAGTGTGCAATCTTAAATGCCACTCCTGAAAAACACACTTCTAGTTAGTCAAACAGCCTAATCTTGACTAATTAGTTTTAAATTTACTGCTGATAGGATAGTGAATTCGATTTTCCAAACTGTTTAATCTTGGATTATCAGTAGATAGATTAAGATAGAAATTAAAGGTTCAAACATGCTCAAAATCTAAACCTAAATTTTTCAAAATGAAGAATGACTCAAATCTGCCTATTTCTTGAGTCAAAAAAAATGTAAAACTAGTTCTAATCAACTTAAAATCCGAACCATTTGATAAAGGAAAAGCAGCTCAAACAAAGTATGAACAGAGCTGAGAAAAAGATTAAGGGAGTGCTTTGAATTTTCAGATCTTATGCCTTCCATTTTGATTTAATTTTCTACAAAATAAATGTCTACGTGCAGCTTTTTTTTTATGCCATAGACCAGCATCAAGTGAGACTGTTCAATCCTGACTTTAATGTTTTTAAATATCTGTTCTAGAATTTAGAGAATAAAAATCATATTAGACTGTTTAATCCTAACATATTAGTAGATTAGGTAGAGAATCATATGGACTCAACTATTTAATCTGAGTCCATGGAGAAATAAGGAGTAGAAATAGATTAGATTTCATGCTTTGAAAAGAATAAAATGTTGTAAAAGAGTTTGCCAATCCAAGTGCACTCTAAAGAAGAAAAAAATGTTTGATCAGTAGGAGTGGGTAGGTAGAAAAGCTTGTAGATGAAAGATCCATTGTTTTCCGTGGTTTCTAATATGTTTCAGAGCAAAGAAGATCATTCAATTAAAGTAAGGTAGCCCAATGGATGAGGCACTGATCAGCCTCCCAGAGAATGCAAGTCTGAAGTTCTTGATGCCTTCAAGAAGGCACCATCCCGAAGTGGAGCCACTATTGGCCACCTATAAAATTTTGTTATATCAAAAGGTGGCCAAAACATTTTGGAGCCTTCAAGAAACACTTTTATTGCAAATTTTTTTATCTCTTGAAGCTTGTTGAAGACATCATACCTTTGTTTCAATCTTCACTATTGTTTCCATTTTAAAAGCTCTGAAATTCTGTTAATTTCATTGAGGAAATACTGCTCCAAAGGCCATTTTTCCCCTCCTTACACTTCCAAAACTACCCTCATTTTTACCCCTTTATTCCCCATAAAAATCCTTCATTTTCATATTTTTCCCTTTCCCCTCCACCAAAACCCCTTTTATAAGGTTTAAGACTCTTTCTTTGCCTTATCGAAACCCTCAGAATCCTTTGAAAACCAGAAAAAATCATAAAAAATACATATTTTTGTATAAAGGCTTAAGCCCCTTTGGGCTAAGTCTTAAACCACTTCCCCTCCATGTGCCCCAGCACTAGAACCAAGTGCTAAGGTCTTGAGCGCTTATCGCGTCGGAGAAAATCACAGAGCGCATTTGTTTGTGTTTAAACAAAACTATGATGCCAATTGGTCCTTTTTACACAGCCCCCGATCACATTATCACTTCATAAACCCTTGTGCCCGTAGTCGGGTGCTATAAACATTGTATAAATCATTCCCGGTTGCCTTTTCCCTTTTTAAAATCGAAAAAACCATTTACCTAATGTTTTGGTCTAAATGCCCCGAGTTATGATTTTTTAATATATAAATGGGTAGATTGAATGACCCGCATCGTTTCTGCGAGGTGATTGAGCCCATTTCATAAACTCTACTTTATTCATATGACCTATGCCCCAGGACCAAGTGTCAAAGGTCTTGAAGCGTTAATCGCATCGCAAAGTTTGAATGGTTAGATTGAAAGACCAAGACCAAAGTCCCAATTGTGATTAGCCCTTTTTTGTATACGCCTCGGGCATGTTATATTACATACATAATTACATACCCAAGCCTTTGCGCGTAAATATATATATATATATATATATATATATATATATATATATATATATATATATATATATATATATATATTCGGCCATCCAAACCCTATGTTTTGTTGAACCCTTGGGGTTTTCATGAGGTATTGAAGGGCTTCCGCCCGGAGCACACCCCCACACAACTCACCGTTGATCATTGAGCTGATCAATGATCCGCGCATCATCGCATCAGAAATAATCAAAGGTGCATTTCGCGGATGTTATTTCTCCTCCCTGATTGATCATTCCCCGATCAATCGTGAGCCGTCAATCCTCTTTCCGCCTTCCTTTGATCCAACGGCCCTCGCTCATTCCAATCTCAATACTTTCCCCCGATTTTCCATCCCTCTGATTCACTCCCCAGCGTTGATCTGATCTTCAGATCAACGGCCCGCGCTACATCGCATCACAATTTTAGTTAGGTGCATTTGTTTTTCCCCACCGATTGTGATCCTATGATTGGATCTGGACCATCCATGTGTCCAGATTGGATGGCCCACGATCATCCCGAACCGCCAACTTCAATTTAAACCAATGCATCTTTTGCATATCGACGGATCTGACTTATTCTCCCGCTATCTGCTCCCACTGCTCCCTTTTTGACCTCCTCTAACAGATTTCCACCGTTGGATGATGCCATCCAATGGCCACGCTCTCTCCCCATACCCTCTGAAGCAGTTCAACCCAAAACGCAGGATTTTATTAATATTTAATTTTTTTGCAGGTGTTTAAATGGTTTATCCATTTGTATTAGAGAAAGGCTAAAGGCCGAGAATGACGATTATCAAGCCTTTGATTCATAAAAGGAAACCATTCACAGATTTCAAACTCCACGTCTTGTCGATGCTTCATGGGCATTGATGCCTTGTGAGCCCTGCGCAGCACTGCACATCAACAAGACACAGGCAATTAAATAAAACTAAAAGAGTATCAATGTCAAAGATTAAAACCTACCAGAGCAGAAGATTGAAGAAAAATTTGGGGATTACGGCTAATATTGATTATCAAAAGCCTAATCCTCAAAATTAAAACACAGATAAAGAAAATCATAAGTGTTTCATCAGACAAAAAGGCCTCCACTGCCACATCTGAGGCAAATTGATTCCTCTCAGCTACCACAAAGCCACCTGTGCCTCAAAGCATTCAAACAGAGGCCAAAGTTATTGATCAGATTCAGATATTTTCCTCAATGGAGCCAAATATTTAATTATGCTAAAGGAATTTAATGCACAAAATATCAGCAGAGTTATTACATTCATGACACAGAGCCTCAAAAGTCAACAAAAGCTCCCATTGAGCTTAATCTTAAGTGTAAAACAATTAATACAGACAGAACATCTGTAACTTCTTCATCGAGCCCCTCAAAGGCCGAGAAGTCATTACTCTGTATTAATTTCCTTGGGAGATCTTTTATCAGATCTCGCCTCCTCATTCTTCTATAAATACTTCTGTAGAAAATGAGAAAATGTTGGTTGCTAAACTTTGAAATATACTTGAGCCTGAGATTTCTACTTGTAAATAGTGTTCACTAGCTCTTGAAGCTCTGTTTTTGATTAGATAAGTTAGGCTAAGAAAAGTGAAGATGATTTCTAAACTGAAACATTGGACCTGAAGAATATAACTGTTTGACATCAATAACAAGCTGTTTCTTGGGATCCTGGTCTATATCACTAGTGAAGTGCCCCTTTCTTTGTTATTGTTCTTTCCTTCTATGTATGCCATATTGTTCACTATTCTTTGATAAAGAACAACAATTATAGAGTTAGGATTTACTGTTTACCAGTACCCTTCTCTGACTGTTAAGCTTTATCTCAATGTTTTCCTCTAATTTTTTTATTTAAGAATGATTCAAAATAGTTTAAGCAGTTAGGAAGGCTGGCGTTCCCTCGTCCTACTGTTTGCTTTAAACATTGTTCTTGAATGTGATTTCCATTGTTTGCTTATTAAATTTGGACTAGAAAAGTGATGGTGAGACCTGTTTTCTAGCTTCTTGCTCCAAAGGTAGATTCTGAAAGTTTCCCTTGGTGTTGGTTGAAAGAAGAATAGGTTTAAAAGTACCTTATCTGATATTAAAGTTGCACTTTGTTTCTCTTATGTGTTTTCATACTTTCTGAAGGTAATTATGCAGATTATTGGATTGTTTGTCAATTAATCTGCTTTATTACAAACTTGCCCAAGAACTCTATGGTTAGCCCTAGCCTTGGTTGGTTTTAAACAGTTACTTAAGAGGTTTTTCTTGTTTTGACTGACTATAAATCCTTGTTGAAATTATTATCAATTTCCACCCCTCCAACACTTTATTGTTTCCATTCCATCATTTTAATCTCAATAATCTTGTGATATAGATGACTTTCCCCTTGGATCACTCTTGATGTTGTTGCTCAATTAAAGCCCTGTTATGACTCCACAGCCCAATGGAATAAAAACCAGCGTTATATCTATCTTTTTAGCCAAATATTGTTTTGATTGCTTGCAAATTCTCACCTTTGAAACTCTTTGCATTTAGGACTTTCCACCTCAAATAATAATCATGCTCAACCATCCAAAAACAAAACAAAACCCTCGACCTTCATAACTAGCCTAACATCATTACCCAAAATTCAAAGAAAAATCCATCTTTGCACTTATGGGAGAGATCCCTCTCCAGATTCAGGAGGGCTATATCCTAGAAGTCCAAAGTGGTTGAAATAATGTTGTTTCTGTGATTGGACTTTGCCAATCTTGCTAATTAAATATTCCTAACAGGGTCCATCCTGATCGCTTCAGCTGAGAGCAAATGTCCCAAAACGATTCCCTCTTCCATCATCATGTGGCATTTTACCATACTCAGAGAGACACGCGCTTGTATAAGTTTATGAGAAATTTTTCCAAATTTTTCAACCCCTCCAAAAACGAGTCCCCATATGGAGTAAAATCATCCATATAGATTTCAACACTGTCATCTATCAAGTCAGATGATATTCCCAGAATTTCTCTCTGGAATGTTGTAGGAGCATTACACAGGCCAAAAGGAAGGACCCAATATGAAAATGTTCCCTAGGGGCATGTGAAAGTGGTCTTGTCTTGGTCCTCAGGAGCAATATAGATCTGGTTATATCCACTAAACCCATCCAGAAAGGAGAAAAAATTCTTGCCAGCCAATGTGTCTAAAACTTGATCAATAAATGGTAAGGGAAAATGGTCTTTCTGCATTGCCTTATTTAACTCTCGATAATCTATGCAAATCCGCCATTTTCCATTCTTCTTGGGGACCATTACTAATGGTGAGACCCATTGGCTATCTAAGATAGGATAGTTAAAACCTACATCCAGTAATTTCTGAAGCTCTTCTCTCACAACATTTTTCAGTGCAGGGTTCATTCTCCTCTAAGGCTGTCTTATAGGATGACAATATTACTTGATATATATGTGATGGGTGCATAAGTTGGCAGGGATCCCCTTCATATCTGCATAATCCTAGGCGAAGGCCTCTTTATGTTTCTGCAGAACGTCTACAAGTTGCTTCTTCTGAGATTCTGACAGGTTTGGATTAATATTCAAAATTTTCCCGGGTTCCAATTCCACTTGAACACTTTCATAGGGTGTATCAGCAAGTGGCTCCTCTAATCCTTCTGTTGTTTCCATATTTTCCTGAGTCTCGCAGCTTAAGATAGAATCTAGGATCTGTTGTTTTGGTTTTGAAATGAAACAAGGATCATCCATGAAGGAAGTGATTACATCATCTTCCGATTCCATTTTCAACTGAAGGGCCTGTCCAATAGTGAGGACTGGTCTCTGATTCTTCATCTTCTGTTTCAGCCTCTACCGTAGATACAACTTTCTTTCCACCTGCTAGTTTTATGGGTGGATTTGGTTCTGTTGGTGGATATATGTAATGTTCCAAAATGGAAATCATCAGCTTTTACACCACTGAAGAACTCCTTTGTCGGAAATATGAACAAGGCTATGTCAGAGATGGACTGAGAGGGATTTTACAAGTTATGTCACCTCTAAAGAGAGGATGAGAACCAGAGGCTATCTGGCCCTTTCTCAGGCTCTGCCTATAGCTATGCAAATATTTCTTCCTTAGGAAGAACTTGCTCAAAAGGATGAGCTATAGCAACATCTAAACTTTAACAAGCAACAACAACAATGAAATACATTTACTCATGAAATGTGAGAAGAGTGTAAATCTGATATAAAATCTGTAGCACCAAATGATATACAAAATCCTTGAGGAAAAGACCTCTCAAGGTGGGCTCAAATCAGCCTCAAGGGAAAATGTACATAAAATAAAAGAACACTCTTCTACATAACCCAGCTACTCTATAACTGCACATTCTATAAGGGAAAATGACTGCAGACTGAAATATACAATATGATGTGACAATATGAGCTCAAATAAAGTTAGGAGAGCAAGATCTCAACCCTATAAAACAATACAACAACAATCTTCCAAGGGATTGGCTAAAATACATAAAACAGTAAAATGTTGGAGTTGCAGTGTAGCTGTTGCAACTCAATAATAATACATGAATGGAGAAGGATGTAGATGATGAAACCAATGTAGAAACCTCCTCCAATTATCTCCAAAGTGAAAGGCTACTCCTCTCACTGAAGATTGCACTCTCTAGTGCACCATGTGAACTCCTCTTGCAAACCCTCTCTGAAAATAACACTGTAAGAGGAAGGGACTGCATTGGGAATGAGATGAAACAATGGCCCAATGCCAAAATCTGTAATATAAGCTCTGGGATCTCCTTCACTGATCTCCTAGAGAAAGAGTGGGCTCCTCCTCTACAAAATAGCTCCGGAAAGGGGTGATGGTGAATCCTCACTGCAGCACCAGCAACTCCAACGTTTCTGCCCAACACAATAACGCAGTAGCTGAAGATGAATGCTTTGGCCTCAAGCCAAGATGTGAGGAAGATGAAGAACAACTCCTCCAAGGCCTCCCAAGGAATAGAGGGGAACTCCTAAACAGGAATCCCTCTTGTGCTGATTAGCATAAGCTATCTTAGTTAAACAACTGAAGAGAGCTCCAAAATCGAATTCTCAAGCATAATGAACAATGGCTCTCCTTCACCTTTTTATGCAAGGGATGCTTCCTTGCCATGGACCCCACCCATTAGGGTTTCTCTCATCCTCTATTTTCCCTCCATTCAAAACTGCACAGTCTTCTTGAGCAAGCTTCTCCTCTTAGCCACGTTGTTGACTTGGTCAACCATGGTCTAGTTTACTTGCTTTTGGCCCTTTTCACACTAGGACTACCAAATTTAGCCAGTTAAGTGACTCTTTGCATCTTAGGAGAGTTTATTTTTCTTCTACATGGGCTCCCTTACCCATTTTATTTCTTTTATTAAAGTAAAAACAAAATTAATGTTCCAATTAACATAGTGAAAAATTTGGAACATTACAGTCCTCCCCTCCCAAAGATTGCTTGTCCTCAAGAAAGTGCAAGGGTAGAACTGAAAAATATCCTCCACTCAAGGCATGGAGTTTTAAATCTCCTCATGTAGATCCTCCATCCCCAAGCAATCAACCAAGAAAAATGAGTCACCCGCCAACTAGGCAACTCCTGAAAATACTCCTCCACCTTGTGCTCATGTAGGAAAGGTGGGCTAAAATGTTGAACATGGTAAGCTTCATAGCCTACCCCACGCTATCCTATCCTCCACCTATGATAAGTGTGGAGTGAAAGCTAAACTTGGGCTACAATAGTGTTGCCTTCAAGAGGCAAGATGAAGTCTAGATCCCCAAGGATCTCTCCTCCAACACTACAAATCAAGCTAGCCCAAATCATCTCATATGTGATGACTTGGACTTCATCATCATATGGCATCCATAAAATCATATGGTTCACCTCATGGAAAAACAAATGGCTGAACATGGTGACCATATCATCTCTCATACTCCTCTTGGAGCATGAGTTGCAAAAACAATGGAGGTCCCTCCTCCCAAAGGGCACATCCACCCAATGAGTTCCTCCCTCCTCATGATGCATATGGGGATGCTGCTGATATATGGCTGAAATGAAATGGTCTTCAAAAGATATCCAAGCCACCCCATCAAACATGTAAACCATGAAATGCCTCCTCCAAAAATTCAGACTCTCTAGATAGCTCCTCCCACATAAAGGAAAGAGGTGAAGCTTGGCAATCATGGGCTGCCCATTGTTTCCCATGAAACATACAACATGTAAAATAGGGAGAATCATACTCCCAATGGGCATCTTCAATTCATGTCCAAATTTCCAAACAAAGCTCCCCATGTCAAAGGAAAAGTCTACAATGCATGGAAGCAAGAAAAAATAGAAGCAAGTTGTCACATGACAACCAGAAAGTGGATCATTGTTCCACTCATGGAACCTGTGTAGGGCATCATTGGCCTGCCTCAAAATAGAAAGTAAAAAGTGCTTTCCCAGCCACTTGTTTTCTGCCACAATTATCTCAAAAGATGTATACTTTAAAGTACAAAATGGTGTAATTGGTGTACACCGAAAATCATGTGGCTTTCCCCCACAATCCACTGCTAAAATAGCCATCATATTTGCTACAATGGACCATCAGCATAACCAAACATAGTGTAAAATAAGGAAATATCCTCCTTGATATAATATGCTGCTCATAAAAATAAGAGAGTGCCAAACATAAAGTAAATTATTACCTCCCTTATCATGTACTTGGGTCTTTGAGCTGAAATGGCTCAAGTGAAAACTCTCCCTTATTGCAATAGAGTAGGGAAGTGGTTGTGCCAACCATATCATCATCTCTTGGGATATGCATCTACTCATATTCTGATATACATTCATTTGGATGCCCTCCCAAGTGGACTCCTCCATCAGTAGATAGTATGCATAAGAATGCATGGAAAGAGAATCCAAAGTTGCTGCATGTAGGTGTCTCTTCCTGTGCTTGCAATCCCAAGCTAAGAAGATAAAAAAATATCAAGGGATGCTGCCATCCATTACTTCCTCATCCTCATCTCCTACATTCCTCCAAAATACATCACTTGTGAAGTGGTTTGAAGGACACTCCAACAAGTAATCCAAGCTCCTAAGTGACAGCGATGTTGGCCTTTGGAGTAGGGCCACTGTCATCTCAAAGGTCCCCTCTCTGACAAGGATCTTGTCAAATACTCTCCCCATCATGTTGCTGCAAATATGGAGCCCCTCCCATGAAGAAGGTGCTGCATGGGCATCTAATTTCAAAGATCAATCCCCTTGCACTATGCTAGTGCCTCCTCTTGCTCCTGCAACAACATACAACTTGAGCAAAAACATTGTTTGCTGCCCCCTCATACTTACACCACTCCAAATATGAAATGAGAACATGATGAATGGTAAAAATAATTCCATCCCATCATAATGCACCCATGCTCCTTTCTACTTCATGGTGTAAGTATCATTCCATCTCCTCTTCCCTTTCAAACCCCATGAAAAGGAACAGGTCACATGTTGGCCAAACTCCCTTAAGAGCAACCAACACAACATGGCTTCTTGCTGCCCTGTATCATAGATCTGCAAGAGGCTCACCATCCTCTTTCCTCCCATCCACATACACTTAGCTCCTAGTGGATGCTTCCCACCATTCTGCACCTCCCTAAAAAGAGCTACCATCATCCCAAAACAGATTATCACCTTTGCATTTCATGGGACATTGAAATGCAATCCTCTCTATGTTCCCTTTCTCAAACCCCAACCTCATGGGTGGTGCATGGCTCATCAAGGAAGTATGAGAATGATGGCATAGTGTAGTGACATTATTTTTCTCAAGACATTCAACTTGCAATGGTATGCAACTCCTCATAGAAGGTACTGAATCAACAGAAAATGTAAAATTGTGCATACCTCTATGAAGTTTTGGGGAATATAATGTGGCTGCAAGTGTCTCTTCCGCAAATTTGTTGGCTTCCCCAACTGCTGAAGATGGAGGCTACTCCTCCATGAATGTGACAGCACTAGCATGTGCCCTCTCTTCTGGTGGTGAGGTCTCCTTCCTTCTTTGGCCAAATCTTCTTATCAAGATCTGAGAAAAATCAGCAAGAGTAGAAACACTTACATGCCTCCCATGGCTAACCCACCAAATCTTTGCTTCTCCCTCAAGATGAAGCGTTGTAATTGCTACAGTCTCTCTGTCTACTACACGATGTAGCAGGAATAAAGCCTCTAGCTTCTTCACCCAAGCCTATGCTGCACATGTGGGTGACTCATCAAATGTAAACAATAGAAATCTATTGCCTTTCATCATCCCATAACTGTGGGGTCTTCTTTCCTCCTTCTCCTAAAAAAATTGTGAAAAGGATAGAGTCTCTTGGAAGACTCTAGGGTTTTCTCTATATTCAGCAAGGTATTCACTTATAATTTTGAATTCTAAGTGCTCTTCATGCCTCTGCTTAGCTTCTCTGTGAGAATAGGAAGTGCATGGTCCTTCCTCTTCTCCTTTTTCTGTCTCCTCAACCTCCTTGGAGAGGTTATTGCTGGATCTGAACACTGATGAGATCAATCTCATCCTCTACATAATCTTGACCTCTTCTTCTCTAAAATTCGAACTTCACAGGCTGAGCCAAGTTCGAAGCTCTGATACCACTATAATGTTCCAAAATGGAAATCAGCAGCGTTTACACCACTGAAGAACTCCTTTGTCGGAAATATGAACAAGGCTATGTCAGAGATGGACTGAGAGGGATTTTACCAGTTATGTCACCTCTAAATAGAGGATGAGAACCGAATTCTATCTGTCCCTTTCTCAGGCTCTGCCTATAGCTATGCAAATATTTCTTCCTTAGGAAGAACTTGCTCAAAAGGATGAGCTACAGCAACATCTGAACTTTAACAAGCAGTAGCAACAATGAAATAAATTTACTCATGAAATTTGAGAAGAGTGTAAATCTGATATAAAATCCATAGCAGAAAATGATATAAAAAATCCTTGAGGAAAAGACCTCTCAAGGTGGGCTCAAATCAGCCTCAAGGGAAAATGTACATAAAATGAAGGAACACTCTGCTACATAACCCAACTACTCTATAACTGCACAGTCTATAAGGGAAAATGAATTTAGACTGAAATATACAATATGATGTGACAATATGAGCTCAAATAATGTTAGGGGAGCAAGATATCAACCCTAGAAAACAATACAACAACAATCCTCCAAGGGGTTGGCTAAAATACATAAAACAGTAAAATGTCGGAGTTGCAGTGTAGTTGCTGCAACTCAATAATAATACATGAATGGAGAAGGATGTATATGCTGCAACCAATGTAGAAACCTCCTCCAATGATCTCCAAAGTGAAAGGCTACTCCTCTCACTGAAGATTTCACTCTCTAGTGCACCATGTGAACTCCTCCTGTAAACCCTCTTTGGAAATAACTCTGTAAGAGGAAGGGACTGCGCTGGGAATGAGATGAAACAATGGCCCAATGCCAAAATCTGCAATAGAAGCTTTGGGATCTCCTTCACTGAACTCCTAGAGAAAGAGTGGGCTCCTCCTCCACAAAATAGATCCGGAAAGGGGTGATGGTGAATCCTCACTATAGCACCAACAACTCCAATGTTTCTACCCAACACAATAACACAGTAGCTGAAGATGAATGCTTTGGCCTCAAGCCAAGATGTGAGGGAGATGAAGAATATCTCCTCCAAGGCCTCCCAAGGAAGAGATGGGAACTCCTAAACAGGAATCCCTCTTGTGCTGAGCAGCACAAGCTATCTAAGTTGAACAGCTAAAGAGAGCTCCAAAATCGAATTCTCAAGCATAATGAACAATGGCTCTCCTTCACATTTTTATGCAAGGGATGCTTCCTTGCCATGGACCCCACCCATTATGGTTTCTCTCATCCTCTATTTTCCATCCATTCAAAACTACGCAGTCTTCTTGAGCAAGCTTCTCCTCTTAGCCACGTTGTTGACTTGGTCAACCATGGTCTAGTTTACTTGCTTTTGGCCCTTTTCACACTAGGGACTACCAAATTTAGCCACTTAAGTGACTCTTTGCTCCTTGGGAGAGTTTATTTTGCTGCTACATGGGCTCCCTTACCCATTTTATTTCTTTTATTAAAATAAAATAAAAATTAATGTTCCCATTAACATAGTGAAAATTTTGGAACATTACAATATAGCACTAAATTCGTAGTGTTATGTCCATTAGAAATAACCATATTTCCTGAGCGACACCCAATGTAAGCGTCTGCAGTGGTCAGCCATGGTCTACCCAAAATAAGGGATGACTGCCCACTAAATATTGTATATGTAATACTAGGAAATCTATGGGGTAATGCCATGAATCCACTGAAATTGTCACATCTTCCAACTTCCCTACAGGTTTGACTATAGATTGATCTGCTAATTCCAATACTGTAGGTGTATGCTTCAAATTGTGAAGACCTAACGCATGCATGGTTTCAGTGGTGATGAAATTGATGGCTGCACTCAGGTCTACCAGCACATTTGAAATCTCTACCCCATTAATATGTACTGTCAAAATCGGGTTCCCCGGATCTCCATATTTCATCGGCATCGATTTTCCCATCATAAAGTCTGATAATTTTCCCATAACATGTATAGTGAGGGGATCTTTAGTTTTCTTGGCAGGTTTCTTTGAACAATATTCCCTAAGAGTCTTTGCATGGATTGGCACATCCTTCATAGCTTGTAACAAGGGAATTTTAACAAATAAGTTCTACAATTGTCCTAATAAATCAAATTCAGCTTAAGGGCTTGGTTTACTCATAAGTAGTCTCTCTGGGTAAGGTGGTTAAGATTTATGTTGTTTAACAGGAGGCGCCTAGTTTCTATCAATTTTTTTTGGCTCTTTACTAATTAGTTCTACCTCCTTACCTTCACTATCAAGTTGTTCAATGATAACTAGAGGAGGTTGGATGTTAACTGTCCGACTTGATCACAGATTCTTTTCTTAAAACTCTGCAGTGTAGATACTATATGAAGGTAGGTTAAGAACATTAGCTTGATGAGCTCCCTTATTGTTAGGATTAGGGTTAGGTTGCATTGGAAGCTAAGGACGGGCAAGCTGGTTACCAGGAGGCACATTGGAGGGTAATTGGAGCTGCTGCTAAGGCATCTGCTGAGGAAACTGACCAGGTGGGGACCTTCGCCAAGTTGGAGCCCATGAAGAGCTCGTACTGGCTTGAGGGTTCCACTACTGCCAAGGTGGATACTAGTATTGCGGCCACATGGGGGGCTATGGCATGGTCTAAGGATTCATATTTCAATTATTGAAATACTGAGATGGATCCGGGTACATACCTTGATTTCCCATTGGTGGTCAAGGCTGCCATGGCTTCCTAGATACCATGAGGTATAGTTGCTCCGTGTCCTCCCTTGTTCCTTGAAATATTGCTTTCAGGCCTGACAAGGAAGGGCATGAGCTTGTCGCATGATTGAGCTCATAGATCGCACATTCCTCAATGGAAATTAGCAGGCATTCCCTTTCTGGGTGCTTCTTCCTGCACTTCAGACAAAATATCACCATGGTCCTATCCAGTTCTAGCTGCTTCTGTTTTACTTGTAGAGTGTCCATTTGTGCTGACAGGGTGCTAAGGATATCTGTCCTCAAGTTGTCTAGCAGGTTTCTGATTTCTTCTTTTGTAACACCCCTGTCAGATCCCTTTGCTGATCGGATCCCAAGCTTATTCCTTGCAAGCCCCCTCAAGCACTAAATACATAAATTGCAAATATCTTCAAATGTCTCCTTGGAGATTTCTCCTTTTCCCACAATGTTCAATAGTTCTATTGAGTCCTCTCGAAAGGATCGAAGGAGGATAATATTTAAATTTTCCTTATCCAGGGTAGAATGATCTGACCTCTATAAGGTGTACTTGAACCTTTCCACACAATCTTCTAGGATTTCATCTTCTTTTTGTGTGAACTTGAAGAGTTCCTCCTTGATGTTCCAGGATTTACAGTAATCCTCGTATTTCTCCAGAAAATCTATTTGCAAATCATCCCATGTGGAAATGGATTTTCCTCAAAGGCCCATGAACCATCACAGAGCCGTTCCTTTTAGTGTAGAAGGGAAATTTTTTAACTTTTGGGCATCTGTTGTGTAGTCATACCCTCGACACACTATGTCAAACTCGAATAGAAATGTGTCGGGGTCTTCTGAAATGAGCCCATGAAAGTTTGGTAAGGCTGCAAATTTAATAGGCTTTGTAGGCGCGCCAGTTCCCAGATCCCCAATCGGAAAATCAATGGTGGTGGTTTCGGGAGCCATAAATATCTTCCAATACTCGCTGGGGATTTCAACAGGCTCTATGGAAGGTGGCTGAGGATTCTTTACTACTGGAACTCGAGTTGCTTTAGTAGCACTTTCTTGGTCTCTTGGAGATGCAAGTTTTTCCTCGTTTCCTTCTCCCGAGGTCTGATGGCTTGACCCCTTGGTTGCAACTTCATTTCCCTTACTGGAGCAGTCTAACCCTGTCAATGTTCTACTTGCAATTTCTTCCTCTGCTATCACCAGTGCAAGATTCTCTGGATCAGGTCTATTGCTAGATATTTCTTCCACTGCTAGAGGAACCTATTGTGTCGAATCACCAAAGAATGTTCTAGCCAGCACTGGTCGCTCCACTGACTGTCCCTCGGACTTCACTCTCCTTGCCCTTGGTCTCGCAGCTGCACGAGAGGATGCTTCTGATTCAGCCTTTGCTATGATCTGTTGGATATAGGTTTTTCTTCCTAGATCTGGTCCTCCCCTCTTTGGGGCTCTCCCTCTGCCCTTCTTATTTGATTCTTTGTTCATACAAAAGTTGGTATAATAGAGGGTCTTGGTATGAACCTATAACTCTTCAATCTTGGAGTAAGGTTTCAAAGGACCATTCCTTCCCCAAGATGAAAGAACTCACAAAAATAAAGGCAGCTAATAAAACAAAAATCTAGGGTTTCAGGCCCGGAGCAGGGCATCAAAGGACTCCTCCCTCCCTGGGACAAGAACCAGAAACAGACACACGCCACGGGAAGCCCTAATACTTCCAGATCTGAAGTAGGGCGTCAAAATATTCCTCCCTCCCCAGGGTAAAAACTAGGGTTTTCCCAAAAAGGAAACACACAAGCGTTAAAAAGAAATGAAACTTACTCAGGGCCTGAGGCAGGGCGTCAAAAGACTCCTCCCTCCCCAGGACAAGAGAATGGCCCAAAATCAAACAGAAAAGAAAAAATAAACAAGCAGAAAGAATACCTACGCTCAGGACCTAAAGCAGAGTGAGAAGACTCATTCTCTCCCCAGGACGAGAGATTGACCCTCTGGTTGGTCCGGATCATTGTCTGCACCTTGTTAGCCTCCCCAGCAACGACGCCAAAATGTTGGTGTCCAGGTATGAACGATTTATTCACCTATTCCGACATTAATTTATCAATCCAGATGTGTATCCTTTCAAGGCAACGCACAAGGCATATGCAAGGGCAAAAGTGTAATCCGTTCCAACAAAGGGTTTATGGTTTAAGATTCAAAACATGGATGTAAGATTAAAATAACTACAGAACTTCAGAAATAATCATAACAGGAAAAAAACCGCAACAACAAGCATACACTATTAAATGACACACACACAAAGACGCAGCACCTAATCAGAAGAGCGGGCCCAGCTCTGTGATTAGGGATGCGTTATTCATGGAGAATATTGGAGCAACAAAATAGATGGTATTTTATTAATCTGTAACAGGTGATTACAATAGCGATGGGAGAACCCCCATTCACAGGAACAATCTGCATTTTATACACAGCGAGAGAGATTAACAGATTTCCCTGAAACATGGTAACTGCATATTTAGAATGTACTTTAGTTGGAACAGCGCCATCACCAGATGCCCGAGATAGCAAAAAGGTCCAAGAATAGTTCCAGGGAATCATGACTCCAACTGTGCGGCCTCCTTATGGCTGGTCGTTACCAGATCTGTTGCGAGATGCTGAAGCGAGGGTTCCTGTTCTCCAAGCTGCAGTCAAACATATGTTTTAGTATCACGAATAGATAAGACTCTATGAATTTACTTCATTAATTAAAATATTCCAATTGGAAAAGTCAGGGGTATCTACCTTGTAGGTTTAGCATAATAGCATAGGTAAATGAGTACAAAAGGGTCAAAAAGGATAATAGAAATGGACAGAAAGATGGCTCGATTTGGTACCCAACAACGACTATTTTCTATTATTGTTGTTCACATAGGTAAATTCCATCCAACTTACATTCCCTCATTCATGCTTGCTATCACATTCAGGAGAAACTCTCTAACATCCACTAACAATGGTCCTTCGTGGCCCATTTTCCTAGCTCCATTTTTTTTCTTCTTTCATTTCTCTTTATTTATATGTATGGCCTTACCTAGGTCACACAATTATGTTAGGTTCCACACAACCCTTTCCTCACAGCTCTCTGGATTTCCTTCCACCCCAGAAAAAAATTCCCAGGGACCTAAAACAGGAAACATGAAAGACAAAATTGAAAAAGAATGAGGGGAAAATATAAGAGTTCATGATAGCAATTGTAACGTAAAGAAAACGTAGCATGGCCATTCTTTCAGTTAAAAAATTAAATCAAATAAAATATAATTGAATCATAAAAAAGGATGAAACATATAGTAGCCCAAAATCAATTCAATCCCCATGGGTTCAGTGTCCATTGCACTTTCACCGTCATATAGAAAAAATGCATGTATGTGTTGAAATTTCAGGTTGAGTGTTTTCCCATATTTTATAGCACTTAAAAATTTCAACGCCCCCCGAAACAGTTCATGGAGGGCACCTTTTTATTTATTGTAATATCTTCGGGTTAAAATTTCATTTAATAGTCCACAGGGACTTGGATAGATGGTGATCGGGTGTGTTGTTAAGGCACTCCTTGATGTGAAGTCACTGGTTCAATTCCTTGCCCCGATTGAGGTGATGTATTTGGACATGATGACGAATATGTAGTCATACCTAGCTTATAAAAAAAATCATTTAATAAATTTTAATAAAGGAAAAATAATACAACAGTTAAGGGATATGTATTCCAAACTAAATGTTGGGAAAAATATCCTAGTGGGCATCACTTGTTGTATTTATGGCTAAGGGGAAATTAGAAAAGGAAATGGTTAAGGCTTTGGAAAGGAAAAAGTGTATTATTGGAATTTATTATGAAAATAAACGAAATTAGGAGAAAAGGAAGGTGAAAGGTAACATGTTGCATTTGAGGACGAAAATGAAGGAAAATAGCGGAAAATTGAAGAAATTAGAGGCCCCGTCAATAAAAAGACCTTAGAGCATCAGTTGGTAGCCTTTTGTCAGTTCATTTTTAGAATAAGTCTGAGAGAGGAGAAGAGCACCAAAAGCAGAAGGAAATAAAGTAAGCAAAGAAAGGAAAGGAAATGAAACTAAAGGAAAGGAAGGAAAGGAAATAAAATGAAAGCAATGATCAAGTAAGGAAAAGTTGGATCAAGCTGCTTCAGCAGGAATACTTATAGATAACAAGTTGCATGTATGATTTCCTGGTTGTTTCTGACATGCATGGTAATTTCATGGTTGTATTTTTTTCTTTTGTTGTCATTGGCATGGGTTTTGTTATGTTTAAAAGTGGATTTTAGCCTAACCTTTCCATTTCTAAGTAGCCATGGTGTGATGGGGTTGATTCTTTTTTTAAGCTTTGGATTGCCGGAAGAATTTGGATCTGGGTGAGGTGGCCTCAGGAAAATTCCCAAAGGAATAGGAATCCATTGACCGATAATGGAGGGATACACAGTAGATCCTAGGGGTGGAGACTGGAAAATTCCTTAAGGTATTAGAGAAGAAATTACGAGGCATCCAATCTCAGTTCGGTTTTGTGATCTCGGCTTTAGTTTAGGTGAGATCATGGTATGGTGAGAGTGGAGGTGGTTTAACCTCTGGATTCTCTTGGTTTTTTTGGATTGTTTTATCCCATCAGATCACACATTCATGCTTGGAATATGGCACGACGGTGATTGGATGAAAGAAATATTTGGTTCAACCAATCTATGGTCAGGTGGTATGTGGAACTCCCAAACTTGTTGGTTTTTTCCTATTTTTAACAAGAGCTAGTTTTCTCTTGCTTTTGATAAGTAAATGTAATTGTGATTATGTGGCTTTAATGGTTGTTATATCATTTTTATTTAGCTGTTTATATGCTGGTTATAAGAATTTTTATATGACATTTCTCAATCATGGCTCTATTAATTTTTTTACTTGTAACTGAATGAATAATGAATGCAAGAAATAATTGATGTTATGACAGCTAATGTGAGAAGGAAGTGACCCTTATTGTTAAACCTTAGATAATTTTTGAGTCCCTTATGTTCATACTTTCATTCATGAGCTATAGGTTTCATATTTACCAAGTGTTTGATGAAATGTCAGTCCTAGTTGGGGAAGGTCAGGTCAATTCCTAGTTCTAGTTTGTTAACAAAAATAATTGTCTTCATGTCTGTTATGAGTTTTGAAAGTCACATAAAGTTCTGGGTAGAGGCTAAGCCCCAACCCTAGGAAGTAGACTTAAATATCGTAGTCGCTAGCATATCACTATTGAAAGAAGGCTATAGTCGCAATCAAGTAGTCTCAGGGGTTGGACACTTGGAGGGGTTGAGTTACTCCTAGAGGTCTCATGGCACATGAGGGGATTCATTAACACCTTAGGTTGTTGAATCCAGTTCCTTAAGGTCATATATGAGTTTGATCCTTATCATAGTGACCCTAAGCTCATATTTACCCCACAAAAGCCAGTGAAAGTAGGTAAATGTGGGAGGAGGTGCATTAGAGGGTGGTATCAAAGTGGGTTGCACTCTCTTTGGGTCAGTCTTATGTTGTCTAGGTTATGGTTGTCATGCATGGGGTCATGGTATATAGTTGGTATGTACATGCATGATGTTGTTATGTTTCTATGTTGATTACATGGTATTCTTATGATTATACATGTACATGCTAATGTGGATTGATCTTGCGGATGAAATAAGTATCCCCTGAACATCACTAAGGTATGGATTTTATTTTGGTATCTACTTGGTTTAGTCGACATGGTACATTTGCAGGAAGAAGAGAATCCAATATGAAAAGAAAAATGGTAGACTATAGTTCACGTGACTCACCCTACATATCAGTTGGGTAGAAAGGAGAAGAGTACTCTCCTAGTATATAAGTTACATTAAGGATCTTGAGGGCATAGATTAGAACTTGCAAAGAAAAAAATGACAGGTTGGTTGAGGCTAAGGAAAGACTTGAAATGGCTGAAGAGAAGCAGGTAGAGGTTAATGCAACGATTCTTCATAGCTCATTAGGGGAATTTTGAGGTCTAAAATGGGCCTCCTAAGGAAATTATAAAATAATAGTGGAAATAATAAAATAAGTTTAGATTACATCATCAAATTTTAGAGGTAAAAATGAAAAAACTACTTTTTCAACTCATATTTTCAACTTAACTCGCTATTGGTTTACTCAAATTTCAAGCGGGAACACTTGTTGGGTGCATAATTTTATTCCTCATATAAGGAGTACCCATGTTGCATAATTTCGATGGGTGTCCATAGGAATTATGAAAAATGGGTACTCTTTGGATGAGGAATTAAATTTTGCATCCAACGAGTACTCCCACTTGAAATTTGACTAAACCATTAGGGAGATAAGTTGAAAATACGAGTTGAAAAATTTATTTTATTATTTTATTATTTTTTAATATTTTAATATTTTTTACCTTAAAAATGGTGAATCGTTCCCCATGGTTGAAATCATCATCTTGAATCCTATTGGTTCTTATAAAGTTTATTTTGGTTGTAAATTTTTCTTAGGAGGCCCATTTTAGACCTCAAAAGTCCTCCAATGTTGTCAGAGTTGTAGAAACAGGGATAGTTGAGAATCAATCAAGAGCAGAAAGATAAAACTAATGGAGCCTATGGTAGTAGGTCTCGGTTTGAATAAAATATGGATAAATGATACATAGTTATAGGTGGTATATCATTGGATACACCTGACAAGAGGACTGGTATGTATGGGCATCATTCTAGTTCCTCATCTAGGAGAATCATCACAATAATCACCATCGTCATCCTTATAGGAGGAGGGAGTATTTACCTGAGGAGTTCAAGAAATTGAAGCCTCCTACATTTGATGGAGAGATGAAGAAGTTAGAATATGCAGAGGCATGGTTTCTAGGGATGAACAAATTCTTCATATTGCATAAATTTTAAGAAAACATGAAAGCCAAGATAGCCACCTTCAGTCTTAAAGGGAAAACATATATATGGTGGGAAGATGTGAAGAATGTCAAGGAAATTCAGGAAGAAGAATTTATTTGGGATGATTTCAAGAGGATATTTAACAACAAGTACCTATTGGAGAGGTACTATGATGATAGAGCTAAGGCGTTTTATGAGCTACATGTGGGTTCTATGACCGATGATGAGTATACTAGCATATTTTTGGAGAAATTGAGGTATGTGCCTTATCTCAAGGAGGAGAAGGCTAAGATTTAGAGATTCATCATTGGATTTCCAACAACATATAGAGACCGTATTGATTTTGATGAGCCTAGATAGTTAGTTGAAGTCATCTGAAATTTGAAGCATTGCTATGAACAATCAAAGTTAAAATATGAGCATAAATGTGACTTGAAAGGAAGTGAGAAATTTAAAGGGAAGTAACCACTGAAGCAGGGAAGACCTCAAGATGCAGGTGAGAAAGAAAATGTGGTTCATTGCAAGAAGTTCAATATAGTTTAGAAGGGACATGGGTCTAGAGGTGATAGTAGAGTATTGTTGAAGTGTTGGATATGTCGAAAAGATAATCATAAGAAGGATTTTTCATTATACCAGGGAGGTAAGACTCAGATCTATAACTCTCAGGAGGCACAAATAGTTGGGGATTTTGGTCACAGTATTCCTTGGATTTATGCATCTATGGAAAATAGGCAGTTGGATCACCAAGAATCTATTACTGAGACGGATGGTAAGCTTTTTGATAAAGTTATTTCTATTTTTATTGATCCTCGATCTAATTATAGTTATGTTAATCCTCACCTTGTGGATAAGTGTGGCTTGAGAAAGGAAGTGCATGCAGAGTCTTGGTTGGTGTAGTTGGCTAGAGGTACTAAGAAGAGAGTTCATCATTGGGTAAGATCTTGTGCATTTGAGTTGAATGGTATGCCTACAACAACACATTTTAATGTACTTCCATAGGGATGATATAGTATGCTTTTGGGTATGGACTAGTTGTATCTACAAAGGACCAAGGTATATTTCTATGACAAGGCCATTGAGTGCCTGGATGATAATGGGGGAAATAGAATCTTGCGGGGAAAGAAGAAGCCTACATTAGTGAGGATGGTCACAGTTATGCATCCTAAGAGAAGTTGCAAGAAAGGGTGTGTGATGTTTACATTCCACATTTCCAGTGACAAGGGTAAGGATATTGAGGATGCAAAAATATTCAAGAGGCATCTAGTATTATATTATTTTCAGGATGTGTTTCCATTAGAGATTCCAGAGTTTCCTCCTCATATGAAGTATAATTTTCTATTGAGTTGGTAGCAGGGGTAGAACCAACATCAAAGGCACCTTACAAAATGAGCACACCAGAGTTGGTACAGTTGAAGTTGCAGCTGAAGAAAATTCTTGATAAGGAATACATTAGACCAAGTGTATTAGCTTGCGGTGTGCCAGTATTGTTCGTAAAGAAAAAGGATTGTACTATAAGGTTATGCATTTATTACAGGCAGCTGAACAAGGTGATTATTAAGAACAAGTACCCATTTTTGAGGATTTACAACTTGTTTGATCAATTGAAGGGAGCAACAATGTTCTTCAAGATTTATCTGAGATTATGATATCTTCAGGTACACATCAAATAAGAGGACATCCACAAGACTACTTTCAGGACCATGTATGGGCATTATGATTTTGTTGTAGTTCCATTTAGTTTGACTAATGCTCCAACTACTTTTATGTGCTTGATGAATAGTGTGTTGTGTACTTATTTGGACAAGTTTTTTATTGTGTTCATTGATGGTATATTAATAAATTCTAATAATGAGGAAGAGCATGTCGAAGATTTAGAAAAAATGTTGAGATTTCTATGAGAGCATTAGTTGTATGCTAAGCTTAGCAAGTGAAATTTCTTTCAGACAAAGGTACATTACTTGGGACATGTTGTTTCCAAGACAGGTATAGAAAAAGATCCTGGGAAGATAAAAGCTATCGTGGACTGGGAAGCTCCTAGAAATGTGGATGAAGTCATATCATTCATGGGACTAGCAAGTTACTATAGGAGGTACATAAAGAACTTCTCACATGGTTCCTATCCTATTACATCATTTCATAGGAAAGGTAAGAAGTTTGAATGGATATAGGAATGTGCAGCCAATTTTGAGTAGTTGAAGCAGTTTTTGACAAATTCTCCAGTGTTAAAGACTATAGATCCGGATAAAGAGTTCATAGTGTGTACATATTATTGCAATAGAGGGATTGGTGGAGTGCTTATGTAGGAGGTACAAGTGATATTCAATGAGTCCTAGAAACTAAATGAGCATGAGAATAACTACGTGACACATTATCTTGAGGTGGTAGCTATTATTCAGGCTTTGAAGATGTGGAGATAATATCTTCTTGGCAGGAGATTTGTGTTGATGAGTGATCAGAGTGGGTTGAGATATATATATTAAGAATTCATGTTGCAGATGGAAGGTGGGATAATGTAGCAAAAGTGAGAACAATTAAATGGCATTGTATTTCAAATGACATCGAGTTGCAGTTTGGTGGAGTTAAATGACATGGTATAAAAAGTCATTGTGGGAGTTAAATTAACACCTTCAATTTGAGGAATTTTATGAAACATTTTCCAATATTGGCTGGGCATATATGGAGGTGGTAGGTAATGTTTGTAAAATAAGATTTATGTTGTAGACAAGGAAGAGGTTAGGGACATATTAAGATCATATTGGATATTTTTAATGTTAGAACTAGGGATGAACACAATCACCCAAAATGAAGGAAAATATCAAACTGAATAATGCATATATGCTAGAACTTGATAGTGTTCAGAGACAAGATCAAGGCTCTAGATCTTTTCTATTTAATTTTGGAATTCAGACCTATAAATTGGTGGAAATATCAACAATGGAACATATCTAGGCCTTCCTTTAGTATAAGTACAAGTGGATATATGTCATTGATTAGCAAGGAGGCCATTATCAGATGCTTGATTGAAAAAAATATCTTGAGGCTCAAGTCCAAGAAAATCACTTTACTTTGTATGCTCAGTAACACATACTATTGTTAAATCATATTTAGAACCCAAGAAATAATTTTTCACCCCCTCATCTTAGTATACCTCCTTGTTGGCCATTTCCTTGTCCATCTGATTGTCCCTGGTCCCGACTCCCAAATGACATCCTTTATATGATACACAGTGCCTATTTTTTTTTTTTTTGGCTCTACCCCTTTGCTAAGTCTACATGTGTTGTCAAGCTAAATACCCTCTGTGGACAGAGGCGATCCCTTTAGCCTAAGAGAGTAGGTATAGCAACAAACATGACAATATACAAGACCCTTTCCTAGATTACAATTGAAACTCAGGAAGAAGAAGATGGCCTACCTCGACCTGATGCTATGATGTTTCTCCTTGTTGAAACCTTTGGTCTTTCACTCTTTTGGGCTTGATTCTCACTACTACTGGCATTTGAATACCTGCACAAAGGACCAAAACACAACAACAAACATAAAGGTACAAGAATAATATATCAAAATTAATCTATCTAATAGATCAAGGAGCGTTAGAATAAATGGACTTAATCATACACATTTATGGAAAGTGAACATGTATTTTTATATAAATAGATGAAAAGGAGAAGTTAAAACCAAGCCTTTATGTTTAATACCTCCCCTTTTTTGATCCAAGTCCAAGCCAAGACACCTCAAAGTAACCTTATCCAAACTAGTGTAGGCAATATGACTCTCTTGTTGCTTCTAACCTTTTTGGGATTCAGGAGGATGGATTTATAGGAAAAAATAAGTTGTTGAGGATCCAAAAATGAAGGGATAAGACCCTCATATTAAGGGTAAAATCCCACAAATATAGGAACAAGAACCCAAAAGAGAGAGGCCAAGCTTATCAATCGAAAACAAACACCAACTCACAGGTTCTCGAAGCTTCTAGGAGTCGAAGGTTCCCCTCCATTTTAAAAATTCTCCCAAAATAGGGTCATTGCAAGTTTTACAGTCATACCCGCTCCGATCATCTCTATTGTAATATAGAAAACATGTCATCAACACTTGGAAGAAGTACACCAAGGAGCATTGATCCAAAAAATTAGGGTTTTCAACTAGCTCTTCCAGAATGAATCAAACAGGGTTTTTCTTCAGTTTTGGAGGGATGTATTGACACATGTTTCATGATGGAAACATCGCATAGTGGTCATTACCAGGGTTCTTTGGGATCAAAGAATGGGAAGAAACTAGGAGAGGTGAGAAAATGTTGTGTAACATGTGCCCCCTAAAGCATTAATGCAGAATGAGAGTGATGGCTGAAATGCTTCACTAGTCAAGGCAAGGACTCTGATCATCATCAGGAATACACATATCTGACATATCTAAATAATATCTTTCAAAACATGGATGCATGCCCTAGATGCAGCCATCCAACTAAAAAGGATCATGTATACAATCATGAATACTCAATGACTCATCGAATCCTATATTCATCATATGGAATCCAGGGTCTTGCGCTCTGTCACGATCTGATCAATGTACAAATTCCAGCATGTGAATAAATGAGCTGAAGTCAAACATCCAAGAAAGTTGCCTGATTACCAGTCAATGATGTAAACTCTTAACAGTCGCGAGATAAACCACCAATAATGGCAATGGTCCTCAAGGTAATAACAACACAAATAATGAGATGTGAATTTGGAATTGAAGTTGAACATATGTGAAATCACTTGATTGAAGGCCAATGATGAGAACCTGTCGTCAAATGCAAAGAAATTGCCATTAGGGCATGCAAGCTCTAAGGTACCATATGGAGCCCCTAGATCAGCTTCCCGAATAACGAGTTGAAGTCGATAGGAAGTGATCCATCGAAGGAGGTCCATAATGAATCCCACATCATCGACATGAAATAGAGAATGTAGTATGAGTGTAGTGCAGCAGAGAAAAAAAATGTATAGAGGGTAAATAACTACATATAGGACTTCTCTTGAACATATCGGCAAAACGACTCCATAGTTTGGCAGCATTTGACATAACATAGGATCAAAGGTCATGATGAAAAGGTAAATATCAGATGAGAGGTAAATATGGATAACCTAAACCCAGGAAAGCAAGCGACGAAGTGAGGATGGCCAAAACCCAACACAAAACATAGGATGTGTCATGTTCAAGAGCAACATGTTGCCTTCACTGAAGTACAACTAAAGAACACGTCCATTCCCCCCCTAACATTTCTGGTGAGTACCTCTTTATTTTTATACAGGCTTGAAGAGGATAGCATATGCTTGTTATATAATTCCATCCTTCGGATGAATCCATCATAGTAAGTTTTACGAGCCCTAGGAAGGAGAAACTCATTCTCATCATGATGAGAAGTCCCGTGTCATTAAATTTTAATGAGTCTGACAAAGGTGAACATCGACATATTTTTCATGTTTAGGGAGTTCGAAAAATAAATGGAAAAGAAAACTCCAAAGGTCCGTTTTCATAGATAGTCTCTCGAATTCGAAAACGTAGAAAACAAATTTCAAGAGAACCTCTTAGTCATGATTAAGTAAGGTATTCCTTTTTCGTAAATAGTTTATCCCGGCCTGAAAAAGGGGTCAACATATAATGGGTAAAATATGTTTCATTTCCTTTAACGAGTTCAAGACAAAAGGTACTCGGGAATCTTTTCATGTTTCAAGAGTTAGAAAAGAGCTTAAAGGTGAATCCTCCTGGAGGAACAAGTGGTCTAAAGGATAGCAACTGGTTCCAATTATGGTCGAACTAATCAGAACAATTAAAGGTCAAGAGGATTGGCTAACAAGACCACTCATTGCAGCAGTTCCTTGGGAATGGTTAAAACAACCAAGTGAATTCATATGATCGGCGAAGTAGATGGTGATGATGGAATGAGAAAACCAAGGTTCATCTAGAAAAAAAGGTGATAAAATGGCAATAACAAGAGGTAAAATGAGAATGGTTTCATTTTTACACAAGCTTGAAAATATGGAAAACTATGCTTGGAATTGGTTTCATTTTTACACAAGCTTGAAACAAATATAAACTATGCTTGACACTAGTTTCATTTTTACACAATCTTGAAACGGCAACACACTATGTTTGAGATAAGTTCGCATGTCCTCAAAATGGTGAATCAATTTGAGGTACATGCCCCCCCAACTTCATTTCAACCACCTAAGTAAACTACTGGTTACAAACAAGTGGATAGAATTAAGGTTCATTTACGAGGTGAAGTGAAAGACTCGAGTAGGATTTTACGAGATCTAATCAAAGACTCAAATTGAAGGGGAACTTGTTTCATTTTTTAACGAGATTGACACAGTACAAGAACTATGCTCATAACACCTTGTCTCATGTTTTAAATATCTTGAAAGAAGAAAAGGAACTTGTCTCTTAAGAGTTTGTTTCATTTTTTAAGGAGCCTAACACAGGAAAAGGAACTATTCTCCGAAGACCTTGCTTTATTTTTTAAGGATCTTGAAATAAGGAAATAACTTTGCTCCGAAGACCTTTCTTCATTTTTTAAGGATATTGAAACAAGAAAATAACTCTACTCTGAAGGAAGGGATCATGACTCATAAAAATTACAAGAGGTTCTCATTTGATGGGAGGACAACACTCTCGAAATCAGGGTCCAATGCCCTTAGTACATGGTACACTATGTCACTGACTGAACCATCAATGGATGCGGGAATGGAACAGGTTGCTACGTAATTAACCTAGGGTAGGGAAGATACCACTGTGTGTAAGGACCATTTAGGGATGATGGTAGACTAGGCACCACATTAGGACCAATGAAAGCCACATGATCAACGGTCACAATGGCTCCTTCATGTGGAAAAAATATCACACAAAAGAAAGAAGAGACAAGAGCTCCCATGAAATAAATATAGTCATTCCCAAGGAGCAAGTTAAAATAAAAGGGCCTTGGACAACCATCATGTCTATATAGATAGTATTTCCTGCCAAAGTAATAGGAAACATAGGAAGGGTGCCTCACGGTTGACTGATTCCTCTGTTAAAAGCCAACATATTTTGGGTAACAAGCACAATATGTGGAGAACTCAAAGCTTTCCAGGTATTTGAGTACATAATACTAATAGATGCGCCATCATCTATTATTGTGCTAGGTACGACCACATTATAGGCATATAACATGATCTCAAAGGGCATGTAAGAAGGAAGACGATATTCCGTCAATCAACTCTAATCAAAAGAAGCGATCAAATTACTTGGAGGGGGAGTTATGGGAATGGGAGAAATACCCCCTTGTGTTATGAGAAAAGGAGTATCTCCCTCTTCTATCGCAAGAATGGAAATATTTCCCTGGGAATCTGCAAAAATAAAAATAATCTGAGTGGTATGATATTCACTCTCTATAGAAAAGGCCTGATCAACCGTAGGTGCAATTAGGTCAATCATTTTATCATCGAATGGTTGGTCAGGAATGGACTCATGAGATTGAATTTAAGAGAGAGTGGGATTGGCCAGAGAATAATTCTTATCAATCACTTGATCAACTAGTGGAGTATTAGGGGAAGGATTTTGGCAACCAACCGAAATGCAAGGATGAGAATTTGTAAGGCTATCCAATACTTTTGAGGCTTCATCCATATAAGGAAAAAGGTGAATGGCATGATGCCCTTCACATAACTTATAGGGAAATTAGACTTTACCCTTTTTCCCATGGACTATATTATCACTAGCTGAGGGTTTGTCACCAACATGATCTCCAGAGGCCGATGATAAAGGCGGATTGGGGCCAGTGGACCACACATCTAACACCTTGGGAATAGAAGGACAATCTCTTAGAAGGTGGTCACCCTTGTATATCTTGTAAGGGAATTTGAATTTGCGAGATTTATTGGAAGGTTTTTCAAAAAAAATTTCATTAGTAGTGATGGTTGCTTGGTTTCCCCATTCCTCATTTTTCTTCTTCTTTTTCATTATCTTCTTCTTCTTCTTAGCTTCCTAGTTAATAGAATCCATAATTTCACCAGGCGAAGAGGAAGAACGACATGAAGAAATAGGTGAAGAAGGCGAGGGGGTCAAATTTAGGATCAACATGAGGTTGACATTTTTCAGGTGGAGGTCAACTTGGTCGAGAAGCAGCTTGGACATTCGAAACCATGGGGGTCGAAAATAACAAAACCGACAAACCAATGGTAAATTCTGGGAAGGACAATGTTTCTATATAGGGAGCACCAAAATTTCCAAAAGAAGGAAAAGGACCAGGATTTCCATTTGAGGGGGTTCTTTGATTGGTAAAGGAACGATTTCCATTTGTCCCAACTTAAGATCTTCTAAGGAGATGAGTACGAGTAAAATTTTATCGTGGACAATAAATTTTAGAAATTAAACACAAAATAAACCAAAAAGTAGTAATCTAGGCAAGAGGGTTTACCAAGTATCTATGAATTTCCAAATACTTCCTGGAAAACCAAGAAGTACGTATAGGAAATCTCCTCGAATGCTGTGTTCGGTGTACAACATTTACGAGACGACAAAATCAGTTACCTGTGGCTAAAGGATAGCAACCTAGTGGGGTCTCCCGTTATATACTCGATGGTAAGGGGAGCACAAGTCCGTGTTTGCGTTGTCTAATGTGTAACCATTTAGTGAGATTGCGTTATAGTTAAATTTTGGCATCATTCCCCATGACCTGGTCAAACTGGACATCATCCTCAGCACCAATTAAATAGTGTCTATCATCCCCTTACATTTCAGTTCCTATATGCCCTAAGAGAAGAACAAATCATTCATGACTTCTACTGTGAGATTTCCAAGGTTGGAAGTATATGTTATATCACTTATGAGCTCACCAACACTACCTCTAAAGGGACTAAATGCGTTGCATATGCAAATGCCTCCATTCAAGGGTGCACTGTAATGCACTTCCCGACATTCAAGGGTTTGTTGGTCAAATGGGAGCGAAATTCTCATTGTTCCAGAATCTCCACATGGCCAGTGCCTTCTAGAAGATTCCATATGTGTCAAAATTCAAATACAAGTGTCCATATAACACCTTTGAGCTTGGGAACATGTCTTGCCTATTATTAGAAAGTCATTCATTGAGAAACTACGATCAGTATCCCTATAAATTGAACACAGATCCTAGTGCTAGGAAAGGAAGAATTTTGGTAAAGAAATGATGTTGGATTCTCAATTGAGAGAGTGAAAGTGCTAATATGCAGCTGGTTTGATGTTGGATGTGATGAGGGTGGGATGAAGCTGGAGCTGGTGACATCAAATCGCTCATTGGTTGTAACATCCCCTTCTACTCTTTAATAAAGATTGCTATTTTTTTTCCCACATATGTATATGTTTATGTTTCTATTTCTCATGCAATGGACTCTTGAATGATATATATGTTTCATGTTTAATCGATTTAAGTGATTAAGATAAGTATACGTCTATATATTGCAATTTGTTTATTGTTCTTTGTTTACACTTGCAGGAATAAATTTGGCGATCTAAGTTGGATTGGAGGCTACAACAAAAGTGACATAAGGAGAATAGGAAGCGCTTCAATCACAAGTAGGTTCTTCTATCATTCTTTTTGTCTATTTATTCTTAGAGAAACTGATAGAAAAGTATTTCATCTGTTTTTATAAGTTCCTAGCACCACACTTAGGGAATTTGATTTATCCATAGATCATAATTATGCATAACAAATTGGCGACTGCACTGTGGAGTTTTCTATCATTCCTAGTTTTTTTTCCTCTGGTTTTCCACCCAGTAGCATCTACTTTCAGTTATTAGACTTTTGAATCAAATAATTGCATTAGAAGTGTGTTTTTTAGCTTTCATTTTCAATCTCTGTTGCAACCAACACATTGTTGGTCAAGACAAAGTGCACTGCAGTGCACTGCCTCCCACTCAGGGGTGCACTGCAATGCATTGTCTCCCCTTAGAGACTATGTTTCCCCCTTAGCCAACAAAATTCCATTTGAATTTGTCATTGCCATCATTCTCAACCATTTTTTTGTTGTGTTTTAAATTTTCTGATACCTCATAGGGACTAGTGACTTTTCATAATTCATCCTCCTTTGAAAAGTAAATATGTTCAATGTCTCTTTAAGTGTTTTTCTTTATCATTGGAAAATAAAATTCAAAGTATTTTATTTCTGCATTAGATCCATTTTTTTTCGTAAAGTAAATTGTCATTAAATTCTTTGTTTCCTGTAGGAAAAATTGTAGTTTCATTCTTTGTTTTTCCTAAAATATAATTTTTTGTTAAATTCCTCATTTCTCAAAGAAGAAAAAAAATGTTTTTTGTTGATTTGATGCATATAGTTTCCTTTCTTTCATTCATATTAAGGGAGATGAAAAGAAAAACCTGCATGTGCAAAGAGCGAATTGAGTGTTTTTCATAGGAACAAGTTAGGAAAGCTGCATTTTAGTTTGTGCTCTTTGTTGTTTGCTCTAAAACTGATTGCTCTTTCCCCAAGTAGCTAGGATTTTCATTGAAAAGGCTAAAATTGAAAAAAAATTCTTATCATTTCAGTTTTTATTTTAGGAATTTCCATCACATCACGCCGTGATCCTAAAAATGAAAATTTTTAAAACAAAATCAACTTAAAATTTACATCAATTTACCTAATGAAGCATTGGAACCATAACGATAAAATTTAGAAGGTCTAGGCTAGAGAGGTGTTCTGGCATTGTTAAATATAGTAGTTGTCGTTAAATTTTCTAATATACATTCTGAATGTGATACCTCACTCCACGTACATAAGTATATCGAAGCTTGTCCACGTACCTTCGGGTATATCGAGCGGTGTTCTAGTACGAAAAGTATAAGGGGGTGCTCTAACTATGCAGTTTGACATTAGACAGTGCTGATATGGACTTGGGCCTCCACGTACCTTCGGGTATATTTTGGAGGACAAATTTAGGTTGTTATCCATCCATATTGAACCGAGTCGGCCGCCTTGTAACTTGTGATACACCGAACAAAACATTCGGGGAGATTGTCTACCCGTACTTCTTGGTTTTCCAAGAAGTATTCTGCAGTTCACAATTACTTGGTAAACCTTTTGCCTAGAATTACCATTTTATTTTGTTTATTTGTTTGTGGTCATAAAATAAATTAGTAATCATGGAAGAAGAACATCCATTTCCCCATCGTTCTTGTAGAATAGCATTGAAACCACATTTACCACCAGAAGCCATTTCTGGTCGGTGAAGGCGACATGCTCTACCGAAACTAGTACTATCAGTACCTCTAGTGCGACATCATCCTCACATATACCAGAGTCGGAAGAAGTTGTTTCTACAAATCCTGGTTCATCTAGTGTTTTCGAGGCAGAGTCCTCACAGGTACTTGTGGTCACAATCCATCCAATCAGTGAGACCATACCTCCCGAACCCGACGTTGTTCAACTACAAGTTGATCCTGATCTAGTCACCTTTTTTCCAGAACATCTGAATCCCAAATTTGACCAACAGGAATTTGTTCCTGTATCGTTCGCCCCACAATCTATTGTAGCCATTGAGTCTCCCATATCATGTAGTCAACCTCCTGAAATATACTTTGGGCCTGACGGCGAAATCCTTTCACCTAGTTTAATTTCGATTGAATAAATACCACAAGACGAAACACATTTAACTCAAACTCATTTTGGGGTGGAGCTTTACCTATATGAGTCTTTTCCTCAATCAAATACCTTCGCTTTTGTTGATCCTATGTCTATTAGAGTTCTCGTAGATCCAATAGGGTATAAATTTGGTCGAAAAACCATGTCTGAGCCAACATCTTCAGCTTGACCATCTATTCTAGTTACGATAGCACCTGCACTTGCTACCCCATTGATGTTAACAACTTCACTAGAGTCACATTTATATGGTGGTCCTTTCATCCCACTTGGTTACCAATATTTACCTGGAACCTTCTCTTGTGCATCCTCACATCCATGGACTTCACCAATGTCATTGCCTGGTATTCTAACTAGTATATCTATAGTGATTATTGAATGGCTTGATCCTTTATACACATCATCGAGGCAATATGAAGCTGGTCCATCTAGGTATATTCCATCCAGTACAATTTCCATTGGACTCCCTGTGTTTAGAGAACAATATTTTCCATCTTATTATACTCCTCATGCGAGGGGAAACCTATGGTCACCCATTTTGATAGTACTCCATCTTTATTTGGTCATCCTAATGTCGAAATGAATGTTTGTCAATGGCAGCCCACTCTACCCATCCAACCACAAACGGTTGTACACTCGTATCAACCGGTTCAACCTGTTGCACCCACATCAACTCCACTTGTTACTACATCTTTACCCCTGTTACAGACTCAAACTGTTGTACCTAAACCATCTCAGGCAGGTCCTTCAACCTAATGCCCCCAAGTATTGGGCCCTCAGGCTCCAACTCCTTCGACTGGATTACAGAAACCACCTATATCTGGAATCATTTATTCACAAGATGGATTACCATATTATGGGATGTCGCAACCACAACCAGGTTATACCTATCCTTAACTGAATCCAAGCTATGCTAGTTTGCGTTATAATATTGGTGCACAGACCCCTTGGTAGCCACAAGCGAAAATTCCACAACCTTCATTTCAACAGGTAGCATACCCAGGTTTTGGTCAACAAAATCCTCAAGCGTTCTTATGCTAGTGCTCAAAGGCATGTTTCCCAAGCAATTCCATCATACTGTGGCTATGCGCAACCCGACTTAAATCGATAGTTTCCCTTTGTTGCAACTTTAGAGTTACCAGATTTAAATAGCCTCACCAATGGATCCAATCAATTATGCTCCTTGGTGGCTGGTGATACCTCATAAATTAACCTTGGATATTAACCCTAGGGAAGACCCGTTGACTCATGTTATGACTTATCATTTGTGGTGTTCATCTAACTCCCTAAATGATGACTTTGTTCAACTACATCTTTTCCAACTTACGCTCACTGGTTCGACTGCAAAATGGTACATTGAGTTACCAAGAGATTCATTTGATAATTTCACTGCCCTAGTTACTGTCTTTTTGACCCACTTCTAGTTACCAATATGATATGAAACTAGAATGGAAATCTTGGCTAATTTTAAAAAAACTAATGCTAATCACATTTCTGATCATATTCATGAGTGGTGTCGTCGTCATAGAATGGTTAATACATTTGTTCCTAATCAGCTCCTTGCTGAGTGGTTCATTAAGTCCCTGTTACCATCTATAATTGAGGATGTGGCTAAGGGTGGCGTCGTCACTGAAGAGTAGGTCATTTCTCGTGCCCAATATTTAGACTTGGTTTATACTCAGTATGGCATTCTCTACGAGAAAATTCCCAACGGGTCACGATCTAATTTTATTACTCCTCCTCTGTCTAAGGACGATCATGCCGGCGACGGTATGATCGGTACTGCAAGAACACATCACTCTAATGCATCTGATCCCGTGCATTTTTTTGAAATCCATGTCATTTCATCTAACAAGGGAAAAAGTGACAAGCAACCCAGAAGTAAGAAAAATGGGAAATCAAAGAAAAAACAAACTTCTACCACACAGGAAAGATCATACGATCAATCGACTAGAAATCGGAAACCTTATTACCCTTGCATAATCTGTAATGAGGAACACTTTGTTCGAGACTTTCCTCACCCCACCGAAGTCTCAAAAATGGTTAAGACCTCACATGTGTCAGCTATGTAGGCAGATCCATTTCCGAATCTAGACACAAATTTGGTTTCTACGGATCCAGCTTCTAGTTCACAAGTTCTTATGTTATCTGTCATGAAGCCATCGACTGATGTTTTGGTGTCAACACATAATAAAGATTATGGTATTCATGATACTGATCAACCTACTACCTCAACCATGAATCCGTCTACAGAATCGATACCACCAACTGTTATTCCTGATTTGACAATCAAGCCACCGAAGGGAGTTGTTCGTAAATCGACATTTAATCCTTGAGCCAGAGCTGCTCAAAATTATAATATATTTGAATATTTGGCTCAATCCCCTTCAGCTATGTCAGCGCTTGAGGTTCTACAAAATTTTCCCTCCCAGAAGCAGGCTTTGTTGTTGGCAATTGGTGGAATGATCCAACAGATTCCAATCTCGTAGTCTTTAATCATACGGGCTATGTGCCGCAATTACCAGCAGAATTGGCATTCTCCATCCAAGTGAATGTTCTCAATCACCTTGTTCATCATACTATTATTGATGAGGGAGCATCTACGTGCATTATGTCTCTAAATTTTTGGAAGTAACATGGCTCACCACGCCAATATCAATCGCCAATGACATTGAAAGCTTTCGACATACATACATATAAGCCCTGCGATATTATCAATAACCTGCATGTTGAACTAGGGGGGAAATGGTGAATTTTTAAGTTTAGTTCATTGACAGATCCCTTGACTACAATATTTTACTTGGAAGGCCATGGGTATATGCTATGAATGCAATCGTTTCTACATATTTTAGAATGATCGCCTTTCCACATAAAGGTTTCATCACAGTCATCAATCAGCTATCCTTATTTACCTCCAATTCCCAGGTAAATGGAAGTGTTCTGTTAGTTCACGCACCCAAAATCACACTTCAGAATATTGGTGTAGGACTCTTAAAGGATTCCACCCTCATGGGAACCTTTGCATTACCGCTGCGTGCGACGTCAGTAGAAATTGCAAGTATAGGGACCTACTACATGATCTCTACCACACCATCTGCCTTAAGGAATATTATAGGTGATTATGAAGTTATTAAGTTGGATGAGTTTATGTTGCCCAGCACAATTGAGGTAGCATAGAAATCAATCTACATGGATTGGGCGATGAATCTGAAATCATCATCATCGGTTGTTTGGGTCGATTGTTCATTAGATTATGGTACTCCATCTTATCCTTTTTCCTCGACTTTCTTGACAAATGAGAATATTCTGGAATCGATGTTGCCAGAAGGAGAACCATGTGAAGATCATCATCATCACTCCCATCTTCAAGATTACAAATAATATAATCTTAGTGAACTATATCACCCATCGATCAAAACCTTATTTCCGAATTATTTTCCTATTCATGAAATTGATTCCAAGAAAAATTTATCAAATATTAATGAAACCATTTCTATCAATATTTCGACCAAACTCGGCGTTGTAGAAAAAATTCATCCTAGTGTGTCTTTTTCTCCATCAGAACTCAAAACATATCACTCTCTCTTTTGTGAGATGTATTTGCTTGGTCTTACAAGGAAATGCCAGGCATAGACACTAGTATCATTGAACACACTATTAATATGTACCCTGATGTCAAGTCGGTATGTCAACGCCTTCGTCCTATTCATCCGAAGAAGGCTGCTGCCATTAAAGCAGAAGTTGAAAAACTTTTCCATGCTGGTTTCATTTAACCTGTTCCGCCAACTTAGTGGGTTTCCAACATCGTTCCTATTATGAAAAAAAAGGAACCATCAAAGTGTGCATCGATTACCGGGATTTCAATCTTGCGTGTCCAAAAGAAAACTATCCTACTCCCTTTATTGACCATATTATCGACGATTGTGCTGGATGTGAAATATTTTCATTCATGGATGGATTTTCTGGCTACAATCAAATCAATATCCACACAGAGGACCAATATAAGACAACGTTCATCTGTCTTTGGGGCACATTCACTTATCGGAAACTCCCGTTTGGTTTAAAGAATGTTGGGGAAACTTTTCAGGGAGCAATGGATTATGCTTTCAATGACATCAAGCACATTTTTCAACCCTATCTAGACAATTTTCCCACGCATTCACGAAAGCGGACTGATCACCCGATGCATTTGAGAGCTATCTTTTTACGTTATCGACACAACAAAATATGCCTCAATCCACATAAATGTGTGTTTTGTGTTGGTTGTAGTTGTTTTCTAGGATTCGTTGTCTCAAAAGAAGGAATTCAAATCGACCCATTGAAGTTCCAAGCCATTCTCGATTTGCATGCGCCCTCAAATTTTCTCAGTTACAAAAAAATCAAGGAAAGGCTAACTTCCTAAGGAGGTTCATACCCAACTACGCCGAAATGGCTAAAGGATTTACTTGGCTCTTGGAAAAGGGTATTCCTTTCCATTGGGATAAGGTTGCACAAGCTTCTTTTGATGTTGTCAAGGATACTCTTGTCCGGGCGTCATTAATGTATCCCCGCAATTATTAGAGTGATTATTTCTTATATAATGCGGTGGCTGATACGACGATTGCTATGGTATTGGTCCAAGTAGAAAATAGCATAGAACATCTGATCTATTATTTGAGTCGTAATCTCAATGATACAAAAATGAAGTATTCATACGTAGAAAATATTGCCTTGGAAGTTGTTCAAGCTATCCAAATATTTCGCCACTATATCCTATTCTGGAAGACCATTATCATTTCAGATTACAACCCCATGAATTACATTTTATCACGTCAATTTTTGGGGGGGAAATATTCAAAATGGATTGTCATTTTACAGGAGCTTGATTTGGAATTCATCAAATCCAAGTCAAAAAAGTCTTTAGTTTTGGCTGAGCTTCTATACAACCTGCCCTCTGATAGTACTGCTACTACATCAAAACCATCTATTCCTGATGAGTCTCTGTTTCCGATCAGATAATCTGATCCTTGGTATGGGGATTTTATCATTTATCTCCAGACCCCGACTTTTTGACCTAATACCTCTCGCTCTGACTAGCGACGTATTTGATACCAAGCCAAAGATTATCATATCTTCGGCGATACACTTTATCACCGTGGTGTCGATACAATTTTAAGAAGGTGCCTCACTCATGAGGAGGTCGAAAAGGTTTTGAGTGATTGTCATGTTGGGGTTTGTGGGGGAAATTTGTCTACATAAGCTACCGTGCAGAAGATACTCCATGTCGGTTACATTTGGCCTACCATATTTTGCCACTGCATCCTCACGGTTAGGAGTTTTCATGTGTCCCAAATATTTGATTGTAAAATCAACAAATCACCAGCGCCAATGCATCATGTTGTCTCTATCGGACCATTTTCAAAATGGGGCTTTGACTTCATGACCTGTAACCCTCGTTCGTCCGGGGGTCATGGTTATATTATTGTCACAGTAGACTACTTTACCAAGTGGGCCGAAGCAATGTTTACATTCAAAATCACAAGAAAAATAGTTGCATTGTTTTTCTTTAATCATGTCATTTCATGATATGGGGTCCCACAGGCTATAGTCATAGATCCTGGTTCGCATTTTTGCAATCATATGATGAATGAGTTGACTGCCAAATTAGGACTGTTGCATGATGGTTCTACTCCTTATTAGCCACAATAAAATGGACAAGTTGAGGCTATTAACAAGTTTCTTAAACGAATGCTTCAACGAATGATAGGAGTTCATAAACTAAATTGGCATTTAATCATGTACTCGACTTTGTGGGCATACCAAACCTCAGTGATAAATGCAACCGGATTTACCCCTTTCAATTGTTGTATGGTCTGGAAGCTATCTTGCCAATCCAATGTGAAATATCGTCATTAAAACTCACAGTTTACTTGTTACCTAACACCTCTACTGAAGAAGCGTGTCTTTTTAACCTCATCCATCTTGATGAAATGTGTCGTGAAGCCAAATTGGTGAACGAAGTGCATAAGATACGGATAAAGGCACAATATGACGAGCATGTCTAGCCTCGCATTTTCTCATAGGGTGACCTGGTCCTTCTTTATGATCAGGAAGCTGATGTAACAAGTACAGGAAAATTTGAGCCATTATGGCATGGCCCCTATATTGTCAAAAAATTTCTTGCTAAGGGTTCCTACGATTTGGTAGATTACAATGGAATTCCATTGGTGCAGCCCTGAAATGGGTTGTATCTAAAACGTTACTATGCTTAATCATGAGCGTAGTAATTTTTTGTATTATATTGTATATATGTTGTTGATTTTCATTTACTGTCCTAGTTTGTTTTTCTAGAGTTTTCTTGAAGTTAGTAATCCGCTTTACATTTCATCGCAGATGTTTGAATCTTTCGAACCATTTATTGGTTATGCTGATGGTGCAAGTCGTAGTACGCAGAATTTATCCTCTGTTGCAAGGGACATTTTCGCTCCAAACGAAGTCTTAGTGAGTTTTAAAGGGATTTGCATCAGTCGATATACAAAAAATATTGTTGAGTATAGCACGTTGATCGAACTTCTCTCTGATGCCATTTCATTTGGTATTAATCGCATCATTATTATGTTAGACTCACAACTTGTGGTACTGCAACTTACTAGTGTTTATACTGTTAGAAAACCAGCACTACATCATATGTTCCTAAGAGTTCAAATTTTGGAAATACATTTTGATTTCATTCAATATCAACACATTTCCATAAATTTGAACACATTAACTGATTCTTTAGCGAATTATGTTATAAACAGACATTTGCAACACATGTAAAGATACATTCACATAATTTAATAGGATTGCACAATAAACATAAGAAAACACTGAAATAAAATAGATAGATAGTTATAGGTATTTACAAAATTTGTGCCCAAGACACATTGGTCACCTAACCTCAAAATGTATGCAACATTTCAAAAGTAAACTAGTGGTGCTCATGATAACATGCTATTGATCTAGCTATCCTACACAGTAACCTCAGCCAGCGGTTAAGAATGCCAATAGTATGACGTTTCAGTCGCATGGGTAACTCTTCGATCCTGCAATCTAGAATCTCAAAGGTCAACCCCTGTATGAGTTACAGAAGCTCAGCAAAAGTCTCAACCATATCTAAATCCTAAAGGACTTCTCTCCCAATATCCCTCTCTATTGGCTCATCCGCTCTATGCTCTGGCTCTCCCACTAGTCAAACTCGACCCACATTTGCATTACATCAAAATTATAGTTTAGTATTGGGAAAACATCAAAATACAAAAACATTTATAAACCTTAGAAAAATCAAAAAACATGGTCAAAAAATTCTTACCAATTACACCCCACTCAGTGCCTTCTAGTAAAGCCAAATCTTGATCTCCTCGAAATTCAACGCCTGCATATGCATAGTCATCGATGGCGATAATTTGTCGCCTGAACCAGGCAAAGAATGCAGCCAAGAATATGATGTTCGATTGACTAGCATGTCTAGTCATCAGTTCTACCCATCCTTGGATCTCTAGGGTTAGATATACCCAACATCACATGTTGAGGCTGCATCAGTGGAATCCGCTCTAAGACAAAATAAATGAGGATTGAACCATAGTCAAAAAATTTCTTCCTTCCTCCCTTTGCCTTGCTCAGTTGTTCTTCCATTATAGAGAGTACGACTTCAGCCCAATTGAAAATTGTTGGTTCCATGTACTCTAATGCATATTGTGTTGGGGTCTTATGATTTGGAAGATTGGCATACCAAATGACAAGGAAACATCAGAACCACTTTGGAATCCTAGTATCTAACCCTCCTGGATTCAGAGAGGGATCTCTCTATATGTGTTTTAGAATGATATGCTTATAGGCTCATGATATGATAATAGGCTAGTTATAAAGCACAAGGGATTTTTTTGTTTTTGTTGGTTGGGGATCATTAACTGAGAAGGTCATGTGAAGTGTGAAGGAGGAAATAAGTAGAAGGATGTTTCAGCATGGGAAGACAGGTCAAGAAACAATGCTAATCCATTGGGCTATGGAGTCATAAAAGGGTTTAATTGCACAACAACTATTCAAGGGTTTCCATAGGGCAAGTCATCTATATCAAAAGATCTCTTTAAGTTGATTTTGTGGGATGAAACATTAAGAAGTGATGTGGAAGAAGCAAACATATAAGAAAACAAAGGGCAGCCTAAGATCAGGTAAGGACTTTTAACCTATCTTTCTTTTGACATACTCTTCAAGTGGAGAACATTTACGATAAACATAAAAAGTAGCCTAAGAACAAGTAAGGACTTTTAACCTATCCTGCTTTCAGAATACTCTTAAGGGAAATTTTTAAAGCTGGCTGTTGGAGAAGAAACTAGAGGATAGGGCTAACCATAGACTTCCCTAGTTAAACTCTACTTAGAAAACCTTTCAAGAATATTCAAGAGCAACATCTCAAGTTCTACTTAGCAAGACATGGGCTCACCAACATTCCTTAACTATTTATACTCTATTGAAATCATTCCCAAACACATATTTAGAAGAAAACATAAAGATAAAGCTTATCAGTCAGAATTAGGGTACTTTAGAAGTAAATCCTAATCTATAATTCCTACTCTTTATCAGAGAATATGAACAAAGTGAAAAACATAAGAAGAAATAGAGACAATAAAGAAAAACATCACCAACAATTTAGATCAGGATCCAGTGAATATGCTTGTCTATTTGATGTGAAAATCTAGTCACATACTTTGAGTCCAATGAATTTCTACAGTCCAATACTTCTCTTCCCAGCCTACTATATTACAACTACTCAAAAACTTCCACTTAATAATAGTTCAAACAATCAATAACTTTCCAACCCTTTACAATGAGTTTTTTGTGAATACATATAGGTACAAAGAGGAAGAGTGCTGCAGAAATGGTAATAAATATTAATTAAGACAGAGTGGGAGAGGTATTCGAATGCCCATTCTGCTTAATAATCATAGCAATAACTTCTTGTACCACTTTAGCTGCTTTTAGTTGAATCTGAAACCAACTAGTAGGCTGGTAATAACTCTGAGGCCTGTCCTTTGAAGCTAACTTGGTCTGAAGTACCCTGTTTGACCTTTGGGACAAGAAAACTATCATTTTTTTGGGTTTTGTATCCCCATGTCTGTTTAATAAATGTTCTGACAGTTTTTAAAGAGGTTCAGTTATCCGGATGGCTTTCAAGGTGTCTTTGAAGGGAAAGTAGGCCAAAGGTGGCATTTTGGTTTACCAAATGAAATAACTGCTCCCTTTTCATGTATTTGAGGCTATCTTTAGGCCTAATTTTCCTTTTGCTTTCATAAATTAGCATGTTGTCTTTAATCCTCGATAGATTGATTTAAACTCCTGATATGTTCATATTTAACTATGTCCTTGGTCTTTTTAATCATATTTAAGACCTTAATCTTCCTTTTCTTCCTTTGATCTTCGCCCTCTACTGTCTACTGATGTACAGGTGGCTTGGCATATTGGAGGTTTTCATAGAGGGTTTTCCTGAAGGCCGACAGTCATGACCTGCTGACCAAATCACGGTTTTAAACCCCTGATGGCTCCTTTATTGAGTTTGTAGGGTCGAGGATCATCATCTTCGACCCTCAGTTTCTTAAGAGGCTATGGGAGGGCCGTAAAATCCCTTAAACACCATTTAAATACCTGCAAACACCATCAAACTGTTAATAAAACCTGCAACTAGGCTAACACTACTTCAGAGGCTCAGTATGGTGGTGGAGGAGCATTGCAGAGAGGTGGAATGTAGGCGGAGGAGGTTCCATGGCGGAGAGGCGAAGAACCAGGGTTTGAATTTGAATTATGGTGTGAAAATACGTGAAAGTGGATTTGAGAATACCAAAGGTGGTATTCGCGTGGCGTTTAGGTGGTTGGTGGTATTCGCCTGAACGAACACGATACCATACGTCGGGCGACGCGTGTCCCACCAAAAACCGCCTATTTCGTGTGGAAGATGCACAACGGAAGGCTTTGGTCTGATCGGGCACAAAGAGGAGTATAGGCCGTCTGATCTAGAGGAGCCAGATCAATGGCTAAGAACACGCGTGATTAGTCAAAAGCACTCGACGGATGGATGGTGGGTTCCAGCAGGTGACATTAGTTGTTTTGTCACTTTAGAAAATTGAATAATAGCTGAATTATTCACCGAGATTATCCTGATTACACACTATTTAAGCTTCATGCATAATACATAACCTCTTCTACAATTTATCATCAATATGCAGAAATATAAGCAGTCGCATGCGCACATTAAAACATAATCAAGCACACATATAACACAGTATGTAATGGGGAAAGCATATAGCTGAAAACCCCCAACTATCTGTATATTATAATGATAAAGAACATGTAACAATACATAGCACAAAGCTCTCACAGCTCTCAGCACTATCTCACATGCTACACACAAACTAGCACGGAAGATGAACAAGTCACAAGTTCAAATCTCCTCCACAAGTCTGCCTGCCTCTACTGCGCAATCCAAGATGAATAATGATGAGATCCAAGTTCGAATCCCACTAGCTTGAACTTCGCAATCCTCATTAGCAATCTCAATCAATGTGTGTGCAAATCTCATGCACAGCCATAGTCACAACTGATAGTAGACTCACCCTTTCACCCACCTCTAACACTGGTCTCCACTGAACTGTCCATGCATTGCAGTTAACTGATGTGTTCTTTAGTTTATTTATGAGTTAATAATTAGTGAATTAATTAATAATTAATTCACACCACTCATCACTAGTGTATTTTTCCGTTAGACTAAATACAACTAGTTCAACTAAGTTAAACCGAACACAACTCCACCAACTGTCTCATCAACTCCACCAAACTCTGCCACATGAGTTCTAACTGAAGTCAACCATGCAATAGCTCAACTAACCCTTAGGAAAAGCGTATTTCCTTCTGTCAGCTGCATGTGCCACATCCAAGCATCAAGCTGAAGTGCTCCAAGAGGATAAGATAATGTTTATAGTCTAAATATTATTAAGGGTTAATAATATTTGACTGTTCTATTTTTAGCCCGGCAGTCTAAAAATAGAAACCGCCCAATGTCTAAAAATAGAGGTCCATATATTTTTACCAACTCGACCAATCATCCATAAATAGCATCCTGCAACTCATAGACCATGATCCATATGTCTAAAAATAGACATAGTCTAAAAATAGACTTTGCGCCAAAAATAGCTTGCGGGCCCACTTAGTGAAGGCGACTTCTTATCACTAAGATCCATCATCTTGTTTCATTTTCAACACTCCCTGTTAACAAGATATGGATTATCTGCAACCCCTCTACTTCCTCTGTGGTATTCGAATTTTCTCCTGGTGAGCACCTTCATCAAGATATCAGCATCATGATCCTCCGTGGGAATATATGAAAGTAACATGATTCTCCGCTGCACACAATCTCTGATATGATGGTACCTGATGTTGATGTGTTTGGATCTATCATGAAATACTGTATTAGCCGAGAGTTTAATGCAACTTTGGTTATCACAATAAATCACAGTAGGCTCCAAGTGTGACCCGAACAACCCGGCTAGGATCTTCCTCATCCATATGGCCTCGCATGCAGCCAAGCTTGCTGCCATATACTCAGCCTCTGCTAAAATGAGTGCCACGGATCTATGCTTCCTGTTGTACCAAGAAACTTCTGTTGACCCGATACTGAAGATCCCTCCAGATGTGCTCTTTCTGTCCGTTGGGCTCCCTGCCCAATCTGCATCCGTGAAGCCACATAGCTTCACCTCATCCTCCTGTCTATACCACAAGCCATATCCAGATGTGCCTCTAAGATAACACAATACATGCTTGCCTGCCTTCCAGAAGAGCTTGGTAGGCTTAACCATAGCTTGCGAAAGTTGGTTAACAGCATAGCATATATCGGGTCATGTATTGACCAGATACATAAGCGACCCCACCAATTGTCGATAAACAGTGGCATCCACTACCTCTGCTGAAGTAGCGTCCTCCTTCCTCCAACCTCCAGGAAGAGGAGTATCAACAGGCTTGCAGCCATGCATGTTGAACTTCTCCAGTATCTCCCGAGCATACTTACCCTGAGAAACAAACAGTGCATCACTGCGCTGCCAGATTTCCAATCCCAGGAAATAATGAAGGAGGCCCAAGTCCTTCATCTCAAACTCTCTAGCAAGATCCTCCTTGCATGAAAGCATCAACAGCTCATCACCCGTCAAAATCAAATCATCTACATAAAGTACGATGATCAACAACTTCCCCTCCACCACAATCTGGTACAGGTTTGGATCCGCCTTACTCTTGGAGAATCCAAGCCCGGTGAAGTAGCTGTCTATCCGAGTGTACCAAGCACGAGGTGCTTGCTTCAGCCCGTACAGTGCTCTCTTGAGTCGGCACACATGCGACTCACTGCTGAAGATCTCGAAACCTTCACGCTGCTCTATGTACACCTCCTCCTCAATGACTCCGTTGAGGAACGCAGTCTTCACATCCATCTGATGAATGTGCCACCCCATCTGCGCTGAGAGAGCAAGGATCGTCCGTATGGAAGAGTACCTTGCGACAGGTGCAAAAGTCTCCTCATAATCGATCCCCTTGATCTGTGAAAAGCCACGGGCGACAAATCTCGCCTTGTACTTCTCCACACTCCCGTCAGCCGCCTGCTTCACTTTGTAGATCCATCGCGAACCCACCACCGATTTCCCCTCCGGTATTGGGACAATCTCCCATGCACTGTTTCTGACAATCGAATCATACTCTTCCACCATGGCATCTACCCATGCGGGGTCCTCCACAGCTTCGTCGAAAGAGGATGGCTCTGTCATGACACATTTGCTCACAAGAGCCATGTATCAAGTTTACCGGTCCGGTGACTATCTCTGTTTGCGCTGTGATGTAGGTGGTCCTACAATCTTCTCTGCATCTTGAGCCAGTCGCTCAGCTTCTGTAGTGCGCTTGCGCCCTCTGATGGTTGGCGCTGCATGAGTGGTCTCTTCCACTCCATGAAACTCATCTTGTGGCTGACCCACATCCTGAGACTCATCCTTAGGAACTAATAGCTCCTCATCTGCATGCAAGTGTGGCTCCCTCTCAAGCAAACACTTCATGGCTTTCTCCTCCTGAAATTTGATATCCCATGCTGAGTCTTCTGGCCCAATGCAGGAAATACACACGATGTTGTGGCGTATCGGTCTTTCCCCACAAATATCCCAACCCTACTATTCTGCGCTCCGGCTATTCTGGCATCCTTCTTCATGCATGTAAATAAGTGGAACCAAAATCTCAAATGGGAAATATCGGGCCTCTTAACAGAAAATGCCTCCTCCGGTGTACTCATGCCAAGTATCTTGTGAGGACAACGGTTCTGCACATATACTGCAGTATTGCATGCCTCCGCCCACAAGTGAAGGGGTAGGCCCTGATCATGCAACATCGCCCGTGCAGCACCCACGATCGTTCTGTTCTTCCGCTCAGCAACCCCGTTCTACTGTGGGTTATGGGGTGCTATGAGCTCTCTCCGAATTCCTTCTGCGCTGCAAAAGTCCTTGAATTCAGCAGAGATGAATTCACCACCATTGTCGCTCCTAAGAGCCTTCACATGCTTCCCTGATTCCTTCTCAACCAGCGCCTTGAACTCACAAAACCTTGAGTATGTCTCGCTCTTCTTCTGCATGAAGAAGATCCAGCACTTCCGAGAGAAATCATCAACAAAGATCACATAGTACTTGTGCTTTGCTGTCGAAGCTACTGAGAAAGGTCCACACACGTCTGTGTGAATTCTCTCAAGGATCGTCGTGGCGCGACTATCCTTCTCGTGAAAGGTGGCTTTCAAAAATTTTCCCAAGGTACACCCCTTGCACTGATCTGACTGCGCAAGAGTGCCCTTAGGAAGCCCAGTAGAAATCTGTTGTAGTATCTTCAAGGCTCCATGGTGAAGGTGGCCCAATCTCCGGTGCCACAGCTCACCATCATCCCGGCTCACCACTCAAACCCCTATCTTTCGGATTTCTACAGTTGTCTTACTGTGCAAGAAAGCCTTTCCTTTGCTGAAGACAACATCGTACCCCTTGTCTTCTAACATCGCCACAGAGATCAGATTCTTCTTCAATCCTGGAACATGCATCACTTCCTTCAATACGAAGGGTTTACCAGACTCCCTCTCAAAGGAAATGGTATCGATACCGATCACACTATATCTACCATCATCGCCCATCTCGATGTGCACTCCAAGATCTTTCTCATCCAGATCTGAAAAAAAATCTCGATCTCCAGTCATGTGAAAAGATGCACCACTGTCCAAGAACCATACTAATCCCATCACACTTGAGACCAAGCATGATATTAGTGAAAAATCCAGCTCAAACTACGAGGCTAAAGCCTCTCCAGCTGCAGATCCAGTAGCCTGCTTATTTTTCTTCTTCTGCGGACAATTTGTGGCATAATGTCTGTGCTGGTGACGGTGAAAGCACTTCACCTTGGACATGTCCTGCTTCTTGCCTTTCGCACCGGAATGAGAAGCTTTCTTGCTCTTCCCCTTATTTTCTTTGGCAGCCAAAGCACAATTTTCTTCATCAGATGCCTTTGATGAAGATTCGTCCCTGGTATTCTGCCTTATCTCCTCTTGCACAAGATCCGACCAAAGTTTCTCCCATCCTGGCAATTTCTCCCTACCATTGACAGAATCATGATAGGCATGCCAACTCTTTGGAATACCAAGGAGAGCCAAGCTCACCAATTCCTCATCATCTACAGTCACCCCCACACTTCCCAGCTCATCCCTACATTGGATGAACTTCGTGAGGTACTTGGGCATACTGTCGCCTTTCTCCATCTTTATGTGTCTAAGTTTATCCTTGAGCGCCAACTTCCTCTGGTCGCTCTTGCTTTGGAATAAATCTGTCAATGCTTTCCACATCAAATATGGAGAATATTTTCCATGCATGCTAGATACAATGTGATCCTTCACGCCCTCCAACAGAATCCTTCGACATTTTGCCACCTTCTTTTGCCAAGCCTCAACTTGAGCAGCATCAGTAGGCTTTGGGACCTCAGCTTCTATGAACTCCTTCAGCCCATTATCATCTAATACCACCTCCATTATATCCTTCCATGCAACATAATTCAAGTTTCCCTCAAGGGCATACCCCAGTCGCAATCCGTTGAAAGACATTTTGACTTCGACACCAAGAAAACTGCTGCAAATTCGAATTCCAAATTCTGCTGCAAATTCGAATTCCACCAGCTCAAAACTCAACCGCTTCTGATCTGTGAGAAAAAAGTATTTCTAGCACAGAGATCGACTGTAGGGTCATTTACTGGATATATCACCTTTCAAAGAAAGGATGGATCTAGAGGCTACCTGGCCTGCTTATAGACTATGTCTACCGAAATAAATTGTAATCATTGTAATAGATCCGATGATCAATTCTCGCTCTGATACCATGTAGAAAATTGAAAAATAGCTTAATTATTCACCAAGATTATCCTGATTACACACTATTTAAGCTTCATGCATAATACATAACCTCTTCTACAATTGATCATCAATATGCGGAAATAGTAGCAGTCGCATGCACACATTAAAACATAATCAAGCACACATATAACACAGTATGTAATGGGGAAAGCATACAGCTGAAAACCCCCAACTATCTGTATATTATAATGATATATAACATGTAACAATACATAGCACAAATATCTCACAGCTCTCAGCACTATCTCACATGCTGCACACAAACTAGCACGGAAGATGAACAAGTAACAGGTTCAAATCTCCTCCACAAGTCTGCCCGCCTCTACTACGCAATCCAAGATGAATAATGATGAGATCCAAGTTCGAATCCCACTGGCTTGTACTGCGCAATCCTCATTGGAAATCTCAATCAATGTGTGTGCAAATCTCATGCACAGCTATAGTCACAACTGATAGTAGACTCACCCTTTCACCCACCTCTAACACTAGTCTCCACTGAACTGTCCATGCATTGCAATTAACTGATGTATTCTTTAGTTGATTTATGAGTTAATAATTAGTGAATTAATTAATAATTAATTCACACCACTCATCACTAGTGTATTTATCAGTTAGACTAAATACAACTAGTTCAACTAAGTTAAACCTAACACAACTCCACCAACTGTCTCATCAACTCCACCAAACTCTGCCACATGAGTTCTAACTGAAGTCAACCATGCAATAGCTCAACTAACCCTTAGGAAAAGCGTATTTCCTTCTGTCAGCTGCATGTGCTACATCCAAGCATCAAACTGAAGTGCTCCAAGAGGAAAAGATAATGTTTATAGTCTAAATATTATTAAGGGTTAATAATATTTGACTGTTCTATTTTTAGCCCGACAGTCTAAAAATAGAATCCACCCAATGTCTAAAAATAGAGGTCCATATATTTTTACCAACTCGACCAATCATCCATAAATAGCATCCTGCAACTCATAGACCATGATCCATATGTCTAAAAATAGACTTTGTGCAAAAAATAGCCTGCGGGCCCACTTAGTGAAGGCGACTTCTTATCACTAAGCTCCATCATCTTGTTGCATTTTCAACAGTCACGATGTGAAATATTATTGGCGGGGTTGAAAATGGTGAGGAGGTGTGATGATCATTAGATTGGAAAGATCTACAATCCAAATCCGATCGGGGGAAAGGTCGAGCATCGAAAATTTACGAAGGAAAATGGGTATGGTGGGAAATAATAAAGGGAAAGGAGCTTAGGAGATAAGGTGGAGGAGACGGTCCCATGGAGAGATAAGGTGACCGAGAGTGGAAATGACGAAGGGCCAAGGGCTTTAGGGCTCAGTTATGGGGCTCGGGTCATATAAGAAGCAGGGGTGGAGGGCTTAAGCCCTCAAGGGCTTAAGACCTGATATTTCAAAAAGTCTGAAAAAAAGGCTTACAACAAAGGATTTTTAGCCCTCTTTTAGGTTTCCGATAAGTTAAAAAAAAATTAAACCAAATAAAGGGGATTTATCAGGTTTAAAGGGGTAGAGGAGGGGAAATGAGGGTTTTTTTTTTAGGGATAAAATGGAGATTAATGACCCTTTTTAGGAGTGAATGAAAATGAGATGAAGGGATGGATATGGAGAATGATTATGAAGGGGAAATGATAGCTTAGAAACAATATCCTTTATAACAATAGGGCTTCTTTGAAAAATATTTTATGGAAACAGCAGTGAAGATGATAGGTAAGATAAAATAAACCAAGAAGGCTTCAAGAACTGGCAGTTTTCCATGAAGATTGCTTCTTGAAGGCTTAAGAACATATTTAGCCATCATTTGCTGTGACAAAATTTATTGATGGCTAATAGTGGCTCCACTTGGGGATGGCAGCTCCATAGAGGTGTCAAGAACCTCATAGATTTATCTCTGGAATGTAGATCTGTGCTTGCACTTTGATAATCCTCTTTCTTCTTTGATCATGTTGCTTGAAAGGATGATCAGAATTACATCAACAAACAGATCTCTTTCCCCCAAACAACTACCTACACAACCTACTTTCCTAACATTTTTTATTCATAAGGTGCACTTGGACTTGCAAACCTTTTGACATCAACATTTTATTCTTTTGAAACAAGAAAAACTAATCTAAATTTACCCTTGTAACTTCCATGAGTTCAGATTAAACAATTGAACTCATTAGCTTCTCTACCTAACTATTATCTGTCGGGATTAAGCTGTCTAACAGATTTCATTCTCTATATTCTAAAATAGAAATTGAAAACACAGTGAAACCAGGATTAAGCTATCTGATTTGTTGTAAGACTATGGCATAAAAACAAGCTGCACATAGACTGAAATTTACAGAAAATTGAAACAAAATTGTGAAGGCTTAAGATATGAAAATTACAAGCATCCTTCTTTCTTTCTTTCAGCTATGGTTTTGATCTTTTTAGAGTTGTCTTCTTCTTCTTTACTTGGTTCAAGTTTTAAGCATATTAGAAGCATTCTTTATTTTTTCTTTGGCTCAGGTTTTGGTCTTATTAGAGCCATTTCTTTCTACCCTAATCTATTCTACTGATAAGCTAAGATTAAACAGTTTGGAAAATCTTCTTCACTAACCTATCAGCAGTAAATTGAAAGTCTATTTAGTCATGATTAGGTTGTATGACTAAAATAGCAGTGCTCTCTTTTGGTAGTGGCATTTAAGCTTGCACACTTTCAGACTCTCTTTCCTTTTTGGTATGGGGCTATACCTTTCTTCTTTTTATAATCTACCCTCTTTTTCTTTTCTATTGTTTTTGTATATATATATATATATATATATATATATTTTTTTTTTTTTTTTTAATTTTTCTTTAAAAGAAAAAAATAAAAACTAACTAGATGCTCATAGGCTGAGCTTTATTGACATTCCTACCTACCCTAATCTAACTTGGAAATCTCTGTTGTTTTATATGATACAATAGTGCCAGTGAAGCCAATTAAGCAGTAACAAAAAAGGGTATAAAATCTGACTGCTTGTCAGAGATAACCATAGGGTACTTTGAATGTGGGTCTTCAAAACCAAGGCCACCACTAGTGATGACCACTCCTGATGTGTCTGGCTCTTGCAAAGGATCAATGCTTGGGAACTTGAACCAATCAGGGCCTCCATATACTCCGCCACAGGATCAATAAAAACATGATGTAAACTTTCTTCTTTTAGGCCTTCCATGACTGGTAGGCTATCTGCATCCTTGATAACTTTGATCACTGCATCTTCAGTGTGGCTCTTGAAAGCACAATCATCCTTTTCTTGCACATCAAAAGGCAGTGAAATTTATTCTTGCTTTGGGGTAGGGAGACTTTCCAAAAATTCTCTGGGGTCTCTGAATTGATATGATTAATCTTGTGAATTTAACATTTCAATTTTAGTTTCGTATCTTTCAACTACCAATTCTAGGAAAATTTTCTTAATATTAGGGTTAGCATTGAGTTTTGAGCTGAGAAGGATGACCTTTGGAAGGTCCTCACATTCAAGTTATGCCAATTCACTTGATACTTCATAACGAATCTCTGCTATGAAACTTGACTGCATTTTTTCAAATTGTTCAGAGTCTTCTATTAGTGAAGTGATTTGGTTTTCACTATGCTGGGATGTGGAGTGGCCACTATGTTGATTTTAGACCGAAAGAAAATAAAAGTTAACTAGATATGAGAATATTTAGAGGAAAACCGTTCTTTAACAAAGAAAAATTAATCCTCAAAGTTTCCTTGACTGAGTATGAGTGATTTTATGATAGAATGGGTTTCCCAGTGGAGTCTTTAGGTCTATTGAGACTTGTGGAGTCGCCAAGTGGATGATTTCAAATGTTTTAAGATGAGTTGTTATCCACCATCAACAATTGAATACCAATCTAAGAACGTCGTGGGTATTTTAAACTCTTAAGGATGTATAAGATGTAATTCACTCATAATTCCCCAGTGGAGTTGTTGGCCGGATAAATCGTTCTTGCAGACAAGACCGATCTCCCTAGTGTCAGAAGACAATCTAGCAACAAACGAACAACTAAGTTTGTCTTTCTCTAGATATATTCGTTTTGCAATTAAATGCTATGAAGGTGTCGATCCTACCTTAGATCCAAATGCTTATTTGTGGTCGTAGTGCTTCCATCGCATCAATAATCCTTCGTCGCAACAAGAGCTCTTTTGTCGCAAGAAAGTATCATCTTTCGTTGATCTGCAATCACAAACAAGAAAATATCAGTAGCACCTGTATAACAAATAATTATAAAACATACCTATCATAGTGATCAAGGAATCTATGAAATAAATGATCAAATGACAGCTTATTGAAATAAACAATCGAACGACAATTTATTGAGAAAAACAGAACTTGATTGTATTAATCTTAAAAATATACAGAAGAACCTTACAACCTTAGCCTTGATGTTTGAAAGGTCTTCCCGGGGTACCGCAGGCATTACACTGGAAAAATGCATTCTAGAACGCAGTTTCTCTTCACATTACCTGCGTATCCTAGCTAAAAACGCAAGAAGGTCTCATGTTACCTGTGTACCTTGAGTTTCAGAGATTTTTAGGGTTTTTCTTCCAGTTCTGAGGCTTGGAATGAGGAACAAAGGTTGTAAGACTTGCAAAGGAGGTATGTATGAGTGTTTAAGGAGCTCATACAGTCAGCAGAATGTCAAGGTGACATTTTTTAGTGTAACAGATTGCCCCCTAAAGTGTGAAGTCTGAAATAGATGAAGATGAAGTCTTTCATATATGAAGAGTGAAGTACTTTATCATTTCAAGGATCATCCTGTGGACACCCCAGTCGGAACCTGTAAAAACATTCAATGCAAAATATATATATATGTAATCATATCATCACTGAGGTAGGCATTCCCATACTCAGATCAAAAACTAACTAGAACTAACTTAAATTGTTCTGATACAGGAATGATTTTGAATACATCACAGTATAGACATATGTCGACACAGCATGGACGCAGCCATCTGTTTATAAATAGTCTATTGTATGAATGATAACAAAATTCCTCGCAGCCTGGATGGTGGAAACTAGATCCAGGGTCTTGATTTCCGCATCTCGAACTAGTACGATTCTATCCATGTGAATAAATGTGTTGAAGTCGAACATGGTAGAAACCACTTGTTTACCAGTCAATGATGAAAACTGTTAACAAGTGTGAGAGAAACCACCAGTAATGTCAATGGCTCTCAAAGTACTCAGTACAATCCATGAAATGTGAATGAATGAGCTGAAGTCGAACATGTCACGGAATCATTCGATCGAACCAGAAACCTCTGGTCTACGAAACCAGAGATTCTGGGTTTGTTCCCCAGTGGAGTCGCCAATTTGTTGGCCAGATAAATCGTTCTTGCGGACAAGACCAATCTCCCTAGTGTCAGAAGACAATCTAGCAACAAACGAACAACTAAGTTTGTCTTTCTCTAGATATATTCGTTTTTCAATTAAATGCTATGAAGGTGTCGATCCTACCTTAGATCCAAACGCTTATTTGCGGTCGTAGTGCTTCCATCGCATCAATAATCCTTCATCGCAACAAGAGCTCTTTTGTCGCAAGAAAGTATCATCTTTCGTTGATCTGCAATCACAAACAAGAAAATATCAATAGCACCTGTATAACAAATAATCATAAAACATACCTATCATAGTGATCAAGGAATCTATGAAATAAATGATCAAACGACAACTTATTGAAATAAACAATCAAACGACAATTTATTGAGAAAAACAGAACTTGATTGTATTAATCTTAAAATATACAGAAGAAACTTACAACCTTAGCCTTGATGTTCGAAAGGCCTTCCCGGGGTCCGAAGCAGGAATCTCCTCTACTTTGATAAGTCTTGCACTCTTCCTCCAGAAGCAGAAAGAGGTATGTGATCTTTCCTCTCAAAAGCTCAGCAGAAAGAATTCTAAATCTTAACAGCACTTCAACTCAATCACACATAAAGCCTGATCTCTTCAATCCTCCATTAGTTTTCTTCACTTCAGTTAACCCTTTGAGGCTACCCAATGCCTCCTTTTATAGAGCAGATGAGGAGGTTAGGATTCCACCTTTAGAGGGATAGAATCCTCCTTCAAAGGGATAGGCTCCTCACATCAAGGGATTAGTTCCTTAAGGTGTGGGATACATGCACCTTACTAAAGCGTACTCATCCCCAAAAAATCTCATCCAGAACCTTCCAGAATTGACCAAAATTCAACTTTTTTAGTTTAATTTCGCGCTTTTTTGACTTTACAGGGGTACCACAGGCATTACACTGGAAAAATGTGTTCTAGAACGCAGTTTCTCTTCACATTACCTGCGTACCCTAGCTAAAAATGCAAGAAGGTCTCAGGTTACCTGCGTACCCTGAGTTTTAGAGATTTTTAGGGTTTTTCTTCCAGTTCTGAGGCTTGGAATGAGGAACAAAGGTTGTAAGACTTGCAAAGGAGGTATGTATGAGTGTTTAAGGAGCTCATACAGTCAGCATAATGTCAAGGTGACATTTTTTAGTGTAACAGGAGTCGCCATTATGTTTCGGTCCTATGATTTGGCAGATTGGCATACCAAATAACAAGGCAACATCAGAACCACTTTGGAATCCTAGGATCTAGCCCTCCTGGATTCAGAGAGGGATCTCTCTATATGTGTTTTAGAATGATATGCTTATAGGCTCATGATATGATATTAGGCTATTTACAAAGAAAAAGGGATTTTTTTATTTTTGTTGGTTGGGGATCATTAACTGAGAAGGTCATGTGAAGTGTGAAGGAGGAAATAAGTAGAAGGATGTTTCAGCATGGGAAGATAGGTCAAGAAATAATGCTAATCCATTGGGCTATGGGGTCATAAAAGGGTTTACTTGCACAACAACTATTCAAGGGTTTCCATAGGGCAAGTCATCTATATCGAAAGATCTCTTTAAGTTGATTTGGTGGTATGAAACGTTAAGAAGTGATGTGGAAGAAGCAAACATATAAGAAAACAAAGGGCAGCCTAAGATCAGGTAAGGAATTTTAACCTATCCTGCTTTTTACATACTCTTGAAGGGGAGAACATTTAAGGTAAACATAAAATGTAGCCTAAGATCAAGTAAGGACTTTTAACCTGTCCTGCTTTCGGCATACTCTTAAGGGAGCTTTTCAAAGCTGGTTGTTGGAGAAGAAACTAGAGCGCAGGGCTAACCATAGACTTCCCTAGTTCAACTCTACTTAGCAAACCTTTCAAGAACATTCAAGAACAACATCTTAAGTTCTACTCAGCAAGACATGGGCTCACCAACATTCCTTGACTGGTTATACTCTATTGAAATCATTCCCAAACACACATTTAGAAGAAAACATAACGATAAATCTTATCAGTCAGAATTAGGTTACTTTAGAAGTAAATCCTAATCTATAATTCCTGCTCTTTATCGGAGAATATGAACAAAGTGAAAAACATAAGAAGCAACAGAGAAAATAAAGAAAAACAGCACCAATGATTTAGATCAGGATCCAGTGAATCTGCTTGTCTATTTGATGTGCAAAACTAGTCACATACTTTGAGTCCAATGGCTTTCTACAGTCCAATACTTATCTTCCCAGCCTACTATATTACAATTACTCAACAAATTCCACTTAATAAGTTCAAACAATCAATAACTTTCCAACCCTTTACAATGAGTTTTCTGTGAATACATATATGTACAAAGAGGAAGAGTGCTGCAGAAATGGTAATAAATATTAATTAAGACAGAGTGGGAGAGGTATTCGAATGCCCATTCTGCTTAATAATCATAGCAATAATTGCTTGTACCACTTTAGCTTCTTTTATTTTAATCTAAAACCAACTAGCAGGCTGGTAATAACTCTGAGGCATGTCCTTTGAAGCTAACTTGGTTAGAAGTACCCTGTTTGACCTCTGGGACAAGCAAACTGTCATTTTTTTTGGGTTCTGTAGCCCCATGTCTACTTAATAACTATTTTTACAGTTTTAAAAGAGGTTCAGTCATCCGGATGGCTATCAAGGTGTCTTTGAAGGGAAAGTAGGCCACAGGTGCTATTTTGTTTCACCAAGTGAAATAACTGCTCCCTTTTAATGTGTTCGAGGCTATATTTAGGCCTAATTTGCCTTTTTCTTTCATAAATTAACATGATGTATTTAATCCTCGATAGATTGATTTAAACTCTTGATATGTTCATCTTTAACTATGTCCTTGGTCTTTTTAATCATCTTTAAGACCTTAATCTTCCTTTGCTTCCTTTGATCTTCACCCTCTACTGTCTGCTGATGTATAGGTGGCTTGGCACATTGGAGGTTTTCATAGAGGGTTTGCTTGAAGGCCGACAATCATGGCCTGCTGACCAAATCACAGTTTTAAACCTCTGATGGCTCCTTTCCTGAGTTTGCAGGGTCGAGGATCGTCATATTCGACCCTCATTTTCTTAACCGGTTGCGGGAGGGTCGTAAAATCCCTTAAACACCATTTAAATACTTGCAAACACCATCCAAATGGTTAATAAAACATGGAATTGGGCTAACACTGCTTCAGAGGCCCAGTATGGTGGCAGAGGAGCATTGCAGAGAGGTGGAATGCAGGCGGAGGAGGTTCCATGGCAGAGAGGCGAAGAACCAGGGTTTGAATTTGAATTATGGCGCGAAAATATGTGAAAGTGGTTTCGGGAATACCAGAGGTGGTATTCGCCCAAAAAAACGCAATACCAAACGTCGGGCGACGTGTGTCCCATCGAAAACCGCCTATTTCACGAGGAAGATGCACGACGAAATGATTTGGGTTGATCGGGTGCGAAGAAGAGTATAGGCCGTCCGATCTGGAGGAGCCAGATCGACGACTAACAACCGCATGCAATTGGTCGAAATCTCTCAACAGAGGGATGGTGGGGTCCAGTATGTGATGTTAGTTGTTTTGTCGTGAGGCAGAATGTTATTGGCGGGGTTGAAAATGGTGAGGAGGCATGATGACCATTAGATCGGCAAGATCTATGGTCCAAATCCAATCGGGGGGAAAGGTTGGGCGTCAAAAATTTATGAAGGAAAATGGGTATTGCGGGAAATAATAAAGGGAAAGGAACTTAGGAGATAAGGTGGAGGAGATGGTCCCATGGAGAGATAAGGTGACCGGGAGCAGAAATGACGAAGGGCCAAGGGCTTTAGCGCTTGGTTATGGGGCTCGGGTCATATGAGAAGTAGGGTAGAGGGCTTAAGCCCTCAAGGTCTTAAGACCTAATATTTCAAAAATTCCGAAAAAAAAGGCTTAAAACAAAGGTTTTTTAGCCCTCTTTTAGGTTTCCGATAAGTTAAAAAGGTGTTTTTAAACCAAATAAAGGGGATTTATCAGGTTTAAAGGGGTAGAGGAGGGGAAATGAGGGTTTTTTTTTAGGGATAAAATGAATATTAATGACCCTTTTTAGGACTGAACGAAAATGAGATGAAGGGATGGATATGGAGAATGCTTATGAAGGGGAAATGATGAAGAAATGTTAGCTTAGAAACAGTATCCTTTATAACAACAGGGCTTCTTTGAAAAATATTTTATGGAAATAGCAGTGAAGACGATTTGTAAGATAAAAGACACCAATAAGGCTTCAAGAACTAGCATTTTTCCATGAAGATTGCTTTTTGAAGGCTTAAGAACATATTTAGCCATCATTTCTTGTGACAAAATTTACTGATGGCTAACATATTGCATATAAGATATATTAGCTACATGGAGTGTAGTGGTACCAGCAATATTTGCGATAAAGAATAAGATGGTTCTCAATGGAAAATCATGAACATCGCAGATTTTTTATTTTCCCATCCTTGCTAGGCTCTGCCCTGGATTGCAATACTGCAATATATAGTCTCTCACCATCTCTCCTCTGAGAGCAGACCCTGAGAGAGAAATGGGTAGGTCTCTCCTCGACAAGCCTGTCAGAAAATAGATATCCTCCACTAAAATTGGGACAACATTTTTCCCAATATGAAATGCTTCAATTGTTGGATCACATGCACAAACAAGGAACTCCAATATTTCCATATTTTCCCTCATACCCAATAGATGGAATTACTTCAACAACCCACAGCCTATGAGGGCTCTTACAGTACCCAGATCATTTAGGGCAATCATTTTTTGTTCTTCTTGCTCTCTTTCCTTCCAAGTAATTGTCATTTTGGTCCATTGAATCCCTAAAATACAACCATAAGACTCATTAGGACCCTTTTCATGAAACAAACTAGGCAAAATTTAGGCACACTGTAAGAATAAAAAATGTGAATTGTGCCCAACTCAGTCTTAGTCAAGAGACAGAGCGTTGCATATGCACCTAGCATTCATTTCAATTCATTCCAATGCAGGTTTCGACATCCAAGGGTGTGTTGCCCTCTTTTGAAAATAAATTTACCCTAAGGGATCCAAATCCCTAAAAAAATTCAATGAAATGAAACAAAAATACTACTGAAGGAAAGAGGAGGTTTATGGCACCAACCTAGATCAAACGGCAAGGAAAAATTTCCACATAATCGATCACAATCAACAGCTGGAGTTCAGGGGCAACAATAGGTTCAGAGCTCCAAAATACAAATGGTAACTTTCAAATGGTAAAAATGAAAAATAAAACTCTTTTAATTAGTCATTTGATTATTTGGAAATCATATTTATTGCTATGAATATGGTTTTATTCATTTTTTATCATGAAACAAGTCTTTTCAATCCATTTGATGTTGTTCTTAATAGGTTTACAACTAATATAACAAATTAATCATGCACATTTATTTCGAGAATGATTTGACCACAAAGCATACTTTTTATCCTTATTTTTCGAGCCTTGATAAAAACGAAAAAAGACTTGAAGTGCACTTTTATCTCTTTTTCGAGCTTCGATAATGGTGAAAAAGGAACCACTAGAGTCTTATTTTAGCACTTTTCAGACTCTGATAATACGAAATTATTTCTGAGCACTTAACTTTTCGAGCTCGTAAAAGTAAATTAATTGAAATCTACTCAGTATAAGTTTAACCCTTTTTTGGACTGAGATAGATTATTTACGAAAAAGGAAAACATTAGTCCAACATGGCTAGGAGGTTCTCTCAGATATTATTTTACGCTTTTTTGGATATGAGTGACAACTTTATGAAAAAGGACTCATGGAGTTTCCTTTTGTCCTCTTTTTCAAACTCTCTAAATATGAAAAAGGACCAGGTTGTCACTGTCGTTAGGCTCGTTAAAACATAAAATAGCGATGGGCTTATCGATCATGGCAAGAATCGAGTTTCATTTATCTCTAGACTCATTAAACTATTAAATAGCGATGCATATTCGCCCAAAGTGTTGAATTATAGATCAAGCATATGTTATCCTCCTCAAGCTTGTTAAAAAATAAAGAGGTACTGGTCGACAAATGACCAGGGAAAAATTTGGGAAAGTGAATAGAAATTTTTACGGTAGCAGGTCGCTCTTCAACATGACACTTCACTACATCATCATGACTATTTGGGTTGGGTAATATTCTTGACAGTTGATTCATACCGATGGTTCATCATACCTTCAATTTGGTTTTGGGTCAATGCTGCCAACTCTTCTCAGTGTCGCCAATATGTTCAAGAGAAGTCATCCAGTGAATATTCATCCTTCTGCAATACTCATAAACCTTCATTCTCATGACAATGATCTCTGAACATTTCTATATTAAGTCACATTTTGTCTCTGAAATCAGTAACTCCCATTTCGTGATAATATGGCTTCCTGTCAACATCAAATCACCATCTAGGAAGTGTACTTAGAAACATCATCCTCCAGTACCAGGAGGCTTGTTACAGCATCGACAATATCCTCGCTTCCATACCTTTGACTGAAAGATTTTATTTGGCGTTTGACATCAAATCATCTATTATCACCTTACGAAATGTACTTTAGTATCTTGAGAACCATTAACATCAATGGTGGTTCTCTCGTGTTTGTTAACAATGCACATCATTGGCTGGTAATCAAACGATGTCTTACCATGTTCGACTACAAATCATATATTCACATGGTTAGACTTGTACTAGAATGATGGAGTGAATGAGATAAGAAGACCCCAAATCTAATTTCAGCCATCCGGGCTACGATTTCAGGATTGTTGTACCCATCATCTGTACAGTGACCTTACATATTAATTGTCATCCAAACATGCACCTATATCTGTAGGCATGTATGTATTGGGAAAAATTCCAATGTAGATGACTTTATGCACTATGTACATGTTATTAAATAGTTTATGTGTTGATCATGGGAATGCCTCCCTCAGCAATTCGTGATCAAGATGAAAATATCATGATGTAATGTATTATAAGATTGATGCAGGTCGCCACTCCGCTTCAGTTCCAACTCATAACATCATTCAAAATATTGTTATTATTTCAACTTCATGCTTTAGGGGGCAGTTGTTATAGGTCAATTTGGGCATCATCCCCCATGACCTGGTCAAATTGGACGTCATCCCCAGGACCAATGAAATAGGATCTATCATCCCCTTACATTTCATTTTTTGTATGCCCTAAGAGAAGAACAAATCATTCATGGCTTCTATTATGAGATTTTCAAGGTTTGAATTATATGTTATATCACTTATGAGCTCACCAACACTGCCCCTCAAGGGTGCGTTGGGCAAATGGGAGCGAAATTCTCATTGTTCCGGAATCTCCACATGGTCAGTGCCTTCTAGAAGAGTCCATATGTGTCAAACTTCGAATCCAAGTGTCCATATAACACCTATAATCTTGGGAACATGTCTTGCCTATTATTAGAAATTCATTAATTGAGAAACTACCATCAGTATCCCTATAAATTGAGCACAGATCCTAGTGCTAGGAAAGGAAGAATTTTGGCAAAGAAATTTTGTTGGATTCTCAATTGAGAGAGTGAAAGTAATAATATGTTGATGGTGTGATTTTGGATGTGATGAGGTTGGGATGAAGTTGGAGCTGGTGACATAAAATCAATAATTGGTTGTAGCCTCCCCCTTCTACTCTTTAATAAATATTGTTGTTCATTTTCCCACATATGTATCTGTTTATGTTTCTACTGGTCAACAAATGTATAATATTCCCAAATGGGAAGGCAGCAATATATGAACACTATAATGGAAAGAGCAGTGATAAATCAACACAAAAAATTTAAGAAGGTCATATAGCCATCATATTAATATTATAGCGGAAAAATGTATACAAGTTCTTGAGGAAATAGTCACTCAAGTTAGGCAAAACAAGTCTCAAGAGCACATGTACAAGAAACATGAAGAACACTGCTACGCAATAATACCCAACACTATGAAAGCATAATTTTACTATATATAATTTCTGTTGAAGAATTTCAATACATATATCTGAAGTTATATGGCTCAAATAATGCCGGTAATAGAGATCTAGGCTCCCAAGCACATTTCCAAGATAACACGGAAAGGGTTTCCTAAAATACACAAAAATGCAGAAGATAAAAATATGGCCCTAGGGCTGAATAATCTATGCAACTGGATAGATGATATGATGTGGTTAATGTGATTTGTAAATGTATGAAAAAATCCTCCTATAGATTCTCCAAATGAGAGGTTGATCGCCTCACTGAAAATCTATCTCCCCCAACTACGGCTCCAAACCCTCTACTACAACTGCACATTGAAATAATGTAGTCCCTTCAGAAAACTGTGCTATAACTGATAGGAATACCTTAGCCTAATTTTGGATGATGAAATGAGGGTCAAGGGTCCTCTTTTTTTCCCTCCCAATGGAAGGAAACTTTCCTCCACCAAAATTAAGCAAGGAAATGACCCAAATCAACTCTCCATTGTTGCACCCTGCAACACAACACAATACTCTACATAAACTGCACTATAGAACAAAAATGGAGCTTGGCTTGATGTCGGATAGTGGAAAATGTAGTGAAATAATATTCCAAAAGGCATATCAAGGAAACAATTGGGATTCCTGACCAGGAACACCCTGTGCTAAACAATTGTAATATTCCAAAATTTGCATGCAGCAAATTGGAATATTATTTTTTGTTGTTTTCACTTAGGAGAAGAATAAATGGGTAAGGAGGCCCATGCATAATAAAAATATAAATAAAATCCCTCATAGCATGAAAGGGGATCATCATTGGAGATGAATTTCACACCCTCATGTGTGAACAGGATCATTTGCAGATGGACAAGGTCAAGTTTGACCAAGTCAACAGCGCTGGGATAGGAGGTGGAGAACACTTAGAGAAATAGCGGAGTATGAATGGGAAGAGGTTTCTTTGGTGAAGGAAACCCTAATGAGTGGGACCCATGGTGAGAGGGATATCACTTGTTTAAAAGGAGGGCAAGCCAGGCATTGTAAGGCATGTTGAAGATTATTGATTTCTTGTCTGTTTAGACTTTGTGCATTCTCCTATTGTTTAGCATAGTTGTATTGTTTCTTAGCACAAGGCATTCCTGTTTAGGAATTCCTTCTCCTTCCAAGAGAGGCCTCTTGAGGGAGTTGCTCTTCATTTTCTCCACATTCATGCTTGAGGCCAAGCATCCTCCTTCAACTACAACATTATTCTTGTAGCAGTTAACATTGTGTTGCAGGGTGTTGCAGTGGAGGTTCTACAACGCCACTTCCATCAGCTATTTTTCAGAAGAGGGAGCCTCCTTTCCTTTGGAGGATCAGTGAGGGAGAATTTGAGCTAATTCCCATCATCTTTGGCATCAAGCCAACCATTTTTCATCACCTACAATGCATTCCCTCTCATTGACTACGTTATTTTCATGGAGCATCTGTAGTGAGGGTTTCATTATTGGTTTGGAGGGTCAGATCTCCAGTGTTAGGATCAGACTTTCACTTGGAAGATCCATTGGAGGAGGCCTTTTATCTGATGTAGTATCTTCAGCCTTCTCTATTCATTTCCAGTTCTTGAGTTGCAACTGCTACCCTGCAACTCCAGTATTTTTCCCTTTTGTATATTTCAGCCAATCCTTCTAAGGATTGTTGTATTATTGTTGTATTATTATTTTCTGGGGTTGAGAGCTTGCTCCCCCATCTATTTTGAGCTATAAATTTATATATCCATGTATTGAAATCATTTTTCAGCAGTTCTCCATAGTATAATGTGCAGTCATAGCCTCGGTTTATACATATATAGCAGTGTTCCTCATCTCCTTATACATGTGTTGTTGAGGCTTGCATTGCCTTGCTTGAGTGATTGTTTCCTCAATGATTTGTACTCTCTTTGCTGCTATAACAAAATTTTTTGGCTATTTAGATCTTCATGTATTTTGGCTCATTAAAATAACATTGTTACTCCATTGTATGTTCATGCATTGTTGTAGCCCCTTCACTGGGAATTTTTCCAAGACAACTAGGTGTGGGAGACCTGTTTAACCCACCTAGAGTGATTTATTTTGAGGCCCCTCTTGGATTTCGGTCTAAGATACATTGATATAAGGGATCCAAGTCTTGGTTTCAAATCCTGTAGCAGCCATTCTTGGAAAATGTGCTTTCCATTCATGCCTTCCTAGCAGATCCCATTTTGGGATATTACAGTGGTATCAAAGCATCTTTCTTGGCTCAGCTTGTGATTTTTAGCCCAAGAAGATAGAGGAAGATCAGAATGATGAAGAAGATGATATTACTCTCATAAGTGTTCAGAACTAAGAAGAGCCTCTCCAAAGAGGAGGAGCAAAGAGAAGAGGAAGGACCATGCACTTCCTATTCTCATGAGGGAGAAGAAGACAAGTATGAAAGATGTTTGGATCATCAGGTTCTAAGTCAATACCTAGGTGAATACAAATCTAATTCTAGAGCCTTCAATGAGACTATATCCCTCCCACATTTCGTTCAACAAAAGGAGGAAATAAGGCCCTGCAGCAGAAGGGGGATCAAAGGCAATATATTCCTATTGCCTACATTTGATGGATCAGCTACAGCAAGAGCTTGGGAAAGAAAGCTTAAGGCATTCTTCATACTACATCCAGTAGTACAGAGGGAGGCAGTAGAATTTGCAGTGCTGCACTTGGAGGGTGAAGCCAATGTCTGGTGGTTCAGCCACTTGATCCATACAAGGGTGAAAACTTTTGCAGAATTCACTCAAAAGTTGATCAAAACCTTTGATGGAGAAAGAACAAAGGAGAAAGAGCTCACATCATCATTGGAGAAGAAAATTATTGTAGCCATACAAGAAGATCCCAAATTCTACCAAGGTATGATTGAAGTTCCACCTTCTATTTCAGCAAATCATTTAGAGGACTGTAGAAATTCATTTATTAATGACCAGGAATCAACACACATTTTTGATCTAGAGCAACATGATTACACTGCGCTACGCAAATGTTTCAAGGAGGAGATGAACCATAATCCTCATACATCTCTATTGAGTTGCATGCAGCCCTTGAGGTTGGAGTGTGAACTTTTGGAGGATGAAACAAACCATGACACTCCTAGGAAAAACTATGAAACCATCCTTGAGTTGGAGTATGAGATAGCCACTACATCATTGGAGAGATTAACACTGCTGTCAAGAAATGGTGGAGAGGATATGTTATCTTCATCATATTTGGATCCTTGTGGATTCAACATAGTCATGGGTGAGAGATCTTCTCTAGGAGGTCTCCAAACAGTTTCATTTCAAACTTTCATGAAATGTAAAGGGAGAAATTTGGTTTGGGAGAAGGGTAGCCCTCATGAGAGGAGTACCAAGGGAAAGGAAAGGAGGAGACATTCACAAGTGATTGAGTGGATGTGGATGATAAGCAAGAAGTTGGAAAGCTACTTGCAAATATATGACACTAGGCAGCAGGAGGCTTGGCTACGCTGGCTCCTCTTGAAGGAGTTTGGCCATCACTTGGCATATCCTCTTCCTAAGGGGATAGGGATGGAGAAGAGGTGGCAGGATGCTTACATCATTGAGCAGTAAGGAGTATGAATGCATGGTGCTGATATGACATTCATATCATTCATTATGTCTTCATCATATGAGTTGTATGATAGGAGCATGAGGAGGCAGCAAGCACTTTGGTTGCTTGAGTTGTACTTGAGAGATCAAGGGCAGATTTTCTCTTACATGTTGTGTGATGTTGAAGGAGTATAAGAGGGCACTCTCATGGTGCAAAGGGGCTACTCTTTGGCCTTGGATGATCAGGAAGCACTTCCATCTTGGGAGGTATTCCATATTTGCAGCAGCATTACTAGAGGAGTCTTTGACAAGGAGCATGTCAAAGAACAAAGCTTTATATTGACAGGAGCCTATTTGCATGAGCTCACAGTGCTGTCACTTTGGAGCAGGGACTTATGGATGGAGTGTCCCCAGGATCATTTCACATGGGATGCACTCGGTTAACAAGGAGGAGGTGAAAATGATGCGGTAATGGATGGAGACATCTATTACTATGACATATTCTTCTTGACATGGGCTTTCAACCATGAGAAGGAGGATCTTCTTGCAGCACATGATTATTTCCCCTTCATAGCATGCCAAAACACTATGGAGGACTCACTCATGGATCCATGTATCATATTGCTTCTGGCATATGGTAAGAAATATGTTTTTACATTTATTGATTAGCATACTCTTACCATTACTATGCAGTGCATTACTCCACAAGTTTCACATTGCTCCATGATCAATGTTGGGCCAAGCTATATGATGGAGGCAGCCAATTTTTATGTGGCCTTGGGAAAATGTTTTCTCATTACATGTGTGTTCAATTTTTATATCCAACTATTTTTCATATGATGACATACATGATTAACTATGTATCAAGAAACATTTTGCCTTGTAATTTCCTAAAGCAGCAGTTTGTAAAACTGCGCTGTACATACTTGGGAGACTGTTGGTATCTTCAAGCACCACATGAAGCCATCAGTATGTCCTTTATTTTGATGCTGATCATGATTTAATTTGCTGATATTGTTCCTATTCTTGTTGAAAGCATGATTGGGAGATTGACACATGAGTTGGATGTGTCCTTGAGGGGAGAAGATTCCCACATTTTCTACTTTGCATGTTCTAATGGGAGCATGAGAGGAGATATGGCCACCAAAGCCACATATTTGTTTTCTTTTGAGGTGGGCCATGATTTTGATAGTCATCCATTTTATAACCAAGTGAAAGTCTTTAATTATCTATTGTTGACACATTCAACCATTTACTATTCATTAGTAGATGTGATGATTTTTGTACATTACTTGCCATGATATTTTTTGAGGTTGCAGTGGATGAGACTGCGCTATGTCCTCTTGAGACATTGTTTGTATCATGCATCATAATGTAAAACCTTAAGCAAACTTCTCATTTGGATACTCTATGATGACCATGTCCTATTCATCATGGATGAAATGTTTTGGGCCTGCTTGTTCTTCAATGTTGGAGGGGAGATCCATGGAGGATTGTTCTTCATTTTGCCACTTAAGGGAAATACCATTACAGCCCAAGATCAGTACACACTCTACACTTATCTTAAGTGGAGAGGAGGACAGTGTGGGGTAGGGTATGATGCTTACCATATTCAGATTTTCAACCCACCTTCATTTCCAGAGCTCAAGGTGGAAGGAGATTTTTAGGAGTTGCCATGTTGGGAGGTGACTCATTTTGTATGGATGATTGCTTGGGGATGGAGGATCCACTTGGGGAAGATTTTTTCCCAATACTTTTCAGTCTACATGCCTTGGGAGGAAACTTCTCAGTCCTATCCTTGTAGTTTCTTGAGGACAAGCAACATTTGGGAGGGGAGGACTGTAATATTCCAAAATTTGCATGCAGCAAATTGGAATATTAATTTTTGCTAAGTTCACTTAGGAGAAGAATAAATGGGTAACAAGGCCCATGCATAATAAAAATATAAATAAAATTCCTCATATTATGAAAGGGGATCATCAATGGAGCTGGATTTCACACCCTCATGTGTGAACAGGATCATTTGTAGATGGACAAGGTAAAGTTTGACCAAGTCAACAGCACTGGGATAGGAGGTGGAGAACACTTAGAGAACTAACGCAGGATGAATGGGAAGAGGTTTATTTGGTGAAGGAAATCCTAATGAGTGGGACCCATGGTGAGAGGGATCTCACTTTTTTAAAAGGAGGGCAAGGCATCCATTGTAAGGCATGTTGAATATTATTGATTTCTTGTCTGTTTAGACTTTGTGCATTCTCTTGCTGCTTAGCAGAGTTGCAATGCTGCTTAGCACAAGGCATTCCTGTTTAGGAATTCCTTATCCTTCCAAGAGAGGAATCTTGAGGGAGTTTCTCTTCATTTTCTCCACATTATGGCTTGATTCCAAGCATCCTCCTTCAGCTGCAGCTTTATTCCTGTAGCAGGAAACGTTGTGTTGTAGGGTGTTGCAGTGGAGGTTCTACAACACCACTTCCATCAGCTATTTTTCAAAGGAGGGAGCCTCCTTTCCTTTTGAGGATCAGTGAGGGATAATTTGAGCTTATTCCCAACATCATTGGAATCATTCCAACCATTTTTCATCACCTATAGTGTAGTCCCTCTCACTGACTGCGTTACTTTCATGGAGCATCTGCAGTGAGGGTTGAAGTATTGGTTTGGAGGGTCAGATCTTCAGTGTTAGGATTAGCCTTTCACTTGGAAGATCCATTGGAGGAGGTCTTTTATCTGATGTATCATATTCATCCTTCTCTATTCATTTCCAGTTCTTGAGTTGCAGCTACTACCCTGCAACTCTGGCATTTTGGCCTTTTGTATATTTCAGCCAACCCTTCTAAGGATTGTTGTATTATTGTTGTATTATTATTTTCTGGGGTTGAGAGATTGCTCCCCCATCTATTTTGAGCTATACATTTCTATATCCATGTATTGACATCATTTCACAGCAAGTATCCATAATAGACTGCACATTCATAGCCTCGGTTTATACATATATAACAATGTTCTTCATCTCCGTGTATATGTGTTGTTGAGGTTTGCATTGCCTTGCTTGAGTGATTGTTTCCTCAAGGATTTGTACTCTCTTTGCTGCTATAACAAAATTTGTTGTCTATTCAGATATTTATTTATTCTAACTCATTAAAATAATGCTATTACTCCATTGTATGTTCATGCATTGTTGTAGCCCCTTCACTGGGCATTTTTCCAAGACAACTAGGTGTGGGAGACCTGTTTAACCCACCTAGAGTGATTCCGTTTGAGCCTCCTCTTGGATTTCGGTCTTAGATACATTGATATAAGGGATCGAAGTCTTGGTTTCAAATCTTGTAGCAGCCATTCCTAGAAAATGCATTTTCCAGTCATGCCTTGCTATTAGATCCCATTTTGGGATATTACAACAACACTTGCAATATTAGCTAAATAGTTGAAGAGAGCAACAAGTCTAAACAAACCATATACAAATAATAATCTAAAAAATGAGTGCATATGGATGCAATACTCTTCCTTATATAAGTGATGATTTTCCTCACCCTTGGCCCCATTCATTTAATTCACTACTTCCATGCAAAGAGTCTCCAACCAAAATTGTGTTGTCCCTGATTGAATGTCTCTCCTCCACAACAGCGTTGTTGATTTGGTAAAAGTTGATCGAGTCTTCATGCTCCAACCCCTTTTCACACCTAAGGGTCTTCAATCTAGATTTTTAGATGACCTCCATTAACACTAGGAGTGTCTTTGTTCCTAATAAGGAGATTTATGGGTCTCAATACCCTCTTATTCCTCCAAATAAGAAGCAAAACAAAATTTTAATATTCCAATTAGTTATATGCTATTTTAGGAATATTACAATACTCCCCTCTGAAATTTTTCTTATCCCCAAGAAAATACAAGGATAGGATTGAAGAGCCTCCTCACCTCCTCCTGTATCATCCTCATATGATAAGTTCCTCCAATGAACAAGATGCTCTCTCATCAATATGTCCCCAAATTTCTCCTTCCAAGTGTATAAGTATGCCTTTGGTGAAAATTCCAAATGGCTCTCATCATGAAAAAGTGGGATATCCATGGAGGCAACTATATATGGTCTAGAGGCCTTCTTGAGGCATGGAATCAAAAAATAATTGAGAGCCTTCCTCCCCATGTGAAGCTCCAAGCACCAAGCTATGATCCACACAAAATGAATCACCCTCCAAAATGGTAACTCATGGAAAATCTCCTCCACAATGTAGGTGGGCTGCATATATGAACGTGGTAGACCAAATTGCCTACCCCACACTGTCTCTCTCTCCACTTATGAAAAGTGTGGAGTTTCTGCTGATATTGGGTTGCAATAATGTTGCCCTCAAGATACAAAAGGACAACTAGATCTCCAAAGACCTCTCTAGTTTCATGAGCCCAAACCATCCCATAAAAAGTGAATGGTACATCATCACCATATGGTATCCAAATCAGAAATATACCAAATGTTATGTGAAATGTTGGATGGTACCAATGGTTTCTCCAGTGGATACAACACAGTTTTACCAACTGTTGTTTTAGAACATCATGTGGCAAGTTGTCTCCTAACAACTTTCTAGTTGCGCATGTTTTCTCATCTATTAGGAAGTAGTAAATGGAATTATATATCAGCAGAGCATAAAAATAATAATACCACATTTTCCCCAAGCCATGAAAAGAAGGGATATCTCCATCATAAATGTTAGTCCTATAATGACAATGAAACCCAAATATATTCTTGCCCTCTTGTGGAGCAATGCACTGTACATAGATGGTGATAGAATGCAAATACTTTGTGAAATGATCAATAAGTACATAAATACATTTTTTACCATGCATTGTGAGTAGGCTGAAAGTGAGGTCCATGGATGAGCCCTCCCATGAGAATATCCTCATAGTGGTCTGCAAAATGAAGGGATGCATACTCCCCTTGGAACACTCCATCAATAGATACATACTTCCAAGTGACAGCACTGTTGGCCTTAGTGATAAGGCTTTTGTCACCCCATGACTCCATTATTTGACATGCCACATGCCAAAGTCATCCACCTTGATGCTGCTATAAGTGGGATATTCCTCCTTATGTGGGAGCACCTCTTGATTTTTCAAAACTAAGGAGTAGCCCCTTTGCACCCTGATTGTGCCCCCATCTACTCTTGTAATATCATGCAAAGTATGGGAGAAAATCAGCCCATACTCTCCCAAGAGTAGCCAAAGCAACAATAACTCTTGCTGCCTCTTCACACTTCCATCATACAAACCATAGAGTGAAAACATAATGATTGACATGAAGAATGACACAACATACCAATGCACCCAAACTTCATGCTGCCATATGATGGAAGTGCCATTCCAAGTCCCAACCACCAACATAACCTTTGCAGTAGGATATGTCACATGCTGACCAAACTCTTTCAAGAGTAGCCAGTGCAGCCTTGCCTCCTACTACCCTGTGTCATAGATCTATAAGTTGCTCTCTAGTCTCTTGCTCATCAACATCACCCTTCCAACCAATGGTGAGTGTCTACTATCATGCTCCCAATGGGTATTTCTCCATTGGAGAATACCATCCTCCCAAATCATATTTCTATCTTTTCATTTCATGGGATGTTGAAATGAAATCTCCTATAGATCTCAAAATGAAGACCACTCATCAATGACCAAGTTGAATCCATAAGGATCCAAGTATACTGAAGGAAAAATCTTCTCATTGAGATGTGAAATGATCATCAAGAAAGATCCATCACAACAATGGAGGATAAGATGTCTCTCATCAACCATCTACATATCCCTTGTTACACATGCAAAAAGGTCATTGGAATGCTCTAATAATGGTTGGGCCCCCAACTCATCACTGTTGCTCCATGACAACGCTGTTGATATCCATGATGGTGCATCTAGTGTCTCATAATCATGCTCAATTTTGAACATATAGTTCTGCATTGGGTTCTTTAGGACAATACTCATCCTTTCTTACAAAAATCTACTCTCCAACCCCAAGAGTTGTGTGTAGCTCAATAGTGACCTACTAGGATGAATGTACATCTCCTCCTTGATTCTATCAAGGGTCCTCTGCACAATGATAGTCTGTTGCTCTGAATCAAAAATGTGCTTTGACCCTAGGTCATGCATTTGCACTGATAGCATGTTCCCACAATCCTCCATATGATGTGTTGAAATAATAGGGAATGGAAATATGTGCATACCTTGGTAAAGCTTGGGAACATCTTGTACTACTACAAGGGTTCCTTCCTCTGATGTGATGACTTCCCCAACTACTGATGACGATGGTTGCTCCTCTATAGCTGCACCAGCACTGGTATAAGTCTCCTACTCCTCATGCATCTCCAGAATAGTGCATGGGACTCTAAATGTAAAGAGATCAAGACCACTTTGCAAAGGTGAAAGTGTGCTTTCTCCTTATGTAAGTGCTCTTGCAGCAAGTGGTGGTGGAGGTTTCTTCTCCTCTGATTTCTTCTTGTCAAACTTCCTGATCTACCTTTGAGTAAAATTTGCATACACAGTCACTTTTGCATGACTCAAATGGCTGAACCACCAAATGTTTGCTTCACCCTCAAGGTGAAGTGTTGCTACCTCAACAGCTTCTCTTTCTACTACTGGATGTAGTAGGAATAATGCATCCAACTTCATTCCCAAAGCTCTTGCTATGCATATGGATGACCCATCAAATGTAGACAAGAGAAATCTATTGATGCAAGGTCTTCTTTATTCTTTGAGTTGAATGAACTGTGGGAGAGTTAGATTCTCCTTGAAAGCTCTTGATTGAGATCTATATTCTACAAGATACTCACTGAGAATCTAATGATCCAAGTGTCCTCCATTTCCACGCCTTTGGTATTCTTCTTCAAAAGAAAAGGGCATAGTGTATTTCTTCGGAGCTCTATGTGATACCGGATTTGTCTTTTGCTGATAGGAAGTGCATGGTCCTTCCTCATCTTGAAACCCTAGTGTGGTTTTGTTGTTTTTCTCCACTTTTATTTGCTTAACCTCCTTGGTGAGGTCGCTCATAGATATGAAAAGAGATGAGATAAAACTCATTCCTTCCATCATTCTGATTTCTTTCTCATTCTTCTTATTCTTGATAGCATAATGGCTAAGATCCACAAGTTGAGCCAAGATTATGCTCTGATACCAGTGTAATATTCCCAAATGGGAAGGCAACAATATATGAACACAATAAACAAAAGAGAAGTGATAAATCAACTCATAAAATGTAAGAAGGTCATATAGCCATCATATTAATATTATAGCAGGAAAATGTATACAATTTATTGAGGAAATAGTCACTCAATTTAGGAAAAACAAGTCTCAAGAGCACATGCGCAAGAAATATGAAGAACACTACTACACAATAATACCCAAGGCTATGACAGTGAAATTTTATTAGATATAACTGTTGTTGAAGAATTTTAATACATATATCTAAAGTTATATGGCTCAAATAATGCCATGAATAGAGATCTAAGCTCCAAAGCACATTTCCAAGATAACCTAGGAAGGGTTTCCTGAAATACACAAAAATGCAGAAGATAAAAATATGGCCCTAGGGATGAATAATATTTGCAATTGGATAGATGATAGGAGGTGGCTGATCTGGTCTGGAAATGTATGAAAAAATCCTCCTATAGATTCTCCAAATGAGAGGCTGATCCCCTCACTGAAAATCTATCTCCCCCAAATAGGGCTTCAAACCCTCTACTGCAATTGTGCACTGAAATAACGCAGTCCCTTCATAAAATTGCACTGTAACTGATAGTAGTACCTTAGCCTAATGTTGGATGATGAAATGAGACTCGAGGTTCCTCTTTGCTGGCATCCCAATGGAAGGAAACTTTCCTCCGCTGAAATTAAGCAAGGAAATGACCCAAATCAACTCTCCACTGCTGCACCCTGCAACACAACACAATACTCTATAGAAATTGCACTGCAGAACAAAGATGGAGCTTGGACTGATGTTGCATAGTGGAAAATTTAGTGCAATACTCTTCCAATAGGCCTCTCAAGGAAAGAGGTGGGGTTCCCTACCAGGAACACCTTGTGCTAAACAGCGCTTGCAATCTTAGCTAAATAGTTGAAGAGAGCAACAAGTCTAAACATACCATATACAAATAATAATATAAAACATGAGTCCATATGGCTTCCATCCTATTCCTTATATAAGTGATGAGATTCCTCACCCTTGGCCCCACACATTTAAGTCACTACTTTCATGAAAATATTCTCCAACCAAAACTGTATTATCCCTCATTGAATGTCTCTCCTCCACAACAACACTATTGATATGGTAAGAGTTGACCCATTCTTCATGCTCCAACCCCTTTTCACACCTAAGGGTCTTCAATCCAGCTTTTTAGATGACCACCATTTACACTAGGGGTGTCTTTATTCCTACTAAGGATATTTACGGGTCTCCATACCCTCTTATTCCTCCAAATAAGAAGCAAAAAAAAAAATTTAATATTCCAATTAGCTATATGCTAATTTAGGAATATTACAAAATGACCTAGGAAATTTTTTGGAAATTTAATAGAACTTTTTATGGTATCAGGTCGCTCTTGAACATGACACTTCACTCCATAATCATGGCTGTTTGGGTTGGGTAATATTCTTGACAGTTCATCATACCTTCACTTCGGTTTTGGGTCAATGCTGCCAACTCATCTCAGTGTCGCAGTATATCATTACTTTATCATCATGGTGTCATGGCTGATATGACCATTGATATGGTATTGGTCCAAGTAGAAAATGGAATAGAACATCCGATCTATTATTTGAGTCGTAATCTCAATGATACAGAAGTGAAGTATTCATACATATAAAATCTTGCCTTGGCGGTTGTTCAAGCTGTCCAAAGATTTCACTAATATATCCTATTCCGAAAGAACATTGCTATTTTGGATTGCAACCCCATGACTTACATTTTATCACGTTAATGGCTGGGGGGTAAATATTCAAAATGGATTGTCATTTTGCAGGATTTTGATTTGGAATTCATAAAATCCAAGTCAAATGAGTCTTTATTTTTGGCCGAGCTTCTATGCGACCTTCCCTCTGATACTACTGCTACTACATTGGAACCATCTATTCCTGATGACTCTTTGTTTCTGATTGGATCATCTGATCCTTGGTATGGGGATTTTATCATTTATCTCCAGGCCCAGAATTTTTAGCCTGATACCTCTCGATCTCACCAATGACTTATTTGATACCAAGCCAAAGATTATCTGATCATCGGTGATACACTTTATATTCATGGTGTTGATACAATTTTAAGAAGGTGCCTCACTCATGAGGAGGCTGAAAAGGTTTTAAATGATTGTCATGCTGGGGCTTGTGGTGGACATTTTTCTGGATACTCCACGTTGGTTACTTTTGGCCTACCACATTTCGCGACTGCATCCTCACGATCAAGAGTTGTCATGCGTTTCAAATATTTGATTGTAAAATCCGCAAACTGCCAGCGCGAAAGCATCCTATTATCTCTGTGGGACCATTTTCAAAATGAGGCATTGACTTCATGACTTATAACCCTCGTTTTTACGAGGGGCATGGCTATATTATTGTCGTAGTAGATTACTTTACCAAGTGGGCTGAAGCGATGCCTACATTCAACAACACATGAAAAATAGCTGCATTGTTTTTATTTAATCATGTAATTTCACGGTTTGGGGTCCCACGGGCTATAGTCACGGATCATGGTTTTAATTTTTGCAATCATATGATGAATGAGTTGACTGCCAAATTAGGATTGTCACATGATATTTCTACTCCTTATTATCCACAATCAAATGGAAAAGTTGAGGCTATTAACAATATTCTTAAACGAATGTTTCAACGAATGATTGAAGTTCATAAATGAAATTGGAATTTAATCTTGTACTCGGCTTTGTGGGTGTACCGAACCTCGGTGAGAAATGCAACCATATTTACCCCTTTTCAATTAGTGTATGGTCTAGAAGCTATCTTTCCAATCCAATGTGAAATAATGTCGTTAAAACTCGCAATTGAATTGTTACCTAACACCTTTGCTGAAGAAGTGCATCTTTTTAACCTCATCCATCTTCATGAAATGTGCCGTGAAGCCTAATTGGCCAATGAAGCACATAAGAAACCTATAAAGGCGCAATACGAAAAGAAAGTCCAGCCTTGCATTTTCTCAGAGGGTGACCTGGTCCTTCTTTATAATCAGGAAGCTGATGTAATAGGTACAGGGAAATTTGAGCCATTATGGCATGGCCCCTATATTTTCAAAAGAGTTCTTATTAATGATGCCTACAAGTTGGTAGATTACGATGAAATTCTGTTGGCGCAGCCCCGAAATGGGTTGTATCTGAAATGTTACTATCCTTAATCATAAGTGTAGTAATGTTTTCTATTATATTGTATATATGTTGTTGATTTGCATTTACTATCTTATTTTGTTTTTCTAGAGTTTTCTTGAAGTTAGTAATCCACTTTACATTTCATCATAGAATTCTGAATCTTTGGAAACATTTGTTGGGTATGTTGATGGTGCTAGTCATAGTACGCAAAATCTATCCTCTATGGCGTGGGCCATTTTCGCTCCAAACGACGACTTAGTGAGTTTTCAAGGGATTTGTATTGGTCGATCTACAAACAATATCGCTAAGTATAGCGTGTTGATCGAACTACTCTCTGATGCCATTTCATTTGGTATTAACTGCATCATCATAAGGTTAGACTCACAACTTGTGGTATTACAACTAACTAGTGTTTATACTGTTAGAAATCCAACACTAAATCGTATGTTCCTAAGAGTTCTACTTTTGGAAGGAATTTGTGCTTTCATTAAATGTCAACACATTTCCAGAAATTTGAATACATTAACTGATTCTTTAGCAAATTATGTTATAAACAGACATCTACAACACATGTAAAGATACATTCACATAATTGAATAGAATTGCGCAATAAACATAGGAAAACACTGAAATCAAATAGATAGATAGTTATAGGTTTTTACAAAATTTGTGCCCAAGACACATTGGTCACCTGACCTCAAAATGTATGCAACATGTCAAAATTAAACTAGTGGTGCTCATAATAACATGCTACTGATCTAGCTATCCTACACAGTAACCACATCCAGCGGTTAGGAACGCCAATAGTATGACGTTTTAGTCGCATGGGTAACTCTTCAATCCGACAATTTGAAATCCCGAAGTTCAACCCATGTATGTGCCGCTAAAGCTCAGCTAGAGTCTCAGCCATATCTAAATCCTAAAGGACTGCTCTCCCGAAAACCCTCTCTGCTGGCTCATCCACTCCATGCTCTGGCTCTCCCACTGGTTGAACTCGACCCTCATCTGCATTACATCAAAACTTTAGTTTAGTCTTGGGAAAACATTAAAATACAAAAACATCTTTAAACTTTAGAAAAATAAAAAAAAATGGTCAAAAAATTTCTTATCAATTGCACCCCACTGAGCACCTTCTGGTAGAGCTAAATCTGGATCTCCTCAAAAGTCAACGCCTGCATATGCATAGTCATCAATGGAAATAATCTGTAGCTTTAACCAGGCAAAGAATGCAGTCGATAACACGATGGTAGATTGATCAGCATGTCTAGCCATCCATTCTACCCATCTCTGCATCCTTGGATATCTAGGGTTAGATATACCCAGTGTCACATGTTAAGGCTCCATCAGTGGAATCCACTCTTAGGAAAAATAAATGAGGATTGAATCATATTTGAAATTTTTCTTCCTTCCTCCCTTTTCCTTGCTCATTTTTTCTTTCATTAGAGAGAGTAGGGCTTTAGCCCAATTGAAAACTGTTGGTTCCATGCACTCTAGCGCATACTACATATCATATATGTTTGCAACATGGAGTGTAGCAGTACCAACAAGCTTTGCGATCATGAATAAGATGGTTCTCAATGGAAAATCATGAAAATCGCAGACTTTTGTTTTCCTATCCTTGCTAGGCTCTTCCCTTGGATTGCAATATTCTAATATATAGTCTCTCACTGTCTCTCCTCTGAGAGCAGACCCTGAGAGATAAATGGGCAGGCCTCTCCTCGAAAATCGTATTAGAAAATTGATATCCTACACTAAAATTGGGACCACATTGTTCCCAATATCAAATGCCCTAGTTGCTGGACCCCATGCACGAACAAGGAACTCCAGTAGTTCCATCTGTTGCCTCATACCCAATATACGGAAGTACTTCAACAACCCAGAGTCTCTGAGGGCTCTTATAGTACCCAAATCATTTTAGGGAAATAATGTTTTGTTCTTCATGCTCTCTTTCCCTCCAAGTAATTATCATTTTGGTCTATTGAATCCCTCAAATACAACCATAAGACTCATTAGGACCGTTTTCATGCAAAAAAGTAGGCAAAATTTAGGCACACTGCAAGAATAAAAAAATTTAATTGCACCCAACATAGTCTTGGTCAAGAGACAAAGCATTGCATATGCACCTAGCCTTCATTTCAGGTGCATTCCAATGCAGGTTTCAACATCCAAGGGTGCGTTGCCCTCTTTTGAAAATAAATTTACCCTATGTGGCCCAAATCCCTAAAAAATTGCAATAAAATGAAACAAAAATATTACTGAAGGAAATAGGAGGTTTATGGCACCAACTTAGATCAAACAGAAAGGAAAACCAGCCACAGAATCGATCGTAATCAACAGCTAAAGTTCAGGGGAAAAAACAGGTTCAGAGCTCCAAAATTCAAATGGTAACTTTCAAATGGTAAAAATGAACAGTGAAACTCTTTTAATTAGTCATTTGATTATTTGAAAATCATATTTATTGCTATGACTATGGCTTTATTCATTTTTTATCATGAAACAGGTATTTTTAATCCATTTGATGTTGTTCTGAACAAGTTTACAATTGATATAGCAGGTTAGTCATGCACATTTATTTCGAGAATGATTTGACCACAAAGTATACTTTTATCCTTATTTTTTCGGCTTTGATAAAAACAAAAAAGGACTTGAAGCGCACTTTTATCTCTTTTTCGAGCTTCGATAATGGCGAAAAAGAAACCCCTGGAGTATTATTTTAGCTCTTTTCAGACTCCGATAATATGAAAATATTTCCGAGAATTTTTTAGTCAAATTATATGATTATAATTTTCCAATCATGAATTTTCAACCCAGGAAGGTAAACAGATGAGATGTTGTGAAAATTATATGCAGGCTGATTACTTCAAGTGTTAATACATTATACACACATAAACTAATGCTTCTCTCCTGTGACAATACTTGGTAGCAATGGCTATGGAGTGGCATATATCATCCCAGGACGGCACTTAGGATTGCTGATATTGATCATGAAAAGATAAGGATTAAACAACAATCACCAACTCATTCTTCTTTCATGTATCAATACTTTAGTAGAAATGGCTATGGAGTGGCATATAACATCCCTCTACAACACTTCAGTTTGATGATATTGATGCAGGAAAATATAAAATATAAATCATAATAAAAAACACAACTTAAAGAGCATGAATCCAAACATTTATCAAAGGAAAATAATTGATTAATATAAAGAATTAAATCACTTAACCAATTAACAGTTTACTGGTGGAAATGCAGAAAGAAAGCACTAGATGTATACAGGAATTATTAAGGCATAAATAAAACAGAAATGAAACACACACACTATGTTGCCGGAGTTGTGAGAAAAGGGGGCCCTCCCTCACTCACAACTCCTTCAAAAGTCGAAGAAGCTTCTCAAAAAGATAAACAAAACATAGACTATTTTATTAATCTGGAATTTAAAATCAAGTACAGTCTGATATCTTGCTATAAATAGATGCTAACACTGGAAAATCATACAAGAAAATATGACATTATTTAATGTCAGGCAGAAGGATTTACAGGGCTAAGAGATATTAGAGAATCTGAAATTATTTAAAAAATCTCTAAGGTTTGAGGAAAAAATCAAATTTTAACTAGTCATAAATGCTTTTGCATGCAAAATCCTTTGATAAGCGTGCCTTTGCGCGCCTTGTTGATACCATTTCATGACTTATTATTTCACGTAAAACTTCATTTTATCCATCATATTTCCTCATTTAACCTTTATAAATCCCTCATATTCCTTTGAAAGTGATCAATCTGATGTCGTTATTGTTATTTTTACATTGGAATTAATTTTAGGAATTTTTGTGTTAAAACTAAGATTTTTCAGAAAATTATAGGTTCTTGTAATTTCCTGTAATGGCTTTACGTTCTGACACATTGCATGACAGGTTGTCCAAATCGAAGACTGAGGGCTTATTCTTGAGGATGGTGAAAAATCTATCCACCTCCAGATTCGAAGTCCACAGCTAGCTGGTCAACGCTGGTCAACCTCAGCCATTTCAGCAAAAAAATCTTGAGCAATTACTGAACAGACTTGATATTTTTCTTGTAAAAAGGAATATGAACTAATTCAACTCCTTTGGGAGATTAGTTAGGATTTTTAGGAACAGGAATAGCCTCTTTTTGTTATGTAATTCAATGATAAATAGTTAGAAGAAAAATATTGAAGGCTAGACACAAGACACAAGACATGAGACATTACGTGACAAGCTTCAAACTTTGATTTATGTAATTGGTTTTCAAACTTAATATAGATATTCAATTATTCATGGTGTTATAGTCCATCATTTTCTTCATCTGAGTTATCTCAAGTGTGCTTTCAAAGTGTGGAGGGCCCCCACTACAACGCTGGTACACTTTCTTTGTGTTTTTCATTTAAATTTGCATATTCAGATCTGATAGTACATTTCTATTCTTATGCTACAAGTTCATGAATCAGAATTAAAAGTTGTGTTTACTATTTCATTTATCATTTCTGTTTAATTGTCATGGTTATAATTGCAGAATTCAATTAGTAGTCTAATGATTGAACCTTGTAAGAGGATTTAGCTATTGATTGACTTCAAGATTATTGCCTTGCTTTCTGTTTTGAATGAGTATGATTGATGAGTGTGTTGGTTTAAGACTTAGAAGAGATAATTGATTTCATTGTGTTAATCTAAGAATTCGGAAGAGGTTCTATGAATTGAGTCCTTGTAAGAGAACTAGAATCTCAAAAAAACCATAAGAACTATTTTTTTAGAAGATTAGATTTGTTTTATTTAAGGAGGTGTTCAAGTGTAGAAGGAGACAAAGAACAATCTCTTGTAAAAGAGTATTGAATCCTATTACAACAAACCCTCATTTAGGAAACCAAATATTTCTAGATCTATATACTTTAGATAAGTACCTCTAAGTGCACCTACTCGGACTGATAAGAAATTGAAGCCTAATCTACACTAGCAGATTGGCCCAAACATTTTGGCGCTATTACCAGGGAGGTGCAACTAGAAGGATTTTTCTTTTAAAAAAATAAAACAAAAATAAAAACATAAAAATAGTTTCAATTTTTCATTTTTTTACGCCATGATTCCTTATGTCTAGACCTAGGGATGAAAAAGGCAGATTTATAAAATCCCCCCATCCAAAAACTAACCCACCATTGGGAGCAGAAACTTTAGAGAAGGTTTAATTTACAACACCAACTGGAAAATTTACTGTAGAAGAACTTGAGGTAAAACAAAAATCAGGCCAGAGACTTACTCTTGTTGAAAGGCAAATTACTTTGGCTTATGAAGCAAAGAGAAAACATATACCTGAATCTTCTATAGTAAGAGAGAGTGGTAAAAGAACCCAACAACCTCTTCTTGAACAAATTGACCCTGAAAAGTCTCAAGAGGAAGATAAATTAGAACAACAATATACCAAAATGGTTGAGGAAGGAGGAGAATCAGCAAAAGGACCTACTGTAGAACAAATAAGAGAATATGAGAGACAATAGGAAGAAAGGAGAAGACAAAGAGAACTTGAACAAAGACAAAGAGAACTTGAAAAAAAACAAAGAAATGATCAAAATTGAAACCCAAGAGAGGAAGAGGAGTCAACATTTAAATTTCCTATTCAAGAAGAAAACAATGATGAAGAAATTAAAATGAAAAATATACCCCCATCTGTATTACCAAATTTTTATGGCATGGCATATGAAGACCCTGATTCATTTTTGTTTGAATTTGATATAGTATTTCGAACCTATGGCTATATAGATGATGCACACAGACTTAGACTCTTTCCTACCACATTAAAACCATCAGCACTTAGATGGTTTATGGGATTAGGTGAACATGCAGTGACTGATTGGAATAGTATGAGGCAAATCTTCTTGAAAAAGTATCAACCTTACTGTCGATCAAAAGACTCTGAAGATGACATCTTTCGAATGAATAAAAAAGAAGATGAAACCTTAGAAGAATACTTGGAAATATTTGTGTACAATCTGCAAAAATCAAAACATAGAACCATATCTATTGATATTATTCGAACAATATTCCTAAAAGGCATCCGAGAAGAATATTTAGATGACCTCAATCTAATGGGTAAAGGTGATATCTCTAATTTACCCTTTGATGAGATTGCAGATTTATGTGAAAAGTATTCTAAAAGTAAAGCAAGGAATGAAAAAAGAACTATGACATCTAAAGCCACTAAATCTGCCACATTAAGTGTTACAAGAGCTTAAATAGGCAACATATTTGAAGACTTTAAAATAGACCTATTAAGAACCTTGGGAAATCAAATAGATATGATAAAAACAAAGAAGAGACAAGAAGAAGAAGACCAATTGATGGTTGTCTTCTGTCCAAAACGCAGAAAAAAACATGCTTTAAAGGAATGTCCTTTAGAAAATGTTTAGGTTTGTGCATTTTGTACAGAAAATCACGATATTTTTAATTGTTCTAAGATGAAGGTTTTGCAGAATTACAATTTGGAAGCTAATGTAGAAATGGAGAACTTATATCTCATGAGATCTAGAATACCATGGCAAATGAGATCTCCAGGTATGTTTCAAACTCCAAATTTACAGTTTCCTGCACATTATCAAATGCCTATTCAAAATTCTTGGAACATTCCTATGCCTTGGAAAAATTGGTCTAATCAGCAGCAACAAGTTTATCCACAACAAGGATGGAAAGGATATCCATATCCTCAACAACAAATTCCTTCACAATATCCTCAACCATATCAGCAATAACCTCAACAATATCCTCAATATTTAGTTGTTTATCAACCACAAAATCCTCAACAAACAATAAATTCTCCTCCACCAATAAATCCACCACCATTACAACTACCTTCTAACCAGCCTCCTAGACCTACTCAAATAGCTGCTCAACCTATATCTAACCCAAATAATAGAGTAGATAGACCAGCATATAGTGTAGATGAGAGAACATCTTACCCAATTCTACCTCTACAAAACATTGAGCTTAGGTCTGGTCGAACTCTTCAAACAGAACCTCCAACAGCCACAAAGCAAAAAGAAAACAATAATGATGAACATCCAAGAAAACAAGATGATGAAATACAAAACAAACAAATGCAAACAATTAATCCACCTCCTTTTCCTGAGAGATTGATCCAACTAAAATTACCAATGCCTTTGCCTCAATTTTATGTTCTAGATGAATTAAGGAAAGTTTATGTGAAAATTCCATTACTACAGGAAATAAAAGACATTCCAATTTATACCAAAGCCATTAAAGAATTATGTCTTAAAAATCCTGCAAAGAAGAGATTTGATTCACAAACCATTCATGTCATTGGAAATTTAGCTGGCCTCATGTCAAATGTTATTTCAATGGAGAAGTATGTTGACCCTGGTATTCCTAGAGTTACCACAATCATTAACAACATTTCCATTCCAAATACCTTGATTGATATTAGACCTGTCATCAATGTGATGACACTGGAAACAATGAAAATATTACAGCTCACAGACTTACAATTAACACCAATTATCCTGGAATTAGCTGATAGATCCAAAGTCATTCCTGAAGGGATATTGGAAGACATAATTGTTTCAGTAGACTCGTGGGAGTATCCAGTAGACTTCCTAGTACTCCATCCAAAGTCCAATTTAGGAGGAAATCCTATCATACTTGGCAGGCCATGGTTGGCAACTGCTGATGCATTTATTGGGTGTAGATCTGGCAACATGACCATTTCTAGAGGGACATAAAGAAAAAAACTTACCTTATACCCATCAGCACAATCTCTAACAATAGCTCATAACCTATGGATTGATGAAAAATATAATGAAAAAGAGGAAGTTCACTCTGTTTTGAGCATTAACCAAATCTATGATTTTCAAGAAGATAATAATGAATATTTGGTGGAATTGTTTATTTCTCAACCTGATATTTCAGAAGAATTGAGAAATGAACAATATAGTGCTACAGATCAACTACTAGCACAATGATTTCAGGAAACTTGTACCATCTAGTCTCTACAAAAATTGTTTGAAGACATTTTTCCTATTCATTCCATGACAAACACACAAAGAAAAACCATAGAGATTAGTCCAAGAAAAACATTAAACATTGAAACACTCGTAGATTCATCTCAAGAACAAAATTTGATTGAATTATTGACAAAATACCAAAAGGCATTTGCTTGGGACTATACTGATATGAAGTGAATCCACCCAGAACTTGCACTCACCATATTTACACAGACACTAATATAAGACCAGTGAGGCAGCCAAAGAGAAGGAAGAACCCTATGCTTCAGGAAATTGTAAGAGATGAATTGCAAAAGTTACTGAAGGTCAATTTCATTTACCCCATCTCTGACAGCCAGTGGGTATCTCCATTAGTGATAGTCCCAAGAAAAATGGTAAGTGGAGAATCTGTGTTGATTACAGAGAGCTCAATAAAGCAACCCTTAAAAACTATTTTCCATTGCCATTTATTGACCAAGTTTTGGACACATTAGATGGGAAATCATCATTTTCCTTCCTTGATGGTTTCAGTGGTTATAATCAGATCAGAATGGCCTTAGAATACCAAGACAAAACAACTTTTACTTGCCCCTGGGCACATATGCTTAGAATATTTTACCATTTGGATTGTGTAATGCTCCAGCAACATTTCAGAGAGCAGTATTAGATATTTTTGTTGATCTAGTTCATGAGTTTGTTGAAGTATATATGGATGGCTTTTCAATATATGGTAACTCTTTTGATCAATCATTGAAAAATATTGAGCAAGTCTTGGAAAGATGTATAGAAACCAATTTATCCCTAAGTAATGAAAAGTGTTATATGATGTTGAATGAAGGGGTAGTATTGGGTCATTATGTTTCTTTAGAAGGGATCAAAGTAGATCAATCAAAAATTCAAATTATTGTTAATCTACCAGTACCAAAAACTCAAAAAGATGTGAGAATCTTTCTTGGCTATGCAAGTTATTACAGGAGATTTATTGAACATTTTAGTAAGATAGCTTTGCCTTTTCTTAAGCTTCTTGCAAAAGATGTATCTTTCAATTGGAATGATAATTGTCAAGCAGCTTTTGAAAAACTTAAAGATAAATTATCCACTACTCCAGTTCTAAAATTACCTAATTGGAATATACCCTTCCGCATCACCACTGATGCATCTCATACAACAATAGGTGCTTCATTAGGAAAAAAATAAGAATCTTTAAGTTATGCCATTTATTTCATCAGTAAGAATCTAACATCTACAGAAATCAACTACACAGGAACTGAGAAGGAAATTCTTGCAATTATACATTATGTGAACAAATTTTGTCATTGCATAATTGGTTATGAAGTCTTTAATCATACTTATCACTCTGCCATTAGGTACTTAATGAATAAACCCATAACTAATGGCAGAGTCACCAAATGGTTACTATTATTACAGGAATTTAATGTTACAGTGTTGGACAAACCAGGTAAAGAAAACCAGGTGGCAAACTTCTTTTCTAGACTCCACAATCCAGGTGAAGTTGTTCCAGTTGAAGATTCTTTTCCTGATGAACATTTATTTTCAATTTCAATATTGAATCCATGGTATGCTGACTTATCTAATTATCTCTCAACAGGAAAAATACCTCCATCCTTCAGTTCAAAGGAGAAGAAAAGACTAATCAAGAAAAGTGCTAGATACTCATGAGTTAATAGAGATTTGTTTTATACTAGTTATGATATGATTATTAGGAGATGCATAAGAGATGATAAAATTCTTGATATTTTAAAATCTTGCCATAATGAACCTTGTGGTGGCCATTTTTCAGCTAAAAGAACAGCATTCAAAATCCTGAGTCTTGGCTATTATTGGCCATCAATTTTCAAAGATTCAAAGAAATATGTAAGAAGTTGTGACAATTGCCAATGCATGGGTAGACCAACTGCCTCAGATCAGATGCCACTACAACCTCAAGTACATATAGAGCCATTTGAAAAATGGGCTCTATATTTTGTTGGACCCATTAATCCACCTTATAAGGGTAAAAAGTACATCTTAGTATTTACTGACTATGTAACTATATGGGCTGAAGCAAAGGAACTTGTCAGAGCAACTGAGAAAACAGTGGTCAATTTCCTTTTTGAAGAAATATTTGTCAGATATGGAGTGCCTAGAGAAATAGTAACAGACCAAGGTACTCAATTTACTTCAATATTGGTTCAATACATCACTGAAAAGTACAAAATCATGCATAGAAGGAGTACACCCTACCATCCACAGGCCAATGGCCAGGTGGAGTCTACAAATAAAACTCTAGAAGGAATCATCACCAAAACAGTGGCAATGAATAAAAAGGATTGGGAGGATAAGCTCAAGGATGCTCTCTGGGCTTATAGAATCACATGGAAAGATACAACAGGATTTACACCTTATCAGATGGTGTATGGAAAAGAGGTAATGCTTCCTATTGAATTTCAAATACACACTTACAAGTTGGCTACAGATTTAGACATTGATCTTAATGAGGCTAAAAAAGAAAGGATCATGCAATTTAATCAGTTGGATAAAATGAGACAACAGGAATTGGAAAGAACAATACTTATGCAAAAACAAAGGAAGCAATGGCATGACACACACATCAATAAGAAACAATTTCAATAAGGTGACTGGGCTTTAATTTTTGACTCTAAATTTAAAGATCATAAGGCCAAGTTTACAACACATTGGATGGGCCCTTATGAAATTTTTCAAGTTTTTGAAAATGGATCAGTCAAACTTACTACCATAGACCAAGAAGGAAGAACATTTATAGTCAATGGACATACGCTAAAGGTTTATCACAAGCCTATAAGCAAAGAAGACTTCATTCAGACAGTGACACAACAGAAGAGGTTGAGATAGTACAACAATCAGTTGTGATATCTTTACCATATTTATTTCAATTTTTTTCAAAAAATAAATAAATAATAAAATAAATAATAAATAATAAATAAATAAATAAATAACAATAAAAAATAAAGGTTTAGATGTGAAAACTAGACTCTAGCACAATCTAAACTAGAATTCTTACTGGAAAACCAAGAAATTGGCTGGTAAGAATTAATTTTTTTTTCATTTATGTCAAACTAATTTTCACTATAATGACTTGAGGACAAGTCAATGAATAAGCAAGGGAGAAGAAAAAGTGACTTTTCATATTTTCTTTCATCTCCTCATTTCCAGAATTTCAATAAGAAAGATATTTGTTTTATGATTGATTATTCAAAGAAGGAGCTGTTTTAATTCATTTCCAGTAGAGAGACCTATTCATCATTAAAAGATCATGGAAGAGGGACCTGTTCAAGCAAGACCACTTCAGTTCAAAGGCTGCATCAACATGTTTCCAAAACCAAATAAGTCAGAAGGTTGCATCAATATGTCTATAAAACCAAGCAAGATCATATCAGTTCAAGGGCTGCATCATCGTGTCTACAAATTAAACAAGTTAGATTCAACAACATATATCAGAGGGACCTGTTGCATGCTCATCTTCAGAAAGGGACCTGTTTAGAAGAAGAAGACCAATCACACCTGCACAAAGCCAATCAGTCATACCTGCACAAATCCAACCATTCAAAGGGAGATTAAAAAGGAACTAGTAAAGGACTGTAAGATTCTTGTTTTATTACTTAAATTTCTATGTTAATTTCAATGTTAAATAATTAATTTATGGTTAATTATTGACATCAGTTTCATAACCTATACTCTTAATCATTTTACCTATACCAATATCTTGGTTTTTTTGTCATTCAACCTATACCACTACCCTTAACCATTTCAACCTATATTCTTAACCATTACCCTTAAAAAATCATGGTCTATATCTATAGCACTACATTCCATTGCCATTCATCTATATCTATATGCTTTTAACCCCTCGCCACTACTCTTAAAAATCCTAAACCCTCAAACCTATTCTATAAGCCTATATCTATAACCCTTTAAACCCTTTTGAAACCTTAATTCAAAATTTCAAATCTGACAAGCCAGTACCAACGGGTCTATAATGCCTCTTTGTGGTCCTATTAAACATTAAACTCGAGACATTTGCCTAAAAGACCGCTACTAATATCATTTCACTCCATCCTCTGCCACCACGACTACGCTTTCTGCAACCACAGTTACGTCCTCTGCAACCATGTCCATGTCTTCTGCACCCATGATTGTAGCAACATCATTTCGTCCTTCATTTCATTGTCCTTTGCAACCATAACCGCATTAGTTTATATACACAGGCACAGAATTTGAGAGGGGTCGGTGTAGTTTTAATTTTTTTTTTTTTTTAAGGGGGAATCTTCAATTGCTAGGTTCTATTGTATAAATGCTGGGGAGAGTTGCTGAAGAGAATTCCCAGCCATACATCGATACATGCAAACCAGGCTACGCTGCTCAGGTAGAGGAGAAGATATAGCAACCAAGGTTTATCCAAACACGTGGAGGTCAACCCAGAAACTTCAGGAGAAACGCAAAAAAAGAGGTAACTGTCAAATACCCTGGGTAAATTTTTTTTGTAAGAAGACAAGGTAATTAGAACAGAATAATTTAATGGAAAATAGAGCAGAACCGAAGAAGTTTGAAAATTCGAAATTAGATGAAGACTGTGTTAAAATTTTGAGAGACAGGCAATGATTGATATTTTTAGAAAAATTTAATGCGCATAATGAAGAAATCACAAAGAAATTTGCTTCTTCGTTTAATGGATAAAGAGCCACAATAGGGAGTCTTTCATTCAAAGTTTCAGAGGATACTATAGCTCAAACAATAGGTATCAGTCCAGAGGGTGAAAAATACTTCAAAACCAAGCAATTCAAGGAGAAATCATGGACACAATTTATATCTAGATCTAGAGTGTCCTCAGTGAATTGGAAAATCGGAGTTTCCAGAAGTTGGCTTGTTCATCCTTGGGATGAAATGGTCTATATACTTCAAAAATTTATCACATGCGGGGGAAGATATAGTATAGTGTATCTTTATCATATCAAAATGCTGTTGCGTTTGAAAGGGGAATGTACCATTAGCCTTCCATATTTCCTTCTACAGAGCCTGACTAAAATGTCTAAAACTATACAGAATCAAAAAATTAATATGGATAGAAGCTTATATCATTTTGGATTGGTAAAAATTTTGATTGAGTTTGAATTACAGAAGACAGGGATGTTATGGAAGGAATTTTTAATCTCTAATGAAATCAAAATTGATGAAGAAGAACAGGAAAAGCAAGGGGTTACAGAATTGATGGCTGATGTAATTGAAATAGATGATGAAACTCCAAAATTCAGACCAAACACTTTTTCTCTACCTAGCAGCAGTATAAGAACAAGAAAAATGAGAAAGGAAGAAGCTAAGAGAGCTAAAAAAGTATAAAAATTTTACCACTTATACAAGGAAATCTAGAAGGATTAAAGGTAAGACAGTGCAAGATAGTGATAACCTACAGCAAGCCCAGGATGCAAATACACAAGAACTGGAAATCAAAAGCAGTGAGGAAGAACCAAAAGATAAAACAGCCTCAAACAAAAAGCAGAAGAATTTAGAAAGGAAAATTCAAGATTTGCAACAAGAGCTCATGGAATCATAAATTTTGGAAAGAGTTGTGAAAAGAGAGAATGAAGCACTGAGAATACAAAGTAAGAAAATTCAAGATGAAAATGAAAAATTGAAGAGAAAAATAAAAAAACTCAAAGCCAACAAGATTGAAATCTGTAGATGGGCTAGCAAATGGTAGAGGCAGAAGAAAGCTATCAAGGCCAAATACGAAAACAAGAATATTGAATATCAAACTCAGAAGAATGTGGATGTTTTATTGCAGGTAGTAGAAGCAGCAAACAGAGGAGTCTGACAGGTTAGCATGAGGACATGCAAAGTCTTGTGTTTGGGGGGGGGGATGTTGGTACCATTTCATGACTTATTATTTTACCTAAAAATTCATTTTTCCCATCATATTTCTTCATTTAACCTTCCTAAATCCCTCATATTCCTTTGAAATTTATCAATGTGATGCCATTTTTGTTATTTTTACATTGGAATTAATTTTAGGAATTTTTGTGTTAAAACTAGGATTTTTCAGAAAATTACAGGTTCTCGTAACTTCTTGTAATGGCTTTACATTTTGACACGTTGCATGAAAGGTTGGCCAAATCGAAGACTGAGGGATTATTCTTGAATGTACAAGGATGGTGAAAAATCTATTCACCTCCAGATTCGAAGTCCACAGGTGGTTGGTCAACGTTGGCCAACCTCGGCCATTTTAGCAGAAAATCCTGAGCAATTAATGAACAGACTTGATGTTTTTCTTGTAAAAAGGAATCTCAATTAATTCGATTCCTTTGGGAGATTAGTTAGGATTTCGAAGAATAGGAATAGCCTCTTTTTGTTATGTAATTCAATGATAAATAGTTAGAAGAAAAATATTGAAGGCTAGACACAAGACACAAGACATGAGACATTACATGACAAGCATCAAACTTTGATTTATGTAATTGGTTTTCAGAATTAATACAAAGATTCAATTCTTCATGGTGTTATAGTCCATCATTTTCTTCATCTGAGTTATCTCAAGTGTGCTTTCAAAGTGTGGAGGGCCCCCACTACAGCGCTGGTACACTTTCTTTTTGTTTTTCATTTAAATTTGCATATTCAAATCTGATGGTACATTTCTATTCTTATGTTGCAAGTTCATGAATCAAAATGAAAAGTTGTGTTTACTATTTCATTTATCATTTCTATTTAATGGTCATGGTTATAATTGCAGAATTCAATTAGTATTCTAATGACTGAACCTTGTAAGAGGATTTAGCTATTGATTGACTTCAAGACTATTTCATTGCTTTCTGTTTTGAATGAGTATAATTGATGAGTGTGTTGGTTTAAGACTTAGAAGAGATAATTGATTTCAGTGTGTTAATCTAAGAATTCGGAAGAGGTTCTATGAATTGAGTCCTTGTAAGAGAACTAGAATCTCAGACAAACCATAAGAACTTTGTTTTTAGAAGATTAGAATTGTTTTATTTAAGGAGGTGTTCAAGTGTAGAAGGAGACAAAGAACAATCTCTTGTAAAAGAGTATTGAATCCTATTACAACAAACTCTCATTTAGGAAACCAAATATTTCTAGATCTATATATTTTAGATAAGTACCTCTAAGTGTACCTACTCGGATTGATAAGAAATTGAAGCCTAATCTGCACTAGAAGATTGGCCCAAACACGCCTTTTGACCCAAAAGGCTGAAATCCTGGGAGTGGAGGAAGTCACTTTCCGGGACCAAAAAAATCACACTCTAGGACATTGATTCCACACTGGAAGCCCCCTAAGGACAACCACCCAAGCCTCCTTAGGACATCAAGGGAGCACACAATGGAATAAATGTGGCACACAATGGAATCATCCCCCTCTCTTGTTTCACCATCCATAATGTATCAAGAGAGGGAAGGAGGATTTGAATTATCCTATAAAAGGCCACCAAGAGATGACTAACTTGAGAGCGCATTATTATGTTGGCCAGAATTTCCCCACGAAGTAACAGCAGTGTGCGATGCGGAGTAGAGATAGAGGGCACTCAGTTGTTGGCCATCCAAAAACTTCAATCCACCATAGTAGAGAGAGGGAGACTTTGCGCCAAGGCAGCCCGGAAGTAAAGACATCCTTGCATCGGGACTTTGAACCCAAAGTTCTAAGGGCCCCTTGGCAAGTGGGTTAAAGTTTCATCCTCATTTTCTACTAGCACTTAATAAGAGGAGACGTAAGCGTCGCCATTTAGATTATTGAAGTCGTTTGACTCTATTTAGAGATTTTTTGTTATTTGTTTTTTTTTAGTTTAATTTTTATGTTTGAATATGCATGCTATTTATCTATCTAGTATGTTTATGTTCTAGCATGTTCTGCTAACTTGCTTGACTCCATATATTTTCTGCCTATGGCCAATAACATAAGAGGGAAAACCACACTTTTTTTTGGTTTTTAAACTCCTGTGGTGATCATTTTGTAAGAAGCTCTCCGGATTATCCATAGTATTGAAGAACATGTGTCGACATTTCGAACCCCAACTGGGATCCATCATCAAGACTTTTTAGAATGAAGAATTTTAGACAAGGGTTATAGAATTTTTATAGAGATCGATTTCTTTGAACAAAGCCGACCAAGGTTTTGAATTTTTGTATTTCTAATTATTATTCTTTTCTTTTTTATTAATATTAATTTTAATAATCATATTTCTAATTGTTTTTTTTTTTGGTTTATTCTATTTTATTTTCAAGTTTATTTATTATTTATTCTAAAGTAACTAAGGCGGTTAATTTAGTTTTAATATATAAATTAAAAATTTATAAGTTCTCAATTGGAATGAATAATATTGATTATAAAATTTTTATAATAATTAATTATAAATATAATTAATTAATTATAAAAAAAAATTATAATAATTAACTATAAATATAATTAATTGATTATAATTTTTTTTATTTATAAATAAATAAATAATTAATTAAGTATATAATAATTAATCAAGTAACCATAGTTTATAATTAAGTAATTAATTATAAACTATGGTTAATTGATTAATTATTATATAATTATTTATTTATTTATAAATAAATAAATTTATAATCAATTAATTATATTTATAGTTTATTATTATAAAAAAAATTAATTAATTAATTAATTATAAACTATGGTTAATTGATTAATTATTATATAATTAATTATTTATTTATAAATAAAAAAATTTATAATCAATTAATTATATTTATAGTTAATTATTATAAAAAATATATATAATTAATTAATTATATTTATAATTGATTATTATAAAAATTTTATAATTAATATTATTCCTTCCAATTGAGAACTTATAAATTTTTAATTTATATATTAAAACTAAATTAACTCTCTTAGTTACTTTAGAATAAATAATAAATAAACTTTAAAATAAAATAGAATAAACAAAAAAAAAATACAATTAGAAATATGATTATTAAAATTAATATTAATAAAAAAGAAAAGAATAATTATTAGAAATACAAAAATTCAAAACCTTGGTCGGCTATGTTCAAAGAAATTGATCTCTATAAAAAGTTTGTAACCCTTCTCTAAAATTCTTCATTCTAAAAAGTCCTGATGATGGATCCCAGTTGGGGTTCGAAACGTCGACACATGTTCTTCAATACTGTGGATAATCTAGAGAGCTTCTTACAAAACCACTCTTCTTAAGTTGGTGTGATTTCGTACATGCGCGCACCAAACACACTAACACAGGATCAACGACTCTACTTACGTTTATTTACAAGTTTATGTGGTTGTGCCTTTTTGCATAGACCTTCGTTTGTGCTGTGGAGTTGGGTTGAAATTGCCCCCTTTCTCTCCTTCAGTCCCTAGTTCATCCCAAGTGACAGACTGAAGCAGAACAGCTCCAAAAAATTACATTTGTAGGAATTTTCGTGCATTTCCCATAGGCAGGTGTGCCCAGGGCGCACGTTTAGAGCTGAAATGCGCGTAGACATCGCCCCTATTTCATCCTTTTGCACGCAAAAGACAGAATGGTAAATTTCTCCCATATTTCTTTCTTTTCCTGCTTGTAAAGTGCCTGGCAGCCCATAATACATCTACCAGCACTGGTTGAGGTACCCCGCAGCTTGCTAAAGCTCACTCTTAGCTACTTTTGGTAGGCTTGGTGTTAGTTTTATTTCAAGTTGATTTTAGCAAAGTTCACACATAGTTTAAGTAGATGGAAAAATTAACTTGCATTCCGAAATTTTTTTATGTTTTGCAAATTTAGGTACTAAAACACCTAGATAATTAGCCAAAATAAGTGGCCCAATTCCATGCATGCTTAGCTAGTTCCTTTTTCTACTGTAAAATTCATTAGTTTAGTTCAATTTTTGCACTAGGATTTCGAGACTAGGATTGAATTTTCGATAGAAGAGCAAGTAATATCTACTACCTTTGCATCCTTCGGTGATCCTAGGAAAGCATATGAACACTCTCTATTCACAGCTCACCATATCCCTGTAGTTGATCACATATATTAACTAGGAAAAATTGAAAGTGACCAATATCCGCGCATGTTTTTCTTTCGAGCAAGGAACAATAGAACATAATTTAATGGGCGATTTTGAAAATCATAATCGCATATCCACACGTTCAAACTATGTTATTGTTCACTTTTTTCTCACACACATCCACACACTAAGCAAAGCAAAGACATCTAAAACTAACTTAACAAAACCCACTAAATTCTCCCCACAAGGGCCACAAAAGAATTTATAGTCTAAGTTAGGATCAAGGGGGTAGGCATCCAATAAGCCACCTTGATCATTCTTCATCTTGAAACATAGAAGTTGATTATTTAGGGAACTTCCAAATCCACCTATTAGCCCACGAAAAAGAAAACTCGAGCGCGACAGAGACCTGTTTCAAATGGGGTTAGGCTTAGGCGTAGTGCGGGCAAGTAACAGTTGGGGCTACCTAACCCAACTGATACTCGATACTATTAGCTAAATTACAAGAAGCCCAAGACTCGAATGCTCATGTGGGATAGTGGTACTTAGTGGACAAAATTAGGGCACCCTTTCCTTATAGGTGACGGCGCAGGAAAGCACTAGATCCTCTACCCTTACCTTGGTGGATTTTCTTCAGCTGATTGGGGGCGTCGCCAGCTCTTACAAGACATTGTGCATGCACTCACAAGATATCTTCTCAAGGCCCAGTTACATTTGAGTGTGTGAGGACGATTAGGTCTTCTAGGATTTGAGTATCATGCACAAACAAACAAAAACCATATTTTTTTATTGATTGATCACATTGGATTAATTTAAAGGGAAAATTTCTTTTATTTTCGCTTTGTTTTATGTATGCGATTGGAATTTTTCTTTGATTATAATCTCTATCCTCTAAAATATTTCCAAATCCAGACCTAGTCGATGCCAGAACAGACCCAACAGGACCTCCTTGATCTAGAAGTCTTTTGGACAACCCCCCATTACCGGGAGGGGTTCCAGGTCTTTCGTCATTTAGGCGTCAAATACGGAACACTACCACCATTATTGGTTTGTCCTTTATTGGGACATTCTTAGTTGAGAACCCTGGTTAGTCTCCCAATGCCACACCACATACCACTCCTCCCACAACCCCTAGAGGGAAAAGGAGTGCTACTGATTCAGGAAGCCAGTCGAATACACAGTAGGGTACGTCGCAGATAAACCCTCTTCCTAACCAGAACATTGTGTTTTCATAACTTGCAATGGCTACAACCTTGCAGACACATTTTCTAGCTTCGTTGAATCTACCAGATTCAAAAAAGTTGATGAACAACCCCATTGCGCACAACCCCATATGGCCTCCCATGCCCACAAATCTCCCTTCTGACATTCCAAAGTTCAAAGGAAGGCAAGCGGAAGACCCAGGAAATCATGTTATGAATTTCCACCTATGGTGCTCATCGAACAACATCATTGATGATACTATTCGGCTGAGACTGTTTCAACGCACTCTGACAAGAGTAGCACCAAAATGATATGTGGAGCAACCCTTTGCTACACATGGAACATTTATCGCCCTGTCCAGTGCATTCCTAACCTATTTTCATTTACCCATCCACCGTGATTCTGGAATGGAATTACTGACACACTTTAGGCAAACCCCCACCGTCCATATCTCGGACCATCTCCATGAATGGCGGCAGCATCGTAGTTTGTCTAAAGATGAACTCGAAGATACAGTACTGTTAGACATATTCCTAAAAAATCTCACTATAGAGATTTCGAAATATGTGGCACAACAAAGGCCCATATTCGAAGAGGACGCCATCAGTAAGGCTCAACAGCTCGAGCTAATCTATACATAGTCAGGGTATATTTACAATATCTTGCCAAACACCCCATGCCTAAAAACTTACAAAGAATTTCCAGGCGCATAGAACTCCTTAGATGGTTTAATTGGGTCATTGACCCAAAGGTACCTAGGCAGCAGTGTTCAAAATCCAAGTTACACGTATGATTCTACCCAGAACATACCACAACTTGGCTTGCAAATTCATCACATGCCTCCGCAAAATTTGACCAGTAGGGCATCATCATATCAACATGGAGGACCCTATCCTCTGGCTCACGGGACCCAGTACGTATATAGACATGTTGACAAAAGAGATCCCCCTGAATAGCCATTCAAAAGCTAGGGATCACATTATGCTCAGTCCCCAGCACAAGACCTGCCTATGCAGAATAATGCACAATTGAAGTTTGTGTAGCCTTCCCAAAATCAACCGCGCCAACCGTATAACCAAGAGAACTATCCTCCTAACGTGGTTAAGAAAAAAGGGAAAAACAAGCCTAAAGGAAATCCTAGACAGGGGTCAACAACTAGCAGTGCCCTCCATGATCTCAGTTTGGGGGCAAACCCAACCAAAATCAAAACTAGGAGCTAAGTAACAACTCCCAAGGAAAAATGGAGCTTAGAGTATCTCATCTCCAGACCGAAAGTAGCACTGTGATCAACACTACATAATGCCCAAAGGCGATGCCATACATTTGCACCCCCCGAAAAAATATTTTTTCAGCACCGGTAGGTATGTCCTCTCTCATCTTCTCTTTTAAAGCATATGTCTTTCAATAATATTTGATAAATAAGATTCTTTCACTTGGCGTAGTTGTTTTTGTAGGTAGAATGCAAACCATCCACAACTCCATCCATTGAAAGTTCTAGAGAAGGTATCGTTCTATCCCCAACATGATAGAGTCCCAAAAAAAACTATGCATATCCTAACATCATTTCTCCATCAGAAATCATCCATAGGTTCCACACACCCGACCATGTTTATCATCACCTCACCTTGTACATGATAAACATCTTCATTGGTTGGTAGAGCCTCCCCCCATGGCGCTCGTCACCCATAGTGGACCATATATCACAAAAAAATTGACACCATGGCCATACCACTTTAGTCCAGGAAGCACCTCATGCCCATTTAGTCATCATGCATAAGGTCAAGTTTTACCATACGAAATAAAACCCCTTTCCCATAAGACAAGGTTGTACAAGAAGATCAAAAGCGCACTACCGCACCTTGCATTTGGCCCACCATACCTCCATCAGCATAATCCCATCTGTGATACTTTTTCATCAGCTTCATCAACATCACACATGAGACCAACCAATGGGGCCCCCACCCTCAGCAAAACACCTTCCTCAGACCATCAATGAGCAAACACTTTCATGTTTTGGGGCACCCGTCTCTGTGTTTTTTCAAACCAAACCTCATTATTTTATTCTTTTGGTGAGTGTACAAAGACTGCAAATGGTACAGTATGTCCCCCACCCACTCATTAATTTTTTCTCCCATGGCAGTAGTCCCTGAACACCCTCGGTCAGAATATACCACCCTCAGGCAAAATCCACCATGACATACATAACCAATTTATACCCACCCTGGAAGTCCTAACGACTTCAGGGATTTCCCCATGAGAAATAGTTATGAATGCCACCAAGCTTCTTTCTATACTCCGACCTTGGGCCATTGAATCCACATCATCAATTTTCAGTTGCCATCATGCCTATGTTAAACCCATCACATCCAGGATCCTGATCCCCTAAATTAGTGACCCCCTCATTCGGTTGAGGCTTCATTTTTGTCGAATTCAACACCTATTTTCCAAAAAGGAAGCGGTACCTTGGACCACCCCTCCCCATAAAAGGGGCATCCTCGAGTGGCACTGTGAGAGACATCATTTTCCACAGATTTTATCGATCCTCCTAAAATTCGACTACAACACAAGATTTCATGTAAAGATGGTATTTTACCTTACAACCATTGCACTTTTATCAAATTCGCCGAAGACCCGTACCTTCATAAGCATCTCTTTCAGTAATGCTTACATGGGAATGTCCCAACGAGCACCTATGTGTACAATGTGCAGTTATATGCCATACCAAGTTTACGCATATGGGTACCACATTCCACCTATTGTCAAAGAAAAAAACGCCCCTGAGGGCGTCAGCAGTCGTCGTCATCAACCAACAATATCACTACCATATTAGTGACGCAGATAAAACATGTATCTGTCAAATATATTTGTTTAACTAGCTACATCATTAAGAGCATGGGACATGCCTGCCTCATAGAAAATTTGTATATATTGTATTATATTTTCTTACAGGGGTCCCACAAGCCATGGTCGTTCTTCGAACCGGTGCAGGGTGCCTCCAATTAAGCTACACGCATGTCTCTCTCTCTCTACGAACAATATACAACAAAGAAACTATAATGTATTTTCGGCTATACAATTCTTCCTAGACCTCACACATTAGGGGGCAATTGTTAACACTAGAAAATCATACAAGCAAAGATGACATTATTTAATGTCAAGAAGAAGGATTTACAGGGCTGAGAGACATTAGAGAATCTGAAAGTATTTAAAAAATCTCTATGATCTGAGGAAAAAATAAAATTTGAACTAGTCATAAAAGCCATTGCACACAAAATCCTTCGATAAGTGCACCTTTGTGCACCTTTTGACCCAAAAATCACGCAATCCTGAGAGTGGCAGAAGTCACTTTCCGGGAGCACAAAAAGCACACTCCAGGACATTGATTCCACACTTGAAGCCACCTAAGGACAGCCACCCAAACCTCCTTAGGATATCAAGGGATAAAAAATGGAATAAATGTGGCACACAATGTAATCATCCCCCTCTCTTGGGTCACCATCCACAATGTACCAAGAGAGGGAAGGAGGATTTGGATTCTCCTATAAAAGGCCATCAAGAGATGAGTAACTTGAGAGCACATTTTTATGTTGGCTAGAATTTCCCCAAGAAATACCAGCAGTGTGTGACCGGAGCAAAGATAAAAGGGACTCAGCTGTTGTCCATCCAAAAACTTCAGTCCACCATAGTAGAGAGAGGGAGACTTTTCGCCAGGGCAACTCGGAAGTAAAGACATCCTTGCATCGAGACTTAGAACCCCAAGTTCTAAGGGCCCCTTGGCAAGTGGGTTAAAGTTTCATCCACATTTCCTACCATCACACAATAAGAGGGGACGTAAGCGCCTTCGTTTGGATTATTGAAGTTGTTTGAATATATTTAGAGCTTTTGTGTTATTTGTTTTAGTTTATTTTAATTTTTATGTTTGAATATGCATGCTATTTCTCTATCTAGTATGTTTATGTTCTAGCATGTTCCACTAACTTGCTTGACTCCATATATTTTCTACCTGTGACCAATAACTTAAGAGGGATAACCACACCCCTTAATTTGATGTGATTTTGTACATGCGTGCACCAAACACACTAACACAACAAAAATCTCAACCCAACCCCCTTACAAAGAAAAATACATCTAATTTATACATTTCTCGAAGCCCATATTTGGCTTGAACAAAGTAGATTACTATTCTAAGCCTACAGCCAATGATATAGATACAAATTGAGAAGTATATTAAGTCTAATCCATGACTGGAAGCATGGATTAGACGATTTCTGTTATGTGGCTGAAGCTATTTCTCCATGTGGAAGAGTGAATAGGACAGCTTCCATATGTAGCAAATTCCCTTCAAAAATCATGTATTTTCTTGATCTGGAGATGAGTGGAACATGGTCAATTATTAATCTCGCTGCAAGTAATTGAGACAGTTGCAGGAAATCAGCGTATCTACGAGAAATATGGAACGTCTGTAGGAATCTCGGCCGCATGAGCTGTCTGTCAGAATTGCAGAATTGTTCGAATCTAGCAAATCTGCGCACGATTTCTAGACTAGTTAGAGTAGTAGTGCAATAAAGACACATCTAGATCAAATAATACTCGAATTTAGATAAAATGACACTTCTTATGATAATTAAACATACCTTAGGCTTATGGTACCCTTTTTAGCCAAAACTAGATAACACAGCCAAACTAGGTATAATTAAAGAGCAAAAAGGGTTCAAAAATAATGGAGGCAAGGTCTAGGATAGGTGTCAAAAATGGGTAAAGTTCAGACTCACCATCTCCCCCACACGAAAACTCTTGCATGTCCATATGCAAGAAAAATTGAGGCATTCCCCAAACAGAAAATCACTTGTTCACCTGGGCTGCAGCTACTATAGCCAAATGATCTAGCTAGGCCCGACTAGATTCTACTTGAATCTGTCCCCTGTATGCTTAATGCTTCCTTTTTAAGTGGTCGATCTAGACCTACTTCTTTTTCATGATGCGAGTTGCCTTCTCATGCCACTCTTCATGGTATTTTTTCATCTTAAGGCTATTTTCCTTTAGGATCGCATTCTCTACTCTCAAGGCCTGTTCTGAGAGAGTAAGTTCCTTAATGGTCTCTTTCAGCATATGTCGATATCGTTTCTTTAATGGAGTCACCTCTTCTTCATGATGCCCCTATGAGGATTGGGGCACACTCAAATCCTCTTGCGCTTTCACGGCTTCATTATGAATTTCCTGCAGTGAAGGTGATCCAGGTGGATATTGGTGGCCACCCACCTATTCCACTTGGGGCCCCACCATTGTCTCTTTTATTTTTTCAGTTTCAGCACAACTTACTATTTTTAGCAGTTTTTTGGGTCCTCAACTTCCGGAGTCGTTTTGAGGCCCTAAACGATGTTTTTTGGGCGTCATTTGTTCGACGAATATGATTCTGTTCCAAAATTGATATTCGTGGCAACACTTGTAGTCATCATATTTATCTTTGTAACGATGTATTATGTGCGTCAAACGGAGATAATATGTCAAAGTTACGTCCTTGGGAAGTTGAAACACAAATTTACCCAAACGGGGCCCATAGTTTTGACGCTTCATCTCCTAGGGTTAGGTTTTTGGAGTTTTAGGGTTTTCCACTGTTTCTAAATAATAAATAGGCCCTTGAGCCTCATTGTAACTTATTTCAGAGGCCTATAGCCACCACATATCTTCTCAGAGATAAGCTACCAGCGCCCTATCTAGTTTATTTCCATTCTGTCTGTAAGCAAATTTTAGTTATTTGATATCAATGAAATGAAGTTTTATTTCCACTGCATCTTTGTATTTATGGTTATATGTGTATTCTGTTTCATTCCTGCATAAATCTAGATCAGTGGTATCAGAGCAGTCTACTTTTTCTCGATCCTTCTTTGCATGTCCCCAACGAGGTTGGGGTATAAGGAGTTAGGGCTCGATCTGGTGGAACCTTTGCAAGATCAACCTCTCAAACCTCAACGGACACCCATGGGGGACGAAAAGAAAGATGAGGGAGTAGGAGATCCTATCAAAATATTTCTTGAGGAGGCCCTTGAAAAACAAAGGACCGTGATGATGGATAACTTTGCCCAGATCCTTCAACGACTGCCCACCGGCGGTGCATCTGCATCCAACAACCACTCTAGAGGCACGACACCCTTTAAGATACAAGTAAACTTTGAAATTCCCATATTTAAGGGTCAAATAGATGCAGATGTTGTAGATATATGGTTTAATCTATTAGAAGGATATTTCTTAGGTCATGACTTTTCTGACCAGGAGAAGATTATTTTTGCACTCCTCAAAGCTACCCCCCATGTCAAGGACTAGTGGGAAACCTACTGTGAGAAAAAGGATGAGAAAAAACCCTATATGTTCTCAGTCGTAACCACTTGGAATTATTTTCGAGATGCCATCAAGGAACAATACTATCCCCTGGGGAGCTATGAGGACAAGTACATACAATGGACCACGTTTTGGCAATAAAGGGATCAAGATGTGCATGAGTTGATGAATTTATTCCATACTTTGCGCACAAATTTGGGTATCAAAGATTCAAAGGAACATTTGGTGCTAAAGTATCGTAGTTGTCACATAGATACATTCAGGAGGAAATGGAGTTCCTCGACATCTCCTCGCTTGGTACGGCATACCGGTATGCTGCCAAGATTGAGCAGAAATTCAAACAGAAGAAGCAAGACTTTGGATCTGCGAATCAAAATCAAGGGAAAGGTGGCCCCAAACCACAGAACAAAGCACAAAGCCAAGGCATGGTGGCCCAAGACAACCTTCCAAATCCACAAGCAAAGAAAAACACCACAAATACAAAGAAGGACACAGGAAAGTGGTGTGAGTTCCATAAGAGCTCCACTCACAACACAAGTGAGTGTCGGGCTAAGCAGTCGCTGGTGGCTGAGATGAGGGCTTTTGAATTAGATGCATGCTCTGACTCTAAATCAAAACCTAACAAGGGGAATGGAAAAGGGAAGTAGATTATTGATGCAGAGCCCAACACCACTGTTGCCACTGCGAAGATCCAGAAGGAGGAACTAGAAGATCCAAAGGAGGCAGAGCCTCTCTTCCACTCCCAGAGGTGGGTAAAGGGCTCCCCGCTACAGTTCATTGTCGACAATGGGAGCCAAAAGAACCTCATTTCAGTAGATGTCATGAAGCAGTTGGGCTTGCCGACCACAGCGCACCCATAACCATACACCATCGAGTGGCTTCACCAAGGATGGGATCTCCGCGTTAGCCAGTAGTGTTGCCTTCCCTATAGCATCAAGCCCTTCACAGATGCATTAGGGGAATTTTGAGGTCTAAAGTGGGCCTCCTAAGGAAATAATAAAATAATAGCTAAACCAATAAAATAATATTTATGAATTTTCAATTCACTTTTTGCACCACAATCCATGTAACCATAGTTAAATTCAATTCAAAAGTTGCACCAAAATAAAATTAGTAAAAAAATTGTATTGATGTGACTATAAATAAGAATGAGTTTTTCAAGAAAAAGTCATTAGCATTAAACAAATAATGCATTTTTCCTTTGTACTTAAATAGCTCAAAATAAAATATAAATATAAATTTATAAATTCTTAATTATATTATATGCTATTAATTAAAATTTATATTATTTAAATTGTGTAATAACATGTAATTAATATACTATATAAAAATAATATAATATAATATAATAAATGTATAGGGATATGCATTTTTTATTTCAAGAAATATGAAATGACAATAATATATTTTTATTCAAAAAGTGTGAAATGACATTTGTTATGAGTACTTTACTTTGACTTTAAAAGTACTTAGAGCACTACCATAGTTAACCATGAGTTTTTATCCACCATTGATAATGTGAAAAGTAAGTACCTTTAACTCAAGAAATGCCACCTCAAACATTAGGGATGATGTCATCACCTAAAATGTGATTGGTTCTCATAAAGTGAATTTTGATTGTACATTTTCCTTAGGAGGCCCATTTTAGACCTCGAAATTCCCCTAATTCGGAGGTATTGTGTGACATTGCTCCTATTCATGTTTATGATGTATTATTAGGCCAACCATACTTGTGGAAGCGACATGTTGTGTATGAGTCCCAACCTCACGTTTTTATTGTTATTTTGGGAAATAAGTTGTACAGGATACCAGAGGTACCACCGCCTCCCACTATCTCTTTGGTTACTACAAAACAATGTAGTAAGCTCATTTCCCAAACCAGGAAATTTGTTTTCCTGATGATCTGCCCCCAAGGCAAGAAGAAGAATATGGTCACAACCTCCAAACATGGCTCCTCTTCACGACAAAAACAAATGGACAAGGTTGTGGAGGAGTACGAGGACATATTAACCTCACCCACAGGGGTACCTCTGCACTGTCAGGTCAAGCACCCCATTGACCTAACCCCATGTGCGCCGCTACCCAATGGACCGATGTATAGGCACTCTGTTCTGGAATGATGAAATCAAGAGGCAGATTCAGGAGCTACTGCAGAAAGGTCACATTCGGCCAAATTCATCGCCCTGTGGGAGCTCGATCGTGTTGGTACAAAAGAAGGATGGGACTCGAAGACTCTGTATTGACTATCGGGCACTGAAAAAGATCACTGTCCGGAATAGGTACCTGATCCCATGGATTGATGACCTTATGGACCAACTCAAAGGGGCAAAATATTTTAGCAAGATCGACTTGAAGTCTAGGTATCACCAGGTACCAATCGAACCCTCTGATGTGTGGAAGATTGCCTTTAAAGCCAAGGAGGGCCTTTTTGAATGGCTCATCATGCCTTTCGGGTTGACGAATGCTCCCGGAACCTTCATGATGTTGATGGATGACATATTTTATCCATTCACCAACTAATTTGTAGTGGTGTGCTTGGATGAAATTCTGATCTTGAGCCATACTTGGGAAGAGCACCTCCACCACATCCGAGAAGTCCTCCAAAAACTAGGGCAACACAAGTTGTGTGCCAATTTGGATACATTATTGATAAAAGGGGGGTGCATCTGGATCCAGCCAAGATCCGATTCATTCGGGATTGGCCAGCCCCAACCACTCTAACAGAGCTTCGCAACTTTCTGGGTCTTGCTAATTTCTACTGCAGGTTCATGTTTGGATTCTCTCATATCACTTGGCCCTTGAGTCAAATCACCAAGGGAGGAGCGAAAGAAAAATTCTTTTGGTCAGAATCTCAACAGAAGACGTTCGTAGAATTGAAACATCACCTTTGTTCTGCCTTAGTGCTCATATTACCAGACTTGCAACAACCATTTGAGATTGATATAGATGCCTCTGACTCTACTATTCGGGCGGTTCTTACTCAACAGGGGCATCCAGTTGCATATCATAGTGAGACATTGTTCGACACAGTTCAAAAGTATCCCACTTATGACAAAAAAATGTATTCCATTGTGCAGTCTTGTCGACAATGGAAGAATTACATTTTGGGGTCGAGAAAATAGTGGCAGTATTGCAGAAGTATTTCTATTTGCTGAACCTTCGACAGGATGTCGGGAAGTACATCAAATCCTGCACTGCTTGCACCATTGACAAAACAACCATCAAGAAGCAAGGGCTCTATACTCCGTTACCTACCCCTAGTGAACCTTGGGAATCCATCTCCATGGATTACATGTCAGGCCTTCCTTCTACTAAGCATGGAAATGACTTTGTTTTCGTGGTCGTAGACAGATTCTTGAAGATGGCCATTATGGCGACCTGCAAGAAGAATATCACAGTAGAAGCCATTGCTAAACTCTTTTTTGAATGAGTGTGGATGCACTTTAGGATCCCGAAGTCTATCGTATCAGATCGTGACAGTAGGTTCCTCAGCATATTTTGGTCCAGCCTCTGGTCAATGTTGGACACCAAGCTTACCAAGTCCATAGCTTTCCATCCCCAAACTGATGGCGAGACAGAGGTCGTCAATAGGATGATTGTACGCATTTTGCGCATGTACAATTCAAAGCATCCACGCACATGGGATGAGAGCCTCCCCTATGTACAACATAGTTATAACCAAGCTCTCCACAGCTCAACCAACCAAAACCCCTTTCAAGTGAGCTTGGGATTCTAGCCACTATGTCCCATTGATGTATCCATGCCATTTGCGGCTACTCAGGCCGATTCAACTCATGTCCAATCTGAAGCTGACAAAGTGAACAACCTCATCGAGTTCATTCAGCACATATTCCAATAGGTTCATGACATATTGGACAGAGGCAATGCTAAGTACAAGCAATGACATGATCAACATCGGGTGCCACACAACTTCCAGGTGGGCGAAAAAGTGTGGCTACATTTACAGAAGGAGCGCCTCACTGGACCCCACTGCAAGCTTCACCTACTCTGATATGGGGCATACACCATCACCAAGGTTGTAGGGAACAATGCCTTTGAGCTTAGTATTCCAACATTCCTTGGTCTGCACCCAGTATCCAATTTTGATTGCCTTCGTCCCTACTTCCCACCTCTATTGGACACCTATAACATTGCAGAAGAAATCACACCAAAATATTTAAATCCAGACTGCATGGAATAGGCCACCACAAATTTAATCATGGACATGCAAATCAAGAACACTCGCCAACAGAAGATCCAACTGTATCGGGTTGTCAAAGCTGGCCAACTCTTGCACCAAGGCAAGTGGTTCACCAGGGACCAAGTTCAGTAGAAGTTTCCTCATCTCATGGAGGAACTCAATGCATTGGGGGCCATTGCTTCCTAAGGGGGAAGGAATGATCCAGGTGGATATTGGTGGCCACCCGCCTATTCCACTTGGTGCCCCACCATTTTCTCTTTCATTTTTTTAGTTTTGGCACAACTTACTATTTTTAGCAGTTTTTTGGGTCCTGAACTTCCGGAGCCGTTTTGAGGCCCTAAATGATGTTTTTTGGGCATCGTTTGTCTGAAAAATATGATTCCATTCTAGAATTGATATTTTCAGCAACATTTGTATTCTTTGGATAGATCTTTCTAATGATGTATCATGTGCATCAAACGGAGATAGTATGCCAAAGTTACGTCCTTGGGAAGTTGAAACACCAATTTACCCAAACAGGGCCCATAGTTTTGGCGTTTCATCTCCTAGGGTTAGGTTTTTGGACGTTTATGGTTTTCCACTATTTCTAAATAATAAACAGGCCCTCGAACCTCATTGTAACTTAGTTCAGAGGCCTATAACTGCCACATATCTTCTCAGAGATAAGCTACCAGCGCCCTAGCTAGTTTATTTCCATTATGTCTGTAAGCAAATTTCAGTTCTTTGATATTAATGAATGAAGTGTTATTTCCACTGCATCTTTGTATTTATGGTTATATGTTTATTCTGTTGTGTTCCTGCATAAATCCAGTTCAGAAGGATCCTGAAAGGACACAGTGTCCTTGTTAATGAATGTAGTAGGATTTACTTTTTCCTTTCCTTTGGCCTGGCCACGGGACTTCTTTGTCTTCTTGGTAGACTTCTTAGGTGGTGTCCCTTATTTTTTTGTATCCTTAATGGCCAGCCAAGCAGCCTGGCTTCTAGTATATCATTTAGCAGGGGTAGAAGGCTTCTTCTGTTGGGAGCCCTCCATAGTAGTTTCACTGATCACCATAATTTCGTCATCCCCGTCATATTCTTTCACCTTTGGTCCATGGGTCCGCGGTTTCTTCTTTGGTTTCTCCGTGGGATTTTCTTCCCTGACTCCCGAGGAGTCAGACTCTCAAACATTCACAAAATGATTTTCTGTTAGAAATTCCTCCTATGACATTTTCTGTTTCCGCAGGACTTCCACCAGAATAATATTCACCAGCCCATGCTGGTATAGGTTTTCCTCAATGTGGGCGAACCTCTCTTTCATGGCCATGGAAATTTTGATCAATGAAATTTTCAAATAATAGGGAAAACTTAGGGGCTTGTCTTGAAATTTTTCAAGAAGCCTGATATAAAACAAGAATGCGAGGCCAAAGCGACCCTCACATGTGACATACTTATACAGGAAAAATAGCAATTGATGATATTTACTCCTTAAGAACTCCAGCAGAATCCCCTTAGTCCAGTTGGGATTTGAGTGATCCTTTTGTAGGAAAGATGCACACATTTCTTTGTTGAAGCTGCAGTTTTAAACCATCGCTCTCCATCTTGTGGGATTCCACATGCCTGTGCCACCAAATCTTTCGTCAACATAAACTATATGTTTCCAACCTGTACTTTATCCCCATTCAGATTCAAGGAAAAATATTTTGTTACTTCAGAGTTATGGCCACTGAACCTCTGGAAGAAAGGCAATAATCCTACCTTTTCTATTATCGCCTTGCTGCAAGGATCAACTTCAAGCAGCACAAGGCTCTGTGGCTCGAATCGGATGGGGGCTCGAAGCTTAGACATGGCGGAGGAGGAAATGGACAGGTAGTTGATGAAACATAGAGGGAAATTGAGGATAGAAGGAACATAGAAAATGCAATTTGTGGGAATATTGTTTGAGACTTGTGCAATGGTCCGATAGTGGAAGGGACTAAAATAGAAAATACAGGGCTTTTTCGGCAACAGGTCATGATCTTGATTTCCATCATGATCCGACCTACAGGACAAACCTCGAAAGTACAACCACTGTCGGCATAATGATAATAGGTCATGGAATTAATGCCACAACAACTCACGACCAAAAGGGTTACCAAAGCCTTTGTTATGCGAAATTTTAAAGATTAGGGCATCATTATAGCTTTACCTCGAGCATCTTATCATCGGCTATACTTTACCACTTAGCTCCAACGGTCATGTCCTCGATGGCGTAGCTTTCTCTTTGCAATGATAACCTATTACATCAGACATATAATCCATGATCTTAACCAAATAATTGTTGTTAGTACTTACTACATGATTTTGATCTAATGTTCTGTTAAATGATTTTTTTTTCTTTTTGTCTTTTTCAGGAAATATAGGTGTTGTTGTGCCTAACATAAGTTATGAGGGAATTTAAAACTGATTGTCGAACGTTTTTCAGGAACTAAAACTACAACTTCTGAACATTCTATAGAAACGCCGTTAGATATTTTTCAGGAACTGAACTGCAATTGATGAACATTCTCCAGGAATTGAAACAACTGTGAAAATTCTTTAGAAATTAAAAACTGCAACTGCTGAAAATTCTGCAGGAATTGAAGCTGAATCTGTAGGAACTGTTTTCTTCACCCATTGTGTACAGTCTATTACACATGAATGAATGTGTCGATGTCAAATGTGCAATAGGCTCATTGGATTACTAGCCATTGAGGTCAACTGTTAACCAATGCGAGGTCCATCACCATTAATGAGAGTTAGGACCGAGGTACTATAATGCATCATATTAGGTGTGAATATATGAGTTGTTGTCGAACCCCCTATAGGATCTAGTATTAAAGAAGCCATGATGATTCTCCATTACCACTGGCGAGTTAGCTTGTCATTGGAGCATACAAGCTTCAAGGCATTACAAGGCTTTAATGCTCCACCCAGATAATTTGCTAATGTCGATAGGACATAATTGTTGGAAGGAGGGCCTTAAGAAATCCCACATTAGTCCAACATGAGCAATCCATAGATTAACTGAGGAAAAAAAAATTATTGAGAGGATCCAAAAGGATATACTGACCTGTTTTTTTAATGAGCCAGTGGCAGCCCATGCTCGCTAGATTTCAATTTTAGAGAGTCTGAAATACTGAAAAAAGAAGACTCCAGGGGGTTCCTTTTCTGTAAATATTCCATTGGGCCTGGAAAAAGGGATAAAACTATACCCAATAGACATTCCTCTCATGATTTATCGATCACGAGGAGGAACAAATTTAGCTCATTGTATCATCAGGGAAATTAGGAAGAGACAGTGGAAGGAAGGATCCCTTCCCTTACCATTTCCATCTCTTTTTTATTCACAATTTCTTCCACAAATTCCTCCTTAGATTGGGGTTTTTTATATATCTTGAGTCTGTGCCCATTCAACAAGAAGGTAAAATTCTCATCATCAATGGTTTTAATCCAAATAGATCCATTGTCAAAAGCTTTCTCAATCTCATAGGGGCCTAGCCAATGTGTGTTAAATTTCCCTTTGAAGTTTTTAAATTTAGAATCATAAATCAATGCCCAGTCTCCCTCTTTGAATTTCTTCTTCTTGATGCATTTGTTGTAACATTTAGCCCTTTGTTGTTGGATCAAGTTATTATGCTGAAAAGCATCTTGCCTAATCTCGTCTAACTCATTGAGCTGCAAGATTCTCTGCTGTTGTGCTTCATCAAGGTTTATACCCAAATATAATTCCATTCTAAAGGTTTTGATTTGAAATTCGATGGGCAGCAGAACTTGTTTTCCATACACTATTTCATACGGAGAGAAGCCACTGGTACCCCTCCATGTAATCTAGTAAGCCCACAAGGCCTCAGGAAGTCTGTCATACCAATCCTTCTTGTGTAATTGCACTGTCTTGGTAAGGATTGTTTCCAACACCTTGTTGGTTGATTCCCCTTGACCATTGGCCTGTGGATGATAAGGGGTGGACTTACGGTGGGTGATCTGATATTCTTGCACCATTTCCTGCATAAGCTTAGACACAAACTGAGCACCTTGATTAGTAACTATTTCCCTAGGTACTCCAAATCTTACAAAAATACCAAAGAAAATAAAATTTTCCACTAATTTTTCCATTTCTGTAGGTAACACTCGTGCCTCCACCCAATTTGTCACATAATCAGTACAAACCAAAATATACTTCTTACCTTTCGATGTAGGATTGATGGGACCTATAAAATAAAGAACCCACCTCTCGAATGGTTCTATGAGAACCTATGGCTTCAAAGGCATCTCATCTGATTGTACGGGTTGCCCCATTCTTTGGCAGCTATCACACTTCCAAACATACTCATTTGCATCCTTGAAGAGATTAGGCCAAAAATAACCTATGTGAAGGATCTTATAAGCTATCTTCTCGCCTGAAAAGTGTCCTCCACAAGGTTCATCATGACAAGCTTTCAAGATCTCATAGATCTCATTTTCTCTGACACACCTGCGAATAATCAAATCAGGTCTAGTAAAAAATATATCTCCCCTAATCAAAGAATAATCAGTACTTTTCCTAATGATTCTCTTTTTCTGATTAGATGAAAAGTAAGGTGGGAACTTTCCTGTAGCAAGATAATTGGCCATGTCTGCAAACCAAGGTGTTTTAACAGAGATGGAAAACAAATTTTCATCTGGAAAGTCATCATTAATAGGAACATCCTCACCTGCATGGTTGACCCTAGACAAGAAATCAGCTACCTAATTTTCTTTTCTCGGTCTATCCAATACTGTGATGTAAAATTCCTGCAATAGCAATAGCCACCTAGTAATTCTACAATTAGTGATCGGTTTATTCATGAGATAAAGAATAGAAAAATGATCTGTGTGCAAAAAAAATTCATGCCCCATAATGTAGTGTCTAAACTTGTTAATAGTATAAATCACAACAAGGAATTCTTTTTCAGTTACCGTGTAATTTAGTTCTGCAGGATTCAAGTTTTTACTAATAAAATAAATGGCATGGGTTACAAGATCCTCCTTTTGACCCAATACTACTCCTATGGCTGAATCAGAGGCATCAGTGGAAATATGAAAAGGAAAATTCCAATCTGGGCCTCTTAAGACAGGTGTTGAAGAAATTTTTTCCTTGAGTTTATCGTATGCATCTTGACACTCATTATTCCAATGAAAATCATATTTTTTGGTCAATAATTTAAACAATGGAGAGGCTACCTTTGTAAAGTTTTCAACAAACCTGCTATAGTAGCCTGCATGTCCAAGAAAACTATGAACTCCATTTTTATTGGTTGGTGGAGGTAGATTTACAATAACCTCAATATTGGCTGGATCGACTTTAATTCTTGTAGCAAAAACATGATGACCCAAAACAATACCTTCAGTCATAATCATAAAAAAAATTTCATTACTTAACGAAAGATTAGTTTCTCTACACCTCTGCAAAAAAATTTCAAGATTATGTAAAGCTTCTTCAAAATTATCACCCATAACTGTAAAATCATCCATATAAACCTCTATGCAATCATGCAAAAGATCAGATAAAATACCAAGGACCACCCATTGAAATGTGGCTAGTGTGTTTCATAGACCAAATGGTAATACTTTGTATGAATAGGTACCCTAGGGACATGTAAATGTTGTCTTTTCCTAATCCTCAGGGGCTATCATAATCTGATTGTATCCGGTGAATCCATCTAGGAAGGAAAAGTATTTTTTTCCTACTAGAGTATCCAGTACTTGGTCCATAAACAGTAAAGGGAAATGTTATTTTAATGTAGCTTTGTTTAGTTCCATGTAATCTACACACACTCGCCATTTACCATTTTTATTGGGGAAAATTCTTAGTGGGGATACCCACTAGATATCTGAGATAAGATAGATGAATCCTACATTTAACAATTTTTGTAATTCATCTTTTACATTTTCCCTTAAAGAAGGGTTCATCATCCTTTGTGGTTGTCTCCCAGGACTAGCATTTCATTCTATGTAAATGTGATGAATGCATGTGTTTGGGTGAATGCCCCTCATATCAATATAATCCCATGCAAATGTATCTGAAATTTTTTTAATGTTTGAATTAATTGTTGTTCTTGTTCATGAGTTAAGGCAGCATTAATGTTTAAATATTTCTCAGGAAAATTTTCCACTACCTTACTACCCCATTCAAACATTTAATATGCAGGAAATGCAAATAATAGAGCTGAATGTAATTCAGAAGCTGAACTATGTTCATAAAAATCCTCCAGATCAGTAATGACATCTAAATTATAACTAGATTGTCCTGTAGGAATTTACAGGGTAAGTTCCATAGATCAAGAACCAAAGGTCACCACTCACAAACAAATCACAAAGTAGTACACCAGTATAATCACGTGGTTAAAACCCTCAAAGAGGGAAACAGACCACGCCCTGAGCCAACGCGGCCACTTCAGGGAATTTATTAATATAAAAAGAAAAGTTACATATGTTTCTCTCATAAATGGTTATCGGACAAATGACCCTCCATGCTCTTTAAATAGAGATCATGGACCAATCGGGTGTTAAGCCATGGATCAAGTGCCATTAATACCGAGGTGAGAGATAACCATCGGATCACTACAAATCGTGACCGTCGGATTATAAGTTACAAATTTACATGGTAAAGAAACACACTTTACCTAACTCTACACTAGACTAAGTTATTCTTAACTATTTCCTATGTGTCGGAATATCCTAACATCCCCCCTTAAGAACAACTTGGGATAGGATTGAAGGATTTACAAAGGTGACACAAAAGGATCCTATTTCCTATGTGTCGAAATATCCTAACATCCCCCCTTAAGAAGAAATTGGGATAGGATTGAAGGATTTACAAAAGTGATACAATAGGAGAAGGAAGGAGGCATTAGAGCCTATCCCCCCTTAATGACAACTTTCCTGAACTCCAAGCATGGATCAAAGTTTGGTAAACTTCGCTTCTGTGAGAGCCTTCGTAAAGATATTGACTACTTGATCATTGGTCAGACAATACTGCACTTCAAGAACATGATCATGAATGAGCTTTCTGATGAAGTGTATGTGGAGTTCAATGTGTTTCATATGCTTATGCTGAACTGGATATTTACATAGTTGAATGGCACTCTGATTATCACACCAAAGTGTAGTTGGATGTTGCTGATGAAGACCAAATTCAGACAGGATCTGATGAAGCCACATGGCTTCCTTGCTGGCTTTAACTGCACCACAATAATCTGCTTCTACTGAAGAAAGGGATATGGAACTTTTTTTCTTACAAGACCAAGTAATAGGTCTTGAACCAAGAGTGAATACATATCCTACAGTGGGCTTCCGATCATCAAGGTCACCAACCCAATCAGAATCAGTGAAACCAATCAACAAGGGAGATGCTCCTGCACTATAATGAATCTCGAACTAAACTGTACCTAGAATATATCGAAGTATTCTTTTAGCTGCTTTCCAGTGACTTTCATGAGGTTGGTGCATAAACCGAGCAACAAGACCAAGGGCAAAGGAAAGGTCAGGACGAGTATGGGTTAGAAACAAAAGTTTACCAACAAGTTGACGGTATAAGGTAGCATCAACTTCAGGGGTAGTACAGTTGACTGAAAGCTTGACTCCAGACTGAAAGGGAGAAGCGGTAGGCTTACATTATTCCATGTGAAAGTGGTGTAGAAGATCACAGGAATACTTGGACTGAGAGACGATAATGCCTTCCTTGGATTGCAAGACTTGAAGACCAAGGAAATAATGCAAGAGTCCTAAGTGTGTCATTTCAAACTTATTTTTGAGGCTAGACTTCACATGGTTTATATGGTTTGGATCACTACTAGTAACAATAAGATCATCAACATAAAGAACAAGAATGGTGAAGTAATTACCCACTTTCTTGGTGTAGACAGTGTTGTCAGAATGACACCTAGAAAAGCCATTATCTAAGATAAATCTATCCATTTTGGCATACCAAGCCCGAGGAGCTTGTTTGAGACCATAGAGAGACTTCCTAAGGTGAAAAACAAGGCTGGAGTCCTTTTGGATAAAGCCAGGGGGTTTTTCCATGTAGATTTCTTCATGAAAATCTCCATCTAAGAAGGCAGATTTAACATCCATTTGATGGAATTCCCATTTAAAGAAGGAAGCAAGGGAAAGAACAACGCGGATAGAATTATTTTTGGAAACAGGGGAGAAGGTTTTAGTATAGTCAATGCCTTCAACTTGTGAAAATCCTTTAGTGACAAGACGAGCTTTATGTCTATCCACTTTTCCATCTGGTCCAAACTTTGTTTTGTAAACCCATCTGCATCTGACAAGTTTTCTTCCTTTTGGAAGAGGAACAAGATCCCAAGTATCGTTTGCCAATAAGGAATGATACTCTTCATTCATAGCTTCATCCCAATCTGGATGACCAGAGGCTTCTTCAAAGGTTTATGGATCAAGTTTTTCTGGAACTTGAGCCAATAAGGAAGTGGCTCTTTTGAACTGAGAACGTGTACGTCGTCAATCGGTAAGGTCCCCTGCAAGAGAACTTGCTGCATCTTGAGTAGAGCGGACCCATCTTGGAAGCGGTGGAGTATAAGGAACTATTTCAAGAGGTGGAGGAGGATTGTCATCCTCGCTGTCATCATCTAAACTAGAAGGAATGCTATTAAAAATAGAAGAGAGAGAGAGAGGTGGCATATATGCCGAATCAGAGTCGCAGGCCAAAGGTGGCACACTCGCCGAACTAGACTTGCAGGTCGATATATTTTCATCAAATTTTACATCTCTTCTAATGATTATATTTTTGGATTTTGGTTGAAGAACTCTATATCCTTTGACATCTTCAAAATATCCAACAAAAATGCATTTTTCACTCTTAGGTTCTAAGGCTTTATGTTTCGCATCTGGAATATGGGCCCAAGCATCACTTCCAAAAACACGAAAGTGACTTACATCTGGTTTGATTGAGCTCCAAGCTTCTTCTGGAGTTATATTCTTTAAGACCTTAGTAGGAGTGCGATTTACTATGTAATTTGCACAGTTAATGGCTTCTGCCCAAAAATTGAGACCAAGTCCTTTAGATTGAAGCATACAATTAGCCATTTCTTTTAAGGTGCGATTCTTCCTTTCAGCTACACCATTTTGTTGTGGAGTATATGGAACGGTATGTTGCAATTGAATGCCATGCTCAGTGCAGAAGTTGATAAATTTGTTGTTAACATATTCTCCTCCATTGTCTGATCTTAACTTAAGAATTTGATGTCCGGATTGTTTCTCAACAAAGGCCTTAAAGGCCAAGAACATGTTAAAAACTTCACTCTTGAGTTTTAAGAAGTATACCCAAGTGCGTCTGGAAAAATCATCAATGAAAGTTAAGAAGTACTTGCAACCAGAGAAAGAAACAATAGGAAGTGGACCACATAAATCACTGTGCACAAGCTGCAAAGGGGCTGAAGCGTGCCAAGAGGCACGTTTGTCAAAACTATCCCGATGATGTTTTCCGAGTACACATCCGGAGCAAACACCATCTCGACAAGATACCATAGGAAGACCCATCACCATATTTTCCTTACATAGAGTTTGAAGAGAGCGATAGTTTAAGTGACCAAATCGCTCATGCCAAAGTTTGCTCACTTCATCATTATGAGCAACAAAAACGGAGGGAAGACATGATGACCCAAATTTGTCAAACTTATACAACCTTGTGGAATCATCAGCAATTCCAGTAGCTAAAATATGTTTAGGATCTTTGAGGTCCTTGATTACAACATCATGAGGTGAGAATTCTACTATTTTCCCTTCACCTGAATGAGTTATCTGATAAACAGATAGAAGGTTACATGACAAGGTAGGAACACATAGTACATCATTAAACTGACCATTATCTAGATGAATGGTTCCAGATCCTACAACACTAAGAGATCTATCATCACCAACATAAATATGTTTGGTGTTACAATCAGTTAAAGAAGAAAACATGGATTTATTTTTAGCCATGTGGTAAGAAGCTCCAGAATCAATGAGCCACTCATGAGAAGGAGAAGAAGAAGATACATTTAATGCATAACCAGATCTTGATGCTTGAAAACCACAAGCAGAAAGTGCCATGCCTGAAGATGAAGGTGAAGAGTGCTCCAAATTGATGTTGTGCTTCTTCATTGCTGCTTTTAAGGCTTCCATCTTCTTAAAACATTTGGACTCTATATGGCCATCACGATTGCAAAAGTTGCAATGTCTATATGTCTTCTTCCTTTTTTTTTTATTTGCTTTATCATTTTGGTGATTTGATTTTTCACTTTGCGGCTGAAATTGCTTGGGACCCTTGTTTGGTTTAGGACGATACTTTTTAGGATACTGCTTCTTGGGATTCTTTTGATATGGTTGCTGTTGGGCTGCTAAGGCTTTCTTAGACGTGTTTCCAGTAGTGATAAGACCAAGGTGTAAGAGTTTTTCTTGTTCTCTTATCAAAGAATCACAAAAGGAATCAAAAGAGGGATTCTTGTAGGTGGTTCCAGAAGAGATGATGACTTCTCTAGTGGAATGGAAGGTAGAAACAAATACAGAGTATGCAGGGCCAAGCTTAGCAAGAATGCAATAGACGAGGCTACCATCTTCCTTTTTGTTTTGTTAGCCCCCTATGAATTTTGACAAGCAAACGAGAGGCTAAAATGTTGAAGGGGGATAAAATGTTTTTGAGCCTTCAATGAATGCATTTCTTCTGAAAACACATCATCCTTGAAGCCTCCTTGTGCCTTTGTCCTTTGATAAATCCTCATTGTTGTTTCCAGTTAAAAAGCCTCTCTGTTGTAAAGAAGAATGCCCAAAAGGCCTCCTTTTCCCTCTTATTTCAGTCCCTCTAAGCCTTTGTTTTCATCATTCTTCCTCTCGTTCTAAATTCCCCACTTACCCTTTAAATCATCCCATATCCCCTTTTAAGCCTTTTAAATTACCTTTGTTCGGCTTAAAAACCCCTTATTCCCTTTACCGAATGCCTCCTCTGGCCTTAAAATACGTTTAAAATAGGCCAAAAACCCACTTTCCTTCATATATGAGGCTTAAACCCTTTCCGTCCAGCCCCCTTAACCACTTCCCCATATGCCCCACGCTCGCGACCAAGCGCTTAAGGCCTGGGCGCTAATCGCATTGGAGAATCGGAGCGGAAATGTCTTTTTCCTTTGTAAACGAAACCCCGTGCGATAGTGCATTTTATGTGAAACCCCACGCAATCTAAGCCATTGATCTCTTGAGATTAAACGGTCCGGATCAATTGCGGTCATCGCCCTACCTATCCATCCACTCCTCTGATTTCGCAAGATCCGTCGAGCTGCCTCCCGGATCGGACGGCGGTCGGCTCCATCGCACCACCGCTCAATGCATGCCTTTCTTATGCCGCCGTACTTTCATGGGTGCGATCCCCCGATCTGATCCTAGATGTCCATCCGTTTAGATCTGATGGTCCAGATTTATCCCACTCTGCTTCTATACCTCCAACTCTCCCCCCATCCATTTAATCTCCATCATTGATCCCCTTCGCGATCCAACGGTTGGCGTTGAATCGCTCCATCCTAATCGGAAGGTGTTAATGTGCTCTCGCTACCTCCCCCAATTGAAACCTTCTGATTCCATCGTGACCTTCCATTCGATCTAGATCTACGGTCTCCATTTCATCGCCTCCCCATATAATTTCATTCATCATACCTTTCAAATGATTTTATCCTTTAATCCTCGCTGTTGATCTCCTCCTGAGATCCGACGGCCCACAGTCAATCACCCTCCACCTGTCGGGTCCCACCATCCAAGGTCCCCGTTTTCATTTCATTTGGCCCCTTTCCCTTTGTATTTCGGCCAAAGGCTAAAACTTAGTGTTTAACACCAAAGATCATTCTTCTGCTACTCTTTCCTTGATTCCACTGTTCTCCACTGCTCCGCCACTACTTCCACAGGCCTCCACAGCGTTTCTTCCGCCACCACCCTGGGATTTTATAACGGATTTATTCCATTATACAGGGTTTAGAGAATGAGAAATTCACTCTGTCTCCATGATCACAACCGTTGTGATTCAGAGCATAGAGAAGCCATTTCAGCATCAGCCAGTGTATCAGTAGCAGGGATTAAAGGGGTTAATGCCAATTGTTGAATGTTTAACACTTAATCCCGCGTTCAAAGGATAAAGGCGCAGTTTGAAGACTAACGCACACATAAAGGTCATATATGTGTTTTAACAACAGCAGGACACATTTTCTCATAAAGGACACCTCCCGACGGTGCTCTCCATGCCTCCTCGAGCCTTTAATAGTTAAAGACAACGACGGAAGCTTCTTAAAGGCTATCGGGATGGTCTTATGGAGTATGGAGACCCTATTGTTTGAAATGTCACTAGAGGTAGTTCGTTGGGTTACAACCTCTAAAAGCGAGGGGGGCATCTTTGCCAGAGGACTCACTGCTTCATACACGTTCATGAAAAATTAAATAGAGTAGATCGAGGAAGTTACCCGTAGGTCCTACGGTTGAAGCAGATCCCGCGGGGTCCAAACCCCCAGCAACCCTTCTTCCTTCTTAACCTGAAAGACAAGAAGAAACAAGCACGAAGAACTGGTTGTAAAACATATATCTACTCTAAATGTTAGTGAAATCCATATAAAACATTCAAAATAAATCATAATGAATGCTTAATAACAAATATTCTCATACATATAAGCATACACTAACACGTTTATTTCGGGAACAGCATGGTACTTCTGTATTATAAATAGCATGTACAAAAGTAATGGGTGGAGAGATCACCTGATCCTTCCAAGGCCTTCGCAGACCGTCGTCCGGATCCGTCCAGCCCTTGCCTCGCTAAGACTCCTTCCAAATTGGTGCATACGAGATAACATATAAAGGGATGTGTATCTCAAGGAAACAAGGGTTTCCTATAATGAACTGGGAAAGTGCAGGAGGCACGGGGAATCAGACTTGGATAGGGAATACCAACAGAGTATAATATCAATAACTCTCTCTCTCTCTTAGGCCATACACATGAGGGGCTTTTATACTCCCTCCAAGTAGTTTCAACAGTTGGAAACAGTTGGCCACGTGCTGGGGTGGTTGAACTACCTGAGTAACCATCAACCAAGCCCGAAAATAGGGAATAATTATATATTTTTTAATCATTTTAATGGCATATGCGGAAAAGTCTAGCTGGACTCGCATATACACGTGGAAAAGTACGGGCATAGTCGCGTATGGGGATTTTTACACTGTTTTTGAGTGAATTTGTCCAAGTCTGTAGGAATGGGTGCCCAAAACCATCTAAGCAATCATGAATCATGTGAAGGTGAGAAATGATGCTATAACACCTGTAGACCTTTTTATCCATGTCATTTATTTTAGAAGGCTAGCGCAGAGTTCCAAATAGCCAGGAAGGACTCCAAAGAACACATCCAAGGTCAATCTCGACCTGACAAAGACTCCCGAAGCAGCCTACAGAGTACATACAACACTGCAGAGCCATTAAGAAGTATGGGCGTGAACGCTTCCGCTATTCTATCTTAATAAAACAAATTAAATGTACATCTACTCCTTGCTATTATTCATTCTCCTATAAGAATCCCCAAGAACATATTGTAAAGGGTTCGGTTGTTGCTGTTGTAGTTTTAGGGATTCATTTTGACTGTTAGAACAGTCTTGGGAGGGAGTAGCAGAGTAGTTTTTAATGTAGTAGGCTGGGAGGAGAAAGTTTGGACTGTAATCAGCCATTGAGATCATTGTATGTGACTGTTTTTGCATCAATTAATCAAGAAAATTTCACAGGATCCTGGTCTATTAGTATTGGTGATGTTTTCTCTAACACTGTTTATTACATTTTCATGTTGTTCATTGGTCTTTTGGTATGCATCAGAAATATAGAATAGGATTTACCCTCGCATGGTACCCTATGTTTCTACTCTCCCTACCTTCAATGTTTTCTGTTGATTGTGAATCTAAGGGTAAATTCACGTGGTTTAACAAGTGAAGCAAATGTATTTCTTTCTAGTTGATGTGTGAACTTGGAGCTTGCTGCTTGGATGTTTCTTGTTGGTGTCAACGCAGGGAGGGTTAAAAGTCCTTCTCCAATCTATAGACTCTGGCTCTGTTCAAATATTATCTCTATTTTTCCCTTGGAGAATGTTAAAGTAGACCTAGAGTTAAATGACCTCTGGTCCGATCTATAAGCTGCCCCTTTGTCCCTCCATTGAAAGCTGTCTTTGAGTATGTCAAAGCAGGTCTAGAGTTAAATGACCTCTGACTTGATCTCCAGACAGAAATTTGGGTTGCTTTCCTTCTCCACCTTCTTTCCTTACTGTTCCATTATGCCATCTATCTAAAAGATCCTTTAGTATTGATGAATTTCCCTTTAAAAGCCTTGGCTATTTGTTTGCAAGTAATCCCCTTTCATGACTCCATAGCCCAATGGATGGCACATTCTTAACCTATCCACTTTTGCTGAAACATCCTGCTATTTTGCTCCTTTCCTTCCATTACTTTCCCAGTCTATTATCTCATGACTCAACCTAGCAACCAACCAACCAAATCATTTAAAACCCCTTGTGCTTCATAGCTAGCCTAATATCTCATTTGAGCTTCAAAGATATATATCATTCTTTGTTCTTTTGGAGAGATCCCTCTCCGGATCCAGGAAGGCTAGATCCTAGGATCCCAAAGTGGTTTGATGTTGTCTTATCTTTTGGTATTTCCAAATCTGCCAAAATATAGGAACCCCAACATAATGGCGACTCGACTAGGGAATAAGGACCAATCAGCCTTCATTTGGTAAATCACTGTGGTGGACAGTAAAATCCTAAATCCTCCACCTGGCGACTCCACAATTCCTAAATGATTGAAAGACTCCACTGGTGATCAGTAGGCCACTGATTATCTTGGTTTCATGAGACTCCACTGGGAGACCATGTCGCGGTACAACATTAGCCATGTTAAAGAACAAGTCACTTCACTAATGGAAGACTCTAAGCAGTTTGTAGAAATGCATCCAAGTTTCATAGCAGAGTGTCAAGATGTAATGTCACGTGACTTGGCAGAACTGAAAGTGGAGGACCTTCCAGGGGCTATTCTTCTCAGTTCAAGTTTCAATCCTGTGCTTAAGAAAATATTTCTAGAATTGGTGGTCAAAAGATATGAAGCTGAGATCGAATTTCTGAACTCACAAGAAAAATCATATCATTTCAGAGACCCAATAGCCTTTTTGGAAAGTCTCCCTCCCCCTAAGAAAGAAGAGATTCCACTGCCTTTCGAAGTACAAGAGGAAGATGATCAGGCTTTCAAGATCCAAATTGAAGACGCAGTGGAAGATGCAGAAATCAAAGCTACCTAGGATGAAGACAGCCTACCAGTCATGGCAAGCCTGAAAGAAGAAAGTGTGCATCATCTGTTCATTGATCCTGTGGCAGAGTACATGGAGGCCCTGATTAGCTCAAATTCTCCAGCATTGATCCTTCGCCAGGGCTAGATTCATCAGGAGTGGTCACCACTGATGGTGAGATCAATTTTGAAGAACCAGAAGCAGAGCACCCTGTGGTTGTCTCTGATGAGCAATCAGTGCTTCTATCCTTTTTTGTTACTGCTTGACTGGTTGCACTGGCATTATTGTATAACCTAGGGCATTAGAGATTTCCAGGTTAGAGTAGAGTAGGTAGGAAGTATGAAATAAAACTAAGTCTGTGAGCATGTAGTTAGTTTTTTTTAATTTCTTCAAAGTCCAACAAGTTAGACAGTCTAATCCTGGCTTGATTATTTTTCAATTTATGTCTTAGAATGTAGAGAAGAATTTTGCTAGACAGTTTAATCCTAGCAGACATTAGTTTAGGTAGAGAAAATATGAGGCCAATAGTTTAATCTAGTCTCATGGAGTAATAAGGGTAGAAATAGAATAGGTTTATTTTTCCTGTTTGAAAAAATTGATGATGTAAGGGTCTACAAGTCCAAATGCACCCAGAAGAAAAAATGTTAGGACTATAGTATGGGTAGGTAGTTGTTTGGGAGAATGTTTACTGCTGACATGATGTCTTCATGATTTGTGGCAGCTAATCCAAGAAAGAAAGGGATGTGTCAAGTACCAGGCATCTGGCCTACACCAAAGATCATTTTCTAAATTCTTGACTCCTTCAAGAAGAAGCCATCCCCATGTGGAGCCACTGTTAGCCCCTTATGAATTTTTTGACAAGCAAATAGGGGGCTAAAACGTTTTTGAGCCTTCAAGGAATTCTTTTCCTCTAAAAACACATCATCCTTGAAGCCTCCTTGTGTCTTTGTCCTTTGATAAAATCCCCTCTGATGTTCCCATTATAAAGCCTCTCTGTTGTGAAGAAGAATGCCCAAAAAGGCCTCCTTTTCCCTCTTATTTCATTCCCTCTAAGCCTATGTTTTCATCATTCTTCCTCCCCTTATAAATTCCCCACTTACCCTTTAAATCATCCCAAATCCCCTTTTAAGCCTTTTATATTACCTTTGTCTAGCTTAAAACCCCTTATTCCCTTTACCGAATGCCTCATTTGGCCTTAAAATGCATTAAAAATAGGCCAAAAACCCACTTTCCAACTTATGACAGGCTTAGCCCCTCTCATCCCAGCCCCTTAACCACTTCCCCATGTGACCCCAGCACTAAGACCAAGCGCTAGCCCATAAGGCACTTATCGCATCGGAGGATTGGAGCTGAAAGCCTTTTTTCCTTTGTAAACAAAACCCCTGATGCGATAGCATATTTGTTATGTTGAAACCCTGTCGCAATATAAGCCGTCGATCTCTTGAGATCCGACGGCCCAACGCTAATCACAGTGCGCCCGCCACCCCTATCCATCCACTCCTTCGATTTCATCAGAGCCGTCGATCTACCTCCAGATCGGGTGGCAGTCACTACATCTCACCACCTCTCCAATCGCAATCGCAACTTTTAAACTATGTCACCCGCTACACTTGCCGATTTCGATCCCCCAATCTGATCCTAGCCATCCATCCGTTCAGATCCAATTGTCCAGATTTATCCTGCTCCGCTTCTATAACTCCATCTCTCCCCCCGTCGATTTAATCTTTTCCATTGATCCCCTTCGCGATCCAACGGTTAGCGTTGAATCGCTCCATCACCAATCGGAAGGTGTTAATGTGTTCCCGCTACCTCCCCCGATTGTGACCTTCTGATTCCGTCGTGACCGTCCGTTCAATCTAGATCGACGGTCTCCATTTCATCGCCTCCCCATCTAATTTCATTCATCAGACCTTTCCCATGATTTCATCCTTTAATCCTCATCATTGATCTCCTCCTGAGATCTGACGGCCCACAGTCAATCACCCTCCACCTACCAGGTCCCACCATCCAAGGTCCCCGTTTTCATTTCATTTGGCCCCTTTCCCTTTTTATTTCAGCCAAAGGCTAAACCCTAGTGTTTAACACTAAATATCATTCTTTCGCCACTCTTTCATTGATTCCACTGTTCTCCACTGCTCTGCCACTGCTTCCACAGGCCTCCACAGCATTTCTTCCGCCACCACCCTGGGATTTTATAACGGATTTATTCCATTGTACAGGGTTTAGAGAGTGAGAAATTCACTCCATCTCCATGATCATAGTCGCTGTGATTCAGAGTGCAGAGAGGCCATTTCAGCATCGGCCAGTGTATCAACAGCAGGGATTAAAGCGGTTAATGCCAATTGTTGAATGTTTAATGCTTAATCCCATGTTCAAAGGATAAAGGCACAGTTTGAAGACTAACGCACACATAAAGGTCATATTTGTGTTTTAACAATAGCAGGACACATTTTCTCATAAAGGACACCTCCCGACGGTGCTCTCCATGCCTCCTCGAGCCTTTAATAGTTAAAGACACTGACAGAAGCTTCTTAAAGACTGTCAGGATAGAAGTTATGGAGTATGGAGACCTGTTGTTTCGGGGAATATCACCCTAGAGGTTCGTTGGGTTACAACCTCCACAGAGCAGGGGCATGCTACTTAAGAAGGACTCACACAACCATGCACGTTCAGAAAAACTAAATAGAGTAGAATGAGAAAGTTACCCGTAGGTCCTACGGTTGAAGCAGATTCCGCGGGGTCCAAACCCCCAGCAACCGTCCTTCCTTCTTAACCTGAAAGAGAAGAAGAAACAAGCACGAGGAACTGGTTGTACAGCATATATCTACTCTAAACGTTGGTGAAATCAACATGCAACATTAAATAAATCATAATGAATGCTTAAATAACAATTTTCTCATACATATAAGCATACACTAACACGTATATTTCGGGAACAGCATGGTACTTTTGTATTATAAATAGCATGTACAAAAGTAATGAGTGGAGAGATCACCTAAATCCTTCCACGGCCTTCGAGCAGACCGTCGTCCAGATCCGTCCAGCCCTTGCCTCGCTAAGACTCCTTCCAAACTGGTGCATACGAGATGACATATAGGGAGATGAGCATCTCAAGGAAACAAGGGTTTCCTATAATGAACTGGGAAAGTGCAGGAGGCACGGGGAATCAGACTTGGATAGGGAATACCAACAGAGTATAATATCAATAACTCTCTCTCTCCCTTAGGCCATACACTTGAGGTGCTTTTATACTCCCTCCAAGTAGTTTCAACATTTGGAAATAGTTGGCCACGTGCTGGGGTGGTTGAACTACCTGAGTAACCATCAACCCAGCCCGAAAATAGGGAATAATTATATATTTTTTAATCATTTTAATGGCATACGCGGAAAAGTCTAGCTGGACTCGCGTATACACGCGGAAAAGTATAGGCATAGTCGCGTATGGGGATTTTTACACTGTTTTTGAGTGAATTTGTCCAAGTCTGTAGGAATGGGTGCCCAAAACCATCTAAGCAATCATGAATCATGTGAAGGTGAGAAATGATGTTATAACAGATGCCCCCAAATATATGAGGTCAGAAGGGGTACATGATGGCCGAAATGTATTATGCACATAGAAAGAACTTCGCAAGGACAAGAGAGGACTTCACCAGATTTCAGCCTGCCAAAAACCAATGAAAGAAAACATAGAGTCAACTCATGCTGAGGCGGGCATACCCATGCTCAGTCCAAAAATACATCATATAGAAAGTAGTGAATAGATCCAACATGTATACAAGTATAGCTGAACTGAAAGTACACAATGAATCATCTGAGCATGGCCCGGAAGTGTAAGTCTGAATCAATGTCCAAATATCAAATATAGAAAGCTGATCAAAGATAGTGCAACTGGATGTCTGATCATATAAGTAACTGAATCTCCAAGTACCAAATCATAAGAGGTGGAACAAACGGTACAATCACGCAACTCGGGAGCCAACATATAAGATGCTGCTGTACTGAACTGCAACATATAAGGGTGGACGGCATCACTGGCAGAAACTGAATGGACTGTCAAAAGTGAACCAAAAAATGCTGATGCAACCCGAGGTCTTCACCGATCACTATGGCACAATTCTACACAATGGGAATAAATGAGCTGAAGTCGACCATGTGAGAAATCGTTGGATTACCGGTCAATGATGTATACCGTTAACCAACGCGAGACAAACCACCGATAATGATAATGAGTGTCAAGGTGCCCCAGTACAATCTGACAAGTGCGAATGAATGAGTTGAAGTCGAACACTTGAAAGAATCTACCAATCAGGAGGCAATGATGAACCCCCACTGTCGATAGCGAAGAGTCTGCCACTGATGACTGCAAACCCTAAGGTACTGAAAAAAAGACTCTAGACCTTATTCCCAGAGCAATGAGTCGGAGTCGATGGGAAAAGATCTGCTGGAAGGAAGGAATTAAGGCATCCCACATCATTCCAACGCGAGTGTAACCCGCAGGCCAAGATTTGGAAGGAATCGGACGAAGTAAAGTGATGGAACCAAAACCGAAGTACGTTTTCGACATGCACAAGATGAAGCTAGCGCACGGAAGAAACCCTCTGAACCAACCAATAATGAAAGCTGACACAGAGGCGAGAAATCCACCGATAGGGTCAAATGGAAATCAAGGTACTACACGAATCCCAAGTGTGATAATGTGTGCTGACGTCGAACACAGGGGAAACCACTCAGTCAAAGACCCATGATGATGATCAAATGTTGAGCATGAGGTCACCTATCAATGAAGGAAATAGGCCCAAGGTGCGGCTCTAAGTTTTCTCTCAGAGCAATGTGTCGTAGTCGATAAGAGACAAACCTGCCGGCAAGAAGTCAATGGGGACCTTCTCAAACCAGCACGAGCAGAAGACCAAAACATCTGATGTGATAGAACATGATACTGACAAGACCAGGAAGGCCGACTGAATAATGAGTCAAGAGACACCGTAGAATGGCCGACTCAGGTTGAACTTCCCTTGAACAAAAACACAACTCGTGATGACCATGGCAGTAAAAAGTGACACTGTATAAGTCTGTTATGAAGGAGGCAGAAAAAACTCTCCATATGATTGGAAGAGATAACCAACCGGGGGAGAACTGACAAGTGAAACATGGTAAAGGCTGAACCTAGGTCAAAAACTAAAACCATCCCAAATGTAGGAAATATATATAAGTATATGTGCTTTGTTCAAGGGCGACAAACTGACTCTGTACTGCCATCAAAACAACGAAGATACATCCCGTTTCCGCTCTTTTTGTTATATTTGATTTTTTTGTCTTTTTCATATAATAAGCCTGAAAAAGAATAAAAGAATGCTATGGTACAATGGATAGAACGAGTATCAAGAAATCATATGCACTAGTTCCTGGGATTGGAACAATCCTATGCTCAATGCAAGGTGGCGAAAACTGGTAAGTGATACTCAGAGGAACGTTCCATCCATGGGTAAAAGGTGTCAAGTCGTGATAGCTAAGTGCATGCAATGGTTAACTTGTACAGAGAGTCAAGGTAAAAATTTGGCTTAAACATCGAGTCCAAATGAAGCCGGCTAAAGGCCAGGATAAACAAGTAGCCAATATGCAATGCAGTAATACAACTTAACGACACCAGGGAGCCTCTAGGGTAAAAGCCAGAAAAAATGATAAGTGATGAAGAAGAAGAATGAAGCTTCAGCACAGAAGACATGGCGGGACTAAAGAGGACTCCCGAGCCTACATAAAAAGCAGCATGGGCAACAAGTGATAGCGAGGAACTAACTAGGAAGCCCATGTAAAGGAAGGCTCTACCATCGAGTCATGATTAAATAATCGGCGAGTGAAATGGGTGTAATACTCATGACCTGATGGGATCGACCCTAAGGCAAGTGATCAGTATGGAGGCTAGAATGAAAGATGCAACGGAAAGTGATTTCCCTAACCTATATGCCAGTGAAGATCATATACCTGCCGTGAAGAGTCGGAAATCATGGATCAAAAACCGGGAAAAATCTCAAAATCGTCAAAATGTACCTGAAAACATACCAAACTGGGCACTTCCAAGCAACTGGGTTATGCAGCTTAAGATAGATTGAAAAAATGAGCATAAGGAATTTTTGCGAAAATTTTCAACTTTTTAGCCATAAATAGACAAATTACCTCATATTTGGTTCATTATTGCATTGCTGATTTGGAAAAAAGTGCTCTGGAGCAAAAACTTCTTTCGTCAAATCAGGAACAACCGACCATCGAAATGCACCGAAACTTTAGGTAGGCTCCTAAATCATCCTGTTTATTCATTTTGTCCGTTTGGAAATTAAAATTAAGTGAATTTTAGCTTTAAAACCCTTGCTAAAATATGCGGACTTGCGCATACCCGGGTTCATTAAAGGAAACTCGCGTATACACGCAACTGTGCAAAGGAAAAACCGCGTATGCGCAGGTCCGAATGCAAAAAAGCGTGGCTAATGCATAATTTGATGAAATTTGACAGGATGACTATCTCATGGAGGGAACGTGAGCATAGCGCAATAGACCAAGAGGTCATGCAAGATCGCGCAGCGCAAAATATCCTTCGGAATTGCGGATTGTTCAAATTCTTTAAAATGCCAAATATGAAAAGCAATGTGTGGTTGCTAGAAATGCTCGTAAATTACTGGGAACCAGATCAGGATTGCTTCATTATTGATCAGATGCCACTACGCATTGAAGTGGAAGACATATATTTCATTACTGGACTCTCCCGGAGGGGAGAACCAGTAGACTTGCACGGGAAGCCCCTGAGAGGGTTAACCGTGGAAGACTATGTCCACGTATATTGCGTAGGGGGTTCCAAAAAGGTTGGAACTCAGATTGCAATTAAAGATGTGAGGGATTTGCACATGAAAATCCTCCTTTTCACCATCGGCAGAGTGGCAGGATCTGCCTCCCTACATCAGGCATCCAGGACGCAAATGAGCATAGCTGTAGAGTGTTTGACTCATGTGTATGATTGGTGCACAGCCCTTTTACTGAACATGAAACAACAGCTGACCTCAATCCGCCAAGCAAAGACCAAACATTTTGGCTATGGGACCATTTTGACAACATTCTTCTTTGAGAATATTCCAGCATTGAGACCCAGAGTCATCTCTACCATCAGTAGCCCGCGGGACCCAAGAATTTCCCGTTGGGCGGACATGATGAAGAGACTGGGGGGTAGTGAAGTACCCCGGACCACATGGGATGATGAGTTCTTCCTTTGGTGGGGAGAACAAATCATCGCAGTGGATGACTATCCCTATGCCTGGATGGACTTTCGTGGAGATCCGGATCTAGTTCTTCCACCAGGCACAGCATGGGGAGCAGTCGGTAAGTTTGCAAAAATTTTTGACTTATAATTTTTTTTTTTGGATTTTTTCAAATATGTGTGAAAAAATGAAAAACAAACATGTTTTTGATTGGATTCATAATGACTGACAATTAAAAATGATCATGTTTCAGATGTTGGACCAGTTCGTCCTGAGGGCCTACCGCGCCATAAGTGCCGCAAGGGCGAAGCGGATACTGTGGATTCAGATAGGACTCTCCAGGCCGTGCAGAGAAACTTGGATGGATTAACCCGCCAAATCCCTATGGCTGCCATGGAGGATCTACCGGAAGCCATCTAGAGACGGGTGGTAGGAGTGCCCCGAGACTGGGTTACACTATTCCGCCGAGTTGCCACTGCAGTCACGTTCTATAGGAACATGACTTCTGGGCAGGGACCTCAGGAGTAGACAGATATTATATATTAGATGACTGTATATTCTTTTTTGAGACTGAACATGATGGGGCATAAGCCCAAGTTTTGTACGACATTTATGGATCCAAATTTTGTAAAGTTTTTGAACACTCCGATGATATATATCAGTGATATTTGATGTGATGTGATAAATGTATCAAATGTATGATGTTTTTGATGATTAAAAAATTTATTGTATGGAATGATTAATATGCCAATCTAATGCTTGATTAGCTAATGAGTCAGCAAACCAATTGTCAGCTCGAGGAATATGAATGAAATTTAAAAATTGAAATGACCTTTGTAACAAACGTACCCTCAAGAACAATCGTAATAAAAAAGGATCTCGTACCCGATAAGTGTTGTTCAACTGCGACACCACCAGCTGGGAGTCCAAGAAAACTACCAACGAATCAACACCCAAAGATATTGCCTCTGAGAGTAGATGAACAACTGCAGTGTATTCTGCTATATTATTGGAAGCAGGACCAATGCAGACCCCTCTTGATACTAACAGCTGACCGGATGGATAATGAAGCACCCAAGCCGCGGAAGCTAAGTTCCGGGTGTGTCTACTAGCACCATCGGCGAAACCAAAATGAGTCATGACATCCAACACAACCTGCCAAAGCAAAACAAAAAACATCACCAACCCATCAAAGATCGAAAATCAACCAGATATGTACAAAGAAAAACTACTATATACAAAAGCAACATGCCAGGCCAAAGCCTAGGCATAATACTTCTTCAAATAGAGCCCATTTCGGGGCTCCGGCAACTCGTTCCCTTCGAAATCAACCAAGGTATAAGCTCCTTTCTTAAGGACTTTTTTAACGATATAGGGGCCATACCACATAGACTTAAACTTTCCTGCCCCCAAGGCATCTTTTTCTTGGGCATAGACCAAAACAAGGTCACCTTCCGAAAAGACCCTAGGGTTGACCGCCTTATCGTACTGAACTTTTACTCGGTTTTTATGCGCTTCATTCATCGTGGCGGCATCCCGACGCTGCTCATCGAGATGTTCCAGATGAAGAAGCCGTTCTACCAGACTGGAAGTGTCAGGAAGAAGCTCAACAGCTAATTTAAGGGAAGGAATCCCGCATTTAATGGGAAATACAGATTCCACCCCGTGCACTAATTGAAACAGAGTAAATCCAGTTGCAGTTTTCACTGACGTCCTGTATGCCCAAAGTGCAGGATATAGCATAATATGCCAGTTGGATTTAGCTTTATCAATTTTCCTTTGAAGAATTGTCTTCAAGGATTTATTCACGGCTTCCACTTGCCCATTGGCCTGAGGATAATATGGAGATGAATGCTCCTGCCAGAAACCCAATTTGAGAGCCAACTCAGCCATCATACTATTCTTAAAATGACTGCCATGGTCAGTGACAATCTCTCTAGGTATACCAAAACGAGCGATAACTTGGTTGAAAAGGAACAAAGCTGCAGTCTCACCATCGTTCCCAAAAGTAGGCATAGCCTCAACCCACTTCGTAAAGTAGTCTACTGCTACGATAATGTACTTGTGACCTTTTGCCGAAGGCGGGTTACAAGTAGTATAATCCATACCCCACTTTGTAAAGGGTCCGACAGTAACGACTGGAAAAAGCGGAGTTGGATGAGCGCGCATTTTTCGAGTATACACTTGACAAGGATGACACTTCTTGACCGATTCAATACAGTCTTTGAAAATCGAGGGCCAGAAGTAGCCAGCACGCAAAATCTTTTGGGCTGTAGCAAGCCCTGATAAATGACCCCCACAAGCTCCACCGTGAGAATCATTGAGCACAACCTCAGCTTCTTCGAAAGTTAAGCAGCGTCTTAGGATTGAATCAACCCCTCGACGGTACAAAGCATCACCAATAATCAGATAACTTTTAGCTAAGTGACGCAGCTTACGACGCTCATCTTTCGAAAAGGAAGAGGGAAACTTCGCAGTCTGGAGATATACAATGATATCCCCATACCAAGGATCTTGTGGAGAGATTAAAAACAAGTGTTCGTCCGGAAAGGACTCATCATAGATCATCTCCTCTCCACAAGGCAACTCGGAGATCAATTCCGCAAAGACTAATGACTTCTTGGATTTGGCAGACATGAACTCGAGATCAAATTCTTGTAAAATCACAATCCATCTATTATATTTGCCCCCAATCACTCGCCTGCTGAGGACAAACTGAAATGGATTGGCAACTGCCAAGACATAAGTTTTACGAAGAATAATTTAATGCCGGAGTCGCTGCACAGCATGAACTGCTGCTAAGGCTAATTTTTCTATCGGAGTGTATCGAAGTTCAGGCCCTACCAGTCCTCGACTAAGGTAGTAAATAACATGCTCTGCAAGAGCATCATCTTCCTGAACCAGAACCATACCGATGGTAGATTCTGCTGTTGCCAGATACAAAAAAAAATCTCTGCTATAATCGGGTGGACTCAGTAAAGGAGCAGAGGTCAATGCCTTTTTCAAAGCATCGAATGAGCGTTGAGCGTAGTCATCCCAAAGAAAAGGAACTCCTTTCTTCAACAGTCTCATATATCCCTTTGTAATCTCAGCATAATTGACGATAAACCTCCAAAGAAAATTAGACTTTCCTTGGAGACTTTGAAGCTGACGGATGGAAGACGGGGGAGGCAACCGAAGTATTGCCTCAACCTTGAAGGGATCTACCCTTATCCCTTCCCTAGACACAATGAATCCCAATAGCCGACCGGATGTAACCGCGAAAACGCACTTGTTCGGATTCAATTGAATTTTATAAAAATGACATCTTTCAAATATTTGCCGGAGGTGACCAGGATGATCCATCCTCTTTCGAGAATGAGCAACTAGATCATCTAAGTATGTCTCGATAATCTTCTTGATGTCGTGGAAGGCGTAAGACATGGCCCGCTGAAAGGTAGCCCCAGCATTTTTAAGACCAAAAGGCATCTTCTTGTATGCAAACGTACCCCAGGGACAAATAAATGCAGTCTTATGTTGATCTTCAGGATGGATAGTAATTTGATTATATCCAGAGAAACCGTCCATGAAGGAGAAAATCTCGTTACCGGCACACTCGTCAATGATCTGATCGATAAATGGTGTGGGGTAATTGTCTTTAGGACATGCCTTATTTAGGTCTCTGAAATCGATGCACACTCGAATCGTTCCTTGCTTTTTATCTACGGGAACGGGGTTTGAAACCCATTCAGTCAGAGGAACTCGGAAAATGAATCCCGCCTTAAGCAGCTTTTCAACTTCAGCTTGGATAGCTGCTGCCTTCCTGGGATTGATCGGACGAAGCTTTTGCCTGAACGGCTTAGCGTTTTCATACGTCTTGATCTCATGCTGGACGATAGATGGGTCTATGCCAGGCATTTCCTCATAAGACCAAGCAAATACATCCCTATACTCTTTGAAGAGCTCGGTGTAAATTTGAACCTCTTCACGGGAACATTCAGCTCCAATGAAGACATTCTCAATAATATTGGGATCCCTGGAAATGTTCACCGGGATAGTAGGAGAAATCACAGCCATGTTCCCTTCAGCATAAACCTGTGTTGGTGCCAAAGGGTTCAAGACTGGGTGAACAGAACCAGGAGACGAAGGACTCGGAAAAATTGTTTCAACTTCGCTCAAATCAGGTAAGAAGTAAGACCGATGATGCAAATCATCCCACGGTTTATCTATACCTGTCATGGCTTCCAGGATGGCCTCTTCAGATGGAAGAGTGGTATCAAGGCAATCATGGGCCGAAGAAGAACTAAGCGTCCAAGCCGGAGCCACATCACCATCCAACTCTTCCGGTGAAAGAGGAGCTGGGATGGTTTCTGCAGAGTCAACAATAGACTGATACGCAATCTCAGCTGCAGAAATAGGGAATGCCATTCCACCCACTTGACCTTCCTCTAATGTGGCAGTAGGGGAAGGTAAGGTCCAAGGGTCCGAAAATAATGAGTTCTGAAGAACTCTCTTCGAAGGGGAGCCTTGGAGGATGAAATAGCATTAATATGCACCGTAGGAGGAGGAAGATCGAAAGTACCCATCAAGGAAGAATACATTCCAACTCCTAAATTCTCAACAGGCGCCTTAGTATTATCCAACTTTGGAACAGATGAGTCAGGAGACGCATTCGGGTCTACAGGAGGACAGTCCAGTTGATCCACTGTAACAATCCTCCCTTTGTGGGGGAAACATACAATTCGAAATAATGAGGATGCAATGGTATCCATCTCATAAATCCAATTCCTCCCCAACATAAGGTTGTAGTCCAAGGCTGCATCCACTACCTCAACCTCTATATTGACAGTTTTGCCCCCAACACAGATGGGCAAAGCCGGGACAATACCATGGGGTCTGTGAGAATGACCATCGAACGCAGTAAGAACAGTGCTAGATGGAACATCTTTGGGAGATCCAAGTGTCTTCCAGCATGCGAGAGACATCACGCATGTGGAAGCACCCTCATCAACAACCGTTCGAAAGATATTGCACTTCCGATATGATGATTTAATATGAAAAGCCATGTGATGAGGAAGTCTCTTCTTAAAATTAGTCATATCAAAAGTAATTAGAAGAGAATTTTTTGGATCAATAGCCCCAATGGCAGTGAGCAAAGCACTGCGCTGAGCCGGACAAGACTGGAGTACCTCTAAAGCTGACATAGCACAAGGACTCTGCACCAGATCTTCTACAATCGAGTAGTTCTGGGCAGCCCTCGCATTTGGATTAATTGTTGATCGCTTAGAAGATTCTTTGGGCATCCGAGGCATAGAATCAACAGTAAGCTTCGTGATGTGAAGCGGCTCAGTAGCATCAGGAACTTCCTTAGCTTTCGAAGATTCCTCTCCGCCATAATCACGGGATCTCGTAGCGATATCCGCGTGAGCACTCATCATAAAAATGTTCGATGGAATTTCCCCTTCCTGGGTGCCCCCAGAGGAAGCCCCAAGATTTTGGTTCGCGCCAACAACTAATTGCTGCCCTTGGGGAAAAGGGTTTGTTAACACAGCCTGGGAACTAGAAGAACCCTGCTGGGATAACAGGCGCTGAGCATCCTGAATTTTAGGGCAAAGGTGTGTGAGATGGTCTCCAGCACAAATCTTGCATGGAAACTTCACTTTCTTTTTCTCCTTTTGACCCTCACCAACACGCTCGTTGGTTTTATTTGCATTTCCCTTCCCGTTCTTGCCCTTTTTCTTGTTATTTCGTCCCTTCTTCTTCCCATCGGATTGTTGATTTCCTTTGGGATCAGAAGCTTGGACAGCATTTATGGACAAAGACTGGGAAGGTGATGAATCAGCAGGCACAGCTTGACCAGAAGGAGCAGATTGTAAAGACAACTGCTGCAGTTGAGAAAGCAGGCTGGCTGCACCACTATTGACCGATCCGACAAGCCCATCACCATGCGGACCAGGTTTGGGTTTCGATAAATCCAATTTGGAGCGAGGAGCATTGGGCAAATACTTATAAAGTACCCCAGACTGAGAATAGATCAGTTCTAACTGCTGGGCCCTAAAAATGGCCTGCTCCTCAGAAAATACCCCAGATAGGGATACATCTTTCGAAATATCTAACTGCAGAGATTTCAAAAACCACTCGAGAAGGAACTCACCTGGAATATGAGCTTTGATAAGCCTCTTCCTTCTCCTCCATTCCCGAATGTGATCAGAAATGTGAGTTGCCTCATCCTGCTTAAAATTAGCCAGGAGTTCGGTCCCAGCCTCATATCTGACAGGCAACTGAAAATGGTTTAGAAATGTGACAACCAGTTCTCCAAATGTGGCAAAACTGCCCCCAGTGAGCTCGATATACCATTTGGCAGCATTTCCAGTTAGGGTGCGTTGAAATAATCTCAACCTAATCGAATCATCGATCAGGGAGTTCGAAGAACACCATAAGTGGAAAGTAGTGATGTGGTCAGCCGGATCCTCTCCATTCTTACCTTCAAACTTTGGAATGTCTCAAGGAAGTTTGGCTGGGACCGAGGCCACCCGACTATAACGACCCAAGCCATTAGGTCAACTTCTCGACAACTGCAAGTTTAACGCTGTCGTAGTGCTGCAGCGAGGGCGAGTTCGAGAATTCCATCCTTTGATGGGATGGATTCCCAACATTCTGAAAAGAATAGCCTGGATTTGATGAGGCACCAGGCTGCCAGAAAGGACTCGTAGAAAACGGAGAAGAACCTCCTCCCCACGCCGAGTTACCAAAGCCCAGACCAGTTCCCCCCGCTGAAGTATTAAATGAAGAGGAAAGCCCCTAGTAGGGGTTCCAAGCATTAGACAAAGGAGAAAAATACTGATAAGCACTCGATCAAGGGAAAGAAGCATTCCCTTGATGACCTGCGTAAAACTGATTCCCTGCCCCCGCTGTAGTACAGACAGGATTCCATCCCGTAAAAGTAGTCAAACTTTGCCCCCCAGACCAAGGGTTGAAACTCTGGGTCTGGGACGTAAACGGAAACGACCCTAAAGAAGGATTGGAACTAGGAATGTGTCCAGTCCCAAAGGGGAAACCCTGAAACAAAGATGATCCACTATCCATGTTAGACATGGGCGTAGATCCAGCCGAAGCAGCGGAAAAGGAAAAATAGGGATTCCCACTAGAGGGCATCCCTGAACAGAAGGGACCAGAATGAGAAGCATGTGCTTGGGTGAATCTAGAGCCAAACACAGCAGCACTAGAAGCAATCAAAGATAAAGCAATAGTGCCCCCTCCTTCAACAGAAGCAGGGGTCTGAATGCCTGCAGCACTCACGACAGAAGCCGCGTTCCCAGTCGTGGCCATCGAAAGATAAGAATGATACGGAAGATCTGGCGGTCTCTCCGACTCAGGTCTGATGTACTGAACAACGAACGGATAATCAGGAGGAAGAGGAGATGGACCTGTAGCAGGAGGCTCAGGTACGTCTTCAATTTGAAAATCTTCTTCCCGAGGAAACAAAACTTGCGAGGTGAGCGGAACGCTCCTCTTGGGACCGACACCAGAATCAGCTATGAAACCTTCAGACCTTTGTGGAGGATCTCTCTCCACTGCGTCAGACGCCACAGGGTGGTAACCACCTGCTAAATCACTCCTACGCCTTCTCGAAGAAGGCTCTGGACTCTCGGGAGATAACCCCCGGATTCTCCTCGATCGACGAGGCGCTTGATCAGCCACTTTTATAAATTTTTTAAATTAGACTCAAAAAAGTGAAAAGCTAGGCAAGCTAGGAGCAAAGAGCACTCACTAAAAATAAAAATCCCTGAGATACAGTCAAGCAGACAGCCTCCAAGTATTTCCGCTCCGGGTGATGAGGACCAGACACCAAAATACAGGAAAGCGAAGTATAGGACCTCTCGAAAACAGTATGGGATGATTAGGGCCCAGAAAAACTAGCGAAGGTATCAGAAATAGTTACGCCGACCTTCTAATGACAACCTTTGCCGGCTCAAGCACCCAAGCTTCGCAAGGGCACCCCCCAGAAGTACTGCTGAAAGTGATGCGACGTCTGCCTCAGGTACCACGGGTATTCCCCCCCGCAGTCATCTGTGTGGAACCTAGGAGTGGCAACTATGGGCACCAATCCATGTCAAAAGCCGGGCGGAACGGTCTTGAGGTGAGATTCAGTTAATCGTAGGGAGGGTATCCCTCTTCTCAACCTTCACTTCCCCTCGCGCTTGACTCTCGGATGAGAGCTTTCCCGGTCCACCTAACGGAGTTGGATTTCGCTCAATTAATCAACTTCTATGTTTTTTTGAGCGGCCTTGGAGAGTTAACTCTCCACTCACCTATTCCAAGGCCCTACAACCTAGCTAGTTGGTGATTGACACTTAGAAAACTTGCTAGTTGATTTTAGATTAAATCGCTTATTTTAATGGCTGTTATGTTAAATCACAAGGATGCAAAGATGAAACGTATGGTGTTTTGACGCAAAAGAAATTAATAAAAACTTAACTACATGCAAATGCAGTTCTTTGTCTTTCGATGAAGAGCAATCTCTATACAGGTTCTACGAGACTAAAAATTGTATTTTTCTTCTTTTCAAATGGCAAACTCACACTCACAAAAACTATGAAATTGACTAAATGATTAAATGCACCTAATGCAAATCACTACAAGCATGGAAATCCTAAGATGCAAATCTCCTAAAGCAGAGTGAAATTCCCAAAAAGTCCTTCAGTTTTAACTCTTCTTTTGTTGTCCAGAAAGCTAATTCTCGAAATCAAGAACTCTTAAAATGAGGACACCAAAAACACTTAAAAACAAGAAGAAGAAATCAAATGACAACTCCTCCTCAAAATCAAGCCAAAACTAAAAGCAAGAAACTTCACAAAAGCTTCAAAAGTTATAGCAAACGAAAATGAAAATGCAACAACAAAAGAAAATAACAAGTGAAAATGTTTTTCAAGCCTTTGAAATGCAAAAACAAAAAGCAAAGAAAATGTTTTTTGAGCTTTTTAGTTTTATAGAGAAAGAGCTCGAAAATACCAAGCACAACTATCAAAATCCAAACCAAACAAGACCAAATTTCAAGCACAAACTTCAACAATGCTCCCAAACCTTATAAGGCTAACTCGTAGCAAGATCAATAAGAGCAGAAGAAGACCAGAAAACTCAGCCACTCAGCCTAGACAAATAGTGCAAACTCGTCGCAAACAAAAACTCCAAAGAAGCAAGAAAAGCTCTTCAAAAGTTGCAACAAAACCTAGCCTATGGAACTCAAGAAAACCAATCAAAAATGAAGCAAAAATTACAATGCGAAGCACAACACAAAGATAGGAGCGAGTAAGTGAGCAAAATCTCTCTGTTCTGATAAAGCAGAACAGCCAAGAATGCTCAGAAAGCGAACTTGGAACTCAATCCAGAAGTGCCAGCACCAGAAACAACACTTTGCCAAAAAGACTAGTTTTCAATCAAACGAAAGAGAGAAAAGAGATGAAACCACTTCCTTCACAATCCAGAGATTACAGAGACTCTGTAGGAACAGGTCTCCACAGCTAGAAAGGAACAAAAAGTCAAGAAACTCAAAAATTCAAAATTTTCCTAGGTATACGCTACTTCACAGTTATGCAAGCAGCGTACATACGAGTCTGTGCTAAGGGAAACTCGGGTATACGCGGGTCCCTTTAGACAAACTTGCGTGTATACGCGACTGTGTGCAGAAAAAAGCGCGTATACAAAGGTAAATAATGAAAAAACAAAAAGGACAAGCCTGGAAAAGAAACCAGGACTTCAGACTGACTGTAAAAAAGTAAACTGGACTGCAAATGAAAGTTAAAACTGTCGGCAACCTACCAAACAGCTGAAACCACCCAACAGGAGAATCACAAGAATGTGCTCCCCAGTGGAGTCACCAGTTCTGTTTCGGGGAATTTCACCCTAGAGGTTCGTTGGGTTACAACCTCCACAGAGCAAGGGCATGCTACTTAAGAAGGACTCACACAACCATGCACGTTCAGAAAAACTAAATAGAGTAGAATGAGAAAGTTACCCGTAGGTCCTACGGTTGAAGCAGATCCCGCGGGGTCCAAACCCCCAGCAACCGTCCTTCCTTCTTAACCTGAAAGACAATAAGAAATGAGCACGAAGAACTGGTTGTACAGCATATATCTACTCTAAATGTTAGTGAAATCAACATGAAACATTAAATAAATCATAATGAATGCTTAATAACAATATTCTCATACATATAAGCATACACTAACACGTATATTTCGGGAACAGCATGGTACTTCTGTATTATAAATAGCATGTACAAAAGTAACGAGTGGAGAGATCACCTGATCCTTCCACGGCCTTCAAGCAGACCGTCGTCCGGATCCGTCCAGCCCTTGCCTCGCTAAGACTCCTTCCAAATTGGTGCATACGAGATGTCATATAGGGAGATGAGCATCTCAAGGAAACAAGGGTTTCCTATAATGAACTGGGAAAGTGCAGGAGGCACGGGGAATCAGACTTGGATAGGGAATACCAACAGAGTATAATATCAATAACTCTCTCTCTCTCTTAGGCCATACACATGAGGGGCTTTTATACTCCCTCCAAGTAGTTTCAACAGTTGGAAACAGTTGGCCACATGCTGGGGTGGTTGAACTACCTGAGTAACCATCAACCCAGCCCGAAAATAGGGAATAATTATATATTTTTTAATCATTTTAATGGCATACGCGTAAAAGTCTAGCTGGACTCACATATACACACGGAAAAGTACGGGCATAGTCGCGTATGGGGATTTTTACACTGTTTTTGAGTGAATTTGTCCAAGTCTGTAGGAATGGGTGCCCAAAACCATTTAAGCAATCATGAATCATGTGAAGGTGAGAAATGATGCTATAACACCTGTAGACCTTTTTATCCATGTCATTTATTTTAGAAGGCTAGCGCAGAGTTCCAGATAGCCAGGAAGGACTCCAAAGAACACATCCAAGGTCAATCTCGACCTGACAAAGACTCCCAAAGCAACCTACAGAGTACATACAACACTGCAGAGCCATTAAGAAGTATGGGCATGAACGCTTCCGCTATTCTGTCTTAATGAAACAAATTAAATGTACATCTACTCCTTGCTATTATTCATTCTCCTATAAGAATCCCCAAGAACATATTGTAAAGGGTTCGGTTGTTGCTGTTGTAGTTTTAGGGATTCATTTTGACTGTTAGAACAGTCTTGGGAGGGAGTAGCAGAGTATTTTTTAATGTAGTAGGCTGGGAGGAGAAAGTTTGGACTGTAATCAGCCATTGAGATCATTGTATGTGACTGTTTTTGCATCAATTAATCAAGCAAATTTCACAGGATCCTGGTCTATTACTATTGGTGATGTTTTCTCTAACACTGTTTATTACATTTTCATGTTGTTCATTGGTCTTCTGGTATGCATCAGAAATATAGCATAGGATTTACCCTCGCATGGTACCCTATGTTTCTACTCTCCCTACCTTCAATGTTTTCTGCTGATTGTGAATCTAAGGGTAAATTCACGTGGTTTAACCAGTGAAGCAAATGTATTTCCTGCTAGTTGATGTGTGAACTTGGAGCTTGCTGCTTGGATGTTTCTTATTGGTGTCAAAGCAGGGAGGGTTAAAAGTCCTTCTCCAATCTATAGACTCTGGCTCTGTTCAAATATTATCTCTATTTTTCCCTTGGAGAATGCTAAAGTAGACCTAGAGTTAAATGACCTCTGGTCCGATCTATAAGCTGCCCCTTTGTCCCTCCATTGAAAGCTGCCTTTGAGTATGTCAAAGCAGGTCTGGAGTTAAATGACCTCTGACTTGATCTCCAGACAGAAATTTGGGTTGCTTTCCTTCTCCACCTTCTTTCCTTACTGTTCCATTATGCCATCTATCTAAAAGATCCTTTAGTTTTGATGAATTTCCCTTTAAAAGCCTTGGCTATTTGTTTGCAAGTAATCCCCTTTCATGACTCCATAGCCCAATGGATGGCACATTCTTAACCTATCCACTTTTGCCGAAACATCCTGCTATTTTGCTCCTTTCCTTCCATTACTTTCTCAGTCTATGATCTCATGACTCAACCTAGCAACCAACCAACCAAATCATTTAAAACCCCTTGTGCTTCATAGCTAGCCTAATATCTCATTTGAGCTTCAAAGATATATATCATTCTTTGTTCTTTTGGAGAGATCCCTCTCCGGATCCAGGAAGGCTAGATCCTAGGATCCCAAAGTGGTTTGATGTTGTCTTATCTTTTGCTATTTCCAAATCTGCCAAAATATAGGAACCCCAACATAATGGCGACTCGACTAGGGAATAAGGACCAATCAGCCTTGATTTGGTAAATCACTGTGGTGGACAGTAAAATCCTAAATCCTCCACCTGGCGACTCCACAATTCCTAAATGATTGAAAGACTCCACTGGTGATCAGTAGGCCACTGATTATCTTGGTTTCATGAGACTCCACTGGGAGACCATGTCGCGGTACAACATTAGCCATGTTAAAGAACAAGTCACTTCATTAATGGAAGACTCTAAGCAGTTTGTAGAAATGCATCCAAGTTTCATAGCAGAGTGTCAAGATCTAATGTCACATGACTTGGCAGAACTGAAAGTGGAGGACCTTCCAGGGGCTATTCTTCTCAGTTCAAGTTTCAATCCTGTGCTTAAGAAAATATTTCTAGAATTGGTGGTCAAAAGATATGAAGCTGAGATCGAATTTCTGAACTCACAAGAAAAATCATATCATTTCAGAGACCCAATAGCCTTTTTGGAAAGTCTCCCTCCCCCTAAGAAAGAAGAGATTCCACTGCCTTTCGAAGTACAAGAGGAAGATGATCAGGCTTTCAAGATCCACATTGAAGACGCAGTGGAAGATGCAGAAATCAAAGCTACCTAGGATGAAGACAGCCTACCAGTCATGGCAAGCCTGAAAGAAGAAAGTGTGCATCATCTGTTCATTGATCCTGTGGCAGAGTACATGGAGGCCCTGATTAGCTCAAATTCTCCAGCATTGATCCTTCGCCAGGGCTAGATTCATCAGGAGTGGTCACCACTGATGGTGAGATCAATTTTTAAGAACCAGAAGCAGAGCACCCTGTGGTTGTCTCTGATGAGCAATCAGTGCTTCTATCCTTTTTTGTTACTGCTTGACTGGTTGCACTGGCATTATTGTATAACCTAGGGCATTAGAGATTTCCAGGTTAGAGTAGAGTAGGTAGGAAGTCTGAAATAAAACTAAGTCTGTGAGCATGTAGTTAGTTGTTTTTAATTTCTTCAAAGTCCAACAAGTTAGACAGTCTAATCCTGGCTTGACTATTTTTCAATTTATGTCTTAGAATGTAGAGAAGAAGTCTGCTAGACAGTTTAATCCTAGCAGACATTAGTTTAGGTAGAGAAAATATGAGGCCAACAGTTTAATCTGGTCTCATGGAGTAATAAGGGTAGAAATAGAATAGGTTTATTTTTCCTGTTTGAAAAAATTGATGATGTAAGGGTCTACAAGTCCAAATGCACCCAGAAGAAAAAATGTTAGGACTATAGTATGGGTAGGTAATTTTTTGGGAGAATGTCTACTGCTGACATGATGTCTTCATGATTTGTGGCAGCTAATCCAAGAAAGAAAGGGATGTGTCAAGTACCAGGCATCTGGCCTACACCAAAGATCATTTTCTAAATTCTTGACTCCTTCAAGAAGAAGCCATCCCCATGTGGAGCCACTGTTAGCCCCTTATGAATTTTTTGACAAGCAAATAGGGGGCTAAAACGTTTTTGAGCCTTCAAGGAATTATTTTCCTCTAAAAACACATCATCCTTGAAGCCTCCTTGTGTCTTTGTCCTTTGATAAAATCCCCTCTGATGTTCCCATTATAAAGCCTCTCTGTTGTGAAGAAGAATGCCCAAAAAGGCCTCCTTTTCCCTCTTATTTCATTCCCTCTAGGCCTCTGTTTTCATCATTCTTCCTCCCCTTATAAATTCCCCACTTACCCTTTAAATCATCCCAAATCCCCTTTTAAGCCTTTTAGATTACCTTTTTCTAGCTTAAAACCCCTTATTCCCTTTACCGAATGCCTCATTTGGCCTTAAAATGCATTAAAAATAGGCCAAAAACCCACTTTCCAACTTATGACAGGCTTAGCCCCTCTCGTCCCAGCCCCTTAACCACTTCCCCATGTGACCCCAGCGCTAAGACCAAGCGCTAGCCTATAATGCACTTATCGCATCGGAGGATTGGAGCTGAATGCCTTTTTTCCTTTGTAAACAAAACCCCTGATGCGATAGCATATTCGTTATGTTGAAACCCTGTCGCAATCTGAGCCATCGATCTCTTGAGATCCGACGGCCCAGCGCTAATCACAGTGCGCCCGCCACCCCTATCCATCCACTCCTCCGATTTCATCAGAGCCGTCGATCTACCTCCAGATCGGGTGGCAGTCACTACATCTCACCACCGCTCCAATCGCAATTGCAACTTTTAAACTATGTCGCCCGCTACACTTGCCGATTTCGATCCCCCAATCTGATCCTAGCCATCCATCCGTTTAGATCCAATTGTCCATATTTATCCTGCTCCGCTTCTATAACTCCATCTCTCCCCCCGTCGATTTAATCTTTGCCATTGATCCCCTTCGCGATCCAACGGTTAGCGTTGAATCGCTCCATCACCAATCGGAAGGTGTTAATGTGTTCCCGCTACCTCCCCCGATTGTGACCTTCCGATTCCGTCGTGACCGTCCGTTCAATCTAGATCGACGGTCTCCATTTCATCGCCTCCCCATCTAATTTCATTCATCAGACCTTTCCCATGATTTCATCCTTTAATCCTCATCGTTGATCTCCTCCTGAGATCTGACAGCCCACAGTCAATCACCCTCCACCTACCAGGTCCCACCATCCAAGGTCCCCGTTTTCATTTCATTTGGCCCCTTTCCCTTTTTATTTCAGCCAAAGGCTAAACCCTAGTGTTTAACACTAAATATCATTCTTTCGCCACTCTTTCATTGATTCCACTGTTCTCCACTGCTCTGCCACTGCTTCCACAGGCCTCCACAGCATTTCTTCCGCCACCACCCTGGGATTTTATAACGGATTTATTCCATTGTACAGGGTTTAGAGAGTGAGAAATTCACTCCATCTCCATGATCATATTCGTTGTGATTCAGAGTGCAGAGAGGCCATTTCAGCATCGGCCAGTGTATCAACAGCAGGGATTAAAGCGGTTAATGCCAATTGTTGAATGTTTAATGCTTAATCCCACGTTCAAAGGATAAAGGCACAGTTTGAAGACTAACGCACACATAAAGGTCATATTTGTGTTTTAACAACAGCAGGACGCATTTTCTCAGAAAGGACACCTCCCGACGACGCTCTCCATGCCTCCTCAAGCCTTTAACAGTTAACGACATTGACAGAAGATTTTTAAAGACCCTCAGGATAGCAGTTATGGAGTATGGAGACCTACAGACCTTTTCATCCATGTCATTTATTTCAGAAGGCTAGCGCAGAGTACCAAATAGCCAGGAAGGACTCCAAATAACACATCTGAGGTCAATCTCGACCTGACAAAGACTCCCAAAGCAGCCTACAGAGTACATACAGCACTGCAGAGCCATTAAGCAGTATGGGCATGAATTCTTCCGCCATTCTGTCTTAATGAAACAAATTAAATGTACATCTACTCCTTGCTATTATTCATTCTCCTATAAGAATCCCCAAGAACATATTGTAAAGGGCTCGGTTGTTGCTGTTGTAGTTGTAGGGATTCATTTTGATTGTTAGAACAGTCTTGGGAGGGAGTAGCAGAGTAGTTTGTAATGTAGTAGGCTGGGAGGAGAAAGTTTGGACTATAATCAGCCATTGAGCTCAGTGTATGTGACTGGTTTTGCATCAATTAATCAAGCAAATTTCACAGGATCTTGGTCTATTACTATTGGTGATGTTTTCTCTAACACTGTTTATTACATTTTCATGATGTTCATTGGTCTTCTAGTATGCATCAGAAATATAGCATAGGATTTACCCTCGCATGGTACCCTATGTTTTTTCTCTCCCCACCTTCAATATTTTTCGCTTATTGTGAATCTAAGGGTAAATTCTCGTGGTTTAACCAGTGTAGCAGATGTATTTCCTGCTAGCTTGTGTGTGAACTCAGAGCTTGATGCTTGGATGTTTCTTGCTGGTGTCAAAGCAGGGAGGGTTAAAAGTCCTTCTCTGATTTATAGACTCTGGCTCTATTCAAATCTTATCTCTTTTTTTCCCTTGGAGCATGCTAAAGCAGACCTGGAGTTAAATGACCTCTGGTCCGATCTATAAGCTGCTCCTTTGTCCCTCCATTGAAAGCTGCCTTTGAGTATGTCAAAGCAGGTCTGGAGTTAAATGACCTCTGACCTAATCTACAGAAAGAAATTGGGTTGCTTTCCCTCTCCACCTTCTCTCCTTACTGTTCCCTTTTGCCATCTATCTAAAAGATCCTTTAGTATAGATGACTTTCCCTTTGAAATCCTTGGCTAGTTATTTGCAAGTAATCCCCTTTCATGACTCCATAGCCCAATGGATGGCACATTCTTAACCTATCCTCTTTTGCTGAAACATCCTGCTATTTTGCTCCTTTCCTTCCATTACTTTCTCAGTCTATGATCTCATGACTCAACCCAGCAACCAACCAACCAAATCATTTAAAACTCTTTGTGCTTCATAGCTAGCCTAATATCTCATTTGAGCTTCAAAGATATATATCATTCTTTGTTCTTTTGGAGAGATCCCTCTCCGGATCCAGGAAGGCTAGATCCTAGGATCCCAAAGTGGTTTGATGTTGACTTATCTTTTGGTATTGCCAAATCTGCCAAAACATAGGAACCCCAACATGACCTTGCAACCTTCTAAAAGAAGTCTAAGGTCTTGAATTTGGACAAAAAAATTTCAATAAAGGAGAAAATATTAGGGTCCAAAGTAAGAAACTCATTTTCAAGTTGGTGGGCCATGATTTGATTTTGGATGCCAAAAACATTATTTAGCTTTTCTAGGGCTTTATCAGGGGTGTCAATGTCAAGGATGTGAAATCGAAGATATTTAGAAATGGACATTCCTATCAACCCTCGTGTTTGATCTTGTTTATTTTCCCATTTAGGAACTTTATCATCATCAGAAGGTTTAGTTTCTTGACCTGTGGCTATTCTATAAAGCCCTTTACTTCTATGTATATCTACCATGTGAGGTAGCCATTGGAAATAATTGGTGCTGTTAAGAATAACGGGGCATGCACTTTCCATTTTTTTAAAATGAAGCTAAGAAAAGCTGAAAATAACTGCTCCAATGGAAAGATATCAAAAAATTAGGCCGCTTCAAAAAAAATGGCTCAAAAAACGGCTTCTGGATGAAGAAGTTATGCCTTTTGAAAATTATGAGTTGTAGATGCCGAATAGTTACGGGAACGAGATGAAGTGCGGCTTTTTAAAAAAAAAAAAAGTCTGCCCCTTTGAACAAAAACTTTTTACAAAACAAGCTTGAGAAGGATACTTGAACCCAAGACCTCTATTCTCATAAACTAACTCCTCACAAAAAAACACAAAAACTGAGAAAAAAAAAATGAAATACAAAGCCTTATGGCAGAATGTTAGATTTTCGGTTACCCTTACCAGCAACTATCACTTTTTTCACTATTTCTGATTTCCTGAGATCACACAAAGACGCGGGGAAAGAGCATACATGGCAAAAAAAATCCCTTTTCCCTGTTTATGATTTGCAGAGATCGCACGGAGCGCACAACATAGAGCATACATAGAGAAGAGGTTATAGATCCAGCAAATCAATAAAACCTTAATATCGAAAATAAATAGAAAAAAACTGAAATAAACAGAACTATTAACAAATATAATTGCAAAATAGGTGCTTTATACCTCCAGATCTAAACTAACAAAAATTGGGCAGCCGGAAACCTTTTCGCATGAAACAAAAGGTGTTCCTCATGATAACAAATGCTCCGGACACAACCGAGTAGTTCTCCAAGCCCAAAAAATTTCAGAAATAGTAGATCTGCAAAATGGCATTCGCATGCAGTCAAACCCGCTTCGGATTTTGATCAAAAATGGACGCGGCCCTCAAAATAGCTCTGATACCATGTAGGAATTTACAGTGTAAGTTCCGTAGATCAAGAACCAAAGGTCACCGCTCACAAACATATCACAAATCAGTACACCAGTATAATCACGTGGGTAAAACCCTCAAAGAGGGAAACAGTCCACGCCATGAGCCAACGCGGCCACTTTAGGGAATTTATTAATATAAAAAGAAAAGTTACATATGTTTCTCTCATAAACGGTTACCGGACAAATGACCCTCCATGCTCTTTAAATAGAGATCATGGACCAATCAGGTTCTAAGCCACGGATCAAGTGCCGTTAATACCGAGGTGAGAGATAACCCTCGAATCACTACAAATCGTGACCGTCAGATTATAAGTTACAAATGTACATGGTAAAGAAACACACTTTACCTAACTCTACACTAGAATAAGTTATTCTTAACTATTTCCTATGTGTCGGAATATCCTAACATGTCCTTCTAAATGCTACGGGAAATCAGGATTAGGAATACAACAATTTATTAGATCTTCCTCAGAATTTTCCTTAAGACTCATGGCTTGGGCTATTGTTAAAACTGGTTGGGTACCTTCTGAATCATGTTCTTCTTATTCTTCAACCCAATGTGTTTTTTTAGATCTCAAGAGGGGTTTAGCGGGGGGATACAAGTTGATATGTTTTGTTTTAGCCCCATGAGTGATAGTCATGTTTCCAAATCTACACCCTATATAGGCATTAGTCGTGGCTAGCCACAGTCTCCCCAAGATCAATGGGTGTCCTTCGAAGTTAGTTTTAGGTTGAAGAACATAAAAATTTGCAGGGTGCTCCCAAGAATCCAATGAGATGACAATGTATTCTAAAACCCCCTCTGGCTTTACCTTAGACCTATCTGCTAATTCTAACATGGTAGGGGTGGGTAATTTATTGAAGGATCCTATATGAGATAAAGTTTCCATAGTCATCACATTGATGGTTGCACCTAAATCAATAAAAGTGTTCTTTATGGGGTATCCGTTGATGAAGGTGGTCACCACAGGGATTCTAGGATCCACATATTTTTCAGTAACAAATCTGGTAGACATTAAACTTGAAAGCTTTCCACCTACTTGAATTGTTGAAGGTTCTTTCTTTTGTCTTCCTGGATTCTTGGTACATAGTTCCCTCACTATTTTGGCATATATTGGGATGTCTTTTATTGCTTGTAGTAATGGGATCTTGATGCACATGTTTCTCAGTTCAAACACAAGATCAAATTCAGGTCGTTTCATTTTAATTTCCATTTTCGACCTCTCTAGAAAAGGAGGCTGGACTATATGAGATGAGGAAGGTTCTTGTGGCCTTGAGGTGGATGGATCTGTTGGTTTAGGTGTGGTTTCCTCTTCAGGTGTTTCTAAGGTATCTTCCTCTACAATCTCCTCAATTTTTTTGAGCTGAGTCACCACCTTTCCCGACCTAAGGATGATTTCCTACAACTGCACAGGTAATTCCTGCAACTGTACAGGAATAGACATTTCCTACAGATACGCAACAAATTCTTGTAACACAAGGTCATGAACTTCCTGCAACAGCTGAGGTGCAATACAGTAGGTAGGAAAAGTGGGATAAGTGACCAATCCAATGTTGTGAGTGGATCAGACGATTTTATTGTTGGGATTAGACACTGGTTGAGCAGGAAGCTGCGTGGGACAAGGTTGATTTGGTGGGGCAGTCAATTGAAGCTATTTTTGTGGTTGTATCATTGTGGCGGTGTGGGCTGTGAATAAAAATTTTGAGGTGGGAAACTTTATGTAGTAGGATAAGAATAGTTCCCTTGCCAAGGCTGTTGAGGAGGCCAAGGCTGCTAGGGCATTGGAACATTCCACATGTGATTTTGAGCATAAGAAAATTGAAATTTTGACTGTGACATACCTGTAGGACGTGGTTTCCATGGTCTCTAAGGTGCCATTTCATAAAGTGCATTGACAACTCCTTGATCTGCTATGTATGCTGCTTTAATTTTAGGCAGAGAAGGACATTGATCAATGGAATGCTCAGCCTCACAAATTTGACATACCTCGATACTATCAGCAGGGCATTCCCTTAGAGCATGTTTCTTTCTGCATTTGGAGCATAACACTTCCAAGGATTTCTCCAGTTCATCCTGTTTCTCCTGTATCTTCTTAGCCTACAAAACATCCAATTGTGAAGATAAAGTGCTAAGAATATCAGTTTTAAAATTTTCAAATAAATTACCCATTTCAGCTCTGGTTACTCCAACTTTAGCAATGGATTTGACAATATTGGAAGAATGATCTCTTGGTCCTCCTCCAACCTTGTAATTTCCTCTTGAATATATTTTACAAAGCTTGCACACATCATCATAACTCAGCTTCGATACATCACCTACCCCCATTAGATTTAAGACCTCCAGATACTCTTGTTTGATTTCCCTAAGCAAAATGGTTCTCTTGGTCTCTTTATCTAATTGATTCCTATTGGATCTCTGCAAATTATATTGAACCTTTCTACCAAATATTCAAGACTCACCCCTTCCTTTTGATTCATCCCAAAATCTCTTCTCTGATCTTTCTAGTCTTACAGTATTCTTGGTACTTTCTTAGGAATACCTTCTTCATTTCTCCCCAAGTTGCAATGGAGTTTGACCCCAACCCCATAAACCACCTAATATATGCATCCTTTAATGTAGCAGGAAACAAATTCAGTTTTTGAGCATTGGAAGAATAGTCATAGCTCTGACAAAACACATCAAATTTGAATAGGAAGGCATCTAGATCCTCACTAGAAGTACCACGAAAATTAGGCAAGGTCGAAGCGAAGGAGGGATATTATTCATCTGAGTAGCTCCACCAGTATCCTTAATAGAGAATTCAAATGTGACTAGTTTCTCCTCCTTATCATCAAAGCCTCCATTGGTATTACTAGTACCTTCTTCGTGAGCCATATCAGTCCAAGAAAGAATGGGACCCTGGAAGGCTACATATTCCTCAGAATCAATGGTATGGAATTTCGGTTCTTTCACAGGGTTCACAAGGAACTCTTCTTCGGGATGACCACTGAGCAGAGATGTTGTCTTCCTTGAAAGGGGAGATTCTAGATGGGCAGCAATGGAGGATCCTCCAGTAGAGTGTTCTGCTATGGAAGGGTCAATCCGTTCTAGACTGCAGACCTCTTGTTCAGATTCTTCTTCCTTTACTGCCTTGTTTATTGCAGACTTATTTTTTCTTTCCAGTGTATTAGTAAATGAAGTGGTGCTCACACCACCACGAAAAAATGTAGGAAATATTAGACCCTATTCATCTAATATTCAAACAAAATTAAAAAAAACTTACCAAACAATCAGGACAAGGCTTTGGTGAGTGTCTAACCTCTCTGTGTGCGTGGGCTTTACCCTTCATCTTTGCACTTCGACTCCCCCAATCCTGAAAAACCAAATCAACAAAATCAAACTAAAACACTTTCAGTATCATCCCTTAGTACCTCCCCGGAAATGGCGCCAAAATGTTGAGTCAAATTATATGATTATAATTTTCCAATCATGAATTGTCAACCTAGGAAGGTAAACTGATGAGATGCAGTGCAAAGTATATGTAGGCTGATTACTTCAAGTGTTAATACATTATACACACATCAACTAATTCTTCTCTCCTATGTCAATACTTGGCAGAAATGGCTATGGAGTGGCATATATCATCCCTTGACAACACTTAGGATTTTTGATATTGATCATGAAAAGATAAGGATCAGACAACAATCACCAACTCATGCTTCTTTCCTGTATCAATACTTTAGCAGCAATGGATATGGAGTGGCATATAACATCCCTCTACAACACTTCAGTTTGTTGATATTGATGCAGGAAAATATAAAAGATAAATCATAATAAAAAATACAACTTAAAGAGCATGAATCCAAACATTGATCAAATGAAAAGAACTCATTAATATAAATAATTAAATCACTTAACCAATTAACAGTTTGCTACAGGAAATGAAGAAAGAAAGAACTAGCTATATACATGAATTATTAAGGCATAAATAAAACAGAAATAAAACACACACACTATGCTGCAGAAGTTGTGAACAAAGGGGGCCCTCCCTCACTCACAACTCCTTCAAAAGTTGAAGAAGCTCCTCAGAAAGATAAATAGAACATAGACTATTTTATTAATCTGGAATTTGCAGCCAATTACAGTTTGATATCTTGCTATCAACAAAAATCTCAACCCAACCCCCTTACAAAGAGAAATACATCTAATTTATACATTTTTCGAATCCCATATTTGGATTGAACAAAGTAGATTACTATTCTAAGCCTACAACCAATGATACAGATACAAATTTACAAGTCTATTAAGACTAATCCATGACTGGAAGCATGGATTAGACGATTTATGTTAGGCAACTAAAGTTGTTACTCCATGTAGGCATGAGAGAAGATCTGGAGGTTTGAGTGGTTGCAAAAGAGGATTCATAACAATGAATAGGACAGCTTCCATATGCAGCAAATTCCCTTCAAAACCCATGTCTTTACTTGATCTAGAGATGAGTGGGACATGTTCAACCATTAATCTCGCTACAGGTAATTGAGATGGTTTGAGGAAATAGGAATATCTACAAGAAATCTGGAACATCTGCAGGAATCTCGGCTGCATGAGCTGACTGCAGGAATTTCATAACTGTTCGAATCTAGCAAATCTACACACGGGTTCTAGACTAGTTAGATTAGTAGTGAAATAAAGACACGAATACTTGAATTTAGATAAAATGACACTTCTTATGATAATTCAACATACCTTAGGCTTATGGTACCCTTTTTAGCCAAACTAGGAATAATTAAAGAGTGAAAAGGGTTCAAAAATAAGGGAGGCAAGGTCTAAGATAGGTGTCAAAAATGGGTAAAGTTTAGACTCAAGAAGCACTTGTCTTTTTGAGCTCGTAAAAGTAAATGATTTGACATCTTCTCAGTATAAGTTTAACCCTTATCTGGACTGAGATAGATTATTTATGAAAATGAAAACCTTAGTCAAACATGGCTAGGAGGTTCTCTGAGATATCATTTTACACTTTTTCGGATTTGAGTGACAACTTTACAAAAAAGGACTCGTGGAGTTTTATTTTTTCCTCTTTTTCAAACTCTCTAAATATGAAAAAGGACCAGGATGTCACTGTCATTAGGCTCGTTATAAAATAGTGACAGGATTTTCGATCATGGCAAGAATCAAGTTTCATTTATCGCTAGACTCGTTAAATTATTAAATAGCGATACATATTCACCCGAAGGTTTGAATTATAGATCAAGAATATGTTATCCTCTTCACGCTTGTTAAAAAAATAAATAGGTATTGGTCGAAAAATGACCGAGGAAAAATTTGGGAAAGTGAACAGAAATTTTTACAGTAGTAGGTAGCTCTTGAACATGACACTTCACTCCATCATTGTGACTGTTTGGGTTGGGTAATGTTCTTGACGGTTCATTCATACCTATGGCTCATCATACCTTCACTTTGGTTTTGGATCAATGCTACCAACTAATCTCAGTGTCACCGACATGTTCAAGAGAAGTCATCTAGTGAATACTCATCCTTCTGCAATACTCATAAACCTTCATTCTCATGACAGTCATCCCTGAACATTGCTATATCAAGTCACATTTTGTCTCTGAAATCAATAACTCTCGTTTCACGATAAAGTGGCTTCCTGTCGACATCAAATCATAATCTATGAAGTTTACTTAGAAACATCATCTTCCAATACCATGAGGCTTGTTACAGTGTCGACAAGATCCTTGCTTCTCGACCTTTGACCAAAATATTTTTTTTGTCGTTTGACATAAAATCATATATTCACACCTTACGAAATGTACTGCAGTACCTTGAGAACCATTAACATGAATGGTGGTTCTCTCGTGTTTGTTAACAGCTCACATCATTGGCTGGTAATCAAACAATGTCTTACATGTTTGACTAAAAATCATATATTCACATGGCTAGACTTATACCCGAACGATCGAGTGAATGATATAAGAAGACCCTGGATCTAATTTCAGCCATTCGGGCTGCGATTTCAGGATTTTTGTACACGTCGTCTGTACAATGACCTTACATATAGATTGTCATCCGAACACGGGCCTATATCTGTAGGCATATCTGTATTGGGCAACATTCCAATGTAGATGAATTTTTGCACTATGTACATGTTATTAGATAGTTTATGTGCTAAGTATGGGAATGCCTCCCTTAGAAATTCATGATCAAGATGAAAAAATCATGATGTAATGTATTGTAAGATTGATGCAGGTTGCCACTCCGCTTCAGTTCCATCTCATCATGTCGTAAAGCATCTCATTCAAAATATTGTTATTATTTCAACTTCATGCTTTAGGGGGCAGCTGTTATAGGAAAATTTGTTCATCATCCTCCATGACCTGGTAAAACTAGACATCATCCCCAAGACCAATGAAATAGGTTCTATCATCCTCTTACATTTCAGTTGCTATATGCCCTGAGAGAAGAACAAATCATTCATGGCTTCTATTTTGCGATTTCCAAGGTTTGAAGCATATGTTATATCACTTATGAGCTCACCAAGGCTACCGCTCAAGGGACTAACTGTGTTACATATGTAGCTCCCTCCATTCAAGGGTGCACTGCAATTCACTTTCGGACATTCAAGGGTGCGTTGGTCAAATGGGAGTGAAATTCTCATTGTTCTAGAATCTCCACATGGTCAATGCCTTCTAGAAGAGTCCATATGTTTCAAAATTCGAATCCAAGTGTCCATATAACACGTTTGAGCTTGGGAACATGTCTTTCCTATTATCATAAATTCATTCATTGAGAAACTACCATCAGTTGCCCTATAAATCAACACGGATCCTAGTGCTAGGGAAGGAAGAAATTTTGTAAAGAAATGTTGTTGGATTCCCAATTGAGAGAGTGAAAGTACTGAAATGTTGATCCAGGTGGATATCGGTGGCCACCCACCTATTCCATTTTGACCCACGGCATCAATTCTTTCAGTTTTTTCAACTTCAACACAACTTATTATTTTTAGCAGGTTTTCGAGTCCTGCACTCCCAGAGCCATTATGGGGCATTAATAATCTAGGTGGATATTGGTGGCCACCCACCGAGTCCATTTGAACACCCACCATAAGTTACTTCATTTTTTAAGTTTCAGCACAATTTACTATTTATAGCATTTTTTCGGGTCTTGAACTTCCGAAGCCGTTTTGAGGACCTAAACGACGTTTTTTGGGAAAACAAGGAGCACCATTGGCCTCAAAAGTGTATTCCTCGGATATATCTTTCTAACGAGCTATTGAGCACGTCAAACGGAGATCGGATGACAAAGTTACGTCCCCGGGAAGTTGAAACACCAACTTACCCAAACGGGGTCCACAGTTTTAGCGCTTCATCTCCTAGGGTTAGGTTTTTGGATGTTTCGGGATTTACATTGTTTCTCAACAATAAATAGGTCATAGAGCCTCATTGTAACACAGTTCAAGGGCTGGTAGCCAGCACATCTCTTCTCAGAGATAAGTGTTTCCAGTACCTTATCTCATCTATTTCCATTATGTCTGTAATAGGCCAGTGAGCCTCAATGTAACACAGTTCAGAGGCTTGTAGCTGCCACATCTCTTCTCAGAGATAGCTACCAGCGCCCTAGCTAGTTTATTTCTATTCTGTATATAATCGATTTTCAGTTCTTTGATATTAATGAAATGAAGTGTTATTTCCGCTGCATCTTTGTATTTATGGTTATATGTTTATTCTGTTGCGTTCCTACATAAATCCGGATCAATGGTATCAGGGCAGCTTGTTCTTTCTCTGTTTTTCTTTTCCTGTCTCCAATGCGGCAAAGGTATAAGGAGTTCAACCTCGCAACCCCGAAGACCCCCCATGGTGGAAGAAAAGAAAGAATGATTAGCGAGCAGGAGATCCTATCAATATCTTGCTCGGGGAGGCCCTCAAGAAACAGAGGAACGTGATGATGGATAACTTTTCCCAGATCCTTCAATGCCTGCCCACTGGTGACACATCTACATCCAGCACGTCTACCAACAGTTCTGCAACATCCTGGACAAATCCAACACCAATTTCAGTAGAATTCCCCCCTCCCCCCCATGGAGGAACTTAACGCAATGGAGACCATTGCTTCCTAAGGAGGGAGGAATGATCCAAGTGGATATCAGTATCCACCCACCTATTCCATTTAGACCCGCAGCATCAATTCTTTCAGTTTTTTCAACTTCAGCACAACTTACTATTTTTAGTAGGTTTTCGGGTCTTGCACTCCCAGAGCCGTTTTGGGGTATTAATAATCCAGGAGGATATTTGTGGCCACCCACCGAGTCCATTTGAACCCCCACCATCAGTTATTTCAGTTTGTAAGTTTTAGCACAACTTACTATTTATAGCAGTTTTTCGGGTCCTGAAATTCCGGAGCCGTTTTGAGGCCCTAAACGAAGTTTTTTGGAAAAATGGGGAGTAACATGGGTCATATACCCATGTTTCTCACTTGAAAGTTGTATTCCTCGGATAGATCTTTCTAACAAGCTATTGAGCGCGTCAAACGAAGATCGGATGCCAAAGTTACGTCCCCGGGAAGTTGAAACACCAACTTACCCAAACGGGGCCCACAGTTTTGGCGCTTCATCTCCTAGGGTTAGGTTTTTGGACGTTTCGGGTTTTACATTGTTTCTCAACAATAAATAGGCCTTCAAGCCTCATTGTAACACAGTTCAGCGGATGGTAGCTGACACATCTCTTCTCAGAGATAAGCGTTGCCAGTACCTTAGCTCATTTATTTCAATTATGTCTGTAATAGGCCTGCGAGCCTCAATGTAACACAGTTCAGAGGCCTGTAGCCAGCACATCTCTTCTCAGAGATAGCTAACAGTGCCTTAGCTAGTTTATTTCTATTATGTCTATAAGAAAATTTCAGTTCTTTGATATTAATGAAATTAAGTGTTATTTCCGCTCCATCTTTGTATTTATGGTTATATGTTTGTTCTGTTGCGTTCCTGCATAAATATCGATCAGTGGTATTAGAGCGGCCTGCTCTTTCTCTATTTTTCTTTTCATGTCCCCAACGTGGCCAAGGTATAAGGAGTTCAACCTCGCAACCTCGATGACCCCCCATGGTGAAAGAAAATAAATACGAGGGAGAAGGAAATCCTATAAAAATCTTGCTTGGGGAGGCCCTCAAGAAACAGAGGGACACAATGAAGGATAAATTTTCCCAGATCCTTCAACGGCTGCCCACTAGTGACACATCTACATCCAGCACGTTCGCCCATAGGTCCGCAACATCCTGGACAAATCCAACACCAAGTTCAAGAGAATTCTCCACACCCCCACAGAGGAAGTTAACGCAATGGAGACCATTGCTTCCTAAGGAGGTAGGAATGATCTAGGTGGATATCGGTGGCCACCCACCTATTCCATTTAGACCCGCAACATCAATTCTTTCAGTTTTTTCAGCTTCACCACAGCTTACTATTTTTAGCAGGTTTTCGGGTCCTGCACGCTCAGAGCCATTTTGGGGCAATGATAATCCAAGTGGATATTGGTGGCCACCCACCGAGTCTATTTGAACCCCCACCATCAGTTATTTTATTTTGTAAGTTTCAGCACAACTTACTATTTATAGCAATTTTTCGGGTCCTGAACTTCCAGAGCAGTTTTGAGGCCCTAAACGATGTTTTCTGGGAAAAAGGGGAGCAACATGGGTAATTGCTTGACGTTTCTCACTCAAAAGTTGTAGTCCTCAGATAGATATTTCTAATGAGCTATTGAGCGCGTCAAACGGAGATCAGATGCCAAAGTTATGTCCATGGGAAGTTGAAACACCAACTTACCCAAACGGGGCCCACAGTTTTGGCGCTTCATCTCCTAGGGTTAGGTTTTTGGACGTTTCGGGTTTTACATTGTTTCTCAAAAATAAATAGGCCTTCAAGCCTCATTGTAACATAGTTCAGGGGCTAGTAGCCGACACATCTCTTCTTAGAGATAAGCATTGCCAGTACCTTAGCTCATATATTTCCATTATGTCTGTAATAGGCCTACAATCCTCAATGTAACACAGTTCAGAGGCCTGTAGCCACCACATCTCTTCTCAGAGATAAGTACCAGCGCCCTAGCTAGTTTATTTCTATTATGTCTGTAAGCAAATTTCAGTTCTTTGATATTAATGAAATGAAGTGTTATTTTCACTGCTTCTTTGTATTTATGGTTATATGTTTATTCTGTTACGTTCCTACATAAATCCGGATCAGTGGTATCAGAGCGGCCTGCTCTTTCTCTGTTTTTCTTTTCATGTCCCCAATGCGGCTAGGGTATAAGGAGTTCAACCTCGCCACCTCGTTGACCCTTGATGGCGGAAGAAAAGAAAGACGAGGGAGCAGGAGATCCTATCAAAATCTTGCTCGGGGAGGCCCTCAAGAAACAGAGGAACGCGATGATGGACAACTTTTCCATGATCCTTCAATGGCTGCCCACTCGTGACACATCTACATCCAGAATGTCCGCCAACAGGTCCGCAACATCTTGGACAAATATAACACCAAGTTCAGCAGAATTCCCCCCCCCCCCCAATGGAGGAACTTAACGCAATGGAGACCATTGCTTCCTAAGGAGGGAGGAATGATCCAGGTGGATATCGGTGGCCACCCACCTATTCCATTTATACCCGCAACATCAATTCTTTTAGTTTTTTCAGCTTCAACACAACTTACTATTTTTAGCAGTTTTTCGAGTCCTGCACTCCTAGAGCCGTTTTGGGGCATTAATAATCTAGGTGGATATTGGTGGCCACCCACCGAGTCCATTTGAACCCCCACCATCAGTTATTTCAGTTTGTAAGTTTCAGCACAACTTACTATTTATAGAATTTTTTTGGGTCCTAAACTTTTAGAGCCGTTTTGAGGCCCTAAACGATGTTTTTTGGGAAAATGGGGAGCAACATTGCCTATAGAGTGATGTTGCTCACTCAAAAGTTGTAGTCCTCGGATAGATATTTCTAACGAGCTATTGAGCACGTCAAATGAAGATCGGATGCCAAAGTTACGTCTCCGGGAAGTTGAAACACCAACTTACCCAAACGGGTTCCACAGTTTTGGCACTTCATCAGTTTTGTGCTGAAACTTTGTAACTTTCAGCACAAATTACTATTTATAGTATTTTTTGGGTCCTGAACTTTCGGAGCAATTTCGAGGCCCTAAATGATGCTTTTTGGGAAAAAGGGGAGCAACATGGGTAATAGCCTGATGTTTCTCACTCAAAAGTTGTCTTCCTCGGATAGATATTTCTAACGAGCTATTGAGTGTGTCAAACGGAGATCAGATGCCAAAGTTATGTCCATGGGAAGTTGAAACACCAACTTACCCATAAGGGGCCCACAGTTTTGGCACTTCATCTCCTAGGGTTAGGTTTTTGGACGTTTCGGGTTTTACATTGTTTCTCAACAATAAATAGGCCTTCGAGCCTTATTGTAACATAGTTCAGGGGCTGGTAGCTGACACATCTCTTCTCAGAGATAAGCATTGCCAGTACCTTAGCTCATCTATTTCCATTATGTTTGTAATAGGCCTGCAATCCTCAATATAACACAGTTCAAAGGCCTGTAGCCGCCACATCTCTTCTCAGAGATAGCTACCAGTGCCCTAGCTAGTTTATTTCTATTCTGTCTGTAAGAAAATTTCAGTTCTTGGATATTAATGAAATGAAGTGTTATTTTCATTGCATCTTTGTATTTATGGTTATATGTTTATTCTTTTGCATTCCTGCATAAATCCGGATCAGTGGTATCAGAGCAGCCTTCTCTTTCTCTTTTTTTCTTTTCATGTCCCTAACGCGGATAGGGTATAAGGATTTCAACCTCGCAACCCTGTCGACACCCCATGGCGGAAGAAAAAAAAGACGAGGGAGCAGGAGATCCTATCAAAATCTTGCTCGGGGAGGCCCTCAAGAAACAAAGGAATGCGATGATGGAAAATTTTTCCAAGATCCTTCAATGGCTGCCCACTCGCGACACATCTACATCCAGTACGTCTGCCAACAGGTCCGCAACATCCTGGACAAATCCAACACCTAGTTCAGCAGAATTTTCCCCGCGCCCCTCCCCATGGAGGAACTTAAAAGAATGGAGACCATTGCTTCCTAAGGAGGGAAGAATGATCTAGGTGGATATCGGTGGCCACCCACCTATTCCATTTAGACTCGCAGCACCAATTCTTTCAGTTTTTTCAGCTTCAGCACAACTTAATATTTTTAGTAGTTTTTTGGGTCCTGCACGCCCAGAGCCGTTTTGGGGAATTAATAATCTAGGTGGATATTGGTGGCCATCCAACGAGTCCATTTGAACCCCCACCATCAGTTATTTCGGTTTGTAAGTTTCAGCACAACTTACTATTTATAGCAGTTTTTCAGGTCCTGAACTTCCGGAGCCATTTTGTGGCCCTAAACGACGTTTTTTGGGAAAGCGGGGAGTAATACTGGTCAGTCAAAAGTTGTAGTCCTCGGATAGATATTTCTAATGAGCTATTGAGCATTTCAAGCGAAGATCGGCTGCCAAAGTTACGTCCCCGGGAATTTGAAACACCAACCTACCCAAACGGGGCCCAAAGTTTTGGCACATCATCTCCTATGGTTAGGTTTTTGGACGTTTCGGGTTTTACATTATTTCTCAAAAATAAATAGGCCTTCGAGCCTCATTGTAACACAGTTTAGGAGCTAGTAGCTAACAAATCTCTTCTCAGAGATAAGCGTTGCCAGTACCTTAGCTCATCTATTTCCATTATGTCTGTAATAGGCCTGCGAGCCTCAATGTAACACAGTTCAGAGGCCTGTAGCTGCCACATTTCTTCTTAGAGATAGCTACCAGTGCCCTAGCTAGTTTATTTCTATTCTGTCTATAAGAAAATTTCAGTTCTTTGATATTAATGAAATTAACTGTTATTTCCACTGCATCTTTGTATTTATGGTTATATGTTTATTTTGTTGCGTTCCTGTATAAATCTGGATCAGTGGTATCAGAGCGGCCTGCTCTTTCTCTGTTTTTCTTTTCATGTCCCCAACGCGGCCAAGGTATAAGGATTTCAACCTTGCAACCCCGACGACCCCCCATGGCGGAAGAAAAGAAAGACGAGGGAGCAGGAGACCCCATCAAAATATTTCTCGGGGAGGCCATCAAGAAACAGAGGAACGCGATAATGGATAACTTTTCCCAAATCCTTCAACGGCTGCCCACTGGAGAAACATCTACATCCAGCACGTCCGAAACATCATGGATAAATCCAACACCAAGTTCAACAGAATTCCCCCCCGATGGAGGAACTTAACGCAATGGAGACCATTGCTTCCTAAGGAGGGAGGAATAATCCAGGTGGATATCGGTGGCCACCCACCTATTCCATTTAGACCTGCAGCATCAATTCTTTCAGTTTTTTCAGCTTCACCACAGCTTACTATTTTTAGAAGGTTTTCGGGTCCTACACGCCCAGAGCCGTTTTGGGGCATTAATAATCCAGGTGGATATTGGTGGCCACCCACTGAGTCCATTTGAACCCCCACCATCAGTTATTTGAGTTTGTAAGTTTCAGCACAAGTTACTATTTATAGCATTTTTTCGGGTCCTGAACTTCCAGAGCCGTTTTGAGGGCCCTAAAGGACGTTTTTTGGGAAAATGTGGAGCAACATGGGTCATAGACCAATTTTTCTCACTCAAAAGTTGTAGTCCTCGGATATATCTTTTTAACAAGCTATTGAGTGCATCAAACGGAGATCGGATGCCAAATTTACGTCCCTGGGATGTTGAAACACCAACTTACCCAAACGGGGCCCACAGTTTTGGCTCTTCATTTCCTAGGGTTAGGTTTTTGGACATTTTGGGTTTTTTCTCAACAATAAATACGCCTTTGAGCCTCATTGTAACACAGTTCAGGGGCTGGTAGCCGACACATCTCTTCTTAGAGATGAGCATTTCCAGTACCTTAGCTCATCTATTTCCATTATGTCTGTAATAAGCCTGCGAGCCTCAATGTAACACAGTTTAGAGGCCTATAGCCACCACATCTCTTCTCAGAGATAGCTACCAGAGCCCTAGCTAGTTTATTTCAAATCAGTCTATAAGAAAATTTCAATTCTTTGATATAAATTAAATGAGGCGTTAATTCTGCTACATCTTTGTATTTATGGTTATATGTTTTTTCTGTTGCGTTCCTGCATAAATCTGGATCAATGGTATTAGAGCGGCCTGCTCTTTCTCTGGTTTTATTTTCATGTCCCCAACGCGGCCAAGGTATAAGGAGTTCAACCTCGCAACCCCGACGACGCCCTATGGCGGAAGAAAAGAAAGAAAGACGAGGGAGCAGGAGATCCTATCAAAATCTTGCTCAGGGAGGCCCTCAAGAAAAAGAGGAATGCGATGATGGATAACTTTTCCCAGATCCTTCAACAGCTGCCCACTCGCGACACATCTACATCCAGCACGTCTGCCAACAGGTCTGCAATATCCTGGACAAATCCAACACCAAGTTCAGCAGAATTTCCCCCCCGCCCCCCCATGGAGGAAATTAATGCAATGGAGACCATTGCTTCCTAAGGAGGGAGGAATGATCTAGCTGGATATCGGTGGCCACCCACCTATAACATTTAGACCCGCAGCATCAATTATTTTGATTTTTTTAGCTTTAGCACAACTTACTATTATTAGTAGGTTTTCGGGTCCTGCACTCCCAGAGCCGTTTTGGGGAATTAATAATCCAGGTGGATATTGGTGGCCACCCACCGAGTCCATTTGAACCCCCACCATCAGTTATTTCAGTTTGTAAGTTTCAGCACATCTTACTATTTATAGTAGTTTTTCAGGTCCTGAACTTCCAGAGTCGTTTTGAGGCCCTAAACAAAGTTTTTTGGGAAAATGGGGAGCAACATGAGCTATAGACTGATGTTGCTCACTCAAAAGTTGTATTCCTCGGATAGATCTTTCTAACGAGCTATTGAGCATGTCAAATGAAGATCGGATGCCAAAGTTACGTCTCCGGGAAGTTGAAACACCAACTTACCCAAACGGGTTCCACAGTTTTGGCACTTCATCTCCTAGGGTTAGGTTTTTGGAAGTTTTGGGTTTTACATTGTTTCTCAACAATAAATAGGCCTTCGAGCCTCATTGTAACATAGTTCAGGGGCTGGTAGCCGACACATCTCTTCTCAGAGATAAGCGTTTCCAGTACCTTAGCTCATCTATTTCCATTATGTCTGTAATAGGCATGTGAGCTTCAATGTAACACAGTTCAGAGGCCTGTAGCTGCCACATCTCTTCTTAGAGATAGCTACCAGCGCCCTAGATAGTTTATTTCTATTCTGTCTATAATCAAATTTCAGTTCTTTGATATTAATGAAATGAAGTGTTATTTCCGTTGCATCTTTGTATTTATGGTTATATGTTTATTCTGTTATGTTCTTGCACAAATCCGGATTAGTGGTATCAGGGTGGCCTGCTCTTTCTCTGTTTTTTTTTCATGTCCCCAACGCGGCCAAGGTATAAGGAGTTCAACCTCGCAACACCGACGACGCCCCATGGCGGAAGAAAAGAAAGAAAGATGAGGGAGTAGGAGATCCTATCAAAATCTTGCTCGAGGAGGCCATCAAGAAAAAGAGGAATGCGATGATGGATAACCTTTCCCAGGTCCTTCAACAACTTCCCACTCATGACACATCTACATCCAGTATGTCTGCCAACAAGTCTGCAATATCCTGGACAAATCCAACAACAATTTCAGCAGAATTCCCCCCCCCCTCCCACCCCCCCATGGAGGAACTTAACGCAATGGAGACCATTTCTTCCTAAGGAGGGAGGAAAGATCTATGTGGATATCGGTGGCCGCCCACCTATTCCATTTAGACCCGCAGCATCAATGCTTTCAGTTTTTTCAGCTTCACTATAGCTTACTATTTTTAGCAGGTTTTCGAGTCCTGCACTCCCAGAGCCGTTTTGGGGCATTAATAATCCAGGTGGATATTGGTGGCCACCCACCGAGTCCACTTGAACCCCCACCATCAGTTATTTCTTTTTGTAAGTTTCACCACAACTTACTATTTATAGCATTTTTTTGGGTCCTGAACTTCTGGAGCCATTTTGAGGCCCTAAACGACGTTTTTTGGGAAAACGGAGAGCAAGAAGGGTAATAGCTTGATGTTGCTCACTCAAAAGTTGTAGTCCTCAGATAGATCTTTCTGACGAGCTTTTGAGCGCGTCAAACGGAGATCGGATGCCAAATTTACATCCCCGGTAATTTGAAACACCAACTTACCCAAACAAGGCCCACAGTTTTGGCACTTCATCTCTTAGGGTTAGGTTCTTGGATGTTTCGGGTTTTACATTGTTTCTCAATAATAAATAGGCCTTTGAGCCTCATTTTAACATAATTTAGGGGCTGGTAGCCAACACATCTCTTCTCAGAGATAAGCGTTTCCAGTACCTTAGCTCATCTATTTCCATTATGTGTGTAATAGGCCTGCAAGCCTCAATGTAACACAGTTCAGAGGCTTGTAGCCGCCACATCTCTTCTCAGAGATAGCTACCAGTGCCCTACCTAGTTTATTTCTATTCTATCTGTAAACAAATTTCAGTTCTTTTATATTAATGAAATGAAGTGTTATTTCCACTGCATCTTTGTATTTATGGTTATATGTTTATTCTGTTGCGTTCCTGCATAAATCTGGATCAGTGGCATCAGAGCGGCCTGCTCTTTCTCTGTTTTTATTTTCATGTCCCCAATGTGGCCAGGGTATAAGGAGTTCAACCTCGCAACCCTGTCGACCCCCCATGGTAGAAGAAAAGAAAGACGAGGGAGCGGGAGATCCTATCAAAATCTTGCTCAGGGAGGCCCTTAAGAAACAAAGGAATGCGATGATGGATAACTTTTCCCAGATCCTTCAATGGATGCCCACTCACGACACATCTACATCCAGCACGTCCACCAACAGGTCCGCAACATCCTGGACAAAACCAACACCAAGTTCAGCAAAATCCCCCCCCCCCCCCCCATGAAGGAACTTAACGCAATGGAGACCATTGCTTCCTAAGGAGGGAGGAATGATCCAGGTGGATATCGGAGGCCGCCCACCTATTCCATTTAGACCCGCAACATCAATTCTTTCAGTTTTTTCAGCTTCAGCACAACTTACTATTTTTAGCAGGTTTTCGGGTCCTGCACTCCAAGAGCCATTTTGGGGCATTAATAATCCAGGTGGATATTGGTGGCCACCCACCGAGTCCATTTTAGTTTTAGCACAACTTAATATTTATAGCAGTTTTTCGGTTCCTAAAATTCTGGAGCCGTTTTGAGGCCCTAAACGACATTTTTTGGGAAAACGGGGAGCAACATGGGTCATGGACTGATGTTGCTCCATAAAAAGTTGTAGTACTCTGATAGATCTTTCTAATCAGCTACTGAGCGCGTAAAACGGGGATTGGATGCCAAAGTTACGTCCCTGGGAAGTTGAAACACCAACTTACCCAAATGAGGCCCACAGTTTTGGCACTTCATCTCCTAGGGTTAGGTTTTTGGACATTTCAGGTTTTACATTGTTTCTCAACAATAAATAGGCCTTCAAGCCTCATTGTAACACAGTTCAGGGGCTGGTAGCCGACACATCTCTTCTCAGAGATAAGCATTTCCAGTAACTTAGCTCATCTGTTTCCATTATGTCTGTAATAAGCCTGCGAGCCTCAATGTAACACAGTTCAGAGGCCTGTAGCTGCCACATCTCTTCTCAGAGATAGCTACCAGTGCCCTAGCTAGTTTATTTCTATTATGTCTATAAGAAAATTTAAGTTCTTTGATATTAATTAAATGAAGTGTTATTTCCGCTACATCTTTATATTTATGGTTATATGTTTATTTTGTTGTGTTCCTGCATAAACCCGGATCAGTGGTATCATAGTAGCCTGCTCTTTCACTATTTTTCTTTTCATGTCCCCAACGCGGCCAAGGTATAAGGAATTCAACCTCGTAACCCCGACGACCCCCCATGGCGGAAGAAAAGAAAGATGAGGGAGCAGGAGATCCTATCAAGATCTTGCTCGGGGAGACCCTCAAGAAACAGAGGAACGCGATTATGGATAACTTTTCCCAGATCCTTCAACGGCTACCCACTGGCGACACATCTACATCCAGCATGTCCGCCAACAAGTACGCAACATCCTGGACAAATCCAACAATAAGTTTAGCAGAATTCCCCCCCCACCGCCCCCCATGGAGGAACTTAACGCAATGGAGACCATTGCTTCCTAAGGAGGGAGGAATGATCCAGGTGGATATCGGTGGCCACCCACCTATTCCATTTAGACCCGCAGCATCAATTCTTTCAGTTTTTTCAGCTTGAGCACAACTTATTATTATTAGTAGGTTTTCAGGTCCTGCACTCCCAGAGACATTTTGGGGCATTAATAATCCAGGTGGATATTTGTTGCCACCCATCGAGTCCATTTGAACAACCACCATCAGTTATTTCAGTTTGTAAGTTTCAGCACAACTTACTATTTATAGCAGTTTTTCGAGTCCTGAACTTCTGGAGCCACTTTGAGGCCCTAAACGACGTTTTTTTGGAAAATGGGGAGCAACATGGCTCATAGCCCGATGTTGCTCACCCAAAAGTTGTAGTCCTCGGATAGATCTTTCTAACGGTCTATTGAGCACGTCAAATGAAGATCGGATGCCAAAGTTACGTCTCCGGGAAGTTGAAACACCAACTTACCCAAACGGGTTCCACAGTTTTGGCGCTTCATCTCCTAGGGTTAGGTTTTTGGATGTTTCAGGTTTTACATTGTTTCTCAACAATAAATAGGCCTTCGAGCCTCATTGTAACATAGTTCAGCGGCTGGAAGCCAAAACATTTCTTCTCAGATATAAGCGTTGCTAGTACCTTAGCTCATCTATTTCCATTATGTCTGTAATAGGCCTACGAGCCTCAATGTAACACAGTTCAGAGGCTTGTAGCCACCACATCTCTTCTCAGAGATAGCTACCAGCGCCCTAGCTAGTTTATTTCTATTCTATCTCTAAGAAAATTTCAATTCTTTAAAATTAATGAAATGAAGTGTTATTTCCGCTGCATCTTTGTATTTACGGTTATATGTTTATTATGTTGTGTTCCTGCATAAATCTGGATCAGTGGTATCAGAGCTGCTTGCTCTTTCTCTATTTTTCTTTTCATGTCCCCAACGTTGCCAAGGTATAAGGATTTCAACCTCGCAACCCCGATGACCCCCCATGGCAGAAGAAAAGAAAGACGAGGGAGCAGGCGATCCTATCAAAATCTTACTCGAGGAGGCCCTCAAGAAACAGAGGAACGTGACGATGGATAACTTTTCCCAGATCCTTCAATGGCTGCCCACTAGTGACACATCTACATCCAGCACGTCTGCCAACAAGTCTGCAACATCCTTGACAAATCCAACACCAAGTTCAGCAGAATTGCCCCCCCCCCCCCCCCGCCCCCCATGGAGGAACCTAACACAATGGAGACCATTGCTTCCTAAGGACAGAGGAATGATCCAGGTGGATATCGGTGGCCACCCACCTATTCCATTGAGACGCGCAGCATCAATTCTTTTAGTTTTTTCAGCTTCAGCACAACTTACTATTTTTAGTAGGTTTTCAGGTGGATATTGGTGGCCACCCACCGAGTCCATTTGAACCCCCACCATCAGTTATTTCAGTTTTTAAGTTTCAACACAACTTACTATTTATAGAAGTTTTTCAGGTCCTGAACTTCCGGAGACGTTTTGAGGGCCTAAACGACTTTTTTTTGGGAAAACGGGGAGCAATAGGGGTCATACACCAATTTTTCTCACTCAAAAGTTCTAGTCCTCAGATATATCTTTCTAACAACCTATTGAGCGTGTCAAACGGAGATCGGATGCCAAATTTACATCCCCGGGAAGTTGAAACACCAACTTACCCAAACGGGGCCCACAATTTTGACACTTCATCTCCTAGGGTTAGGTTTTTGGACGTTTCAGGTTTTTCATTGTTTCTCAACAATAAATAGGCGTTCGAGCCTCATTGTAACACAGTTCAGGGGCTGGTATCTGACACATCTCTTCTCAGAGATAAGCGTTGCCAGTACCTTAGCTCATCTATTTCCATTATGTCTATAATAGGCCTGCGAGCCTCAATGTAACACAGTTCAGAGGCCTGTAGCTGCCACATCTCTTCTTAGAGATAGCTACCAGCGCCCTAGCTAGTTTATTTCTATTCTGTATATAATTGATTTTCAGTTCTTTGATATTAATGAAATGAAGTGTTATTTCCGCTGCATCTTTGTATTTATGGTTATATGTTTATTCTGTTGCGTTCCTGCATAAATCCGGATCAGTGGTATCAGGGCGGCCTGTTCTTTCTCTGTTTTTCTTTTCATGTCTCCAATGCAGCAAAGATATAAGGAGTTCAACCTCGCAACCCCGAAGACCCCCCATGGTGGAAGAAAAGAAAGAATGATTAGGGAGCAGGAGATCCTATCAATATCTTGCTCGGGGAGGCCCTCAAGAAACAGAGGAACGTGATGATGGATAACTTTTCCCAGATCCTTCAATGGCTGCCCACTCACGACACATCTACACCCAGCACATTCGCCAATAGGTCCGCAATATCCTGGACAAATCCAACACCAAATTTAGCAGAATTCCCCCCCCCCATGGAGGAACTTAACGCAATGGAGACCATTGCTTCCTAAGGAGGGAGGAATGATCCAGGTGGATATCGGTGGCCACCCACCTATTCCATTTAGACCTGCAGCATCAATTCTTTCAGTTTTTTCAGCTTCACCACAGCTTACTATTTTTAGCAGGTTTTTGGGTCCTGCACTCCCAGAGCCGTTTTGGGGCATTAATAATCTATGTGGATATTGGTGGCCACCCACCGAGTCCATTTAATCCCCCACCATCAGTTATTTATTTTTGTAAGTTTCACCACAACTTACTATTTATAACAGTATTTTGGGTCCTAAACTTCTAGAGTTGTTTTGAGGCCCTAAACGAGGTTCTTCGGGAAAACGGGGAGCAACATTGGTAGTAGCCAAATGTTGCTCACTAAAAATTTGTAGTCCTCGGATAGATCTTTGGAACGAGCTATTGAGCGCGTCAAACGGAGATCGGATGCCAAAGTTACATCCCGGGGAATTTGAAACACCAACTTACCCAAACGGGGCCCACAGTTTTGGCGCTTCATCTCCTAGGGTTAGGTTTTTGGATGTTTCGGGTTTTACATTGTTTCTCAACAATAAATATGCCTTCGAGCCTCATTGTAACACAGTTCAGGGACTGGTAGCCGACACATATCTTCTTAGAGATAAGCGTTGCCAGTACCTTAGCTCATCTATTTCCATTATGTCTGTAATATGTCTGCAAGCCTCAATGTAACACAGTTCAGAGGCTTGTAGCTGCCACATCTCTTCTCAGAGATAGCTACTAGTGCCCTAGCTAGTTTATTTCTATTATGTTTGTAACAAAATTTCATTTCTTTTATATTAATGAAATGAAGTGTTATTTCCACTGCATCTTTGTATTTATGGTTATATGTCTATTCTATTGCGTTCCTACATAAATCTGGATCAGTGGTATCAAAGTGGCCTGCTCTTTCTCCGTTTCTCTTTTCATGTCCCCGACGCAGCTAGGGTATAAGGAGTTCAACCTCACGACCCCGTTGACCCCCCATGGCGGACGAAAAGAAAGACGAGGGAGGAGGAGAACCCATCAAAATCTTGCTCGGGGAGGCCCTCAAGAAACAGAGGAATGCGATGATGGATAATGTTTCCCAGATCCTTCAACGGTTGCCCACTTGTGACACATCTACATCCAACACATCCGCCAACAGGTCCGCAACATCCTGGACAAATCCAACACCCAGTTCAGCAAAATTCCCCCCCCCCCCCATGGAGGAACTTAACGCAATGGAGACCATTGCTTCCTAAGGAGGGAGGAATGATCCAGGTGGATATCGGTGGCCACCCACCTATTTCATTTAGACCCGCAGCATCAATTCTTTCATTTTTTTCAACTTCAGCACAACGTACTATTTTTAGCAGCTTTGCGGGTTCTGCACTCCCAGAGCCATTTTGGGGCATTAATAATCCAGGTGGATATTGGTGGCCACCCACCGAGTTAATTTGAGTTTCAGAAGAACTTACTATTTATAGCAGTTTTTCAGTTCCGGAACTTCTGGAGCCATTTTGAGGCCCTAAATGACATTTTTTGGGAAAACGGGGAGCAACAAGGCTTGTGGACTAATGTTGATCAGTCAAAAGTTGTAGTCCTCAGATAGATATTTCTAACGAGCTATTGAGCGCGTCAAACGGGGATCGGATGCTAAAGTTACGTCCCCGGGAAATTGAAACACCAACTTACCCAAACGACGCCCAAAGTTATGGCGCTTCATCTCCTAGGGTTAGGTTTTTAGACGTTTCGGGTTTTACATTGTTTCTCAACAATAAATAGGCCTTTGAGCCTCATTATAACACAGTTCAGGGGCTAGTAGCTGACACATCTCTTCTCAGAGATAAGCGTTGCCAGTACCTTAGCTCATCTATTTCCATTATGTCTGTAATACGCCTGCGAGCCTTAGTGTAACACAGTTCAGAGGACTGTAGCCAACACATCTCTTCTCAGAGATAGCTACCAGTGCCCTAGCTAGTTTATTTCTATTATGTCTATAAGAAAATTTCAGTTCTTTGATATTAATGAAATGAAGTGTTATTTTCGTTGCATCTTTGTATTTATGGTTATATGTTTATTCTGTTGCATTCTTGCATAAATCCGGATCAGTGGTATCAGAGCGACCTGCTCTTTCTCTGTTTTTATTTTCCTGTCCCCAACGCGGCCAAGGTATAAGGAGTTCAAGCTCGCAACCTCGACGACCCCCCATGGCGGAAGAAAAGAAAGACGAGGGAGCAGGAGATCCTATCAAAATATTGCTCAGGGAGGCCGTCAAGAAATAGAGGAACGCGATGATGGATAACTTTTCCTAGATCCTTCAATGGCTGCCCACTCGTGACACATCTACATCTAGCACGTCCGCCAACAGGTCCACAACATCCTGCACAAATCCAACACCAAGTTTAATAGAGTCACTTCCCACAGCCCACCCCCCCATGGAGGAACTTAACGCAATGGAGACCATTGCTTCCTAAGGAGGGAGGAATAATCCAGGTGGATATCAATGGCCACCCACCTATTCCATTTAGTCCCGCAACATCAATTCTTTCAGTTTTTTCAGCTTCAGCACAACTTACTATTTTTAGTAGGTTTTTGGGTCCTGCACTCCCAGAGCCATTTTGGGGCATTAATAATCCAGGTGGATATTGGTGGCCACCCACCGAGTCCATTTGAACCCCCACCATCAATTATTTCAGTTTTTAAGTTTCAGCACAACTTACTATCTATAGCAGTTTTTCGGGTCCTGAACTTCTGAAGCCGTTTTGGGGGCCCTAAACGACGTTTTTTTTGGGAAAATGGGGAGCAACATGAGTCATAGACCAATGTTTCTCACTCAAAAGTTGTAGTCCTCAGATAGATCTTTCTAACGAGCTATTGAGCATGTCAAACAGAGATCGGATGCCAAAGTTACGTCCCCGGGAAGTTGAAACACCAACTTACCCAAACGGGACCCAAAGTTTTGGCGCTTCATCTCCTAGGGTTAGGCTTTTGGACATTTTAGGTTTTACATTGTTTCTCAACAATAAATAGGCCTTCGAGCCTCATTGTAACACAGTTTAGGGGCTGGTAGCTGACACATCTCTTCTCAGAGATAAGCGTTGCCAGTACCTTAGCTCATCTATTTCCATTATGTCTGTAATAAGCCTGCAAGCCTCAATGTAACATAGTTCAGAGGCCTGTAGCCACCACATCTCTTCTCAGAGATAGCTACTTTATTTCTATTCTATCTATAAGCAATTTTCAGTTCTTTGATATTAATGAAATGAAGTGTATGTTCTGCTACATCTTTGTATTTATGGTTATATGTTTATTCTGTTGTGTTCCTGCATAAATCCGGATCAGTGGTATCAGAGTGGCTTGCTCTTTCTCTGTTTTTATTTTCATGTCCCCAACGCAGCCAAGGTATAAAGAGTTCAACCTCGCAACCCCGATGACCCCCCACGACGGAAGAAAAGAAAGACAAGGGGGCAGGAGATCCTATCACAATATTGCTTGGGGAGGCCCTCAATAAATAGAGGAATGCAATGAATAACTTTTCACAGATCCTTCAACGACTACCCACTACTGACACATCTACATCCAGCACCTCCGCCAATAGGTCCGCAACATCCTGGACAAATCCAACACCAAGTTCAACAGAATTCCCCCCCCCCCCCCCAATGGAGGAACTTAACACAATGGAGACCATTGCTTCCTAAGGAGGGAGGAATGATCCAGTTTGATATCGGTGGTCACCCACCTATTCCATTTAGACCCGCAGCATCAACTCTTTAAGTTTTTTCAGCTTCAGTACAGCTTACTATTTTTAGTAGGTTTTCGGATCTTGCACTACCAGAGCCATTTTGGGGCATTAATAATCTAGGTGGATATTGGTGGCCACCCACTGAGTCCATTTGAACCCCCACCATCATTTATTTCAGTTTGTAAGTTTCAGCACAACTTACTATTTATAGCAGTGTTTCAGGTCCTAAATTTCCAGAGCTGTTTTGAGGCCCTAAATGACGTCTTTTGGGAAAATGGGTAGCAACATGGGTCATAGAATAATTTTTCTCACTCAAAACTTGTATTCCTCAGATAGATCTTTCTAATGAGCTATTGAGCGCGTCAAACGAAGATCGGATACCAAAGTTACGTCCCCAGGAAGTTGAAACACCAACTTACCCAAACGGGGCCCACAGTTTTAGCGCTTCATCTCCTAGGGTTAGGTTCTTAGACGTTTCAGGTTTTACATTGTTTCTCAACAATAAATAGGCCTTCGAGCCTCATTGTAACACAGTTCAGGGGCTGGTAGCCAACACATATCTTCTCAGATATAAGCGTTGCCAGTACCTTAGCTCATCTATTTCCATTATGTCTGTAATAGGCCTATGAGCCTCAATGTAACACAGTTCAGAGGCCTGTAGCCACCACATCTCCTCTCAGAGATAGCTACCAGTGCCCTAGCTAGTTTATTTCTATTCTGTCTATAAGAAAATTTTAGTTCTTTGATATTAATGAAATGAAGTGTTATTTCCGTTGCATCTTTGTATTTATGGTTATATGTTTATTATGTTGCGTTCCTGCATAAATCTAGATCGGTGGTATCAGAGTGGCCTGCTCTTTCTCTGCTTTTCTTTTCATGTCCCCAACGTGGCCAAGGTATAAGGAGTTCAACCTCGCAACACCGACGACCCCCCATGGCGGCAGAAAAGAAAGATGAGGGAGCAGGAGATCCTATCAAAATCTTGCTCGGGGAGGCCCTCAAGAAACAGAGGAACGTGACGATGGATAACTTTTCCCAGATCCTTCAACAGCTGCCCACTAGCGACACATCTACATCCATCACGTCCGCCAACAAGTCTACAAGATCCTAGACTAATCCAACACCAAGTTCAGTAGAATTCCCCCCCCCCCATGGAGGAACTTAACGCAATGGAGACCATTTCTTCCTAAGGAGGGAGGAATGATCCAGGTGGATATCGATGGCCACCCACCTATTCCATTGAGACCCGCAGCATCAATTATTTTAGTTTTTTCAGCTTCAGCACAACTTACTATTTTTAGCAAGTTTTCGGGTCCTGCACTCCCAAAGTTGTTTTGGGGCATTAATAATCCACGTGGATATTGGTGGCCACCCACCGAGTCCATTTGAACCCCCACCATCAGTTATTTCAGTTTGTAAGTTTCAGCACAACTTACTATTTATAGCAGTTTTTCAGGTCCTGAACTTCCAGAGATGTTTTGAGGCCCTAAAAAATGTTTTTTGGTAAAATGGGGAGCAACAGGAGTCATGCACCAATGTTGCTCACTCAAAATTTCTAGTCCTTGGATAGATCTCTCTAACGAGCTATTGAGCACGTGAAACGAAGATCAGATGCCAAAGTTACATCTCCGAGAAGTTGAAACACCAACTTACCCAAACGGGGCCCACAGTTTTGGCGCTTCACCTCCTAGGGTTAGGTTTTTGGACGTTTTGGGTTTTACATTGTTTCTCAACAATAAATATGCCTTCAAGCCTCATTGCAACACAGTTCAGGGGCTGGTAGCTAAGACATCTTTTCTCAAAGATAAGCGTTGCTAGTACCTTAGCTCATCTATTTCCATTATGTTTGTAATAGGCCTACAAACCTCAATGTAACACAGTTCAGAGGCCTGTAGCTGCCACATCTCTTCTCAGAGATAGCTACCAGTGCCTTAGATAGTTTATTTCTATTTTTTCTATAATTAAATTTCAGTTCTTTGATATTAATGAAATGAAGTGTTATTTTCGCTGCATCTTTGTATTTATGGTTATATGTTTATGCTGTTGCGTTCCTGCATAAATCCGGATCAGTGGTATTAGGGTGGCCTTCTCTTTCTCTATTTTTATTTTCATGTCCCCAATGCGACCAAGGTATAAGGAGTTCAACCTCGCAACCCCGATGACCCCCCATGGCGAAAGAAAAGAAAGAAAGACGAGGGAGCAAGAGATCCTATCAAAATCTTTCTCAGGGAGGTCCTCAAGAAACAGAGGAACGCGATGATGGATAAATTTTCCCAGATCCTTCAATGGCTGCCCACTCGCGACACATCTACATCCAGCATGTCCGCCAACAGGTCTACAATATCCTGGTCAAATCCAACACCAAGTTCAGCAGAATCCCCCCCCCCCCCCCATGGAGGAACTTAACGCAATGGAGACCATTGCTTCCTAAGGAGGGAGGAATGATCCAGGTGGATATCGGTGGCAACCCACCTATTCCATTTAGACCCGCAGCATCAATTCTTTCAGTTTTTTCAGATTCACCACAGCTTACTATTTTTAGCAGGTTTTCGGGTCCTACACTCCCAGAGCCGTTTTGGGGCATTAATAATCAAGGTGGATATTGGTGGCCACCCACCAAGTCCATTTGAACCCCCACCATCAGTTATTTCTTTTTTTAAGTTTCACCACAACTTACTATTTATAGTATTTTTTTTGGTCCTGAACTTCCAGAGCCGTTTTGAGGCCCTAAACGACATTTTCTGAGAAAACGGGGAGCAACATGGGCTATAGACTGATGTTGCTCACTAAAAATTTGTATTCCTCAGATAGATCTTTCTAACGAGCTATTGAGCGCATCAAACGAAGATCAGATGCCAAAGTTACATCCCCGGGAAGTTGAAACACCAACTTACCAAAAAGGGGCCCACAGTTTTGGCGCTTCATCTCCTAGGGTTAGGCTTTTGGATGTTTTAGGTTTTAAATTGTTTCTCAACAATAAATAGGCCTTCAAGCCTCATTGTAACACATTTCAGGGGTTGGTAGCCGACACATCTCTTCTCAGAGATAAGCATTGCCAGTACCTTAGCTCATCTATTTCCATTATGTGTGTAATAGGCCTGTGAGCCTCAATGTAACATAGTTCAGAGGCCTGTAGCTGCCACATCTCTTTTCAGAGATAGCTACCAGTGCCCTAGCTAGTTTATTTCTATTTTTTATATAAGAAAATTTTAGTTCTTTGATATTAATGAAATGAAGTGTTATTTCCGCTGCATCTTTGTATTTATGGTTATATGTTTAGTCTGTTGCGTTCCTACATAAATCTGGATCAGTGGTATCAGAGTGGCTTGCTCTTTCTCTGTTTTTATTTTCATGTCCCCAACACGGCCAAGGTATAAGGAGTTCAACCTCGCAACCCCGACGACCCCCCATGGTGGAAGAAAAGAAAGACAAGGGAGCAAGAGATCCTATCAAAATATTGCTCGGGGAGGCCCTCAAGAAATAGAGGAACGCGATGATGGATAAATTTTCCTAGATCCTTCAACAGCTGCCCACTAGCGACACATCTACATCCAGCACATCTGCCAATAGATTCGCAACATCCTGGACAAATCCAACACCAAGTTCAGCAGAATTCCCCACCCCCCCATGGAGGAACTTAATGCAATGGAGACCATTGCTTCCTAAGGAGGGAGGAATGATCTAGGTGGATATCAATGGCCACCCACCTATTCCATTTAGACCCGCAGCATCAATTCTTTCAGTTTTTTCAACTTCAACACAACTTACTATTTTTAGCAGGTTTTGCGAGTCCTGCACTCCCAAAGCCGTTTTGGGGCATTAATAATCCAGGTGGATATTGGTGGCCACCCACCAAGTCCATTTGAACCCCCACCATTAGTTATTTCAGTTTGTAAGTTTCAGCACAACTTACTATTTATAGCATTTTTTCGGGTCCTAAACTTCCGAAACACTTTAGAGGCCCTAAACGACATTTTTTGGGAAAATGGGGAGCAACATGGGTTATAGATTAATGTTTCTCACTCAAAGTTGTATTCCTCGGATAGATATTTCTAACGAGCTATTGAGTGCGTCAAATGGAGATCGGATGCCAAAGTTACATCCCCGGGAAGTTGAAACACCAACTTACCCAAATGGGGCCCACAGTTTTGGCGCTTCATCTCCTAGGGTTAGGTTTTTGGACGTTTAGGTTTTTACATTGTTTCTCAACAATAAATATGCCTTCAAGACTCATTGTAACATTGTTCAGGGGCTGCTAGTTGACACATCTCTTCCCATAGATAAGCGTTGCCAGTACCTTTGCTCATCTATTTCCATTATGTCTGTAATAGGCCTGCGAGCCTCAATGTAACATAGTTTAGAGGCCTGTAGCCACCACATCTCTTCTCAGAGATAGCTACCAACACCCTATCTAGTTTATTTCTATTCTGTTTGTAAGAAAAAATCAATTCTTTGATATTAATGAAATGAAGTGTTATTTCCGATGCATCTTTGTATTTATGGTTATATGTTTATTCTGTTGCATTGCTGCATAAATCCGGATCATATGTTGCTAGTGTGATGTTGGATGTGATGAGGTTGGGATGAAGATAGAGCTGGTGACATCAAATCGATCATTGGTTTTAACCTCCCCCTTCTACTCTTTAATAAAGATTGTTGTTCATTTTCCCACATATGTATATGTTTATGTTTATATTTCTCATGCAATGGACTCTTGAATGATATATATGTTTCATGTTTAATCGATTTAAGTGATTAAGATAAGTAGGCATCTATATATTGCGATGTGTTTTTTGTTCTCTGTTTACACTTGTAGGAATCAATTTGGCGATCTAAGCTGGATTGAAGGCTACAACAAAAGAGACAGAATGAGAATAGGAAGTGCTTCAATGATAAGTAGGTTCTTATATCATTGTGTGTGTTTATTTATTCTTAGAGAAAGTGATAGAAAAGTCTTTCATCTGTTGTTCTAAGTGCCTAGCACCACACTTAGGGAATTTCATTTATCTGTAGATCATAATTCTGCATAACAGAGTGTTCCGATATACTTATCATATGTGCCGCAAGTGCTATATACTTTTGTACGTGGGACGGGGTTTCACTCCCGGAATGCAACATAGGCTATTAGCGATAGCTGCCAGGTTTATAGACGTTGGAACACGTCTCTAGCATATACCTCTAAATGTTTTGTGTTAAGTTCCAAATGCTCCTTAGGTTAATTTAGGTTCATTTTGAGTTTATCTTGATTAAAATTTCAATTTCAAGGCTAAAAATGATTTCACTTGAATACTTAAAATGCAACTAACATGAGAAAATGACTCTTTCAATTTGATGAATACTATCTAGTTTAGGGAAGAGTTTCAAACAGTGATGCAACAACAACAACAAAAAAATCCTAACCGGATGACTTTCACTATCCCAATTCAAATTAAAACATTCAAAGATGCAAATTATGCAATGTAATCTATGCAATTTTTTTTTCCTTTTTTTTTAATTTTTCTAAAAGCTATGCAATTGTAGTCTATGCACAATTTCCTTTTTTTCTTTTTGATGAATGAGAATGAACACAATGCCCTTTTTGATGAAATGAGAATCTACTTAATGCATCTTTTAGCTTTCAATCATTAAACAATGTAATCTAAGTTCAATGATCAATCCCAAAAACGAATTTTCAATGCAATGTGATATAATGCACTTTAACGAAAAGTAAACTTTGAGATAAGAACTAAAAGAATGCAAGATAAATTTATTTTATGATCGCAAAAGAACTACTAATGCCCAATCAACAACATATTAGTATTTTCTCCATCATAAAAGAAACAAACGACGACTTTAATCGAATCAAAACATCCAAAATTCAATCAAAATTTCACTCTTACCACTTAAAGGATGGGATTAAATTTTTCACACCACAAATAAATTGAAAGAAAACATATAAGATTTGATACACACAAGGTAGGGAAATGGTCTCAGAGACCAGTACACACTATATTTTTTAGCGGAAACCTTACAAATCCTCACATTTAAGGATCAATGCTACTTTATATATAAAAACCCGTGCTTATAGGCTACCAGCGCACTTTTTACACCAAAACCTGCATTGATCAGCACCCTTTTTAGACCAAAACCCTTGTTGATCATCAACACGAGTAGATAGTGGAAAAAAAAGTTTCCAGCATGATTGTTAATAGAAAAAATGCGTTGTCAGCGTGATTGTCACTAATAAAACTCACGTTGAGCGAGGGATATTGGAAAAAACAAAAATAAAAAAGGTTTCAATAAATACTCCAGAACCAGTACTCTAAGGCAATAACCATCTACTGTACACCTAAATCATTAGAAACAAACAGAGAAACAGATAGTTGGTCAAACTGATCCAGACACTAGATCGGGAAAGAGGGTGAAGGGTTGAAGCTTCCCCAATGGAGTTTCCAATTATTTGTAAAGGTAAATCTCCTCTGCAGATAGAGGAAATCCCTCTAGCCTAAGGGAGTAGGTCTAGCAACAAACATGACAATCTACATGACCCTTTCCTAGATTACAATTGAAAGTCAGGAAGAAGAATATTGGCTACCTCAACCTGATGCTATGATGTTGCTCCTTGTTGAAACCTTTGGTCTTGTTCTCTTCCGAGCTTGATTATCTCTGCTACTAGCATTCGAATTGATGCACAAAGGACCAAAACACAACAACAAACATAAAGTTACAACAAACATTTATCAAAAGTAATCTATCTAACAGATCAAGGAGTGTTAGAATAAATGGACTTAATCATACACGTTTATGGAAAGTGAACATGTAGTTGTATATAAATAGATGAAAAGGAGAAGTTACAACCAAGCCTTGATGTTGAAGACCTCCCTTTTGATCGATCGAAGTCCAAGCCAAGACACCTCAAAACAACCTTCTCCAAACTGGTGTAGGTAATATGACTCTTTTTGTTGCTTTTAACCTTTATGGGATTAAAGTGGATGGATTTACAAGAAAAAGGGAGTTGAGGATCCACAAATGAAGGGATAAGCCCCTCATCTTAAGGGAAAAATCCCATAACTATAGGAACAAGACCCAAAAAGAGAGAGGTTGAGCTTATCAGTAGAAAACAAACACCATATTGTTCGTTCTCGAAGCCTCTAGGAGTCAAAGCTTCACTTCCATTTTAAAAATATTGCCAAAAGAGGATCACCGTGGGTTTTACATTCATACCCGCGCTGATTGCGCTAGTGTAATATAGAAAACATGTCATCAACGCTAGTAAGAAGTACACCATGGAGCATTGATTCAACATATTAAGGTTTTTAAATAACTCTTCTAGAATGAATCAAATGAGGTTTTTCTTCAATTTTGGGGGGATGTCTTGACACATGTTTCATGATGGAAACATGGCACAGTGGTCACTACCAGGGCACTTCGAGATCAAGGAATGGGAAGCGACCGAGAGAGGTGACAAAATGCTATGTAACAACACGACACTGGGTGTTGTATATTAAGAGACAATCCCTCGGTTGTGAAAGGAATCAATGCTTAAGAAATTTTAAAAGTGTGTCACATAAATAATTTTATCATGAGGTCTCAACTCTATCCCACTGGAAACTAGTTTTCTAAAACCCTTAATGATCAGGAATAATAAAATATTTCACAATGCCATTGACTGTTGATATCTGAATGGAAAAGAAGAACTGCAGTGGAAAATCAAAGTAATATGTTGTAAACACAGAATATATTACTTTTAAGTTTCAGAGGAAATTCATGGAGAGAGGGGAAACTCAAAATAACATGTTGTAAACACATAATCTATTACTTTAAAGTTTCACAGAGAATTTTTGAAGGGAGAAGAGATGGAGTGAAGGAGCGCTTATTAAGGCTATTTAACTCTTACTTACAAACATAATTCAGAGACCAACTACTTCTTTACTTCACTTCATTCAAGGAAGAAACCACATAAAATGGCATAAGTAACACGAATCACCATCAACAGTTACAGGAAACTTGTTGCTTCTTTCATTCACCCATCAGAAAAAATAAGTACAAAATGTAGTCCAAAGAGGTCTAGAAATTAGAACCCTCTTCTTTCTTACTCAGTTTAAATACATACAAAAACAATTTGTAACTGCTGGAGCTTCTTGTAACTACTCAAAACTTCCTAAAACTGTGTAAACTACCTATTACATTGCAATTAAAGACTTCATTACAATATCAATCTTTTAACAAGAAATAAAAACAAAATTAGAAGCATCAATCTATTTTCTGGATCGGATTGGTTGCTGATTTGTCTCCTTCCATTTTAGCTATGATGTCCTAATAGCTTGCATAAATGCATCTCCACTGGACTCTGCCCCTTCTTCATGTGTATGTTGTGTTCCATCTTCTCTTTTCTTTTACTCTGCGTTGGGTCACATACCCAAGTCTTTATGCCCACGTTCAACCCTTTTTCCATTATCAAGGCGTAACCACTTTTAAGACTTTTTCACATAGCGTCAGGTCTCTTTCCACCTGAGTCTACTCCCACGTTCAAATTTTCTTCATAAACCACCACAAGACTTGGACTTGAAATATATTATATTCACCTCTGAAAAATGCATCATGTCCTCCTTTCCATCGCATTTTTGCCTTCAACGTTCACAACATATTTCTTAGTGCCTTCCCTCTTGAACTTGTGATGTGCGATGCACGATAAAGGTAGGGATGACGTAGCAAGCGGAAGTGGGGCCGATCACAAATCACAATCAGTGAAATGAAACTTTACTGCACTTTGCACCCAACTTCTATGATTGCCACTAAACCTTATCGCATGCGATGTGTGATATGTGCCATCGCAACTTAAATCACTTGTTGTGCGAAGACTTATCAATAAACACAAAATTTGCCGATGTGCGATATGCGCCAACCGTCTTATGTGATCTGGTCTGTCCGTCGCTCACTATCATTTCTGTGACTTGATCCTCACCGTCGATTTTCCCCCTTTATGCTTCTTCCAAAACTCTTAAGTTTTTAAGGAAAACTCCAATTATTTTCCTTCAGGAAATATATACGATTTACTCAATAACAACCACGGTTTCATTCAACAAGCTTGCATATGTTCTTTTAACGAATAAATGATCTTGATTACTGATTCTTTTTCTCCATGGTGCAACCCTCCTAAGCTTATTCAGTATTCTATAGTGCTAATCTCTCCCGAGCTTGCGAATAAGCTCGAATCGACCTTGACCTGTGCGCTTTTCTTCTTTGCTGCTCCTCTGGCTTAGATTACACCTCCAATGCTGTTGCTTCCTCGATTTTGGTTCTAGTGCACATGTGATGATGAATCCTCGTTGAGCTTGTGGTTATCCTTTTGAGCATATTACAAGTCTTCTTGAAATTTTAACAATTGTTCCTCAATAACCTTGAATTGCTCAGAACCTCTCTTGACTTTTAGCCGAGTCAAATTAGGCTACAACATCTTGCTCCGATTGGGGACAACAATTTGGTAGCAAAGTGTTGAGAACTTTTAGATTGGTAGCCTTTATTGGGCATGGAGTCAAGGAGAACTTGTAGATCAGTAGCCTTTATTGGGCATTGAATCAATCCCAAATGGGAGTTGATCCAATATGAAACCCTCCCAAAACCTGGTACACTTTGGAATCCTTCATTTATTATTTAACTGAAAATACCGAACCAAAAATGCTACAACTAAAAATGCTCAACTTCTGAGCTTATTTATGCACAACTCCGACATATGTGTTCATGTTTGAACTCAATCAAGTGAATTCAGCCTTCCAATGGAACCAATCCAAAAATCTGCATGTTAGACCTAATGTCTCCATACTGTTGAAATTTGAAGATCATAATAGGGAGATACCATGAAATTTTTCCAGATACCAAGCTTTGCACATACCTTTGCATAAATGTTCATTGCTAACAAAAGAAATTTTCCATATAGTCTGCTACTAGATCATAGAACTGATGAGACCAATTTTTTATTGCCTCACTTTCTTGAACATTTTGTTGATGTAGACTTCTTTGAACATGGCAGCTTCCTTCACTGTTTGACTCCTCAATTTTAGGTTGTATACAAGAAGATTGATTTTTGTTTTCAATTGAAAACCATTTAGGATGAAAAGAGAAATCTAATATTTGTTCCTCATAATGTTGATGTTCTTTGTATAATCCTAATTCTTGACAAAAATACTCCCCCTCCTGCAAACACACCTGAGAAGCTCCACTAGTTTCTCCTCTATTCACAAAATCATTAAAATTATGAAAATTGTAATGATCTTCTAGGCTTTCAGCATGTACTTTAGTTGTTGCAATGAATTTTTGACCAGAATCTTCAGAATGCTTGAATTCTTGTGTTTCAGCAATACAGGAATCCTCTGAATCCATTTTAAAATATTTGTTCATCTCTGAATTTGTATTCTCTTGTAATTCAATTCCAATGTTTTCTTGACAGACCCTCTTATCTTCAACAAAAATTGTTCTTTAAACATGACAAGAAAAATTTCTACAAGCCCACACATTATCTTCAATTTCCTATGCATAAAGACACATCAAATCTAGAGTGCAAGGCTTTATCTTCTTGAGATAAAAAGCCAAGACAATAGAAAGAGCCCTCAAATAGTAAGCCATAGCTGCAACTTCAGGAGGCTGAATCTCTTTCGGTGTGCTGAAATAAATTTTTTGAAACCTCCTATTAAACTCAGCGATTGATTCATTGCTCTGCCTCTGGATAGAATATAATTCCAAAAGGTATTTTTCATATGACTTACGCTTGCCCCAATATCTAAGAAATATATCTTGAAAATCTTGCCATGAACTAAGTGAATTTTCTTCCAAACACTGGAACCATTACTAAACACCTTGCTTTAATGAATGACAAAAAATCCTTAAAGCCACATCTTCATAAATAATTTGAAATTTTTCTAGAAAGTACTCAAATTCCAGGATATGTTGTTCAACTGAAATATCCTCCTCCTCTCCCGAAAAACTTGGCAAAAATTTGAATCCTTTTGAAGGATACTGACGGAGAATTGTGGGCAGCACTAAGGGTTTGAAATCACCTTGGTTTCAACCTGGAAAGAAGTGGATTTTTGATGAGGTAGAGAATTATCACCCAAAGATGATGAATCCTCACCTTTATGCCCAGACTGTGACATATTATGTTCAGGAATTGTAATGCAACATTCATCTCTCCTCTCATATTTAGGAGATAAATTTGTGTCAAGATCAATAATACAATCGAAAGAAAAATCTTCTTTCCCCAATAAAAAATGTACATTTTGGGCCTTATAATCTTCTGAGAATATAAAGCAGGAAACAATCTTCTTGATATGTAAGGGAAAATAGACCACCAAACTAATAGTGTAAAATAAAACTTCTTTTAAAAGATTCAAACTCTGATATCTGTATTTTCCATGATGCTTTCTCATTTTTTTGCCCGCAAAATTCCTCATCTAATGAAACCTTCATCAGTGGAGTTGCCAGTGAATAATAAACAACCAAATTTGTATCTAAATCTTGTTCACCATCAATAAATAGATCTCAGTACCCAAGGAAAAATAACTTTGTGCCTTCGTCTCTGGAAACAATGCCAAAAAATGTTGTATCTTAAGAGACAATCCCTCAGTTGTGAAAGGAATCAGTGCTTAAGAAATTTTAAAAGTGTGTCACATAAATAATTTTATTATGAGGTCTCAGTTCTATCCCACTGGAAACTAGTTTTCTAAAACCCTTAATGATCTGGAATAATAAAATATTTCACAATGCCATTGACTACTGATATCTGAATGGAAAAGAAGTACTGCAGGGGAAACTCAAAGTAATATGTTGTAAACACGGAATCTATTACTTTTTCGTTTCAAAGGAAATTCATGGAGAGAGGGGAAACTCAAAATAACATGTTGTAAACACAGAATCTATTACTTTAAAGTTTCAGAGATAATTTTTGAAGGGAGAAGAGATGGAGTGAAGGAGTGCTTATTAAGGCTATTTAACTCTTACTTACAAACGTAAATCAGAGACCAACTGCTTCTTTAATTCACTTCATTCAAGGAAGAAACCACATAAAATGGCACAAGAAACATGAATCACCATCAACAGTTGCAGGAAACTTGCGCTTCTTTCATTCACCCATCAGAAAAAGAAGTACAAAATGTAGTCCCCAAGAGGTCCAAAACTAGAAACCCTCTTCTTTCTTACTCCTTTGTTTAAATACATACAAAAACAGTTTGTAACTACTGGAGCTTCTTGTAACTACTTAAAACTTCCTAAAACTGCATAAACTACCTATTACATTACAATTAATGACTTCATTAAAATATCAATATTTTAACAAGAAATACAAATAAAATTAGAAGCATCAATCTATTTGCTGGATCAGATTGGTTGTTGATGTGTCTCCTTCCGTTTCGACTATGATATCCTAACAGTTTGCATAAATGTATCTCCACCCGACTCTGCCCCTTTTGCACATGCCTGCTATGTTTCATCTTCTCTTTTCCTTTACTATGTGTTGGGTCACATTCCCCTGTCTTTCTACCCGTGTTCAACCCTTTTTCCATTATCAAGACGTAACCACTTTTAATACTTCTACACATAGCGTCGGGTCTCTTTCCACCCAAGTATACTCCCGCGTTCAATTTTTCTTCATAAATTGGCACAAGACTTGGACTTGAAATATATTCTATTCACATCTAAAAAAATGCATCGTGTCCGCCTTTCCATCCCATTTCAGCCTTCGATGTTCACAACATATTTCTTAGCGCCTTCCCTCCTTAACTTGCGACGTGCGATGCATGATAAAGGCAGGGATGATGTGGCAAGTGGAGGTGGGGCCGATTGCAAATTGAAATTGGCGAAATGAAACTTTACTGCACTTTGCACTTTATTAAGTTCCAACTTCTGCGATCGCCGCTAAACCTTATCACATGTGATATGTGATATGCACGATTGCAACTTAAATCACTTGTTGTGCGAAGACTTATCAATAAACATAAAATTTTTCGATGTGTGATATGCGCCAACCATCTTATGTGACCTGGTCCGTCCGTCGCTCACTATCATTTTTGTGACTTGATCCTTGCCGTCAATTTCCCCCCTTTACGCTTCTTCCAAAACTCTTAAGTTTTTAAGGAAAGCTCCAATTCTCTGCCTTCGGGAATTCTATATGATTTCTTCAATAACAAACACGGTTTCATTCAACAAGCTCGCATATGTTCTTTTAATGAATAAACGATCTTGATTACTGACTTGTTTTTCTCCACGGTGCAACCCTCTTGAGCTTATTCGGTATTTTGTAGTGCTAATCCCTCATGAGCTTGCGAATAAGCCCGACCCAACCTTGACATGTGCACTTTTCTTCTTTGTTGCTCCTCTGGCTTAGATTACACCTCCAATGCTGCTACTTCCTCGATTTTGGTTCTAGTGCACATGTGATGATGAATCCTTATTGAGCTTGTGGTTATCCTTTCGAGCATATTACAGGTCTTCTTGAAATTTTAACAATCGTTCCTCAATAACCTTGAATTGCTTAGAACCTCTCTTGACTTTTATCCGAGTCAAATTAGGCTACAACGCTGGGTTGGACCTTTTTTGACCATCTTTTCCCAAAATCCCATTTCCAAGAAGGATGCCCTTGTGGAGAATAAATAACCTTTCTCTATCAAGTTCTAAACTACATGGAAACTTGTTAGAACTGGAACCTCATTTATAAATAAAAAAAAATATGTATATAATATTTAATAAATCCCTTACAAATATATTTCTTCTTCCTATGACAAGGTGATTTTGTATAATTTTTTTTTTTCCAAATCATAGTTCAAATCCAGAGAGTTGACTTGCATGTTGCTCACCTATGACAACACTTGGACTACTGGGATGGAGCCCCTTGAACCATAAATCAAGAATTTTCTTCTCCATCTCCAGTACCTTCAGTTCCTTCAAATCAGACCCTTTGGCGTGGTGGTTAGTGTAGACACAAGGCTAGTCATGTTGGGGTTCCTGTGATTTGGCAGATTTGGCAATACCAAATGACAAGACAACATCAAACCACTTTGGGATCTCAGGATCTAGACCTCCTGGATCCAGAGAGGGATCTCTCTATAAAGGTAAAGAAATGTATATCTTTGGTGTTCAGTTTAAGGTATTAGGCTAGTTATAAGGCACAAGGGTTTTGTTTTTTTTTTTTTTTTGGTTGGGAAACATGAAAGAAGGTTTCAATGTAAGGTAAAGGAATGAGTAGAGAAGGATTTTTGGCAAATGGGGAGATAACTCAAAGAGAACACAAGTCCATTGGGCAATGGGGTCATAAAAGGGTTTACTTGCAATTCAAATATCTAAGGCTTTCAAAGGGCTAGTCATCTATATCAGAGGATCTCTTAAGATGATAGTATGGGATGAAACAATAAGGAAATGAATGGGAATGACAAGGAAAACCTTCCAAGGTGACCACTTCGGAGTAAGTCTAGGGACAGGGCATGCCTTATGCCTTTATGATCAAAAATCGTAATGAGGTTAACTCTGAAGACAACAATCCAAAAGTCCTCCTGACTACTTTCAGACAATAGAAAACATTCAAGTTTAACACAGAGTGAAACCTAAGATCAGAGAAAGACTTTTAACCATCTCTGCTTTTGGCATTTGACTCAGAGGGATCTTAGAAAGGCTAACTGTTGGAAAAGGAACCTAGTGGAAAGGGCTAACTCTAAATCTCCTAGTTTCCCAATTCCTTCAGCTGAAACCAAACAAGAACATCCAAGAAACAAATTCTAAATTCATACATCAGTAAGCATGGACAAGCCAACTTCTATACTGGTTAAATTATGTTGAATTTTTTCTAAGATACACAATTAGCAGAAAACATAAAAATAAGAAAATGCAGTGAGCATTAGGGTACTTGCAGCAGTATATCCTAAGCTAAATTTACTGTTTTATTATCATAGAAAATGAAACATGATGTAAAAAAGAGGGAAAACAATAACAAAGAAGGAACACATCACCACTGATTTAGATCAAGATCCAATGAACATGCTTGTCACATTAGAAGAGCAAAACCAGTCACATACATTCTTGTCCAATAGCTTGATATCATCCAGAAATCATCTCCCAGCCTATTTATAACCAGTACTCACAAAACCCTAACTCAGCAAAACAACTTACAATCAGTCTTTTTTCAATAACCAACCAACCGACATTTACAATGTGTTTCTCATGATTTCTTATAGGTAAAAGAGTGATAGTAGTGGTAGATATAACTTCAATGATTCATTAAAACAGAGGGAGAAGTGTTTTTGAAGCCCATCCTGTTTTAATATCTTTACATTAACTTTCATTACTCTTTAGATGAATTAGGGGTCTTCGTCAGATTGATAATAACTCCAAAGGTATGTTCTTGAAGTACTCTCTGGTCTGTAGTACTCTGTTTGTCCTCTGTGACAAGAAAGGGTGAAGATTTGCTTTTCAAGTCTTCCATACTTCATAACCAATACACTGATAGTTCTAGGAGCTTTCTGTCAGAATAATCACTGTTATGGGCTCGATGTGGAATATGGAATGCTGTGGGAACTTTTCCTTATTAGGAAAAGAACATTCTGCTGATATTAAACCACTAACATCGCTTGATGTGTGCTTTAGGCTTCATTAAGCCTCCTTGATCATCTTCGGGTCTTCACCTGTGTCCTTTATGTCTGTAATTGTGTATTAGGCTTCAAATACAATGTGTTGATCCCTTTAATCATTTTCTAATACACTTTAAACTTTCTGCTGACCTGTGTTTATGAATAATACAGGATACGGAGGCACTAGAGGGTTTATATAAGGGTTAATACCACTGATCTTCAATAAAACATGTCATTAAACCCTATCTATGATTTATTCTACTGTGATCTTCGGCCCTGTGATGGTCTTTCTGTGCCTGGGGTCACTATGACTGTGACTATGGAGACAGAACGAATTCACCACCTTTGAAACCTGCAAAAAATGAAAACTCATTATAAAAACCAGCAAGAGTGGGGAAGGACTGCTTCAGAGGCTAGTGGGGATGGAGGAGCAGTGATGGAAAAAGGTGGATGCGGCAGAAAATGTGATGAAAATCTTGGTAGAGAGGTTAACCAGGTGCAAACGGAGGTTTGGGTGCGAGGATCAACATGGACCGTTGGATTAGAACAATCAACGGTGGAGATTGCTTGATGAAGCCGTTCGAGAGATCAGATGAAAGGAAAATGGATGGGGGTGAGATTGAATTAGAACCGTATGATCTCAGAGATCGACGGCTGGGAAAAAACACGAAAGGAAACGCTGCGGAGGGCAGCGGTATAGCGGAAAACTGAGAATGGTTTTCAAGCGGAGAAATGGGGGAAGGTGGTATTTCCCCAAAAAACATGATTCCATACAGAATTTGACGCGTGGAAAATAAAAACCGCCCATTTCGCCTAATTTTGAAACGTTAAATCTTGAGCGAAAATTTTTTGCGAAACGGAGTGTCAGCCGTCGGATGATGGGCGGTCGATCTGACGGTGTGGAATGAACAAGATAGCAGGTGAGCTACCCGGGTGGAAGGTGTGGTGGGACCCGGTGATGACGTGATTTCTTGGTTGTGGGGTGAACGATGGTTTAAATGTGAACCATTGGATCTGCATGAACGAACGACTGTGATGCCATCGGCAAAATGATTCGGGACCTGGTGGACGGAAAGAAGATTGGTGATGCGATTGGATTTTGGCTGTTGGATCGGAGGGGAGATCAACGGTCGGGATTGATCGGAGGGCGCGATGGTGAAGAGATTATGAGCGGAGCGCGATTGAATCTCAGCCGTCGGTTCTTGTGGATTCGACAGTCGAGATTAGATCGGAGGATCAGAGGAGAAGGGGAAAATAAAAAAGGGAATCAAAATTTTGTGATTGTGATGGCGGGGGCCGATCATAAGGCAAAGATGTGGTCCTGTGGAAAGTGGAAGGACTGAAGGTGGAAGAAAAAGGTGCTTATCACATCGGAAGTTTAGAAAGTAAAGGAATGACTAGGGAAAGAACTTCGATTGCGATGAGAGATGGGGCTTAGCGCCTAGTCCTGGGCGCCGAGTCACATGCAGAAAGGGGGCTAGGGCCAAGGCTAAAAGGGGCTTAAGGCCTTAGTGTAAAAATGGGTTTTTTAGGCCAAAAAACAGGGATTTTAAGGCTTAGTATGGGGTTCTGGTAGGCAAAAGAAGGGATTTTTAAACCAAATAAAGGGAAATATGTGGTTTAAAAGGGGATTTAGGAAGATTTAGAGGTTAAATGAGGGTGTTTCTTGAGGGATTTTTGAAAGAAATAAGGATGAAAATGGGGATTTTGTGGGAATGAAAAGGAGAAAATGGAGGCCTTTTGAAAACAGTTTCCTTCACAAAATAGTAGGGCTCATCAATGGAAACAGTAGTGAAGATAATTTTGAAGGAGAAGACGCATGGAGGCTTCAAGAATGATAGATTTACCAAGGAAATGTTTCTCTTGAAGGCTCAGAAACATGTTTAGCCACCGGTTTGCTTTGACAAAATATTATGGGTGGCTAACAGTGGCTCCACATGGGGATGGAATCTTCTTGAAGGTGTCAAGAACCTCAGATATAATCTTTGGAAGTAGGCCAGAGCCTGGTACTTTGACCATATTTTTCTTCTTTGAGCAGCTACTACAAACATGATGGATATTAAATCAGCAAAAAATATTTTCCCAAACAACTACCTACCCATCCTACTGTCCTAAAATTTTTCTCCAAGGTGCATTTAAACTTGCAGACCTTCTTCATCATATTATTTTTTTATTGAAAACAAAAAATAATCTAATTCTACCCTTATTTCTCCATGAGGAAATATGAAACAGTTGGACTCATAGCTTCTCTACCTAAACTAATATCTTCCAGGATTAAACTGTCTGACAAATTTTCATTCTCTACATTCTAAAAAAGAAATTTAAATACAGACAAACCGGGATTAGACTGTCTGATTTGCTGTGGGTCCATGGCATAAAGAAAAGCTCTACATGAACTAAAACTTTGCAGGAAATTGAAACAAAATTGTGAGGGCTTGAAATTCTGAAACTTAAGAGCATCCTTCCTTCTTCTTGTGACTCAGATTTTGAGCTTGTTAGAGTCACCTTTCTTTCTTCATTTCAGCTCTGATTTTGACCCTGTTAGAGTTGTTTTCTTCTTCTTTGTTGGTTCAAGTTTTGAGCATGTTAGAACTAGCCTTTCCCTTTTTCTCTAGCCCAGGTTTTGATCTGATTTGAGCCATTCTTTTTAGAACTTCATAGGTTCAAGGTTTGAGTTTGTCTGAACCTTTCCTTTCTCCTTTTTTTTGTATATATTTTCTTTCTTTTCAAAAACAAAACAGAGCAATGGTATTTACAATGGAGGTGGAAACTTAAACTAAAAATTAGCAGAAATAATGCTTGAGCATCTTGCCATTGACAGGACCCCAAACAGATCTATGCCATCCATTTCTTGCAGAAAAAATGCATTGGGACCAATGGCAGATTGAATGATGTAAGGGTCTTGCCATAAACTGTCAAACTTGCCATGCTTACCCTTATCCTCTCTCCTAGAGTCCCATTTGAGTACCTTGTCCCCAATTTTGAAATCACAGGCCTTAGTCTCTTTATCAAACAACTTTTTGATGTTCTCTTGCACTTCCTAAGCTCTGTTGTAGACTTCTTCCCTTGTTTGTTGGAGATGTATAGTCTGATTGATCCTCCTTACCATGCTATCTTCCTCTGATTGTATTTCTTGGACCAATTTTATCACTGGTACCCATAAGCTGGTAGGTTATATTGCATCTGCTCCATAAACTAGCTGATAGGGAGACATTCCAATGGATTTATTTGTTGTCAATCTGTCTGCCCATAAAGCATGCACCAGCTTATTATGCCATGATTTTTTGTTATCTTCAAGAAGCTTCTTGATGATGGTCACCAAACTCTTATTTGATGATTCTGTCATCCCATTACCTTGAGGGTAATAAGTAGTGGAATGACCAAGTACAATCTGATATCTGTGAAAAAATCAACCATCTTTTTGGAACCAAATGCAGCAGCATTGTCAGTGATAATTTTCCTAGGGCAGCCAAATCTAGATAGGATATGGTCTTCAAGGAATTTTATGATAACTGAGTCTGTGGCATTCCTAGAAGGGATGGCCTCTATCCATTTAGTGAAATAGTCAGTGGCTGTGAGTATCCATCTATGTTGGGCAGATGAAGTAGGATGGATTTCCCCTATGAAGTCTAGGCCTCACTATTGAAAAGGAACTCCAATAGTGACTGGTTGCAAAGGTAGAGGAAGGAGTTTTCTTTTGCCCTAAAATATTTGGCATTTGTGGCAGGCAACTATCATCTTGTGGACATCTTGGAATAGGGTGGGCTAGTAATAGCCAGCTCTAAGGATTTTATTGGCAGTGGTTTTCCAGTAGAGATGGACTCCACATTAACCTTCATGAAACTCATGCTTGATCCTATCTGCATCAACTTTAGGAAAAAATTTAAGCAATAAACCATTGGAATTTTTCCAATACAAAAATTCATTCAAAATGCAATAATTTCTAGCTTTCAACTTCAAAAACCTTGCCTTTGTCTTAGATAGATCGGGAGGAGCATTTAGATTGATAAGCACATACAAGATATCAGCATACCAAGGTGAGTTTTGGAACTATTCTTCAACAATGGGAGCTGGTAACCCTTCATGCTCGTCCAAAGCATCTACCATATTTATGTCAAGGGCTTGTAAGTTAGATTCAGCCATCAATTGTGCTAAGCCTTGACCCTTGATGAGTTTAGTGGGTTTGATTTCCAAATCATACTCTAGTATCACAGAAATCCACTTGCCTCTTTTTCCATCTGGATCTTGTGACAAAATGTCTTTCACCAGTATAAGAGGCACAAAGGCAATAATATGGGAGTGTAAAATATAAACTTTGAAATCTTTTAAGGCCTTCACCAAGGCATAGGCCTGTTTTTCCATGATATTATATTTCAGAGGTGCATCTCTTAATGCCTTACTGAAAAATGCAATTGGCTGCTCTTGTCCTTCTGGATTTTTCTGCAATAGGACAACGGCCATAGTGTGCTCTGATCCAAATGAGAAGATGAGGAAATCCTTAGTAAAATCAGGATTGATAAGAACTGGTGCTCGGGTGAGTGCATGTTTTACCATTTCAAAAGACTTCTTGGCTTCTAGAGTCCATTTAACTCCTACTTCTATCTTTAGCATGTTTGTCATGTTCCTAAGGAGTTCTGCTAGGTTGGGTATAAACCTCCTCAAGAAATTAATCTTCCCAATGAAGGACTGCAATTCCTTGATGTTTCTAGGGTGACTAATTTGCAATATCCCCTCAACCCTTTTTGGGTCTATCTTAATCCCATTTTCAGATATGATATGACCAAGAATTTTACCTTCTTGGAGACCAAACACTGTCTTTTTGGGATTTAAAGACAGCCCAAACCTTCTGCATTTCTCAAAGACTTTTCTCAAATGTTTGAGGTGTTCTTCATCAGTTTTGGAGTAAACCGTAATGTCATCAAGGTAAATTACAATGAAGTGGCCTATTTCTTCTAAGAATGCAATGTCCATGGCTCTTTGAAAGGTGGCACCAACATTCATCAATCCAAAAGGCATCTTCACATACATGAAGGTACCCCAAGGAGTTGTGAAAGATGTTTTAAGATGATCCTCTGGGAGCACTAAAATCTGGTTATATCATGAAAAACCATCTAGCAGTGAAATCCTCCTAGAACCAAATACCCTTTGTAGGATGTGTTCCATCTTGGGTAAAGGGTAATTGTCTTTTAATGAGGCTCTGTTTAAGTTTCTAAAATAAATACATAGCCTAATTTATCCTATCTTTTTCCTTACAGCCACAAGGTCAGATACCCAATCTGAAAACCTCACAGGGAATATGATTCCAGCCTCATACATTTTCTTAATTTGTTTTTCTACCAGAGGTAACTGTACAAGGTATATTTTGTGCAGCTTTTGCCTAAAGGGTTTTTGGTTTTCTTTCAATGGAATCTTATGCTGGATGATCTCTGTGTCATAAGCTTTCAAATCCTCATAGCTCCAAGAAAAAACATCAACAAACTCTTTAAATAGATCAATGTATTTCTGTTTGATATGTGCTGGCAAGGTTTTAGATAATTTGATCATTTTAGGCTTGTCCTTGCTACCTATATTGCATTCTTCAACATCAGATTTAGTGGGTTCTATAGTGGGCTTATTTTCCACATCATTAAAATCAAAGAGATCCTCTAGGGGTGCTAGTCCTCTAGGTATGCTTTTGTCTTTGGACTGCAGTACCTCTATGTCTTCTTTATCTGTGTTCATGTATTCTTCGGTTTGGTTTTCAAATTCTCTGGTCAGCATGTTTATTTCTGCAGTAGGAAATGGTTTTTCTTCATCATGGGGCTCTTTATCTAAACTGTCTTCACTGAGCTTAAAATTTGAATCAGGTAATTCAAATTCATTCCTGGAAAGTAGGAAATCCTCTATCTGTTTGTCACCCTCAAAGACCTGCCAATATTTTTCATTATCTGGTACTGCTGGTCTGTATTTTTTTTGAACAATGATCTGTTTGTCATTAAGTGGTCTCTAATATGAACTAGCAGCACATGCCAATCCATTTTCAAGTATGTTTTAACTTCTAGGGACAAACACAAGCTCATATTCTACAAATGTTTTCAAAATATCCATGGCATCATTTCTATATGCCCTTAATCTAGGATGTTTGATAGTGTACCCTCCATTTATCTGTTTGATGACTAGTTCTGAGTCTCCATGAACAACTATCCTTTTGGCTCTTAGTTTTTCCAACAGATGCAGCCCTAAGAGGAGAGCTTCATATTATTCTATGTTGTTTGTGCATTTGAAATTTAGCTTGAAGGCATGACTCTCAGCATAATTGTTTTCAGTATTGTGCAACCATACCCCAGCTCCTGCATTCCTTTTAGTGCAAGACCCATCAAAGCTCATGCTCCATAAAGGATTGTTTGCAGATTCGTTATCGGTTTCCTCCATACTGTCATGTTGTTTCCTGAGGTCAGCAGGCTGATGAGTAATATTCTCTCTACAGTCTTGGTTCTGATTTTCTAGTTCTGCAAATTGTTCAAATGTTTCTCCCTTGTCTTCCTCTGTATCCAGAGATGCCATTATCTTTATATTTGTGGGCTCTACTCTGCTGTTTAAATTTTTATTCTCTAGCTCTTGCTCATCTGTAAACTCATCATTGTAAAGGATAAAAGAGTCTAGGTCTATATGGACAGAGTAAAGAGGGGAATTTTCTGGCTTCTCTAGGATGCTTACCATAAATTTCATGTGTGCTTCCCCATATAGTCTTCGAAGCTAGCTGAAAACAGGGATAGTGGCATATGTCATGCCCATTTGCATTGTACCCTATAGCTTAGCACCCCATGATCTTGACAACAACATGCCATACTTAGGGGGTACATCAGCCATTACAACATCCATTACCATGCACTTGGCTGGGATTTGGGTTAAATTTACACATAGATCTTTGATCAGGCCCAAACACTTCACTCTGATAGAGTCAAAAGAATATAAATCCTTATATGGTCTAGTTATCTCTAGGCCTAATTTTTCCATGATCACTTTTGGCATGAGGTTATGTGAAGCCCCTGAGTCATGCATAGCATTATGTAGGATTTTTTCATGGATATTTAGACTGACATAGAAAGGAGGCACTACTCCTTCCTGAAATTTCCCTTCAATTTTTGGGCCAAACAAAAAAGCTGGTTGATCATCATTTAAGTTGACATAGTCACTGTTTTCTCCTAAGTTTAAAGCTTTCAATATTTGACATTTATATGCATCTTGGGTGGCCAACTCAGTGAGAGGGACATAAATTTTGATTTTGGCAATTTCACTCTCTAGATTGAAAGGAGACTGACTCTTTGAAAGGTTCAATTCTGTTTTGTTGGTCAATTTTATTGGAAAAATCAACTTGCTGATTTTCACTATGTACATTAGTTGAAGTTGTTTTTTCAGGAGCATTAGTTGTAATGCTAGTGCTGCTGGTTTGCGGACTTAGTTTTTCAATGGGTTGGGTACTCTTAACCTTGGTTTTACCAGAAATTTCAGCTATTGTTTTGGTATTTTCAGCAGTTTCTTTAGGAGTCTTTTCAGGCCTTTTCTTGATAGTGACCTCAGAGGTTTTTGTTTTGGGAGCTTTTGGGTTTTTTTTACTTCTGAGACCATATTGTTCTCGGGCCTACATGATGGCATTCTCGAATCCTAACCATAGTCTTCAAATTCTAACCCTTCCTCATCCCAATGTGTGTATGAGGTCTGGTTGTTTTCTATGAAAAAGGTGTGATCTTGGTTATCCACTTCCATCATGTTTATAATAGTTCCCTCTTATTCTTCTATTATTCCCTCATCCTCATCAAGGAAATTTTCTTGGAATGGAGGTATGATTTTCTAGTCAGAATCCCTTTGTTTATTGGGAGGAGTGTTTCTCCTAAAGTTTTGGTTCTGGTTTTGAAACTGATTTCTATTCTGGTTATTGGCTTGGACAACCATTTTCTCCATCATTCTTTCTAGCCTCTCCATGTTTTTGGCTAGATTATCAAATTTGGAATCAGATGTGGAAGCCGTGGTGTCTTCCCTATAGGTTACCTTCTTTTCAGCCCTCGTCCTAGCTCTTTTCTCAATTAAGTTTGCTTCTACACTCACAGCTCCCTTCTGCATGTCTTCTAGAGTTGAATAGTCTCTCTCCCTTAGTTGATAGGCCATATTAGCATCAAAACCTTCAGGATATTTCACTAAGGCCATTCCTTGGGGAGGTTTAATGTGGGGTGGAAGAGCATTGTAGACACTGTTAAACCTGGTGGAGTAATCATGGACACTCTCCCCCTGATTTCTTTTAAGACCTTTATACTCTGCTAATATTTGGAGAGGGTTGCTTTTGATTTACCATTTTTTTATGAAAGCTTGATGTAAAGAGGGAAGGTCATTGATGCTATTAGGAGTTAAGCCTTTAAACCACTTTTTTACTTATCCTCCTAAACTTTGAGCAAATATTCTCATCTTAATGGTCTCATCTTCTATTTCCATATAATCAAAAGCATCTTCCATCCTATCTACATGTTGTTGGGCTATGGTAGATTCTTTTCCATTGAAATGGGGAATTTTAGACTGATAGTCATTGGGTAAAGGAACTAGAGGCTGTGGCAACACTAGGGGAGCATACCATGCTGCCATGATAGTGTTTTGTGGGGGGGAAGGATTGGCTTGGACAGCAGGTATGTGGATGATAGAAACGATTGGACCAACCACAGACTGTTGAGCATACATAGGGTGAGAGAGACCCAATTTATGAATGAGGTGGATGTCTGGAGGTGTTGATGGGGGGGTTCCTCTGTCACTAATATGTTGACCACTATGCGGTGGTGAACTTGGAGGCTCAAAGTCTGTCTGATTTATACCACTGAATGACTTATTTCTTGGTAAATTACTTGGTAAAGCTAAGTCAAATTGGGTATCTGATAGAGCTGCAAGGTTTTCAGGTTCTGAGTTAGCTCTAGGAATGGGTCTAACAATAGTTGGATCCCTAGATATGTGAGACTTCCAAAGAATTCTTTCTGGATTTTCAACTATTTCAGGGGGATTTGGATCAGGATAAGCTCTGGTATGGATTATTCTTGAAGCCAGTATGTTAAGTTTCAGATCCAAAAAGGAGAAAGTTAGCCAGATATGACAATATTTAAGAGGCAACTATCCTTAAGCAAAGAAACTTAATCCTCAGAGTTACCTTTAATATGGATGATGTTGTGATGAAACTGGTATCCCAGTGGAGTCTTGTGAAAACAGAGATAATCAGCAGGCCTACTGATCACCAGTGGAGTCTTTTGGTCATTTAGGAATGGTGGAGTTGCCGGGTGGAGGGTTTAAAGTGTTTCAAGAATATTTACTGTCCACCATAGTGATTAACTACCAAATCAAGGCTAATTGGTCTTCTTTTAGTTCTTAGAGATGTTTTAAGGAGTGTTTTACTCAAAGTTCCCCGGTGGATTCGCCATTATGTTGGAGACTCAACTGGCTAACACACCAAATATTCTTGAATAAAGGGAAATTCTGAGGTCCCAACAGTGTATCAGGTATAATCTACTCAAAACTCCCCAGTGGAGTCACCATTATGTTGGGGTTCCTGTGATTTGGCAGATTTGGCAATACCAAATGACAAGACAACATCAAACCACTTTGGGATCTCAGGATCTAGCCCTCCTAGATCCATAGAGGGATCTCTCTATAAAGGTAAATAAATGTATATCTTTGGTGTTCATTTTAAGGTATTAGGCTAGTTATAGGGCACAAGGGTTCTGTTTTGTTTGTTTGTTTGGTTGGGAAACATGAAAGAAGGTTTCAATGTAAGGTAAAGGAATGAGTAGAGAAGGATTTTTGGAAAATGGGGAGATAACTCAAAGAGAACACAAGTCCATTGGGAAATGGGGTCATAAAAGGGTTTACTTGCAATTCAAATATCTAAGGCTTTCAAAGGGCTAGTCATCTATATCAGAGGATCTCTTAAGATGATAGTATGGGATGAAAAAATAAGGAAATGAATGGAAATGACAAGGAAAACCTTCCAAGGTGACCACTTCGGAGTAAGTCTAGGGACAGGGCATGCCTTATACCTCTATGATCAAAACTCCTAATGAGGTTAACTCCGAAGACAACAATATAGCATTCCTCCTAACTACTTTCAGACAATAGAAAACATTCAAGTTGAACACAAAGTGAAACCTAAGATTGGAGAAAGACTTTTAACCTTCTCTGCTTTTGGCATTCGACTCAGAGGGATCTTAGAAAGGCTAACTATTGGAAAAGGAACCTAGGGGACAGGGCTAACTCTAAATCTCCCAGTTTCCCAATTCCTTCAGCTGAAACCAAACAAGAACATCCAAGAAACAAATTCTAAATTCATACATCAGTAAGCATGGACAAGCCAACTTCTATACTGGTTAAATTATCTTGAATTTGTTCTAAGATATACAATTAACAGAAAACATAAAAATAAGAAAATGTAGTGAGCATTAGGGTACTTGCAGCAGTATGTCCTAAGCTAAATTTTCTGTTTTCTTATCAGAGAAAATGAAACATGATGTAAAACAGAGGGAAAACAATAACAAAGAAGGAACACATCACCACTGATTTAGATCAAGATCCGATGAACATTCTTGTCATATTAGAAGAGAAAAACCAATCACATACATTCTTGTCCAATAGCTTGATATCATCCAGTAATCATCTCCCAGCCTATTTACAACTACTACTTGCAGAACTCTAACTCAGTAAAACAGCTTACAATCAGTCTTTTTTCAATAACCAACCAACCAACATTTACAATGTATTTCTCATGAGTTTTTATAGGTAAAAGAGTGATAGTAGTGGTAGATATAACTTCAATGATTCATTAAAACAAAGGGAGAAGTGTTTTTGAAGCCCATCCTGTTTTAATATCTTTACATTAACTTTCAGTACTCTTTAGATGAATTAGGGGTCTTCGTCAGATTGATAATAACTCCAAAGGTATGTTCTTGAAGTACTCTATGGTCTGTAGTACTCTGTTTGTCCTCTGTGACAAGAAAGGGTGAAGATTTTCCTTTCAGGTCTTCCATACTTCATAACCAATGCACTAACAGTTCCAGGAGCTTTCTAGTAGAATAATGACTGTTATGGGCTCGATGTGGAATAGGGAATGCTGTGGGAACTTGTCCTTCTTAGGAAAAGAACATTCTGCTGATATTAAACCACTGACATGGCTTGATGTGTGCTTTAGGCTTCATTAAGCCTCCTTGATCATCTTCGGGTCTTCACCTATGTCCTTTATGTCTATAACTATGTATTAGGCTTCAAATACAATGCGTTGATCCCTTTAATCTTTCTCTAATACACTTTAAACTTTCTGCTGACCTGTGTTTATTAATAATACAGGTTACGGAGGCACTGGAGGGTTTATGTCAGGGTTAATAACACTGATCTTCAATAAAACATGTCATTAAACCCTCTCTGTGATTTCTTCTACGGTGATCTTCGGCCCTGTGACGGTCTTTCTACTCCAGGGGTCACTATGACTATGAATGTGGAGACAAAACAAATTCACCACCTTTGAAACCTGCAAAAAACGAAAACTGATTATAAAAACTAGCGAGAGTGGGGAAGGACTGCTTCAGAGGCTCGTGGGGATGGAGAAGTAGTGATGGAAAAAAGGTGGATGCGGTGGAAAATGCGATGAAAATCCTGGTAGAGTGGCTAACCAGGTGCAAACGGAGGTTTGGGTGCGAGGATGAACATGGACCGTTGGATTAGAACAATCAATGGTGGAGATTGCTTGATGAAGTCGTTCGGGAGATCATATGAAAGGAAAATGGATGGGGGCGAGATTGAATCAAAATTGTCCGATCTCAGAGATCGACGGCTGGGAAAAAACGCGAAAGGCAATGATGTGGAGGGCAGCAGTATAGCGGAAAACCGAGAATGGTTTTCACGTGGAAAAATGGGGGGAGGCGGTATTGCCCAAAAAAACATGATTCCATACAGCATATGACGCGTGGAAAATAAAAACCGCCCATTTAGTGTAATTTTGAAACGTTAACTCTCGGGCGAAAAAAATTTGCGAAACGGAGTGTCAGCCATCGGATGATGGGCGGCAGATCTGACGGTACGGAATGAATGCAATAGCAGGTGAGCTACCCGGGCGGAAGGTGTGGTGGGACCCGGTGATGACGTGATCTCTTGGTTGCGGGGTGAACGACGGTTTAAATGTGAACTGTTGGATCTGCATGAACGGACGACTGTGATGCCATCGGCGAAATGATTCGGGACCTGGTGGACAGAAAGAAGATTGGTGATGCGATTGGATGCTGGCTATTGGATCGGAGGGGAGATCAACGGTCAGGATTGATTGGAGGGCGCGATGGTGAAGGGCTTATGAGCGGAGCGCGATTGAATCTCGGTCGTCAGTTCTTGTGGATTCGACGGTTGAGATTAGATCGGAGGATCGGAGGAGAAGGGGAAAAGAACAAAGGGAATCAACGTTTTGCGATTGCGATGGAGGGGGCCGATCATAAGGCAAAGACATGGTCCTGTGGAAAGTGGAGGACTGAAGGCAGAAGAAAAAGGCTCTTATCGCATCGAAAGTTTAGAAAGTAAATGAACGGCTAGGGAAAGAACTCCGATTGCGATGAGCGATGGGGCTTAGTGCCTGGTTTTGGGCACCGAGTCACATGCGAAAAGGGGGCTAGGGCCAAGGCCGAAAGGGGCTTAAGGCCTTAGTGTAAAAATGGTTTTTTTAGGCCAAAAAACAAGGATTTGAAGGCTTAGTATGGGGTTCCGGTAGGCAAAAGAAGGGATTTTTAAACCAAATAAAGGGAAATATGCGGTTTAAAGGGGATTTAGGAAGATTTAGAGGTTAAAAGAGGGTGTTTCTTGAGGGATGTTTGAAATAAATAAGGATGAAAATGGGGTTTTTGTGGGAATGAAAAGGAGAAAATGGAGGCCTTTTGAAAACAGTTTCTTTCACAAAACAGTAGGGCTCATCAATGGAAACAACAGTGAAGATAATTTTGAAGGATAGAAGACACATGGAGGCTTCAAGAATGATAGATTTACCAAGGAAATGTTTCTCTTGAAGGCTCAAAAACATATTTAGCCACCTGTTTGCTTTGACAAAATATTATGGGTGGCTAACAAGTGATACGGTAAGAGATAATCAAGAGTTTTAGTGTAGTTGGCCTAAAAAAAGATGATAAATGTGGTACTTTGGCTCTAGTGATTTTTGAGGTGAATAAGGCACTACAGTAGTAAAATATTAAGTGGAAACTCAAAGCATAGTTTTATTTATTTAGGGACTATTAAAGCCTTAAGGGCTAGTGCATATGATGGTTACTCTCGCAAACCAATTTTTTTGGAAAGAGCTACTCATCTGCATTTGTTGTTTTATTTATAATTAAAGGAAGTATTTTCTATGGAAAAAAATGTTGTCGTTAAAGACATGTTTGTAGCTAGGAACTAATTGTGGTAATCAGTTAGACATGTTGCCTCTCCTGACCTGAATTGACAGAGGGAGCAAAGTCATTAACTATAGATGGTATATTCTTGTAATTTCCATTTTGTTATATTTTTTTTTAATCTCCCTTCTATGAAATAAAATAGTATTTTGGTGCAAATTTCGTATAAAACAAAAGGTTTAAATCAAAGAAAAGGAGACCACTTTCGAGCACAACGATTACAATATCACAATTTAAGCCAAATTGAATATGCACACAATATAATAAACAAATACAATATGGATTTACATAGACCAATGACTATGGATGTCCTTATGGAAGATTTCAGGCCATCTTTGAATTACATAGAGGCATCTCTGTTAGAGCAACTACTTGAATCTTGACATATAAGAAGATTAGCTTTAATATGGTGGAGAACTACTGATTGAGTCACTGGAATATGCCAGGACTAATTTTGGGGGATATGGATCTTTTGCAATGTTGTGACTCCAATGGTGTTCATTCTGATATTCATGTATGTTTTTCTTGCTAGACAGGTTAAAAATTTTATTCTTTGAGTTACTTAATACATTTTTCAAAATTGGATGTTTCCTTTTCTTCTCATGTGACAAAGAATCACCAGATGCATAAATTCCCACACGAAGTTTATTAATATGTTCAAGTTTTTTCTGTACCTCTAAAGGCAAGCAGTGGAAGCAAGCTTGACAAAGACCGTTAGTCTCTAGATCACACCATCCAAGAGGACCATGAAGAGAAATTTGTGTATGATTAACACAAAAAAATTAATACAATCGCGACTATAATGTTTCTGAAACTTCATTTTCCAATCCGATATATTAACGATTAAATCTAGCCTTGCATCCCTCATAATTACACTTGCAAATAATGGAGACAAATATTTAATAGATTTCCTTTTTCTAATATAACTTGAATATGGTTGCTTTTTTAAGCCAAATAATTTCTCTGTCAGACAATGGATGTAGTATACATAAGTCTATTCAAATAAGCAGAAAAACACAATTTTACCTATGAACAGTCATTGAGATACAATAATTACATATCTTTACCTATTTATGCCTTGCGTTTTGGAGAACTTAGTCTTGCTGTGATTAGCTGTGTCCATAGTGTCAGCTGAAATTTCAGTGGACTTATTAACCCTTCCATTTGGAGCAGATGCGCTACGTATTACACTTTTTGTGTTGAAAATATACGAGTTTAAATGTTCTCTATCACCTGTTGTTCCAGATGATGGAATCATTTTCATGCATTTCCCTTTCATAACATGTTCACTTCTCAAATCAACATATGTCTCTACAACAATCCCAATATCTCCAACATCTGCTAATCGAATATCCAGAAGAAAAGAATTCATAGAAACATCAATATTTTGGTTTCTTCTTTCCTGGGGTGTTGTAGCACATTTCATCATATTTAAATTCAAGGAGCTTCCCTGTGTTTCTGATGAGACCTTCGAGGAAAAGGAATCTTCATTATAAATAGCCTTTATCACTAAATATTCAACACTTCGAGTTGTCCTTGAATGTTCATCAATATCATTATAGCTTTTGGTCTCTGCTACAAGTTCCCTCCTAGATGGAAAAGACGGATTTGATGAAAATTTCTTACCATTTACTTCAATGAGAGATCCCATATTTTTTATTGCATGAAAAGACATAAATAAAAAAATGTTGAAAAGGTCCAACCTGCCATTCTCCAAAGAATATAATGGCTATCCTAAGATTCCATAAGTCTTGTATGTATTGGTATTAATACCATATCTCTAAACAGAGGAAGCTAGAATAATTCTGAAGAAAATATTATGCCTTGAGATGATAACCTAAAGTGAGCATGAGACAATTGGCCAAGTACATCCATCCCCAACTTGCTAACCTAAAACTTTGGCGATTCTTAGCGTAAAATAATTTTATACAATAAAATTTGGGCAAATCATTTTTAAGCGAATATTATTTTGGTAAAAACATTAAAAAATTAACCCACTTAATATTAGCCCCTAAAATTTTCCCTATATATCAATACAATGATCAAAATACCACAATATAATATGAAAACATTGATCTTATATTAATTTTTGATCAAAATCCCACAATATAATCTAAAAAAACATTGAGCTTATATTAATATTCCCATTATAAAATAGGTACCACAAAGCCATATCTCATATAATGCTCACATAAATAATGAACCATACTGAAACAAAAAAAGATTATTGTACTAATAAATTTAATATTTTTCTTTCCAAATAAAATTTCACTAGCGTAAAATCTTACCATCAATAGAAAATTTTGAAAATAATAGAAAATATTTATCAATCATGAAATATATTAGCTTAGTTAAAAATATTCTGCCATGTTTCCAACACTAAAAAAATCCATAAATTAAAAATACTTTTGAAGCAAATTTGACTCAATATCTAAGAATTAAATTAAAAAACGTATATGAATAGAAACACAAAACAAAAACTAAAACCATTAGTTACATGGCCTGGTCTTATTGATTGACTCGACTTATTGCTCTTGCAGTTCCATTGGGACACGAAGTCGGAGATTCGCTCCCCTCATCACTAAGTGTTGGTATCTTCTATACCACGCGTTCACTTCCTTAATTTGTAGGGTTTTCTTCCGTTCTTGACTTTTCCATGAGCCGTGGTTGTCCATCCATTTCTAAAATTCGATTATTCAATTTCACCCTCAAGATAAACGTTCAAGTGAATATATATAAAAAGTCTAATCATAACTTTCTCAAATATAAACATTTAAGTGAATAAAAAGTTTAATTATAATTTTCTCATAAACGTATAAGTGAATATATAAAGTTTTATTATAATTTCTATATTTTTATTCAGTGAATATATTATTATTATTATTATTTAATTTTAATATTTTAGTTTAGCAAGACATCAAATTGATGTATGAGATTTTTTTGTTTGTGGGACAAAGAATTCTCTTTCATACAGCTATTTGATTATTAAAATTTAAGAAAATATACATACTCTACTTTTCTCGTTTTAAACTTATAACTTAAAAAAAAAAAAACATACACTCTTAACCATTAAAAAACACATACTATAAAAATATTTAATTATATTTTCCTTAAATATAAATATTTAAGTGAATATATATATAAAATTTAATTATAATCTCCTAGTCAAAAAGAGATTTAATTATAACGGCGGACTACGACACTTACGGTTTGAGGAAAACGAAGACAATTCAACAGGTGTTGTCAAATCGAATATGCGCGAATATCCATGCGTTTATTCTTCGGATTAATTAAATAATCACCTATACCTAGCATTACATATATCCTTTGAGACTTATCACATATTGAGTGCGATCGGCCGCTTCCGAGATCAGAACGGAAGATATCAAATCTCGTTCAAGAAAGGCCTGCGCGATTCTTCAATCACGGGGAATTCCTGAAACTATACAGTCAGGAGGTTCCAGTGAGTATATAGCCCAGGCCAGATTTTTATTTGAATTTTTACTGTTACTTTACTTTTATTTTCTGAGTTGATTTACCATACGAGTGATTCCATTCCCTTTGCGTTCAGGTTGTATTTCTTTTAATAGGAAATTTTGTTTTAATAGGTTAGGAAAATTTGTTTTAATAGGTTAAAGACCGGGATTTGGTCTTTTGGAGAAAAGGCGGGTTTAGCCCTTTTTGGTATTTTTTATTTTCATGTGTATGGTTTTCTTGAATTTTGATGAATTGTTTTATGCGGTGAATGTGATTTAGGGATCGGGATTGGAGTTTGAAGATCGATCATGGCGAAACGAGGGGGACAGATAGAGGTGCTGAATGCACTGGACAAGGCCAAGACGCAATGGTATCATTTCACGGCGATCATAATTTCCGGCATGGGTTTCTTCACAGATGCTTATGATCTCTTCTGTATTACAACCGTCACGAAGCTGCTGGGGAGAATTTATTACTACGATCCAACGACGGGCAAGCCCGGATCGTTGCCGCCTAACGTGTCGGCAGCAGTGAATGGCGTGGCCCTCTGTGGAACTTTTGCAGGCCAGCTGTTCTTCGGCTGGCTCGGCGACAAACTTGGGAGAAAGAAAGTGTACGGGATGACGCTGATGACCATGGTAATCAGTGCCATAGCCAGCGGGCTCTCGTTTGGCCACACGGCCAAATCTGTAATGACAACGCTCTGCTTTTTCAGGTTCTGGCTCGGATTTGGCGTAGGCGGGGACTACCCGTTGTCAGCCACGATAATGTCAGAGTACGCGAACAAGAGAACCCGCGGGGCTTTTGTTGCGGCGGTGTTCGCGATGCAAGGCTTCGGTATCTTGACCGGAGGCGCGGTGTCCATTATTGTGGCCGCGGCGTTCAACCATGCGTTCCATCGCCCTACATTCGAAGAAGACCCGGTGCTCTCCACGGCACCGCAGGCGGACTTCGTGTGGAGAATAATCCTCATGTTCGGAGCTGTTCCTGCGTTGCTCACTTATTACTGGCGTCTCAAGATGCCGGAGACGGCCCGGTACACGGCGCTCGTGGCCAAGAACACGAAGCAGGCCGCTACCGACATGGCCAAGGTTTTGCAGGTCGACATCGAGCAACCATCGGTCGAAAATCAAAGGACCACGGGCAACGATGAACAATTCGGGCTATTTTCCAGGGAATTCGCAAGGCGCCACGGGCTTCATCTTCTGGGCACGACGACCACATGGTTTTTTCTGGACATAGCCTTCTACAGCAACAATCTTTTCCAGAAAGACATCTACACGGCCGTCGGATGGCTTCCCGCAGCCAAAAAAATGAACGCCATACACGAAGTCTACAAAATAGGCAGAGCCCAGTCGCTCATTGCTCTCTGCGCAACGGTGCCCGGCTACTGGTTCACCGTGGCTCTCATAGACCGCATCGGAAGATTCGTCATTCAGCTCGTGGGCTTCTTCTTCATGACTGTTTTCCTGTTCGCTCTCGCAGTTCCATACTACCATTGGCGAGGGGAGAAGTGTGACAGCGGATATTGCGGCGGGCAGCACACGGCCTTCGTTATCATGTACTCGCTTACATTTTTCTTCGCGAATTTCGGGCCAAACAGTACCACTTTCATCGTGCCCGCCGAAATCTTTCCGGCAAGATTGCGGTCGACGTGCCACGGCATCTCGGCGGCAGCTGGCAAGGTCGGAGCCATCGTGGGAGCATTTGGGTTTTTGTACGCTGCGCAGAGCACGCATGAAAAGGAGACGGATACAGGTTACCCCACGGGAATCGGAATCAAGAAATCTCTGCTGCTCCTCGCTATTATCTGCACATTCGGATTTTTCTTCACCTTCCTTGTGCCCGAGACGAAGGGCAGATCCCTCGAGGAGATCTCCGGCGAAAACGCTGACGATGATCAGGAAGAGGGACAGCAGTTTCGCGCCAATGGGTACGGTAACAATAGTAATAGAACAATTCCTCTTTAAATAACGCCGTCATCAGTAAGAGGAACATCAGTTTCACTACAATGGGTTCAGGGGCACTAGTAGAACCATGCCAGTTTAGATAGAAAGATTGTGTGTAGTGCATTAGATCTGAATATTTTTCCATCGTAGTTTGTCCTCTGCCAGTAATAATTACAGATCTAGAGTTTCATGCTAAGTAAGATAGCACTTGAGATAAATAATACAAGGAGTGAATTTCCAGTGGTTATGGAGGCTAAGTAAGATTGTTTTGTATGTATATATTTGGGGCTATGCAACCTCAGAGATCCACTTCAAGTTCAAGTGTTGTTGGTGGATAATCTGACTAGCATGCCATATTTCATATAATTCCAATGCTGATTTTCAACGTTCTATATTGAGTAAACAGTGAACTATGTACTACAAGCTTGTTTTTTTAATGCTTTTAAAATCAAGTTGTTTTTAGTGTTGTTTTTTTTAATTTCCTGTACTTGAATTTGGTAGAAAATTTTAAGCTGAAACCTTGATTTTTATTTTTTAAACTGTTTTTTTTATATTATATATATAGATTCAACACCCTAAAAGAACCTCAAAATACTTGGATTGTGCAGGGTTACCAATCAAACATGTCATCTTTGCTTGATTTTAAATAATTTTGATCCGTAAAATTCACTGAAAAGTCTTCAAAAAGTCCCACTAAAGACAACTCGAATCTCTAAACCTTTCTTTAAATTTTGGATTAAAAAAAGAAGCTTTGCACTTTGAAAGATTAGAGAGATTTGATCCTTAAAAAAAGGAATTGTACTTCCAGAAATTGAAAAGAATTGATCCCTGTCAACAGAGGTTTTTTTTTTGTAAACTTGGTAGGACCTATCTTTTTTCTTTTTCTTTTTTCTCCTTTTTCTTTTTCTTTTTTATTCCATTTTCACAACATGTCTAGATACATCACCTCTATCCGAAAGGGAATTGAACCTCTAATAGAGTTCTGTAACAGCCCGCCTCAACCTTTTAACCAAGACCCTACATACCCCTCTGAACAGAGTTATTACATCATCTTTAATTTCATTTTCATAATTGTAGAAAACTCTATTTTAAAAGCATTAAATCAAGTTGTCTTTAGTGCAACTTTTTGCTCTTTGGAGATTTTATCATTCTCCAAACTTAATAGGTCAAGGGTTAAGATGGATTTAAGTTAGTATAACTTTTAATAATTATTAATAGTTTTTTTTAATGTTTTTAATTGTCTAGTTTTTTTTTTTAAATTATAAAAATTAAATTAAATATTTATTATGCAATAATTAAAAAATTTACAAAGTTAAATTGAAATCTAATTTATAAGTCTGGTGGAGAGGGATCTATCGAGTTTGGAGAGAGATCAAATATCTCATATCTTTTAAAATGCAAACCTTTTTTTATTGAAAAAATAATAAAAAATTTACAGATTTTCATCTTTCTCCGAACTTAACAAATACAAGGTTAAAATGGATATAAACTAATTTAACTATTGATAATCAATATTTATAATTATTTACTTTATTTTATTATTTTATTTTTATGTAAATTAATCTAATCAAAATATTTAGATAATATAACCAGACATTATATACATTGCAATCTCTCTTTTTTATTTAACTAAAAAATACACTTCAACATAATAATAAAAATATATTTTTTTATTTTTTTATATTATCTATTTTTAACTAATTTAATTATTAATTATCCATATTTATAATTATTTATTTTATTTTATTGTTTTATTATTTAATTTTTCTTGTAAAAAATTTAGATAACATAACAGGACATTATATACGTTGCAACCTTTCTTCCCTATTTAACTTAAAAAATACCCCTCAACAGAATACAAAATATATATTTTTTAATATTTTTATATTACCTATTTTTAAACCAAAATAAATTATATCAATTAATTAATTTTTAATTATATAAACCGCAAAATGTTTTATTACACTTTTTGGGCACTTATATTATATTCATTTCGCCTCGAACACTGATATTATAATATCTATTTTTTAAACAGAAATAATTTATATTGAGATGAATTAGATTATTAATTAATTTTATTTACATAAACTGCAAAATGATTTCAACGCCCTTTTTGAACAAGGGTATTATATTCATTTCCCTTTTGAACACGGATATTATATTGCAAGTGGACGACAAGTAACAACATTCCATTATAATTTTATTAGTTTTATGACTATAGAAGAAGTGCGTTGAATTCTATATATAAAGTAATAATATAAAGTTTCATTTACAAGTTTTCGCTCTGCACCCGCCATTATCTTTGAATATTATACTGAGAGTCAATGATGACACAAGTTTCTTAGTGGTTTTATTAGTGGTTGAAGTTGAATGCCGAATACTACGGTTAACTGTGTTTGAAATCATGAGGATCTTAAATAAATTATAAATGAGAGTGTCAAATAAAAAGAAATTTAAATTTTAGATGGTGTATATATATTAAATTTTAAAGATTAAAATAAAATATAATAGGGAATAAAAAATTAATTTTAAAATGCATATATTAATTGTAAAACATTTTTTATTTTTAAAACGGAATTTCGAAAGTCTAATCTTTCTGAGTTTTTGAAAATACTCAATTTATTTATGTAGATGTTTTATATTTAATTTTTAGTTAAAATAAAATTTTAAAATTATTATTGAATAGTTGAATATATAAATTTTTTAAATTTTAGTTAATCAATATATGTTTGTGGACAAGTTTATTGAGGTAGAGGACTTGTTTGAATGGTCAAAAGTGGCCTGAGGGAAAATCTAGCAGTAGCATTTGAATCGTGTTTTTTTATGGCGAAATGGATTCAACACCATCAAAAACCTCTAGAGCACCTAAAATATTGATGGCGAAATGGATTCAACACCATCAAAAACCTCTAGAGCACCTAAAATATTGAAATTTCACATCTGTAACCTAGATTTACAAGAATTCTTGCAGGATTTTATTAAAATCTTTTCAGAATTTCCATAATTTTTAGGGAAGAATAGAAGGCTAGTTAGACTATGGGTATTTTTATAATTTAAGAGTGACCAGAGTAGGGAAGTGGGGTTTCCTTGGATGGATCATTAAAATCTGCTTATTCATGGAGTTTAGAATTAAGATCAAACAATCAAGTGGAGGAATATGCTCTTGTCTATGGCCTATATTTGGGGCATGTTCAAAATACACTTGGTTATAGCTTTTCTAGCAATACTAGATCCAGATTAACTATAGATGTCCTGATGATGAACCACACCGGCTGGTTCGAAACGCATCGACCAAATCTATTTTGATGTGATTTTCACCGAAAGATTTTAATCAAGATTTAGCAAGTTTTAAGAAATATGTGCAAAACTTAAAAAATGTTTACATTTTAAGAGATTTGATCTCTTTCTATGATTGCTATATCCATGGTTATGATGGACCTATATTGGTTCTCTCTCTACACACACCATGTCTAATTTTTCATTGTTTAAATTGCATTTTTGTGAGCATAAATGGATTCAATGCCTTGAAAATCCCTTTAGGCACTTCTATTGTGTAGACTACACAGTTTACATTTACAATTCCAATAAATCTCTATTGCATTTTATACATAATCATCTCAAAGTATATATGAAATCCAAAATGTAAAATAGTAAGACTACATAAAATGTTTTAACTATAACAATTTATTTTTTTAATTACTATATGCATAGTTGCTTTTCTAACCATATATAATATATACACATTTGACATTGAAATAATTTAGTTAAAGTAAGGATTGAAATATTTTGTTATTTTACTTTAAATGGGGATTGAAATAGGTTATTATTTTACTTTAAATAAAGATAAAATATTTCATTCATACATCAAATTATATGTATTAATTTTTTTTTGTTATAAGTAGTATATTTTTTAGAAATATATCCAAATTTATTTCTTATTGCTCTTTTTAAGAAGTAATTGCTTTTTTTTTTTACTTTCAATTACTTCATTTTTTGGGGTATTAGAATATTTTGTTATGGTCAATATATTTTGTTTTTTAACTTTCTTTTATATAAAGAGAGAAATAAATTAGCTAATATGGATATTCAAATAGTTTATTCCCGTTTTATATTGAAATATTTGTAAAAAATATAAGAGTTATACATCTTCTTCACATTCAAAATTGCTCACATGAATATCAAAATATGTTATTTATGGTTGAGAGTGAGAGTTAAATGTTTTCCTTTAATTAAAGCTAACAAAATATGTATATTCAATTTTGTTTCTTTATTATAGCAAACATTGTTTTTTCTTTAGAGAATCTTTTATTTTTATTTTTAAAAATGATGTGTCAAATCCATGTTGAGCAAGGACATAATCACACATCACCTTCATACTCAATTGTAAAATACGTTACTAGATGCAAGCATTGTTAGAAAATTATATACTACAAACCAATGGAACGCATAAAATATGCGGAAACACAAACACAAAAAACATATAAAACAAGAGAGACACAGATATACGTGGTTCACCCAATTTGGGTTATGTCCAGCATGCACAACCAATCCTTCCTTTATATTATCTAGTAAGATGAAGAGACACAACCTACAACAGATCCGCTGTAATATCCTCTACTCTCTCTCACAGTCCCCCTTTATGTTTCTCGCTCATAATACACATACAATACACAACCACAATACAATACCCTCATACAAAATGAGGGGTTGTCTTCTAGGGAAAAAAACCCTACATTAAACACAACTTCTCTCATCAGATCATCTGCCTAATGAATGGCCCAGATTGACTATGAAATTACAATATTTTAGAAGGAAAAATATATTTTTAGCTTCAGGGCGCTACCATAACCAACAATCTCCCACTTGGAGACTGATTGTAGCAACTGCACCGCTGCTTCATTTGTTGGACAATGACTCCACTTTGGACCTGGTTGTTTCTCATCTTCATCATCATACTTGAAGACTGATTGAAACTGAGCAGAATCTTAGTTTCTCCCTAGTTACAACTTTTGTTAACATATCTTCAGGATTCTGGCTAGTGTGTATATTTTCCAGCTTCGATTGTCCATCTTCCAACACCGATTGTATGAAATGGTACTTGAGTTGTATGTGTTTAGTCCTGGAATGAAATGTTGAGTTCTTTTTAAGATGAATGACACTCTGGGTGTCACTGTATAACCTTCCCATTTCCTGCTTCTGACCCAAGTCATCCATAAACATTTATAACCAAAACATTTCTTTACTAGCCTCTGTAGCAACAACACAATCTGCTTCTATTTTTGAAAGTGTAACAACACTTTGCATTTTTGAAACCCAACTGGCAGTTGTTCCACCTACAGTAAATACATACCCTGTAGTGCTCCTCCTGCTATCTCTATCACCTACCATATCTGCATCAACATATCCATGTAGAGAAATGTTTGAACCACCAAAGCATAATGCTTGATTTGTGGTGCCTCTCAAATATCTAAGAATCCATTTCACTGCCATCCAATGTTATTTTCATGGATTGTTCATGTACCTTCTTAAAACTCCCACTGCATGTGCAATATTAGGCCTTGTGCAGACCATTGCATACATTAAGCTTCCAACTACTGATGCATATGGAACTTTAGACATATAATCCATTTCTTCTTGGGTTTTGGAGCACATCTCCTTACCAAGTTTGAAATGGCTAGACAAAGGTGTACTAAATAGTTTTGCATTCTGCATATTAAATCTTTCCAGTAGCTTTTGTATGTACTCATTCTGAGACAATGTTAATTTGTGATTTTTCGTGTCTCTAGTTATTGTCATACCAAGTATTTCTTTTGTAGCCCCCAAATCCTTCATTGCAAATGAATTTGCCAATTTTCTTTTGAGCACATTTATTTCTTGCATGTTAGACCCTGCAACAAGCATGTAATCTACATACAATAACAATATATAATAGCCACCATCATTTTTATTTTTCAGATAAACACAATGATCAGAGTGACATCTAGTATAACCTTGTTTAGACATAAACCTGTCAAATTTTAGATACCACTGCCTTGGAGCCCATACAAACTCTTATTTAACCTGCACACTAATTTTTCCTTCCCTTTGACCTCATATCCTTGTGGTTGCTGCATATAGATCTCTTCCTTCAAATCTCCATGGAGAAATGTTGTCTTTACATCTAATTGTTCAAGATGAAAATCTTTCGCTGCTTAAAGACTTAAAATAGTTATGATCGAAGTCATCTTAACAACATGAGAACATATTTCATCAAAGTCAATACCTTTCTTATGTGAAAACCCCTTCACCACAAGTCTAGCTTTGTACCTCTGTTTTCCTCCATTTTCTTCCTTCAACCTGTAAACCCATTTATTCTACAATGTTGTCTTACCTGTAGGCTACCTGACTAAGTCCCAAGTATGGTTATGTATTAAGCATTCCATCTCTTCTTTCATGGCTAGCTCCCACTTCTTCCTGGTTTTGACCTGGATTACTTCTTCATAACATTTTCGTTCTCCAGAATCAATCAAAAATAAATAATATAATGAAGGATAATATCATTCAAGGGGTTTACTTATCTTGGTAGATCTTATGACACCACTTTTCAGTGTTTGAGGTGTCTGTTGTTGTTTTTGTGGCTATTTATTATTATTATTTTCAGACACCTTTACTTTTTCTATGATCTCATCAAGAATTGTGTATTCTTTGTTTTCTTTTTCCTGTTTCTTTTCCTGCAACTGATTCTCATACAAGACCTTTCAATTGAATATTATCTCTACTCCTAATGATTTTTTGTTTTTAATAAACATATAAGTGATAACCAAAATCATTAACACCATATCCAATAAAGGTACATTTATTTGATTTTGCCTCAAGCTTTGTTATATTTTCTTTATTAATATGGACAAAGTCCTCACAACCAAAAGACTTTAAAAATGAATAGTTTACCTTTTTACCGGTCCATGCCTCCTCTGGAATACCACCATCCAAGGAACTTGAAGGCCCTCTGTTTATTAGATAAACAATAGTATCTACAACATCTGCCCAAAATTGTAAAGGAAATCCTGCATGCACTCTCATGCACCTTGCATGCTCCATGATTGTTCTATTCATCCTTTCTGACACACAATTTTATTGTGGTGTTCTTGGAACTGCTTTCTCTCTGCAAATTCCATGCTCTAAAAAATACCTATCAAACTATTTACTTCAATATTAATCTCCATTGTCTGATCTCTGACACTTATACTTATTTCCTGTCTCAATCTCAACTAAAGCTTTCGATTTCTTGAAAGTATCAAATACATCAGATTTATTCTGAATAAAATAAATTCATTTTTTTCTAGTTGCACCATCAATAAAAGTAACATAATAAAAAGAGCCACCGAGAGATGATACCTGAGCATGTCCCTGTTAGTTCTCTGTAACAAGCAAGATTGGCAAAGTCCGATCACAGAGTTAACATCATTTCAGCCAACTTTGGGATTCTAGGATCTAGCCCTCCTGAATCCGGAGAGGGATCTCTCCAATATGTACAAAGATGGATATTGTCTTTGAAGTTTAGGGGGATGATATTAGGCTAGTTATGAAGACCAAGGGTTTTGTTTGGTTTTCTCAGATGGTTGAACATAGTTGCTGTCTGAGACGGAAAGATCTATATGCAAATAGGTTCAAAGGGAGAAGTTGCAAGTAAACAAAATAAGCTTTGATTCTAAAGAAAGATGATGGCAAGTTTTCAATCCATTGGGCTATGGAGTCATAAGGGAATTTAATTGAAACATCCAGGTTCAAGAGTAATCTATGGGGCAAGTCATCTAGGCCTAAGGATCTCTTTGAAGTTTGATTTATGGAATGGGGTGATACAACAAGAAAGGGAATCAACAGATGCAGAACAAAGAGCAGCCCAGGATCTGGTAAGTACTTTGAAACTAGCCAGCCTTTGACCGGGCACTTAAGAAAACATAGAAGCAACCTAGGATCTGGTAAGTACTTTGAAACTATCCAGCCTTTGATATACTTCTGCTAGAAAACAGATTAAAAACAAAGGGAAACTTGAAAGGCAACCTTTGGAGCAGAAACTAGTGGGCAGGGCTCACCTTTCTCCTCATCTTAGCTCTCCTTTACTTAGTTACTTTCCAAGACAATCACCAAGATAACACAGAATGGCCCAAGATCTGATAAGTGCTTTGAAACTAGTCAGCTTTTGACACATCCTAAGGGAAACAGACAAATAGTTGAGCAAACAAGAAAGGGACTCAGGGCTAACCTTTGATTTCCTCAATTCATTCCTTACACAACATATATGAAAGTAACATTTAAAAACAACATTCAGCAGTGACGAAAAGATGAGGGAACGCCAACATCTCTGTGCTTAGACTGAATTAAATCATTTCTAAATAACACAATAAGAAGAAAACATTGGGATAAAGATTTTTCAGCCAGAGAAAGTCACTGGTGTACAGCAAACTCTAACACTGTTTAAACTGTTCTTTATAGTAGAAAATGAAACAAATTGAAAACAGAGATAAAATAACAAGTTACAGTGAGAATAACATCACCATCAGCATAGACTAGGATCCCATAAATCCACTTGTATTGATTGCTTCAAACCGGTTACAATCTTCAAATCCAGTGTTTTAATCCATCTCTTTTCACAATCTAACCTATCTGTTACAAGCAGAGCTCCAAGAGCCCATGAAACCACTATTTACAGTCAAGAGTTTTCCACTCAGAAATAGCTACGGTGCTTCAGCAATTACATTAACAACCAACTAATCCAACCCCTCTCTCATCTTCTATTGAGGTATTTATAGAAGGATGAGGAGGTGAGATCCAATTAAAAGATCTCAAACACAATCAATGCAGAATTAATGTATTCCTGACCCTGAGAGGTTCGATGAAGAAATTCTACAGGTGTTATATTGCATTAATGTGTTTATACTTAAGAAGTAAGCTCGAAGAGAGATTATATTGACCTTTGAGGCTCTGCGTACTGTTAGGGTTGCTCTGCAGATATTTTTTCGTTGAAATCCGGTGCAGTAATAACTTCTTTGGTTGTTCTAGGCATAATATCTGATCATGTTCAATAAATTCATCCTCTGTTTGAGCTTTCTGAGGTAATAGGTAGCACTGTGGTGGTTGAGGAATCAATTCGCCTCGAAGTATGGCGGTGGAGGCGATCTGTCTGCCGAACACTTTTAGGTTTTGCTTTAATCCGTGTTCTGAGCCGGGGATTAGGCTTCTGATAACCGTCTTAGCCGTAATCCCCACCAATCTTCTCACAAAACCACTGCTCTGGTTCATTTTATCTTTAATCCGATACTCTTTTTCTGCTCTGATATTGGCGGCCTTTTTCAAGCTTTGCAGGGACATGCGGCAAGCAAAGCTCATGAAGCTTTGTAAATATCCCTATTCTTCTCCGTATGATCAATTCCCTGGACAAACCGGGAGGATTGGAGTCGTCACTCTCATCCTTCAGATTTCGTAGAATACGAAGAAAAACCCTTTGAAAACCTGCAAAAAAAAGAAAAATGAGGAAATCCTGCGTTATATGGGCAGACTGCATCGGAGGGCGTGCGGGTGGATGGAGAGATCGGAACCGTTGATCGTATTGCGATCGACGGCCAGGAGCGATTTTGAACAGTCAACGGGAAAAGGTGGGCTGTACAATAGAATCAGGAGGATAAAAGAGAGCCGTTGATCCGTAGAGATCGACGGTGGGGATCGATTTTCGAGAGCACCAGGAGAGATTTAACGGGCGTGCGGGTTTATTAAAGAGCGAACGAAAAAAGGCGATGGGGACCGTCGGATGGGAAAGCCCAGATCCGACGGCGGGGAGAAATCCCGCTGCGGGGTCATAAGACAATGTTTAACGTGCGGGGAGAAGGCACGGAACGGTGGTTTGGGGGCGAGGTGGAGAACACGTGTCAGTCGGCGCGTGGAATCGCTGGCCGACGGCACAAAACCACCTCCGGACGAAAGGTGGTGTGGGCACATACCGGTGGGAAAGGAAAACAGCGCGGCGGAAAAGGGGGAGGGGTCCACCAGCTGACGGGATACTCCGCACCGTTGATCCGTGGGACAGATCAACGGCGGAGTTTTAATATTATTTTCTTCGTTGGAAAAATAAAACAAACCCGTTTTTTGCATTTTACAACGGTCTTCAATGTTTTTCGGGCAATGAATTATTTCCGAGTTTAAGCGCCTGGCGGGTTTAGCACGCGGTTCCGGCGTGGGGACATATGGATGAAGAGAAAGCAGGGGCTCAGCCTGAGGGGCTAAAGCCCAACGCATGAAAAATGTATGTTTTTCCATGGTTTTTCAATGATTTTCGCAAGAGGAGAAAAGGCTCCGATAGGTTAAAAAGTGTGTTTTCGACCTTGGGGAATGAGATTAATGGAGGAATATGGGATATAAAAGGGTTTGATGAGGTTTTTTTATGATCGAGAAGAGAGTTGAAAAAACGGAGGAAAGGTGGAAGAAGGGGAGAGGACAAGGAGGGGGATGCAGCAGCATTTTGATTAGGATTTTCATGGTATATCAGAGGCAGAGAGGAGGGAGAGTATGTAGAACCAACAGTAGTTTGGACTTTTGTCAACAGACTTCAAGTACCAACAATTTTCAGAATTTTTAAACTTGTTTCTTGAAGGCTGCAAAGACCATTTAGCCACCAACTGTCATAGTTGAAAAATATAGGTGGCTAACAGTCCCCATAAATATGTATGCACAAGCTCTAATTTTTCTCTCTTATTTTCTTTCCCAACTCTAAGAAATATGACTCTCTTATGTTTTCCATAAATACAATTCTCACAGAAATCCAAATCAATATTCTTCAAACCCGACAACAAATTTCTTGAGTGAAGAATCTTCATCCCCTTTTCACTCATGTGTCTGAGGCTATGATTCCATAATGTTGCATGTGTTCCTTTGGATGTTAAGGCATTAAAAAAATTAGAAATACCATTGCATAAATATAGTGTACCAACCTTTTCTCCTCTTGCTATTACCAGGGCTCCTTTAGTGACCTTCCAAGTTTTATCTATGAAAATTTTATGTTAAGTCCCTATATTACTATTGTAGTCCCTTATTATTTTTAGTGTAGCCCCCTTATTGTTATTGTTGTACCCCTGTAACCTCCATATTGTTATTATTGTGCCCTTACATTATTATTGTTAGGTCGGCTAGGATTATATTTTGACCCTGTGGACTCCTATATATAGAAAGGAGGTTTTTTCATTTGTATCATCCGAGAATTTTTCATTTATATAATTTAAAGGAGGTTTCCCCCTCGAAGTGGCTTGTTTCTAAGGCGTTGATCTCTCTTTTCTTCTATTTTTGGAGCTGGTTTCATAACATTTGGTATCAGAGCTTTGGATTCTAGGGTTTCACTGCTCCAAATAGGTCATCATGGAATTTTTGCTATAAAGTTGTTTATACGAAGGTTTAGATGCTGAAATTTTTACCACAAGAAGCTGAAATCCTGAGGAACTTCGTGTAAAAATTTCAGATCTTGGTTTGCAGTATTTTTGGAGATATGATCTATGCAAGTTGGGGCTTCTGAATTTCATCTCAAATAGGTTACCGTGGGAAAATTGTCATAAATCTCTCTCTGAACATCAGATTGGGATTCTGTAAAAAGTGGATGAAATTACAAAGAATTTAGTTTCTTTTGTATCAATTTCAGAGCCTAAGGTGGAAATAATGACACGTGGCATGCCGTACAAGTTAGCTCTACTAACCATACCATAATTAGGTCATTGTGGGGGATTGGGAATAACTTTGCCTTGAGGAATCCAAATTAGGTCAGACCTATGGAATTCAAAAGAAGATTCAGAGTGCTACTACAGGATTAAATTTCATATATTGAAGATATGAAAGCACAAAGATAATTCAGTTTCAATATCGAGCTCCTCAAAAACAAGAAAAAGCTGGGTATTTGTTTTTCAAAATGCATAATTCTTGTTTGAAAAATCAGTTTAAAGTGATTCCAAGGGCATATTGAAGCATATATATTAGTATTGGGTTCTAAAATTCCCCCTAAAAAGAATTCAACACCCTTTAAGCCCTCAAAAGGTTCTACTATGACTCATGGAGATTAAGAAGTGCAACATGATATATCAAAATTACAAGAGCAAGTGCATCAAATTTCACTCTCGCAAAGAGCAAAAAAAAACTGAAATGGAAGTTTCGAAGAAAGGCATGGAAGCTAAGATGGATGGTTTGAAGAAAGGTGTGGAAGCTAATATGGATGGGTTGAAGAAGGGCATGGAAGCTAATATGGATGGTTTGAAGAAAGGCATGGAAGCTAAGATGGATGGTTTGAAGAATGGCATGGAATCTAAGATGGATGGCATGGAAGCTAACATGGAAGACATGAAGAATGATTTAAAAGAGGACATAGAAGGTTTTAAGGAATGTTTGAAAAAGTTGATACAATAAATGATTCCTAATGGAAAAAAGGTAGTACGGGAAACTCATGATGAGAAAAAAGTAAATGTTAATCGTGATTTACAAACTATAATGTTGGATGGAAGAACCACCATATTCTAAAGATGGATATGAGGAAGTTTGATGGCAAGGATCACGTAACATGGATACTACAGATGGAGCAATATTTTGATCTCAATAATGTGCAAAACACACAAAGGTATGCATTGTAGCTTTACATTTAGAACAAAATACATTTTTATGGTATCGATGGCTTTGCTCCCATAAAAAAAATTCACTTGGTCAGTTTTACAAAGGAAATGATAGCACATTATGAGGATACAAAGAGCAACACCTTCTTTAGCCAATTGATAAATCTCAAACAAAAGGGCTTAGTGGTGAAGCACATTGAGGGCTTCCAAAAATTGAATATAAGAGTAACTGATATTCCAGAGGAACACAATATTGATGTCTTCATAGGGACTTTAAAGGATAACATCCAACATGAGGTTCTCCTTTGGGAACATGATTCATTAGAGAAGGCATTCAGGTTGGCAAGAAAAATTGAATGTAAAATTATGGCGACAAGGAAGCCTACCATTCACATCTATAAAGATGGAAGTGTTTCTACTCCTAGAATTCCACAACCTACAAGTTTGACACCAAAAAAATTGGAAGAAAAAATAGGAAAAGGGCTTTGCTACAGTTGTGATAGAAAATACACTAAAGGTCATAAGTGTGCTGAGAAGAAACTATTTTACATAGATTTTGAAGAGGAGGAATAAAATGAACAAGAAACTTCAAAAGAAGAGGATATACACTAGGAACCAACCCTAGATAAAGAAGAAATGAGTCCGACCATATCGTGTAATTCATTGGCAGGAATTACCACTCCTCAAACTCTCAAGATAGAAGGAAATATTAAGAAGAAAAAGGTAATGGTGTTGATTGATTCGGGTAGTACCCATAATTTTATTCATTATAAGGTAGCCAAGAAATTAAATTTCTTCCTATACCCAACACCAGAATGTCAAGTGATGGTTGCAAATGGAGGAACTATAAATTTCTCTGGAAAATGCCATAATATCAAGCTAACCATGGGGGAATATGTATTGAATATTCCAATTCTTTCTATTCCAATGGGAGGTGTTGATGTTGTACTAGGAGTATAATGGTTACAATCTTTGGGGACGGTAGCTTTTATTTTTCAAGGACTTTTCTTAAAAAAAAATCAGAAGGAAATGAAGTTGAATTACGGGGTATCATAGGGAAGCCGAGAAAGATAATAAGCTATAATGCCATGACAAAGCTTCTAAAGAAAGAACAATGAGGCGTAATTGCACAATTATGCTCGCTAGAAGTTCCAAAATCAAAATCATATATTTCTCTAGATGTCCAAAAGGTCTTGGACAATCATTCTGTAGAAATTTGAATAATTTGCTGAATTATTCACCGAGATTATCCTGATTACACACTATTTAAGCTTCATGCATAATACATAACCTCTTCTACAATTGATCATCAATATGCGGAAATAGAAACAGTCGCATGCGCACATAAACACAATAGTCAAGCACACATAAACACGGTATGTAATGGGGAAAGCTTACAGCTGAAAACCCCCAACTATCTGTATATTATAATGATAGAGAACATGTAACAATACATAGCACAAAGCTCTCACAGCTCTTAGCACTATCTCAATGCTACACACAAAACTAGTATGGAAAGTGAACTAGTCACAGGTTCAAATCTCCTCCACAAGTCTGCCTGCCTCTACTGCGCAATCCAAGTTGATTAATGATGAGATCCAAGTTTGAATCCCACTAGCTCCAACTGCGCAATCCTCATTGGCAATCTCCATCAATGTGTTTGCAAATCTCATGCACAACCATAGTCACAACTGATAGCCACACTCACCCTTTCACCCACCTCTAACACTGGTCTCCACTGAACTGTCCATGCATTGCAGTTAACTGATGTGTTATTTAGTTGATTTATGAGTTAATAATTAGTGAATTAATTAATAATTAATTCACACCACTCATCACTAGTGTATTTTCCAGTTAGACTAAATACAACTAGTTCAACTAAGTTAAACCGAACACAACTCCACCAACTGTCTCATCAACTCCACCAAACTCTGCCGCATGAGTTCTAAGTGAAGTCAACCATGCAATAGCTCAACTAACCCTTAGGAAAAGCGTATTTCCTTCTGTCAGCTACATGTGCCACATCCAAGCATCAAATTGAAGTGCTACAAGAGGATAAGATAATGTTTATAGTCTAAATATTATTAAGGGTTAATAATATTTGACTGTTCTATTTTTGCCCGGCAGTCTAAAAATAGAAACCGCCCAATGTCTAAAAATAGAGGTCCATCTATTTTTACCAACTCGCCAATCATCCATAAATATCATCCTGCAACTCATAGACCATGATCCATATGTCTAAAAATAGACATAGACTAAAAATAGACTTTGCGCCAAAAATAGCCTGCGGGCCCACTTAGTGAAGGCGACTTCATTTCACTAAGCTCCATCATCTTGTTGCATTTTCAACACTCCCTCTCAACAAGATATGGATTATTTGCAACCCCTATCCTACCTCTGTGGAATTCGAATTTTCTCCTGGTGAGCGCCTTCGTCAAGATGTCAGCATCCTGATCCTCCGTGGGAATATATGAAAGTAACATGATTCTTCGCTGCACACAATCTCTGATATGATGGTACCTGATGTCGATGTGTTTGGATCTATCATGAAATAATGGATTAGCCGAGAGTTTAATGCAACTCTGGTTATCACAATAAATCACAGTAGGCTCCAAGTGTGACCCGAACAACCCGACCAGGATCTTCCTCATCCATATAGCCTCGCATGCAGCCAAACTCGTTGCCATATACTCGGCCTCTGCTGAACTGAGTGCCACGGATCTCTGCTTCCTGCTGTACCAAGAAACTGCTGTCGACCCGATACTGAAAATCCCTCCAGATGTGCTCTTTCTGTCCGTTGGGCTCCCTGCCCAATCTGCATCCGTGAAGCCACATAGCTTCACCTCATCTGACTGTCTGTACCACAATCCATATCCCGATGTGCCTCTGAGATAACGCAATACATGCTTCCCCGCCTTCCAAAAGAGCTTGGTAGGCTTAACCATAGCTTGTGAAAGATGGTTAACTGCATAGCATATATCGGGTCGTGTATTGACCAGATACATAAGTGACCCCACCAACTGTCGATAAACAGTGGCATCCACTACCTCCGCCGAAGTAGCATCCTCCTTCCTCCAACATCCAGGAAGAGGAGTATCAACAGGCTTGTAGCCATGCATGTTGAACTTCTCCAATATTTCTCGGGCATACTTACCCTGAGAAACAAACAGTCCATCACTGCGCTACCAAATTTCCAATCCCAGGAAATAATGAAGGAGGCCCAAGTCCTTCATCTCAAACTCTTTTGCAAGATCCTCCTTGCATGAGAGTATCAACAGCTCATCACCTGTCAAAATCAAATCATCTACATAAAGTACAATGATCGGCAACTTCCCCTCCACCACAATCTGGTATAGGTTAGGATCCGCCTCACTCTTGGAGAATCCAAGTCCGGTGAAATAACTGTCTATCCGTGTGTACCAAGCACGAGGTGCTTGCTTCAACCCGTACAGTGCTCTCTTGAGTCTACACACATGCGACTCACTGCTGAAGATCTCGAAACCTTCGGGCTGCTCTATGTACACCTCCTCCTCAATGACTCCATTGAGGAACGCAGTCTTCACATCCATCTGATGGATGTGCCACCCCATCTGCGCTGAGAGAACTAGGATCGTCCGTATGGAAGAGTACCTTGCGACAGGTGCAAAGGTCTCCTCATAATCGATCCCCTCTATCTGTGAGAAGCCTCGGGAAACAAATATTGCCTTGTACTTCTCCACACTCTCGTCAGCCGCCTGCTTCACTTTGTAGATCCATCTCGAACCCACCACTGATTTCCCTTCCGGTCTTGGGACAATCTCCCATGCACTGTTTCTGACAATCGAATCATACTCTTCCACCATGGCATCTACCCATGCGGGGTCCTCCATAGCTTCCTCGAAAGAGGATGGCTTTGTCACGACACATTTTCTCACAAGAGCCATGTATCCAGTGTACCGGTCCGGTGACTGTCTCTGTCTGCGCTGTGCTGTAGGTGGTCCTACAACCTTCTCTGCATCTTGAGCCAGTCGCTCAGCTTCTGTAGTGCGCTTGCGCCCTCTGATGGTTGGCGCTGCATGAGTGGTCTCTTCCACTCCATGAACTTCCTCTTGTGGTTGATCCACATCCGGAAGCTCATCCTTAGGAACTAATAGCTCCTCATCTGCATGCAAGTGTGGCTCCCTCTCAAGCGAACACTGCATGGCTTTCTCCTCCTGAAATTTGATATCCCGTCGCACAACAGTCTTACGACTGTCTAGCAAATACACACGATAGTTGTGGGGCGTATCAGTGTACCCCACAAATATTACAACCTCTGCGGTCGGATCCAGCTTCTTTCTGGCATCCTTCGTCACATGCAAGTAGACAGGTGAACCAAAAATCCTCAAATGGGAAATATCAGGTCTCTTACCAGAAAATGCCTCCTCCGATGTACTCATGCCAAGTATCTTGTGAGGAAAACGGTTCTGCACATATACTGCAATATTTCATGCCTCCGCCCACAAGTGAAGGGGTAGGCCCTGATCATGGAACATCGCCCGTGCAGCACCCACGATCGTTCTGTTCTTCCGCTCAGCAACCCCGTTCTGCTGTGGGTTATGGGGTGCGATGAGCTCTCTCTGAATCCCTTCTACACTGCAAAAGTACTTGAATTCAACAGAGATGAATTCACCACCATTGTCGCTCCTAAGAGCCTTCACATGCTTCCCCGATTCCTTCTCAACCAGCGCCTTGAACTCATAGAACTTTGAGTATGTCTCGCTCTTCTTCTGCATGAAGAAGATCCAGCACTTCCGAGAAAAATCATCAACAAAGATCACATAGTACCTGTGCTTTGCTGTCGAAGCTACTGAGAAAGGTCCACACACGTCTGTGTGGATTCTCTCAAGGATCATCGTGGCGCGACTATCCTTCTTGTGAAAGGTGGCTTTCACAAATTTTCCCAAGGTACACCCCTTGCACTGATCTGACTGCGCAAGAGTGCCCTTAGGAAGCCCAGTAGAAATATGCTGCAGTATCTTCAAAGCGCCATGGTGAAGGTGGCCCAATCTCCGGTGCCACAGCTCGCCATCATCCCGGCTCACCACTCCTTCCGCCTTGCATGCCATTGCTGCGCAGCCATCTACTTGCAGCTGATAAAGGTTCTTGACTCGAACCCCTATCTTCCGGGTTTCCCCAGTTGTCTTACTGCGCAGGAAATCCTTTCCTTCGCTGAAGACAACATCGTACCCCTTGTCTTCTAACATCGCCACAGAGATCAGATTCTTCTTCAATCCTGGAACATGCATCACATCCTTCAATACGAAGGGTTTACCAGACTCCCTCTTAAAGGAAATGGTACCGATACCGATCGCACTGTATCTACCATCATCGCCCATCTCAACGTGCACTCCAAGATCTTTCTCATCCAGATCTGAAAACAGATCTCGATCTCCAGTCATGTGAAAAGACGCACCACTGTCCAAGAACCATACTGATCCCATCACACTTGAGACCAAGCATGTGATCAGCGAAAAATCCAGCTCAAACTGCGAGGCTAAGGCCTCTCCCACTGCAGATCCAGCAGCTTGCTTATTTTTCTTCTTCTGCGGACAATTTGTGGCATAATGTCCGTGTTGGTGACAGTGAAAGCACTTCACCTTGGACATGTCCTGCTTCTTTCCTTTCGCACCGGAATGAGAAGATTTCTTGCTCTTCCCCTTCTTTGCTTTGGCAGCCAAAGCGCAATTCTCTTCATCAGATGCCTTTGATGAAGATCCGTCCCTGGTACTCCGCCTTATCTCCTCTTGCACAAGATCCGACCAAAGTCGCTCCCATCTTGGCAATTTCTCCCGACCATTGACAGAGTCCTGATAGGAATGCCAACTCTTCGGAAGCCCAAGGAGAGCCAAGCTCACCAAGTCCTCATCATCAACAATCACCCCCACACTTCCCAGCTCATCCCTGCATTGGATGAACTTCGTGAGGTACTTGGGCATACTGTCGCCTTTCTCCATCTTTATGTGTCTGAGTTTATCCTTGAGCGCCAACTTCCTCTGGTCGCTCTTGCTTTGGAATAAATCTGTCAACGCTTTCCACATCAAATATGGAGAAGCTTTTCCATGCATGTTGGATACAATGTGATCCTTCACGCCCTCCAACAGAATCCTTCGACACTTTTCCATCTTCTTTTGCCAAGCCTCAACTTGAGCAGCATCAGTAGGCTTTGGGACCTCAGCATCTATGAACTCCTTCAGCCCGTTATCATCTAATACCGCCTCCATTCTGTCCTTCCATGCAACATAATTCGAACTGCCCTCAAGGGCATATTCCAGTCGCAATCCGTTGAAAGACATTTCAACTCCGGCACCAAGAAAACTGCTGCAAATTCGAATTCCAAATTCTGCTGCAAATTCGAATTCCACCAGCTCAAAACTCAACTGCTTCCGATCTGTGAGAACAAATTATTTCTAGCACAGAGATCGACTATAGGGGCATTTACTGGATATATCACCTTTCAGAGAAAGGATTGATCCAGAGGCTACCTGGCCCGTTACAGACTTTGTCTACCAAAATAATTGTAATCACTGTAATAGATCCGATGATCAATCAAGCTCCGATACCATGTAAAAATTTGAATAATTTGCTGAATTATTCACCGAGAATATCCTAATTACACACTATTTAAGCTTCATGCATAATACATAACCTCTTCTACAATTGATCATCAATATGCGGAAATAGAAACAGTCGCATGCGCACATAAACACAATAGTCAAGCACACATAAACACAGTATGTAATGGGGAAAGCATACAGCTGAAAACCCCCAAATATTTGTATATTATAATGATAGAGAACATGTAACAATACATAGCACAAAGCTCTCACAGCTCTCAGCACTATCTCAATGCTACACACAAAACTAGTATGGAAAGTGAACTAGTCACGGGTTCAAATCTCCTCCACAAGTCTGCCTGCCTCTACTGCGCAATCCAAGTTGATTAATGATGAGATCCAAGTTCGAATCCCACTAGCTCCAACTGCACAATCCTCATTGGCAATATCCATCAATGTGTGTGCAAATCTCATGCACAGCCAATAGTCACAACTGATAGTAGACTCACCCTTTCACCCACCTCTAACACTGGTCTCCACTGAACTGTCCATGCATTGCATTTAACTGATGTGTTCTTTAATTGAATTATGAGTTAATAATTAGTGAATTAATTAATAATTAATTCACACCACTCATCACTAGTGTATTTATCAGTTAGACTAAATACAACTAGTTCAACTAAGTTAAACCGAACACAACTCCACCAACTGTCTTATCAACTCCACCAAACTCTGCCACATGAGTTCTAACTGAAGTCAACCATGCAATAGCTCAACTAACCCCTAGGAAAAGCGTATTTCCTTCTATCAGCTGCATGTGCCACATCCAAGCATCAAACTGAAGTGCTCCAAGAGGATAAGATAATTTTTATAGTCTAAATATTATTAAGGGTTAATAATATTTGACTGTTCTATTTTTAGCTTGATAGTCTAAAAATAGAAACCGCCCAATGTCTAAAAATAGAGGTCCATCTATTTTTACAAACTCGACCAATCATCCATAAATAGCATCCTGCAACTCATAGACCATGATCCATATGTCTAAAAATAGACATAGTCTAAAAATAGACTTTGCGCCAAAAATAGCCTGCGGGCCTACTTAGTGAAGGCAACTTCATTTCACTAAGCTCCATCATCTTGTTGAATTTTCAACACATTCCAAGGTGTTTGAAACTCCCAAAGGAATCCCACATATTCGTGATCATGATCATGCTATTCATTTGATTCCAGGAAGTGTTCCTCCAAACATCAAGCCTTACATATATCCTTATGTCCAAAAGAGCGAAATTGAATGTATGATTGCAGAAATGTTAGAGGTTGGTATAATTCAACCTAGTCAAAGTTATTTCTGTGCTCCAGTAGTATAGGTGCACAAGAAGGATGGATCATGGTGCATGTGTCTAGATTATAGGGAACTCAATAAGCCCACTATTAAAGATAAATTTCCCATTCCCGTGGTTGATGAATTATTGGATTAATTACATGGAGCAATTTATTTTACCAAGTTGGATCTTCGTTCAGGATATCATTAAATTAGAATGAAGACTGAAGATATTCTGAAAACAATATTTCGAACTCATGAGGGTCATTATGAATTTTTTGTCATGCCTTTTGGCCTTACTAATGCACATTCTACATTTCAAGGGTTGATGAATTCCATTTTCAAACCCTTCCTTAGAAAATTTGTGATAGTATTTTTTGATGATATACTAATCTACAACAAGTCTTGGAAGGATCATGTTCAACATTTTGACAGGGTGCTCAAACTATTGGAGGAGAAACAATTATATGCAAAATCCTCCAAATATTTCTTTGGAGTACAAGAGGTGGAATATCTGGGTCATATTATATCTCATGAGGGTGCTAAGGTATACCCTAACAAAAATAAAGATGTTAAGGAATGGAAAGATCCCATAACCATAAATCAGTTGTGAGGAATTCTCAGGTTAACGGGGTATTATCGCAAGTTTGTTAAGAATTATGGGAGAATAGAAGCACCTCTAACAACATTATTGAATAAAGATGCATTTTCATGGACTCTTGAAGCAACTAAGGCATTTGAACATCTTAAAGAGGAAATGTGCTTAGCACCAGTCTTAGCTACGCCAGAATTCACAAAGACCTTTATTGTGGAATGTGATGCCTCAGGAAATGGAATTGGTGCCATTTTAATGCAAGAAGGAAGACCCATTGCTTTTGAAAGGCATCCAATCAAAGGAAAGTATATATAGAAGGCTATTTATGAGAAGGAAATGTTGGCAATACTACATGCACTAAATAAATGGTAACCTTACCTAATGGGAAGACACTTCAAGGTAAAAATTGATCATGGTAGTCTTAAATACTTTTTGGGGCAAAGAATATCTTCAGAAGTGCAGCAAAAATGGGTCACAAAGATGCTGGGTTATGACTTTGAAATCATCTACAAAAAAGGGAAGCTAAATGTTGTTGCAAATGCACTCTCAAGAAAGGATGAAGAGGTGGAAGCATTGCTATGTGCCATTTCTATTATCCAACCAGATTGGATAACTGAAGCAAGGGATGAATGGAATAAGGATGAAGAAGTGTGGACACTAATTCAAATGTTGCAGCAAGATCCTAGTACATCTAATACATTTAGTTGGAAAATTTATTCCTTATGGTAAAAATATCACTTATATATTTTTAAAAATTCCCAACTAAAACAAAATATTCTTTTGGAATTGCACACTTCTCCCTTAGGAGGACAATCAAGATTGTTAAAAACTTATGACAGGGTGAAGAAAGATTTTTTTTGGGATGGCCTTAAATCTAATATTCAAAAGATTGTGGCGGAATTTTTGGTTTGCCAGCAAAATAAAGTGGAGACAATTAAGACCCCGAGTCTTCTACAACATTTATCCATTCCAAGTCAATGTTGGGAGGATATTTCAATGGATTTTATCACCTTTTTACCTAAGTCTGAAGGAAAGAGTGTCATCATGGAGGTAGTTGATAGAATTACCAAGAATGCACACTTTTGTGCATTATCTCATCCATTTAAAACAAGTGCAGTTGCTACTGCATTTATGGAAACAATTCAAAATCTACATGGAAACCCAAAGATTATTGTAAGCAACCGAGATCCCATTTTTACTGAAAATTTTTGGATGGAATTATTTTCTTGATTGGGTACTCAACTAGCTCATATCTCATCTTATCATCCTCAATCCGATGGGAAAATTGAGATAGTGAAAAAATGTTTGGAAGGATATCTTCGTTGTTTTGTATATGATAATCAAACACAATGGGTCAAGTGGTTACCTCTGGCCGAATGGTGGTATAACACTTCCTTCCATACTGTAGCAAAAAAGAACACATTTATGGCACTTTATAGATATCATCCATTGTCCATCACATCATCTTTAAGAGAAAATTCTAAGGTTCAAGAAGTGGAATATCACATCGAGAATCAACAACAAGTTCTCCAAATCTTAAAGGATAACCTAAATTTCGCACAAAATCGAATGAAACAAGAGGCATATAAACATCGCAGTGAGAGAAGTTTTGATGTGGGAGACTGGGTATTTTTACGATTACAACCATACAAACAAATGTCCCTCAATCAATCTAAGAAGGATAATAAATTATGGCCAAAGTACTATGGTACTTAAAAAGTGTTGCAAAAGATTGGTACTATGGCGTACAAATTGGAGCTCCCTGCTTCTTCTCGAGTGCATCTAGTTTTACATGTTTCATGCTTAAAGAAGGTTATAGGTGAAAAAATTCTAGTTCAAACAATATTGCCAAAGCTTGATGAGGAAGGAAAAATCATATTGGAAACTAAAGCAGTCATGGAAAAAAGAACTCGACAACTACGAAATCGATCAATTTCAGAGTATCTCATCAAGTGGAAGAACTTACCCATTGAAGATTCTACATGGGAGGATGAGAATATTATACAGAAGAATCCAGGGCTTCTAAAGCATTGGGGACACCACTTTTTGAGGGAGAGGGGCATGTTAGGTCCCTATATTACTATTATAGTCCCTTATTATTGTTAGTGTAGCCCCCTTATTGTTATTTTTTAACCCTTGTAACCCCCATATTGTTATTATTGTGCCCTTACATTATTATTGTTAGGTCGGCTAGGATTATATTGTGACCCCATGGAATCCTATATACAGAAAGGAGGTTTTTTCATTGTATCATCCAAGAATTGTTCATTTATGTAATGTAAAGGAGGTTTCCCGCTTGAAGTGGCTTATTTCTAAGGAGTTGATATCTCTTTTCTTCTATTTTTGGAGATGGTTTCATAACATTGTCACAAAAACTTCACCGCCTAACTGCCCTGTTGAAATCATATTTTTCTTCAGATCTGGAACATGCCTTACCTCCTTTAATAACCATTGGTTTCCATTCTGTTTTTTTTTAAATAACTTTACCCATTCCAACGATTTTACAGGGTTTATCATCACCTAGATGACCTGTCCAAAATCTCCTTGAACATAGTCATGAAATATTTCTTATCAGGTGTGGCATGGAATGAGGCCCCTGAAAGTACCACCCAAGAATCAGTAAATTTTTCTAAAGAAATAATCAAAGCATATTGTAACACATCACCTGTCACATTTTCTTCATGATTGTTTTCTTGATGTGTGTCTCCTTATTTTCCCTTTCGATATTTACAGTCTTTCTTTAGGTGTCCTTTCTTTTTTCATTTCCAGCACACTATCCCTTATCTGGACTTAGATCTTCCTTTCCTTCATTTATTGCGATATCCTGAGCTCTTTTCTGTTTCTATAATATCCCCAAACGGTAAAACTCAGTAATACATGCTTGAAAAACACATTTCTCAGAAATATGAGTTTAAACAGAAAAATGTAGCCCATGAATCCATTAGATCTGAAATTATTTTACTTATATCTAAGAGGAGATCAGAAACAAATGACTTTTCCCTAGTTAAACTGGCCTCCCATGCTCAAAACAACCCAAAAACATTGAAACCCCAAGACTGCAACACACAGAAATTACTGCATAAAGAGACAATGCAATTATTTGAGGGTTATACTTAGAAAATGGAGAGACAAATCAGATCTTCTATTATATTAATAAATGAGGCATAAAAACAAAGATCTAGTCTCTTTTACATAGATCCAAGATGACCCGGCAAGGGTTTCTTGACAGAAATGATATACATAAAATATCTGCTGCAGATCTATGGATGAATCACGCTATATGGCTGAAGCATTGTATAAGTATGGCTGATCATGAAAATAAATGGCTGTAGCTCCTTTTTCTAGCTTTTCCGGAAGAAGGCTGATACTCCTCCTAGGAAACTAGCTCTCAAAACAGAGGATTAAACCCCTCCACTACAACACCCTAAGAAATAACGCAGTTTATAGAAGGGAATATGTTGTTGCTGAAGGTAACTGCTTGTCCTAACACTAGATAGTGGAAAATGTAGCAGAAAATTATCTCCTTATATTTCTTAAACAATATCTCCAAGCAAGGGTGGGGAATTCCCGCATGAGAAATCCCTTGCACTAAACAGTGCAAAAAAATTAGCTAAACAGCCAAATTATGCAAGAATTATAAAAATACCACATAAAAAATATAATCTCAATCATGCCCATATGGTTTCCATACCCTCCATTATATAGTTGATGAGCTTCCTCACCAAGGGTCCCACCCAATTATGAGTTTACTTCCATGCAAAGGCTCCTCCTCCAAAATTACTATGTCTCCATTTTCCTTGCTCATATTTTTACAGTGTTGTTTGATTTAGTCAATCTTGACTAGATCAATCTTGACTATATCACCCTTGACTGGATCTTCATGCCTTGTCTCCTTTCACACTCAAGGTGTCTTCATTTTGACTAGCTAGATTGATCTTCATTCACATTGAGCTGTATTTATTTAGGATCCACGCCTCATATAATAATGTTGTTGACTTGGTTAAAGTTGAATTTTTCCACACATTTTAGACCTTTTTCACACATGTGGATGCTTGATCTGGTTATTAACATGATCCCTTTTCACATTATGAGGGATTTTATTCCTACTTAAGAAACTTATGAGCCTCCTTGCCCATTTATTCATTTAACTAGATTTTAAAAGAAAAATTAATATTCTTATTAGTTGCATGCTAATTTAGGAATATTACAGTCTTCCCCTCCCAAATGTTGCTTACCCTCAAGCAACTGCAAGGGTGCTGAAAAATCTCCCCTCCTCCTCTTATGGCCTCCTCGTCCAACAATCTCCACTATTGCTTCAGATATTCTGCAATAATTTTGTCTCCCAATGGTTCCTCCAAAGTGTGCAAGTTGGCCTTTGGTGAATAGACCAAATGGCTCTCATCATGAAAGAATGGAAGGTCTATGTGGAAACCTTCTATATTATCAATGGCCTCCTCAAGATAGAAGTGATGAAAATCATGGGGAATTCCATCATCAATGAAGGAATCCCATCTCCATGCTATCATCCAAATGAAATGAATCACCTCCCAGCTTGGTAATTCATAGAAAATCTCCTCCCAAATGCTCATGAGAGGTATGTCCCAAGTGCTCCAAATAAACATATGGCCTACCTCATCAAGAAATAAGTGATCTACTATGGTAGCCATTTCCTTTCCCATGCTCCCCTTGAAACATGTAGTGCAAAAAGTCTAGGAAATTTCTTCCCCCAAGGACACATCCAAACAATGTGTCTCTCCTCCAACCATGTCCTCAACAAAGATAAGAACATTTTTAGCATATGGAATCATAATTAGAGTCATGCTAGCTACCATATGTAGTAGAGGAGAAGGAAAATGGTCCCTCATGTGCAACCAACACAGTTTTATTCCTAACTGCCATAGGATATGATATGACAAGTGTTTTTCCCAACACTTGTTTGCTTCCCCATCCTTCTTGCATGCTTGGAGAAGGTGTATGATGGTTGGTTTTAATGAATCACACCATGAAGACTACATCATCTCTCCAAGATCTTACAAGGAATGACCAACATCACCATTGTTCATGGCCCAAGGTGGCTCATGAAGCCCATAAGAAAAAGTGCCCCCTCTTAGAGCAAGGCCCTACACATGAGTGTTAAGAAAACACAAGCATATAGTAGATACATTATGATGTTCAGAAATACAAGTTTCACCATACACTTGATTTAAATCAGTGAGGTAGCTCATGGATGAGCTCCTTCTTACACCTGATGAATAAGGAGGTAGTGATGATAACTCTTCCCAAGAGCTATGTTCCTCAACCAAAAAATCATCCATGCACTTCCTCATATGAGAGTGCATCTCCCCTTTGAATTTCTCCCACATGAATCCATCTAAGATAGTACGATATGCTTTAATGAAACTAGTGGGTTTGGAAAGCAAGATCTCATAGGTTGCATTAAGTAGTTTATACTCGAGCTTGGAATATTTGGTTAAGTAGATTTGATCATGGAAATAAATGAATCCATCAACTACTTTATACCTCCCATTCTTCATTTTCCCATCAAGAACCTTACATGTGAAGAGGTCCTTGGAATATTCCATCAAAATTTGGGACTCCCAATAAGGATCTAGGCTCCCCAGCATAGACAACGCTATATAAATCTGAAATGTAGCCCCTGTCATGACATGGCTCTCCTCTTTGGCATGCTTGATGCTAAAGTCACATGTTGGAGTACCTTCTTCTTTCCTTTGCTACCTTTCTTGCAGCTGATCTTGCTCAAGACAAGATTGAAGTTCATGGAAGTCAACCTTCTTTCGAAAGGTTCCTTTCCAAAACTTCCATAGTTTTTCCCATGCATACAAGAGTAGTAGTACCCTCTCGTCATATTCAGAAATATTCATTATGTATAGAAGTATCTTCTGTTGCTCCAAGGCTATGGAGTGGCCTTTTGATACCATGCTCAAGTCATCATAGATTTCTGAATTCTTCCTTTCCAGCACAAATAGATGAGTGGAAGGTGGAAAATTCAATTTCAGAAAATTGCTCATCTCTCCTTGGAATCCATCATTAATTCTCAGCGTTGTGGTAGCTCCCCTCAAGGCTCCTTCCTTAGCCAAATATGTCACTTCTTCATATAGTTGAGAGAACACTTTAGTCTTCCTCCAATCAAGAGGTCTCCCAGGTGGAATGCCTCCATGCAGAGAGACATCAAGACCTAGAGCAAGATGCACATGTGCGTGGATAGATTTGTCCTTGCCTTCATTGCATAGATCTTCCCACCTTCTTTGTATTTCCACCGTCTAAAATAAAGAGGGGTGTATGCTCTTCATCATATGATGCTTGCCCTCCCATTTATCTTCTTCTATCTTCAAGATCTCACCATTTGATAATAATGGCACATGCTGCACATGGATTGTGCCATGATCTCCATATGTGAGATTCTTTGGAACTCCTTGCAAGAGTGCAAGAGTTTCTCTCCTTGGAGCAAGTGCTCCATCTTCCTCTTCATAAGGTCCTAGATGTGCTCTTTTCATGACTGTGTTAGCATTCTCTTCCTCCTCTTCAATAGTTGAGAATGCCTCATCATCAATAAAATACCTTAGATCTTGGTCTTCTTTTGAAGGAGGAATCTCCATGTCTTCCTCTTGAGAAGAAAGTTCTTCATGCAATGGGGACTTTTCCCTTGGCAAGATATCATACAAGTTTCCATCCCCTTCAATGGTTTTCTGAAATGGAGCTGATTTTATGGACCCTTCCAACCCATGCAAATTTTTTGTTTGATTTGGTTTGATAAACTCCATAGAATTTGTTTCATAAGATTTTTCATCAAACCTTTCCACTACTCTTCTAATGAACTTTACATAAGTAGATGTATTTTCATTTTTTAAGGAAAAAGATTCAAACAACCACCAAGCATAAGCCTTACCCTCAAGATGTAGCGCTGCTACTTTGATGGCTTCCCTTTCTGAAACTTGATGCTGTTGCACATAGCTATCTAGCTCCTTCACCCAAGCCCTAGCTGGACATTTAGGTGATCCATCAAAAGTAGATAGGAAGAATCTACCCACACCATGTTTCTTTCTCCTTGTGCTTCTTTCCTCCTTGATCTTGCAAAAACCTTGGAAGTTCAAGTGATCTTTGAACCCCTTAGGTTGAGCTTCATAATCTTGCAAATAATCACCAAGAGTCTCCTACTTTGGCACATCTCCTTTCTTCTTCTTCTTTGTCATGAACAAGTGGCTGATAGAGCATTGTAAATCTAATGATGTGGCTGAATTCTCACACCCATAAGATGAGGAATTAGAGCTTTCCTCATGTATAGATCTTGCAAATATTTTTGAGGGACTTCTATGTCTTTCCCTCCTCATTTCTTTGATATCTTTGCTTCTACCCTACAATGTTTGAAAGAGAAGTTTAGAGAACCTCTTTCCTCCAGAAAATAGGGGTTTGCTTTGACCTCTCTTGTAGATCTTCTCCTCCCCATGATAAGACTCCATAATGGTTGAAGAACATAGGCTGAGCCAAGATTAGGGCTTTGATACCACTGTAATATCCTCAAAGGGGAAAACTTAGTAGTACATGCTTGAAAAACACATTTTTCAGAAATATGAGTTTAACAGAAAAATGTAGCCCATGAATTCATTATATCTAACATTATTGAACTTACATGTAAGAGGTGATAAGAAACAAATGACTTTTGCCTTGTTAAACATGCCTCCCATGCTCAAAACAACCCAAAAAAACTAAAACCCCAAGACTGCAACACACAAAAATTACTGCATAAAGAGACAACGCAGTTATTTGACACTTATACTCAGAAAATGGAGAGACAAATCAGATTTGATATTATATTAATCAATGAGGCATAAAAACATATATCTAGTCTATTTTACATAGATCCAAGATGACCCGACAAGGGTTTCTTGACAGAAATGATAAACATAAAATATCTGCTGCAGATCTATGGCTGAATCACGCTGTATGGATGATCATGAAAAGAAATGGCTTTAGCTCCTTTTTCTAGATTTTCTAGAAGAAGGCTGATCCTCCTCCTGGGAAACTAGCTCCCAAAACAAGGGATGGAACCCCTCCACTACAACACCTTAAGAAATAATGCAGTTTCTAGAAGGGAATGTGTTGTTTCTGAAGGTAATTGCTTGGCCTAACACCAGAAATTCGAAAATGCAGCACAAAATTCTCTCCTCGGATTTCTTAAACAATATCTCCAAGCAAGAGTGGGGAATTCGAGCATGAGAAAACCCTTGCACTAAACAATGCAGCAAACTTAGCTAAATAGCAAAAGTATTCAAGAAGTCTAAATAGACCACATACAAAATATAATCTCAATCATGCCCATATGGTTACCATCCCCTCCATTATATAGTTGATGAGCTTCCTCACCAAGGGTCCCACCCAATTATGAGGTTGCTTCCACGCAGAGGCTCCTCCTCCAAAATTACACTGTCTCCATTTTCCTTGCTCATATTTTTACAGTGCTGTTTGATTTAGTCAATCTTGATTGGATTACCCTTGACTGGAAAAATGCCTAATCTCCTACATCAAAAATTCTTTCGCTGCGATGTTTATTTCCCCATTGTTTCATTTGATTCTATGCCAAAGTGAGGTAATTATTTAAGAGTTGGAGAACTTGTTGTTGATTCTCGATCTGATCTTCCACTACTTGAACCTGTAGCGAGTATAATTGTGTAATTACACCTTGTTTTTCTTTATTCAGAAGCTTTGTCATGGCATTAGGTTGGGGGGGGGGGGGGGGGGGGGGGGGGGGGGGGGGGGTGTGTTGGGGTTGGGTTGGGGTAAAAAATAAATAAAAAATAAAAATAAAATAAAATAAAACTGAGATGTCTTATCTTGAGAGTTTGAGGAGTGGTAATTCTTGCCAATGTGTTACAAGATATTGTCAAATTCATTTCTTCTTTATCTAGGGTTGGTTCCTGGTGTATATCCTTTTCTTTTGAATTTTATTGTTCTTTTTCTTCCTCCTCCTGACAATCTATGTAAATTAATTTATTCTTATCACACTTATGAACTTTTGTGTATTTGCTATCAAAACTGTAACGAATCCCTTTTCGTATTTTTTCCTCCAATTGTTGTGGTGTTATTATTATAGGTTGTGGAAGGCTAGGAGAAAAAACATTTCCATATTTATAGTTATGATTGGTAGAATTCATTGTTGCCATAAATTTTCTTTCAACTTTTCTTTCCATCTTGAATGCCTTCTCCAATGAATCAGGTTCCCAAAGGCGGATCTCATTTTGGATGTTATCCCTTAAAGTCCTTATGAAGACATAAATCCTATGCTACTCTGGAATATTTGTTGCCTTGATATTCAATTTTTGGAAGTCCTCAATTTTCTCTTCCATTGAACCCTTTTGTTTGAGATTTATCAATTGTCTAAAGAAGGTGTTTCTCTTTGTATCCTCATAATGTGTTATCATTTCCTCCGTAAAAAGGGACCAAGTGACAAGTGGTTTATGAGAAAAAATCCATCGATACCATAAGAACTTATTTTTTTCTAAATATAAAGTTGTAATGCGTACCTTTTGTGTGTGTTTCACATTACAGAGCTCAAAGTATTTTTCCATTTATAGTATCCATGTTATCAGATCCTTTCCATCAAACTTCCTTATATCGATCTTTGGAATATGGTCGGTCCTAAATCAAACGTTAGAGTCTATGAAATCCTGATTAATATTTCTTTTGTTCTCATCATGAGTTTCATATACTACCCTTTTGCCATTAGGAATTATTTCTTGTAGCAACTTTGTCAAAGCTTCCTTCAAACCTTCCATGTCTGCTTTTAGACCATTCTTCATGTCTTCCATGTTGCCTTTCAGTTTTTCTTCTATACCATCGATCTTCGCTTCCATGTCATCCATGCCTTTCTTCAAACCATCCACATTAGCTTCCATGCCTTTCTTCAAACCATCCATCTTAGCTTCCATTTCATTTTTGGTTACTTTTTGTGAGAGTGAAATTTGTTGCACTTGGTTTCGTAATTTTGATATATCATGTTGCACTTCTTCCTTTTCATGCGTCATAGTAGAGATTTCTGAGGGCTTAATGGGTGGAATTATTTTTGGGATGCATTATAGAACCCAATATTGATATCAATGCTTCAATATTCCCTTTGGAATCACTTCAAACTGATTTTTTTAAATAAAAGTTATACAATTTTTTAAAATAAAACAATTTTTTTTCTTGCTTTTGAGGAGCTCAATATTGAAACTGATGTATCTATGTTATTTTGGATCCCCAAGATTTGAAATTCGGTCCTGTAGTAGCCCTCTGATTATTATTTCCAATTCCATATGTCAGACCCAATTTGGATTCTTCAAGACAAATTTATGCCCGATCTCCCACAATGACCTAATTATGGACTGGTTCAGTAGAGAAAACTTGTACGGCGTGCCATGTGTCATTGTTTCAACCTTTAGCCCTGAAATCAATACAAAAGAAACTAACTCCTATGAATTTTTGACCACTTTTTACATAATTCAAATCCAATGTCAGAAATTAAAGTTATGAATATTTCCCTCGGTCACCTATTTGAGATGAAATTATGGAGCCTCCAAAAACCCTAACTTCCATAGATGATATCTCCGAAAATATTGTGAACCAAGGTCTAAAATATTTACAAAAATTTCATAAAGATTTTGGCTCCATGGGGTAAATATTTTAGCTCCCGAAGCCGTATAGAAAAAAATTATAGTTGAAATTCAAAGATGGCCTGTTTGAAGAAGCGAAACCCTAGAATCCCAAGCTCTGATACCAAATGTTATGAAACCATCTCACAAATAGAAGAAAAGATAGATAAAAAACTTAGAAATAAACCTCTTCGAGGGGTAAACCTTCTTTACATTAGATAAATGAACAATTCTTTGATGATACAAATGACAAAACCTACCTTCTATATATAGGAGTATAAGGGGTCACAATATAACAATATGGTGACCACATGGGCACAACAATAACAATAATGGGGCTACACCTATGGGGAAAAATAATAAAAATATGTGGAATACATGGGCACAAAAATAAAAATAATAATAAGGGGATACACTAGTATTTTAGGGACCTAACAAAATTATTTTTTAATTTTCCTAAAATTATAGAATCAACAAAACTGCGAAATGGAGCAACTTGCACTGGTCATCGCTAATGCTTAGGTATGAAACTTGCATCTAATGTTGGTGGAAAATAAGACAGAGTGTGTTGGGCCTAAAAACATGGTTTTTGAAAAGATAGACCCAAAAAATCATACTTTTTGGAGAAGTGATGCTTAGGGATTTTCAAAGGGATTGTGACAAAGTGCTCAAGGATGTTGATTAATATGGTTTTCAGGCCTTTTGATTGGATGTGAAAAAATGGCTTGTAACAAATTGTAACAAATTTTCCCTGTTAGACTCCTATACCAATAGGTGTCATATTTCATGATTGACTTGATGAGCTATGTAATATGTTCATACCTTTTCTTGTTGCAAAGGTTTTTCATATTCTTAAAAAATCAAAAAATTTAAAAAATGTAAAGAGGGTATACCCTAAAAGAAAAATCAAAGGGTGAAAAAATAAAAATGGCCAAAAAAGTGAAAGAAATGAACCCCACCAAAAGAGAGGCCAAGGAAAGTGTGCAGGTCTAAATGCCACTACTTTTTGCTCTGATGTAATAAAAAATTTGTGTGCAACTTGTATTCTATGCCACAATTTATGAACAGTCAAACAGTTCAAGCTTGGCTAGTTCATCTTTCAATTTCATGTTTTAGAGATAGAGAATAAAATCTGACCAAAATGTTTAATCTTGGCAGATAAGTAGATAGGTAGAGTGAATAAAAGGAGCTCAACAGTTTAATCTGAGCCCTTGGATGTAATAAGGTTAGAATTAGATAGATTTTCATATGTAAAAGAAAAAAAGTGTGATAAGGGTTTTCCAGTCTAAGTGCACCCTAATAAAGAAGAAAAATGGTAGGGTAAAGTAGATAGGGTAGGTAGATGATGTTGCAGAATTACATGTGATGAATGATGGCTTTAGATGTGGTAAATCTTTTACTTTCATCACAAGTGCATAGGCAGACAATACATTGAAGAATTTCAAGCAATGCAAAGTCAGATTATTAACTTCCCTTCTCATCTTTTCCCTAAAAATTTCACTAATTTCCCCTAAGTACTAGGCATTTAAAGATTAGAGGGGCTCAAGGCATTTCCTTGAATTTTGAAGGGACCAAACCCTCGGCCCAATAATTGGAAAAGCCTAAGTACTTAAAATCATTTATCATAACATTCATTCACCTCTAAAAAATCTTTTCCTAAGTAAAATCCCATTTTACTTAGGAAAAATCATGTAATATTTCACATAAAAACCCTCCTCATAAAAGCATAAGTTAAAAACATTACCTAATGTTTACACTTAGCGCTTATTTCATTTTTTCATATTAACTTATAATTTTATTATTTAAATCCTTGTAAATTCCCCTTTTCCCGTATTATTTTAATAATAAAATTCCCAAATAATAATATCCCACCGCTTTGGTTGAAAAATAACCATATTAATGTATTAATCATGATTAATTAGTCAAATATTTGATTGATCGTGAGCGCATTTCTCCACCATATCAATAAGGGTTAATTAATCCTCATGATTAATTAATAACTTGAATCTGCCAATCAAATCACCCCCGATGCGATTAATTAAAAATAAATTACATTGGGCCCGCTCATTATCTTTGCGTCATCTCGTAACCTCGACCACCGTTCGATCAACAGATCTCAGATCTACGGTTGATATCAATATCTCTAGCCATCCTCGTCCGAACGATAACGCGCGATGGCTAAGCGGTTTTCTGAATAGTACCGCGCCACGCATCGTTCATCGTATGGAATCGCTCGCCCTCCGCCCAAAACCACCTTTCCCCAAAAGCGGTGCGATCGCGTACCGCTTACCGCCTCCCACTAACGACAAAACTTCACATCGTCAAGTCAGCGCCATCTGTCCACTGTTCATTCAAAGCTTACCCACCAATATCAACCGTTTACCCGTTTAAACACAAACACCCTAGTGTTGCTCATTTTCGCCTGATTGTGCAGTAAAACCCTTTGTAACCTAGCTGTGCCACTTGAAGCCTCTGTTAACCAATTCGAGCATGGTTTACCTCCCAAAAATCATTATAGATTCACTCCACAGACCTCTCAACATCAAATGAAACCTTTTCGACCTCCCCTGCAAACCAATGCTTTCTTAACAATTTGTTTTGTTTTACAGGTGATCAGGAGACCACATCATTGGATAAACAGTCTTAATACTAGTCATAAGACTTGTTTACTCCAAGAGTGTTATCAAATCTATTCAAACAGAGATGGAAGATAAAAAATACAGTTGAAAGACAAGCAAAGGAAACAGGATATTAAACGATTTACTGTTGAAACAGACAGTAAAAGCTTAAACTACACATTGAAGATAAAAGGACACAGTAAAAAATAGTCAAAGAGTATCAGGATTAAAAAGTATCAGATTGAAGACCAAGTCAAGTAAATCAGCTAGCATGAAGATAAACAGCAGGGAAGACAATTACAAAACATAACATAAAAGTTCATGACAAAGTGAAGACAGATAAAAAATAGAGCGGTAAAAAGTAAATAGTAAACAGTGAAAGTAAACATGAAGATATTAAGGGGTAAACAAATATGAAGACAGTTTCACAAGCCACAATGAATTTTATCCAAAGTGAAAGTGAAAAATAGTCAAAAGAAGGTTAAAAGATGAAATTAGAGCAAAAATGGTACATTCTTCATAAATTTCCTTTTTAAGTCATAGTTTTGCAGAATCTATTGTGATCCATCCAAGATGAATTTTGAAAAACTGAAGGAGTTTTATGTTCTTACGAGGACCATCTACGAAAACCTCTCTCACTTTTCTAACATCTATTATGGTTTTGGAAATATTAAACAATGTTGGAAAGCACTTTTGCAGAAAATACCAGTTAAGTCATCATTTTGCAGAGAATATTGTGGTAAATAAAAAATACATCATAAAAAATTGAAGGAGGTTTTTGTTCCTAAGCAACCCATATAAAAAAACCTATCTCACTTTTTTCATAGTGATTTCAGAATGAGAGATACATGCACATCGTTACAGGTTATTTTTCAGACTCTGTAAAACTCTGTTTTACACATATTTTTACAGAGCCTATTGTGCACAGCTGGAGAGGAATTTTGGGAAACTGAAAGAGGTTTATCTCACCAACATATTTATCTACAATAACCTCTTTCATGTTTTACATATCTATTAGGGATTGAGAAATAAAAAGATATCATTGGACCCAAATTTTGCATAATTGTTGGAGCATAATGCACAAAGAAATGAAGCAATTAGTGACTTGGATGCCTCATCATCAACTAAGAGTTGGATCAAATTCAAATTATCCTCTTTGTCATCACCTATCCATAAAACATAGTGCCAAATATATGCATTAGTTTGAGTGTCCTTTACTTAAGTTCTATTTATATAAAATAGTTGGAGAGATTTGTGAACTAATCTTGATATTTTTTCAAAATATTTTAGTTTAGAATTTGTATAAATACTTCACTCTTGGAAGTAGTTTGGGTGGATTTTTAGACTTGGCTTAAAAATTGACTATTTGGAATAAAGTGCTATTGGAGAATTTTTTTGTGGCTAAGCTGGATGATGAATTGAAGCGAAAGAATTTTTACAGGATTCATGTGTCAGACTACGGATCAATAAGTCATCTTTCCCTTGTGTTTGAAAGTCTTTATATCTATTTATTATATCATTGTGTTTCATTTCTGAATGACTAATGAAAAGGAATAAATCAGAAGGTACTTAAGTTTAATCTGATTTCAATCATTGTTATTCTAAATGTTTTCTTCTAAACTGGTTTTAAACAATGAATTCTTAATTGCTCCTGTTTTTCTAGTTTAAACATTTTGGTTATTTAATAAAGAATTCTTAATTGCTCTTTGTTAATAATCACTCAATTTTCCCTCTTATGAATGTTTTGAAAGATTCTTAATTGCATTTCATCCATTTTAAATCCATTCCATTCACTTTAAATCTAAAATTGTTCTCTGTTTGATTATCTTGCCCTGTAAAACCATCTTTTGTCTAGAAACTTAATCCAGTGAAGCCATCTTTTTGACTCCATAGCCCAATGGCCTGAACTACTCAATATTTCCCTCAGCTATCAAATTCCACCACCCAAATTCAAACAAAACCCCTGAACGTTATAACTAGCCTAATATCTTCTAAAAACAAAGCTAAATTATACAGAGAGAGCCCTCTCTGGGTACAGATTGGCTAGATTCTATACCTAAAAGATTGGTTTGTGGTTACCTCAAACCCCTTTCCTCTTCCAACAACTTCAAGGAAAATCTGAGTGATAACATAGTGGCGACTCTGCTGGGGACCTGAAAATTTTTATTGTTACTATTTTTTACTTTATAAACTATAGACGGAGCCCGAAGTTAGCCAGGTAGCCTTTGAAATTGCTCTTGCTTTGCAATTGCAAAAGTAAATAAATGCTGCTTCAGTCTATCTCCGGTCTAGTTTATGGATTGAAAATCTGGTTTCAGATACTTGATCAGTTCCTCTTGTCAAATAAGTCTTTAAGAAAGTTTAAATCTCATATCTAAAGCCTCTTAAAGAAATCATAGAAGTTGTTTTGAAAATTCATAAAAAAAAACAAAATAATCATAAAATACTCAAAATTTGGTTCCCTGAAGAACTAAATTTTTCTTCAGAATTGTTTTATAGGTTTAGATCTGATCTATGATGGTGGACATGGATCAGACACACAAAGGTTAAAATCATCCACCTGGTGACTCCAAATCAATTTCACAATCAAGACTCCATTGGAAGAATGAACCTCAAAGAACAATATGGAAAGATCAGGCTTTCAACTTGGATCTTAATCCAAGACATTATGTTCTTTCTCATTAAGAAATTTTTTCAATATATATTGTATTTTATAGAAGATATTAGATTAATTTTTAATTATTTTCCCTTGAAGATTGTAAGTAATAATTCTCCTAATATCTTTGAGCAGCTTTCTTATGAATCTAATGATGATCATTTTCCAATTAAGAAGCCTCAAATAATCAAGACTGATCTTACAATCCCTGTACATATCCCTGTGCCATATAAAGTTCTAGATAGATATAAGCCCCTTATTTTACCTCCTATACTCCATGATTTTCCTAAAAAATACTACAAGCATCTTCCTAGATTTGATGGAGAGAATGGTATCACTGCCCAAAAACATATTCAAGGTTTTGAGAATTATTTGGATTTATTTGAGATTGATGAAGATGATGTTAAAATCAGACTTTTTTCTCTTTCTTTGCAAAATAGAATAAAGAATTGGTTCAAAAATCTGCCTAATGCTAGCATCTCAAATTTCCAGCAGTTTATCAAAATTTTCCTTGATAGATGGATAATCAAATTTAATCATTTTGTGATCATGGAAGAATATAATCAATTAAAAAGACATTCAAATGAAACAATACAACAATTTTCTGACAGATTTAATCAAGTTTATTATTCAATGCCAGAAAATATTAGACCTCCTCATGATTAAGCTCTTTTGCATTATCCAAGTGCCTTTGATCCAGAAATAGAATTTCGATTAAGAGAAAGAGATCCAAAAACACTTATACAGATGCATAACATTGCAGTTGATGTGGAAGTTAATCTCCAAATCAAACAGGAAAAGTTGAAAGCAGAATAAGAGGAAAAGAAAAACATTGCAGAAGTAAAACTCAACCTTTTGGTAAGAAAACTAGATGAAAGAACACAAGAGATCACTATGAAAGATGAATTTTTTATTCAAAATCACCATGAAGAAATAGAATAGGTTGATAGCCATGAACAAATTCCTCTTAATTCAAATTATCATAGATCAGAAAATGAATTTATAGATCAATATGAGGAAGAGGAATCTGCTGATCTAATGTGTATGTTTGATGACATTCCTTCTTTTGATTATTTTCCTAAGTATGATCATTATGATGATAGTTATGTTCTCCAAACTCAAGCTAACTTTACAGAGCAATCAGAAGCTAGTTTGTGGGATGAAGAAACTCAGTTTCAGCAGATTGAAGACAGTGATCAACCAATACAGATAAACCATGAGAGTGAGAAAGAAAAAGCAGAAAATGTGGAAATAAGTGAAGGTTATTTACCTCTTTGTTTTGCTTCATTTCAGTTCATTAGAGACAACTATCATGCCATCAATAATCAACAATCTTTAGGAATTGTGATTGACAACAAAGAAGATAATGAAACTATTGATCAAGATTTTTTAGTTTCACAATTGCAGTTATCAATTCCTATTGAAATAAATGATCAAATGACACAATAAAGTTTCATACCATTATTTTTTGAATCATTTCAGTGTTTGAAAGAAATATGGTATAACATATTTAAAGAAAAGGATGAGAAACTTGTTGAAGTTTATGAAGTCCCATGGAATCCTATATGCTATAGGTCGCAGCCATTTTCCCAAGTTTTTCAGGATCCAATAGTAGATATGTTGAATATTGAAGGCATTAAAAATATTCCTCTATTAACTAACTATGATTTTCAGAATCAAGATGATAAAGTATTCAATAGTCAAACATTACAATCAGTAGGAATATCATCACAAATATTATTTGAAAGTTTGCAGGGAGATAAAGACGAAAATAACATTTTAGATTCATGGCATGGAGGCCATCCAGAATAGATGTACAGTTGTTTAGATCAGTTAAACATCAGTGTATATATTATGGAAGATCCTTTTGTACAGTTTCTAGAGTCAACAAAGGAAATCAAGTGTTTCCTTATCCTCTCATTTGTTGACAAGTTTCTAATAGGTTGCAGAAGTAGAGTTTTGATAATCAATAAGAAAATGCAACAAAATCTATCAAAGTACATAATGCTTGAATGGTTGCATTGGCTATTTCATTTTACATAACTAGCAGTTGAACAATAGATTGAGTAGGTAGATGAGTGCTAATAAGATCAGGATTTTGAGCATTTTTCTTTTTTAGTTTTCAATTTTCAGCTAGTTTTTCATTAAGTTGGTTTGAAAATTTTTGTGTGTTGTTTTAGTTTCAGATCAGATTTCAGGTTGCAGAAAAAGGACTATATTCAATTCAAGATTTTCAGCCACAACAAATGCATGTTTGGGATTCGACCAAGGCAGAAGATTTCCAACTGGGAAACAAAGTTTAAAGTTTTGAGTGGATAGTAACTTACTGGAGTTGAAGCCCGAGGAAAAGGCCCTAAGCTTCAGAAGTATTACTGTCATACATACAATAAAGCAACAAGGAGAAAAATATTCCATGGTTCAGTCATAATCATTTTGAGGCCAACTAACCTGTTGTTCTTGACTTTTCACCAGGAAAAGCCATCCCCAAGTGGAGCCAGTGTTAGACTCCTATACCAATAGGTGTCATATTTCGTGATTGATTTGATGAGCTATGTAATATGTTCATACCTTTTCTTGTTGCAAAGGTTTTCCATATTCTTAAAAAATCAAAAAATTTAAAAAATGTAAAGAGGGTATACCCTAAAAGAAAAATCAAAGGGTGAAAAAATAAAAATGGCCAAAAAAGTGAAAGAAATGAAGCCCACCAAAAGAAATGCCAAGGAAAGTGTGCAGGTCTAAATGCCACTAATTTTGCTCTGATGTAATAAACAAATTGTGTGCAACTTGTATTCTATGCCACAATTTATGAACAGTCAAACATTTTAAGCTTGGCTAGTTCATCTTTCAATTTCATGTTTTAGAGATAGAGAATAAAATCTGACCAAACTGTTTAATCTTGGCAGATAAGTAGATAGGTAGAGTGAATAAAAGGAGCTCAAAAGTTTAATCTGAGCCCTTGGATGTAATAAGGTTAGAATTAGATATAGTTTCATATGTAAAAGAAAAAAAGTGTGATAAGGGTTTGCCAGTCTCAGTGCACCCTAATAAAGAAGAAAAAATGGTAGGGTAAAGTAGATGGGGTAGGTAGATTATTTTGCAGAATTACATGTGATGAATGATGGCTTTAGATGTGGTAAATCTTTTACTTTCATCACAAGTGCATAGGTAGACAATACATTGAAGAATTTCAAGCAATGCAAAGTCAGATTATTAACTTCCCTTCTCATCTTTTCACTAAAAAATTCACTAGTTTCCCCTAAGTACTAGGCATTTAAAGATTAGAGGGGCTCAAGGAATTTCCTTGAATTTTGGAGGGACCGGACCCTTGGCCCAATAATTGGAAAAGCCTAAGTACTTACAATCATTTATCATAACATTCATTCACCTCTAAAAAATCTTTTCCTAAGTAAAATCCCATTTTACTTAGGAAAAATCATGTAATATTTCACATAAAAGCCCTCCTCATAAAAGCATAAGTTAAAAACATTACCTAATGTTTACACTTAGCGCTTCTTTCATTTTTTCATATTAACTTATAATTTTATTATTTAAATCCTTGTAAATTCCCCTTTTCTCGTATTATTTTAATAATAAAATTCCCAAATAATAATATCCCGCCCCTTTGGTTGAAAAATAACCATATTAATGTATTAATCATGATTAATTAGTCAAATCTTTGATTGATCGTGAGCGCATTTCTCTGCCATATCAATAAGGGTTAATTAATCCTCATGATTAATTAATAACTTGAATCCGCCAATCAAATCACCCCCGATGCGATTAATTCAAAATAAATTACATTGGGCCCGCTCATTATCTTTCCGTCATCTCGTAACCGTGACCACCGTTCGATCAACAGATCTCAGATCTATGGTTGATATCAATATCGCTAGCCATCCTCGTCCGAATGATAATGCGCGATGGCCAAGCGGTTTTTTGAACAGTACCGCGCCACGCGTCGTTCATCGTATGGAATCGCTCGCCCTCTGCCCAAAACCACCTTTCCCCAAAAGCGGTGCGATCACGTATCGCTTACCGCCTCCCACTAATGACAAAACTTCACATCGTCAATTCAGCGCCATCTGTCCACTGTTCATTCAAAGCTTACCCACCAATATCAACCGTTTACCCGTTTAAACACAAACACCCTAATGTTGCTCATTTTCGCCTGATTGTGCAGTAAAACCCTTTGTAACTCAGCTGCGCCACCTGAAGCCTCTGTTAACCAATTCAAACATGGTTTACCTTCCAAAAATCATTCTAGATTCACTCCACAGAACTCTCAACATCAAATGAAACCTTTTCAACCTCCCCTGCAAACCAATGCTTTCTTAACAATTTGTTTTGTTTTACAGGTGATCAGGAGACCACATCCTTGGATAAACAGTCTTAATACTAGTCATAAGACTTGTTTACTCAAAGAGTGTTATCAAATCTATTCAAACAGAGATGGAAGATAAAACATACAGTTGAAAGACAAGCGAAGGAAACAAGATATTAAATGATTTACTGTTGAAATAGACAGTAAAAACCTAAACTACACATTGAAGATAAAAGGACACAGTAAAGAACAGTCAAAGAGTATCAGGATTAAAAAGTATCAGATTGAAGACCAAGTCAAGTAAATCAGCTAGCATGAAGATAAACAGCAGGGAAGACAGTTACAAAACATAACATAAAAGTTCATGACAAAGTGAAGACAGATAAAAAATAGAGCGGTAAAAAGTAAAATGTAAACAGTAAACAGTGAAAGTAAACATGAAGATATTAAGGGGTAAACAAAGATGAAAACACTTTCACAAGCCATAATGAATTTTATCCAAAGTGAAAGTGAAAAAAAGTCAAAAGAAGGTTAAAAGATGAAATTAGAGCAAAAATGGTACATTCTTCAGAAATTTCCTGTTTAAGTCATAGTTTTGCAAAAACTATTGTGATCCATCCAAGATGAATTTTGAAAAACTGAAGGAGGTTTATGTTCTTACAAGGACCATCTACGAAAACCTCTCTCACTTTTCTAATAGCTATTATTTTTTTGGAAATATTAAACAATGTTGGAAAGCACTTTTTGTAGAAAATACCAGTTAAGTCATCATTTTGCAGAGAATATTGTGGTAAATAAAAAATGCATCATACAAAACTGAAGGAGGTTTTGTTTTCCTATGATACCTATCTACAAAAACCTATCTCACTTTTTGCACATTGAGTTCCGAATGAGAGATACATGCACATCTTTACAGGTTATTTTTCAGACTCTGTAAAACTCTGTTTTACACATATTTTTACAGAGCCTATTGTGCATAGCTGGAGAGGAATTTTAGGAAAATAAAAGATGTTTATCTCACCAACATATTAATCCACAATAACCTCTTTCACTTTTTACATATATATTACGGATTGAGAAATAAAAAGATATCATTGGACCCCAAGTTTGCAGAATTGTTGGAGCAGAATGCACAAAGAAAGGAAGCAGTTAGTGACTTGGATGCCTCATCATCAACTAAGAGTTGGATAAAATTCGAATTCTCCTCTTTGTCATCACCTATCCATAAAAAATAGTGCCAAATATATGCATTAGTTTGAGTGTCCTTTACTTAAGTTCTATTTATATAAAATAGTTGGAGAGATTTGTGAACTAATCTTGATATTTTTTCAAGATATTTTAGTTTAGAATTTGTATAAATACTTCACTCTTGGAAGTAGTTTGGGTAGATTTTTTAGACTTGGATGTAACATTGATTATTTGGAATAAATTTCTATTGGATAAATTTTTTGTGGCTAAGCTGGATGATGAATTGAAGCGAAAGACTTTTTACAGGATTCATGTGTCAGACTACGGATCAATAATTCATCTTTCCCTTGTGTTTGAAAGTCTTTATATCTGTTTATTATATCATCATGTTTCATTTCCGAATGACTAATGAAAAGGAATAAATCAGAAGGTACTTATTTTTTAATCTAATTTCAATCATTGTTATTCTAAATGTTTTCTTCTAAACTGGTTTTAAACAGTGAATTCTTAATTGCCTTTCATCCATTTTAAATCCATTCCATTCACTTTAAATCTAAAATTGTTATCTGTTTGATTATCTTGCCCTATAAAACCATCTTTTGTCTAGAAAATTAATCCAGTGAAGCCATATTTTTGACTCCATAGCCCAATGGCCTGAACTACTCAATCTTTCACTCAGCTATCAAATTCCACCACCCAAATTCAAACAAAACCCCTGAACATTATAACTAGCCTAATATCTTCTAAAAACAAAGCTAAATTATACAGAGAGAGCCCTCTTTGGGTACATATTGGCTAGATTCTGTACCTAAAAGATTGGTTTGTGGTTACCTCAGACCCATTTCCTCTTCCAACAACTTCAAGGAAAATCTGAGTGATAACATCCCCCTAAAGTAAAAATTCAGAAGTAGTGGCTAAAGACTAAAGTGATTTACCCTATGACAAGTCCAGATCAATAAAAAATTGGTCGAGATCATCTTCTATTACAATACATATTATCATCATAATAAAATTGTTGAGGGAGGCATATCCATGCTCAAAATATAAGCCAATAATACATTTATAATGATGAAGAAGTCTCGTCTATTAATGACATAATTTGGACTCATGCTTGGTTGATTATCTAGATTATCATAACCATCATACTTTGTGATCTTGTATGAATCCTGAAATCACAACCCAGATTGATGGAACTAGATTCGTGGTCTTCTACCTCGCCACTCGATCGTACAAGTCTAACGCTGCAAATAAATAAGTTGAAGTCAAACATGGTAGACACGCATATGATTACCATCCAATGATGTAAGTCATTAAAAAATGCAAGAGAAACCATCGACGATGTTAATGGATCTCAAGGTACTGTAGTACAATATATGTGATGTGAGTAGATGAGATGAAGTCAAACACTACACAAAATCTTCCGATCGAAGCCCAATGATGAGGACTTGTCACTAAGAGCGAGGAAACTTACCATCGATGTAGATAAGATACATGGTATCAAAGGGAGTTTCTAAGACAAATTCCTAGATAATGAGCTGATGTTTACATGAAGTGAATTGTCTTATGAGGGCCTTGATGTATTCCCCATCAATGAAATGAAACATGTATCAATATTTTAGATAGAATGATGTTCATGAAGAGTAGGTTTAGGAATGAAATAAATGAATGAAGGCTTAAGAGTATTGTAGCAGATATTAATTGAAGGACTTCTCTTGTACACATCAGAAAAACTTCATGGATTTGGAAGCATTGACCCAAAAATTATTATGGAGGCTATCGATATGGTGTGATCAACCAAACGAAGCAAGAAGATTTCCCAACCCAATAGCCATGGAGATGAAGTGAAAGAGTGTCATGTTCAAGAGTGACTCACTGCCATTAGAAGGTTAAGTACCTTGTTTTACTAATTTTTGCAACCATTTATGGTTAGTGCCTCTTTATTTTTGACAAGCTTGAGGAGGATAACATATGCTTGATCTATAAGTTCATCCTTCGAATGAATCCTCCTAAGTATTTTTAACGAACCCTGAGAAGGAGTGGTTCGGTCCCGTCATGTTCAACGAATCCAATGTTTTTTTATGATTTTACGAGTCCAACAAAAGTGTAACTCAACTTCTTTTTCATGTTTAGAGAGTTTGAAAAAGAGGCAAAAAAAGAAAAATCCAAAGGTTCCTTGTCATAAATTTAGTCGGTGAGTGTGAAAAGGCAGAAAAAAATATTCAGGAAAAACATTTAGTCATGTTCAACTAAAGTATTCCTTTTTCATAAATATTCTATCCTAGTACCGAAAATAGTTAAACTTATATTTGCTAGACATATTTTCATTCACTTTAACGAGTTTGGAAATACAAGTGCTCGACAATATTTTCATGTTTAGGGAGTCTAAAATGAGCTAAAATAGGACTCCTCCTCGAGTAATGAGTGGTATAAATGGTATAAATTTTTCAAGTCATGATGGGACTATTGAAAATACGTATAAGTCAAGAGGATGACTAATAAGATCGCTAATCATAGTGGTTTCTTAGGAAAGGATAAAACAACCAAGTGAAAGCGTATGACTGGGAAAGTAGATGGTAACGATGGAATGAGAAAGAAAAGGCTCATGTTGTAGAAATAGGCTGATAAAAATGGAAAGGTATAAGATGAGAATGGTTTCATTTTTACACAATCTTGAAACATGGGAAATTATCCTTGAAATTGGTTTCATTTTACACAAGCTTGAAACATGGGAAATTATGCTTGAGTTAAGTTTGCATGCCCCCAACATAATGAATCAATTATAAGAAAATTCCCTCCCAAGCTTCATTTCATTCACCTAAATAATAGGGGGATGGAATGAAGGTTCATTTACGAGATCTAATCAAAGACTCGAATTGGATGGGGATTTGTTTCATTTTTTAACGAGTTTGACATAGGAAAATAATTATGTTCATGACACCTTGTTTCTTATTTTAATGAGATTGGCACAAGAAAAGGAACTCTGGTCATGAAACCTTGTTTCATTTTTTAATGATATTACACAAGAAAAGGAACTCTGCTTGGAGACCTTGTTCATTTTTGAACGAGCTTAACACAAGAAAGGGAACTCTGCTTAGAAACCTTGTTTCATTTTTAACTAGCTTGACCCAAGAAAAGGAACTATGCTCGGATCCCTAGGTAGCTCAGTAACCTTGTAGGGTGTTAGCCCTCCGTAATTTGTAAGATTGGAAAGAACAAACAACAGAGGAAAACAACAAAACAATTAGACTCAGAGAGGGCTCTCTCTGTTTTAAGATTTAACTTGATAATTACAATTGCTAATATTAGGCTAGTTATATAAATATTGAGGGTTGTTTGTTTTGGTTGATTGTGTGGTTGGAAAAATAGAGTTGTGAGACTTAATCCATTGGGCTATGGAGTCATAAAAGGCTGAATTGTACATCAACTTTTCAAGGGAATTCACAAGGAAAGCTAACTATGCAGACTGGATCTTACTGGTAGTGCAAATATGAGATGAAAGAAAGTAGTGAGTTCAGTAATAGATAAAGAGAAGTTAAGAATTATTTAACTAAAATTCAGAGGAAAACATAGAGATAAAAAACACAGACAGAATTAAGGTGCTCTCTCAGCAAATATTAATCTAAATTTTCTATTTTGCAATAAGAGAAATTGATGCACATCATGAAAAGACAAAGGAAAAACATTAACATAGAGGAAAGAACATCACCATTAAAATAGATCAAGAATCCTATGAATGGTCTCTTATTATTCATGCCCAAATCAAATAGTTACAATGCTCCAATACAATGATCTTTTACAACAAAGCCTTACAAGGTCGAAGCCTTGATAATGAAAATTCTAGCAGTATTTAACTAAAAATTGAGTCGGTTGCCCTAATCTACTTTGGAAAAATTCATTTATTATAAACAACTAAAATTAAATAGGTGTTGCCATGCAAGGCCTGAAAAAAGAAAATATCTAACAAAACACCACATGTAGAATTAATTTTGTTAACTCTTCAAGAATGCAAAACTCAAGCGGTTCTTCGTAAATAAAAATTAGTCTTGAAGGTGGCATGTGATGATACCGAAGAGGCAACGAATGATGGCTTTGACATCTGGCCCTATTTTTCAAAATATTAACGTTGGGTAATTAAGTGTGGTGTAGGGTTGGCCACTTTACATTGATTAGTGACTATGCCGATGAGTTTGCTGCCTTTTTTTTTTCTGTCGTTATCACATAACAAGTTTGCAAAAATGCCTTGCCCAAATCGACCCTTGGTGTATTTTTGCTACCCGAGCCCTTTCAGTCATGTTTAACCCTCTTTCAAAGCAAAATTGCATAAAGAATCATATACTCGGACCTGAAAATTTTTAGATTTTACTTCTAAGGCTGCATCGCATCCACAGAAAATCACACATCACATGTTTTCAATTTATGATATGAAGAATTCAATTGGCGATGCGATATGAAGTGGGGAGGTGACGTGGAGGGAAGGTGGGACCAACCACATCACAAATCGCAAGTCATAAGGCTTTGTTATAAGCAGTAGAAGGTAAACACTAAAAGATGCAAAGTGCGAAGTGTGGGGAGAAAGGAGGTGATGTGGAAGGTAAGGTGGGACCGACTGCATCACAAATCGCAGACCTTAGGTTTTTGTTATAAGTAGCAGGGGTTAAATACTAAAACTTTCAAAGTGAGGTACAAGATTGGGACTCACCCGCATTGAAAATTGAAAATCTTATGTTTTACCGCACATCGCAGAATTTGGAGTTTAAGCAATATGGTAAGCACTAAAATCAGTGAAATTTGATTTGTGCTAGTGGAGGATGATGATGTGGCATGATAGAGATGGAGCCCACTTCAATCAGCGGAGTTTATAAAATAGCGAATGGTTTCTATAGTAAGTGTGTGAGGTTTCATTTACATGATATGTATTGTAAGCGACCTAAAGTGGGGGGCGGAGCTGCTTTGGTGGGGCCAACCGCATTGTAAGTTAAACAAATTAAATTGTGGGAAATTCAAATGGTAATTTTAAAATATTGCGATGCGATATTGCACATCGACGATCGTAGATTTTAACGTTTGGTATAATGGAATAAGTTGTAATTTGCGAAATGTGACAGATGGTGAGGGAAGGGTGACATGTCAAGGAGAATGGCCCACTTTAATCAAAATCGGGGAATATGGAAAAGAGGAGGTAAAACAATGATATAGTGGTGAGAAAAGGAAAAGTATAAAGATAAAGCGGAAAAGAGGAAAGGGTAAAGTTTAATGATTTTTTAAGGGGAATGAAATGAAAAGGAAGTGGCAGGTGAATGGGTCCCACTTCATTGCATATCACATTTCACTGGCTTTAACATTTACCCTTGTGCCCATCTTGAAAAATTTGTGATCAGCGATTGCGATTGAACCTTTGCCATTGATCATTGCTCAGATCCAATGGTCCTCACTACTCCCTTGCTGTGGTTTTCTGACCTTGTGTCTTTGGTTGCACCTGTTCGTTTCTTAGTTGTTCATAGAATAATTTCCCCACATTCACGACTTGACCTGCTTTTGCGTTCACGAATAGAACCAAATGCATGCACGACTTGACCCAATCATGTTCAAGACTCTGCCCTTGCTATTTTTCTGCCTTAACAACTTCTCTGCTGCCTTTGCTTCCTTTGATTCTAATGTTTCTCCCTTTTTAACTATAAAATATGGGTGTTAATAGTTGAAGAAGGGGTCTGAAAGAAATAAGGTGTAGAACTTTAGAACATGGATGAAATGAGGGGCATATATGGTGAATGAAATGGAATGAGGGAAGAAATGAAGTTTTATCACCATCACACCTTATCAGCAACAATTTCTTCCTTCCTTTCTGCAAATAAATGACAGCCATGGAATATCATTTTTAGTCCTAAAAAAATCTAAGCAATAATCAGTCACCTGGTGATACTGTGAAATAAAGGGGTCTAATAGTGGCTCCAGCTGGGGATGGCAGCTCCTTCAGGATGTGTCAAGAACATCGTAGACTAGTGGCCTGATCCACTCGGCTGATCCAAAACCTGTAGCATGATCTTCTACAACTTCTATGGACGAAACCTTGAAGCTGAAGTCAAAACTCTGCAAACTTAAGTCTAGAACACACTTGATCCTGAAACTAAAAATTGGAAAAATTCTCAAAGTACTGAGCTCATCTACACACCTTTCTACCCAATCTACAATTCTAATAATTTTTCTTCCTTTTCAGGTGCATTTAGACTTGTAGACCCTGACCTGATTTTTTCTTTTAAATTTCTAGCCTATCACCTATAACTTATTTATCCTATTGGTTCAGTTTAGGTTGTTGAACCAATGTCATTTTATACCTAGCTACTAAAAAGCCAAGATTAAATGGTTTGGAAAATCTTCATTTCTAACCTATCAGCAGAAAATTCAAAAGTGTACAACCATGCTTAGACTATATGCTTGCACAAAACTCTTTTCAGTAGTAGTGGCACTTTGATTTGCAACACTTTCAGAAATATTTATTTTTTGTGTGGGGATTTATTTTTCCTTTTTTAAATACCCTCTTTTCTTCTTCTTTTGTTTCTTTTTATCTTTCTTTGGAAAATACTTTTGAATATTTGAAACCTATGTACAACATGAAAAATTTGAAAAGAGGAAGTACATAGTTACCAAGCACACCAAAACTAGTAGCCTTGTACATTTCTCCTCTGCAACGTCTTGACTGATCTCTTTCTTCCCTATTTTTTTTATATTTTCTTATTAGGCTAGGCTTATGGCCTTCACTTCGGGCTTCAACCTTATCCAATGGATTTTTTGAAAATTGTAGGACTATGGTATTTACAATGATGAAAATTTAATATGATTTCTTAGCAGAAATAATGTTTTAGCATTCTGCCATTGACATGAGCTGCAAACAGCTCTGTTCCATCCATATCTTGCAAGAAAAATGCATTATATCCTCTGAAAGAATGAATAATGTATGGGCCTTTCCACAATTTTTCAAACTTTCCATGCTTACCTTTATCTTCTCTTATGGAATCCCATTTTAGCACTTTATCTCCAATATTGAAATAATTTTCCTTTGTTCTTGTGTCGAAGATCTTCTTTATATTTTCTTGCACCACTTAAGTTCTGTTGTACACCTTTTCTCTGGACTTTTGCAGCTAAATGGTTTGGCTTATTCTTCTTGTACATCATTTTATTCAGCCTACACTTCTTGAATGAGTTTCATGGTTGGAACTCCTAAGGATGTTTGGGAAACTGCATCCATTCCATAGAATAATTGGTATGGTGACATGCCAATTGATTTCTTAGTTGTCAGTCTGTCAGCCCACAAGGCATACACCAACTTGTTATGCTAGGATTTCTTGTTTTCTTGAATACGCCAAAGAAATGTGATATTTGTGGAAAAAATCCACCATCTTCTTGGACTTAAAAGAAACATCATTATATGTAATGATTTTCCTAGGACAACCAAATCTGGACAGGATGTTGGCTTCAAGGAATTTGATAATCACTGAGTCAGTAGAAATTCTGGAAGGAATGGCCTCTATCCATTTGGTAAAATAGTCTGTAGTAGTAAGGATCCATTTATGTTGGGCAGAGGAGGAAGGGTGGATTTATCTAATGAAATCTAAACCCCATTTTTAGAAAGGAGCTTCAATGGAGATTGGTTGTAAAGGAAGAGGCAGTAACTTTATTTTTCCCTCAAAAATTTGGCATTTATGACAGGTAGCTACCATTTTGTGGATATCTGGGAAGAGAGTATGCCAATAGAAACCAGGCCTAAGGATCTTGTTAGCAGTGTCTTTCCAGTAGAGATGGCCTCCACAATCCCCTTCATGGAATTATTTCATAAACCTATATATATCTTCTTGAAGAAAACATTTAGGAAATATGCCCCCAGAATATTTCTAGTACAAAACATTTTCTAGGATGCAGAATTTTACAGCTTTCAATTTCAAGAATCTAGCTTTTGTTTTGGACAAAACAGGAGGAGCATTTAACTAAAATAGAACATATAGTATATCTATGTACCAGGGAGAATTTATGAATGCTTCCTCAATAGGTGGAGTCGCCATCTCCTCTTGTTCATCCAGTGAATGAATCATGTTAATATCTAGTGCTTGAAAATTTATTTCAGTCATCAATTTGGCTAATCCTTGTCCCTTGATTTGTTTGGTGGGCATTATCTCTAAATCATACTCCAAGATGACAACAATCCACTTGCCTATTTTTCCATCAGGATCCTGTGTTAGGATGTCTTTGACAACTATATTGGGCACAAATGCAATGATGTGTGAATGCAGAATGAAAACTCTGAAATCCTTCAGTGCTTTGATTAAGGAAAAAGCCTACTTTTCCATGATATTGTACTTCAAAGGTGCATATATTAAAGCTTGGTTGAAAAATGGTATGGGATGCTCTTGTCCCTCTTTATTTTTATACAACAATACATCAGTAATTGTGTGCACTGATGCAAAGGAGAAAATGATGAAATCCTTGGTGAAATCAGGGTTGATTAGAACCAGCGCCTTTGTGAGTGTCCACTTTACTACGTCAAAAGACTGTTTAGCCTCCTTGGTCCACTTGACTCTTGAATCTCTCTTTAGCATGTTGGTGATATTCCTCAGTAGTTATGCAAGGTTTGGTATAAACCTCCTAAATTTTTTTATCTTTCCAATGAAAGATTGTAGCTCTTTGATGTTTCTAGGATGACTAATTTGTAGTATGCCCTCTATCCTACCAGGGTCAATATTGATCCCTTCTTTAGATATGATGTGGCCTAGAAGCTTTCCTTCTTCAAGACCAAATAATTATTTCTTAGGATTCAAAGATAGACTGAACCTTTTGAATTTTTAAAAAACTCTTCTCAAATGGGCCAAATGTTCTTCATCAGTTTTTGAATATACTATAATATCATCAAGATATATCACAATGAAAAGAAAAATTTCTTCTGAAAAAGAAATATCCATTTCTCTTTGAAAAGTGGCACCAATATTTATTAATCCAAAGGCCATTTTTACATACATGAAGGTTCCCCAAGGAGTAGTAAATTTTTTTTTGTGTTGATCATCTGGGTGCACCAGCACTTGATTGTACCCTGAGAATCCATCTAGTAGAGATATTCTTTTGGAGCCCACTACCTTTTGAAATATGTGGTCCATCTTTGGTAAAAGGGTAGTTGTCCTTAAGAGATGCCTTGTTCATATTTCTGAAGTCAATGTAGAGTCTGATCTCTCCTGTCTTCTTTCTCACAGGTACAATATTGGAAACCCATTCAGAGTACCTGGTTGGGACTATTCTCTTAGCATCATACATTTTCTTGATCTCCTTCTCAACTAGGGGCATTTGGATAGGATTTATCCTATGCAGTTTCTGTTTGAAAGGATTCTGGTTCTCCTTGATTGGAATTTTTTGGTGGATAATATCAATATCATAAGATTTCAGGTCTTCATAACTCCAGGAAAACACATCAATAAATTATTTGAACAAAGCAATGCATTTTTTATTTATGGATTCTCATAGTGTCTTTGATAAATTTACCATCTTGGGCTCCTTCTCACTGCCCAGATTTCACTCCTCGATATTTTCTTTTGTAGATTCCATTTTTGGTTTCCTAGCCACATCATTGAAATCAAATAGTTCCTCCAGAGGGACAAGTCTCTGAATTGCAGTACTTCAAATTCCTCCTTTTATGGGTCTTCATGCATCTCTGTCCTATGTAGATCTTTATTGGATGAAAAATTAATATCAGAATTATGAGGAGTTTCCTCACTGCACATTTTATCTTTAATGGAGCAGTCTTCTTCACAATCTAGGTACAAATTGGAATCTTCAAACTCACCCTTAGATTGCAAGAAATTATCAATCTATTTGTCATTTCCCAAGACTTTCCAATATCTCATATTTTCAGGAACTATTGGGCAGTGTTTAACCCGAACTATATACTTTTTATTAGGATGAGGTAATTGACAAGTGCTGGCTAAAAATGCTAACCCATTAGCCAGGATATTTTGATTTCTCAAAACTGCAACAAGGTCATATTATTCAAATGTTTTCAGGAGGTCAAGGGAAACATTCCTATATGCTCTCAATCTGGGATGCTTAGCTGAATATTATCCCTTGATTTGTTTGATGACCAGCTCAGAGTCCCCATGAAAGAGATTCTTTTGGCTCCTAATCTCTTCATAGTTGTAAACCCAAAATGAGTGCCTTATATTCTACTATATTGTTGGTACACTGAAAGTTTAGCTTGTATGAATGCCCTTCTGCATGGTTATTTTCAGTATTGCATACCCGCACCCCTGCTCCTGAGCTAGATTTTCCACAAGAACCATAAAAAATCATGTTCCAAAAAGGTTCAGGTTCAGACTTGTGTTGCACTATTTCCATTTGGTCGGACTATGTTGTGAAACCAGCTCCAAAAATAGAAGAAAATATATATCAACGCCTTAGAAATAAGCCACTTCAAGGGGGAAAACTCCAATACATTACATGAATGAACAATTCCTGGATGATACAAATGAAAAAACCTCCTTTCTATATATAGGAGTCCATCGGGCCACAATGTAATCCTAACCGACCTAACAATAACAATGTAAGGGCACAATAATAACAATATTGGGGTTAGAGGGGGCTACAATAATAACAATAAGGGGGCTACACTAATAACAATAAGGGGCTAAAATAGTAATATAGGGACCTAACATGCCCCTCTCCTTCAAAAAAGTGTTGTCCTCAACACTTGAGTAGCTCTGGGTGCTTCTGTATAAAATTCTCATCCTCCCATGTAGAATCTTCGGTGGGTAAGTTCTTCCACTTGATGAGATACTCTGAAATTGATCGATTCCGTAGTTGTCGAGTTCTTGTTTCCGTGACCGCTTCCGGTTCCAATATGATTTTTCCTTCCTCATCAAGTTCTGGCAATATTGTTTGAACTTGAATATTTTCACCTATAACCTTCTTTAAGCACGAAACATGGAAAACTGGATGTACTCGCGAAGAAGCAGGAAGCTCCAATTTGTATGCCATAGTACCAATCTTTTGCAACACCTTGTAAGGACCATAGTACTTTGGTGACAATTTATTATCCTTCTTAGCTTGCTTGAGGGACATTTGTTTGTATGGTTGTAGCCGTAAAAATACCCAGTCTCCTACATAAAAACTTCTCTCACTGCGATGTTGATCTGCCTCTTGTTTCATTCGATTTTATGCCAAATTTAGGTTATCCTTTAAGAGTTGCAGAACTTCTTGTTGATGCTCGATGTGATCTTCCACTGCTTGAACCTTAGAATTTTCTCGTAAATATGATGTGATGGACGGTGGATGATATCCATAAAGTGCCATAAATGGGGTCATTTTTGCTATAGTATGGAAGGAAGTGTTATACCACCATTCAGCGAGAGGTAACCACTTGAACCATTGTGTTTGTTTATCAGATACAAAAAAATGAATATATCCTTCCAAACATTTATTCACTATCTCAGTTTGACCATCAGATTGAGGATGATAAGATGAGCTATGAGCTAATTGAGTACCCAAACAAGAAAATAACTCCGTCCAAAAATTTCCAGTCAAAATGGGATCTCTGTTGCTCACAATAACCTTTGGGTTTCCATGTAGTTTTCGAATTGTTTCCATAAATGTAGTAGCAACTGTACTTGCTTTAAATGGATGAGATAATGCACAAAAGTGTGCATACTTGGTAAGTCTATCAACTACCACCATGATGACACTCTTTCCTTCGGACTTAGGTAAACCTGTGATAAAATCCATTGAAATATCCTCCCAACATTGACTTGGAATGGATAAAGGTTGTATAAGACCCTGGCTCTTAATTGTCTCAACTTTATTTTGCTGGAAAACCAAACATTCCGCCACAAAATTTTGAATATCAGATTTAAGGCCATCCCAAAAAAAATCTTTCTTCACCTTGTGGTAAGTTCTTAAAAATCCCGCGTGTCCTCCTAAAGGAGAATTGTGCAATTCCAAAAGAATATTTTGTTTTAGCTGGGAATTCTTACAAAGATATAAGCGATCTTTGTACCATAAGGAATCATTTTTCCAAATAAATGTATCAGATGTACTAGGATCTTGCTGCAACTTTTGAATGAGTGTCCACACTTCTTCATCCCTCTTCCATTCATCCCTTGCTTCAGTTATCCAATCTGGTTGGATAATAGAAATGGCACAAAGAAATGCTTCCACCTCTTTTTTTTTTTCTTGAGAGTGCGTCTGCAACAACATTTAGCTTCCCTTTTTTGTAGATTATTTCAAAGTCATAACCCAACATCTTTGTGACCCATTTTTGCTGCTCTTATGAAGATAGTATTTGTTCCAAAAAGTGTTGAATTCTTTTTAGGGGCCATTTTAGAACCCAATACTGATATCTATTCTTCAATATGCCCTTGGAATAAATTCCAACTATTTTTTTTTCAAACAAGACTTATGTAATTCGAAAAAAAATACACACCTTTTTCTTTCTTTTGAGGAGCGCGATATTGAAACTGAATTATCTATATGATTTAGAATCTTAAATATATAAAATTTGGTACTAAGGTAGCCCTCTGAATCCTCTTTCGAATGCCACAAGTCTGACATGATTTTGATTCTTGAAGACAAAGTTGTGCCCAATCTCCTACGATGACCTCATTATCGACTGGTTCAATAGAGCGAACTTGTATGACTTGCCATGTGTCATTACTTCCTCCTTCAGATCTGAAATTGATATATAGGAAACTAAATTTTGTGTGATTGCATCCAATATTTATAGAATTCCAATCCGATGCTCAGAGAGAGAGTTATGAATATTTTCCCACGATCACCTCTTTGACATGAAATTCGAGAGCCTGAAAAATTCCTAACTTCCACAGACCATATCTTTGAAAATATTGAAAACCAAGATATGAAATTTTGTGAAAATTTTCCTCAGGAGTTCGGCTTCGCGCTCTAAAAATTTCAGATATTGAGCCTTTGTAGAAAAAACGTTATAGCGCAAATTCCCCGATGACCTGTTTAGGTTAAATTGAGGAGCCTGCAAAAAGACGTAACTTCCATATATCATATATCCGAAAATATTGTGGAACAAGCTCTGAAATTTTGCGACGATTTTCCCCATGATTTCCGCTTCGTACTCCAAAAAATTCAGCTTCTAAACCTTTGTATAAAAAAAGTTATAGCGAAAATACCACGATGACCAGTTTGGAGCAGCGAAACCCAAGAATCCAAAGCTCTGATACCAAATGTTGTGAAACTAGCTCCAAAAATAGAAGAAAAGATATATCGCCGCCTTATAAATAAGCCATTTTGAGGGGGAAACATCCAATACATTACATGAATGAACGATTCCTGGATGATACAAATGACAAAACCTCCTTTCTATATATAGGAGTCCATGGGGCCACAATGTAATCTTAGTGCGGCCACAATGTAATCTTAGCCGACCTAACAATAACAAATTAAGGGCACCATAATAAAAATATTGGGGTTATAAGGTGTTAGTCATCCATAATTTTCACTATCTAAAGATGACTAAGTATCGGTTCTATATTTCTAGAAACAAAGTTCATGAACATTGTGAGTTCTAGAAATCTCACGGCCTTCATTATCCTTAGGATAAATTTTCACTATTTCATCATTCTGTCATGTCAAGCTCAGCTCACCCATCCTAGAAGATCCATCACAAGCTCATGCCACTCATTATCACTATGTTTTGCCACTTTTGGCCTCAACCCTTTATTTTTGTTTTGCCTAAACTCCTTCTTTGTCTATCTAGGTTTTTCTAAGGTAATTTTTCTTGGTTTCATGACCTCCATGATTAAATAATCAACAAGGCTTATATATTGATGCTCTTACACCTCCTCCTATCCTTAATATACCTCCATAAGCACTTCCCATCACTCCTATCCCTCAGAATCATCATTTTTCTACAAAACCTAGTTGATTGCCACAAATTGAAACTTTTTAAGACTAGGCCTGTGTTTTGACCTTTTGGACCCCTTCCCCTCACTCAATTCTTGAAATTCCACTTTCCCTTACTCCCTAACATCTATCCCTATCCCCCAAAATTTCCCCAAGAATTTAGAAAACCCTTAACCCCTTCATTCCCCTCCCTTTGCAAGGCAGTCCTAAATCCTCACACCAAGCCCTAATTTCCTCTTCCAACTAAGCTAGGGTTTGATATTAAAAGGAGGCACAAGAGAAAAGGATTCATTTGATAGATTATTTCAGCAAGAATAAGCCTATACCAGCTCATAAACATCATGCCTCCATCATTTTCCAAGAATTCATTTCAAGAGAAAAGCCATGTGTCACACTTAGGGCCAGTTTTGCTCAAAAATGTGTTTTTGGCCAAATAGAGATGAATTTTGAAACAATGAGAGAGGTTTTTGTCCATCATAGGGCCAAGAAGAAAAAAATCCTTCAGTTTTTATACAAGTATCATGGTTTGGGAGCAATGTCAAAAATAAAAGTGTCACGGGAGAATTTTTGCATTGTTGGAGTGACCTTGGGAAAATCAAGTTTTATCATAGCTAGAGTGTCCAAATGAATTTATTGATAAATCAAAAGATAGATAGACTTGAAAATATTTCCAATTATCTATCATGAGCTCAATTTTTATTGAGGAAGGCATCTAAAAGTGGTCTGCACCAGTACTCTGCATTTCTGCACCATCATTCAGTACTTTTTTTGACCAGTCTTGGGAAAACCGCATTTTGACTGCGAAAATCAACTCCAAACAGGAAAGAAATTATATATTTGGAAATTAGAAAAGTCAAGCTTTCCATTGAGCTATCACAGGCCCAAATAAAACTTCAAGAAGGTCATCAAAACTTACCTTCAAGTTGACCCTGTTTTTGGCGCTGCACAAAAAAGTGGCGCTGCGCAAAATCCATGGACAAGACTGCTCGGCGCTGCGCAAATGCCTGGGCAAGACTGCCCGGCACTGCGAAAAGTTTAGGAAGGTGTAAAATTGAAAAAAATACTCCCTTATGCCTAAATTCATCCTTTGAGGTGCTTTCAAGATTGAATAAAGTTGAAGAAAGTGGTAAGTGGTTTTTCTTCTTGATCCCTCAAGAAAATTTGCAAAAATCATTTTGGTTCTTTGGTTATTTAAGGTAGAAACCCTAGGAGGGTGAAACCCTAGGTCAAAGTCACAAAGGAACCTTGATCTCCTAAAAATCATTCTTGTACCAAATTTGATAGCAGGGGTGAGTAAGGAATTTGAGGTTGTTACCATCCTCTAAAAAACCCTCCTCGAAGCCACAACACCACTGAAACCCTAAGGACTTATTTTATTAGCTAAAAATTGACCTCACCATCATTTTTTCACTCTTTTTTTCACTAAGATCCAATTTTCAGACCAGTGTCTCCCATCACCATGTCAGATACTGAAAACAACAGTGATAGTGGGGGAAATCAAAGACCTTCAAAAACAAAGCCAAGATGAGGCTAATGGCAGTGATGAGGGTCAAAGAAATGATGAAAACATAGTCAAAACTACCACCATCACCCCTCACACATGCGCATACTACAGAGGAAAAAGAGATGTGTTTGTTGCCTCAAAAAGGCAAAGGGCCACCTCTTCTCAAGCTATCAAAATAGTGGACAAAGGCAAGGAAAAAGTAGAAAGGATTGAGCAATAAGAAAAGGCGAGGAGGAGTAAGAGACTGAAGAAAGCTACTCAAGGGCCTGAATTCATCAACTTAGACAGTGATGAGCAGGATGAGGAGATGACCACTAAAATGCTGCCCCTAGAGAAAGATGCTCAAATCAAAGAATGCGAGAGGATTTTGAAAGAGCACGGTGCATCATTCAGTACTATAAGAATGAGCATAAATACTTCAAGAAGATCAAGAGAGGCCTTTCTCTCCAAAAGAATATGACCAAGCATTACACAAAGAGGAATAGACTTGCATGTGCCTAACTCAAAGAAGCCCTCCTTGAGGTAAAAAACCTAAAAAGAAAAAATGAGCATGATAGCATTGGAATTTTGGCTGAGGCTTCTCAGCAACTATCTAAAAAAATCTAAGGAGGGTCTCCACCAATTTTGAAGGAATTTGGACAAGATTTTGTTTTTTGTTAATTTTTGGTCTACTTTGCACAGCGCCACTGGTGCTACGAAAAAAATTGGGGCATACTCTGAAGGCAAGCTTGAAATTTTTTTATTTTTCATGACCTGCACATCATCCACAAAAAATTTCAAAGGATTTGGAGCTGTTTTAGCCCCTCAAAAGGTCAAACAACACCTCAAAAAACACCTTTGTGCCCCTGTTTTAGGCCTGGCACAGCGCAAATGACAGACTGGAGATTTTGGAATTTTTGATAGGGTTATAGGGGCTCGATAAGGAAACCAAAAGCCGTTTTGGAAAGTATACTCTTCAAGATTTCCAACGAGCTATCACGGGGCCAAATTCGACATCGGGAAGTGGTTCAAAAGCTAGTTGCAAAACAACCTATTTTCTGCAAAAATGGCACTGCGCAAACAGACTGACATAGGCCCAAAAGTCAACAAAAGACACTGATTAATGGAAATATTGTTTTTTTAATATTTTTTGGTTAAATAACTCCATATTTGATTCAGGAGTTATGTTTTGATGTTTTTCATTTATTTCCTTATCTATTATGTGTCTTAGGCCTTGCATGGTCATTAAGTACATTTATGAAATTTATGACTAAATTAGGGTTTCTGGAAGCCTCTTAGGGTTTCCACCTCCTCATTTTCTCCATAAATAGAGCATGAGGGTCTTACGTATTTGGTTGGATTTTAATGACTTTTTCTGGACCAATACATAGTCTCTTGGAGTTTTTGATGATAATTTGATGTCTTGGAGCTCGTGCATGCCTTGATTTGTTTACTGATGGTGGAGGACTATTTGCAAGATCCATAGGCCTGGTTGATGGTGAAGTTATATCTTGTTTATGTTTTCTAGTTTTCCATCTTGCTCTTTTGTAGTAGGACAAAAAATTTAGATTAAGAAATGCTTTCTGATGGCACCTTACTTATGTTTGTCTTTCACTGCCTCAATGTTTTCTTATGTTGAGATATGTTAGGGAATCCATCTCTTGCTCCCTAAGAAGTTCTTAGCTTGTCCATTTCTATAATGCTTTAGATCAGTTAGTATCAAGTATGATTTATGGCTAGCCCTGCATATTGTTGCCACTGAAATACTCTTTTGTTGGAATCATCTCTTTAAAATCATCTTTGCCTAGGTTTATCAAAGAAGTATGTTTCAATCTTTCTCTTTGCCTTTACTTAGCTGAATTTGTTTCAAGGAACCTTCATAGTTGTAAATTTAGATGTTCAGGGTTTTCTCTCCTTCTATGGTTATAGTTATTTGTGTATCTTAAATTTTTTCTGCTCTTGATAATGAAATATATGAAAGTTAAATAAGTTCCTTGCCTTTCTATAAATTTCATTTAAATTTTTGTCTTGGATAATCATCTGTGTTCAATTTGAAATAAAATGGATTAGGTTTCACTTATGCCTTTGATTCTCTTTCCATGCTTATGATGTTTCTAACTCCCTTAGTCTAAAAAGTTATTAAGGATTCAGTTCTGCCTTTTATTAGCTTATTGTTCCCAAGCTTAATGTTCACCTCATGACCCACCACAACCTCAAAGATCCACCAACCAAGTTAAAATTTCCCTGCAAATGCTCTTAACACCATTGATGAACTTATCATAACCTTGTTAGACTCCATTTCCCAATGACTTAAAAATCTTCCTTGTTTTATATCTAATCTATCCGAGCATCATACCAAACCAAAAACAATCAAAATACCCTGCACTTAACATCTAGCCTAAAATCAAGCCTAATTAGCAAACAAGTTCACATATTGACACCTACTAGAGAGATCCCTCTCCGAATCTAGGAAGGCTAGGTCCTTGGATTCCAAAGTTTGGTTTGATGTTACCCTGTCCATTTTTATCTCAATCAATCTAGAAAATTACGGGGAGCTAACATAATGGAAATCACAGTGGGACATCTGAGTATATAGTTTCCTGAACACCTCTTAAGGCTCTTTAAATCCTAAGTTTGACTTAGAATATCGAGTGAATTTGCCACCTCATTGCCACACTAACATAATGGCGATCACGGTGGGACCTTCTGAGTCAGTAACAATCTAATTATTCCTTAGGACCTCAGAAAACCCACAAACTTCTTTAGATTGGTACTCAGTTGTTGATGGTGGACAACAAGTACATATTCAAAATAGTAAATATCATCCACCTGGCGAATCCACTAGCCTCGAGTAGGCCTATTAACCTTAATAGTCCTCACAGACTCCCCTAGGAATGAGTAAATAAATCCTAATCATGCTGATGGTGGAAAAAAAGGTTGAAACCTTCCACCTGGCGACTCCACAACTCTCAATAGACCTAGAGACTCCACTGGTAGAAGACTCTATACTGGTATAAAGATGTAATGACCCCTTTTTTGGAATGATTGAACAAAATGTCAAGGTTGGTGGTAGACCTTTTATATAATGAAATTTCAAATCAGTTATCAGAACTTCAGCTTGATGATGATTTCTTAAAAGTTGTCTTTCTCATTTTGAGGTCAGACAAATTTAATCCTAAAGTTAAGAAAAATTTTCTGGGAATACTGGTTAAAAAATATGAAACTGACATTGAGCTTTTGGATTCTCAAATTCAGTCATACAATTTCCAAGACCCTAAATAATTTTTGAAAGGTCTCTCTTTCCCTAAGCAAGAAGAAATTGGATTACCTTTTAACTTGCAGGCAAAAGATGATTGTGCTTTCAAGGACCAGATTGAGGGAGAGGTTCTCAAAGCTAATTTTTGGGATACAGATAACCAACCAGTCATGAAAGGCCTAAGAGAAGAAAGTTTACATCATATTTTTGTTGATCCTATAGCAGATTACATGGAGGTCCTGATTGACTCAAGTTCCTAAGCATGGATTCTTTACAAGAATCAAATATATCAGAAGTTGTCACTTCCTATGGTAGCCTTGATTTTGAAGACACATAACCAAGGTATACTGTGGTTCCCTCTGACAAACAGTCAAATTGTCTATCTATTTTTTTTACTGCTCAACTGGTTGCACTGGCACTATTGCATCACCTAGAATAGCAGAAAATTCCAAGTTAGATTAGGATAGATAGGAATGCAAATAAGCTCAGCCCTATTAGCATTTTTCTAGCTTTAGTTTCAATTTGTTTTGACAAAAACAAAAACACAAAAAAAAAAAAGATGAAAAAGAGGGCAGATGAAAAGAAGAGGTACAACCCCATACCCAAAAAAAGAGTACTACTAAAAGTGTGCAAGGCTAAATGCCACTACTTGTTCATAAAGAAGTCTTATTCAGTCATCTAGCCTAATCATGGCTGAACATGTTTTCAATTTATTGCTGATAAGTTAGTAAAAGATAGTTGGTCAAATCATTCAAACTTGACTTGTCAAAAGATAGATTAGGATGAAGAATGTTGTTTCACATGCTTAAAACTGAACCAAAGAGAAAGATAGGTTTTCTTACCAAATGATAAATCACAGCCTTTGTTTTTCTAGTTTTGTTTGTACAAAAATAAAATTTGTGTGCAGCTTGTTCTTATGCCACAACTCATGGTAAGTAAAATTGCCTAATCCCGATTTACTATGCTTTCAATTTCATGTTAGTAGGATAGAGAATAAATTTTGTCAAACAAATTAATCTTGACAAATGAGTAGACTAGGTAGAAAATAAAAAGAGTTCATTAGCCTAATCTAAACTCTTGGAAGAGATAAGGGTACAATTAGATAGTTTGATTTTTGTTTTCAAAAATAAAAATGTCAAGGGTTTGCCAGTTCAAATGCACTCAAGGAAGAAAAAATGTTAGGAAAGTAGGTTGGGTAGGTACAGATGATGTTGATGTTAATCATGTTTTTTCAGATTACTAAATATCACAACTTTAAGCAAGTATCAACAAGTGAAAGAGGTAAAAATATGCCCAATGGATGAGGCACTAGTCTTCATAAACCAAGAGATCTGAAAGTTCTGGATACCTCCTGAAAAGGAGCTACCCTCCCCAAGTGGAGCCATTGTTAGTCATCCATAATTTTCACTATTTGAATATGACTAAGTATCGGTTCTAGATTTCTAGAAACAAAGTTCATGAACATTGTGAGTTCTAGAAATCTCATGGCCTTCATTATCCATAGGATAAATTTTCACTATTTCATCATTCCGTCGTGTCAAGCTCAGCTCACCCATCCCAGAAGACCCATCACGGGCTCATGCCACTCATTATCACTATGTTTTGCCACTTTTGGCCTCAACCCTCTATTTTTGTTTTGCCTAAACTCCTCCTTTTTCTATCTAGGGTTTTTTAAGGGAATTTTTCTTGGTTTCATGACCTCCATGATTAAATCATCAACAAGGCTTATATCTTGATGCTAGTACACCTCATCCTATCCCTAATATACCTCCATAAACACTTCCCATCACTCCTATCCCTCAGAATCATCATTTTTCTACAAAACCTAGTTTATTGCCACAAATTGAAACTTTTTAAGACTAGGCCTATGTTTTGACCTTTTGGACGCCTTCCCCTCACTCAATTATTGAAATTCCACTTTCCCCTACTCCCTAACATCTATCCCTATCCCCCAAAATTTCCCAAAGAATTTATACAACCCTAACCCCTTCATTCCCCTCCCTCTGCAAGGCAGTCCTAAATCCTCACACCAAGCCCTAATTTCCTCTTCCAACTAAGCTAGGGTTTGATATGAAAAGGAGGAAAAAGAGAAAAGGATTCATTTGATAGATTATTTCAGCAAGAATAATCCTATACCAGCTCATAAACATCATGCCTCCATCATTTTCCAAGAATTCATTCAAAGAGACAAGCCGTGTGTCACACCTAGGGCCAGTTTTGCTAAAAATTGTGTTTTTGGCCAAACATAGATGAATTTTGAAAAAGTGAGAGATTTTTTTGTCCATCCTATGGCTAGGAAGAAAAACCTCCTTCAATTTTTACACAGGTATCACGGTTTGGGAGAAATGTCAAAAATACGAGAGAATTTCTGCACTACTGGAGTGACCTTGGGAAAATCAAGTTTTATCATAGTTGGAGTGTCCAAATGAGTTTATTGATAAATAAAAAGATAGATATACTTGAAAATATTTCCAATGAGATATCATGAGCTCAATTTGGAGATGATTAAGGCATCTAAAAGTGGTCTGCACCAGCACTCTGCATTTCTGCACCATCATTCAGTACTTGTTTTGACCTGTCTTGGGAAAATCAACTTTTGACTCGGAAAATAAACTCCAAATAGGAAAAAAATTATATATTTGGAAATTAGACAAGCCAATATTTCTAACGATTTATCATGGGCCCAAGTCCGACTTCGGGAAGGTTATCAAAACCTGCCTGCAAGTTGACCCTTTTTTTGGTGCTGCGCAAAAAAGTGGCGTTGCGCAAAATCCATGGGCAGGACTGCCCGGTGCTGCGCAAATGCCTGGGAAAGATTGCCCGGTGATGAAAAAAGTTCAGGAAGATGTCAAATTGCAAAAAATACTCCTTTATGCCTAAATTCATCCTTTGAGGTGCTTCCAAGATTGAAGAAAGTTGAAGAAAGTGATAAGTGGTTTTTCTTCTTGATCCCTCAAGCAAATTTGCAAGAAACATCTTGGTTCTTTAGTTATTTAAGGTAGAAACCCTAGGAGGGTAAAACCCTAGGTAAAAGTCACAAAGGAACCTTGCTCTCCTAAAAATCATTCTTGTACCAAATTTGATAGCAGGGGTGAGTAAGGAAATGGAGGTTGTTACCATTCTCTAAAAAACCGTCCTCAAAGCCACAACACCACTCAAACCCTAAGGACTTATTTTCTTAGCTAAAATTTGACCTCACCATCATTTTTTCTCTCTTTTTTTCACTAAGCTCCAATTTGTAGACTAGTGTCTCCCATCACCATGTCAGAGACTGAAAACAACAGTGGTAGTGGAGGAAGTCAAAGACCTTCAAAAACAAAGCCTAGATGAGGATAATGGCAGTGATGAGGGTCAAAGTAATGATGAAAATATACTCAAAACTACAATCATCACCCCTCACACATGCACATACTACAGAGGACAAAGCGATGTGTTTTTTGCCTCAAAAAGGAAAAGGGCCACCTCTTCTCAAGCTATCAAAACAGTGGACAAAGGTAAGGAAAAAGTAGAAAGGATTGAGCAACAAGAAAAGATGAGGAGTAAGATAATGAAGAAAGCTACTCAAGGGCATGAATTCATCAACTTAGATAGTGATGAGCAAGATGAGGAGATGACCACTAAAATGCTGCCCCTAGAGAAATATGCTCAAATCAAAGAATGGGAGAAGGATTTTGAAAGAGCACTGCGCATCATTAAGTACTATAAGAATGAGCATAAGTACTTCAAGAAGATCAAGAGAGGCCTTGCTCTCCAAAAAAATATGACCAAGCATTACGCAAAGAAGAAAATGCTTGCATGTGCCAAACTCAAAGAAGCCCTCCTTGAGGTAAAAAAACTAAAAATAACAAATGAGCATGAAAACCTTGGAATTTTGGCTGAGGCTTCTTAGCAACTATCTAAAAAAATCTAAGGAGGGTCTCCAGCAATTTTGAAGGAATTTGGACAAGATTTTATTTTTTGTGAATTTTTGGTCTACTTTGCGTAGCGCCGCCAGTGCTACACAAAAATTTGGGGCATCTGATGAAGGCAAGCTTGAAATTTTTAGATTTTTCATGACCTGAACATCATCCAAAAAAAAATTCATAGGATTTGGAGCTGTTTTGACCCCTCAAAAGGTCAAAAAACACCTCAAAAAACACCTTTCTGCCCCTATTTTAGGCCTGGCGCTGCGCAAACGATAGACTGGAGATTTTGGAATTTTTGATAGGGTTATAGGGACTGGATTAGGAAACCACAAGAAGTTTTGGAAATTATACTCTTCAATCTTTCCAACGAGCTATCACAGAGACAAATTTGACATCGGGAAGTGGTTCAAAAGCTAGTTGCAAAACAACCTATTTTATGCAAAAGTGGCGCTACACAAACAGACTGACAGAGGGCCAAAAGTCAACAAAAGACACTGATTAATGGAAAAATGGTTTTTTAATATTTGTTCAGGAAAATAACTCCAGATTTTATTTAGGAGTTATGTTTTGATGTTTTTCATTTATTTCCTTATCTATTATGTGTCTTGGGCCTTGCATGGTCATTAAGCACATTTATGACATTTATAACTAAATTAGGGTTTCTGGAAGCCTCTTAGGGTTTCCACCTCCTCATTTGCTCCATAAATAGAGCATGAGGCTCTTATGTATTTCGTTTGATTTTGATGACTTATTCTAGAGCAATACATAGTCTCTTGGAGTTTTTGATGAGAATTTGATGTCTTGGAGCTCATGCATGCCTTGATTTGTTTACTGATGGTGGAGGACTGTTTGCAGGATCCATAGGTCTGGTTGATGGTGAAGTTATCTCTTGTTTGTGTTTTCTAGTTTTCCATTTTGTTTTCCATCTTGCTATTTTGCAGTAGGACAAAAAATTTAGATTAAGAAATGTTTTCTGATGGCACCTTACTTCTGTTTGTCCTTCACTCCCTCAATGTTTTCTTCTGCTGAGATATGTTAGGGAATCCATCTCTTGCTACCTAAGAAGTTCTTAGCTTATCCATTTCTTGAATGGTTTAGATCAGTTAGTATCAAGTATGATTTATGGCTATCCCTGCATATTTTTTCCACTAAAATACTATGTTCTTGGAATCATCTCTTTAAAAGAATATTTGCTTAGGTTTATCAAATAATTTTTTTTCAATCCTACTCTTTGCCTTTACTTAGCTGAATTTGTTTCAAGGAACCTTCATAGCTGTAACTTTAGACATTTAGGGTTTTCTCTCCTTCTATGGTTATAGTTATTTGTGCATATTAAATGTTTTTTTCTCTTGATAATGAAATATATGAAAGTTAAATAAGTTCCTAGCATTTCTATAAATTTCATTTAAATTTTTGTCTTGGATAATTATCTGTGTTCAGTTTGAAATCAAATGGATTAGGTTTTACTTATGCCTTTGATTCTCTTTCCATGCTTATGATGTTTCTAACTCCCTTAGTCTAAAAAGTTATTAAGGATCCAGTTCTGCCCTTTATTAGTTTATTGTTCCCAAGCATAATGTTCACCTCATGACCCACCACAACCTCAAAGATCCACCAACCAAGTTAAAATTGCCCTGCAAATGCTCTTAACACCATTGATGACCTTATCATGACCTTGTTAGACTCCATTGCCCAATGACTTAAAAATTGTAGAAATTATATGCACTAAGCATGCATATGTCCAAGATCCACCTGATCTCACACTATTTAACTTTATGCAAGATACTGAATCTATTCCACTTGTTAATCTTTTGCGAAAAAATTAATTGCACACACATGTGAAGCATAAACAAAAATATTCAATCGCACATAACACAGTTTTTAACCGGGAAAGCCTGAAGCTGAAAACCCCAAATATATATTATGTAACATGGAGATCATATGAAAATCTCATACAAACATACAAAGCTTATCACAAGCTCTCAGTACAGTACAATCGTCATACACTAATCAGGACCAATCTTGCAAATCCATGCACCGATCTTTGCCTCCTGCTAGCCTGCCTCCACTGCGCAATCCAAGCTGATTACAAAGACCAATTCAATGTAATCCCACTCTCATTGACTGCGTTATTATCATTGGAAACTCCAATGTATATGTAGATGCAATTCATGCATCACTAATAGTCACAACAGATAGTCTATCTTGCCCTTTCACCTATCTCTCCACTGGTCTCCACTGAAACTGCCATGCACTGTAGTTAACTGATGTATTCTTCAGTTGATTAATGAGTTATTATTTGTGAATTAATTAACTAATTAATTCACTCCACTGTCACTAGTGTATCATTCAGTTAGACTAGATACAACTAGCTCAACTGAGTCTAATTGAGTTAAACTGAATACAACTCCATAACTACTTCTTCCAACTGTGTCATAACTCTGCCACTTGAGTTCTAACTGATTCCTCCATGCATTAGCTCCAGTAAACCCTTAGGAATTGCGTAATTCCTTCTGTCAGCTGATGTTCCACATCTGTGCACTGAACTGAAGTGCTCCAAGAGAATAAGTTTTTGTTTAGAGTCTGATTATTATTAAGAGCTAATAATAATCGACATGCATCTATTTTTAGATCAGCGATCTATAAATAGACTTCGCCCAATATTCTAAAAATAAAATTTCATCTATTTTTCACATTTGACCAACCATCTAAAAATAGCATCCTGCTACTTACAGAATATGCTCACCATGTCTAAAAATAGACATACACCTAAAAACAGCCTATGTGGGCCCCACCTAGTTTAGGTGATTATTTTCCAACTAGGATCAAGGATGATGTTTCAGGATGCCTCCTTCACTGTTTCTTGTTGTAAACTTCAATAAAAATCTTCCTTGTTTTCTATCTAGTCTATCCGAGCATCATACCCAACCAAAAACAATCAAAATACCCTGCACTTAACATCTAGCCTAAAATCAACCCTAATCAGCAAACAAGTTCACATGTTTACACCTACTAGAGAGATCCCTCTCTGAATCCAGGAAGGCTAGGTCCTTGGATTCCAAATCCTGGTTTGATGTTACCCTGTCCATTTGTATCTCAATCAATCTAGAAAATTACGGGGAGCTAATAGAGGGGGCTACAATAATAACAATAAGGGGGCTACACTACTAACAATAAGTGGCTAAAATAGTAATATAGGGACCTAACAGACTATTCCCTCTTCTGGGCTTCTTCTTCTCCAGCTACTTATTCATTAATATTTTCATCATTATAAAGAATAAATGAATCAAGGTCAGAGTGGACAAAGTACAAGGGGGTAGTTATGAGGTTTATCTTGACTGCTCACCATGTATTTCATTAGAGTCTCCTTATACAATCTCCTTTGTTGGCCAAAAATTGGTATGGTAGCATAAGTCATATCCATTTGGAGGGTGCCTGAAAGCTTGGTTCCCCATGAGCATGATGAAAGAATACAATATTTAGGAGGGATGTCAAGCACCACTATATCAATCACAAGACTCTTGGCTAGTATCTGGGCTAAAGTAATACATAGATATTTAATGAGGCCTAGTCATTTAACTTTGATGGAGTCGAATGAGTACAGGTCTTTGTAGGGTCTAGTTATCTCCAGGCCAAGTTTCTCCATAATTACCTTTGGCATGAGATTATGAGATGCACGTGAGTCTATCATGGCATTATGGAGGATTTTATCATGAACATTCAAACTAAGATAAAATGGTGGAACACCTCCCTCCTGGAATTTACCCTCTACTTCTGGCCCAAACAAAATTTTAGGTTTTTCATCATTTAGATTGATAGTATCAGTAATTTCTCCTATGTTCAACACTTTTAGGACTTAGGACCTATATACATCCTAGTTCACCAATTCAATGAGAGGGACAGAGATTTTAATTTTGGAAATTTCATTCTCGACGCTGAATGGTGTCTATGTTTTTGGCAGATTTGATTCATTCTTCTCAAGCACTATTTTTGTATAAACTTCAGATTGTTGACTTTTCGCAGGAATATTAGCTGGAACAGTTTTTCTAGGGCTGACCAATAGTCTACTAGTGCTACTTTCTAGATCATTATTTCCAGATATTTTAGTAATTTTCTTTGAACTCTCTGTTGTTTTCATGGGATCAGCTTTAGGGGCCTTTTTAGCAGAGTTTTCAGAATTCTTTCTCTTGGGAATATCCAAATATTTCTTGCTTCGGAGGTTATATTGTCTATGCACCTCCATGATGGAATTCTTGAATCCTTGTTTATAATCTTTAGACTCTTCAAATTCTACTTCAGTTTGAGTCAAAGAAAATAAATCTTGTTCTTCTTCGGTGAGGAAAATAATATCTTCATTATTAATTCCCATCAAATTAATTTGACATTATTCTAGTTCTTCAACCACCCCCTCATCTTCATCAGCATAATTTTCTTGAAAAGGAGGCCTAATTTGTTGGTCAGGTCCTCTTTGTTCCCTCTGTCTTATTTGAGGGGGGTTTCTTTTGAATTTTTGGTTTCTATTTTGAGGAGTTCACTGATTTTCCCTAGGGATAGCTCTCTCATTCAGGTTGATTCTCTCCATCATCCTCTCCATGGTCCTAACTAGGCTATCAATCTTAGCATCAGATGTGGAGGCTGCAGGCTCTTCCCTAATAGTAACTCTCTTCTCATTTCTCATTCTAGCCCTTTTTGCAAACAAATTTTATTCCACACTTATTGCACCCCTCTCCATGTCTTCTGATGTAGGAGTATCTTTTTTTCTCAACTGATAGGCCATCTATGGGTCGAAACCATCTGAAAATTTCATTAGGGCTAAACCTTGTGAGGGTTTAATGTGAGGAGGGAGGGCGTTGTACACACTATTGAACCTGGTACAGAAATGTTGGACACTCCAACATTTCTGTTGATGTTTTCATATTCTAATAATATTTTGACAGGATTTTTCTTAAATTCCCATTTATTTATGAACAGTTGGTGAAGGGCAGGGAGGTCATGTATACTATTTGGGGTCAAGCCTTTAAACGACTTTCTTACATCTCCCCCAAATCTTTGGGAAAACACCCTCAACTTAATAGTTTGATCGTCTATCTCTTGATCATCAAAATAGTCATTCATTTTATCCACATGTTGTTGAGAAGTTGCAGGACCATTTCATCAAATAGGGGGATTTCGCACTTATAATCTTATGGCAAAGGTGCCAAAGGTTGAGGTAGCACCAATGGAGCATACCAAGCTGCCATGATTGGTGGTGGGGGAGCCCAAGGAGTGTTGATAAGAGGAGGGTTGACCAAGGGAGGTGGAGGGTTGAATGGAGGAAGGTGGACAATGGATGTATGAGTGGAGGTTTGGGCACTCTGGTGGGAAAGGTTCAAGGTAAAGGTAGGAGCTGCATATACACTTGAGAAATTTGGCCGAGGATGATAAAACTTGGAAATAATAGAAGGAGTCAAAGAAAGAAACATCATAGTTAGAGAAGATAATTATATAGACTACTAAAGATAAGAAACATCAATAACTGAGGTGAGCTCTGTTACCAGACCTTGAAGGGAGTCAAAGTGTTGGAGAAGCTGGAATTTAGTTTGAGTGGAGGTAGAGGCTTCCCTAATAGGACTCTACTGTAAGATGGATGGGTCAAAAACTGTTTGGGCTATCCAATTATGAGATTTGGTCCTGAACAAGGTTTGCTGAAAGTGTAAGTTGAACTGGATATCCTGCAAGGTTGTCAGGTTTTGAGGGAGGGAACTTTCTTTGTGAAGAGGCTTGCTAATAGTTGGACTCTTAGATCTGGGAGTTTTTCTTAGGATTCTCTCTGGATTTTTAACTATTTCAGGGGGATTTGGGTCAAGATGGGATTAGGTAAAGATTATTCTGGAAGCCAGAATTCAGACCCCAGGCAAAAACAAGCTAAATATTTTTACAAAAACCAATCTGTAGAAAATACTTAAATCACACAGTAATTCGACTAGGGTTTCTGAGTTCTGATGAAACTCTAAACATTTCAATAACTCTCAAGTATGGTCGCCATTATGTTAGCCCTCCGTAATTTTTAAGATTGGCAAGAACAAACGACAGAGGACAACATCAAACCACTTTGGAGTCCAAGACCTAGCCTTCCTAGACTCAGAGAGGGCTCTCTGTGTTTTAAGATTTAACTTGATAATTATAATTGCTAATATTAGGATAGTTATAGAAATATTGAGGATTGTTTGTTTTGGTTGATTGTGTGGTTGGACGGATATAGCTGTCAGACTTAAGCCATTGGGCTATGGAGTCATAAAAGGATGAATTGTGCATCAAATTTTCAAGGGCATTCACAGGGCAAGCTAACTATGCAGACTGGATCTTACTGGCAGTGTGAATATGAGATGAAAGAAAGAAGTGATTTCAGTAATAGCTAAGTGAAGTTAAGAATTATTTAACTAAACTTCAGAGGAAAACATAGAGATAAAAAAACAGAGACAGAATTAAGGTTCTCTCTCAACGAATCTTAATCTAAATTATGTTTTGCAATCAGAGAAATTGATGCACAACATGAAAAGATGGAGGAAAAACATTAAAACAGAGGAAATAACATCACCATTAATATAGCTCAAGAATCCTGTGAATGGTATCTTATTATTGATGCCTAGCTCAAATAGTTACAACTCTCCAATGCAATGATATTTTACAACACAAAGTCTTACAAGGTCCAACCATTTATAATGAAAATTCTAGCAGTATTTAACTAAAACTTGAGTTGGTTGCCCTAATCTACTTTGGAAAACTTAATTTATTATAAACAAATGAAATTAAATAGGTGTGGCCATGCAATGCCTAAAAAAAGAAAATATTTGACAAAACACACCTGTATAATTAATTTTGTTAACTCTTCAAGAATGCAAAACTCAGGAGGATCTTCGTAAATAAAAATTACGCTTAAAGGTGGCATGTGATGATCTCGAAGAGGAAACAAATGATGGCTTTGACATCTGGTCCTTCTTTTCAAAAGATCGATGTTGGGTAAGTAAGTCTGGTGCATGGCTAGACACTTTATATTGATTAGTGGCTATGTCAATGAGTTTGTTGCCTTTTCTGTTTCTTCCATTATAACATAACAAGTTTGCAAAAATTCCTTGCCCGACTTGACCCTTGGTTTATTTTTGCTACTCGGGCCCTTTCAGCTGTGTTTAACCCTTTTTCAAAGAAAAAAAACATAAAAAATTATATACCCGGACCTAAAAAATGTCTAGATTTTAGTTCTAAGGCCGCATCGCATCCATAGAAAATCGCACATCACATGTTTTTTAATTTATGATATGAATAATGTAATCGGCAATGCGATGCGAAGTGGGGAGGCGACATGGAGGGAAGGTGGGACTGAACACAATGCAAATCGAAATTCATAAGGTTTTTTTATAAGCAACGGAAGGTAAACACCAAAAGACATGAAATGCGAAGTGCGGGGAGAAAGGAAGTGACGTGGCAAGTAAGGTGGGACCGACTGCATCGAAAATCACAGATCTTAGGTTTTTTTTATAAGCAGCGGGGGTTAAATACTAAAACTTGCGAAGTGCAGTATGATATTGGGACCTAACCACATCACAAATCACAAATATTATGTTTTACTGCACATCGCAGAATTTGGAGTTTAAGCAATACAGTAAGCACTAAAATCAGCGAAGTGCGATTTGCACTGGCAAAGGATGATGATGTGGCATGATAGGGATGGAGCCCACTGCAATCGGTGGAGTTTATAAAATAGTGAATGGTTTCTGCGATAAGTGTGTGAGGTTTCATTTATATGATATGTATTGCAAGCGGCCTGAAGTAGGGGTCGGAATGCTGTGGTGGGGACAACCACATCGCAAGTTAAACAAAATAAATTGTAGGAGCTTCAAATGGTAAGTTTAAAACTGTGTGATGCGATATCGTACGTCAGCGATTTCAAATTTTAACATTTGGCAAAATGGAATAAGTTGTAATTTGAAAAATGTGATGGATGGTGGGGGAGGGGTGACGTGTTAGGGAGAATGTCCCCACTTTAATCGCAATCAGGGAATATGGAAAAGCGGAGGTAAAACAATGACATAGCGGTGAAAACAGGAAAAGTATATGTTGTGTAACCAGCTTCAAAAGTAGAAGAAAAGAGATATAAACGCCTTAGAAATAAGCCACTTCGAGGGGGCAACCTCCAATACATTACATAAATGCACAATTCTTGGATGATTCAATTTACAAAACCTCCTTTCTATATATAGGAGTCCATGGGGCCATAATGTAATCCTAGTGGGCCACAATGTAATCCTAGCCGAACTAACAATAATAATTTAAGGGCACAATAATAACAAAATGGGGGTTACAAGGGTACAATAATAACAATAAGGGGTTTACACTAACAATAATAAGGGACTATACTAGTGATATAGAGACCTAACATGCCCCTCTCCTTCAAAAAAAAGTGTTGTCCTCAATGCTTGAGTAGCTCCGGGTGCTTCTGTATAAAATTCTCATCCTCCCATGTAGAATCTTCAGTGGGTAAGTTCTTCCACTTGATGAGATACTCTGAAATTGATCGATTCCGTAGTTGTCGAGTTCTTTTCTCCATGACTGCTTCAGGTTCCAATATGATTTTCCCTTCCCCATCAAGTTCTGGCAATACTGTTTGAACTGGAAGATTTTCACCTATAACCTTCTTTAAGCATGAAACATGGAAAACTGGATGTACTCGCGAAGAAGCAGGAAGCTCCAATTTGTATGCCATAGTACCAATCTTTTGCAACACCTTGTCAGGACCATAGTACTTTGGCGATAATTTATTATCCTTCTTAGCTTGCTTGAGGGACATTTGTTTATATGGTTGTAGCCGTAAAAATACCCAATCTCCTACATCAAAACTTCTCTCGCTGCGATGTTGATCTGCTGTTGTTTCATTCGATTTTGTGCCAAATTCAGGTTATCCTTTAAGAGTTGGAGAACTTCTTGCTGATGCTCGATGTGATCTTCCACTGCTTGAACCTTCGAATTTTCCCTTAAAGATGATGTGATGGATGGTGGATGATATCCATAAAGTGCCATAAATGGGGTCATTTTTGCTGCGGTATGGAAGGAAGTGTTATACCACCATTCAGCGAGAGGTAACCACTTGACCCATTGTGTTTGTTTATCAGATACAAAACAACGAAGATATCCTTCCAAACATTTATTTACTATCTCAGTTTGACCATCAGATTGAGGATGATAAGATGAGCTATGAGCTAATTGAGTACCCAAACAAGAAAATAACTCCGTCCAAGAATTTCCAGTAAAAATGGGATCTCTGTCGCTCACAATAACCCTTGGGCTTCCATGTAGCTTTTGAATTCTGTCCATAAATGTAGTAGCAACTGTACTTGCTTTAAATGGATGAGATAATGCACAAAAGTGTGTATACTTGGTAAGTCTATCAACTACCACCATGATGACACTCTTTCCTTCGGACTTAGGTAAACCTGTGATAAAATCCATTGAAATCTCCTCCCAACGTTGACCTGGAATAGATAAAGGTTGTATAAGTCCTGGGGTCTTAATTGTTTCCACTTTATTCTGTTGGAAAACCAAACATTCCGCCACAAACTTTCGAATATCAGATTTAAGGCCATCCCAAAAAAATTCTTTCTTCACCCTGTGGTAAGTTTTTAAAAATCCTGAGTGACCTCCTAAAGGAGAAGTGTACAATTCCAGAAGAATCTTTTGTTTTAGTTGGGAATTCTTACAAAGATATAAGTGATCTTTGTACCATAAGGAATCATTTTTCCAACTAAATGTATCAGATGTACTAGGATCTTGCAGCAAATTTTGAATGAGTATCCATACATCTTTGTCCTTCTTCCATTCATCTCTTGCTTCAGTTATCCAATCTGGTTGGATAATAGAAATGGCACAAAGCAATGCTTCCACCTCTTCATTCTTTCTTGAGAGTGCATCTGCAACAACATTCAACTTTCCTTTTTTGTAGATTATTTCAAAGTCATAACCCAACATCTTTGTGACCCATTTTTGTTGTTCTTCTGACGACAGTCTTTGTTCCAAAAAGTGTTTAAGACTATCATGATCAGTTTTTACCTTGAAGTGTCTTACCATTAGGTAAGTTCGCCACTTCTTTAGTGCATGTAGTATTGCTAACATTTCCTTCTCATAAATAGGTTTCTGTAAATACTTTCCTTTGATTGGACGACTTTCAAAAGCAATGGGTCTTCCTTCCTGCATTAAAACTGCACCAATTCCATTTCCTGAGGCATCACATTCCACAATAAAGGTTTTTGTGAAGTCTGGTTGAGCCGAAAGGCTCATTCTACAATCCAGTATGAGGGAGATGTTAGGTATGTCACGTCCTCAAAAAATAATAAAAATAATTTAAACAATTAAAAATCTATTAACCCAACAATTAAGTGTTGATATTATAATTGAGCCAAAAGGCTCATTCTAGAATCCAGTACAAGGGAGATGTGTAAGTATGTCACGTCCTCAAAAAATAATAAAAATAATTCAAACAATTAAAAATCTATTAACTCAACAATTAAGGGTTGATATTATAATTTTATACAACTTTATAGAAATAAAATATATATATAGAACTTAAAGAAAGTGTTTGAATATCCACATTAACTAATATATTTCAGCATGGATTTTCTCTCTCTACAGAAAGTGTGTATATATATATGTGTGTGTGTGTTAACCTTAGCTTGAAAGGAAAAATTAATTGAAGGTAATGTAGAGTAGTTACTTTTTAATAAGAGGAAAATGTGTGACTAATTCAATTTTTAATATAAAATAGTAATAATGATAAAATATAAAATTATACAATTTAAATAATGAAAAATTACCACATAAAACTATATTAATCACAAATTTACGAAGCAGTAAAATGTATTAATTGACATGTAATTTAAAAAAAAAGTTTGATATTGGATCTCTCAAGGCCCTTGGTAGATATGTGGTTAAACTGCATCTATATTGTTTCTACATCCCAGTGTGAAGGCTACATTAAGTATGTTCATTCCTCGTAAAATAAAAATAAAATATTCTCTAAATAGAAAAACAATGTCAGCTATAATAAAAATGAAAAAAAATATATATGCTATGTATTTTTAATTAGTTGTCCATATGACCTAATATCATGTAGAGTAATTAGAAGTAAAAAAAATAGGTTAGTAAGATGTTTAAACCTTATGTTTTTAAAAAATATTTTAATAAGTGATATCAACTTTATATAAATCTATATATAGAAAAAAATGTTAAAAGAAAATATTTTAATGTATGATAGAATCAAATATCCAATGTGAGTTATGAATAAAATAATTTAATATGAATTAATATAAAATGTTTCAATACAAGTGTTATGTAATCTCTATAACAATCAAAAGTGAAATTTAAACAATAACAAATTTTTGTATTCTAAAATAAGTTTGCAACAAAAGGAATTTGATCCCTTTCGGCTCATGTTAGATCCATGTTTTAGATGGATCTATGCTGGTGTAGCTAAGACCGGTGCTAGGCACATTGCCTCTTTAAGACGTTCAAAGGCCTTAGTTGCTTCAGGAGTCCATGAAAATGCATCTTTCTTCAATAATGTTGTTAGAGGTGCTGCTATTCTCCCATAATTCTTAACAAACTTGCGATAATACCCTGTTAAACCGAGAAATCCTCGCAACTGCTTTATGGTTGTGGGAAATTTCCATTCCTTAATGGCTTTAATTTTGTTAGGGTCCACTTTAACCCCCTCGTGAGATACAATATGACCCAGATATTCCACCTCTTGTACTCCAAAGAAACATTTGGACTTTTTCGCATATAATTGTTTCTCCTGCAATAGTTTGAGCACCCTGTCAACATGTTCAACATGATCCTTCCAAGACCTTTTGTAGATTAGTATATCATCAAAAAATACTAGCACAAATTTTCTAAGGAAGGGTTTGAAAATGGAATTCATCAACCCTTGAAATGTAGAAGGTGCATTGGTAAGGCCAAAAGGCATGACCAAAACTTCATAATGACCTTCATGAGTTCGAAATGTTGTTTTTGGAATATCTTCGGTCTTCATTCTAATTTGATGATATCCTGAACGAAGATCCAGCTTGGTAAAATAAATTGCTCCATGTAATTCATCCAATAATTCATCAATCACAGGAATGGGAAATTTATCTTTAATGGTGAGCTTATTGAGCTCCCTATAATCCGGACACATTTTCCATGATCCATCCTTCTTGTGTACCAATACTACAAGAGCAGAGAAAGAACTTTGACTAGGTTGAATTATACCCGCTTCTAACATTTTTGCAATCATACGTTCAATTTCGCTCTTTTGGAAGTAAGGATATCTATAAGGCCTGATGTTTGGAGGAACACTTCCTGGAATCAAATGAATAGCATGATCATGATCACGAATAGGTGGGAGTCCTTTAGGAGTTTCAAACACCTTGGAATGATTGTCCAAGACTTGTTGGAGATCTGCAGAAATAGATGATTTTGATGTCGGAACTTCTAGTGAGCATAATTGTGCAATTACACCTCGTTGTTCTTTCTTTAGAAGCTTTGTCATGAAATTAGAGCTTATTATCCTTCCCGGCTTCCCTTCAATACCCCGTAATTCGACTTCCTTTCCTTCTGAAAAAAATTTCAAGAAAAGTTCTTGAAAAGTAAAAGCTACCATCCCCAAAGATTGTAACCATTGTACTCCTAGTACAACATCAGCACCTCCCATAGGAATGGAAAGCATTGGACTAGTCAATACATATTCCCCCATGGTTAGCTTGATATTATGGCATTTTCCAGGAGCAATTTATAGTTCCTCCATTTGCAACCATCACTTGACATTCTGGTGCTGGGTATAGGAAACAATTTAATTCCTTGGCTACCTTACAATGAATAAAATTATGGGTGCTACCTGAATCAATCAACACTATTACCTTTTTCTTCTTGATTTGTCCTGCTATCTTGAGAGTTTGAGGAGTGGTAATTCCTGCGAGTGCATTACACGATATGGTCGGATTCATTTCTTCCTCTTCTAGGGCTGGTTCCTGGTGTATATCCTCTTCTTGTTCATTTTCTTCTTCCTCTTCACAATCTATGTAAAATAATTTCTTCTCAGCACACGTATGACCTTTAGTGTATTTGCTATCACAACTGTAGCAAAGCCCTTTTGCTCTTTTTTCTTCCAATTGTTGTGGTGTCAACCTTGTAGGTTGTGGAAATCTAGGCGTAGCAACACTTCCTTCTTTATAGAATTGAGTGGTAGGCTTCCTTGTCGCCATAATTTTACATTCAGCTTTTCTTGCCAACCTGAATGCCTTCTCCAATGAATCAGGTTCCAAAACGCGAACTTCATGTTGGATGTTATCCTTTAAAGTGCCTAGGAAGAGATCCATCCTGTGTCCCTCTGGAATATCAGTTACCCTTATATTCAATTTTTGGAAGTCCTCAATGTGCTGCCCCACTAAACCCTTTTGTTTGAGATTTATCAATTGGTTAAAGAAGGTGTTGCTCTTTGTATCCTCATAATGTGCTATCATTTCCTCTGTAAAAATTGACCAAGTGACAATTTTTTTACGGGAGCAAAGCCATCGATACCATACAAATGTATTTTGTTCTAAATGTAAAGTTGCAATGCGTACCTTTTGTGTGTTTGCACGTTATGGAGATCAAAATATTGCTCCATCTGTAGTATCCATGTTACAGGATCCTTTCCATCAAACTTCCTCATATCCATTTTTGGAATATGGTGGTTCTTTCTGCCAACATTCGAGTTTATGGAATCATGATTAACATTTATTTTGTTCTCATCAGGAGGTTCTTCTCCTATATTTCCACCATTAGGAATCATTTCTGGTTTTAAGCTTGTCATCAAGCCTTCCATGTATGCTTTTAGATCATTCTTCATGTCATCCATCTTAGCTTCCATGCCGAATTCCATTCCATCCATCTTAGCTTCCAAACCATTCATCTTAGTTTCCACGCCTTTCTTCAAACCGTCCATATTCACTTCCATGCCTTTCTTCAAACCGTCCATCTTCACTTCCATGCCTTTCTTCAAAACTTCCATTTCATTTTTTGTTGTTCTTTGCGAGAGGGAAATTTGTTGCATTTGCTCTTGTAATTTTGACATGTCATGTTGCCATTCTTCATCTTCATGAGTAATAGTAGAGCCTTCTAAAGGCTTAATGGGTGTTGAATTCTTTTTAGGGGCCATTTCAGACTCCAATATTGATATCTATTCTACAATAGGCCCTTGCAATCAATTCAACTTGATTCTTCAAACAAGACTTATGCAATTCGGAAAAAATACACACCTTTTACTAGCTTTGAGGAGCTCGATATTGAAATTGTATTATCTCTGTGCTTGAAAATCTTCGATATCTGAAATTCAGCCCTATAGTAGCCCTCTGAAGCTTCTTTCAAATTCCACAGGTCTGAATTGATTTTGATGCTCCAAGACAAAGTTGTGTCCAATCTCCCACAATGACCTAATTCTGGACTGGTTCAGTAGAGCGAACTTGTACGACTTGCCACGTGTCACTGTTTTGTCCTTTGTCTCTGAAATTGATAGCGAAAAAACTACAGGCTGTGTACTTGTGACCACTTTTGACGGCACTCCAATCCAATCTTCAGAGAGAGAGTTATTGAACTTTTCCCACGATCACCTCTTTGAGATGAAATTCAGGAGCCTGAAAAAGCACTACCTTCCACAGATCATATCTCCAAACATATTGCGAACCAAGTTCTGAAATTTTTTGACGAATTTCCTCAGGATTTGAGCTTCGCACCATATGAATTTCAGACTCTGACCCTTCGTAAAAAAAAAATTATAGCGCAAATGCCACGATGACCTGTTTATGAGCCTGAAAAAATACCTAACTTCCACAGATGATATCTCCTCAAATATTGCGAACCAAGATCTGAAATTTTTAGAAAACCTTCCTCAAGATTTCAGCTTCGCACCCTAAAAATTTCAGCGTCTGAAGCTTCGTAGAAAAAAAGTTATAGCGAAAATGCCACGATGACCTGTTTGGAGCAGCAAAACCCTAGAATCCCAAAGCTCTGATACCAAATGTTGTGTAACCAACTCAAAAAGAGAAGAAAAGAGATATAAACGCCTTAGAAATGAGCCACTTCGAGGGGGCAACCTCCAATACATTACATAAATGAACAATTCTTGGATGATACAATTCAAAAAACCTCCTTTCTATATATAGGAGTCCATGGGGCCATAATGTAATCCTAGCGGGCCACAATGTAATCCTAGCCGACCTAACAATAATAATTTAAGGGCACAATAATAACAAAATGGGGGTTACAAGGGTACAATAATAACAATAAGGGGTTTAAACTAACAATAATAAGGGGCTATACTAGTGATATAGGGACCTAACAGTATAAATATAAAGCGGAAAATTAGAAAGGGTAAAGTTTAACAATTTTTTAAGGGGAATGGAATGAAAAGGAAGTGTGGCGGGTGAATGGGTCCCACTTCATCGCATATCGAATTTTACTGGCTTTAACATTTACCCTTGAGCCCATCATGAAAAAATTGTGATCTGCGATTTTGATTGAACCTCCGCTGTTGATTGTTTCTTAGATCCAATGGTCCTCACTGCTCCCTTGCTGTAGTTTTCTGACCTTATGTCTTTGGTTGCACCCGTTCATTTCTTAGTTGTTCATAAAATACTTGTCGCACGTTCATGACTTGACTTGCTTTACGTTCATGAATCGACCCAACGTGTGCACAACTTGACCCAATCACGTTCAAGACTCTGGTCTTGCTGTTTTTCTACCTTAATTGCTTCTCTGCTGCCTTTTCTTCCTTTGATTCTAATGTTGCTCCCTTTTTTACTATACAATTTGGGTGTTAAATTTTAATAGTTGAAGAAGGGGTTTGAAATAAATAAGTTGTAGAGCTTTAGAACATGGAGGAAATGAGGGGCATAGAGGGTGAGTGAAATGGAATGAGGGCAGAAATGAAGTTTGATCACCATTGCAGCTTATCAGCAACACTTTCTTCCTTATTTTCTGAAAATAAATGACAGCCATGGAGTATCTTTTTCAGTCTTGACAAAATATAAGAAATAATCAGTCACCTGGTGATACTCTAAAATACATGGGTCTAACATAGGGGAAGTTTGATTGTTGGTGAGGGATATCCAAGATAGGATGGGATGGGTTGGGCTACTGACATTTTCATCCCACCTTAATATAGATTGTTTTAATAATTAGGATAACCCATACCAAGTTGTCTAGTCCTAGGAAATACCTGATATTGTTGAAAAGGTTGATCTAGGAGATATTGGCCTTAATAAGGTTGTTGCATTATCTTTATCTGACCAACATGAGCTTGAGGTATTCCTTATAACTATTTCCCTGATAGAATTTGCGTCTTTCCTAGAACAAGCTGACTAATTGGCACCTGTGGCATGCTATGAATGGGCTGAGTCACTTGCACCATGAGAGTGATTTCAAAAAGGGGATTATATATAGGTTGTGATGGAACTTGGGCAAGTTGAGCATATGAGATTTGATAAACTACCTTATCTATAACAGGAGAAATTTCCCCTTGTTCGACATGATCTTAAGAAACAAGAAGAACATGAGGGGTATGAAACTCACCTCTATGGGAAATGTACAATCAACTGAAGGTGGAATAAATTCAGCCATTTTCTCAACCAATGGTTGGTTTGGAATGGACTCATGGGATTCACATTCAGAGAGAGTGGGATTGGATAAAGATGGATTCGAGTCAATTACTTCATCAACTAGTGGAGGACTGGGATAAATATTCTAGTAACCGGCTAGAAGTTGTGGTGGAGAAGCTGTATGTTTTTTAACACTTTTTAAGCTTCATCCGTATAAGGAAAAATGTAAATAGGATGATTCCCTTCACATAACCTACAAGGAAACTTAAATTTACCTTTTTTTCACATGGACCTTACTATCATGAGTTGAAGGTTTATCACCAACATTATCTCCAGAGGCTGATAACAGGGGTTGATGTGATGACCATACTTATAATACCTGTGGAATACCAAGGAAATATCTAATAAGGTGATCACCCTTAAAAATCATGCAAGGGAATTTAACTTTATGGGGCACGTTGAAAATTTTCTCGACATTCGCTGCATTGTAGCAATGGTTGCTTGGTTTCCCCTTTGCTTATTTGGCTTATTTTTCTTCTTCTTAGCTTCTCGATTACTATAATTAGGACTTTCAGTAGGCAAGGAAGAAGAAAGGGATGAAGAAACAATTGGTGAAGATGGAAAAGGGTCAATTTTAACATCAACTTGAGGTTGATGTTGTTCAAGTGGAGGACTACTTGGTTGAGGAACAATTTGGAAATTTGGAACCAAGGAGGTTGAAAATAACCAAATAGGTAAACCAATGGTAAATTTGGGAAGGTAAAACTTTTCCATATAAGGAGCACCAATATTTCCAAAATAAGGAAGAGGACTAGGATTCCCGTCAGAGGGGTCTCCTTGACTTGTAAACTCAGGAAATGTTGTCATTAGTCTCAACCTAATATCCACTAAGGAGTTATTATATGAAAAGGATGTTGTTTCACAGTTAATTAATTGATTTTAGAAATTAAAGACACAAAATAAAGAAAATAGGTAACTAGGAAGATAAGGATTACCAAGTCACTATGAACTACGGAATATCATTTTGAGTATGTACAGAAAATCTCCCCAAATATTGTGTTCGATCTATCATAGTGGATAAGACAGCCAAATCAGTTACCTATGGAAGTATAACAACATATAGGGTACTTCCAAAATATACTCAGAGGTACATGGAAGCATAGTTCATGGTAGTGTTTTCTAATGTGTCCTGTACAATAGGAAGTATTCTGATATAATTTTCACATGTGTATCTCCATCTGATATACCTGAAGGTACGTGGAGAATGATCTGATATACTTACATAAGTGGAATACTAACTACCCCCAGAATGTAACACAGACAAATAATGACAACTCCAGTGTTTAACGATGCCAGAATATGTCTCTATCCTATACCTCTATGTGTGTTGTTAATGTTCCAAATTCTCCTTAGATTAATTGAATCAATTTTAAAGTTTACCTTCAATTATGTTTCAATTTAAAAGCTCAAAAAAATGTCACATGAACTCCTACAATGCAACAAGCATGAGAAAGAACTATTTTGTTTCGATGAATATTGTTGAGCCCCAAAGATGTCCTTTCCCTTCACCAAATTTCACTTCATTTCCTTTATCCCTTATCAATTACAGGCTTAAATGGTCAATAGGATTGGTTAAAGACACTTTAGGAATGAATACAATGACTGACTTGCTATAATTTCATGGTTTTGTTGTTGTAGTAATTTTTTACTAGAATTAGCTACAAAATGTAGCCATTTTGTAGCTAGTTGCCAATTCTGCAGATGTCTTCATGTTTTCACAGGTTCCAGGTGTCACCTCAAAGAAAAATGCATTTGGGTGAATTCTAGACTTCATCCACATAATTCCTTGCTCCCTACGAAGTCTGAGAAGAATTCTACAGGTGGTTATGCACGTGGGAAACCAAAACTAAGAGATAGACTTCTAATAGGACAAGGACTGTACATATGTCTTTAATCACAGTACGAGACCTCCACCAGAGTTCTATTTTGATTTTAGTTGGGAAAGACATTTATTCCTATTTTATCTCAAGGGCAGTTATGTAATTTTCTTATAAGAATGACTCGGGAGACCGAGAAACAGTTAGATAGATTTATGTTTTGTTGCTAGATCTCAAAAGATCGTAATACTCTTTTTTTGAAATAATTTTCCCTTATTGAAAGAAGCACCGCTTTATTGCAAGATCTGAGGCAATATTGAGGATATTTGTATGCTAATCCGGTGGTAGAGGGCCCCTACTGCCCGAGAAGCTTTGTACACATTGTTTAGATAAGTAACTTTAGCCTTGTTGCATTCCTAGTTTAAGCAATTTTATGAACTTTTTGTTTTATACTCACTTGCATTGGATGCTACAGTCTAGTCTTGTTCTTACAAATTATTCCAAAATATCACTAATATTAAATGAGATATAACTATAGTATTTTAGGAATTAGTTTCCTTTTTCTGAACTTTACGTTTTTGTGCTCAATTACATCAATTGTTACAGCTAGACTTGTTCTTCCGAATTGTTCCAAAACATCACTAATACTGAACGAGACAGGGCTGTAATATTTTAGAGATTAGTTGCATTATAAGTGTATTTGTAATACTCCATAGATTAATGGCACTCTAGTTCAGTTTCTGTTCACTGTATTTCAAATTAGACTAATGGCACTCTAGTTCAGTTTCTGTTCACTATATTTCAAGTTAGGATAATGGAATTCTAGTACAGTTGTGGTCACTGTATTTCAAGTTTGAATGATTGCATTTTAGTTCAGCTTTATCCATTGTATTTTTAGTTTTATTAGTCAGTTGTATGCTAGTTTTTTTCCATTAGACTTCAAGGCCTTCATTATTTACAAACTACTCTTGTTATTAATCTCTTCCAACACATCATCATATGGACAGGAATTAGTGATATCAGTTCAAGGCCTTGACTGTTCTGAAATCTCTTATAATTGTACAAATAGCCTTTTTCCCAAAACTATTCCAAAAGACTTCTAACTACTGAATAAGGCTTAGTAGTGAAAATTTAAGTTGCAGAATGGATTAATTTCAGTGTCATAGGCTAATTTAGAGTAGAGTTCCTCACTGTGTTGTAGACTATCTTTTCCAAATATGTTCCAACAAATTTCTAGCTATGGATAAGATTTTCTCTGTGATCTTGTAGGTGGTTGTTTACTTAGAAGAACCTCATGGCACTAACTTATCCTTTTCTCAAGCTATTCCAACATATTTCTAATGAATGAATTGGACTGAGTTTATGTTGTGAGTTATTTTCTTGTCAAAGTTTTGCATTTTCTAAGTGCCATACATAGTTTAGAATAGGTTTTTCTCTGTTTCAGTGTGACCAACACCTGCTCTTTACCAACACTTAGTTCTTTTCCTTTTTAACACAAAAACACAAAACCAAAAACATTGGAAAAATACTAAACACAACGAATTGAGAAACAAATACCTAGGCACATATAGTGCACTTCACTTCAACAGTTTACTAGCCCTGGTTGACAATTTATGACATCAATTTAGGAACACTAAGTTGAGCAGACAAATATCTATCTATGAGAATGAAGAAACAAACAATGATGTAACACACAAGTATGCAGCAAACAAAGATCTTCCTAATTAGATATTTCAATTTCACCGCTCTAATTCAATTCAAAGCCCTAAATGATGTCGAACCATGCAATATAATCTATGCACAATTCCCCTGAGAAATACACAAATGTAATCTATGCACAATTTCCTTTCCTATTGTGAAAATAAGAATTCTAAGTATGCAAATGTAATCTATGCAAGAGAATTATTCAAAACAAACACAAGATGATTCCCAATCAGTGAAAGAAGAATATAACAAGACTATTTATGAACAATAATACCTTCCTTCACTAATGAAATAAATCAAGTGTAAGTAAAGGAAATTCCCTGTGAAATCGAATGTAATATAAGATTTCATTAATAGATGACTCAAACTAAAATTGGGTGAAAATTCCAAATATCAAAAGTGATGATACTCTGAGTAATGACCAAAGGCAATCACACTCAATTTAACAAAAGGGATTGGATTTACAAAGACACGGACAAACTCATAAACCAAAGAAGAATGAAGAGAAAGGCAAAGGAATGAAAAGTTTTGCTTCCTATAGGATTAGGGCAGGTGCAGAAAAAACACCAATGTGGATAAGTGTAGTTACAAATAATAGTAACTGTGTTGGGGTGCTTTGTCTCAAAACAGATAGTGTGTTGGGGTGGGTTTGGTCAAAACATGAAGTACGAAACCTAAAAAGCTAAAAAATGTGTTTTCCTGAGGTCAATTACTGTCTGAATATGTCAATTAAGGTCACTTTGAAAGGTGAAAAAAATGCCGAAGTCAAGAAAAACACAAAGGGAAAAATCTTTCCCTACTAGAGTCACCAATTTGTTATATGGAAGATTCACTTTTGTAAAAAAAATGAATTCCCTAGATCTAGTGGTTTGATCTAGAAAAACATAGGGAAAAACGTTCAATGTTTTCCTTATATAGATTAGAGTATGGAAAAGAGACCTACCTGGAATTTGTAGCAAGTCCTTCTCTCCTCTTTGCTTGTAAGGTCCAATCCTAGCTCCACACACTATAATTGATACCCACAATAATGACTAAAACAAGAAAAGCAACTAAAATATCCACATAACATAATATAATATCTATATTAAGTGATTCAACATGTCATTGGAACACAAGAGCATAAAAATAACACTAATATAGGAAAAAAATATGCTTTTTGTATTAATAAAGAAAGGAGAGAGTCGCAACCATATATAGAAGTTGACTTTGTAGATATATCCCCAAATTAATTGTCCTTCCTTGTCACAAAGAAAACCTTTACACTCAACCCTAATGCAAATGGATGATGATTTCTTAAGCTCAAAGAAACAACATGATGGAATTAGAAATCTCCGAAAGCTATCCCAAACTCCATGAGAGGCAGTTTGAAGCCCGCAATTTTCCATTAAAACCCATTTACATAAAATAGGTACTTTTACCCACCCCAAAGCTCCTCTGACCTTTCTGTGCACTGCGCATAACCAAAAATATATTCAAAAACTTTATCAAAATTCACTCGAGGGGACCATGCTCTAACACATTTGCAACAACATTTTTCTTCCCTTTTTTGTAGATGATTTCAAATTTGTAACCCAACATCTTTGTGACCCATTTTTGCTGCTCTTCTGAAGATAATCATTGTTCCAAAAGGTATTTAAGACTATCATGATCATTTTTTACCTTGAAGTGTCTTCCCATTAGGTAAGGTCACCATTTATTTAGTGCATGTATTATTGCTAACATTTCCTTATCATAAATAGGTTTCTGTAAATACTTTCCTTTTATTGGACATCTTTCAAAAGAAATGGGTCTTCCTTCTTGCATTAAAACTGCACCAATTCCAATTCTTGAGGGATCACATTCCACAATAAAAATTTTTGTGAAGTCTGGCATAGTTAAGACTGGTGCTTGGCACATTTCCTATTTAAGATGTTCAAAGCCCTTAGTTTCCTCTGGAGTCCAAGAAAATGCATATTTCTTTATTACTGATGTTAGAGGTTCCAATATTCTCCCATAATTATTAAAAAACTTGCGATAATACCATGTTAACCCCATAAATCCTCGAAGATGCTTTCTGGTTGTGGGGATTTTCCATTCCTTAATGGATTTAATTTTTTTAGGGTCTATCTTAACACCCTCATGAGATACAATATTACCCAAATATTCCACCTCATGTGCTCGAAAAAAACATTTGGAGGTTTTTTAATATAATTGTTTCTCCTCCAATATTTTGAGTCCCTTGTCAACATGTTGAACATGATCCTTCCAAGACTTGTTCTAGATTATTATATCATCAAAAATTACTAACAAAAATTTTCTAAGGAAGGGTTTGAAAATGGAATTCATCAAACCTTGAAATGTGGAAGGTGCATTACTAGGCCAAAAGGCATGACCAAAAAATTATAATGACCGTAATGATTTCTGAATGTTGTTTTCGGAATGTCTTCAGTCTTCATTCTAATTTGATGATATCAAGAATGAAGATCCAACTTGGTGAAGTAAATTGATCCATGTAATTCATCCAATAATTCATCAATAACGGGGATGGGAAATTTATCTTTAATAGTGAGCTTTTTAAGTTCCCTATAATCCAGACATGTACGCCATCATTCATCCTTGTTGTGCACCAATAATACTGGAGCAGACAAAGAATTTTGACTAGGTTGAATTATACCAGCCTCTAGCATTTATGCAATCATACGTTCAATGTCAGTATTTTGGGCATAAGGATATTTGTAAGGCCTGATGTTTGGAGGAACACTTCTTGGAATAAAATGAATAACATGATCATGATCACGAATAGGTGGGAGTCCTTTGGGAGTCTCAAACACCTTGGAATAATTTTCCAAGACTTTTTGGAGATTTGCAGAAATAGATGATTTTAATGTTTGAATCTCTAGTGAGCATAATTGTGAAATTATGCCTCGTTGTTATTTCTTCAGAAGCTTTGTCATGAAATTAGAGCTTGTTAGGGTCCCGTGATTTGGAAAATTGGCAAGCCAAGTGACAGGGTAACATAAAACCAACTTTGGAGCCTAAGGACCTAGCCTTCCTGGACTCAGAGAGGGCTCTCTCTATTATGCAAGGGATGTATATTTGTTTGCTTCTTATGTATTTGATTTTAGGCTAGTTGTTTAAGTGTGTTTTAAGTTTATTTTAAGTTTTTGAGGGAAGAACTGATCAAAGGATAGATAGATAAAAATATTGTCAGATTAACTAGGCTATGGGGTCGATAAGGTCGAGACTGCCTCAAAGGGTGGACAAGGTATATTACAGGGCCGATTTGGTGGAGGTAAATAGATTCTTTTAGGTGGAATGAAATGGGATGGACACTAAATTTGTGAATGAAAAAGAGGTTTAAGCATAAATAGTTTTACAGCAGACATCCATGTGGTAGGGCTAACCATTAATCACGATAAATGAAACTTCAAACTGATAGATGCATAAAATAAACATTCAGGTGATACATAGAAGTATAAGACCCTCTAACTTTGGGAAAAATCGCCTTCAGACTCTGAGGAAAACAAACAAGAAAAACAAACAACTCAATCTATGAAGAGGGAACTCCTAGACATCATATTTTGAGCTATCGGGAACTTTGAACTAAGATTGCAAAGCATAGGTAAAGGGAAAGATCGACACAAGACCTCTTTGGTTCAACTAGGATAATCAAACATTCAGAGAAAGGTTTCAGTAATGGGGTTTTGGTTAGCTATGAGTAAACTTGGTATACCGTGAATCATACTAGATAGCATACATAATAACCATTAACGAAATTGATAACAAGTTCTTAGGGTATCAAAGAGCAGTTAAGAATTCTTTGACATAACTAAGAAAGAAGAAAAACATAGAAGCTGTAATGAAATCAGGAAACTTGAGGTGCCTCCATGGGCATGTCTCAAATCTATTCTTTACTGACCTAAAACAAGCAAGAAACATGGAAACATGTATGATAAACTAAGGAAAACATACAGATAAGGAACACTATAACATTTACCAAGCCACGGAATCCAACAAACAGTCCTCTTCCACCATCCAAGACAAACAAGAAATCATCCACATCATGAGACAAAGTGTTTCTTCAAATATTGTAATATCATGTATTTCTCTATATCATCAAGTTCAGCCTCTTGATACAATGAAATCTCTTGGAATATATAGGCTAAAGAGAAATAAACTATCCAAGAGCATCTAGAAGGCCATTGGCCTATTGCAAATATCTGATTTTTTCCTTGAGGCTTTGCAAAGCTCAAGGCACAAAATGTCTTTAAAAATATCTATAAAATGCTAAAAAAGGAAATAAAATTGTCTTTACATGACTGAAAAGTGCTAAAAAAGGCTTAACGCACATTTGGATAAGCCATTTCAGAAAACTTTCTTTTTGCCAAAATCCTATAGGAACGTAGCAGCAGAAAATTTCTTGTCTTGTAGACAACCTTTTAGGGACCTCTTGATGTCAAAACGAGGCCCGTGATGGCTCGTTGGAAAGCCCTTGATGTCTAGTTTTTGAAACTACTTGATTTTTCCCAAACTAATCCTTGGAATTATTTCAAAAGGTGGACTAAGTGGAAAAAACCAAAAAAGTAGCCCTTGATGATATGTGAGGCAGAAAGTTAAAAAATCACTGTTTTTCGCCTCTTTGGGGGACCAAAACACCTCCTTTGGATCTGAAAATTTGTGAGTAGCTGCCCCTAAATTTAATCCATCCAAAAAATGACTTTCATGAGCTGAGGATTCTCCTAGCACCCATGGTAGCGCCTTGAAAAATGTGCAATTATGGCAAAAAAACACAAAAAACAAAATCATGTAAAAATTTGCTCAATTTTGGTGAGAAAGCCCCTTATGGGTTCTTAGAAGCATGCAAGGAAGCTGAGGCCAAGATTTCAAGCCCTGATGTGCCTTTCTCCACTTTTTCTACCGGGCGCCTCTTTTGGGCAGCGTTGAGCTTTTCTTGAACAAGTTTGAGCTTTCTTTGGGAAAATTGGTTCAACTTCTTGTAGTGCCCGGTCATCTTCTCTTTTAGACTCAAGTCTCTGTTAGCTTTCTCTAATTTACCCTCCAAATTCTTGTTGGCCCATTCAAGCCATGATTCTTGATCATTCTCTATTTCTTGGGCGAGCAATTGAGTGAGAAGATAAGAACGAACAAGGGATGCCTCTTCTTCCTTCTTTTTCTCCAAAGCTTTCTTGAGACCCATAGTCCTAGGCCTCTTTCTCATTGGTTGCTCTTATTATTCAATATCATCAAATTTTCCCATAAGCTCTTCAAGCTTGATTTGTGCTTTGTAGGCTTCCCTTTGGTATTTGAAAGCCCAGGCCTCATAAACTGCCATTTGACCACTCATTTGTTTGTTTTGCATCTATAGAACATGTATGAGGTCCTTTGAAATTTATAGATCAGCTTGTAGGTCCTAAATTTGGGCTTCTCTGTTTTGCAAAAGAGCCTCAATAATTCTAGCTTCATTATCCCCATCATCACTATCTATCTGTATGATGTCAATCTCCCTTTCCTTTTCATGACTACTCTCCTCTTTTTCTTTCCCCTTGCCTTGGATAGACTTCTTGGTCCTCCTCCTCTTTGACAATTCAACAATGCTCTTCTTAGGCAGTTTGCCTCTACTTCTTAGCACTCTTGTGACATTGCTAGTCACTGCTGGAGTGATCTTCTTCTTTGCAGATCTAGTGTTTCTAGGCTTCGCCACTTTTGGAGGAAGAGTCATGGACCCTTGCCTAGGAGAGGCAGCTAGCACATGCTCTTGGATATGTTAAGGAGAAGAGAGAGGAGGTTTATCTACTTGTACTTGCTCAACTTGGTCTTTTACCTTGCTGCCTCCATCATCATCTGCTCCAGCTTCACCTTTGTCACTGTTTTCTTCTGCTTGAAGATTTCCTTGTTTTTCTTCACCACTGCTATGCTCATGGTCACTGATTTGGCCTTGGCTACCCTTAGGACTTTTTTGATCTTTTTTCTCCATGCTGCCCCCTTTGGAATGCTCACTATTTGGTGTTTTCTTGCCATCATCATTGCTTTCTTGAGGGATGTCTTATTTCTCATCATAAGTGTCTCTTTGAGGACTGTCATGACTCTCATCATCACTGTTTTGGCTGCCACTTTGTTTGTTTTCTTGAGGACTGCCTTGTTCATCTCTGTCCCTGCTTTCTTCGTGAATGCTGTGCTATTTACCTTCACTATTTTGTCCCTCCTCACCATCATGCTTACTGCTGTGTTGGCTTCCATCATGTTCCTCTTCATGACTGCTATGCTCACCATAATTTCCTTCTTCCCCACTGTCATGCTTAGATTCTTTACTTTGTCGCTCATCATCACTAGTTTGCTTCTTGTCACTTTTCCCTTCTTCATCACTAGTTTGCTTCTTGTCACTTTTCCCTTCTTCATCACTAGTTTGCTTGTTCTCTTCTTCACTCTAAATCATAGGGGATTTTTGTCTTTTATGAGTGGATTTACTAGAATAAGGAGAAACATGATGAGTGGATGGTGAGGAAGGTGCATGAGATGAAGAGGAAATGAAAAAATCGGGATGGGAGATGAAAGAGTCCCAAGAAACTCCCTTTTTCTAAAGTTGATGGAGGTTGATGATCTTGATAAGGGAATGATGAAATAAACAAGCTTGTTGTTGAGCGGAGGGCTTCTTTTGGATAGTAGAGGCCATCTTGTCAATGCTTCTATAGAGGAAGAAAGATAGGTTCAGCAACTGAGTTCTTGTGAAATGCATAAGAAGCCTGATGTGATAGGCATAAATCTGGGAAAACCTCCCTTCACATGTGAAATACTTCATGATGACATGAGGGGGGCATAGATGCTCAATAAGTGAGAAAAAGGGAAAATAGCTCGGCAAGCATCTTGATGGTCTGGTTTTAGAAAGGGTTTATAGTGATTTAGATCTAGGTATGTTTGTTTGAACCACTTTTCTCCTATATAGGGGATCTTAGTTGCTTTAGAGATAGCCGTAGGAGAGAGTTTTAAATACAAACCTACTAGATGGACATGCTTTCCTTGTAGCATTAAAGCAAACAAATGTGTCAAAGGAGGGTGATTTTTTACTTCTTGGACTTTTTGGCAAAAATCCAAGCATCCTACTTCATCAAAATTAAAGAGTACTAAAGGAGATGCATTCACCTCTTGAGTTGTAATAGGATCATACCTGTTGTGATACCCACTTCTACTATCCTTCTTTGGAGGCATTTTTGCTTTTGATACCCTTCATTGACTTACCAAACAAGACCTTGAAATGTACTGGAAAATAGACTACTACTTTTCTCTTTAGTTGGAAAACAAGTGTTTGTTAAATGAAAACAAATTACTTCTCCAGCACTGTGTTTTGAGCAAAGAGGCCTTTAGTAAGCTCTATTTGTGGTTTTTGAAGACAAGTCCCCTTTTTTTTTTGACACAAAAACTCTTTCCCTCAATCACTGATTTTTTGAAATCACTGTTTAAGAGGTGAGCAAACCCCTTATAAACTGATCAAAACTGTTTCACCCACTCACTATCTTCCTTTCTCTCTAAGCAAAGAGTACACTCTTGAAAAAACACTGTGCTTCCCCTTTGAACAAACTGTCCCTCTTTGATGATCATTGTTTCTCTAAAAAAATGGTAGTCTCCCTGTCACTGAGTGAGAAGCTTTCAAAACAAACTCTGTCTCTTCTTTATAGACTATATGATCCTTTATGTACTTGAAAAACCAATTTTAAACTTTCACAAGGCACTAGTTTTTAAACAATGATTCTCTGTTTTATGTGGTACAAGTTCTTGACCTAGAATGATGAGTCTCCCTGCTAAAACCAAGCTCTATTCTTTATCCAACATAAGGGCCCTTTTCACACTAATAACAAGCCCTTCCTCCCTTAACTTACTGCTTCTCTATGAGTTTTAGATAAACAGAAAACACTTGGAAATAACTATGTTTTCCTCCTTTGAAAATTACTATCCTTTCTTTGAAATCTGTGTTCTAGACTGGCAAACAAAACAAGTTTTGAGAGAAAACTGTGCTCTTTTTCTTTTAATTACTCAAAACTATTTCAACTTTCAATAAGCCCCTTCTTAAAACATTGTTCCTTTGTCTCTAAATAAACATGACAGTGTTTGAAAACAAGATGTGTTTGGAGATGAGCTTACTTGTTTAAAAACTGATCTTGGCACCTTTGAAGGCTCCTTTGAGTATTGGCTCGGGCTGGCGTAAACCGCATTTAGAAATGGTTGATGGGTCGGGCAGGCTTGAACGGAAGAACACGCCGCATTCAGAGATGGTTGATGGGCCGGGCAGGCTTTGAACGAACAAATGCACTGCATTTGAGTAGTCGGGTCGGCTCTGGGCGCCCGTTGAACGCTGGGCATAGGCGTGTCGCGCAACCACACAGGCGTACTGCGTTGTGTGTAACTTCCTTCTGAGGAAGCCTACAGGCGCGCCGAACAACTTTCTAGGCGCGCCGTGCGTTCAAAAAACTGGGGATGTTGTGTAAAACTTGCTAGAGATCAGTTTTCTCTCCTCCGTGAAGCTCTCGGCACAATGATGAATGGAATATTTGTTTCATGGCCCTTTATAGTTCAAAAAACATACTTCTTCCCTTTATCGAATTTGAAAAACCAAAATGAATTTACCTTTTTGTTTGCCTTTGCATTCGTACTAAAACAAGGTGACTTTGTTAATTTTGTATTTGAAAATAGTTTTCTTCTTTTGATTGTTGAAAGAAAATTTTTGAAAAGGGATGATGTTTCAACTCTAAAGCCACTGTAAATCTCCTCTTCAAAACCTATATTCAACTCTGATGATTTTTTAATCTCCCACTTGTCATGAAGGAATTATAAAACTGTGCTTTTCCCCTTTTTGTTTACAAAGGAGTTTATCATGAAAACACCACTGCAGCCTATCAATCACCACAATGCAACTCAATTGTTTCATGAAGTGAAAAAGGTCCTTAAACTATGACTTGGTCTTTTGCTAGTATGATGAAGGAGGTGCTTTTTCGAAATACTCTCAAGGGCGCTCTTTTATGAGGAAAGAGGCTAAAAACAACAGTGTTTATTGCCTATTCACATTGAAGGTTTTCTTCAAGACTGTGGCATTGTATATCATCTGAAAGGGGCTCACAAAAATATTACCACTGCAGCCTTTTGAAACCATTATGTAAACCCACTGTTTTTTTAAGTGGTGAGGGTATTTTCACCATGATTTGGTCTTCTATTTGTATGATGAAGGAGGTCTCTTAATCATGATTTGATCTCCTGATTTTTATGAAGGAGGTCATTCTTTTAAAATCACTACTGCAGCCTCTCAACACCATAATGCATCTTTTGTTTTTTATGAAGTGAAGGAGATCCTAAACCATGTGTCTTATTTGTCTCTTATCATTTGATGGAGGCATCCTTTGACTAAATGTGAATCATGGTTTCATCACCCTCTCTTAACCCTTTGAATAAGCTGATCTGTATGGACTGTTAATCATTTGGAGAGCTGATCCTTTGCTTTTGTGAAGGAGTCCACTGTTGAAGTTTCTCGAACCTACTGTCCTCTTTCCCAGGTAAATTTTCTTATGGTAAGTGTCCTAGTCTCAAAATCATTGTGAAGCCTTTTAAGAGTGAGTAACATGATTGAGGAAATGATGAGGGTTACTGTTAGGCACTTTGTATTAACAGTTTCTCTTGACTGTGTGTAGACCTCCTATTTTTCCTGAAGAAAATACCTGCAACTGTGATCACTTATGCTCATTTAGAATCATGGTTAGGCCCTAAAATTCATGATGAAAGAGGCCTTCAATCAATGAAAGTTCATCTATCTTAATAATGTGCCCACTGTATTTTACATGATCTGAAAAAGTAACCTTTGGCTCTTGCCCTTCATTCATCATTTGGAGGGGTTAGTTATGACAAACCATAATGGATCTGTAAAATAAAAATGCCCTTTTCACATACACCTTCTGTGTGAATGCTTCTCTATACCAGTATGCAAAAATGACTAGAAATAGAGCTTAGTCTACAAATTTTACCATTCAGATGAGGGTGCTTTTAAACAAAACTTTAGCCTTGGATTTTTTCCTTTGGAGGAGGCTTTCATCAACATAAGAACAGAGGCTTTTTAGCACCATCATGTCACTGTCTTGATTCTGATGTGAAATAGGCCCTTAACTTATAAAATTTCATTTGTTTTACCACTGTTTCTCAACATGGTCTTACTAACAGAGACTTTATCAAAAACAACATTTCAAACCTTGCTATGCATTCTCTGTTCATCCTTTGGAGGAAAAAGCGCCAAGCAGCCACCGAAGTTTCTCAAAAACATGTTTGACCCTCTGCTTATTAGTGAAGGAGGTCACAACAATGTGTCTTCTAACCCTATGCTTTTATATGAAGGAGGTTTCTATCACTGTGTTTCTAACCCTCTACTTATTATTGAAGGAGGTTATCTTTAACATAGGATCTCCATCTACTTCAATCACTATATCTTGCTCTGTATGTTTGTTTGAAAAATTCCAATAGGAAACAAAGTGGAATTTGACATTCATTATTGATAAAATCACTTGAAAATCATGTCCTCTTGCTTTATGAGGCCTTGTCTGAGGTGTATATATCCTTTTGTAAAATATCACTATGAACACAAAACCAGAAGAAATGTGATTTGTACCTAGAGAGTGTTTGCTGCTAGATATCATTGAACTGTATTTTCCCTTGACTATGTTTTCAGAGATTCATTTTAAATTTCCTTTGACTAATTTTCAAAACCCAGGTTCAAGGTAACATAAGAAGCAGCTGTCTTCTTATGCCTTACATGATGATGCCCTTCAGAAAGACTAGGCAACAACACTTTTGGAGGTGATTATGAATCACTGCTGATCAACATCACTCAGTATTTTTTGTTCGACATGAGGAATGATCTCTGCTCTTCAGGCAACCTTTGGATTTATAACATGTACATTTGTTGGTCTTTACTTACTGTAATTTTCTTGCTTTGATGGCAAACTAAGTCAACATGAAGATTTTTATGAATTTGTCTTTTTTCTCTTATGTGCACACTGATCATCATTCAATTACACCCTTGCAGAGATGTAAAAACAGATGCTTTGGAACCTTGGAGAGCTCTTTTGGTGTTCCATGGAGATTATGTCTGATCTAAGCATATTTCTTCAGACAGTGACAAACCTTCTCTTTTCCTGATTTGGATCTTTGTTGAACTTCTTCTGAAATGAGACAACATGACCTCTTGAGTGGTGTGCGACCTATGGATAGAACAATGCTTGTTTTGCAGAATAGGAACTAATTCATGGTTGAATAGTACTAGACAAAGGATTTTTGGCCTAGGATATCTTAGCCAAGGAAAAACACCCTAAACACCACTATCTAACTTAGGGACAACTTTCACATATTCTGAGTGTTTTCTTAGGCATGATCAGACTGTCATATGATAAGATGATCAGGGATAGAGTAGCAGACACTTTGTCAACCTTTGGATAGTGAATGGCATGAGAAACAAGGAGACCATGATAGTAGGGAAAACAAGCTAAGAAAGCTCTAGACAAGGATATTTTGCTGAAACAAGATAGGACTTGAAAACTGGAGATTTTTCTCATCATAGACTGACAGGAAGGGGTAGGAGGACAAAAAAATTGTTTGGGGTGTTTTCTAGATGACAACTTGACAGTTTGAGATTATTTTCTATAAAAATCAGCTAAGGAAACTAGTCATCAACAACAGGTAAAAAATACTGATGACTAACAGAGCTGATTAAATTTCCCAGCTTCCCTGTGATACCCCATAATTCAACTTCCTTTCCTTCCCAAAAAAATTTCAAGAAAAGTTATTGAAAATTAAAAGCTATTGTCCCTAAAGATTGTAACCATTGGAGTCCTAATACAACATCAACACCGCCCATTGGAATGGAGAGCATTAGACTATTCAATTCATATTCCCCCATGGTTAGCTTGATATTATGGCACTTCCCAGAGAAATTTATAGTTCCTCCATTTGCAACCATCACTTGACACTCTGGTGCTCGATATAGGAAGCAATTCAATTCCTTGGATACCTGTAAATTAATAAAATTATGGGTACTACCCGAATCAATCAACACTATTACATTTTTCTTCTTGATATGCCCTTCTACCTTGAGAGTTTGAGGAGTGGTAATTCTTGCCAATGCATTACAAGATATGGTTGGATTCATTTCTTCTTTCTCTAAGGTTGGTTCCTGGTGTATATCCTCTTCTTTTGAAGTTTCTTGTTCCATTTCTTCCTCCTCTTCACAATCTATGTAAAATAATTTCTTCTCAATACACTTGTAACCTTCAATGTATTTTCTATAAAAACTGTAGCAAAGTCCTTTTTCTCTTTTTTCTTCCAATTTTTGTGTTGTCAAACTTGTAGGTTATGGAAGTCTAGGAGTATAAACACTTCCATCTTTATAGTTGTGAGTGGTATGCTTCCTTGTCGCTATAATTTTTCTTTCAATTTTTCTTGCCAACCTAAATGCCTTCTCCAGTGAATCAGGTTCCCAAAGGAGAACCTCATCTTGGATGTTATCCTTTAAACTCCCTATCTTGTGCTCATTTGGAATATCATTGTACTCTTATATTCAATTTTTGGAAGTTGTCAATGTGCTCCACCATTGAACCATTTTGTTTGAGATTTATCAATTTGCTAAAGAAGGTGTTGCTCTTTGTATCCTCATAATGTGCCATCATTTCCTCCGTAGAAATTGACCAAGTGACAATTTTTTTACAAGACAAAATCCACCGATACCATACAAATTTATTGGGTTCTAAATATAAAGTTGCAATGCGTACCTTCTATGTGTTTTTCACATTATGGAGATCAAAATGTTGCTCCATCTGTAGTATCCATGTTATGGGATCCTTGCCATCAAACTTCCTCATATCGATCTTTGGAATATGGTGGGTCTTCAATCCAACGTTAGATTCTATGAAATCATGAATGACATTTTTTTTTTTCTCATCATGATTTTCCTCTATTATATTTTCGCCATTAGGAAGCTTTTCCTGTAGCAACTTTGTCAAACCTTCCTCCAAACCTTCCATGTATTTCTTCAAATATTCCATGTTTTATTTCATACCATCGAGCTTGTCTTCCATGCCATTCTTAAAAAAATCTATTTTAGCTTCCATTTCTTCTTTTATACCATCTATGTCACCTTTCAGTTCATTTTTGTTTGTTCTATGTGAGAGTGATATTTTTTGCACATGGTCCTGTAATTTTGAGATGTCATGCTGCAATTCTTCCTCTTCATGTGTTCTAGTAGAGTTTTATGAGAGCTTAATAGGTGTAATTTTTTTTTTCAGGAATTTTAGAACCCACTACAGATATCTGTGCTTCAATATGCCCTTGGAATTAATTCAAACTGATTTCGCAAAAACAATTATGCAAATGTTTTTAAAAAATACACTCATTTTTCTTATTTTTAGGAGCTCGATCTTGAAATAGTTGTCAATCTGTAATTTTGGATCTCCAAGATCTGAAATTAGGTTTTGTGGTATCCGTTTGAGTCTTATTTCTAATGCTACAAGCTAGAACTATTTTGGATTCTTCAAGTTAAAGTTATCCCCAATCTCCCACAATGACCTAATTATGGATTGGTTTAGTATAAAAAACTTGTACGACATGCCACGTGTCACTGTTTTGACCTTCGGTCCTATAATTGACACAAAAGAAACTACAACCCATTCAATTTTTCCCAATTATTATAGAATCCCAACCTGATGTCTGAAACAAAAGTTATCACACTTTTTCCTTGGTCACCTGTTTGAGTTGAAAATCTGGAGCTTGCAAAAACCCTAACTTCCTTAGATCATATCTTTGAAAATATAGCGAACCAAGATTTGAAATTTTTACACAAAGTTCCTTAGGATTTCAGCCTCATGTGGTAAAATTTTTAGCTTCTTACCCTTCGTATAAAACCTATTATAGCTAAAATTCCATGATGACCTGTTTTCAGTAGTGAAACCCTAGAATCCAAAGCTTTGATACCAAATTATATGAAACCAACTCACAAAATAGAAGAAAATTTATATTAACGACTTAGAAATAATCCTCTTCAAGGGGGAAACCTCCTTTACATTACATAAATGAACAATTCTTGGAGGATTCAATTGACAAAACCTCCTTTCTATATATAGGAGTCCAAGGGGACACAATATAATCCTAGCCGACATAACAATAATAATGTAAGGGCGCAACAATAACAATAGTGGGCTTCTATGGGGCACAATAATAACAATATAGGGATTACATGGGTACAAAAATAACAATAAGGGGGCTACACTAACAATAACAATAAGGGGAGATACTAGTATTATAGGCACCTAGCACCCCATTTCTAAGTGCTTCTCTGACTTGTCTTTCATTTATCTTCACTGGCCCTTCCTTGTAATGCCTTCGCATAGCTTTAGGGGTAGTCAAATCCCATGTACTTGGTATTGGAATTTTCTTTAAAATGATTTTGTGGTTGAGAGTATCCTAGACTGGCATTATTTTTTGAAGATATTCGACTACTCAAAATGTGGTTTAGTTTCATTGATCCTTCAACAATTTTTTTCTCCAAATCCATCTCAGGTTTGGACTTCCTAAGATCTGTTCTCAAAGATACAATCTCTACTTCTAAATTGTGGAAGTTATTTTCCTGTTTAATGAATAATTCACTTAAAACCTCCTCTTTCTTTTTTTCTTCTTCTACCTCGAGTTTTGGAGACATAATTCCTCTTTATATATTTCTAGAATAATTTTCTCCTATTTCTTGGTCATCTCTTGTTTCAAGAGTTTATTCTCATCCTCTATCTTATTACAATTCTTTTGTTTTTCTTCTAATTTTTGTGTTAGAATGTCTTAACTTTTTAATTGATTCTTCAAGTTTTTCTTTTTGATAAACAAACTCTTCATTATGAGAGTTGTACATACCTTCTTCAGTTAGTGGCAACTACTCTTTTAGTTGATTTTTCTTCTTTCTAACATTCTTTAATTCATTAAGAAAGTTGATAAGCTCCCCTTCAAGGTCCACTATGCTTGTTTCTTCTTCCTCAAGGTTTGAGTCATTCTTGGATTTAGATTTAGATTTGAATTCCATTAGTACGAATTCATTAAGCTCATCTTCTAAAGACTCTTCGGTGTTTGCTTCTGATGAAAAGTCCTCTTTGGAGAAGAGCCCCTTCTTCTTGAGATATTTGAGCTTTATATCTAGCATTTGGATCCTTTTCCTTTTTTTGGATTCTCTCTATAAGGAAACTTGGAGGAAATATTCTCAACTCTTCCACAATCAAATTATTTGAAGGATAGCTTTCCCTTGTACTTAATTGAACATCGTTAACATAGTTATCGATCAAATGATAAAATTGTTGATTACCTGGTTTTTTGAGGTAGAAAGAAAAGCACCAGATTTCGAAAAGTGGTTATTCAAAATAACCTTCTTTTTTTTAAGCATATTTTTGGCACTTTAAATTTTCTTATGTAACATTTTTTTTTAAATGTTATCGATTTTCATGTGGATTTTGAAAAGTGTTGATACAACATCAACCCATTTCTTTTATAAGCTTATTTTTGACACTTTGAATTTTTTTATGTATCAAGTATGAACATTTGTTTTAAAATGTTAGTGTTTTTCATGCTAATTTTGAAAAATCTTGATGCAACATCAACCCTTTTGTTTAGAGGGCTTATTTTTTACACTTTAAATTTTAAAATGTATTAAGTGTGGATAATTTTTTAAATGTTGGTGATTTTCATGTTGGTAAAAAAAAAAAAAAACATGACAAAAAAAAAATCAAATATAAAAAAATATATAAAAAAGAAAAAAAAACCATAAAAATGGTAAAAAAAATAAAAATTTAACTTGTTAAAAAAAAAAAAAAAAAAAAAATAGAAATAAAAGTTAACAAATATCTGAAACTAAATAAAAAAAGGAAAAATAATTAAAAAAAACACAAAATTTAAAGGAAAAAAATAAAAACCCAAAAACAACATCAAAAACAATTTTTTTTAAAGTAGAAAAAAATGAAAAAAGGCATAATTAAAAAATAATAATTAAAATAAAAATATTAAAATAATTATAATTGAAATAAAATATTGAAATAATTATAATTATAATTAAATATTTAAATATTTAAAATTAAAAAAAAAAATTAAAATAATTAAAATTAACATTAAAAATAAAAACCATATATATATATATATATATATAAATTTAAAAATTAAATAAAAAACTAAAAATTAAATTTAAAAAAAAATCAATAAAAATAAAAAGTCATTAAAAACATTCTTTAAAAAATAAAAAATAGAAAAACAATAAAAAGATTAAAATATTAAATTTTGTCCAATGGGGATCGCCTAGGTGGCCGCGAAGGGTGGGCCCTAGGCGGGCGAGGAGCTATTCGCAACTCCCCACCCTTCTAGGGCCCAACCCCCGCGACCACCTAGGCGGGCCCGATTGGAAGATTTTTTCTTAATATATAATTTTCATTAAAAAAATTATATTTAATAGTTTTGTATGTTTTTATACAATTTTTTTATTTTTAAAATAGTTTTAAAATGTTTTTTTATTTAATTATTAGTTTTTTATTTTAAATTATTTAAATTTTTTTATGCTTTTTATTTAAATTTTCTTTTTCCATTTTTTCTTATTATTATTATTATTTTTTTAACAGAAACGGGTAGAGAGATATATTAAATTCTGGCCAAATTGCCTCAAAGCTGGTTACAAAATGCTAAGCAAGTTTCAGATATCTCCGATACTAGGATCAGAGTGTCTTTTTCTTTGCTAGCCCAGAGGTTCTTACAAACAATTTTCCTGGCAATCGCCTCTATCTTCCCCACTTTAAAAATGCAGACAAATTGCTCCAATAAAAGGCTGTAATACATAATTGACAAATAATTAGGGAATGGGGTCCCAACCTTCTACTCCATCTCTGAGGATGACTCCGAGGGGGAGGTGAACAACTTTATTAGCTTCAACGTCAGCATCTTTATTATTGTCTCTCTTGACATGGAAGAAATTCAAGCTCTGGAAGGATTTCATCAGGGTTCTTATTCTGTTGATCAGTCTGGCCAATCTTAGATCAGAAGGGGAAGAACAGTCAACAATGGTTTTTATGATAGACTGGGAATCTCCCATCACAATTGCATCGCCGATACCAAGGGAATTAAGTTGCTTAAGGCCTTGGAGAAGGGCCAGGGCTTCAACTTGTATGCTAGTATTGAAGCCCACTCCCCAGGCATATCTAATAACAATGTTTCCATCTGCTTTTTTAACTACTCCACCAGCTCCGGAGCTGCCCAGATTTCCTTTCGCTGCCCCATCGAAGAAGATAATGATATGTGCCTGCTTTGTGCAAAAGGCCAAGAAATCAGTAGCGTTAAGTCTAATCTGCCAAGCATTGAGAGGAGGGAGAGGTCTGATAATATCGACGAAGCGGAGACCAAGAGAATCACTCCAAACAACGTCATGGTCTCTCAAGCCTGCCCCGTCCAGATGATCACCAAGACACTCCTTCAGCTGGCTTTTAATGTTAACCCAAACAATCTTGTGGTCTCTTTTCTTAGCTCTGAAGATCCTCTGATTCCTTTCCAACCAGGTATGCCAGCAAATCAGTTTAGGGAGAATGCACCAGGCGGCTTTGATATGAACATTATGAGGAGAGCCTCTTGGGTACAAACTCAACCAGTTCGAAAACAGGTCGGGAATTCTAGTTGGGAGGACGAAGTGCAAACTCCAAGGGCCTAAAGCCTCATTCCAAAGGTCTATCACAAAATTGCAATTGAGCATCAGATGCGCAGCAGACTCTGCGTTATCTCCACACATCGAGCATCGAGAGGGGCCTAGATAACCTCTTCTCTGCAATATATCATCTGTCAAAATTCTCTGATGGCAAAGGACCCAACAGAAGGAGTCAATTTTGGGCAGCGAAGACTGGGACCAAACCCCTTTCCATGGTTTCGAATCTGCAGGGACGTGGGGAATTGATGAGATTTCCCTGTAGCCCTGAGAAATAGTATAGCATCCAGGGGTCGGACCCCAACCTCGGGCATCCAATTTTCTGTTGTTCAAGGGAGCCTTGCCGTTTAAAAAGGATAGGAAGATTGCAAACTCTTTGGACAGGACCTAGGGCACCTCGATGTTAATCCAACTATGCCATTTACCGTTTTCCCAATTTGAAATATCCCACAAAGTAATGTAGCCTGCTCTATGCATCCAGTCCTTCAGCAGATCCAGAGATCGATCATCAACCAGAGGATCACAACCCATAATACGATCCTCCCAGATTCTAATTTGCTTGCCATTGCCAGGAATCCAGTGTGCATGTTGGGTTATTATGGAGGAGGATTTAGCACATAGCTTTTGAATTATCGAGCCAGAGTTTGCTACGGGCTGGTCCAAACACCTTTTCCTCTGTCCACGAAAGTACTTCTTCCACAAGGCGAGCTGTGCCCACCCCGGTTTTGGGGCAATAATCCTCCAACTCAGCTTAGCTCCCAACGCAATGTTCTGCATGCAGATATTCTTAAAGTTCAATCCGCCTTCTAATTTGGGCATGAAGATTTTGTTCCAGCTTATTAAGGGGATTTTCTTTTCGTTAGCTTTCCCGCCTTTCCAGAAGAATTTTCTAATGTGATCCTCCATTTTCTTCATAATTCCAATGGGAGCCAGCATCACAGCAAACTGATAGATGGGAAGGCTGTTTAAAACTGCTTTAATAAGCACAGTCTTACTAGCCAGATTAAGCCAGTTGTAACCCCAGGAATGGATCTTGGAATCAAACTTTTCCAGCAGGGGTAACCAGTCTCTGTTGACAGGAAATTTTTGAAAAATTGGGAGACCCAAATACTTGAAGGATGTCCAAGATGAGGATGCTGCAAAGCCAAAGCAATAGGAAATGGCTTGCATCGTGATGGCAGGGGTATTCCAGCAGTAGGTATTGCATTTTCCTTTATTGAGACTGCTTCCTGAGTCTTGACAGTAATCGTCAATCACTTCTTTAAATCTTTTGGCAGAGGACACTGAGGCAGCACCCAGTAAGAGGGAATCATCCGCAAATAAGGCATGGTTTATATTGTTGACTCCTCTCGCAATATTCAGGCCCATTAAATCTCGCTCCTATTGTTTTTTTTTCAAAAGGAAGTTGAGGACAGAGGCTTGGAGGACAAAGAGCAGAGGGGAAAGAGGACACCCTTGTCTCAGACCTCGAGAAGCTTTGAAGAAGTCTGTGGCCCTCCCATTCACTAGAGGGGCAATCCAAGGCTCACTGATACAAGCCTTAATCCAATTGATGAATTTGGGACCAAACCCAAATTTGTGCAGGACAGCCAGCAGAAAACTATGTCTCACTCTATCAAAGGCGTTTTCAAGATCTAACTTGACAACCATTCCTTTCTCTTTGCGAACCACACTGGAGTGAATCGCCTCTTGGACCAGGATAAAGTTATCCACAATCTGCCTACCCTGAATAAAGCCTCCCTGATTCTCCGGTATGATGCCTGGAAGGATGATTTTTAATCTGTTTGCAATAACCTTCGTAATCAGCTTGTAGCCTATGTTACAGAGGGAGATTGTGCGAAACCTTCTGAAGGTGTTGGCGCCTTTCTCCTTGGGGATGAGGGCCAGAAAGGCCGAATTAGTGCTTCCCCCAATCTTCTGACACTCTTGAGATTTCCAAATCATTCTGCATAAGTCTTTCTCCACAATCTGCCAACAGAACTGCAGGAATCTGGCAGTAAAACCGTCAGGACCTGGGGCCTTATCCGGTTCCATTGCAAAGAGGGCGCTTTTTATTTCATTGTTAGTGATCTCAGCTTCCAGAAGTTGGTTGTTTCTAACGGAAATGATGGTGGGCACCTCTTTCACAAGGATAGAATCATGACCCAAGTCCTCCTCTTCACTATAGAGATTTTTGAAGTGAGAGAAGGCAGCGTTTTTTATGCTTTGGATATCTCTATACGTAGAGTTCTCAACTTTAATTTCAGAGATAGAGTTGCGGCAAATGCGGGCCTGAGCTTGCTTATGAAAGAAGGATGAGTTTCTATCTCCCGCCTTGAGCCACAGACTGCAGGATTTCAGTCTCCAATATTCTTCCTCAGCCAAGCTAGCTTTAAGGAGCATTTGCTGAAGATTAGCCTCCTTGTCAAGAATTTCTTTAGTGATCTCTACGTTTTCTGAAACCAGGTGATGCATCTCAAGACATTGTTGCAACAGTTTCCTTTCCACAGCGGGGTTAGGTAAGGTTTTGACCCAGTCTTTAAGAGCAGCTTTGACTCTCCTAAGTTTCTCCTCCCAAACAAAGAATGCAGAGCCTTTGACTGGGATCCCCCAGCTTTCTTTTATCAGAGGCAAGAAAGACTGTTCCTTGACCCAATGAGAGTTGAATTTAAAAGGAATGGGACCTTGATTCAAATGTGCCAGGAGATCCAGTTTAATGGGGCGATGGTCGGAAACACTACAAGGAATAATTTGCATTCTAATCTCTAGACCAAGAAGAAGAAAAGAACTTTGAACAAGGAATTTGTCTAACCTTGCAGCGATATGTCCCGGGCCGATTCTTTTGTTTGACCAAGTGTATTTTCTGGACAGAGGCTTAATGTCTATCATGTCCTAGTCGTGGAGCAGCTCCTCAACCCATTCCCGCGCCGGGTCCCTAACAATGCTTCCTCCCCATTTTTCTGACAATGATAAGGTGAGATTTAGGTCCCCAGCTATAATTATGTTTGCCAAATCTTCAGCTTCTGCCAGACCTCTGATAGAATCTCAGCGGTTCTTCTTCTCCCCTACGCTGACAGGAGCGTACACATTGAAGAGGGAGAGGGTCACATCTGTTTCTATGTGCTGCAGTTTTGAGAACAGCCAATGGGTGTTTTTAAGTTCTTTGATCTTTATGAATTTGTTAGCATCCCAAATAGTGCCCAGCCCACCTGAAGCTCCTCGAGCTGAAACTGCTTGCCCTTCACTTTTCTTCCATAATTTCTTACCTATCTGGAGGAAGGCAAAGTCCTCCATTTTGGTCTCCTGGATAAGGAGCAGATCGGGAGATTCTGATCTAATCAAACTTCTTAAGGCTTCCTCTTTTATTCTACTCCCCATGCCCCTACAGTTCCAGGAGACGATCTTCATCACTTGTTTTTTGAATGTTGAGCTCCTCTGGAGCTCTGGGTCTGATTTCTATTCTTCTTCGGAGTATTTTCCAAGAGCTTCTCAAGGGTAGGTTGGCTTCCCTGGAGTTTGTCTTTGTAGGTCTCTTGCTCTCTTTTTTCCCGAGCAGATTTTCGGCCTCTCATTGATCTTCTAGCCGAGGTTTGCGAATCACCTATTTCCCCTTCTTCTTCTGAGGCCTCCGAGCTTTGCACTTCCTCAACCTCCTCTGTGGGAGTCTCTTTTGTCATGTCTGCATTACTGTCGGTTTGCTTTGATCTCGAGGGGGACTCTTTTTGGGGCGATCCTTCTTTCTGCATCTCTAACTCTTGGGTGTCTTCTTTTGCTGAGCTTAACTGGGTAAATTTATTTCCTTGGTCTTCCATGAGAGGTGTTTGGATCCCAGAGCCTACCTGGGGCCCTTTACCATTCATGTTGCCAGTTCTAGAGGGTTTGTGGGCAGTTTTGGTCCTTTTGACTTGAGTCCAACCATCCTCTTTGCCTTTCTCCACTTCGCTGTTCTTAGGACATCCTCTGGCAAAATGACCGTAGACATGACATTTCCGGCATTTGAATGGAAGCTGTTCGTAGTCCAGCTTTTGTACATGTGTCTAGCATCCAAATTTAATCTTTATTGCCTCAGGCAGGCCAACCTCAAGGTCGACTTCAACGCAGATTCTAGCACAGTCGAATTGATCCTTACTGTTTGCTCGATCAATGTATTTGCCCAAGGTATTACCGATGTGCTTAAGAGACTCGTCATTCCAGCAATGTACTGGCAGGTTGGGCAGCCTAACCCACACAGGAATGACTGTAGGGACGTCCACTGATGGATCAAAGTCGGGCGTCCACTTATTGAGGTACAGCCCCTGAGGTGCCATGAAATAGGGACTGTTACGGAATATCAGTTACTTATCATCTTTTTCAGAGAATTCAAACAGAAAGAAACCCTTACCCAAAAAATATGAAGTGACTCTGCCTTTAATCAGCGGCGCCCAGTTTCTAGAGACCCATTTCTCCATAGATTTGGGGGAGGGCCAGAGCCCAGTGAACTGACCCACCAAAGCCCGCTCAGCCAGAGAAAGGGCGACCTGAATCGGGCCCTCCGGAGGGAGTGAAATCTCAGGAATGTCATCTAAACGTTTCACAAACTTCGAAGCCTCGGAAGCTTTCTTTTTAGGGAGGGATAACATGAGGTTGAGGAAGGCCTCAGCTTCAGAATTAGGAGGCGGGGGGGGCTCCATTGGAGCAGCACCGCCCAGGCTTGAAACGAGCTCACACCAGACCCAGCCTAGACATTGACCCAACAGAGCAGGAGGCAGCAGGTACAGTAGGTCGCAGCAGGAGCAGCAGGGCCTTGCGAGGGCAGGCGCAGTGCAGGGGCACTCGCAAACGAAGCAAATTCTTGAAGGAATCCAACCAAGCAGCGGCAGAAGCAGGAGGCCCTTCCAGAGTAGGCGCAACCGCAGAGGCTGCAGCGCGCAGGGTGAGCAGCTAGGGTTTGCAGGGGCTGCAACGCGCAGGCAGAGCGATCAAGTCGATAGGTTCACCTTAATCATAAGCATTTTTCTTCTTATTATTATTATTTTAATTATTTTTGTTTAATTATTTTTTATTAATTATGTAGTTTTTTATTTTATTTTTATTTTAAATATAAATTTGTTTCGATGTTTTTTTTTTTTTTAATTATGGGTTTTTTAAACTTTTTTCCCTTTTTAATTTATTTTTACATTTATTTTTAATTTATTTATTTATTTATTTTTTTAAATAAGTTCATTTTTTTTAACATTTTTATGGGTTAATTTTTTCATTTTTATATTTGATTTTTTTGTCATGTTTTTTTGTTGTTTTTTTTTCCAATTTTTTTTTTTTGATTTTTTTTTTAAGTTTATTTTTTTATATCTAATTTTTTTCTTGTTTATTTGTTTTAAGGTTTATTTTTATTTTTTTATTTAATCATTTTTATTGTGTTTTTTCTTAATGTTTTTTAATTTTATTTTAATTTTATTTTTTTTTAAATTTATATCATGAATATTAATTTTTTTTATGTTTCTTTTTTTTCCAAATTTTTAAATTCTTTTCTTAAATTATGTGTTTTTGGAAATTTTTAATTTTTTTTTATGATTTTTGTTTTTATAATCTTAATTTTTTTTTTTACATTTGTATGTTTGAATTTTTTTTTTTTTTGGGTCATGTTTTTTAACTTTTAATATACTTTTTATTTACTTGTTATTTTTTTGTTTGTTTGTTTTAGATTTTATTATTTCAATATTTTCAGATTTTTATTATATTTAATTGGATATATATGTCAAAATAAGAAATATGTAGAAGTAGTAAGTTTAGGAGAACAATTTTTTTTTGTTGATGGTCTACTTTAGAGATTCTGGTTTTTCATAATCTTTAATATGTTTATTAGTTTCGATTTATTCAATTCAAAGGAAATATAGTTTTATTATTATTATTATTATTATTATTATTATATGAAAATAAAATTAATATATGTATCTTTATCAGTAATGAAATATAGTTTTTAAAAAACAATTTGCAAATTTCAAAATCTTAAAATTATTTAGAAATAAAATATTTACACAAATTTCCAAAAAAATAAATGTTTTAATGTAGAGAGTATCAAAGACTCCAAAATCACTTATAAATTCAATTGTTTTGTAAGGTTTTTCATTCATCATAATTGAAGTGTTTCCTATCTAGTGACCTCTATATAATATATAAAAAAGTCATTATATATAATAAATTATTATTAATATGATAAACTTATAACAAAAATAAATTAAATAGTAATAATTTTTTAAAATAATATTAACAACATGGATGAAAATTGTTGGAATTTTAAGTATTTTCATAAAGGTGATATTTTATCTTCAATGTCATCCCTGGAATTTTAAGGCTTTTGAGAGACACATTATTTTATCTTTAATACCATGCCTAAAAATCATTGGAATTTTAAGGAGACATGATATTTTAGCTTTAATGTCATCCCTATAGTAGGAATTTTAAGGTTTTACAGAGTCATGATATTTTATATTTAATGTCATTAATAAAAAATGTTGATAATTTACCTAAAAAAAATGTTATTCCCGCATCAACTCTTTTCATTTTTAGGGTGTTTTTGGCACAAAAAAAATTGGTTTTACTTCTATTTTTAGAAAAATGTTGATAATTTAACTCGAAAAAAAAATGTTATTCCAGCATAAACATTTTTCATTTTGAGGGTTTTTTTTGCACAAAAAAAACTGGCTTTTACTTTCATTTTTAAAAAATGTTGAAAATTTACCTAAAAAAACGAGGTTATTCCAGCATCAATGCTTTTCATTTTCAGGTTGTTTTTTCATGTTTTTTTCTGGGTTTTTTGGTTAGACTTCTCGTTTTGAGGTAACAGTTCTCGTTTGATCAGTAAATTTTTTGTTTTAATTTTATGGAAAATTGAACAAATTCTTGGTTAGATTCAGAGGTAGAAAATTCTTGGTGATATTTGTGTTCCTTAGTCTTCTTTCACACTTTAATTTTTCCTCATTTGGCTCAAACTTCTCTTTTCCTATTCTCATCTCATAGGCTATGAGAGTTCCATGTAGGTTCTCCATTGAAAGAGACTTCAAGTATGAAATCTCTTCAATGGTTGAGATATTAACACTGAATCTCATAGGTTGAGATCTAAAAACCTTCTGAACAACTACTTCCTCTTTGATATCTTCACCAAGTCCTGTAATCATGTTTACTTCCTCATTAAATCTATGAAAATATTATGCTATATTTTCTTCTTCATTCATTCTTAAGATTTCAAACCTCATTTTGACGGCTTGAAGCTTGGCTTGCTTAGCTTAGTCACTCCTTCATAACTATTATTAAGCTTGTCTCATCCTTTCTTGGCTGACTTATAGTGCATTACTTTTAGTGGTTCACATTGACTAAAACCAAAGAGAATGGCATTCGTGGCCTTTGCATTGTTCCCATAAACCTTTTTACCATTTGCATTTGTAAGAGGGGTTGTTGGTATAGTATAATAAACTAATACAAAGCTCCAAAAATCTACACCTAGGGAGATGAGATAGGATTCCATCCTAACCTTATAGAATATATAGTGTTGGAACAGGGTCTCCTGCAAGCTGTGAAACTAGTAAAATTTTGCATATTTTTGCGTATAATTAGTCTAGCGCAGGGGTTTTGGCGTGGGTCAAAGCTCCGAAAGCATTGGAATGGTTCAAAGGGTAGACCTAGAGTCCGCAAACCACAGTGTGTGGACCATAGGAAAGATTAGGCTAGATTGTTATAAATAGAGGGACATTTTGAATTATAAGGCAAGAAGATGATGAGATCTTGATGTGAATTGTGGCTTAGTAGATCTGTTTGGGTTTTTGGGGGAAGGACTCCTGCTGGTTGTCTGCACGGAGATCCCAAGTCCTGCTGTGTGTGGACCCTGCTACTGTGTGCGCAGGTCGGGTCTGGGTATTTTAAGAGGGATCAGAAGGATTAATGAATGAGAAAGGTTGTTTGAGTAACTGAATCTATTTGTACTGTTGATGTGAATCTTTGATAGCTATTATGTTATGCATATTCTGTGTTAAGCTATAAAAGTAACCGTGTTAAGTGTTTCTACTGTGCAAACCGTCGATTTGGGTCTGTTCTGTTATTTTTATGTAAAGAATAACTGCAATACTACACTACTTCTCTAAGAGTGTAAGATCTGTTAAAGTACAGTAAGTATAGTTAACCTTGCACACATGGATGCGAAGGATATATATAGATCTGGTTCTGGGATATGCGATCTGGTCATTATAAAGCCGGACACAGCTCTGCTTGGCTTACCTATCCTCTCTCAGGGTGTGGAAACCTGGTTCCAGCACCCACCTATACTACTTCGGGTGAGACTTTAACCTGCGCAAGTAGGTCACTGCCGAAAGGGCCAGTAGTATAGGGGTTTGTTGGCAAACCTTAACCTCCGAACCTGGGTCAGGACCCCCCGAGCCAACAAATGGTTCTATTGTTGGGACCGAGAGCATTTTGAGAAGGGTATCGGGTAATGACAAGAGAGTACTGGAAGCCTGAGAGGAAGGAAATTGAAGAGTGGTTAGAAAAGAAGATTCAGGAATTTGCGATAAAAGAGAATCGCAGCGTGAGGTTAACCACAGAAAATTGGAAAGACAGGTACATTCTTATAGAAAGCTACGAAATTTTCTTTGTGACATTTGCAATCGAGCTTCAGGAGTGGCTGGCAAGGCTCATAGAGTTCCAGAAGTGTTGGAAGGCCGAACGAGTCACTCAGTGGACTCTAGGGTTGATCCAGCAGCTGGAAAGGACTGATAATACCATCACTCGCACAGTGGATCACTGGGTGGACAGTGTGCTATGACGATTTGTGACAGAATTTTCCATTGATCAGTTCGTCTCCTACTTCGAAGTAGAGTGGAGGTTCTTTAAAGGTTTCTGGGGCAAGTTTCTGAAGACATTACCCTTGCCGATTAAGATATTACTGTGCGAGAAGAGTATTCTGTGTAGTCATACTGAGTGAATGACCTTGGATCCAAAATAGAGCACAAAATGCAGTGGTAAATACTATCGAACCAACCCTGAAGGGGGAAGATCTGTCTATATCCCTTGGCAAGAGATGGCCGCACAGAGCCCCCCGGCTACACCACCATCCAGGCCGTGCAAAGGTAAGAATTCGCCCATTCCACCACCTCCGTCAGACAATGATATGGCTGTGCACCTAAAACTACCTACCTTCAAGGGGGTAGGAGATGAGGATATGGATCGATTTTGGTTTGTTGTAGATTCTGTATGGACTGCGCAAAATGTGGCAAGCGATACGGTGAAGAGGGCGCAACTGTGCCTGGCATTCGAAGAAAGTTTTTTGGATTGGTATATGCGATACATATCTCAGAACGGGAATGCATCTATTCAAGATATTAAGGACGCTCTGAAGCAACAGTTTTGAAAGCTAAAATCTTACTCTCAGTTAGTAGCAGATGTGAAGGACTTCAAGCAAGGAGCATCTGAGTCTGTATGGGAGGTTGATCAGCGACTGAAGAGAGAAATCGAGGAAGGAGGATTTGAGTATGACGATAGAAAACATACAGAATGGTTCATTGCTATGTTGTTTCCTCACCTGCGCATACCAATGAGTCACCAAACCTTTGAGTCGCAGGAAAAAGCTGTGGAAGTTGTTATGAAACTAGAAGCTATGCCCAGAGAAGATACTTCGTTAGGAGTACAAAAAATTCAGGAGCAGCTCGGAGCTATGCACATGGAAATTCAGAACCTATGAAAGGAACAAGGAAAGGGAGCCATCACAGATCTATGGTGCATACGATGTTGGGTATCTAGCCATACGAAGGATCAGTGCCCACTATTGACATATTACATACAGCCAGGAGAACCTAACCTGGTGCATCTAGGCTCAAGCGAATCTGCATTATGGTGCGATGGCTGCCACATCGTAGGGCTGCATGATACGAACCATTTCCCCGGGCTAAGAGCGTATGTCCCAGAACTGAAGCAACAGTGGTGCAGGTTCTGCCAGTCGGTAGGGCACGATGAGCAGAGCAGTCGAACTTATGATATGATGATAGATCGAGGAAACTTGTATAGGGTACATTCAGACCCTGCGTCACCCAGATCTCATGGGAGCTTTGGTGGCTCTCTAGTAAGGGGCAGGGGAGGAGGTCCTGGAGGAAGCACAGGTCGAGGACGCGACCAACTAATCTACTATAATTGCAGAGAAGCAGGGCACTTTGCTATGGATTCCCAAATCCTACATGGAAATCCTGCCGATATTGCAGGTAGCTGGACCATGTGATCGAAGATTGCCCAATCTCAATAGAAAAAATGCAGGAAAATCAACCCACCCCTGCGCAGAATGTGCAGAGAGTTAAAGCCGAGCTAACGAACATGGAACCAAGTGTAAAAGTCATAACACACAGTGGGATGGCCACCCGGGGACCAAAGGAAGAGGCTGCTAGGGATCCTCTGACCTATCAAGAAGGATCGAACATGAAAAAGGCACAAGAAACATTGGCCGCAACTGGCCAGGAATTCGCTAAGGAAGAAGCAGCTACTGTGCATGTAATGACACACCCCAAGACATATGAGGGGGTCGAGCCCTTTCTGCAGGCATGTATGAAGTTGCTACATAACCCGAAGGCTATAGAAAACCTTTAGGCATTAATGAATAGCTGCGCAACATGGCCCGATCCAACCCCAGGGACCAAGGATGTACACAAACTGTACAGGTATAAAAAATGCACCAGAAGAGAAATGCGGTTGAATACGCAGATTGGTGACTACGAGATGGATTAGGTTATTTTGGACCTTGGATGAGATGCAAACGTGTTACCCAAACAAACATGGCAACAAATGGGAGAACCTAAGCTGGAATGGTCCACCATCCAGCTACACATGGCGAATCAACAGAAGATCATCCCTCTGGGAAGGCTGCCAAAACACATGGTAGATATCATAGGAGGAAAGGCCCAAGCTGAATTTGAGGTAATAGAAATCGTAGAAGATGTGGAACCCTACCCTACGCTCCTAGGACTAGTTTGGGCTATAGATATGGGGGGTGTTATCAATCTCAAAAAGCGAAGCATGGTTTTTTAAAATAATGGTACACGAGAAATAGTACCATTGGATCCCGTGGAAGGTGCACGGTATACAGAGCTAGCACGTGATGAGGAGGAAGTGGATCACATTTACAAGTTGACTACGCAGGAAAAAGATTGGATTAACCCCACGATGTAAGGAGGACTCTGCTGGGAAAAAGACAGTGAATTATTTTCCGACTCTGATGGGGAACTAGAGAATTGGCAAGGTCGGTTGCATGGGGTTTCGATGCTGCGATGTCTTCGGGTCACAAGGAACTTCTGCTGCATCTCCTTCGAGGTAAGAGACCTACCCTACTTTGGGGATTTGGGTAACATTAAGGAATTTTTAAGCACATTTCAAGTAGAAGTTCCCAAGGGACGTAGGCTATGGGCCCTTAAGCTAGCCCTGAACGGAACACCTGCGCGCTAGTGGGATTCGCATGGGAACATATTCCGCGATTGGGAGGAATGTCGGGATAAGATGATCCTGCAATTTGAAGCTCTAGCTATGAGACAGATCAAAAATTTTCTTGGGTCAGAAGATCCATGCGGATATTTGATCGCATGGGAAATGCAGTGGTATGACAGTATCCCAAAAGAACGGGTCCACCTTTTCATCCATGCTCTGGGACTGCGTCTAGCTGTATGGTATTTAGACACGGAGCTACTTCAATGTACTCGCCATTAGGAGACTTTTCGGGATGATTTTCTGCGAACATTTAGGGTGGTGGATGGCACAAGAGTGCTCGACACAGCTCTACAGAACACTAACACCTTGACTCAAGGTAGATCACGCCTGTACATCGCATCCGAATCATGGGGAACGCAGGTACCACACATGGTTTAATACTGCAGCCTCATCCCAACGGAAGGAAAGGATGATCCCTGACCTATTCCAAACTCGGAACTGGACTGGATGCACATGGTTGCCAAGTTGTTTAGGCTGCACCTAAATCGCGTTACAACACACCCTACTTAGGCTATTATTAAGGATGTGCACGCAGCGCAGATGCTTCATCCGAGGTTAGTAGATCCGTGGGAAGGCCATAGGGTATGAATGATGACAGTCAGAACTCTGAGCTCTAGTAAAAAGGGAATATTACCGTTACGGAGAACAGGCGGCTGGCAATTAATGAGGAAATTTCTTGTGAGTTTTTACCGTTTGCTTGATGGTAAATTCCAAGTAAGATTCATCTTACAGTTGGAAAGCCATGGGCACTATAAAGGAGAAAGGATAACTCTGACCAAGGTTCCATATCATCTCTGTAATCTACATGTATTTTTCTGCTGCATGATTTTCTGGACCTTTATCATTCTGTTCATACCTAATCAACCCACTTCTACTGCCTGTGAGTCTCCAAATTTGGAATCCCCTCCTTACGTTAATATGGTAGCCCCTAACCCCATGGACGCTTCAGCACTTACTAGTCTAGAGCTTGTGGACATTATGTTGAGGGGGTCTGGGGACGCCGAAATTGATAAGCTAATTTCCCTCCGGCTCCCTGTGTGGAGAATTGACTTGGAACCCTGCACATATTGGCATCAAAGCTATATGACGGAAGTTAATGCCCCTTCCAAACCTGGGATGATCGTAGGATCCAGCCGGACGGGCTCAAAAGAATCCACGAAAGATGTTACGCAACTACCGCAGATCAATGTAAGAGCTGACACGGTCGACTCGCAACTACTCCTGCGAATGAAAGGGTTGACTAAAAATGATACTACATCCCTCCGGGGTATGAAGCAGCACAGGGAGCTTGCAAAGGGGACCCAGAAAAGGCAGCGCACCCAATGCCCGAAATATGACGCAAGATCACACTAACTGATGGTGATCTTGAGTAAATCACGGACACACTTACTCTAGCTATAGAGGATTAGTGGGCATCCATAGAAGCACAAAAAAAGGTTGCAATCAATGCCATGTAGGCTGAGATTCGAGACCTCTAGAAAAATATGGATACGCTACACCATACCATAATATAGGCACAGGCGCCCATGACATCCAACAGTACTAGGCTAACTGCAAATGAAAGCCATGCTTATTCGTTGCCTAGTGCTGTCCTGGTCGGTGCCCACCTTCCAGTGGATACAGGTCTACAATTGGACTTGGCAAAGCTGCCCCACGAGGTGTTATAGGGTTTCCACACCACCGTGCTTCAAGAGATCCATCATCACGATCGGATCGCACAATAATAGCTCGATGTGGCCACATCGATCATCACACGACAGACCACAGACGTCTCCCTTTCTATCTCGCAGACGACGCAACTCGAAACAGTGGTCCACCAGCTCGGCATAAAGGTCCTAGATGAGCTCCCAGCTACAGCTCTGCTCCGGGCTACAGTAGAAGGCTTGGTTGTAGCACTAAAGGTGTACAGAACTGAAATACAAACCCTCAAGACCCAAATGGACCAGAAAATCACCGCATTACAAGCCCAATTACAACCTGCCACACCTCCGGAGGTACAAGCCCAGCATGTTGCGCTGGTAACAGAAGCTACGAACATCATTACGGGACAACTTACTCAGGGTACTCAATTGCTCGAGTCAGCCATGCAGCTCTGGACAGTGGTCCAATTCAACCCTGTTCTTCAGAACATCAATCAGGACTTATGACAGAAGGAAACCTCTTTCAATCAGATCAAAGCTACCTTGCCCTCCTTAGTCCTTGCGCAGCGTCTCGCACACTTGAATACTAGCAACGCACTCCAAGATACGATTGAGGATCTCCGATGAATGAAGTGAGCCATCATAGAGCGCTTGAAGCCATGGGCCGACATCACCCTCCAGCTATCACAAGATACCAATGGCGCGATCAAACGACTCAACCAGATATTAGAGTGGGTTACCACGGCTATTGAAGGACCAACCTCCCAAAAGCTTGTAGACATCACGGAGAGTGTTGCCACTCAGATTCAAGAAGTATTGTCTCCACTGATCACAGCCATTAATTCCCTACATGCGCAGGTAGAGACCGCACCACCCCAGTGACTTGGGACGAGTCACAAGGTTGTGTTGGGGGACTGTTGGAACAAGGTCTCCTGCAAGCTGCAAAATTGGTCCAATTTTGCATATTTTTGCATATAATTAGTCTAGCGCAGGAGCTTTGGGGTGGGTCAAAGCCCCGAAAGCATTGTAATGGGTCAAAGGGTAGATTTAGAGTCCGCAAACCACGGTTTGCGGACCATAGGAAAGATTAGGCTAGATTTTTATAAATAGAGGGACATTTTGAATTATAAGGCAAGAAGATGATGAGATCTTGATGCAAATTGTGGCTTAGTAGATCTGTTTGGGTTTTTGGGGAAAGGAATCTTGCTGGTTGTGTGCGCGGAGATCCCAAGTCCTGATGTGTGTGGACCCTACTAATGTGTGTGCAGGTTGGGTTTGGGTATATTAGGAGGGATCAGAAGGATTAATGAATGAGAAAGGTTGTTTGAGTAACTGAATCTATTTGTATTGTTGATGCGAATCTTTGATAACTATTATGTTATGCATATTCTATGTTAAGCTGCGAAAGTAACTGTGTTAAGTGTTTTTACTGCGCAAACCATCGATCTGGGTTTGTTATGTTATGTTTATGCAAAGAATAACTGTAATACTGCACTACTGCTCTAAGAGTGTATGATTTGTTAAAGTACAGTAAGTATAGTTGACCTTTCACATGTGGATGCGAAGGAGGTCTATAGATCCAGTTCTGGGATATGCGATCTGGTCATTATAAAGCCGGACACAACTCTTCTTGGCTTACCTATCCTCTCTCAGGGTGCAGAAACTTGGTTTCAGCACCCACCCATACTGCTTCGGGTGAGACTTTGACCTACGCAAGTAGGTCACTGCCGAAAGGGCTAGTAGTATAGGGGTTTTTTGGAAAATCTCAACCTCCAAACCTGGGCCAGGACCGCCCGAGCCAACATATAGCGTGTACCATCAAACACCAATATCTTTCTTGAATAAACATCCTATATTTCTTGTTTGGCCATGATTCCCTATTGATAAACCTTCTAGTAGTTAAGTTGTTCATGAAGGAACCATTATCTGATACCAATTGTTAGGAATCAAGAATTGTTGTGATGGGGGGGGGGGGGGGCTTGAATCAGTAATTAACATTTTTTCTTTATTTTATGCTGAGTGCTTAAACTTTCAATTATGTACAATCAAAAAACACATGAGATACCAACATTCATATGCATTTGAACACAAGAATTTATGTGGAAACCCTTCTGGGAGAAAAACCACCAAAGCTTGATATGTATTATGATGATAATCAAGGAACCAACTAAGATTACATCATATGTTTGTGAGCACCTTTTCACAAGAGGCCCCAACCCCCTTCAAATCAGCACGCCCCAACTCGCCTAGAGGCACCAACCTCTGATAATTGTAGACCCACACCTACTTCTGCCAGCTTTTATTATTTTCATGCAATTTTCAAACTAAGAATAATGGCACACCTCTGTTACATAAAACTAATTGTTACATGATATGTTATCTCTTTAAATTTCCCTCTCATATTCTCTCCACGCACACCCACAAAGTATTTGTCTTTTCCACTTCTATTTTTTTCACTCTCCACACCTAAATCCTCATGCTCAGAATTGACACACAACCATTCAAGTACATCTTCCTAGCGCACTTTTCTCATTTTTCTCAATAAAATCATAGAAAAAACACATTCATATCACAAACTACTCAATAATTACATATTACAAAACAATACAGGGAGAAGTCTATTCTTTGTACTCGTAGTAGGAGAACATACATCAATTGAAATAGAGCATGACATCAAAGGAATTAATTACACAATACGGTTCCTTGCATGATAACAGTGGATTTTAATCTCTTACTATGCATCCCATCACTTACTAATTGATCCCCATAACTAATCAGAAATTTGGCTGAGTCCACATTCTCATCTGAACTGCCTAAAAGATTTAATTCATTTAATTTTGCGTGGCAGTAGGAGTACTTTTACTTTGTGTACACCAACCAAGACTGATAGCTCGTTATCATTTGTACAGGGAGATGAGGAAGCCCATTACATGAGTAATGCAATCCACCTACTCCATTAACAGTGACCAATGCATTAATACAATACTAAGCCATCAACCATAATTCCTTTGCGTGAGAGATAGAGTACTGTGACCTTATTCTCACTTTGAAATCAATTCTTGAGTTAAATATGGCATTCACGGGTTTTAACAAAGGTTCCAATTTTAGCTGGTGGACAAATTTGGTGAAATTCATTTATTTGGATTCTATGCCAGAAATTATTGTTGACCCGAAAAAAGTTATTGATCAAACAAGAACTATAACCTCAAAACGAGAAATCTAGCCAAAAAGCCCCAAAAAACACGAAAAAAAAACCTGAAAAAGAAAAATATTGATGTTGGAGTAAATTTTTTTTTAAGCACATTTTCAACATTTAAAAAACATAATATATGAAAAAAATAAAAAATTAACAAAATAAAAAACAAATAAACAATATTAATGGAATAATTAAAAAAAGAAAAAAAACATTAAATAAATAAATAATACATTAAAATAAAATTAAAAACATTAAAAAAAATTAAAAAAATAAGAAAACAGTGAAAAAATTAAAAAACATACATAATAAGTAAATAAATAAAGTAAAAAATTGAAAAATATATATAAAAAAATAAATAAAAAAGCATTAAAAAAACTTAAACTATGTTTATAAAACATTAAAAAAACAAACACTTTATAAAATAAAAAAATCGAGGCAGTGAGCATGGCCAATTACAAGAATCATCCATGCCCACCCAGGGCCCACAGGGCCTCGATTTTTTAATTTAATTTAATTTTTTTAATTACTTTTTTTTATGTTTTTTTTTTTCTAATTGTGTATAATATCTTTTTTCTTTTTTCTTTTTTTAATGTTTTTTTTCAATTTTTGTTAACGTTTTTATATTTTTATTTTTTGAAAAAAATTGTTTTAATGCTTTTTTAGTAGAAATTCTTTCGGTAATAATCACATGCAAAAGAACGAGGTCGACGCGTTTCGAGCCAACCAGTGTGGTTCATCATCAGGACTATGTGAGAGATCAGATCCAGACAATAAGTATAAATAGATGTAGAAATGGCTCAACTAGCCGTTAGGATAACGGCTAGTTTGACTTAGAAAAAGTAAAAATTCCATTATTTATTTATTTAATTTATTAATTTATTTATATTTTTAATTAATTTATTATTATTATTTTAATTTATTTATAAAACCTTCAATATATTTATACAACTAATTGACCAATTAATTAATAAAATGGTAAATCTTGGTGTATATATGTAAATTTTGATTAAATTATATAATAATCACTTATAAAATTAATTCTTTATTCATGAAATCTAATTAAAAATAAACCATCTATCAAATAATCAAACATAGTAAAAAAAATAAATAAATAAAATAAAATAAACAAATAAATAAGTAAATAAATAAAATAAAAATATAAAAAATAAAAAATAAAAATAATAAAAATAAAAATAAAAATAAAAATAAAGATAAATAAAAATAAATAAATAAATAAAAACAAAAATAAAATATAAATATAAATTAATAAATAATCAAAAATCAATATTTTATTTTATTTTAATTAATTAATTAATTATTATTATTATTATTATTATTTATTTATTTATTTATTAACAAATATATAAATAAATAAAGAAAAATAAGTAAAAAAGTCAAGAATATAAGGCAGGAATCCAGCACCTGTTGATATTCCAACCGTCATCTCTATTGAGATTAACGGGCCTTTTTTCAATTTCAATAGCCTCTCTCAACTTACGATGATGGAAATGGTCGATTCTAGCAATGACCTTAGCATCTTCTATGCAAATATGATGGTTAGTCTTTTCTGCATGCTCAGCTAAGGCGGACGAGTGAGATCTTCTATTTGCATAGAAGATGCTAAGGTCATTGCTAGAATCGACCATTTCCATCATCGTAAGTTGAGAGAGGCTATTGAAATTGAAAAAAGGCCCGTTAATCTCAATAGAGATGATGGTTGGAATATCAGCAGGTGCTGGATTCCTGCCTTATATTCTTGACTTTTTTACTTTTTATTTATTTATTTGTTAAATAATAATAATAATAATAATAATAATAATAAATAAATAATAATAATAATAATAATAATAATAATAATAATAATAATAATAATTAATTAATTAATTAATTAAAATAAAATACAATATTTTTATTTATTTTTTATTATTTATTAATTTATATTTATATTTTATTTTAGTTTTTATTTATTTATTTATTTATTTTTATTATTTATTTATTTATTTATTTTTATTTATCTTTATTTTTATTTTTATTTTTATTATTTTAATTTTAATTTTAATTTTAATTTTAATTTTTTATTCTTTATTTTTTATATTTTATTTATTTTTTAATTTATTTATTTATTTTATTTTATTTATTTATTTTTTGACTATGTTTGACTATTTGATAGATGGTTTATTTTAATTAGATTTCATGAATAAAGAATTAATTATATAAGTGATTATTATATAATTTAATCAAAATTTACATATATACACTAAGATTTGTTAAATTACTTACCATTTTATTAATTAATTGGTCAATTAGTTGTATAAATATATTGAAGGTTTTATAAATAAATTAAAATAATAATAATAAATTAATTAAAAATATAAATAAATAAATAAATTAAATAAATAAATAATGGAATTTTTACTTTTTCTAAGTCAAACTAGCCGTTATCCTAACGACTAGTTGAGCCATTTCTACATCTATTTATACTTATTGTCTGGATCTGATCTCTCACATAGTCCTGATGATGAACCACACTGGTTGGTTCGAAACACGTCGACCTCGTTCTTTTGCATGTGATTATTACCGAAAAAATTTCTACTAATTTATATTATGGATCACAGAAGCTTAGATTCCATTAATGCTTTTTTTTTAATATTTTTATTATTTTTTATGTTTTTTATTTTCAGTGTTTTTTCCTAATTTAATTTAATTGTAATTTTTATTTTTTATATTTAAATTTTTAAGGATTTTGTTTTTAATTTAATTTAATTTAATTTTTTTTCAAAATTGTGTGTTTTATTTTATTTTTTAACAATTTTTTTACTTAAAAATTTATAATCATTTTGTTTGGAAAAAAAAACTTCAAATGTTATCATCTTTGGATATAAATTTCATAAAATTTGTTATTTTTCTAACATTTTTTATTCAATTTTTTCATAAAAATATTTTATTTAACATATCATTTTTAGCAAAAATGTTCTCAAATACATATTTTTTTAATTATATTTATATGCGAAATGTATATTTTTTGTCGAGTGTTTGAAATTATTATTTTTCAATGATAATTATTTTATATGTATTGAAGTACTTATTAACGATATATAAGTATATATAAAATCACAACATCAAAATATTAATGTTATTATTATTTTTTTAACTTTGCAAAAAAATTAAAAATTTCATTATAAAAAAACAACACAAGGGAAAACAAAAAAAACATGTTTGGAAAACCCTTAAAAACATCTTAGGAAAAAAAAACAAGAAGAAGAATAATGCAACTTGAAAAATGGTTAAATAATCAACATTTAAAAAAAAATTGTGCATACTTAAGACATAAAGAAATTTGAAATGTCAAAAATATGCCTTAAAATAATGTTGATGCTTTTCAAAATCCGCATGAAAATCAACAACATTTAAAAAACAATTACCCACACTTAATACATTAGAAAATTTAAAGTGTAAAAATTAAGCCCCCTAAAAAAAGGGGTTGGTATTGCATCAACACTTTTCAAAATCAGCATGAAAATTACCAACATTTTAAAAACACATGTTCATACTTGATAAATAAGAAAATATAAAGTGCCAAAAATATGCTCGAAAAAGAAAGGTATATTCTGAATCAACACTTTTCAAAATCGGATGGCTTTTTTGCTACCTCAAAAACATGGTTACTTGGTACAGTTCGCGTTTGATCAATAATTATGTTCCCATTCATACTCCTTTTAACCCCAAGTATGGTGAACACCCAACTTTGGCATAGTTTGCAAATACTACTCCATTTCACCAAAATCATAACTATAGGTTGGTTATACCTTGAGAAGGGCTTAAGTGTTAACGCTTGGCCTCAAGGAACAAAATCTTGTAAAGTGCCCACAATGCATATTTAAGCCTAGAGACCCCAAAACTCTTAGCATTATGAAACCCTTATATGACTAGCCCCTAGATGCACCTTTGGTCAATTGACAAAATAATAAACAAATAGGAAATTTTCTATTTGCTATGATCTATCTACTGGTGATCCCAACTGAAAAAACACTTTTCCATCATCTACAAGTCTCGAGGTGGGATGACAACATTTCACAATAGTTGTTGGGAGCTTTTATGTTCTGACCTCTATTCGGTTATGTCTACTACGATTTAAACTTCGCCATTAAAAACTTGGTTTAATACCATTTTATTCTGGGATGGGAATGATTGTGATAGTTGATGGTAAACATTTTATCCCCGTCTTTTCCTACCAGTCTTGGGCTATTGTGACCCTTAACACTTAACAAATTTAATACAGGAAAAGTGTACCAAATAGACTCATGGTGAAAACATTGAAAAATTTGCTACATCATCTTTCCTGCATCATCCATGCATACATGGTGCCACGTGCCACCCGAAAATGGACCAATAGACCACTTGTAAGTTTCAAATCATCACGCCACGTGTTAGTGTCGTGGAGTGCCATGTGTCCTAGGATTTTAAGTTATTGATGTCATGCTGACATCGTTTGCCATAATGGCTTCCCCATGTCATCCAATCACATCGTGCCATGTTGCTTTGTGTCATATTAGTGGTACAAAGAAAGGGGGAGGTTTGAGTCTTCGTTTTTCATTGAAATATTTTGTAAATTTTTTTGGGTGCAGATATGTAGATCTAACGTTGATATAGCATTGCACCACAAAATGTGAACATTTCCATCTCTTGGGACATAAATATCCCAGTACCTTAGACTTGTTCTTACTTTGGAAACTATTGTGGAAAAACCTATAAGTTTATGTGTCCCTTGTGGGGCCACACATCATTCCTCCCGAGCTTTTAACTTGGTCCAAACTATGCTTTTCTTTCCATATTGACCTTTTGACCCTTTAAATTGCAAACTTTGAATACACATAGCTTTTTATCTTGAAGGAATTTCTTAGGGTGTCATGCATTTTTGGAAAGGTCTTTCCAAGCACTATGCAACTATGCTGCTTCTAAGAATATCTAAGTTGATATGATGATACTGAAATTCCCCCAAAACCTGGTTCATGTTGTTATGTGGAATTTACGATTATGCACAGAAGTATCTCCCTAGACCTAGTGGACTAGTTTAGAACAATAGAAATAAAATAATATAAAGTTTCCCTTAGAGAAATTTAAGAATGGAAATATTCTTACTTGGAATCCATCACAAAATTTTCTCTCCTCTCAGATTGTAAGCTCCAATCGTAGCTCCAATTGCTATAATTAGAACCTGCACATACAATTACAACAAGTTAAAGTTGTACAACATCTATGTAGCATTATCCAATTACTCTATTCAATGTATTAGCAAAAAAATGAAACACATGAATGTAAACATAACATAACATATATAGGAAAACATTATACTCTTTGTATTAATATGAATTGGAGAGAGTTTACAACTAAGAATATTAGTTGATCTTGTAGATATCTCCCCAAGTTGACTTGTCCTTTGTTGTCATAAAGCACACCTCAATGTCACCCTAATTCATGAATATGATGACTCTCTTGGATTCAAGGCCGCAACATGAAAACATGATGAGTCTCCGAAAGACAACCCTAATGTTGTAGATGGTTTTAGATTTATAGGGGAGTGTGGTAGTTTAGGAATTCTCTTATGCTTACCAATCTAGGCTTCATATCCATTCTTGATGGGAGGACGAGCTCAAGAGATAAGGGGTGAAATATAAAAGGAAGGATTAGAGAGGATTAGAAGTTATTATCCAAGGTAAATGGTTGAAACATCTCCTGGAAGCTTTTGGAAGAGGAAGCTTCGGGAGTTTTTTTTATTTTTCCCAAATTTCTAGAATCCGTGCACTCCTAACAAGGGACAACCTAATGTTGATAAATGCAGGTGAATAATGGAGAAACCTAATGATGAACGCATGTACCTAAAGTTTTAGGGTGTGTTGGGCCTTAAACACATTTATTTGAAGCAGTAAGACAAAAAAAAAACAGGGATTTGGGAGAGTCATGATTAGGGATTTCTGTAGGGATGATGATAAGGTGTTCATGGATGTTTATTGATCTAATTTTTATGTCTCTTGAACAGATTTGACAAAAGTGGCCTATAACATATTCCCCCCCAAAGTGGAAATTCATAAACAATGACTAATGAATTAAGTGCTTTACCTTGTGACAAGTTCGGATCAAGAATATCTGGTTGAGATCATCATATGTTACAATACATTTTCATCATGATATATTTTCCAACAGAGGCATACCCATGCCCAACACATAAGCTAACATTACATGTACAATGATTAAAAATTCGTGTATACTGAATACAAAGTATGGATCCATGATTGGATTACTATATGATAATAGTCATCATGCTTTGTAATTTTGTGTTAATCTTAAAAGTGAAACCCGTATGGATGGAAGTAGACATGGGGTCTTCTATCTCATTCAGTTGATCACCTACTGTACGAGTCTAACCATGTGAATAAAGGAGTTGAAGTAGAACATGGTAGAAACTCTCTGATTACTGACCAATGATGTAAGTTGTTAAAATATGCGAGAGAAAACACCAATGATGTTAATGGTTGTCAAGTTACAACAGTGTAGTCCATATGTTGTGAATAAATGAGTTGAAGTCAAATGCCACACGGAACCTATCAGTTGAAGGCTAATGCTGTAAAGATGTCTTTGAGAGAAAGATAATTTCCATTGATGTATGCAAGCTCCAAGGTACTAAATATAAGAGTTTCTAAGTCAACTTCTTGGATAATGAGCTGATTTCGACAAGAGGAAACCTATCATAGGAGGGCCCTAATCTATCCCCCATAAATGACATGAAATAGGTATCATGGTTTGGGACATAATGATGTTTATGTCAAACTGGTCTGGGAATGATAGACATGAATGTAGGCCTAGGAGTATTGTAGCAGAGATCAACTGAAGGACTTCTCTTAAACACAGTGGCGACACTGAATGGATTTGGCAACATTAACCCAAAACCATAAATGGAGGCTTTGAAATGGTGTGATGAACCAAAAGACAAGTAGATTTCCCAACCCAACAACTACAAAGATGAAGTGGAAGAGTGTCATGTTAAAGAGTGAATCGCTTCAATTAATAGGTGGAGTATCCCATTTTCCCAAATTCCCCAACCATTACTAGTCAGTACCTCTGTATTTTTTACAAGCTTGAGGAGGATAAAATATGCTTGACAGGTAAGTTCATCCTTTATATGAATCCCAATGATTATCTTTTTTGTGCATGTAAATCCCCTCTGCGGACAGAGGCGATCCCTACTAGCTCAGATCGGGTCTAGCAAAAATCGTATCACGCTAAGGTGCAAGTTCATAATTGCAATAAACCAACTTGCGATGAAGGCCTACCTCAAGTCCAACGCTGTTGTTTGTAGAGAATATGGCGCTCCCGTTTCCTTGCTCCAGCGGATCACAATCCTCTCACTCGTCGCGATTGAACACCTGCACACACAAGAAACATGACAAACATAAGCGTAAAACACGATATATGAAATTATGTATCAGTCAGAGAGGACACAACTCATGATCATAATGAAAAATACGAGTGGAACAATAACCAATAGTCGCTTATCATTAATTAATACAAAGGAAAATACAACCTGGCTCTGACGCTGAATCTTCCTTCGGCAGGTCATCAACGGAATACGTCTCAGTAAATATTGTCAGGAATGAGGACAAGCCTCTCTCTTCGATCGTCAATCTCCTTGCTATGGATTTGGCACTATGAGGAATATCAAAGCTCTTGCAGCATTCTTTAGGCTATGAAGGCTCTTGCAGATTCAACCATTCAGCCATTCAGCTATTCAGCTATTCATCCCCTTCATTAATGGATGAAGGCTATATTTATATAGGAGAGGGGGAGGTTGGGATCCCTACAATAGTGGAAGGGAGGCCTTATCCCTTGGGAGGTTCCCCATAAGGTGGAAAAAAGAGGCCAAAGGAGGAAGGCCGCGGTTATTCAGTCGAAACCACTCCTCATGACTCATCCACAAAGTTGTTGTAATTGAAACTTTGCCTCTTTTTTTAAAAAACTTTCCATAAGAAGATTGGTGCGGGTGCTCAACTGGGACAGAGCGCCAATTGGCATGGGCTCAGTGTTAATTTTTCTCATTGGCGTGAGTACATAACGGGCTACCAGCACCAAGGCAAAAACATGTGTTTTTAGGGGTTTGCTCAGAAAATGATCAACAGAAGGAATGTTGTCCTCATGGCAAGGGATGAAATGATGGTATTTGCAAGGCATGACACTGCTTATTGGTCACAGAAATGACCCTCCAATGGGCGAGATGGGGATTGCAGGGACGGTGACAAATTACTGTGTAACAATCTTTAACGAACCATGAGAAGGTGTGGTTCAGTATCGTCATGTTCGAAGAGTCCATCATTTTTTGATGCTTTTACGAGTCTAGTGAAGGTATAACTCGTCTCTTTTTTCATGTTTAGAGAGTTTGAAAAAATAGGCGAAAAAAAAAAACTCCAAAGGTTCCTTTTCATAAATAATCTCTTGAGTCCAAAAAGGTAGAAAATGATACTAAGGAGAACCTCTTAGCCATGTTTGACTAAGGTATTATTTTTTCATAATTAATCTATCTGAGTCCAAAAAATGGTTAAACTTATATTGAGTAGATGTATTTTCATTTACTTTAACGAGTTTGAAAAGACAAGTGCTCGAAAATATTTTCATATTTTGGGAGTCTGAAAAGAGTTGAAAGAGGACTCCTCCTAGAGGAACATGTGGTATAAAGGGTGGGACTACTCAAAACACATAGAGGTCAAGAGGTAGGCTAATAATACCACTCATCTCAGTTGTTCCTCGGGAAAGGGTAAAAAAACGAAGTGAAAGCATATGATCGTCCAAGTAGATGGTGGCGAAGGAATGAAAAAACCAAAGCTCATATAGTATAAATAGGATGATAAAAATGGAAATCATGAGGTATAGGATGATAATGGTTTCATTTTTACAAAATCTTCAAACGTGAGAAACTATGCTTGAGAATATTTGAACATGGTTTCATTTTTTTCACAAGTTTGAAACATCAGAAAAACTATGCTTGAGAGTGGTTTAATTTTTACACAAGATTGAAACAGAGAAAAACTATTTTTGAAATAAGTTTGCATGCCCCTAGCATAAAGTCTCAATTCTAGGCATATGCTTCCCAAGCTTCATTTCATTCACCTAATAGACTACTGGTTACTAATAGGAAGACAGAATGAAGGTTCATTTACAAGATCAAGTGAATGAATTGACTGAGAATTTATGATATCTAATCAAAGAATCAAATTAGAAGGTGTTGTGCTATGCAACAAATTCCCCCCATTTTTATTTTGAAAATAATCTAGACCTTTGATAAATAGAAATAGGACCCTTTTTAAAAATGTATTTTTCATTTTAGATAAAAAATCAAACTCCAAAAACATTATTTCTTTTATTAAAATAAAAAACGTAAAAAACAAAAAAGAACTTAATAAAACATCCTTGTAATTACCCTATCGCAAATCGCAAATCTCGCATAGTCTTTTGAAAGTTAAGTAACAAAACAGCGAAATCCCGATTTTGCGATCTGCGATCTGAGTTTTGCAAGCGATAGCATAAATCGCACATCACGAATATATGTTTGAAACTTTAAGCAGAGTTTACCAAAGTTCTGATATTGTGACACTCCGATTTTGCGATATTCCAATACTGCAATTTTGCGATTTCACGATATCGCGAAATCGCATATCGCATAAACAAAAAGTAATGCGGTTCAGAACAGACAGGTTCAAAGGGTGCGATGCGATGGATTTGACAGGTTTAAAAAAAGGTTTTACGTGAAAATAAATCATGTCAGAAACGATTAAGTGTATTTTATCATTCCAATGCAAATAGTTATTGTTTGGTTACGGATAATTAATGGAACAACTTTTTCCCGGATATTTCTTTTCGAATTGGAAATTTCAAATATATATTCCACCATTTGATCATTACTCTATTTTTAATAGGGATTTTCCTTCAAGATATGTCCATTCACAAAGTAATGCAAAAGAACGGCAAACATACTGTTGCAGAAGTAGAATACACAGAAATGTCGCCCATAGTCTAAGATACGGTCTGCACTGCAGATGGAGGTGTTACAAAGTGGAAATCTATCTATACCATTCTTGAAGATGAAGAACATGAATTAGTGGAGGTCAAAGCAACTTATGATGATGCAAGACCCTCAAATTTACATTTTAAAGATATTGCATGCTCTTTCCTTCATAGGATAGTAGCAAGGGCCATTCTTTTGTCATATACCGACATGATTAGGTGGGTGCTTGACAATTCAACAATCAAGGACAGACAATTAAGAACCACTAAGAATGAAATATTAGGTTATTTCAGAGCTAAATACTTGAAAGTCATGTAAAAGCTACCTGACCAACAAGACATTTATGATAATATATTTGTTGAGAAATTTTCATAGAACAATGAGGACCTTTTCAAGACAATTCAGGGTTGGAGGAAAATGGATAACAAGTTCAAACATGAGAAACCAGGTATGTATCCTATCGCCTCACTTGCAAATCCCTACAATTTTACAACCATGATGTTATGCAGATTATATGGTCTCCCTGATAATACCAAGATATCCATAAACTGGCTTCCCTTGATGGATTCCTATGTTAATTCCCACATCATGAATTGGGCAACCATTCTTTCTAAAAATCTAGCTAAAGCAATTAACGAATATCACTAGAAAAGAGCTTCTTCCTCGAAAACCATCCCCCAATTTTTCATGAGTGCATATATTTTTGATGTTATCTGTTTTTCTACTAGTTTTCCAATTATGTGTTGGAAATGGACTCCCGAGGATCCCACCCATATTCATTTGAGTCATAAAGATATATGGGAACACAATTATGCACCACATTTTCACAGGCTATGTTATGGAGTTGTATTATCGTTACATCAATTAATGTTTGACAGAGTGAGCCCTAGGTTTAGTAAGGAAGCCATTTAAGTCCTTCAAATGAGAGGGAGAGGTTTTATTGAAGAATAATTTTCATATATCAGAGTATTTGGAAGCTCTGCTCCTCCACATGTTCTTCCTTTATGTGTTTCAGATAAATTAATAGCGAGAGAAGTCACTTACCAATTTATTGGTAATAGACTCACTAAATCTTTGAAAGATAGTAAAAAATATTTATGGCCAAGTTTTCCAATTCAATGGTACATTCACCCTCAAAAATTTCAATCATGCATTAAAATAACGTCACATGATTGAGCTTTTGAAGCTCCTCGTTTTACTCCCAAGGAAGTTTGACCCAGAAAATATTGCTAACAAGTTTACTCAGTCAGTTAAAGTCAAACCTATCACACACACATATGATAGATTTGAAGACATTTTGAAATTTGTTAGAACTTTTGAAGAAGTTCAAGATTTTATCAAATTGAATCTAAATCAAGAAGAATTACAGAGATTCAATGAGTACAGGGAACAAAGACTCAAACATATCGCTCAGAACTTTTTGATTACTAGTTACATAACTGAAGCAAGAAAAGAAATAAAAACAGAACAATCAGATTCATAAAATCAAAGTGAACTAGATAAAATCTGGACTTCAGTTAGAAACACATTGATAAATACCCCAGAGGTATCATCTTCATAGAAAAATACAGAATTTCAGACTCCACAGGGACAAAAAATTTCAGCAAAAGAAATCATTGAAAGTCCTGGGATAACCTCCCAAGATACATAAGTCATTCCTGTGTTTCCTACTGATGAGATTGTTCTGAAGGTAACTGATATCCCTCCACTGGATGTATTCTACAGCCCTCTTCATAAATCTGTAGTAAGGAAACAAAGAAAAAGGAGAAGGAATGAAACACCTCCAGGAAATGAAGTTATGGAAGTTGTATGGAAAGGCACTCCTTCAAATCCAATTGAAAATCTGACTCGGCTATCACAATTTGTTGGAGCATACACTACTGCAACAATGGATAAGGCAGTCAAAGTATCCATTTTGGTTCAAGAAAAAGATGATAAGATCATGCAGCTACAACAAAAACTGGATGAAGAAAGGATCAATCTGAATCAGAAGGTAGAGCAGCAACTCCTCAAATTTCAGCAAGATATGGAAGTGCTTAAGATAAGTCATGAAAATGACTTATCTAGAAAAAACACACTGATCAAAGAATTGAGAGAATATCTTACAAAATATGAAGGTATTCCTACTGCAGAGGAATTCATAAAAGAAGCATTGGCATTAAATGCCTTACTCTCAAAACAAAAAAATTGTTTATCTTACAAATGTCAAACATAATCCCACACTTGGAAATCATTGAATAGTTAACTAATACAGTCATTGACTGAAGAATTGAGTTTAATAAACTCAATACCAAAATTTTCGATTATATTGAATGGCAAGATTCAGAGGAAGGGATAAATTCAAGTCTCCCAAAGATCAAAGAAAATTTTAAAGATATCCTTTTTACTAACTAGGATGCATAGGTAAAACAAGCAGAATTGGCCATAGACAGAGCATCAGGTATATTAAAGAGTATGGTCAAAATTATTAACCACATGTTGCATACTTCTGGTTTGATTAAAGAAGGAAATCACAAATCAATTCCTGATATCAAAAATTTAGAGCAAAGTTGGAAAAACACAGGTCAACTCCGAGAAGAAACGCTTGCATAGCTGAGAAAGACTGATTAGGAATCATACTGGTAGCTACTGGTTAAGCCGCATAGTCAAATAATGACATTAAATTTCTCTTTCGATTCCATACAGAAAATGCAGACACTTTTACAGGATGCTATATTTACTGGGAAAATGAAGACACAGTTTGGGAAGCCTCCACAAGTTCAGCCAATGTCCGATATTTGTGAGTAGAAAAACAGAGCTGGCAGTAATCTATCATCGGGCATGATTATAAGTTAATTTGTTTTTAATAATTTTAAATTTAGCAATTTGATACTAGAAACGAGGAAGGTTGTTTGAAACCACATCATAAGATATTTTGTATAATCTATTTTTGTAAGTAGTTAATGTAGTATTTAAACCCTTCTAATGCTTTTAGAGAAGGTTCTAGAATTTTTATTGAGAACATTTACAAAGAATTCTTTATTGTAAGTTTGTAGATGCCTTGATAAAATGATGGAACAATTCCTTTTCAGTTATATATCATTTTGTTGATCACTGTTGATGCACTTTTGTATTCTCTGAAAGACTTATTGATAGAAGGATTGATTGTGACCTATTATCATTGATCAGATGAACATGACATCACACATTTGGTACTATTATCATGTATGCTAAACTTTGTTTTAAAAATTAGTGGTAATTTTAGCTTTCATGAATTATGTATGAAATCAATTGTTTTTGTTTGAAATATCAGTTGCACTATTGTACGATATAAGGATAGAGATTGATTTGTTTTATATACGATCATCATAATATATGCGATATGTTTGACATCTTCTTTTGATTAACTATTTCTCAAAAGAATCATCTTACAAATGTATTAATTCTATTAAGTCTGTGATTGATCTAAATCATCACAGATTGAATAGATATCATTCTAGATTGCATAAAATTAGTATTATCCTAGGTTAGATTATATTAGACTTAATTCAAAGTTTTTCATTTTAGAATAAATTTGTTTTAGGTTTTAAGTTATTCTTTCTGCAAATCATTTGAGAAAAAACCAAAAATCATATAAACCCCAAATATGGGAAACTGGTCCGATTACACCCAGTTAGAGCCACTATCCCAAACGGAAAAGGAACTGCTTTAAGGTCTAGACTGGGTGGTTATCCCCCTTGTTGTTCCCATAGATTTCTGAGGCCTCAACATTTTTGGCGCTAGAAGGAGGGCGTGACTATGAATGGCATATAAATCTAAACCTCAAAGTAAAAGCCCTCATAAGAGTTGATCTCCCCAAAATTATCCTACAACTTCCCAATCAAACTCTAAATCACCAACTCAGAAATCGAAAATGGTAGAAACTTTCCCCTCATCTCCTCAAATATCTCGACAGTCATTTGCTTCAGAATTCACTTCTGAGTCTCCCGAATTTCAGTCTTTAATTCATAAATTAGAAGGAATATCTATTTCTACGGAAAAGCCTGTTAATCCAGAAGATTTTGAAGAAAGTGTCACTTCCCTATTTAAAGAAACTGATATATTAACTTGATCCAAAAGTGAAAGACTTGGAATTCATCCTTTTGAATTTCCAATAGAATCACATTGCAAAAAAGTTTCTATATCCAAATCTAAGTCAGATACGATGGAAGTCACATCAAATTTTCCTTCAGTTACTTCTTTGCATCCTCTTACTCAATCTACATCTTATTATTCTTCCATTTCCTCTACTCAAACAATCAGTACTATCACAAGTAGTACTCTTCCAGTTGTAAGTTCTACATCCATTCCCCCTACTTCTGGATCTACTTCTGTATCTTCACAAACTTCAAATCCAATTATGGCTAATTGGCCTTGGACGAATCCTGGTGTTGTATTGATTGAAAATCCAAATCCTCTTCCAGATCATCCCGAAAAATGGCTACCTAAATATAATCCAGATGATTTTCTTTCTAATGAAGAACATATCAATAATTTTATGTTAGCCATGAATCTTAATGGAGTTTCTCATGAAGAGATTGTATTCAGATTGTTTCCTTATACTTTACAAGGATCTACAGGATCTCGGTACTTTTCACTTCTAGCAGGACCTATTGCCGATTGGGCAACTTTTGAACAAGTTTTTATTGCAAAATTTGGAGATGATTAATCTGAAAATGGAACTATTTTTAATTCTATGCAAAGTATCCATTTCCATTTAATTAAGTGTGCAAATAATTCTCCATGTCTTGCAAATTAAACAAAGTGTTTTTGGTAACTGTTTTTGAGTTTATGTGTGAGGGAATGTTAATTAAAATTACTGTTTAACATCTTAAATCAGAAATACACGGTAGATAAACTTCACCATAACATAACACAACAACATGATGAGGAAGTTCACCCCTCCTGGGCTATATCTGCCTAGTACAAGGCTCCCAATGGGTATTTCCTTGCTCTATTAAGTTTCTCAAATTGGTTATACAGTGAGAAATATGCCTAAACGGACAAAACCAACTGTGAGATTGAATCCAGAAGACAGAAATAAGCTAAACATGGCTTTTGTTTCACCTCAAACAGTGAAGTATAGCCCAATACAACTCCATTTCCCTAATGTCCCTGATGGCTCTCCAAGCTTCCCTGAAGCAAAAGTGGCTGAAGAACACCTATTTTCACTCTGCAACCTATCCCAAACACTCCCTAATGCTCATAAATGCAAAAATTGACTAAAATTTCATCCAAATTGGTTCAATATTGAGGAAGTTATGACGTCCACAAATTTCTGCCCAATGTCCCTTGAAAACCCCACCAAATGTGGGTGAACTCTGGTTAAGCACGCTAGAAATGGGACAACTGCTGGATTTGGTGAAATGCGCCAAGTTAGGTAGTAACTGTCAATGGTAAAATTAAACTTTGGGAGAGGTGGTCACATGGTATGTCGAACCTGCCAGTGGAGTTTACGATAACCACAAACATGGCATTAACTGTGCGGCGAATATGTCGGTCACATTCTGCGTTAACCGTTGAGTGGACCGGCTATCTAACCCGCTGGAGTTAAGGGTCTGGTTACGCGCCTTGGAAATGTGCTGTCGGTTACTCACGGGGCTAGCCCTTACTTCCACCATCGCATATATTTTCAAACCTTAAACAAAGACTCCATTGCATAGAGGTTAAGATTCATCAGACAACCCGAATGGTTGGGCACTTGTGCTAGCGGCGGTGAGGTTTGGGGTTTGAACCTCACGGACCCATAAAATTTTTATCATACACCATTCTATCTGACTTGGGGCCATGTGGTGGCCTCTGGGCCTACCACGTGGTAGCTCTTGATCGGTTCGCCCAAATAAAAGTCAACCAACCAACCAACCAAACGTAAATTTCCACTTGCCCATCAATCATTCATCCAGTTGGAATATTCCATGGAATATTTTGGGAAATATTCTCGAAATATTCTTTGGAATATTATTTTTTTAATATTTCCAAAGTCGAAAGTCAACTTTGGTCAACTGGATTTTTTTGAGTTTACTAGAGACTTCAAACCTGCATAATTTTCACATACGATGTCAGATTTGAGTGTCGTTCACGGTGCCAGAATCACAGCGACAAGACCTTTCTAGTAATTTAGGTTGTAACAAATTTTGAGCAATTTCATTTTTGAGCATTTTTTCAACTTTGGACATGATCACCTGATCACACCTCCCAAATGGGAAGCTTTTGGACCCAAAAAGCTCTCTGAATTATAGAAATTGAAGATGAGGATACTGATTCTCCACTCTTCCAACCTTGAACCACTGAAATCTACCTGATTTCATGAAATTGAGCTTCTCATAGGAAGATAAATTCTTCCTTGAATCCGTTGACCAACTGTTGCTAACCTTGACTGAGTCATGATGCAAATTTTTGAAATTTGCAGAAAAGAAACTATAATTTGCAGAAATCATATTGTTCCTAAAATGGTCTACCTTTAAAGGAAACTAAAATTGAGATTCACCTTGCCAACTGTCCTTATGGTGAATTTTTGTCGAATGAGCCATGTACTTGTGTCGATTCCCGACCAAGTTTTCACGCCATACCAACTTGCCATTCTGAAACCAAGAATGACCCATGCTAAACATTGTGTCCTCTTTGCTTGCATGCTTTACCTTCTCTTGGATGTTTTCACCACCTTGCACCAACACTTTTTTCTCTGCACCGATTGACACCAAAGGCACTTTCTGCAACATCTTGTCATCTTCTTCCAAAGATGACCTACTTTCAGACTGAAACATTTCATCATTTACATCAGCAATAACATGAAAAGGATTATGTAAAAAATATTTTTTCTTAATCATCAACAAAGTCAGATTTTTACTTGCATTGACAAGCCTTTTCAATTTCCCTGCATTCACTAAAGAAGATTCTAGCTTCTTCCGATGTGCTCTCACGATGAACTCCTTCCCATCCTTAAATAGATGATAGTTATTTGAATGGCGATGAAAGATCGTTTTCCTATCATATAAGTACGGAATACCCAACACCACACCTGTAATGTCAAGCAATACCACATCTAGTTCAACCAAATCAACATAATGAGCTGCTATGACGAAGCACAACATGCACTTTCTTGATACTTGTAAATTAGCATCCTTGCAAATCCATCCAAGTGGATATGGCTTGGGATGTGGAATGGTCTCAAGTTCAGCTTCTTGACTAAGTCTTCTAAGATGAGATTCGCTTGTGACCCACTGTCGAATAATGTGTCTACCTTTGTGTGTTTGGCTATTATCCTCACAGGAAACAACTCTATCCTCCTCTCTTTATTTGGGGCTTCTATGTGACAGTTTAAAGTGCTAGAACTAGGATTTGTTTCCTTTACAATATCTTTTCCCTTTATGTTCTTTAGTATCATGGCTATGCTTTTAGTTTCATCACCTGATTCAGACCCTAAATCTTGTTCAACTGTTGCAACCATTTTTCCCTTTTCTTTGGACTTATCTTTGGTTTTAAATTTTTCTGGTTTCAGCTCCGGATGATGTTTCCAGCAATGGTCTTCATCGTGGCTTGTTTTCAAACAATTTTTACAAAAGGCTTTCCTTTCTCTTTCCTAGAGTTTTCATTTCATTTTCTACCTTTTCCTTTAAAATCACTATCCATATTCCCATCAAAATGTTGTTTCCCTCTAGCCTCTAAATGCGTGGCTTGGACACAAACCTCATCTAGACTAGTAGGATTGAACATAAGGATAATATGTATAAGATAGCTATGTAAACCACATATATATTGCAGCAAAGTCTCTTGGCTATGCAAATCAATTCCAAGTAATAAAGCCCTTCGTCTAAACTCTTGAGTGTAATCTGGAACACTTTGTCCCTTAAGTTGTCTACAACTTTGCCAATTCATGATATCCTTTTGTAAATGAGCTAATGGATAAAATTGCTGCTTAATTGCGGAAATAAATTCAGCCCATGATAAAGTGATCTTACCATGTTTTTTAATTTCATCTTTGGTTTTGTCTTCTCACCATACCAATGCTGCTCCTTCCATTCTTAAAGAGGCTAACTGAATCTTGGTGTAGTCTTTATGAAGGTTTTGTATCCTCAAATAAAATTCCAACTGTCTGATCCAATTTTCAAGTTTCTCTGCATTGACCTCACCATTAAACATAGGCAACTCAAATTTAACATCAAGCTTTAAAAATGAACTTTTACCAGTGGTTTTAGACTTGTGATATTGATTCACCAAAGTTGAGGATGACGATGTAGAGGAAGAGGATGAATATGGGGATGGTGGATCACCATTACCTCCATGTCCTTTCTTTGACATGTCATCACTTTTCTTTCCTCCTGAAGAACCCTCTTCTTCTTTATGGTGTCTAGACCCTTCTTCAACAAGCCTATCATTCCTTTCTTGGTAGAGTATCCTTACCATCTCTTTCATGTCTAGGAAATCTTTTCTGAATACCCGTTCGTCTTCCTTGGGATCAATATCTTGAGGAGCTTCTCCTTCTCTTGAAGACATGCTTGAGGCTTCTTCAATAACTCTTGGAGGTGGCTCTCTGACCCTTCTTGGTTGAGGATTACTTTGTGCACTAACCAAGTGTCCTTCACCTCGCTTGAGTTTAAGCCTAGTAGGCATCAAAAATTGCAAACAATCAACTATATCTTTGCACAAAACAAATGCAGAGTAAAACTATAGCTTCAAAGGCTCAAATCATTAAGATTTGATACCAACTGAACTGAAAATGGAACTATTTTTAATGCTATTCAAAGTATCTATTTCCATTTAATTAAGTGTGCAAAGAATTCTCCATGTCTTGCAAATTAAAAAAAGTGTTTTTGGTAACTGTTTCTGAGTTAATGTGTGAGGGAATGTTAATTAAAATTACTATTTAACATATAAAATTAGAAATACACAACAGATAAACTTCACCATAACATAACACAAAAACATGATGAGGTAGTTCGCCCCTCCTGGGCTACATCTACCGGGTCCAATGCTCCCAATGGGCATGTCCTTGCTCTATTAAGTTTATCAAATTGGTTATACAGTGAGAAATATGCCTAAGCAGGCAAAACTAGTTGTGAAATTGAATTCAGAAGACAAAAATAAGCTAGAAAGGGATTTTATTTCACCTCAAACATTGAAGTATAGCCCAATATAGCTCCATTTCCCTGATGGCCTTGATGGCTCTCTAAGCTTCCCTAAAGAAAAACTGGCGGTAGAACATCTATGTTTACTCTAAAACCTATCCCAAACACTCCAAAATGCCCATAATAGCCAAAATTTAGTACAATTTTTTCCAAATTGGTTCAATATTGAGGAAGTTTTGACCTCCACAAATTTCTGCCCAATGTCCCTTGAAAACCCCACCAAATGTGGGTGAACTCTAGTTAAGCACGCTGGAAATGGCACAAGTGCCAGATTTGGCGAAACACACCAAGTTAGGTGGTAACTATCAACGTAAACATTAAACTTTGGGAGAGGTGGTCACATGGTATGTCAAACCCACTGACGGAGTTTACGATAACCAGAAATGTGGCATTAACTGCGTAGTGAATGTGCTGGTCACATTCCGCATTAACCGCCGAGTGGACCGGCTATCTAACCCACTGGAGCTAAGTTTCTGGTTACGTGCCTTGGACATGTGTCGTCAATTACTCACGGGGCTAGCCCTTATTTCCGTCATCGAATATATTTTCAAACCTTAAATAAAGACTTCATTGCATAGAGGTTAAGATTCATCGGACAACCCGAATGGTTGGGTGCTTGTGCTAGTAGCGGTGAGGTCCGGGGTTCGAACCTCGCAGACTCATAAAATTTTTATCATACGCCATTCTATCCGACCTGGGGCCACGTGGCGGCCTCCGGGCCTGCCACGTGGCAGCTTCTAATTGGTCCACCCAAATAAAATTCAACCAACCAACCAACTGTAAATTTCCACTTGTCCATCAATCATTCATCTAGTTGGAATATTCCATGGAATATTATGGGGAACATTCCAACTAATATTCTCGAAATATTCTTTGGAATATTATGTTTTTAATATTTCCAAAGTCAAAAGTCAACTTTGGTCAACTAGATTTTTTTTGAGTTTACTCGAGACTTAAAACCTGCATAACTTTCACATACGATGTCAGATTTGAGTGTCGTTCATGGCACTAGAATCGCAACAGCGAGGCCTTTCTAGTAATTCAAGTTGCAACTAGTTTTGAGAAATTCCATTTTTGTGCATTTTTTCAACTTTGGACATGATCACCTGATCACACCTCCCAAATGGAAAGCTTTTGGACCCCAAAAGCTCTCTGAATTACAGAAATTGAAGATGAAGAGACTGATTCTCCACTCTTCCAACCTTGAACCACTGAAATCTACCTGAATTCATGAAATTGAGCTTCTCATAAAAAGATAAATTCTTCCTTGAATCCGCTGACCGACTATTGCCAACCTTGACTGAGTCATGATGCAAATTTTTGAAATTTTCAGAACAAAAACTATAATTTGCAGAAATCATGCTGTTCTACAATGGTCTACCTTCAAAGGAAACTGAAATTGAGATTTACCTTGCCAACTGTCCTTATGGCAAATTTTTGCCGAATGAGCCATGTACTTGTGTCGATTCTCGACCAAGTTTTCTTTCCATACCAACCTGCCATTCTGAAACCAACAACGATCCATGCTGAAATTTGAGTCCTCTTTTCTTGCATGCTTTACCCTCTCTTGGATTTTTGCACCTCCTTGCACTGACACTTTGTTCTCTGCACCGATCGACACCAAAGGCACTTTCTGCAACATCTTGTCATCTTCTTCCAAAGACGACCTACTTTCAGACTGAAACATTTCATCATTTACATCAGCAATACATGAAAAGGATTATGTACAAAATATTTTTTCTTAATCATCAACAAAGTCCGATTTTTACTTGCATTGACAAGCCTTTTCAATTTCCCTGCATTCACTAAAGAAGATTCTAACTTCTCCCGATGTGCTCTCACGATAAAATCCTTTCCATCCTTAAACAGATGATACTTATTCTCAAGGCGATAGAATATCGATTTCCTATCATATAAGTATGGACTACCCAACACCACACTTGTAATGTCAAGCAGTACCACATCTAGTTCAACCAAATCAACATAATGAGTTGTTACGACGAAGCACAACATGCACTTTCTTGAGACTTGTAAATTAGCATCCTTGCAAATCCATCCAAGTGGATATGGCTTGGGATGTGGAATGGTCTCAAGTTTCAACTTCTTGACTAAGTCTTTTAAGATGAGATTTTCTTGTGACCCACTGTCAAATAGTGTGTCTATCTTTGTGTGTTTGGCTATTATCCTCACATGAAATAGCTCTATCCTCCTCTCTTCATTTGGAGCTTCTATGTGATAGTTTAAAGTGCTAGAACTGGGATTTGTTTCCTTTACAATCTCTTTCCCCTTTATGTTCTTTAGTATCATGCCTATGCTTTTAGTTTCATCACCTGATTCAGACCCTAAGTCTTGTTCAACTATTGCAACCGTTTTTCCCTTTTCTTTGGCCTTATCTTTGGTTTTAAATTTTTCTGGTTTCAGCTCCAGATGAAGTTTCCAGCAAAGGTCTTCATCGTGGCTTGTTTTGGAACAGTTTTACAAAATAAATTTCCTCTCTCTTTCCTAGAGCTTTCATTTCTTTTTCTACCTTTTCCTTTAAAATCAGTATCCATATTCCCATCAAAATATTGTTTCCCTCTAGCCTCTAAATTCATGGCTTGGACATAAACGTTGTCTAGACTAGTAGGATTGAACATAAGGATAGTATGTATAATATAGTTGTTTAAACCACCTATATATTTTAGGAAAGTCTCTTGGCTATGAAAATCAATTCCAAGTAATAAATCCCTTCGTCTAAACTCTTGAGTGTAATCTTGAACAATTTGTCCCTTAAGTTGTCTAAAACTTTGCCAATTCATGATAGCCTTTTGTAAATGAGCTAATGGATAAAATTGATGCTTAATTGCGGAAATAAATTCATCCCATGATAAAATTATCTTACCATGTTTTTTAATTTCATCCTTGGTCTTGGCTTCCCACCATACCAATGCTACTCCTTCCATTATTAAATAGGATAACTGAATCTTGGTGTTGTCTTCATGAAGGTTTTATATCCTCAAATAAAGTTCCAACTGTCTTATCCAATTGTCAAGTTTTTCTGCATTGACCTCACCATTAAACATAGGCAACTCAAATTTAACATCAAGCTTTAAAAATGGAATTTTACTAGTGGTTTTAGACTTGTGAGATTGATTCACCGAAGTTGAGGATGACGATGTAGAGGAAGAGGATGAAGATGGGGATGGTGGATCATCATTACCTCCGTGTCCTTTCTTTGACTTGTCATCACTTTTCTTTCCTCCTGAAGAACCCTCTTCTTATTTCTGGTGTCTAGACCCTTATTCAACAAGCCTATCATTCCTTTCTTGGTAGAGTATCCTTACCATATTTGTCATGTCTAGGAAAGCTTTTCGGAATACCCGTTCTTCTTCTTTGGGATCAATATCTTGAGGAGCTTCTCCTTCTCTTGAAGACATGCTTGAGGCTTCTTCAGTAACTCTTGGAGGTGGCTCTTTGACCCTTCTTAGTTGAGGATTACTTTGTGCACTAACCAAGTGTCCTTCACCTCTCTTGAGTTTAAGCCTAGTAAGCATCAAAACTTGCAAACAATCAACTATATCTTTGCACAAAACAAATGCAGAGTAAAACTCTAGTCTCTAAGGCTCAAATCCTTAAGCTTTGATACCAACTGATCTGAAAATGGAAATATTTGTAATGATATGCAAAGTATCCATTTACATTTAATTAAGTGTGCAAAGAATTCTCCATGTCTTGCAAATTAAATAAAGTGTTTTTGGTAACTGTTTCTGAGTTTATGTGTGAGGGAATGCCAATTAAAATTATTGTTTAACATCTTAAATTAGAAATACACAACATATAAACTTCACCATAACATAACACAACAACATGATGAGGCAGTTCACCCCTCTTGGGCTACATCTACTGGGTCTAAGGCTCCCAATGGGTATGTCCTCGCTCTATTAAGTTGCTAAAATTGGTTATATAGTGAGAAATATGCCTAAAAAGGAAAAATTAGCTATGAAATTGAATTCATAAGACATAAATAAGATAAAAATGGCTTTTGTTTCATCTCAAACATTGAAGTATAGCCCATTACAACTCCATTTACCTGATGGCCCTGATGGCTCTTCAAGATTCCCTGAAGAAAAAGTGGTTGAAGAACACCTATGTTCACTCTGCAACCTATCCCAAACACTCCAAAATGCTCAGAATAGCCAAAATTGACTAAGCTTTCGTCCAAATTGGTTCAATATTGGGGAAGTTATGACCTCCACAAACTTCTGCCCAATGTCCCTTGAAAACCCCACCAAACTTGGTTGAACTCCAGTTAAGCGCGCTAGAAATGGCACAAGTGTCAGATTTGGTGGAACACGCCAAGTTGGGCGGTAACTATCAACAGTAACATTAAAATTTGGGAGAGGTTTTCACATGGTATGTCGAACCTGTTGACAGAGTTTACGATAACCACAGATGTGGCATTAACTGCGCGGTGAATGTGCTGGTCACATTCCGCGTTAACCGTCGAGTGGACCAGCTATCTAACCCACTGGAGCTAAGGGTCTAGTTACACACCTTGGACATGTGTCGTCGGTTACCCATAGGGCTAGCCCTTATTTCCACCATTTCATATATTTTCAAACCTTAAATAAAGACTCCATTGCATAGAGGTTAAGGTTCATCGGACATCCCGAATGGTTGGGTGCTTGTGCTAGCAGCGGTGAGGTCCAAGGTTCAAACTTTGCGGACCAATAATTTTTTTTTCATATGCCATTCTATCTGACCTGGGACCACATGGCGGCCTCCGGGCCTTCCATGTGGCAGCTCTTGATTGGTCTGCCCAAAAAAAAGTCAACCAACCAACCAACCGTAAATTGCCACTTGTCCATCAATCATTTGTCCAGCTGGAATATTTAATGGAATATTCTCAAAATATTATTTGGAATATACTTTTTTTAATATTTCCAAAGTCAAAAGTCAACTTTGGTCAACTGGATCTTTTTTGAGTTTACTGGAGACTTCAAACCTGCATAACTTTCACATACGATGTCGGATTTGAGTGCCGTTTGTGGCACCAGAATCATAATGACAAGGCCTTTCTATTAGTTTAGGTTGCAACCAATTATGAGAAATTCCATTTTTGAGCATTTTTTCAACTTTGGACATGATCACCTGATCACACCTCCCAAATGGGAATCTTTTGGACCCCAAAAGCTCTCTGAATTACAGAAATTGAAGATGAGGAGACTGATTCTCCACCCTTGCAACCTTGAACAACTAAAATATACCTGACATCATCAAATTTAGATTCTGATAAAAAGATAACTTCTTCCTTGAATCTGCTGATCGACTATTGCTAACCTTGACTGAGTCATGATGCAAATTTTTGAAATTTGCAGAACAGAAACTATAATTTTCAGAAATCATACTATTCCTACAATGGTCCACTTTCAAAGGAAACTAAAATTGAGATTCACCTTTCCAACTGTCCTTATGGCGATTTTTTGCCGAATGAGCCATGTACTTGTGTCGATTCCTGACCAAGTTTTCTCGCCATACCAACCTACCATTCTGAAACAAGCAATGACCCATGCTGAACGTTGTATCCTCTTTGCTTGCATGCTTTACCCTCTCTTGGATTTTTGCACCACCTTGCATCGACACTTTGTTCTCTGCACCAATCGACAACAAAGGCACTTTCTGCAACATCTTATCATCTTCTTCCAAAGACGACCTACTTTCATACTGAAACATTTCATCATTTACATCAAAAATAACATGAAAATAATTATGTAAAAAATATTTTTGCTTAATCATCAACAAAGTCAGATTTTGACTTGCATTTAAAAGCCTTTTCAATTGCCCTACATTCACTAAAGAAGATTCTAGCTTCTTCTGATGTGCTCTCATGATAAACTCCTTGCCATCCTTAAACAAATGATACTTATTCTCATGGCGATGGAAGATCGCTTTCCTGTCATATAAGTATGGACTACCCAACACCACACCTGTAATGTCAAGCGGCACCACATCTAGTTCAACCAAATCAATGTAATGAGCTGTTATGGTGAAGCGCAACATGCACTTTCTTGAGACTTGTAAATTAGCATCCTTGCAAATCCATCCAAGTGGACATGGCTTGGGATGTGGAATGGTCTCAAGTTTCATCTTCTTGACTAAGTCTTTTGAGATGAGATTCACTTGTGACCCACTGCCAAATAGTGTGTCTATATTTATGTGTTTGGCTATTATCCTCACATGAAACAGCTCTATCTTCCTCTCTTCATTTGGAGCTTCTATGTGACAGTTTAAAGTGCTAGAACTGGGATTTGTTTCCTTTACAATCTCTTTCCCATTTATGTTCTTTAGTATCATGGCTATGCTTTTAGTTTCATCACCTGATTCAGACCCTAAGTCTTGTGCAACTGTTGCAACTATTTTTCCCTTTTCTTTGGCCTTATCTTTGGTTTTAAATTTTTCTGGTTTCAGCCCTGGATGAAGTTTCCAGCAATGGTCTTCATCATGGCTTGTTTTGGAACAGTTTTTACAAAATAACCTTCCTTTCTCTTTCCTCGAATTTGCATTTCTTTTTATACCTTTGCCTTTAAAATCACTATCCATATTCCCATCATGATCTGGATTTTATGTAGGAACGCAATTAAATACAGAAAAAACCATGAACATAGAGATGCAACGGAAATAATGCTTCATTTCATTAATATCAAATAATAGAAATATGCTTACAGGCATAATGGAAATAAAATAGCTAGGGTGCTGGTAGCGAATCTCTGAGAAGAGATGTGATGGCTACAGACCTCAGAATTGTGTTACAATGAGGCTCGAGGGCCTATTTATTGTTGAGAAACAATGTAGAATCCGAAACGTCCAAAAACCTAACCGTAGGAGATGAGGCGCCAAAACTGTGGGCGCCCGTTTGAGTAAATTGGTGGTTCAACTTCCCGGGGGCGTAACTTTGGCATCCGATCTCCATTTGATGCGATCAATAGCTCATTAGAAAGATCTATACAAGGAGTAAAAATTTTTAATGAGCAACATCGGTCCATGGACCCATGTTGCTCTCTGTTTTCCCAAAAAATGTCGTTTAGGGCCTCAAAACGGCTCCGGAAGTTCACGACCCAAAAACTGCTAAAAATAGTAAGTTTTGTTGCAAGTTGAAAATTGAAAGAACTGATGGTGGGGGTTCAAATGGACTCGGTGGGTGGCCATAGATATGCACCTGGATTATTAATGCCCCAAAATGGCTTCGGGAGTGGAGGACCCAAAAACCTACTAAAAATAGTAAGTTGTGCTGAATGTGAAGAGCTACAAGAATTGATGGTGCTAGTCCAAATGGAATAGGTGGGTGGCCACCGATATCCACCTGGATCATTCCTCCATCCTTAGGAAGCAATGGTCCCCATTGCATTGAGATCCTCCATGAGATGAGGCAAATTCTGTTGTACTGAGTATTAGATGTGTTGAAAATGTCAAGGACCTGCGGGTGGACATGCTGGATGCATTTAGTAAATTTGGTTTCGTTATCAGCCTCAGACAGTACATGTTTGGATTCTGTATGTGTAGTTGCAGGATGTATGGAAACATCAGGCGATGGTGCGTTGGGAGTCAGATCAATGGAGTGCTTGTCCTGACAGTGTAGAGGAACCTCTGTGAGTGAGGGGAAAAATTCCTCGTATTCCTCCATGACTTTGTCCATCTTCTGCAGCCGTGCAAGGGAGCCCTGTTTTGAGGTTGTGGCCACAATATTTTTCTTTCCCGGTGAGTGAGTTGTTAGGAAAATGAATTTCCTAGTTTGGGAAACAATCTTACTGCATTGTTTTGTAGTAGTTAAAGAGATGACATGAGGCAGTGCTACCTCCGGTATCCTATACAAGTTATTTCCCAAAGTAATAATAATAGCACGAGGCCTAGACTCATACAAAACATGTCACCTCCACAAGTATGTTTGGCCCAATAATACATCAGCTACATCAAGAGGAGCAACATCACACAATACCTCATCCGTGAATGGCTTGATACTGTACGGAAGGCGGCAGTGCTAGCGGATGCAGAGATCTCTCCCTGGGTGGAGCCACCCGATGGTATACGTCTGTGGGTGTGCTATGGTTGGTAGGCCGAGACGCTTCATGACCTAAACTGAAATGAGGTTCTTTTGGCTTCCGCTATCGATGAGAAATTGCAGCGGAGAACCCTTCACCCACATCTGCGGCTGGAAGAGGCGCTCCCCATCTTATGGATCCTCTGGACCCTCCCTCTCGATCTTGGTGGTGGCAACAATGGAACTAGGATCCGCATCAATGATCTGCTTCCCTTTTTCATTTCCTTTGTCTGGTTCTAACTCAGGATCAGAAAATGCATCTGATTCGGGTGCCTTTAGTTCGACCACTAAAGACTGTTTGGCCCGACACTCGTTTGTGCTGTGAGTGGGGCTGTTATGAAATTCACACCACTTCCCTGTGTCCTTCTTTGGATTTGTGGTGTTGTTCTAAGTCACATTTCTTTGGCCTTGCCCCTTGTTCTTCAGTTTGGGGGCACCTTTCGAATTCGCAGATCCAAAGTCTCGCTTCTTCTGCTTAAATTTCTGCTTGATCTTGGCGGCATAGCGATATGCCGTGCCAAGCGATGTAATGTCGAGGAACTCCATTTCCTCCTGAATGTGTTTGTGCAGATAGCTGCGGTACTTGAGCACCAAATGTCTCTCTCAATCTTTAATACCCAACTTTGTGTGCAGGGTATGGAATAGATTCGTTAGTTCATGCACATCTTGATCCTTTTGTTGCCATAGCATGGTCCAGTGGATGTATTTGTCGTCATAGCTCCCCATGGGGTAATATTTTTCCTTGATGCCGTCTCGGAACGAATTCCAAGTGGGTGTGGCCGAGAACAGAGAGGGTTCCCCTTCGCCCTCTTGCTCACGGTAGGTTTCCCACCAGTCTTTGACATGGGGGGCGGCTTTGAGAAGTGAAAAAATAATATTTTCTCAATCAAAGAAGTCACGAATCGAGAAATACCCTTCCAACAAATTTAACCATTTGTCTATGGCATCTGCATCTATTTTTCCTTCAAATATAGGAATGTCAAATTTTACCTGTACCTTGAAGGGAGTGGTGCCTCCAGAGTGGCTGTTGGATGCATATGTGCCATATGTGGGCAGTCGTTGAAGGATTTGAGCAAAGTTATCCATCATCGCATTCCTTTGTTTCTCGAGGGCATCGTCGAGCATTATTTTGATAAGATCTCCTGATCCCTCGTCTTTCTTTTCTTCTTCCATGGGAGGTCGTCGGGGTTTACAAGGCTGATCTTGCAAGGGTTCAACCAGATCGAGCCCTAACTCCTTATACCCTAACCGCGTTGGGGACATGCAAAGAAAAACAAAGAAAAAGCAGACTCGCTCTGATACGACTGATCTGGATTTTATGCAGGAACGCAACAGAATACAGAAATAACCATGAACATAGAGATGCAGTGGAAATAATGCTTCATTTCATTAATATCAAGTAAAAGAAATATGCTTACAGGCATAATGGAAATAAAATAGCTAGGGTGCTGGTAGTGAATCTCTGAGAAGAGATGTGATGGCTACAAACCTCAAAACTGTGTTACAATGAGGCTCGAGGGCCTATTTATTGTTGAGAAACAATGTAGAATCTGAAACGTCCAAAAACCTAACTGTAGGAGATGAGGCACCAAAACTGTGGGCGCCCGTTTGGGTAAATTGGTGGTTCAACTTCCCGGGGGCGTAACTTTGGCATCCAATATTCATTTTACGCGCTCAATAGCTTGTTAGAAAGATATATATGAGGAGTACAACTTTTGAATGAGCAACATCGGTCCATGAACCCATGTTGCTCTCTGTTTTCCCAAAAAACGTTGTTTAGGGCCTCAAAACGGCTCCGAAAGTTCAAGACCCAAAAAAATGCTAAAAATAGTAAGTTTTGTTGCAAGTTGAAAATTGAAAGAACTGATGGTGGGGGTTAAAATGGACTCGGTGGTTGGCCACCAATATGCACCTGGATTATTGATGCCCCAAAACGGATCTGGGAGTGGAGGACCCAAAAACTTGCTAAAAATAGTAAGTTGTGCTGAATGTGAAGAGCTGCAAGAATTGATGGTGCTAGTCCAAATGGAATAGGTGGGTGGCCACCGATATCCACTTGGATCACATCAAAATATTGTTTCCCTAAATGTGTGGCTTGGACACAAACCTTGTCTAGACTAGCAAGATTGAACATAGGGATAGTATGTATAAGATAGCTGTGTAAACCACCTATATATTTCAACAAAGTCTACTGACTATGCAAATCAACTCCAAGTAATAAAGCCCTTCGTCTAAACTCTTGAGTGTAATCTTGAACACTGTTTCCCTTAAGTTGTCTAAAACCAGTTGTGAAATTGAATTTAGAAGACAGAAATAAGCTAAAAATGGCTTTTGTTTCACCTCAAACAGTGAAGTATAGCCCAATATAGCTCCATTTCCTTGATGGCCCTGATGGCTCTCCAAGCTTCCCTAAAGAAAAAGTGGTTGAATAACACCTCTGTTCACTCTACAACCTATCCCAAACACTCCAGAATGATTAGAATAGCCAAAATTGACTAAAATTTTGTCCAAATTGGTTCAATATTGAGGAAGTTATGACCTCCACAAATTTATGCCTAATGTCCCTTGAAAACCCCACCAAATGTGGGTGAACTCCAATTAAGCGCGCTGGAAATGGCACAAGTGCCGGATTTGGTGGAATGCGCCAAGTTAGGTGGTAATTGTCAATGGTAACATTAAACTTCGAGAGAGGTGGTCACATGTATGTCGAACCCGCTGATGAAGTTTACCATAACCACAAACGTGGCATTAACTGTGCGGTGAATGTGTTGGTCACATTCCGTGTTAACCGCTGAGTGGACCAACTATCTAACCCACCAGAGCTAAGGGTCTGGTTACACGCCTTGGACATGTGCCGTTAGTTACTCACATGGCTAGCCCTCGTTTCCGTCTTCGCATATATTTTCAAACCTTAAATAAAGACTCCATTGCATAGAGGTTAAGATTCACCAGACAGCCTGAATGGTTGGGCACTTGTGCTAGTGGCGGTGAGGTCCAGGTTTCGAACCTTGCAGACCCATAAATTTTTTATCATACACCATTCTATCCGACCAGGGGCCACGTGGCGGCCTCTGGGCCTGCCACGTGGCAGCTCCTGATTGGTCTGCCCAAATAAAAGTCGACCAACCAACCAACCGTAAATTGCCACTTGTCCATCAATCATTTGTCCAGTTGGAATATTTTGAGGAATATTCTTTGGAATATACTTTTTTTAATATTTCCAAAGTCAAAAGTCAACTTTGGTCAGTTGGATTTTTTTTGAGTTTACTGGAGACTTCAAACCTGCATAATTTTCACATATGATGTCGGATTTGAGTCTCATTCATGGCGCCATAATTGCAGCAACGAGGACATTCCGGTCGTTCAGGTTGGAACCAATTCTGAGAAATTCCATTTTTGAGCATTTTTTCAACTTTGGACATGATCACTTGATCAATTATAGAACTGTTTCATCTTTAATCAATGCTCTTTCCAATCTAAAAACAAATTCAGGTGAAAGGATCAAAGATTTCAACTCCATATTTAACAAGTTATTAAACAAAATCCCAAGCACTTCCAAGCCTACTGTTGATGTACAAATAGAGTGGTATATTTCCTCTTTGCCTTCTAATATAGCTATTTTTTTAGATAGAGTTGGTAAAGATACCCTTTTAGAAAACATTAAAGAATATCTTGCTATAGAGAAAAGAATCTTGGCATCAGAAAAATGATAAGAGATAGAAGATAGGAAATCAAAGAAAGTGACATTTAGTCAAGATTCCAAAAAGAAAGTCTCGAAAGATCCATTCGATCTTGAAGGTCTTCAAAAAGTGTTAAAGAATATGTCAAATGACCTTATTGATATAAAGAAACAAGTCGTTGAATCATCAGTACCTAAAAAATCATATCACCCATTTAAGAAAAATCCTTCTTCAACTTCTCAGCCTCCAAATGTTATTTCAAATGATGAATCTGATCAAGATACTAAAGATCCATCACCATCTGAACAAGAACCAGAGTCTAAGGAATAATTTGAATTGAATGGGTTATGGGATTTTATTCTCCTCACAGAAGAAGAAAGAGAAGCTATGTATGTGTCTACAAGAAGTAAATATTTTTCTGATTCAACTATATCAAATCAGAAACAGAAATCTCTCCCCACAAAGGAGAAAACAACAGTAAAAAAATCTAAAACTGTTCAGACAGATCCTATTTCACCTGATCCTATTACAACTTCCAAAAATTTGATAGTTTTAGATACAGTGGAATATAATATAGTTTAAGATATGAAAAAGACCAAATAAAATATTTCATTATATGAAATGACCAAACTTAAACAACAACAGAAAATTTTACTTCGAGAACTCAAGGCAATCCATGTAGATCTTATACAACCACCAGTTATAGCTCAAGCTTCTAAAGATATGGGAAAACCTCTGTCATCTCCAAACAAAGTAAATTCCAACGATCTTGTTTTAATTGGTGATAGATCTATTTATCACACTCCTCCTTTACTTTTGACTTATGAGATTTTCAACAAAAATGTTCATAATTGTCTTATTGATTCAGGAGCTTCTTCAAACATCATGCCAAGAACGGTGTGTACAAAATTGAATATCACTCCTCAAAAATATGTTGTACATATAGTTCAATTAGATAGAACAAAGTAGAATTCGTTGGAGAAATGTTGTTAGTATCCATTAGATTATCATCCAATCCAAAGGTACTGCAAGTAATCGACATTTTGGTCACAGATATCCCTGAATTTTATGGTCTTATTTTATGTAGGGATTGGTCTGAAAATTTACATGGATATTTCGCTACCGATTGGTCACACATGTGGTTACCATACAATGGTAAACCAAATCAAATCAAAGTTGATCGTGAAAAATTTATGAAACATACAGTCACTAAACTAGAAGAAACAAATGAACTTGTAGCTTTCACCAATAATATTATTGGAAATTATTCAACTGAATCGTTTCTTGGATCATTCAATGCCAAAATTTCACCTGTTTCAATGAACATTGCTATTTCTCAAATTGAATTTTTTTCTCAAATAGACACTTCTAGATGTGTTAATCTTAGCAATAAAATTTCAAAAAATTCTTTATTTTGGACTTTATACTTTGATGGTTCAAAATCAAAAGATGGTGCAGTAGCAGGTTGCTTTTTAATCAATCCACAAGGAGAGAAAAAAATTCTAGCTCACAAACTCGAATTCCAATGCACAAATAATACCGCTGAATATGAAGCATTGATACAAGGTCTGTACAAAGCTATTAGTTTAAATGTTAAATATTTGCAGGTATATGGAGATTCTGAAATAATTGTTAGAAAAGTTAGAAATACAACTCATTGTATTTTTGGACATTTGAAACACTATCAAACATTAGCTTAGAGCCTTACATCCCATTTTTCTACATTTAATATCTCCACAGTTCCTAGATTACAAAATGCAAGTGTTGATTTACTTGCTAATGTAGCATCTAAGCTTATACCATCCAAAGAATTGAGCCCAGACATATTTTCAATTGAGTTAATTTTTAGGCCTTCCACTCCTGACAACTTAAAAAATTGGAGAGTATTTAACAATGATGCAAATATAGTAGACTTTCTTACATCAGACAGAGCTTGTGAAGGTCAAATTGTAGATGAACATGAACATAACTTACAAATTGAAGATAAAAAAAATACTAATCCAATTCCCAAATCTGTATTCAAAATGGAAGATATCTATGATTTAAAAGATAGGCTTAAAAAGATTATCAATTCGAAAACCCAGAGTTCTACTTTAAAATTTGAATTGATTAATCTTGGTACACCAGAAAAACATCAAAACATCAACCTAGGTCTTGGTTTAAAACCTGAAGAAAGGATGTCATTCATTAAGTTGCTGAAAACATATAAAGATACTTTTCATGGGATTATTCAGATCTCAAGACATATGATACTTCCATAATTCAACATACCATACCTACGATCTCAGATGATAAGCCTGTTCAACAAAAAGAAAAATATCCATCCAAATTTAGAAATTCAAATTAAATCTGAATTAAATAAAATGCTCAAAGCCAAAGTTATTTTTCATGGTAGACATTCGAAATGGGTGTCAAACATGGTCCCAGTTAGAAAGAAGAACGCAGACATTAGGATTTTCATAGACTTTAGAAATTTGAATAAAGCTTGCCAAAGCGATAATTTTCCCTTGCCTACCATGGAACAGATTTTACAGTCAGTTGCAGGATCTGAATTAATGTATTTTTCTCAACGGATTTTCAGGATATAATCAAATTATGGTACATCCAGATGATAGATTGAAGACAACATTTAGGACAAATTGGGGAACATACACATATCAAAAAATGTCATTTGGGTTGATTAATGCCGATGTTACATTTCAACGTGTATAAATTATATACAAGATGCATGTATATATCCATACTCTCCTGATCTAACAATATTTATCTTCTTGCTAAATACAAAATCCTTCCACTGTTAATATTTTGTGGAAATTAAAATCAATTGCAAACACATGAAGCAATAAAAACAATCGCACATAACACAATTGTTTAACAGGAAAGACTGAAGCTGAAAACCCCAAATATCATATATTATGTATCATGGAGATCATGTAACAATCTCATACAAAGCTTAGTACATGAAGCTCTCTATACAATCAATCGTCACACACTAATCAGAAGAAATCTGCAAATCCATGCACCGATTTCTTGGCACCTGATAGCTTGCCTTCACTGCTCAATCCCTATTGAAGAATAGCTCCGAATGAATTCGAATTACCCTTGCCTTGACTATGCAATCCTCATTGGAAACTCCAATGTGTGTGTGGTGAAATCAATGCATCACTATAGTCACAACAGATAGTCCATCTTGCCCTTTCACCTATCTCTCCACTAGGTCTCCACTGGAACTGACATGCACTATAGTTAACTGCTATATTGTTCAGTTGGTTAATGAGTTATTATTTGTGAATTAATTAACTAATTAATTCACTCCACTCTCACTAGTGTATCATTCAGCTAGACTAGATACAACTATCTCAACTGAGTTTAACTCCAATAATTGAGTTAAACTGAATAAAAATTCCATGAACTACTCTTCCAACTCTGTCATAACTTTTCCACTTCAATTCTAACTGAGTCCTCCATGGATGAACCACCAGTAAACCATAGGAATTGTGTAATTCCTTCAGCCCACTAATTTTCCAAATCTGTGCGCTGAAATTAAGTGCTCCAAGAGAATAAGTTGTTGTTTATTGTCGAATTATTATTAACAACTAGTAATAATCGACACTTCTATTTTTAGATCGACGATCTATAAATAGACTTCACCCAATATTCTAAAAATAGAATTTCATCTATTTTTCCAACTTGACCAACCATCCACAAATAGCATCCTGCAACTTCTGAACTATGATCACAATGTCTAAAAATAGACATAGTCTAAAAATAGACTTGTGCCAAAAATAGACTGCAGGCCTACTTAGTGAAGGAGACTCTTTTCACTAAGCTCATCATCTTGTTGAATCTCAACACTCCCTCTCAACAAGATAGGGATTATCCTTCACCCCGATCCCACCTATATGGTATTCGAATTTGCTCCTGGTGAGCACCTTCGTTAGAATATATGCATCCTGATCTTCAATAGGAATGTACTGAAGCAACGTGATCTTCCGCTGCACACAATATTTGATATGATGATACCGGATATCAATATATTTATATCTATCATGAAACATAGGATTAATCGAGAGTTTAATGAAACTATGATTATCACAATGTATCACTGTAGGATCTAAATGTGAACTGAACAAACCAACCAGGACCTTCCTCATCCAGATAGCCTCACATGCAGCTTGACTTGCTGCCATGTATTCTGCTTCTGATGAACTGAGTGCCACGAATATTTGTTTCCTGTTGTACCAAGAAATTGTCGTAGATCCGATACTGAAAACCCCTCCTGATGTGCTCTTTCTTTCTGTTGGGCTACCTGCCCAATATGCATCCGTGAAGCCATGCAACTTCACTTCATCCATCAGTCTGTACCATAATCCATACTCAGATGCGACCCTGAGATACCTCAGGACATGCCTTCCTGCCTTGCAAAAGAGCTTGGTAGGCTTAACCATCGCTTGTATTAACTAAATACATGAGAAAACCCACCAACTATCAATAAACAGTGGCATCCACTACCTCTGCCGATGTAGCATCCTCTTTGCTCCAATTTCCTGGAAAGAGGAGTGTCGATAGGCTTGCAGCCTTGCATGTGAAACTTCTAAAGTATCTCCCAAGCATACTTGCCTTGAAACAAAAACAGTTCACCTTCCCGCGGCCATATTTCCAATCCAAGGAAATAATGAAGGAAGCCCAAATCCTTCATCTCAAACTCCTTTGCAAGATCTGCCTTGCATGAGTGTATCAACTTCTCATCACCCATTAATATTAAATCATCAACATAAAGAACAATGATTAAAAGCTTCCCCTCCACCACAATTTGGTATAGGTTTGCATCCACCTCACTCTTGTTGAAGCCAAGTCCAGTGAAATAGCTATCAATCCGTGTGTACCAAACACGAGGTGCTTGTTTTAGCCCATACAATGCTCTTTTGAGCCTGCACAAATGTGACTTGCTGCTGAAGATATCAAATCCTTCAGGCTGCTCAATGTACACCTCTTCCTCAATGATCCCATTAAGGAACACAGTCTTCACATCCATCTGATGAATGTGCCAACCCATCTGCACTAAGAGAGCAAGGATGGTCCTTATGGAAGAATACCATGTGACAGGTGCAAAGGTTTCTTCATAATCAATCCCATCGATCTGTGAGAAGCCCCAAGAAAAAAATCTTGCCTTATACTTCTCGACGCTCCCATCAGCAACTTGCTTTACCTTGTAGATCCATCTTGATCCTACAACTGATTTTCCCACCAGCCTTGGAACAATATGCCAAGCACTGTTTCTGACAATGGAGTCATACTCCTCCATCATGGCATCTACCCATGTGGGCTACTACACTGATTCTTCAAAATAAGATGGCTCTGTCATGACACACTTTCTCATCAGAGCCATGCATCCAATAAAATGGTCACGTGACTGTCTCGGTCTGCACTGTGATGTAGGGACTCCTACATTCTGTGCCACATCAAGCTCCAGTCTCTCAACTTCTATGGTACGCTTTCTGCCTTGTCTGATGTTTGGTTCTGCATGAGTGGACTCCTCCACTCCATGAATGTCCTCCTGTGGCTGATCCACATCTAGAGGCTCGTCTTTGGGAACAAGAAGTTCCTCCTCTGCATGCAAGTGTATCTCCCTCTCAAGTGACAACTTCATGGCTTTCACCTCATTGAATTTTATATCCCGTCGCACCAGATTCATCCGAGTGTCTAGAAAATACACACGATAATTATGGGGTGTTTCTGTGTACCCCACAAATATCTCAACTTCTATAGTCAGCTCCAACTTCTTCCTGGCATCCTTTGTCACATGAATGTAAACAGATGAGCCAAAAATCATCAAATGAGAAATATCAGGCTTCTTACCAGTAAAAGCTTCTTCAGGTGTACTCATGCCAAGTACTTTATGAGGACAACGGTTTTGCACATAAACCGCAGTGTTGCATGCTTCCACCCACAAGTGCGTCGGTAGGCCTTGGTCATGCAGCATCACTCGTGCAGGACCCATGATCATTATGTTCTTCCTCTCAGCGACCCAATTCTGCTGTGGGTTATGAGGCGCTATGAGTTCTCTTTGAATTCCTTCTTTTCTACAGAAGTATTTGAATTCACCCAAGATGTATGCACCGCCATTATCGCTCTGTAGAGCCTTCACTTGCTTCCCCGACTCCTTCTCCACCAACGCTTTAAACTCAAAAAACTTTGAGAATGTTTCGCTCTTCCTCTGCATGAAGAAGATCCAACATCTATGATAATATTCATCAACAAATATAACATAATACCTATGTTTTGATGTTGAAGCAACTAAGAAAGGTCCACACACATCTGTGTTAATTCTCTCTAGGATCATCGAAGCACGGTTCTCCTTCTCATGAAATGTGGTCTTCAAAAACTTACCCATAGTACATCCCTTTCACTGATCTAACTATGCACAATTACCCTTGGGAAGTCCAGTAGAAATCTATTGCAAAATCTTCAAAGCGCCATGGTGAAGATGGCCCAATCTCCTGTGCCATAATTTTCCCTCATCCCTGCTCATCACTTCTTCTTCTTTGCCCATCATTACAGCGCAGCCATCTACCTCCAGCTTGTATATATTCTTAACTCAAAACCCTATCCTCTTGGTTTGACCCATTGTTTTATGTCGTAGGAAAGCTTTTCCATCGCTAAAAACAATGTCATAACCTTTGTCTTCCAACACTGTGACCAAGACCAAGTTTTTCTTCAGACTTGGAACATGCATAACATATTTTAACAGAAATGGATTACCTAACTCCCTCTCAAAGGTAATGGTCCCAATTCCGGTCACACTGTATTGAACATCGTCACCCATCTCTATATGCATTTGAAGGTCCTTCTCCTCCAAGTCACTAAACAACTCCTTGTCTCCCATCATATGGAAAGACACACCATTATAAAGATACCACACCGATCCCATATAGCTTTAAACCAAGCATGCGATCAAAGGGAAATCAAGTTCAAATTTCAAGGCTAAGGCCTCTCTAGGTGTAGCTCCAATAGCCTTCTTGTTCTTCTTCTTCTGTGGGCAGTTAGTGGCGAAATGCCCATGTTTGTGACAGTGAAAACACTTCACCTTGGAAAAATCCCGCTTCTTGCCTTTAGCTTCAGATTTTGAAGGAAATTTCTTCCGCTTCCCTTTCCTTGATGTGGCAGCCAAAGCACAATTCTCTTCATATTTATTCTTCAATGAAGAGCCAACCCTAGTACTTTGCCTTATCTCCTCCTGCACAAGATCCGACCAAAGTCGCTCCCATCCTGACAGTTTCTCCCATCCATTGACAGAGCCTTCGTAACTATGCCAACTCTTAAGAAGCCCAAGGAGAGCCAAGATCACCAAGTCTTCATCATCAACAGTAATCCCCACACTTCCCAGTCCATCCCTACAGTGGAAAAACTTCGTGAGATATTTTGGAATACTGTCGCCCTTCTCCATTTTTATTTTTCTGAGCTTATATTTCAGCACCAACTTCTTCTGGTCATTGCTGCTTTGGAAAAAATATGTCAAGGCCTTCCACATTACAAATGGAATGCCTTTCCCGTGAAGGTTGGACACAATATGGTCCTTCACACCTTCCAACAGAATTCTTCTTGTCTTTGCTATCTTCTTTTGCCATAGTAATGAAGCATCGCTAGATCCTGGCTCAGGAACATCGCTATCAATGAAATCCTTCAGTCCATTATCCTCCAGCACCGCCTCCATCCTATCCTTCCAGGCTATGTAATTCGAGCTTCCATCAAGGGCATACTCCAATCACAACCCATTGAAATACATTTCAATGTATACTCAACTGTCGCACCAAGAATTTTATGAAGAAAATTCAAATTGTCCACCAGCACAAACTCAACAATTCTTCACAATTGCAATCTTAAAGAATTAACATTGCTCTAATACCATGTAGAAATTATATACAAGATGCATGTATATATCCAGATTCTCCTTATCTAACAATATTTATCTTCTTGCTAAATACAGAATCCTTCCACTGTTAATCTTTTGTGGAAATTAAAATCAATTGAAAACACTTGTTTAATGGGAAAGCCTGAAGCTGAAAACCCCAACTATCATATATTATGTATCATGGAGATCATGTAACAGTATCATACAAATCTTAGTACATAAAGCTCTTAGTACAATCCATCATCACAAGAAGAAATCTGCAAATCCATGCACTGATTTCTTGCCACCTAATAACCTGCCTCCACTGCGCCATCCCTGTTGAAGAATAGCTCCGAATGAATTCGAATTACCCTTGCCTTGACTGCACAATCCTCATTGTCAATTCCAATGTGTGTGTGGTGCAATCAATGCATCACTATAGTCACAACAGATATTCCATCTTGTCCTTTCACCTATCTCTCCACTGGGTCTCCACTGGAACTGACATGCACTGTAGTTAACTGCTGTATTGTTCAGTTGATTAATGAGTTATTATTTGTGAATTAGTTAACTAATTAATTCACTCCACTCTCACTAATGTATCATTCAGTTAGACTAGATACAACTAGCTCAACTGAGTTTAACTCCAATAACTGAGTTAAACTGAATAACAACTCCATGAACAAATCTTCCAACTATGTCATAAATTTGCCACTTCAATTCTAACTGAGTCCTCCATTCATGAACCACCAGTAAACCCTAGGAATTGCGTAATTCCTTTAGCCCACTGATTTTCCAAATCTGTGCACTGAAATTAAGTGCTCCAAGAGAATAAGTTGTTGTTTATTGTCGGATAATTATTAAGAGCTAATAATAATCGACACTTCTATTTTTAGATCGACGATATATAAATAGACTTCGCCCAATATTATAAAAATAGAATTTAATCTATTTTTCCAACTTGACCAACCATCCACAAATATCATCCTGCAACTTCTGAACTATGATCACTATGTCTAAAAATAGACATAGTCTAAAAATAGACTTGCGCCAAAAATAGCCTGCAGGCCCACTTAGTGAAGGCGACTCTTTTCACTAAGCTCATCATCTTGTTGAAACTCAACACAACTTGTTATGGATATAGATTTCAGAGGACTAATCAATAGCTCAGTTGTTATATACTTAGATCACATTAATGTTTACTCTAAGCATAGAAACAATCATGTTAATCACCTAAAACACATTTTTGAAAGATGTAAAAAATTCAGCATTTCCTTGAATCCTAAAAATTGTTATTTCACCTTATTAGAAGGTAAATTATTAGGGTTCATTGTCTCTAAAAAAGGAATCCATATTGATCCTGATAGGATTCAGGAAATTGAAAACATCCCTCTACCACACAATAAAAAAACGATGCAATCATTTTTAGGACAAATTAATTTTGTAAAAATATTTTTCCCGATTTCTCCCAAATCATCTTACCCCTGCAATCAATGATGAAGAAAAATTCAATTTTTAAATGGGGAAAAGAAGAGAGAAATTATTTTGAGTTAATTATGAAAGCCATCATTGAATTTCCTTCTTTAACAACTCCTGATTTTCTTAAGCCATTTGTATTATATACATTTTATTCTGATATATCATACGCAACAGTTATGACACAGCTAAATGATCAAAACATTGAAGCACCAATTTTTCTTTTTAGTTCTAACCTTCAAGGTGCTGAGTTAAATTATTCAGCTATGGAAAAACAAGCTTATGTTGTATTTAAAGCTTTGAAACATTTTAGAACTTTTCTCCTAAAAAGACATACTAAAATAACAGTACCTTACTCAGCAGTAAGGCAATTATTAATCCAATGAGAAATAGGAGAGAAGAGAGAAAATTGGGTTAATGCACTTCAAGAATATGATGTAGAGATACATCCAGCTAAAATTGTTAAAGGTCAAGGTCTATGAAGGATGTTAACTGGAACCTCTCATTTACCAACAGAAGAATATCAATCAAATGAAATACAACTATCTGAGGTAATCCTAAATGATTCTCAGTCACAATATGCTGATTTGAAATTTTTCTTGAAAAATGGATATGCTCCATTATATCTCAATTACACAGAAAAGTGTGCTCTGAGGCTTAAATAAAATCAATATCAACTCGTAGATGATGTGCTATTTAGGAAGAAATATGATTCCATATTATTGAGATGTTTAGAGAAAACTGAAGCTGAAAAAGTAATGCAGGAATTACATGATGGACCAACTGGAAGTCATTTCGGAGGAAACACCACAGCTCATAAAATACTGCATGCTAGTTACTATTGGCCAACTCTATTTAAATATGCACATGAATACACGAGAAAATCCAAAGTGTGTCAAACTGCAACATGAAAAGAGAGGAAAGCAACATTTCCACTACAACCAATAAATATCCAACAACCATTTCAACAATGGGGATTAGATATCATAGGTGAAATAACTCCAAAATATTCTAAACAAACTAACTATATTCTAATTGCAACAGATTATTTCGCAAAACAGGTAGAAGCTATCCCATTAAAGGTGGTTAATACACAAAGTATTACATATTTTATTGATTAGTTCATAATCACCAAGTTTGGCCTCCCATCAACTTCGATATTTGACAATGCATCTTACTTTTCTGGAAATGCTATGATAGAATTTTCTTTGAAAAGAGGTTTTAAATTAAAATACTCAGCTAACTATTATCCACAAGGTAATGGATTAGCTGAATCTACAAATAAAAGCCTTATCAGAATCATCAAACGAACTATAGAACAAAATCATAAAAATTGGCACAAAGCACTATTATTCGCTCTTTGGGTAGATAGAATCACCCAAAACACCTCAATAGGTACTTCTCCATTTGTGTTAGTTTACGGGAAAGAAGCAGTTTTACCCACAAATATAACAATACTATCATTTTCTTTAGTGCAATTTATTAATGAACATCCTTCATCTTCCCTTCAACTTAGAAAATATCAAATTCTTAAAATGGAAGAACATAGAGAAAAAGCCAAAGCTATACATGCTCATCAACAACAAATAGTGAAAGCCTCATTTGACACAGCATCCACCAGCACAAAAGCTTTTGAAATAGGGGATCTTGTTTTGAAATGGGATAAGGCACATGAGGAAAAAGGCAAGCATACCAAATTCCAAAGATTATGGCTTGGTCCATTTCAAATCATTGAGAAAATAGGCTTATCCACCTTTTTGCTGCAAGACATATCAAGTAAGGAAGATTCATTGGCTGTAAATGGTTAAATTCTTAAAAAATATTTCTCATAGATCAAGCTTTAAATTTTATTTTTCTTTAGGAAAATAAAAGTTGAAAATAGCATCATTTTTGGTTGATTCAAATTTTCAAAATTTCTGATAAATTATTTTGATCTTTCGCTTCTATAAATAAGTGAGGTAAAAAGATGATTATAACTATGAGAATTTCATAAACTTTATTTTTTTGAAATAATTTGAAATTTACTAAAGGAATTTACTTTCCGAAAAGACTCTTGATATCATAAAATATAGTTATTATGTATCAGTGAAAAAAGGAAACTTTCAACTTAGCAAGGATTCTCTATGAAAAGGTATCTACCAACTCTATAATTATCATCCATAACTCTTAAACGAGTTAATGATTCATCCCATCTGATATAAATTTCTTATTCAAACTATAATTCAAAAAAGACAAAGAAATATATACGATGTACAAATTCAAAAGAAAATAAGTCTCATTACGAGGTTGTTTATCATAATCATAGAGAAATAATCTAGATTGATATTACCAATATTGCATACTACAACAGGGTAATAGTTAAATGATTATAAAAAAATCAATAGACAAGGGGTCTCATTACGAGCCAGCTTGTTCAGTCTAAATTACTATCAGTGAATGACATTGTCACTATCAAGCCACCAAACATGGACAATGATTTTGAAAATGTGTCAGGAAAAAGAAATTCAATTGCATGTCAAATTATATTTTGAAATAAGAAATCAAATTCAGATGGGACCATGAATCATTATTTGTTAAAAGATAACCTTGTCGAGGCTATAAATGCCTGCTGGCAACAATGGCTCTATCTATGATAAATGAGTAAAAATCTATGAAACCAATTTTAGAGAATACCTACTTTATCTTTTTAAATCTCAGTACGGACTGATACAAATACCTATGTATTATCACTGAAGGGGTTAATTAAGAAGAAATGGGATAGGTAAATAGATTATATTATGAAAAAACACTGTTTAATTCATGAGTCATACTATTTTTATTCTTATATATTTTTCTTGTTTTGAAAGTTTATAAATATCAAAATAAACCAATCAGAGATATCTGGTTCTCCCAAGTGAATCACCAATTGTTGTGCTATGCAGCAACTTCCCCCATTTTTATTTTCAAAATAATCTAGACCTTTGATAAATAGAAATGGGGACCCTTCTTAAAAATGTATTTTTCATTTTAGATAAAAAAATCAAACTCCAAAAACATTATTTGTTTTATTAAAAAAAAAAAAAAAAAAAAAAGGAACTCAATAAAACATCCTTGTAATTACCCTATTGCAAATCGCAAATCTCGCATAATCTTTTGAAAGTTAAGTAACAAAACAATGAAATCTCAATTTTGTGATCTAAGATCTAAGTTTCGCAAGCGATAGCATAAATCGCACATCATGAATATATGTTTGAAACTTTAAGAAGACTTTACCAAAGTTCCGATATTGTGATACTCTGATTTTGCGATATTCTGATACTGCAATTTTGCGATTTCATGATTTCGCGAAATCGCATATCGCATAAAAAAAAAGTAATGTTCTTCATAAAAGATAGGTTCAAAGGGCATGATGCGATGGATTTGACAGGTTTAAATAAAGGTTTCACGAAATCGCATATCGCATAAACAAAAAGTAATGTTCTTCATAAAAGATAGGTTCAAAGGGCATGATGCGATGGATTTGACAGGTTTAAATAAAGGTTTTACGTGAGAATAAATCATGTCAAAAATGATTAAGTGTATTTTATCATTCCAATGCAAATAATGATTGTTTTGTTACGAATAATTAATGGAATAGCTGTTTCCCGAATCTTTTCTTTACAAATTGGTCATTTCAAATATATCTTCCATCATTTGATCATTACTCTTTTTTTAATATGGATTTTCCTTCAAGATATGTCCATCCACAAAGTAATGCAAAATCATGGCAAACAGACTATTGTAGAAGTAGAATACACAAAAATTTCACCCATAGTCTCAGATACGGTCTGCACTGCAGATGGAGGTGCTACAAAGTGGAAAGCTATCTATACCATTCTCGAAGATGAAGAACCTGAAGTAGTGGAGGTCAAAGCAACTGTTGATGATGCAAGACCCTCAAATTTACAGTTTAAAGATATTGCATGCTCTTTCCTTCATAGGATAGCAGCAAGGGCCACTCTTTTTCCATATACTGACATGATTAGGTGGGTGCTTGACAATTCAAAAATCATGGATAGACAATTAAGAATCGCTAAAAATGAAATATTAGGTTTTTTCAGAGCTGAAGACTTGAAAGTCATGTACAAGATACCTGACCAACAAGACATATATGATAAAATATGTGTTGAGAAATTTGCATAGAACAATGAGGACCCTTTCAAGACAATTCAGGGTTGGAGGAAACTGGATAACAAGTTCAAACATGAGAAATCAGGTATGTATCTTATCGTGTCATTTTAAAATCCCTACAATTTTGCAGCCGCAATGTTATGCAAATTATATGGTCTCCCTGATAATACCAAGATCTCCATAAATTTGCTTCCCTTGATTGATTCCTGTGTTAATTCCCACATCATGAATTGGGCAACCATTCTTTCTAAAAATATAGCTAAAGTGATTAACAAATATTGCCAGACAAGAGCTTCTTCCTCCAAACCCATCCCCCAATTTTTCATGAGTGCATATATTTTTGATGCTATCAGTTTTTCTACCAAATTTCCAGTTATGTGTTGGAAATGGACTCCCGAGGATCCCACCCCTATTCATTTGAGTTATAAAGAGATATGGGAACATAATTATGCACCACATTTTCATAGGCTATGTTATGGAGTTGTATTAGCGTTACATCAATTATTGTTTGATAGAGTGAGCCTTAGGTTCACTAAGGAAGCCATTTCAGGCCTTCAAATGATAGGGAGATTTTTTATTGAAGAATCATTTTCATATATCAGAGTATTTGGAGGCTCTGCTCCTCCACATGTTCTTCCTTTATATGTTTCAGATAAATTAATGGTGAGAGAAGTTTCTTACCAAACTGTTGGTAATGGAATCACTAAATCTTTGAAAGTTAGTAAAAAATATTTATGGACAAGTTTTCCAATTCAATGTGGTACATTCACCCTCAGAAATTTCAATCATGCACTAAAATAATGTCAGGATATTGAGCTTTTGAGGCTCCCCTTTTTACCCCCAAGGTAGTTTGACCTAGAAAAGATTGCTAACAAGTTTACTCAGTCAATTAAAGTCAAACCTATCATACACAGAGATGATATATTTGAAGAAATTTTTCAATCTATTAGAAATTTTGAAGAAGTTCAAGATTTTGTCAAATTGAATCTAAATCTAGAAGAATTACAGAGATTCAATGAGTACAGGAAACAAAGACTCAAACGTATCCCTCAGAATTTTTTGATTACTAGTTACATAACTAAAGCAAGCAAAGAAATCAGAACAGAACAATCAGATTCACAAAATCAAAGTGAACTAGATAAAATATGGACTTCAGTTAGCAACACATTGATAAATACCCCAGAGGTATCATCTTCACAGAAAAATACATAATTTCAGACTCCACAAGGACAAACAGTTTTAGGAAAAGAAATCATTGAAAGTCATGGGATAACCTCCCAAGATACATAAGTCATTCCTGTGTTTCCTACTGATGAGATTGTTCTGAAGCTAACTGATATCCCTCCACTGGACGTATTCTACAAACCTCTTTATAAGTTTTATTAAGGAAACAAAGAAAAAGTAGAAGGATTGAAACACCTCCAGGAAATGAAGTTATGGAAGTTGTATGGAAAGACACTCCTTTAAATCCAATTGAAAATCTGACTCAGCTATCACAATTTGCTAGAGCATACACTACTGCAACAATGGATAAGGCAGCCAAGGTATCCATTTTGGTTCAAGAAAAATATGATAATATCATGTAGCTACAACAACAACTGGATGAAGAAAGGAACATTCTGAATCAAAAGGTAGAGCAACAACTCCTCAAATTTCAACAAGATATGGAAGTGCTTAAGATAAGTTATGAAAATGAATTATCTAGAAAAAACACAATAATAAAATAATTGAGAGAAGATCTTACAAAATATGAAGGTATTCCTAGTACGGAGGAATTGATAAGAGAATCATTGGCATTAAATGCCTTACTCTCAAAACAACAAAACTTGTTTATCTTACAAATGCTAGACATAATCCCACACTTGGAAATCATTGAATGGTTAACTAATTCATTCATTGACTATAGAATTGAGTTTAATGAACTCAATGCCAAAATTTCTGATTATATTGAATGGAAGGATTTAGAGGAAGGGAGAAAGTCATGTCTCCCAAAGATCAAAGAAACTTTTAAAGATATCCTTTTTACTAACTGGGATGCACAGGTAAAATAGGTAGAATTGGCCATAGCCAGAGCAGGAGGTATATCAAAGAGTATGGTCAAAATGATTAACTACATGTTGCATACTTCTGCTTTGATTAAATAAGGAAATCAAAAATCGATTCCTGATATCATAAATTTAGAGAAAAGTTGGAAAAACATAGGTCAACTCTGAGAATAAATGCCTGTACAGTTGAAAGAGACTTATTGGGAATCATACTGGTAGCTACCGGTTAAGCTGCATAGTCAAATAATGACATTTAATTTCTCTCTGGATTCCATACAGAAAATGCAGCCACTTTTACAGGATGCTATATTTACTGGGAAAATGAAGACACAGTTCAAGAAGCCTCCACAAGTTCAGCCAATGTCCGATATTTGTGAGCAGAAAAATAGAGCTGGCCATAATCTATCATCGGGCATGTTTATTAGTTAATTTGTTTTTAATAATTTCAAATTTAGCAATTAGATACTAGAAATGAGGAAGGTCGTTTGAAAGCAGCTCATAAGATAATTTGTATAATCTATTTTTGTAAGTAGTTAATGTAGTATTTAAACCCTTTTGATGCATTTAGAGAAGGGTCTAGAATTTTTATTGAGAAAATTTACAAAGAATTTTTTATTGTAAGTTTGTAGATGCCTTGATAAAATGATGGAACACGACCTTTCCAGTTATATATCATTTTCTTGATCACTGTTGATGCACTTTTGTATTCTCTGAAAGACTTATTGATAGAAGGATTTATTGTGACCTATTATCACTCATCAGATGAAGAAGACAACACACATCTGGTATTATTATTAGGTATGCTAAACTATGTTTTAAACATTAGAGATAAGTTTAGCTTTCATGAATTATGTATGAAATCAATTGTTTATGTTTGAAATATCAGTTGCACTATTATACGATATAAGGATAGAGATTGATTTTTTTTATATATGATCATCATAATATATGCGATATGTTTCACATCTTCTTTTGATTATCTATTTCTCAAAAGAATCATATTACAAAAGTATTAATTCTATTAAGTCTGTGATTGATATAAATCATCATAGACTGAATAGATATCATTCTAAATCCCATAAAATTAGTGTTATCCCGGGTTAGATTAGATTAGACTTAATTCAAATTTTTTCATTTTAGAATAAATTTGTTTTAGTTTTTAAATTATTCTTCCTGCAAATCATTTGAGAAACCAACAATCATATAAAACCGAAATCTGGGTAATTGGTCCCATTACACCCAGTCAGAGCCACTATCGCAAACGGAAAAGGAACTGCTTTAAGGTCCAGACTGGATGGTTATCCCCCTTGTTGTTGCCACATATTTCTGAGGCCTCAATAGAAGGGGAATATGTTTCATTTTTTAAGGATACTGACATAGGGAAAGGAACTTTTCTCCGAGAACCTTGTTTCATTTTTAAAGGAGATCGACACAAGAAAAGCAACTCTTCTCCGAGAAACTTGTTTAATTTTTTAAGGAGATTGACACAAGACAAGGAACTCTGCTTCGTGATACCTTGATCATGATATTCAGGAGGCCATGACTTCCAATATATTATCATCATATGGTACTCAACTATGATCTGGAAGGTATGAATATCAAGGGATCCAATGGAACGATCAGGCTCCAATGATCTTAGTACATGATGCACTGCATCACCTACTATATCATTAGTAGATGCGAGCATGGAACACATTGCCACATAATTTATCTGGGGTGGGGGAGATACCAATTTCATATCACGAACATTTAGGGAAGTTGGTTGATCAGGATTCAAATTGGTACCAACGAACGAAAGTTGGTCAATGGTCATGATACTTCTTTAATGCGAGAAACAAATTACAGGAAAGAGATAAGAGACAAGAGATACCATGACATAAACATATTCATGCTGAAGGAGTAAATTAAAATCTAAAGTGCCTTATAATACTATCACATTGATATAGACAGTATTTCCTCCCAAAATAATATGTAACCGAGGAAGGATCCATCACAATTGTTTGGTTCCTTTGTTACAGGCCAAAAAATTCTGGGTAATGGGAATAAGTTGCAGAGAACCAAAATATTTCCAAGTAGCTGAGGACATAATACTAAAATATGCACATTCATCTATGAATATGTTGGGTATGGGCATATTATAAGCTTGTACTATGATCTAGAAGGGGTGTAAGGAGTAAGACAATATCCTATTAGCCGACTCCAATCAAAACAAGTGACCATAATACTTGGAGGGGGTGTCGTGGGAAAGGGAGAACAACCCCCTTGTGCTATGGGAATGGGAGAACTGCTCTCTTATGCCATAGAAATGGGAGGATTTTCCTCGAGTTCATTGGAACCTGAATAATAAAGAAGAACATGAGTGGTATGAATTCACTCTCTACGAGAAAGGTATGATCAACTGAAGGTGGAATGGAGTCAACCATTTTCTCAAACAAAGATTGGTCAAAAATGGACTCAGGGGATCGATGTTTAGAGAGAGTAGGATTGATTGTATTAGGATTCTGATCAATCACTTCATCAACTAGTAAAGGATTGGGAGAAATATTTTGATAACTATATGGAAGATGAGGTTTTCCATGATAATGATGTTGTTCCATTGTAAATAATTATTTTTATAAATTAAAGATATAAATAACATAAAGGGGTAACTAGGAAGAAAGGGATTAACAAGTGACTATGAAATGAAATATACCACCTTGGTAAACCAAGGATTTACATACAGGTAGGAAATATCCTCTAATGTTGTGTTCTATGTATCACAGTATACAAAGTGGCCGAATCAGTTACCTATGGTGAGGATAACAACCTATGGTGGACTCCCAAAATATACTTCACAGTACGTGGAAGCATAGTCTATGTTAATGTTGTCTAATGTGTAACCATAAGATGAGAGTGTTACCATATACGTTTCATGCATGTATATTCCTCTTAGAGACCTTTTGAATGGTATATCGAACCTGGAAAAAATCCTAAGGGGTCAGGAGTAATATTAGTTCAAATGTTTTTAGGGTTCCAAGGTGCATGGCTCCACATAGAACCAAATTTCAAACACATCTCCATTAACTTTTGGTCATCTGGGGGGTGGGGGGGCACAATTAATACAAACTATTGGATCAAGGAATTTGGTAATCAATGAATTGACATGATAGCATATTTTTTAGGGGGTTAGTTGTACAAGCAAAAAATTGCAAAGCCCCCAAGTCCCCCACCTTTCTTAATCATCAAATAGGTGGGGGGGGGGGTGTGAAATTAACTAGGACTGTAGTCAAGCGGGGTCCAATCGATCAATGAATGACCGATGAAGATGTGAGTTAAGTAGTCTAGTGTAGGTGACATTAGTGCAATATGAATATGCATCCATTGTGGGATCATATGATAGGGTGACGGGACAAACATGTTAATGTGGTATTTTATGACAAGGGACATGTGGGATGCATATTTGGCACTTTCGGGTGCCCAAGTGGTCCGTTGTCGAGTGACATGCAGCACCAATCATAAGGTGAAACATGGAATGTTATTTACATGGTATGATAGTTGGAAGGACAAAATAACAAGGTTGTCATGTTATCATGTCACCGAGGTTTAAATTGACAAGGTTATATAGGAATGTCACAATGGCATAGTTGATAGAATCCGAGAGACATAAATAATTTTATTACTTGAATTACAAGTTAATTTTGTGTTGCAAAGGATTACGTCAGTTGAATACCACGATGTCCAATGGAATTTTGGCATGATTGATGGAGGTGATAAATAAGAATGGATCCATCATGCAGAAAAACATATTCACATTCACACCTCAGAGGATTATAAGAGATGTGCATGAAAAGAGATGGAATTCACTAAAAAAAAACGAGATTTTCATCGATAATAAAAATGAAATTCATGCCCAAATAATTTTCAAATAACATAGAAATATCATGAAAATCGCATAACCTTCATACCAGAGATATGTGCTGGTGACATGGTAGACACAATGTGTCCCAATGAAAAAGTGACATGTAGAATATAGGTAGCCGTGACATAGATAATTTGATGATATGGCGGGCCTGCACACCTGACACATGGCAAGTGATTTCGGCCCAATTGGGTGGCAAAGTTACCTACTTCTAGTTCCATGTGGCACCATTCACAGGACAAAACATGGTTTGATGATGTAAGAACATGATGTGGAAAATCATTGGGATTCATGCCTAGGGGTTGTTTTTGTAATGTTTTCTTGTGTTACTATAATTTTGAAAAAATCTTGATGACTGGGGAGTGGGCCCAAAACAAGACTTAGGTTTGTTCAAGGTATTTGGAGATCTAGACAATCCAGGGATCCATGAGATAATGAGCACAAGAATTTTCCAAAACTAAAAAATGTTTTAATACTATATTTTAGGAAGAAATATTCAATGGTCAAAGGTCAATGTTTTGGTTGTTCCTGGTTTTGCAATAAAAGGTGCAATCAATTATATGACATTTCGAGACTTCGTGCATGTAGGCCAAAAGTAAAATGAAATAGATCTAGATTTTGTGTTAAGTGTCACTAAGTTATACTATTGATTCAAGCCAATATTTCTATGGTAAAAAGGGCCAACATGGAGAGGGCTATAGCAAAGACACAGGGAAAATGAAAATTTGGCATTAGATATATTTTGGAATTTTGCAAAGTTAATTTTGGCATTCTAAATTTTGTGTTCCAATGCCAAAATTAAAAGGATTGATGGACATCAAAAATACAAAAAAAATTAATAAATGGTCCACCTGATTGAAACAAAGATGAACAACCAGTGAATATCAATCAATTATAAAAACATAAATGAAGTGGAACGTATTGTGAAACTCATCAATAAAAAATCAATTGAAAAAATTTATAAACAATAACAACATTGTAGAGATCATGTTTATGAATCTTGGATCAACAGACGCATTGTAATGGGTGTGAGTTGAAGTTATTAAGAGAATCTAAAATTGAGTATATATGAGAGTGAAGGATCTTGAGAGAGCAGAAAATGTGTTTCTAAAAAACTTTATTAAAGAATTATTTTAAAAATATTTTGTAGAAGAGAAGCCTTAAGATCTGAGTTTGAAAATTAATGGGAGAGTGATCTGAAAGACTGTGTAGGCATGTACTTTCACAATAAGGAGATAGTGTTGATAAAAAAGGAGTTGGTGCTTGAAAAATCAACAAGTTGGTGCTTGCGGAGATAAATGAGGTTAAATCCTTCAGTAGGTTGTAGCCTACATAAATTGATGTAATATGAATTTGTAGCTTTATTCTGCGTCATAATTAAAAATAGATTGTGGTTTTCCTAATTGGGTTTCCACGTTAGAATATTTTTTCCATATTTTATGTGATTAGTGCTGTGATATTTATTAGTATGTTTCTAAGTACTTTTACTTTGAGAAAGGAATTGTTAAAATTGTTAGAATATTGATTCCCCCTGTCTCAAACAAATGTTGGTTCATTTTATACATGGGATGATCATGAAGATGGTATTCTCAATGATTTCATATTTATATATTTTAATATGGAATTAAAAGGTTAATATAAATGCTTTATGGACATAGTCAAGGCCCCCGCCTACTTTATAAAATTATATCAATTAAAAAATGATCCCTCCTAAATTCCTTCTTCCAATTAAAAAAAATGATATTTATTATAATTCAGAAATTAGTTAAGAGGCATTTTTTCCCTCAAACTTTCTAAGTGACGTATTGCAAGAAAGCGAGGACAAAAATTATGGTGAGGAGAGGTATGCATAAATTTTGAAATTTGTCAACTTTTCCTCTAATTCGTATATTCTAAAGTACTAAAGTTTACCTATTTTGGTGAAAGTAGTATTCCTTTTAGGAGTGACAAGGACAAAGTGAGATCATCTAAATTCAGTTCTTTGTAAAAGGTTGTTGTTTATTTCTTGTGTTTATTAGTGTTGTTTTAAGGTCTGATATTTATTTCATATCAATTCTAAATGGTATAAGTTTTGTAGAAAGCCTTATTGTTCCAATCTTATCCAAAGAGTAAATGTGGTCCATAATTCCATCTTTCTTTGTTATTTTATATCTTGAATGTCCATGTATGAATTTTGTTACATCTTAGCCATTTTTAAAGTGATTTATGGTCTTTATTATTTTATAAATCGACTGAAAAAATACATTCTACTCTCATTTTATCAATAAAACCAACATTTTGATAGCTGATATATTTTGGCATATTTTCTCCATTAAGTTTGCTTTATATTTTCAAATCATCAGATAATATTACTTTGATATTAATAACAAAAACATGTTATTTAAGTTACATAAGATTTTCATAACATACATGTTTAGTCTTATGGCTTACAAGGTATGAGTTTTTTAATAAATATTCCTATAAATGGATCCATCTGTCCACTATTAGTTCATTCTAATTTCAATTATATACCTACATCAATATATATATGGTCACTCATATAGTTTATTTTTTGTCTACTTTTCCACTGTAAATAGTTTCTTAAATTTTCTTGTACAAATATGCTATAATAGTTTTCCTTTGTTTCATTCTAAAACATTATTGTAAATAATTGTATCATAATCTTGGGCATTAAACCCGGAGCCATTATCACTATCTCACCATCCTAGTGAGATTCGAGGGTGTCTTTAGCAAAGCATAAAAAAATTTCTCGTCAACACGCTATCTAAAAACCAATATCCTTTTAAGAACTTATGCACATTCTCATCTGAAGATTAATCCTACCCAATTATTAAACTTGTTCTTGAAGGAATTTCTCTAATACCACTAGCTAGAAATACTAAGAGGCGGGATGAATCAATATTTCATGATAGTTTAACTTTTACCCATTTTTTTTCTTTATAATGTTAACTAAATCATAATTTAACTACAATTACATAATGACAACAAATCCATGCATAAGCAGGTACCAAATTTAAACCATGAGCAACATCTAATCACAAATTCAAGTGAAAAAATAAGTGCACAACACATCAACAAGTTAGCATAATCATCATCACATGGAGAAACTGTATATTAGGTGGAAAATACAATTGGGAAAAACAACCGTTGTTGATTTCTTTGTCTTCTTTGATTAATATTCAAAAAATAATCTTTTACACCTTGCACTTCCATATACTTATACCAGTGTGTAGGCTCTAAACTACTAGAGTCTACCACCTCCTATTGTTTCTCCAAATACCACTAGAAGGAAGCCACCACTCCATCATCAAGTTCTTTGGCGACCACCAGAAGGGAGATACCACTCCCTTATTAAAGGCTCCAACCCTCAGTCCTCTTTTTGGACCTAATTTCAAAATATTTCACACAAGATCCACCTAAATGAAATAAAAATACTACAGACCACATTTCATCTAAATATTTTAGACTGGACCCACATATAAAATTATGTTCATCAATCTTGTTCATTACATAATCAATAACAAATACAATTTTGTCCTCAATATATAACTACATACATCATCAATCAATCAGGTAAAACCATCAAATTCACTTTTATTTTGTTCAACATGTGCATCCAATAGAAAAACCTAATAATATCTAATAAAATCTAGCACAAACCCTAGTAGCATCAATTTCTCTACCCCAAAATCCAATAATAACTCAAACTTACTATAATATTCATTTCCATGTAAGTCAATCTACCTCCAATAAAACTATGACTCTTCACTCAACAATGCAAAACCATACCCTAATGGTATTTTATTATATTACCACAATGCACTAGACATATGACAATAGATCTCTATATACAACAACAAAAATATTAGTATGTCTCTACTCAAGCATTAGATCTAACCTCATTATCATACAAGTCTCAAACTAGTGAAATGTACTATGAATGGAAAACATATAAATCCTCAACTCATACAATAATCTAATTTTGTGATAACAATAACATGTGTGAACATACTCATGCTCATAAATATATTCCTAAGATTATGTCATAAATCCAATAAATATAAAAAAAATACCCTCATACAATCAGTATCATACATCATAGCATATAAAACTCTTGTCCTATATCATAACAAAAATAGCTTATAATCCCTGAAATCAATTAGTTGCCATAAGCCCTAGCATGAAAACTATAACATCATTCAAACCCTGACAATACATCAACACTATCAAACCATTTGTTATCACAAAATTTCTCTTGATTGGCTGGTGATCAGAAAACTCTATGTAACTGTTTCAAACCAGCTTTTGACTGAAGCTTATCCTCTTCAGTCTGAGAGGGCTCTCTCAAATGGGTTTATGATATTAGATAATGATGAAACTAGATGGCTAACTCTATTTGAAAAATAACTTGATTGTGATGTATGTAGGTTGAAAAGAGTATAGGTCTACAAAAATTGTGCTTATTGAGTCAAAAAATCTGTAGGTTCAGTGGTAAGTTCCCTTGACATGGAAGTTGAGGCAGGTAAGAGTTTTTAACAAAGGTAAATCACACATAGAACATAGAGCAACATAGCCATTTCATCAATAAAGGAAGTCAGCAAATACACATATGAATTCTAAGTAATAAAGATGAAATCCACTGCAAGTAGCACACATAAAAATATAGATCATAAAATCATTAAAAATTCCATGAGAATCTTAGGTTTGTTAAGAAAAATTCTTCTGTATTACTGATATCAGTCAAACTACATAAAGCTGCAGTAGTGCAAAAAATTTCCAACCCTTTACAATTTCGATTATCTGCCCTTTAATAGACCTTCTTACATCAAAGATGATCTGCCTCTTGGGTAGATTCATCGAACTCTTCCTATGACACCTTGCATAATATGAAAACATGTGCTTTAATGAGAAACTGACAACTACACTCTAAAAAAATCATTTTCCTAATAGGACTCAAACTCCAATTTATTACATAAAACTACCTTATCTCTTAAAACAGTTACATATTTGACAAATAATTCTTCACATGTTTGAATGGGCTATTTCATAGCTCATCACTACTTGACACCTTAAATATCATCCTCAACATATGGAAACAAACCCTATTTTTCAGGAAAACAGGACCCTATCTTCAACGAATGGTTCAGCTGATGATTTGTCTCCATTTCATGGTATTTAAGTCATGGATGATTGATGGAAAGGTCCCTTGACCTTTTTGATGTATCCACCTATCGAAAATTTCTCTTAAACTGCTCAAAAACATTCAAAGACATCTCGCTACGAAAACAGGGCAGTTTCGTAGCATCCAAAAAATGACTTCTTCACTCAAAATTTCTGCTTATTTTCTCTTGCATGGTGTCCATCATGACATGAAAATTCATCATCACCAATATCCCCTCTTGAAAACTACAAAAAGTGGTTTTAAAGGAAAAAAGACAGCTACAGAAATTTTTGTAGCATTTTCCTGGCTTCAAGCCTAGGAAACATTACGAAACTGTGGAAAACTGTGTAATTTCCAAATTCTGACCTTGTTTCAAAAAGGTACCTTATAGCTGTATAAATGTGGTTTTCAACATGTCATTAACCTATCAAAACATAAACAAAATAAACTTAAGAGCCTTGAGGTGTTTCCTCTTCATTAATGATGAGTTGAGCTATGGGTTCCTCAACTATAGTCATCTTTAAACCCTTCTTCTCCATATCCTCATGGATCAATTATAACTACTCTTGGAGTTATTTAGATTGGTCCTTAAGTTTTTTGTTGCTAGATTTCAAGTGCGGGTTCATTATTCTAAAATGCTTCACCTCTTTCCTCGATGGAATAGTCCATTTGATTAATCGTTATGTATCATCTAAGGTCTTTGATACACTATAAACCTTCTCTTCCCAAATCTCTTTAATTTTCTCAAACTGCACTTTTTGGACATCATGTTTCCTTGCCTCTTTCTTCAAGACCGCTATTTCATGATTTTTTAACTTCAACTTTTCCTCAAGGACCTCAAACTCTATTTTTTCAGTAAGTTTATCCTTTCCTTTCTTTTGATTGATGTCTGGATCTTCTTTTGCAAGTGATGAAATGTCAATGATACTTGGTGGTGGCTGGATAATGTCAGTGACCCTATGAACTTATTTAATTCTTTCCAAGATTTTTCTAGCATGTATTATCATGGGTTTCCTAGCCTAAAGCTAAAACCCGCATCCTCATCTTCAAACTCTAACTTCTTTGATGATTTGGCTTTATTGAGCTTCTTTCCTACCTCATCTATATCCTCAGCTTGGACTATGGGAGTCTCTTCAATATCAATAGCATGTAGAATGTATTCTAAATTTCCCTTAGCCATTGTTTGTCTTCTTGTAATCCTTTTGCTGCCATGTTTACTCACAGTTGGCTCTTGTTTTGTAGGTTTTCTCATAGTTGACTTTTGTTTTGGAGGTGAAATAGCAGGTGTATCAAGTTTCTGTAATTTATCTGTTCACTTTTCTATGCCCCTACTGGATCACTTTGTTCTGCTATTAAAGGTGATGTTATACCTATAGGTTTAGGAGTTCTTTTAGGGGTGATGGCACCCACTTCAAAACCACTGACAAATAGAAAATAAGACTAGTCTCTTCCTAGCCTTTTTAACTCATCTAAAACTAGCAACTTTATTAAATCATTATGAAAAAGTGAGGTTTCACTTCCTTCAGATTTAGCCTGAACTTTATTTTCCATTTTTGCTAAACTTTTTTATAAATAAAAAGGTAGATCAAGAGATTTCTTACCAACAAAATGTAGTAGAAGATTTAAGTGGTAAGAATAGACCTTATGATACCTCCCTTCACAAGTGAAGTATTTCTGAATGATAAGCAGTAGCTTTGAGAAATTATCTTTCATGTAGCTCCTTGGAATGGAATTTGTAAGGTCAACCTCACTATGTTATGGCTTGATAAATTCTTTACATTCTTACATGTTGAATTTGAGACCTTTGAACCATTGTTCTTCTCCTCTTGGAATTCCTGTTGTTGCTGCAATGGTCTCTGGAGTTATAGTGAGGTTCAACATTTCCACTTTTGTAGCTGTCCCATTGAAATTTAGGGAAAACCCTTTAGAAACATGTGCATGGCATCCTTGCAATATTTGGAAAAAATGCAAACACCATGTTCTTCTGAAAACTTCTGAAGCTGTTGGGTCTTCATTTATTAGGTTCATGTCTAATGGCTCATATCTTAGGCAATGGCCACCTTTTTTGGTCTTACTCTTTGCAGCCATGGTACTTTTATGTCTTCTTTGCCTCGCTTGATCAGTGATACCTGAATTTTTTTTTAAATACTAGCCACAACTTGGGCTCAATTAAATAGCTCTCCGGAGCTCAATAACATGTAAAGAAGGAGCAGAGAATGAAAAATGACTCAATTGGGAAATATTTTAAAGTTCGATGAAAACTCATGGCATAATGATGACTCATACATGCTTAAAATGGTAATAATGACTTCAACCATGACCATTGTACCTTGATTTAACCCTAAATGACTCAAATGGAATCTACCCTATCCATTTCAATCATTTACTGAAACCTAGCACCTTGTTGTGTAGGTAAATCACATCTGCAGACAGAGGCAATCCCTCTAGCCTAGGGTGGGTCTAGCAGCAAGAGGACATGCTAATGTGTTAGTTCCTAGTTAACGAATGAAATGCATTGGGATATATTGTCCTACCTATGATGCAGCATGGTTGTTGTAGCTGCAGCACTGGTCTCCCGATCCTCGTCCCGACGCTTCGTGATCCTTCAGCAATAGTACTCAGGTGCCTGCAAAAATATCAGAGGACAAAAGTAGCATACATGACAATAATTACATTCATAACTAGCTAATCAGTTAGGGAAGATTAAACATATTGCATAAGATAAATCACATCAATACAAGATGGGAACCAAAACACCAGTCATGCATATATTAAGAGAAATAAAGAGATTACAACCAGAGCCTTAACGTCGCAACCTCCTTTTATAGGTCCAGTCGAAATGCGTCTCGAGCATTCGTCGGGGAATTTTGATTTGGCAAGGAAAAACCCTAAGCTCTCTCTCGGCAAGGGTCTCTCTCTCTACCCTATCTCACACTGGCTATATCAAACTGTTTTAGCAAAATGTTCAGTAATTCCTCTTCATCTAGCTACATCTATGTGAGATAGGTGTATTTATAGAAATAGAGGAGGAGGTTGGGATCCCTCAACTGGTGAAGGAAGGCCTTATCCTTTGGGAGGTTCACCCAAAAGGAGGAAAAAAGAAGCCAAAGGAAGGTGCTCGTCGTTATGCAGTTGAACAACCCAAGCTGACTTGCTCACGAAGTAGTTAGCTTGGAAAATTTGCTTCTATATTTAAAAAAATTTCCAACAACAACTCGGTGTGGGTAGCTCACTAGGACAGAGCGCCAATGGGCATGGGGCTTAGTGTTAATTTCCTTTATCGGTGCGAGGTCATAACGACCTACCAGCGCCAACCCAAAAGCATGTGTTTTTTATGGTCTGTTCCAAGAAAAGTCAACATAGGAAATGTTCTCCTCATGGAAAGGGATGCAATGACACTTTGTAAGGCATGACACTTCATTTAAGTCATAGAAATGGTCCTCCAATGTGCGGGATGGGGATTGTAGGGATGGTGAAAATTTTTTGTGTAACAGATGCCCCCTAAAGCATGAAGTCTGAGAGAGAGGGAGGAGTGAAATGCTTTATGAGAACGTGTTCAAACTAAACACCACTGTTAGAAGACATGCAAGTACAAATACAACTGATATCTCTTATACATGAACATATGGCATGGGCGCAACCATCCAGTAGTAGGGATCAAAAAATAGACTCAGGTATGGTCATAGCCATCCAATTAAAAGATTCATGCATATATTCATGATAAACCAAAATATCCTGCAGCCTGGATCTTATCAGACAAAACCCAGGGTCTTGCGCTCCATCTCAACCTGAACAAGTAAAAATTCAAGCATGAAAAGATGTGAGCTAAAGTCGAACATGGAAGGAAGTACCCTCATTACTAGCCAATGATGAAAGATGTTAACAGGAGCGAGAGAAACCACGAATAATGAAAATGGCTCTCAAGGTACAACAGGTACAATCCACGGAATGTGATCAGTGATCTGGCATCAAACACCTGTAGAATCACTCGATCGAAGGCCAATGATGTGGACCTATTGTCGAATGCGAATAAATTTCCATTGAGGCATGCAAGCTCCAAGGTACTAGGAGGGAGTCTCTAGATCAACTTCCTGGATAATGAGCTGAAGTCGACAAGAAGTGACCCGGTCAAAGGAGGGCCATCATGTTTCCCATATCATCGAAACGAGACAAAGGAACATGATGATAGTGAATCACGACTAAACAGAGGATCAGAGGAAGGTTGAAAAATACAATTAGAAACTTCTCTTGAACATATTAGTGACACGACTCCAGATTTAGCAGTATTTGACATCAAGGGATCTGAGGTCATGATGACGTGGAAAATAGTAGATGAGAGGTCAAAACAGATTAACCAAACCCATGGAGGCATAAATGATGAAATGAGATGTCCCCAACCCGACATGAATGCAGATGAGTGTCATGTTCAAGAGCGACATACTGCCGACATGACTAAGAACTAGTTCCATTCCCCCCACCATTGCTGGCGAGTGCCCCAATTATTTTTGGAAAACAAGCTTGAAGGGGATAACATATGCTTGTCATGTAAGTTTGTCCTTCGGAAAAATCCATCCTAGTACATTTATGAGCCCTAGGAAGGAGGAACTTGGTGACATCATGGTGACGATTTCTGATGTTATTTAGGGTTTAACGAGTCCAAAAAAGGAAGAACTCGACATCTTTTCATGTTTAGAGAGTTTGAAAAGAAGCAGAAAAGAAAACTCCAGTAGTCCCTTTTCGTAGGTAGTCTCACAGATCTGAAAAGGTAGAAAAATGTGTCTAAGAGAACCTCTTAGTCGCGATAGGCTAAGGTAATCCTTTTTCATAAGTAATCTATCCTAGCCCAAAAAAGGGGTAAACATAAACTGGGTAGATATCGTTTTGCAGCCATTTAACGAGTTCAAAATGATAAGAGTCTTGACAATCTTTTCAATTTTTAAAAGTTAGAAAAGAGCTGAAATTTGACTCATCCTGGAGGAACGAGTAGTATTAAGGGTAGTAACTGGTTCCAGTAATGGTGGAACTACTCATAAAAATTAAAGGTTAAGAGGCTGGCTAACAAGACGAATCATTTTATCGGTTCCTCAAGAATGGGTAAAACAAACAAGTGAAGGTGTATGTTCCACCAAGCAGATGGTGACGGTGGAATGCGAAAACCAAGGTTCATCTGGAAAAACAAGCTGATAAAATGGCAATCACGAGAGGTAAAATAAGAATGGTTTCATTTTTACATAATCTTGAAATCATGGAAACTCTGCTTGAAGTTGGTTTCATTTTTACACAAGCTTGAAACAAAGATAAAATATGCTTGAAACAGGTTTCATTTTTACACAAGCTTGAAACAAAGGTAAACTATGCTTGAAAGGTGGGCATGCCCCCAACATGGTGACTCAATTCGAGGTATATTCCCCCCAAGCTTCAGTCCAGCGGCAATGAATGAAAAGAAGATGGAGGGAAGGTTCAAATTACGAGATCAGGGAAAGAATCGACTGGGATCGTACGAGATCTAATCAAAGACTCGAATTGAACAAAAACATGTTTCACTATTTTAACGAGGTTGACACATTAAAAGAAATATCCTCAAGTCATAATTCATTTTTTAATGAATTTTACATAGAAGACAAACTATGCTCAAGACCTAATTCATTTTTCAATGAGGTTGACATAGAAGACAAACTATCCTCAAGACACCTTGTGTCATTTTTAAGGAGCTTGACATAAGAAAAACGAACTCTTCTCTGACGAACTTGTTTCACTTTTTGAGGAGCTTGAAAGAAGAAAACGAACTACGCTTCGACAACATTTCATCATGATGAATAATAGGTCATGGCTTCTAAGAGGTTCTAATCTGATGGGAGAACAACATCTCGAAAATCACAATCAAATGCCCCCACTAGATGGTACTCGATGGAACTATCACTAGATGAGGGAAACGAAAAAGTAGCCACATAATTAACCCTTGGTGGGGAAGATACAACCGGCATATAAAGACCCAAAAAGGACGATGGTGGGCCAGCTTCCACTTCCAGACATTTGAATGAAAGCTGATCAATGGTCACAATCCAACCTTTGTGTGGAAAAAAGATCACGTGAAAGAGGGAGGAGACAAGCGCACCCATGGCATAAGCGTAGTCGCGCCCCAAGAGTAAATTAAAATTTAAGGGGCCTGGAACAACCATCACATCTATATAGACGACTTTCCCTCCCAAAGCAATAGGCAACTATGGAAGGATCCCTAACGGCTAACTAGTTCCTCTACTAAATGCCAACATATTCTACGTAACAGGCACAAGTGGTGGAGAACCAAAATCTTTCCAAGTAGTTGAAGACACAACACTAACATACGTGCCTTCATCTATACTCGTACTAGGTACAACCATATCTAAGGCCTGTACCGTGATCTAAAAAGGCACATAAGAAGGAAGATGGTATCCCGCAAATCGACTCCAATCGAAGGGAGCGACCAAACTACTTGGAGGGGGTACCATAGAAATGATATGGTCATCCCCTAGTGTTACCAAAGCAAGAGGATCATCCTCCTGGACCACAAACATGGGATCAGGAAGAGAAACTTCTTGAGTCACAGGGATGGGAGGATCTTTCTCCAAGTCCGAGGAATCTGAAGAAACAAGAAGAACGTGAGGGGGATGAGATCCACTCTCAATGGAAAAGACTTGATGAACCATAGGCAGAATCAGATCGACCGATTCCATGACCAATGGTTGGTTGGGAATGGATTCGTGAATTTTAATTTCTGGGGGAAGAGGATCGACCAAGGATGACTCACGACTGATCGTTGAATCAACTAGTGGAGGACTTGAAGAAAGCTTCTAATAACCAACTGGAAGGCAAGGTGCAGAAAAATTAGGATTTTCCAACACTCTCGTGGCTTCATCCATATGCAGACAAAGGTGAATGGGATGATGCCCTGCACACAACTTACATGGATTGGTAATCTTACCCTATTTCTTATGAGTCTTATCATGGCTAGTCGAATATGTGCCACCAATATGACTTCCATATTCCAAAGGGAACAACGGACGACCTTCAGACCATACTTCAAGTAACTTGGCAATGCCAGGGCAGTCTAGAAGAAAGTGGTCACCTTTGCATAACATGCAAGGGAATTTTACTTTCCATGGAAGTTTGGATGGTTTATTAAGGGAAGGTGTCTAAGGCGCAATAACTACAGAGTTGGCCTCTCTATGATTTGAATTATTTTTTTTCATCTTCTTCTTCTTCTTCTTAGCCACTTGGTTACTAGAATCTAGACTTTCACTAGGCGAAGTAGAAGAGGAGGATGAAGAAATATGCGAAGAAGGGGAGAGGTCCACCTTAGAATCAACATGATGTTGTCCAGGTGGAGGAGATGGTTTTAAATAGAGAATAATACTTAAGACAATAGAGGTGGAGAATAACCACACAGGGAAACCAAAATTTAACCCCGGAAGGGACAATGTTGCCATATAAGGAGCACCAACATTCCCAACAGTAGGAAAAGGACTAGGATTCCCTTCAGAAGGGATTCCTTTGTTGGTAAACTTCAGAAACGTTGCCATTGGAAACAACCCTAAAATAGAACACTAACGAATATAACTTTAACCATTAGTATTTCGTGGGAAATTAATATCTTAAGACATAGAAACAAAACTCCGTCATTTCATATTTTAAGAGTCGAGAAACAGGAAAAAGTTGACTCTATTATCACTTTTAGGTTAAAACGAGAGTGAAAGGACAAGAGCTCGATGATATTTTGACCTTTAGAGAGTCATGAAAATATCAAAATGACTACTCAGGTAATCTAAGAAAGAGAGTGTACCAAGTTTTCGCAAACTACCATATACACCTTGGTGATCAAATGAAAGAGAAATGACCAAGGACTTGATGTACGTGCAGGTAGTCTCCTTGAATGTTGTGTTCGGTGTATCATGGTTAGAGGGTGGCAGACTCAATTTCCTATAGATAAAGGATTGCAACCTATGAGGGTCTCCCTTTATAAACACGATGGTATGGGGAGCACAAGTTCTTACTAGCACTGTCTAATGCCAGATGGTGAACGACAACTACTAGATTTAACGATGCCGGAACACGTCACTAGCTTATACCTCTAAAATATATACGTTAGGTTTCAATGCTTCCTTCGATTGATTGAATTGATTTTAAGATTGATCTTGAATTAATGTTTCAATTTCAAGGCCCTACCAAATGTGATCTCGAATTCCTAAATGCACACTATATGCAAAAGAACACCATTTCCGTTCGATGAATGCTAAATAAGAGAAGGATATAAATCTTTAACAAAGTAGCAACCAATGAAAACATAAGAAGTGTTTCACTAATGCATCTAATACAACCAAACGAGAAATGAGAAAATATTTCCTAGTTTGCTAAGAGCTAGTTATGCAAAAGAACTTTTCATTTCCGATTCAAGCGAAAGAATGCCAATTTTTTTGTTTTTTAGATGAATGAAGCACACAATGCACTATTACATTAAAAATCAAAGCGAACATTAGTTTTAAGCACTACGAATGTAAATATCTAAAGTGAATAAATCAAATGCAATACAAACATAAAACGCACTCAAAACAAGGATGCACTCTTCCAAGCAAACAAAAAGGCTTTCAAAATGATCCAAACGAGAAATGTGATCTATGCTCGAAGTGACAAAATGGAGATTTAAATGAAAACAAAAGTGATCATCCAACAAACCAAAGACATAAAGAATCAAGAAATACTAACACAATCATTCAGTGAATTGAAATGACAAAGATCAAAGTGACTCGAACTTCACTAAGAAGGCTCACTGAGGGGAAGGCCGAACAAACAACACAAGACACCTAAAAACCCTAGGGCTACAAAACTTCATTGATGAGATAATGGAGAAACAGTTTAGAAGACCGAGACTAGAGAGTCAAAACAATCTCAAAAGACAAATTGCAATGAAAAGAAGCAACCCAGATCAAATAAATACTGACAAAAACTCAGGAAGAAGGTCAAATCTAATCCTATACGATTCAGCGTGACTGTTAGGCTATAGTCCGTGCCTAACAGGGGTTGGCGCACTCGTGACAAAAGAAACAAGCACCAATTGGTGCGACTGTTCAAGGAAAAAATGCGCAAAGCTATAAAACTATGGGAAAATGAGAAAACCACTCAGCAGAGGTGAGTCTTGACACTCTAGAAATGAATAGGAGGATTCAAAACAATCAAGAAAGTCAAAAAATGAAGAAAAAAAAATCAAACGAACAATGTCGACTCGACAAGGAAAACTCTCAACAAACAACGAGATGACAAACCCACATTGATCCCCAGTGGATTCACCAAATTTTTGTGTAGGTAAATCCCCTCTGCGGATAGAGGCGACCCCTATAACTATTGGAAAAATGTTTCCTATGTCCTAATATATTGTAATGTTGTCCTTGATGGTAACTCTATGGAAAAGGATGGAGTACATGTCTTCCTAGAGAAGCTCAACAGTCTACCAAAATAATTGTGTAATCACCAACAGAATATTGGATAATTTTCTTATTGTAGGAACTATACATGGGTTTTTAAAGGTAAAGTTGCGTATACATGTGAATAAGTATGCTCCAAGTCGCGTATGCCTTTTTTGCTCCAAAAGGTTTGATACCAAGGGGCATTACCATGGTATTGGCCCACAGTATTGAACGTTGAGTTGTCTATTTGATTCCGTCCAAGAATACCATAGGTTGTTCTGTGGCTTTGACTCATGGTATTGATAAAGGCTACATCTATATAAGGAGAAGAATATCATAGTGCAAGGTGTGCATTTGTAAGGGTTGTTACTAAATATTTTCTCTGAGATATATCTGCATGGGATCAAATCTATTCTTATTGAAAAATTTGAAGTTATGATGCACCCTTGGATAAAATGAAGGATCAAGATCTCTAGATCTTAAATGCCTATGTACCTGCATGAATTATTGAAGAAATGATTAGATCTGTGATCTGGCGCATGCTTGCTGAAGTAAAGTGAAGAATTCTAGGTAAGCTCTATAGATCTGATACATTCTAAAAATTTCATATTCACATATCTATACACTAGTTCGTCTTGTTGAAAGCGCGTATATACGTGAATATGTCTTAGCAAAAGCGTGTATGGAAGTTTGGGCTTTCTAAAGCTTATTGCAGAGGTTTTTATGTTATTCCTACTATTTTTTTGCTATCTGTCAATGAAGTCTTCTTGTAGATTTGGGTTGTTTGAATACTATATATGCTGCTAAGATTATATACAAATCTGATCAATGAGGAAATAATCATGGTTGATGATAACTGAATGATGAAGGGATTTGCATTTCTAAAAGATATCTGACTGAAAGCCTTAGATTTGGATCTGAGAGTGATTACATTCTAAAAAACAGTATTCACAGAGCTATATGCAGGTTGGTGTTAAGGAAAGTGCGTATACACGCGGGTTCAGTGAAATGAAATAGCGTATGCATTTTAAGTTCATAAATGTTTAGGGTTGGGTTTGTATCTACATCTTTATTCTGAAGTCTGGGTTATTTATGATTTCTGGTTACAGTGATCCCACTGTTGTGATTAAAGTTTGGGTTAAGTTTATTATTGATGATATTTGTGATGAGTTGAGTTGAAGATATGGGATCCAGTATGAAAATTGATGAAATGTGGTATGCAGTGGTTCTGAGGTTTGAAGCCTTCATTATGGAAGTAGAAGATTCCTGCCAGTAGAAGCTGGTGTTTTGATCAGGGGGTTGAAGCTCCCTTCCAGTAGTGGCTAGTAAATGAGATTAGGGGGTTGTAGCTTCCTTCTAGTAGCAGCTGGAAAAATAGAGAAGATTGTAGCCTTCTGTAGGTAGATGCCTACGTACTGATATGAGTCAACATTAGTACAATATTGTAAATAGTTTTCCATATAATAAATATTGAAGACAAAGATGAAAACAATGGTGGTTTTCTCCCGAATTGGGTTTCCACCTTAAATATTGGTGTTCTTGTGTGTTGCACTTGTGTGATGATTTATACTATTTTTACTACACATATTCACTGATTATCTAACAGATGCATGACTCGTAAACTGAGTTAAAGATTGTTCCTGAAAAGCTTTTATAATCTGTAAAATTATATCACCATACTCTAGTTTCTTTTAGTATATGCGTGTGTATACACGAGTTGGGTTCATCAAAGCCACATATGGAATTTTATAAAATAAAAGTCAAAATATTTTCAGTAAGCTCTAAATAGTGATTCACCCCCGCCTCCCTCGGTATTTTTCCCAATAATTGGTATCAGAGCAGGTCCTTCTGAAGAAGCTTAATCGCTAGAAGGAAGATTAGCTAAGATGAGCAATCAAGATGGGACCGCATCTATCAGGTCTCCTCTCTTTAACGGAAACAATTTAATATTCTGGAAGACAAGGACAAGATCCTATCTTTAGTCTCTTGGATTAGATGTATGGGCTATAGTTGAAGGAGGTTATCAATATCCAACATCAGTTCCAATAGATGCAACAGAAAGAAAGAAATATGAAACCAATACAAAGGTGGTCAATGCATTATTGGGAAGTTTGACTGAATCAGAATTTGTCAAAGTCATGCAGTTGAATACAACAAAGGAGATATGGGACAAAATAATTCTAAGCTATGAAGGTGATACCAAGGTAAAAAGTGCTAAACTCCAAACTCTCAGAATCCAATATGAAAATCTCAAGATGCATAATGAGGAAAGCATTACTAGTTTCTTTTTTGTCTAGATGATATTGTAAATTGTATGAGAAATCTAGGTGAAACCATAACTGACACTACTCTGGTAGAAAAAGTTTTAAGATCTCTAACACCAAAATTCGAGTCAAAAGTGTTTGCTATTGAAGAGAAACAGGATCTACAAACTCTTACTATTGTTCAACTTCATGGTATTTTGACTACTTGCGAAATGAGAAAAGGAGGTCCATTTTAAGTCAAAGAAGTTGTCTTTAGAGCTGTTGCAAAAGGAAAAGAAGTAGAAGAATAAGAAGGATCAAGGTATGTTTCAGAAGAAGAAGAAATAAATTTTGTAAAGAAGCTAAAACTTGGTAGTGGAAAATTCAGAGGTAAGCTTCCTTTTAAATGTTTTTCTTGTGGAAGAGTTGTTCATTATGCTACTAAGTGTCCTCATAAAGAAAACTATGAAAAAGGAAAGGAAGTGGCAAAAGTAAATAAAAATCGATTTATCAATAGAAAAATTTATTATTCTCATGAAGATAGTGATGGGCTATCATATAGTGAAGAAGGAGAATCTGATCAAGATGATAGACTACTCATGGCTTTTGAAAATGATTCTAGTGAGGCCAAAGATAACTTTATGGATGCACTAGAAGAAAATGATTTTCTTGAAGAAATTAATTAGCTCAAAATATGTTTGGAAGAAAACAAAATTTCCATAGATACTCTAAAGAATCAGCTTATACAAAAGGAGGAGGACAAAGAGAAATTAGAATGTGAAATAGTAAGTCTGAGAAAGGAAATTGAGAAAGAGAAAACTTTAAATCTTAGATTTGCTAAAGGAACTGAAACCTTAGATGAAATTATCAAGGTTCAACGCTCTCCTTTTGTAAAGACAAGTCTTGGATATATCAAAGAATCCTTTCAGTCCTCAGCACCAAGCTATCTAAATGTAGCTAAAGCCAACCTACAACATTCTGTCACTTAGCAAGAGAATATAGAAACTTCATATTTAAAGCATGACCACTTCAATACAAAGAACAATAGGAGAAATATAAATCAGAGAAATACCAATCAGTAGGTAAACAAAAATAGAAGGTTTCATGATCGCAAAAATTTCTTCATTAATGGGCAATGTTTCTCATGTCATAATTTTGGTCATAAAGTTGTTCAATGTGTTTCATACAAAACCATCATGACCAGAGAAGCAAGAAAGCAAAGAAATGAGACTGGAATAAAGAAGAATACTTATAACAACTTCTGTCCTCTTCAAAATGAAATTGAATGTGCTTATTGCAATAACTTTGGTCATGGAGAATCTAAATGCAGGAGCAAGCTTCAACCAAAAGAGAATGTAACTTCAAATTGCAAGGTATGGAGAAATAAGGACTTACAGGTTGAGAATTGGGGCATAGCCTTATTTGCATAAGGGGAAGAAAATCAATTGTACATTGATAGCGGATGCTCAAAACACATGACAGGTGATAGAAATAAACTCCTTGCATACAATGCTCTATAAAGAGAAAATAATGTTACCTTTGGAAATGATACTCTTGTTGTCATTAAAGGAAAAGGTTATGTTTTTCTAAAAGAAAAGGTAAAAGCTAACAATGTTATGTATGTGGATGGATTAAAAAATAACCTGTTAAGTGTGAATCAAATGTGTGATCAAGGAAATGAAGTTTTCTTTAGTTCAAAATAATGTGTGGTACGTGAACTTGACATGGGAAAAATAGTAATAAAAGGAACTAGAACACCAAGAAATATGTATGTATTGAAAGGTTGCAAAGAACAATGTGACTTGGGTAAATCTTCAGAAAATTTGTTATGGCATAGAAGATTTTGGCATTTGAGTTTCTCTCAAATCAACAAATCTAGTAGACTCAAAGCGGTTCCTGGTCTTCCCTACCTCACTTTTCCTGAAAGTACCATATCCAAATCTTTCCAATTCAGTAAGAAAACTAGAGTATAATTCAATGCCAAAAAAGGATCAGCATGTAAGCCTCTTGAACTCATACATACTGAATTATGTGGACCTACGATAAAAAAATCACCCCATGGAGAACAATAATATATTCTTTTTATTGATGATTTCTCTAGAATGTGTTGGATTGGTTTACTAAAACACAAAGATGAAGCATTTGAAAATTTTCAGATCTTTAAAGCCCAGGTTGAAAATTAATTAGATCTAAAAATCAAATGTCTTAGATCTAAATGAGGAGGGGAATATATATCAAATGAATTCTTTGATTTCTGTGAAGAACATGGCAAAAAAAGATAGTTTTATGTAGCTGGAACCCCACAACAAAATGGCGTGGCAGAAAGAATGAATAGAACAGTTCAACATATGGCTCGTGCTATGCTTGATGATTCTGGAACACCTGATACCTTTTGGGGAGAAGAAGCACATACTGCAGTAAATATTCTTAACAAGGCTCATGTTCGTGTGAACAATGATAAAACTCCTTATGAGCTCTGGTATGGTAATCTTCCAACTCTAAAGCATTTTAGAGTTTTTGGAAGAAAATTTTTTACCAAGAACAATGATGAAAAATTTGGTAAGTTTGAACCTAGAGTAGATGAAGGAATATTTCTTGGCTATTCTTCAAGAAGTAAAGCATATAAATGTTACAATAAAAGGCTTTGGAAAATTGTTGAATGTATTGATGTTGTAATTGATGGGTCTCTCTCAAGTCCTAAAAGGGAAATAACAACAAATGAAGATGATGATGTTATATATTTTCCCTCATCAATTAGAAACAATATAGAAGGTGAACCCAATGAAGCTCTAGAATAAGATCTATCTGAAAAGGCCCCATCAAGGTATGTTCAAAAGAATCATCCAGAATCTGAAATTTTGGGAGAAAAGGGATTAGGTGTCCAAACAAGAAGAACTCTTATAGGATCTCCTAGCTCTATGGAATTTCTATCCACTATTGAACCACAAATTTTCAATCAAGCTATCAAAGATGAATGTTGGATTCAATCCATGAATAAAGAACTTGATCATATTGAAAATAATCACACTTGGGAATTAGTTCCAAGATCTCATAATAAAAATTTCATTGGAACAAAATGGATATTATAAAACAAGTTAAATGAAAATGGAGATGTTATTAGAAGCAAAGCTAGATTTTTTTGTAAAGGATATACTCAACAAGAAGGTATAGACCTTGAAGAAACATTTTCTCTTGTAGCTAGACTTGAAGCCATAAGAATGTTTCTTGCCTTTTCAAGCTTTCAACAATTCAAAGTTTATCAAATGGATGTTAAATCTGCTTTCCTCAATGGTGATCTAGAAGAAGAAGTTTATATAGAAAAAGCAGAAGGATTCATTTTTGGAAATGATGAAAAACCTATTTGCAAACTTAAAAAAATATTTATATGGTCTCAAAAAAGCTCCAAGGGCATGGTACTATCGTCTTGACAAATATCTTCATCAACAAGGTTTTTCAAAGGGATCTGTTGATAGCAACTTATACACAAAAATTGAAAATTATTAACTATTGATATTAGTTGTATATGTTGATGACATCATTTTTGGGAGTAATGAAGAGTCCATGAGTCAGAAATTTGCTTCTATTATGCAACAAGATTTTGAAATTTCTTTACTTGGGGAACTAACATTTTTTCTTAGCTTACAAGTGCAACAAGCTTTAGATGGAAAATTTTTATCACAAGCAAAATATCTTAAGAAAGTTTTGAAGAAGTATGGGATGGAAGACTGCAAACCTGTGAGTACGCCAATGGTAACTAGATGTAACCTCAGTTCTCATGATGATTCTCCCATGCCGAATCAACGAGAATATAGATCCATGATCGGAAGTCTTCTTTATCTAACCAGAACAAGACCAGACATTATGAATGTAGTTGGGATTTTTGGACGATTCCAAGCTAATCCAAAAGACTCTCACCTTCAGGCTGTAAAAATAATATTCAAATATCTACAAGGGACTCAAGGCTATGGTCTATGGTATACAAAGAATGTTTATCTCACTCTTCATGCTTACACAAATGTAGATTGGGCTGGAAATGTTGATGATCGAGAAAGCACTAGTGGTGGTGCATTCTTTATGGGGCCCCGATTAGTATCTTGGTTCAGCAAGAAACAAATTTGTATTTCCTTATCCACAACGGAAGCAGAATATGTGGTTGCAACATCATGTTGCACACAAATTCTATGGATGATGCAGACTCTACAAGAAATTCAAATCAAATGTTCACCTCCCATCTCCCTCTTATGTGATAATACAAGTGCCATTAGTATCTCAAAGAATCCTCTTATGAATTCCAAGACCAAGCACATTCCTATCAAGTATCACTTCCTACATGAACAAGTGCTTGAACAAAAGGTTAAGTTGGAGTATGTTTCCCCCAAAGAACAAGTTGCTGATATATTTACTAAACCTCTTCCCAGGGAAGTGTTCGAATATCTCAGACGGAAGCTGGGAGTTGTCTCTACCTCTCTGATCAAGTGTAATTAGATTCAGAAGATTAAATTTTGGTATGTGGGTTCTATAAAGGAAAATCATGTATATACGCGAGTTACTGTGCATAAAACCACGTATGAGTTTTTGCTGACAGAATTTCTCTAGGTCAGCATTTAGAACAGATATGGGGCTATTGGGTAATCTCTTTCTTGATTCAATATTCATCTTTCTATATCATTCTCTGATATTTATCACCTTGATGAAGTTACTTTGATAAATTGGTTGTGGAAGATGTTCAGGTTGCACAAGCTCAGGGGGAGCACATGCCTTGTTGAAATGGATGAATTGTTGGAATTCTGATTGGTTTATGTTATGATCTCCTACTTGAGATTCTTTGACTAATATCTATAATTTGTTGAAATGGTCACGTTGAGACCAATGATGTAAAATTGTTATATTCAGTCCTATAACGACTATTTCCAATTTTTAAACCCACTTGGTTGGGTATTTTACTCTATTATGGAATTCCACTTGGTTGGATCATTACTGTAAGCATGAGTCATTGTTGATAGAGGTTATTGAGTCATGTACTTCATTGAAAATATGTCTAAATTTTCGAGATGCAATCAAGGGGAGCATCGTCAATTCACTGCACATCAGAATTGCAAAGAAATATATATATATATTTTTTTTATATTTGATCTGCCCTTTGCCCTTGATGTCAAAGGAGGAGAGTATTTTGGTGTTTGAATAAAGGTTATGATTAATGTATCTATCTTATTGGGACGATCAAACACCATCATGGTTGCCATCAAGTCCAAAGGGGGAGATTTCTGGAAAAATGTTTCCTATGTCCTAATATATTGTAATGTTCTCCTTGATGGCAACTCTCTGGCAAAGGATGGAGTACATGTATTCCTAGAGAAGCTCAATAGTCTATCAAAATAATTGTGTAATCACCAACAGAATATTGAATAATTTTGATATTGCAGGAACTATACGCGGGTTTGTAAAGGTAAAGTCGCGTATAAACACGGATAAGTACGCTCCAAGTCACGTATGCCTTTTGTGCCCCAAAAGGTTTGATACCAAGGGGCATTACCATGGTATTAGCCCACAGTATTGAACGCTAATTTTTTGACTAGATTCCGTCCAAGAATACGATAGGACGTTGTGTGGTTTTGACTTATGGTATTGATAAAGGCTACATCTATATAAGGAGAAGAATATCGTAGTGCAAGGTGTGCATATGTAAGGGTTGTTACTAAATATTTTCTCTGAGATATATCTGCATGGGATGAACTATGTTATTATTGACAAATCTGAAGTTATGATGCACCCTTGGATAAAATGATGGATCAAGATCTCTAGATCTTAAACGCTTATGTACCTACATGAATTATTGAAGAAATGATTAGATCTGTGATCTAGCACATGTTTGCTGAAGTAAAGTGAAGAATTATGGGTAAGTTCTATAGATCTGATACATTCTGCAAATTTCATATTTAGATATCTATACGCTAGTTCTTCGTGGTGAAAGCACGTATATACGTGGATCTATCTTAGCAAAAGCATGTATGGAAGTTATGGTTTTTTGAAGCTTATTGCATAGGTTTTTCTATTATTCCTGTTATTTGTTTGTTGTCTGTCAATGAAGTCTTCTTGTAGATCTGGGTTGTTTGAATACTCTATATGCTACTAATATTATATAAAAATCTGATCAATGAGAAAATAATCATGGTTTATGATGAATAACTGATGAAGGGATCTGCATTTCTAAAAGATATGTGACTGAAAGCCTCAGATCTGAATCTGAGACTGATTACATTCTGAAAAATAGTATTCATAGAGCTATACACAGGTTTGTGTGAAGGAAAGCACATATACACTTGGGTTTAGTGAAACAAAGTAGCATATGCATTTTAAGTTGATAAATGTTCAGGGTTGAGTTTGTATCTACATATTTATTCTGAAGTCTGGCTTATTTCTGATTTTTGGTTACAGTGATCTCACTATTCTAATTAAAGTTTGGGTTAAGTTTATTATTGATGATATTTATGATGAGTTGAGTTGAAGCTGTGGGATCTAGTATGAAAATTTATGAAACGTGGTATGCATTGGTTCTGAGGGTTGAAGCCTTTAGTATGTAAGTAGAAGCTTCCTACCAGTAGAATCTGGTGTTCTAATCAGGGGGTTGAAGCTCCCTTCCAGTAGTGGTTGGTAAACAAGATTAGGGGGTTGTAGCTTCCTTCCAATAGCAACTGGAAAATGAGAGAATGTTGTAGCCTTCTACAGGTAGATGCCTACATACTGATATGAGTCTGCATAAATACAATATTGTAAACAGTTTTCCATATAATAAATATTGAAGACATAGACGACATCAGCGGTGGTTTTCTCCCGAATTGGGTTTCCACCTTAAATATTGGTGTTCTTGTGTGTTTCAATTGTGTGATGATTTATACTATTGTAACTGCACATATTCACTGATTATCTAATAGATGCATGACTGGTAAACTGAGTTAAAGATTGTTCCTAAAACGTTTTTATAATCTGTAAAATTATATCAGCATACGCTAGTTTCTTTTAGTATATGTGCATGTATACACGAGTTGGGTTTATCAAAGATAAGCATGGAATTTTGTAAAATAAAAGTTAAAATATTTTCAGTAAGAACTAAATACTGATTCACCCCCCCCTCTCATTATTTTTCCCAATGCTAACCCTAGGGTGGGTCTAGCAGCAAGAGGACATGCTAATGTGTTGGTTCCTAGTTAACGAATGAAATGAATTGGGATAGATTGTCCTACCTGTGATCCAACGCGGTTGTTGTAGCTACAGCATTGGTCTCCTAATCCTCGTCTTGATGCATGACGATCCTTCAACAATGGTACTCAGGTGCCTGCACAAAGATCAAAGGAAAAAAGCAGTATAGATGATAATAATTGCATCCATAACTAGCTAATCAGTCAATGAAGATTAAACGTATTTCACAAGATAAATCACATCAACAAAGGATAGGAACCAAAACATCAGTCATGCATATATTAAGAGAAAGAAAGAGATTACAACTGGAACCTTGACGTCGCAGTCTCCTTCACCGAGTCCAGTCGAAATGTGCCTCGAGCTTTTTTCGAGGAATTTGGACGCGGCAAAGAAAAATCCTAAGTTCTCTCTCGACAAGTGTCTCTCACTCGATTCTATCTCACACCAGATATATCAGACTGTTTTAGAAAAAATTTCACCAATTCCTCCTCATCTAGCTGAATCTATGTGAGATAGGTGTATTTATAGAAGGAGAGGAGGAGTTTGGGATCCCTCAAATGGTGGAAGGGAGGCCTTATCCTTTGGGAGGTTGCCCCAAAAGGAGGAAACAAAATGCAAAGGAAGGTGCTCATCATTATGTAGTCAAACAACCCAAGCTGACTCACTCACGAAGTAGTTAGCTTGGAAACTTCGCTTCTATATTTAAAAAAATTTCCAAAATAGCTCGGCGTGGGCAGCTCACTAGGACAAAGCGCCAATGGGTGCGGGGCCCATTGTTAATTTCATTTATTGGCACGAGGTCAAAATGGCCTACCAGCGCCAACCCAAAAGCATTTGTTTTTTATGGTCTTTTCTAGGAAAATTCAACAGAGGAAATGTTCTCCTCATGGCAAGGGATGCAATGACACTTTGCAAGGCATGACACTTCATATAAGTAACATAAATGGTCCTCCAATGTGCGGGATGGGGATTGCAGGGATCGTTACAAAAAGCTATGTAACACACCTATTTTGGCAAGACAGATGGTAATCCCTCCTTTCATAGTGTTCTTAGTGTATTTCTGGGCAGTTTCGTTATGAAAGTATTAGCAGTTTCATAGCAAAAAGTGCGTTTTTTCTATGTAATTCACTACGAAAGTAGGGATTCTTGGTTAAAATGAACTTTTTCGAGTTGTAAGCTTGGGAAATGAAAAATTTCAGGAAATAATGATTGATGTGACATGAAAAGACTTGATTGGGGGTGATTTTGGACCTTAGGATAAGATAATAAGAAAAATTTAAAATTTTCCTTTACCAAGTAATGAAAAATGAATTATGACCATACCTTTGACACATGAACCTCTAGTACTATGTAAAATGACATTTCTCTTTTTTTATGAGTGATAGCACCATTACTAAACCAAATTCATTGTATCCAAACATCAAACCCATATGAACATACTTTTCCATGCATAATATTTTCAACCTCAAAGACTCAATCTCAAATCATTCTTAGCTGCAAAGTACCAATCCCTCTTATACATTGCACACATATCCAAGCATACAACACTTGAAACTCAAAAAAGTATATCAAAATTCTGCCCATAAGCAAAGACTTTGCATATTAAATCTATACATTGATAGAAGCATACAATACGTCCTCCCATCAACACTCTAAAGCCCTCTTACTCTAGAAAGGATTACAAATAATTCCACTTATGAAACTATTGTGAAACCGGGTCCAAAAATAGAAGAAAAGAGATATCAACGCCTTAGAGATAAGCCACTTCAAGGGGGAAACCTCTAATAAATTACATGAATGAACAATTCTTGGATGATATAAATGACAAAACCTCCTTTCTATATATAGGAGTCCATGGGGTCACCATGTAATCCTAGTGGGGCCACAATCTAATCCTGGCCGACCTAACAATAATAATGTAAGGGCACAATAATACAAATATGGGGGTTACAGGGGTATAACAATAATAATAAGGGGGGCTACACTAACATAATAAGGGACTACACTATTAATATAGGGACTTAACATGCCCCTCTCCTTCAAACAAGTGTTGTCCTCAACGCTTGATTATTTCTTGATGCTTATGTATAAAATTCTCATCCTCCCATGTGGAATCTTCTACAGGAAATTTATTCCACTCTGAAATTGATCGTACTTGTCGAGTTCTTGTTTCTGTGACTGCTTCAGAACTTATTTCGATGTGATGTTGATCTTCCTATTGTTTCATTATATTCTGCACCAAAGTTAGGTTATCCTTTGAGAGTTGGAGAACTTGTTGTTGATGATCGATGTGATATTCCACTAATTTATCATCCATATTAGCTATTATTTGATCCTTCAAACCATCCAAATTAGCCTCCATTTATGCTTTTAAACCATCTATTTCTTCTTCAGTTGCTCTTTGTAAGATCGAATTTTTTTGCACTTGGTACCGTAATTTTGATATCTCATACTGCAATTATTCGTCTTCATGCTTCATAGTATAGCTTTTTAAGATCTTAATTGGTATGTAATTATTTTCTTGAAGCATTATAGAACCCAATAATGATAAAAAATCTAAAATATGCCCTTGGAATCACTTCCAACTTCATTTTCAAACAAACATTATGCAATTTTAAAAACGAAATACACACCCTTTTCTTGCTTTTGAGAATCTCGATATTGAAACTGAATTATCTATGTGATTTCAGATCCTCAATAACTAAATTTTGGCCCTGAAGTATCCCTCTGAATCTTATTTTGAATGCCATAAGTCTGACCTAATTTGGACCCTTCAAGGCAAAGTTATGTATAATCTCCCACAATGACCTAATTATGGACTGGTTCAGTAGAGAGAACTTGTACGACTTGTCACGTGTCACTGTTTCCTCCTTCGGCTCTGAAATTTATAGAAGGGAAAATAATTTCCATGTACTTCCAGTCAATTTTTACAGAATTCCAATCTGATTCCCAGAGAGAGAGTTATGCATGTTTTTCCACGATCACCTCTTTGAGATGAAATTTGGGAGCCTGAAAATGACCTAACTTCCACATATCATATCTCTAAAAATATTGTGAACCAGGCTCTGAAATTTTGCGATGATGTTCCTCAGGATTTCCGCTTCACTCCCTAAACATTTCAGCTTCTGAGCCTTCATATAAAAAACGTTATAGAGAAAATTCCACGATGACCTATTTAGGTTAAATTCAGGAGCCTACAAAAAGACCTAACTTCCATAGATCATATCTCCAAAAATATTGTGAAACAAGCTCTGAAAGTTTGCGACAATGTTCCTCAGTATTTTGGATTTGTAATCCAAAAATTTAAGCTTCTGAACCTACGTAGAAAAAAAATTATAGTGAAAATTCCGCGATGACCTGTTTGGGGCAGCGAAACCCTAGAATCCAAAGCTCTGATACCTAATGTTTTGAAACCAGCTCCAAAAATAGAAGAAAAGAGATATCAACGCCTTAATAATAAGCCACTTTGAGGGGGAAACCTCCAATACATTACATGAATGAACAATTCTTGGATGATATAAATGACAAAACCTCCTTTCTATATATAGGAGTCCATGGGGCCACCATGTAATCCTAGTGGGGCCACAATCTAATCCTAGCCAACCTAACAACAATAATGTAAGGGCACAATAATAACAATATGGGGGTTACTAGGGTACAAAAATAACAATAAGGGGGGCTACATTAACATAATAAGGGACTACACTATTAATATAGGTACTTAACTGAAACAACAAAATTAAAATGCCAATACAAGAAACATACACTAGGATGATGAAAATTCAAGGTTGTATACAATACATTGAATCAAACATATTAGTGACAATGTAGTAGCCCCTACATTCATAAAATTTCAGCATATAAAATCTAATATTTCCACTTAGATATTCGTTCCAGCATGGATAACCTCACTGTGACTTACCCTCCATATATTACTGCATATAAATCATGACAACTCATGAAAACATCTCTCAGATCATCATCAATCAACATAATTCAATGTTATAGAGCATAAATAAAATACAAGCATACATTGTACTCAGTCACGTGATTTTAATCTCAAACCCCTACACAAACAATATCAATCATGAACTTTCTCCTTAGCAACATATACAACGCACCTTGCAAAGACAGTCAGGTGTATGTTCTCAAGTCTATGTGCACATTAAATCAATCCAAAACTAAGTCACCTGAAAGAATTCTTGCAATGTCATATTCAACCAAATTCATCATATCACGTGAATCCCTACATTTGCATCATATTTATTATAACATGTCAAAAATCCAAAGAGGGTTCACCATATGATATCTATACACACTACAATATGCATTACAAAACCCAGACATCAATATTTAATTTGCAAGACTGATTTTTGCACTTCTGGAATCACACAGAACTGAGAAGGGATTTTATTACTTATTGGGTAGGGTGATTTAATTGTATGTTAAATCCCTTGTCATTTAAATATGTCAACGTGGGAGTTTCGTAAAATTAGAAGCAACACAAAATATAAGGGACCTTAGATGAAACTATTGTAGAAAGTTTGTTTAGGATGGAAAGAAAGAATGGAAATGCATATTACAAATATAACTAAAGAAAATTGCTAAAGAAATCACATGCAAGAAAACTGAATTAGATTCTAATGGTGGAAGTTAGATTCTAAGGGTGGAATGAATGAATGCCATGGCCTTTCTAAAAAATTATAAACTATTCTTTGAACAACTATAAGAATACAAATATAATAATCTAGAAAGTGGCAAAAACTAGAAAAAATATTGATTTAGTTATCAAGCAAGAAAACTATGAGAACTATTAAGCAAGAAATTAGATGATAAATAAAGTGAAAATATATTAGAAGAAAACTATGATAATATAGAAAGCAGTAAAATAATCTAGAAAGCATTAAATAGAAACTAGTGATTTAGTTGTCAAGCAAGAAAATTAAGATAGCTAGTAAGCAAGTAGTTTAATGACAGTTAAATCAAATCTAGGAAATGAAATCACACTTGTGGAAAGTAAATCGCACTTGCAGAAATTAAATCACACTTGCATATAATAAAGCACACTTGCACGCAAAAAAATAAAATAAATCAAACAATAAAATAAATCGAACTAGTTACAGATGTATGTGAATTGTTGGTTGATGGGGATCTAACCATTCATCAATGAGCACACATGAACAACTCTCACATATTAAGAATAAAACAACACTCATAACTCATGATTTGGAGAAAGTGATATTACTCATGGTAAATGAACAATCGTAAATCTGATGCTAATGAATAATTGACAACCTGTTAGCTTCCTTTGAAGGATGCTCCTCCTATTTATACATGAATTAGGGATATATTCTCAATAAATGTAAATCCCTTAAATATCTACAAGATCCATACTTGTCTCAATGTATCCCTAAATACTAGATACTGTAATATCCCAAAAGGGAGAATGCAGTAATACTCAAACACAATATGAGAACTACAACAAGATAAATAATAAATCTAAAGACAACAACATAATATACAGAGAAGCTGAGCCATTTTATTATATAGGAGGCGTAAAGAAAGTACAAAAATGCTAAAAAAGGAATGCACTCAAGCTACAAGATGGCTGAAATACACTAAAGAAACCAAGCACTGGAAATGTTGTGCTACTGGAAAATACTGCTACTAAGGAGAAGAACCATGTGCAGAAGGCTGTTTGAGTGCTCAAAATGATCTGATCTTTTAACCATGAATTATACTCCACAAACCCAAAAAAACCCAGAAACAGTTTGGCCAAATTTTAACTTTTGATTTTTGGCCATTTTTGGGTTGTACACTACACCCCTGCTGGCATAAACTGCGCTGTCAAGGATGGAGGCTCTCTAGCCTGCTGAAAAATATGGATATGAAGCTCAATACTGATGGAAATGATGCGTACAATGTGAAGGAATGGTCCTTCACTAGATTACTAGCTGAAATGCTAGAAACTTCCCTTCTCCCTTGGATCTACAAGAATGGACTGCATAATTCCTGACGGAAATGCTACTGCTGTGAGATGAATAATAAATGGCCTGATGCCATATCTGATATGAAGCTCTGGGAATGCTGATATTTAATCCAAAGGTGATAGGAATAAACCTTCACCAGTTCTCCAGCTGAAATACTGAAGACAACCTCCACCTTCCAAACTGATCTTCAGAAATCTGCAATTTCTGAATATGAATATTCTGCAGAATGTAGGAAAAGATATGTGGCACCAATGCCTGATGTAGAATTAAATACAATACTCTTTCCAGAGCTACTCAAAGAAAGAGGTGGGATTCCTGACCAGAAACACCTTGTGCTAAACAACACTTGCAATCTCTGCTAAACAACCCAAGAAAGCAATGGAATGTCACATGAAAATTCCAGATCTAAAAATATCGACAACATCAATAATCAAAATAATTCCCTTATCATTTCCTTCATCTTCTTTATATAATGTTTGAGCCTTCCCATGCCTTGGCCCTCATCTAGACTGCGTTGTGCATGTGGACAAGATCCTCCATGTTTGACTATGTTGTTTGACCAAGTCATCCATCATGTCTAGGTGCAATGTACACCCTCTCCATCATGTGTGCATTAATTGCACAACTTCCTCCATATTCTTATCATGAATGCTCCATGATCTTTTGTTTTACATCTTCAAGATCTTAGTTGACTATATCAACCTCCATGATCTATCTCAATTAATGAGACATGATCTCCAATTTAATTCACATTAATAGTTGCTCAACTACCTCATTATGTATATCTAGGCTTAATTAATTCACATTCACACACAAAAAGTGGATATTTATTCATATTGAGGATTGGGTCCCTCCACCCTTTTATTTACTTAATTCATTAAGAAAGTTAAGAACTCTAATATTCCAAATATCAGGTGAATGTTTGGGAATATTACAGTCCTCCCCGGAAAAATGTTGCTTGTCCTCAACCAACTGCAAAAGTGGATGCTACATCAAACATCCTCCCTCCAAATGGCATCCTCATGTGGAAGGCCTTCCCACGTGTCACAATGTGTTATGTATGTCCAGCTCCAAAGGTTCCTCTCTAGAATGTCTAGAATGGCTTCCAACTGAAAATTTAGATACCCTCCCTCATAAATGAATCTCCAAGTGGCAACCATATGATGACCAAAGTTCTCCTCTATACATGAGATACATAAGATAAAGTGGTTCATTCCCAGAGTGGAAAGTCCCAACTCATGAACTATCTCTCCAACCCATGATACATAGAGTAGTTTACATACATCAATGCCCTCATCATTAGCCATGTTAGCCATGTAGGAATCAAACATCACATCATCATAGTGAAAAACAAGAAGTAGAGACATATGGGAAAACATGAACAATGTCAAACCATATTCTCCTAATAACAACAACGCAGCAAAGCCTTTTGCTGCCATGCTAGATCATCATGAAAATAGGTAACAGAGCCATACTCTCTCAAAAGAAGCCACCTCAACAATGCTTCTTGTTGCCATGCCAAATCATCAATGAGAATATGAGAGCCATACTCTCTCAAAAGTAACTATCTTAGCAATGCTTCTTACTGCCATACCACATCATCATTGTACCAAATGTAGTGACCATATTCTCTCAAGAGAAGCCACCTTAATAAGGCATCTTGCTGCCCCATCACATCATCATTATACCAAGTAAAATGACCAAAATCACCCAAAAAAAGCCAACGTTGTAAGGCCTCCTGTTGCCATCCTCCAACAATGTCATGCAATGTATGGGAATAATTTATCCCATACTCTCCCAATAGTAACCAAAGCAACAAGGATTCCTGCTTCCTTCTTGCATTATCATGATGCAAGTCATGGAGCAACAATAAAGAAATGGACATGTGAGATGTCTCATCAACATAATAAAAGCAAGCTCCTCTATGCAACATCATGTGAGAGTGATACCTTCTCCCAAACCCAAGTACATACACGAACATGAGATACATCCCAAACAGAAATACATGTAGATATATGAGACATACCCCAAACAAGAGTAAATCCATGGACATAGGATTTAACCTATGATGTCCAAACTCTCTTCTTAACAACCAAAGTAACCATGCCTTGTTCTTATGCATTCTATCATTGAGACATAAGGCATGAGACAAGAAAATATGAACCTGTGGGTAGTAACCATACTCACCCAAGAGCAACTAGTGCAACCATGCTTCTTGTTGGCCTGTATCATAGATCTGCAAGTGGTTTCGCAACCCCTTGCTCCAAATCATCAACCATTCATCTCAATGTGGATGATGGATCTCATTCTGCAAATACTTGGTATCCTCCCATTGTAGGACACCAACCTCCTCAAAGTGATGAAGATCTTTGCACTCCATGAAATGTTGAAGTGCACCTCCGATGAGATCTCTTAATGAGACCTTCTTCTCATCCATGGCCTTCCAAAACCAATGAGGTTTTGGATATACTATAGGTAGAAGTCTCTCTTTGAGTTGTGAGATGCTCATTGATAAAGTGTCATCAAGAAAGAAGAAAATATTTCTCATATCTAGATGTCTACCATTCATCATGTTGTCCTCCAATGCTTTATGAGTGAAGCTACCTTCAGAATGCTCCAAGAATAATGGGGTCTCTTCATTATCACTGCTACTAAGTGACAACACTGTAGATATGCAAGGTAATACATCTACTATCTCAAAGCAAGGTACAATATTGATCTCGTAACTAGTCATTATACATAGGATCATGCTCATCCCTTCTTCTGAAACTATATACTTCAACTCAAGAGGTTGAATGCAATCCATCCATGAAAAAATGGTATAGCTTTTCATCTCCTCATTTATTAGATCAAGGATCCTCTGTGCTGTGATAGTTTGCTGCTTCAAATCAACAATTTTTTCTAACCCTTGTTTATGCATTGGCCCTGATGGCATGTCCCCAAAAGTTTCAATAAGATCTATTGAAACAATAGGTGATAAATGTGTATGCATACCTTGGATCAACTAATATGTGGGAACCTCTTGACATAACACAAGATTTCCCCCAACCGGGATAATGGTGTCTCCAACTACTGGTAAGAGAGATGGATGCTCTTCTAGCAATGTACCAACGCTGGAATATTCCTCCTCCTCCTCATGCATCTCCTGAATCATGCATGGGACTCTATGTGTCAAGAGCTAAAGACTATCTTGCAAGGTTGTAAGTGTCTCTTCTCCAAATATAAGTACTTCTGTAGCTGGTGGTGAATGTAGTGACCTCTTGTCCAGAGTGACAAGAATGACATCCTCCCTTGTTTCCTTAGGAAATGTCTCTTTGTAGCCCACTTTTGTCTTCTTCTCATCAAACTTATTCCTCAGCTTGTGAAAGAAATCTGAATATTTAGTCACCTTTGCATGCTCCATGTGACTAAACCACCAATCCTTGGCTTCACCTAAAAGATGAAGTGTTGCAATTTGGATAACCTATTTTTCAGCCACAGGATGTAGCCTGAAAAATGTATCCAACTCTCTCTTCCAAGCCTTAACATCGCTTGAGGAAGATCCATTAAATGTAGGCAAATAGAATCTATTGTGCCTCTTCCTTCTATTGCTGCTATAAGATCTTCTTTCTTCCTTGAGTTCAAAGAATTCTTGGAGAGTTATACTTTCTTTGAAAGCTTTAGATTTTTCCTTGTACTCCTTAAGATACAAAATGAGAGTCTCATGAGTCTCAGATTCCTTTATTTCTTCATTTCTATACCTCTCACCTTCTTCAAAGAAAGTGGGCATAGTAGATCTATGAGGAGATCTATGATCTTCCAGTTTTCTTTTCTGCTAATAGGAAGTACTTGGACCTTCCTCTTCAAATATTCTTCTTGGATCCTTCCTTTGCCTTTCCTTCTTCATTTGATATACCTACTTGGAGAGATCTTGCATAGATCTATAGAGAGGAGTGGCAAAATTATTCTCCTTCATGATAGATCTCATCTATCTGCTTCTTCTTTTGATGCAAAATATGAAGTGTCCACAAGTTGAGCCAAAGATCATGCTCTGATACCACTGTAATATCCCAAAAGGGAGAATGTAGCAATATTCAAACACAATATGAGAACTACAGTAAGATAAATAATAAATCTAAAGACAACAATAGAATATATAGAGAAGCTGAGCCATTTTATTATATAGGAGGCGAATAGAAATTACAACAATGATAAAAAAGGAATGCACTCAAGCCACAAGATGGCTAAAATACACTAAAGAAACCAAGCACTGGAAATGTTGTGCTGCTACTGTTGGAAACTACTGCTACTGAGGAGAAGAAACATGTGCAGAAGGCCGTTAGAGTGCTCAGAATGATCCACACTTTTAACCATGGATTCTACTCAAAAAACCCAGAAAAACCCAGAAATAGTTTGGCCAAATTTTAAATTTTTATTTTCGGCCCTTTTTGGGTTGTACACTACACCCTTGTTGGCATAAACTGCGTTGTAAAGGATGGAGGCTCTCTAGCCTGCTGCAAAATATGGATATGAAGCTCAATACTGATGGAAATGATGCATACAATGTGAAGGAATGGTCCTTCATTGGATTACTAGTAGAAATGCTAGAAACATCCATTCTCCCTTGGATCTGCAAGAATGGACTGCGTAATTCCTGATGGAAATGATGTTGCTGGGAGATGAATAATAAATGGCCTAATGCCAGATCTGATATGAAGCTTTGGGAATGCTGATATTTAAGCCCAAGGTGATAGGAATAAACCTTCACTAGTTCTCCAGTTGAAATACTGAAGATAGCCTCCACCTTCCAAACTGATCTTCAGAAATCTACAATTTCTGAATATGAATGTTCTGCAGAACGTAGGAAAAGATATGTGGCATCAATGCCTGATGTAGAATGAAATACAATACTCTTTCCAGAGCTACTCAAAGAAATAGGTGCGATTATTGACCAGGAACACCCTGTGCTAAACAACAATTGCAATCTCTGCTAAACAACTCAAGAAAGCAATGGAATGTCACATTACAATTCCATATCTAGAAAGATCCACAAAATAAATAATCAAAAGTATGCCCTCATCATTTCCTTCATATTCTTTATATAATGTTTGAGCCTTCCCATGCCTTGGCCCTCATCTAGACTGCGTTGTGCATGTGTACAAGATCCTCCATGTTTGACTGCGTTGTTTGACCAAGTCATCCATCATGTCTAGGTGCAATGCACACCCTCTCTGTTAGCTCCTTGTAATTAGAAAGATTGGAAAAATTCCAACTGCAGGGAGAACACTTATTTCAACCACTTTGGGATTCTAGGATCTAGCCCTCCTGAATCCAGAGAGGGATCTCTCCAATGAGTGCAAAGGTTGATTTTATCTTTGAAAGGTTTTGGGTAATGATATTAGGCTAGTTATGAAGACCGAGGGTTTTGTTTTGTTTTTGATGGTTGAGCATGATTATTATTTGGGTGGAAAGTTCTAAATGGAAAGAGTTTCAAAGGTATGAAGTTGCAAGAAATTTGAACAAGTTTCGGCTAAAAAGATAGATATAACGCTGGTTTTTAGTCCATTGGGCTATGGAGTCATAATAGGGTTTAATTGAAACAACAAGGTTCAAGAGTGGTCCATGGGGCAAGTCATCTATGTCTAAGGATGTCTTTAAAGTTGATTTTATGGAATGAAATGATACAACAAGAAGGGGAAATAAACAAATGAAGAACAAAAAGCAACCTAAGATGAGGTAAGTACTTTGAAACTATCCTGCTTTCGGCATGCTCTTAAGAGAAATATAAAAGTAATCTAAGATCTGGTAAGTACTTCGAAACTAGCCATATTTTGATGCACTTTCAATAGAAAAAATTAAAAAAAAAAAAGGAAACTTTAAAAGCAACTGTTCCAGAAGAGACTAGAGGATAGGGCTCACCATAAACTTCCCTAGCTCGGCTTTACTTAGTAAACTTTCAAGACAGACACATAAGATAACAAAGAATGGTCTAAGATCAGGTAAGGACTTTTAACCTAGCCTGCTTTCAACACACACTTAGAGAAAATTTCAGCTAGTTTTTGGGGATAAAACTAAAGGACAAGGTTCACCATTAATTCCTTAGTTCATCTCTACTTAACATAGACTGAAAATAACATTCAAGAACAACATTAAGTTGAGACAGTAGGACGAGGGAACACCAGCATTCCTAACTTCTTAAATTGAATTAAATCATTCCTAAACAACACAATTTGGAAGAAAACATATAGATAAAGCTTATCAGTCAGAGAAGGGTACTGATATATAGTAAATCCTAACTCTATGATTATTGTTCTTTATCAGAGAAGATGGAAAAAGTGAAAACATAAATAAAATAACAATTTACAATAATAAATAACATCACCATCGACATAGACCAGGATCCCATAAATCAGCTTGTATTGATGCTTCAAACCAGTTACAACTTTAAGTCCAATGTTTCAGTTCAACAATCATCTTCACTCCTCAGACTAACTTATTTAATCACAAGCAGAGCTTCAAGAGCTCGTGAACACTATTTACAAGTAGAAGTTTCAAGCTCAAGTATATTTCAAAGTTCTGCAACCAACATTTTCTCATCTTCTACATGAGTATTTATAGAAGAAAAGAGGAGGTGGGATCTGATAAAAGATCTCCTGGGTTAATTAATACAGACTTGAATACTTCTCGGCCTTTGATGGGCTCGATGGAGAAGTTTACAGATGTTCTGTCTTTATTAATTGTTTTACATTTAAGAATTAAGCTTGGTGAGAGCTTTTGTTGACTTCAAGGCTCTGTTTCATGTAGTAATAACTTTGCTGATATTTTTTACGTTAAGTTCCTTTGGCAGAATTAACTATTCGGCTGCATTGAGGAAAATATCTGATGTTCTGATAATAACTCGGCCTCTGTTAAATGCATTGAAGCCACAGGTGGAAATCTGGTAGCTGAGAGGAATCAATTTTCCTCTTATGTGGCAGTGGAGACTCTCTGTCTGATAGATATTATCGATTTTTCCATAATTGTGTTTAATTGAATGGATTAGGCTTTTGATTTTGATCTTAGCCATAATCTATTCAAACTATGTGAATCAGCCTCAATTCTTTATTTCTGGCTTGATTTAATTCTTCAACGCTCACACTCTTTAGCTTTGATTTAATTGTTTGTGTCTTGCTGATGTGCAGGGCCGCAAAGGGCTCATATGGCATCAATGCCCATGAAGCATTGACGAAACGTGAAGTTTGAACCCTCTAGATGGCTTCTATTTTATGAATAAAGGCGTGGGGATCGTCATCCTAGCCCTTGGCTTTTTCTTGAAAATAAATTAAAACCATTTAAACCTCGAAAATACACACCAATGTTATGAAATCCTGTGTTTTTTGGAAAAACTGCTTCAGAGGTTGTGGGGAGGAGCGTGGCCATTCGTAGCATCCAACGGTGAAGATTTGTGTGTGGTGGTCAAAAGGAGAGCGATGGTAAATTTTAAGTCATAACCGTTGATTTATGACTGACGAAGAAGATCAATGGTCGAGATTTTAGCGGTAAATTAATAATGCGAAGGGGTCACATTATTGTGAAAATAGAAGAAAATGCGAAGAAATAAGGTTAAAAGCCTTTGTGGGAGGAAATATGGTTAAAAATTAAATTTGGGGTTTCGGGAGGATCATGGGTCGTCGAATGAGGTCAAGCCATGAGATCAACAATGGAGATTGCACATTAAAATCCCTTTGGAAGAGGCAGAGGGCGATAGTGTAGAGTGAGAATTATCTGGGATCGTTGATCTGCAGAGATCAACGGTCGAGGAGGAACGTGATATAATATAGTGAAAAAAGGGGAAAGGTGGTTTCGGGAAAGAAAACCATGGGTTTCCCGTGGCAGAAAGGCAAGAAAGTGGTTTTAACTTTTGGGACACGATATGCGTCAGAGGCCGACGCGTGGCCTCAGAAAACAACTTATATCGCGTAATTTTTGGAAATTAACCTCCGCACTAAAATTTTACGCAAAAATGCACGTGAACCGTTAGATCTGGGGTCTCAGATTTGACGGCGGAGAGCGGGCGCGATATGAAATGGATGCACGGGCAGAAGCAGGAAGGGCGGTTTTATTATGGACCGTCAAATCAAAGATTGGACAACAGAGATTAAAAACCAAGGAAGGCAGGACCCACAGGAGGCAGGCCTCTCGGAGTTGATACGAGCCATTGGATGAAACAGATCAACGGTGGAGATTTTATCTGGGTTATAAACAGAATAATTCAAAGGCAGAGAATGGGTTAATATGGGCCGTTGATCTGCAAAGATCAACGGCTGAGATTGGTCAAAAAAACATTATGAAGTGGGCACATTAATTTAACCAAAGTCAGGAGATGCAATCTGGACTGTTCGATCTGGACACGTGGATGGCCTAGATGCAATCGGAGGCATGCGATCGGTGGGGGGAGAACTTTGAAAGGCGCTGGTGTGATTAACTATGGGCTGTCGATCTGCAGATTAGATTGACGGCAGAGAGCTCATCGAGGTTGAACAATTGGGGGTGGCATTATATTAACGTGCCCAATGAAAAATCGTGAGGCGATTTCGCACAGTATGTTGATTGGTCTGGGATCAATGGTGGAGATTTCTTCAAATAATGAGCCGGCGGAAAACCCTTTATAACACATAAAAACAAAAAATTAAATGAAAAACAAAGGTTTTTGTATCGGGCGGGTTATTTATATATGGAAGGGTTGGTGCTCGTCTACGGGGCCTTTGGTCTATATGGAAGATAATAGGCCTGGGGCTGTATATGTAGAAAGGGCTAATTGGGATCGGGCCTTCGGGCTTTTCAATCTACCCATTTGAAATTCCTTCGATGCGATTAGTGCTTCGAGACTTTAACTCTTTTTCCTGGGTGTAGATTTATATAGAGAGGGGCAGAGGCTTATACAATGGGGCTTAATCGCATCAGAACATTGGCGCGGGGCTTTTCAATCTACCCATTTACATTAAAAAACATTGCCCTAGCGGGTTTAGACCAAAACTTAGGAAAAGTGTGTTTTATGTTTTACAAAGGAAAATGAGCATCAAGAATGGTTTATTCGCAAGGTTTAAGCACCGGATGCGGGCTCTGTGGTTATATGAAATAATAATAAAATCGTGGGTTATGAAATAAGGGGCCAATCGCATCGGAAGCTTTACCATAAGAAATAAACTTTGCGCGCTCCGATTTCTCCGATGCGATAAGCGCCAAAACGGTCTAGCGCTTGGTTCTAGGCACCAGGGCACATGTGGGGAAGTGGTTAGGACTTAGCCCAAAGGGGCTTAAGCTTTTTAATAAAAAAAGTGTATTTTTATGATTTTTTCAGGGTTTTTTGATGGATTTGGGGGTTTCGGCAAATTTTAAAAGTGAGTTTTAAACTTTGTAAAGAGGATTTTTTGAAGGGGAAAAGAGGAAAAATGGGAAATAGAGGAATTCCATGGGGAATGAAGGGGTAAAAATTAAGGTTAGTTTGAAGTGAAAGGAAGGGAAAAAATTTTGATTTTGCAGCAGTCTTTTCTCTATGAAAATAACAGATTTTCAGAGTTTGAAATGGAAACAATAGTGAAGATTTAAACAAAGGGCATGATGCCTTCATGAGTCTTCAAGAGATAACATTTTTTAGCAATAAAAATTGTTCCTTGAAGGCTCAAAAAATGTTTTAGCCACCTTTTGATATAAATTTTTTTACAGGTGGCTAACAGTGGCTCCTCTTGGGGATGGTGCCTTCCTGAAGGCATCAAGAACTTTAGACTTGCATTCTCTGAGAGGCTGATCAGTACCTTATCCATTGGGATGTCTTTTCTTCATTTATATGATCTTCTTTTGCTCTAAAAAATGTTAGCAGCCTTGAAAAATAATGGATCTTTATCAATACGAGCTTTCTACCTACCCAATCCTACTGATCTAACATTTTTTCTTCTTTAGAGTGCACTTGGATTGGAAAAATCTTTTCAAAACATTTTATTCTTTTGAAAGAAAGAACTCTAATCTATTTATACTTCTTATCTCTCCATGAACTCAGATTAAACAGTTGAGTTCATATTCTTCTCTACCTAATCTACCAATCTGTTAGGATTAAACAGTATAATAGATTTTATTCTCTAATTTCTAAAACAGAAATTTTAAAAACATACAAGTCAGGATTGAACAGTATAACTTGATGCTGATCTATGGCATAAAAAACAAGCTGCACATAGATATTATTTTGTAGAAAATTAAATCAAAATGGAAGGCTTAAGATCTGAAAGTTTCTCAACACGACCTTCTCTTTTTTCAGCTCTATTTTTACTTCTGTTTGAGCTGTTCTTTGCTTGTTCTCTCGTTCAGATTTTGAGCTGATTAGAACCAATTTTGCCTCTATTTTGACTCAAGAAATAAACATATTTGAGTCATCTCTCTTTTGAAAACTAAGCTTCGGATTTTGAACTTGTTTGAACCTTTAATTTCTAACCTAATCTATCTAACTGATAAGCCAAGATTAAACTGTTTGGAAATCAAATTTACTAACCTATCAGCAACCAATTTAAAACTAATTTAGTCAAGATTAGGCTGTTTCACTAATTAGAAGTGTGTTTTTAGGAGTGGAATTTGAGCTTGCACACTTTCATATTTGTTTCTGTTTTTTGTTATGGGGCTATACCTTTATTGTTTTTACAATCTGCCCTCTTTTCTTTCTTCTATTGTTTTTGTATTTTTTATTTTTCTAACTTTGAATGCAATGATGGATGAAAAATTTATAATGGAAAAAAGATAAAAAGGCTTAAAAACATATCATGGATCAAGATAAGTAATGTTTAAGCATCCTGCCATTGACAAGACCCCCAAAAAGTTCAGTTCCATTCAACTCCTGTAAGAAATAGGCATTGTTACCAACAGACGAATTAATGAGATAAGGGCCAAGCCATAAGTTGTAAAATTTTCCATGCTTTCCCTTGTCTTCTCTCCTTGAATCCCACTTTAAGACTTTGTTCCCAACATTGAAATTGTTGGCCTTTGTTCTTCTATCAAAAAGCTTTTTGATGTTGTCCTGGTTTTGTAATGCTTTGTTATAAACCTCCTCTCTGGTTTATCGAAGGTGAACGATCTGATTTATCCTTCTGATCATGTCATTATCTTCAGTTTGCAACTCTTGAATAAACTTCATAACTAGTACACCAAGGCTGGTTGGAAAAATTGCATCAGTACCATACACAAGATGGAAAGGTGACATTCCAATAGATTTCTTCGAAGTTAATCTATCAGCCCAAAGTGCATGAACTAGCTTTGTGTGCCAAGACTTCTTGTTTTCCTCCAACAACTTCTTGATTGTGTTCACCAAAATATTGTTTGAGGATTCTGCAAGTCCATTACCTTGAGGGTAATAGGCCGTGGAATGACCCAATGTGATTTGATACTTGTGACAGAATTCAACCATCTTCCTTGATCCAAATGCTGCTGCATTATTAGTGATGATCTTGGTAGGGAAGCCAAATATAGAGAGGATATTAGTCTCTATGAATTTCATAATGACAGAATCATTGGCTTGCCTATAAGGAATGGCTTCTATCCATTTGGTGAAGTATTCTATGGTAGTGAGAATCCATCTATGATGGGAAGATGAGGGTGGATGGATTTATCCTATGAATTCAAGTCCCCACTGTTGAAAAGGAGCTTCAACAGTGATGGGATGCACAGGTAAGGGTAGTAGCTTTCTTTTGCCTTCAAAAAGTTGGCATTTATGATAGGCAATGATCATCTTATGCACATCAAGAAAGAGAGTGGGCCAATAGTAACCAGCCCTTAGGATTTTGTTGGTTGTTGTCTTCTAGTAGAGGTGGCCACCACATTCTCCTTCATGGAACTCATGCTTAACCTTCTCTGCATCAAACTCAGGCAAACATTTAAGCAATACCCCACTTGCATTTTTCCAATAAAGACATTTATCTATAATGCAGTAGTTTACAGCTTTTAACTTCAAAAAAATTTCCTTTATTTTTCATAAATCGAGAGGTGTATTCAAATTAAGTAAAATAAATAAAATATTAGCATACCAAGAGGAATTCATAAAATAATCTTCAACAATGGGAGCTGAGAAATCTTCTTGGTCATCTAAAGCATTAATCATATTAATATCAAGAACTTCAAAATTTGAATCAGCCATCAATCTAGCTAGACCTTGGCCTTTGATGAGTTTATTGGGCTTGATCTCTAAATGATATTCAAGAATAACAACTATCCACTTACCTCTCTTACCATATGGGTCATGTGTTAGAATGTCTTTCACAATTGAATTTGGGACAAAGGCAATGAAGTGTGAGTGAAGGATGTATACTCTGAAGTCTTTCAAAGCTTTAAATAAAGCAAAAGCTTGCTTCTCCATAATGTTATACTTCAAAGGAGCATCCCTCAATGCCTTGCTAAAGAATGCAATAGGCTTCTCTTGTCCTTGTGGATTTTTCTGTAAAAGGACAGCAACTATTGTATGTTCTGATGAAAATGAGAAAATATAAAATTCTTTTGAAAAATCAGGACTTATTAGAACTGGTGTTTTAGTTAACACTTGTTTCACCAGCTCAAAGGACTTCTTTGTTTCCAAGGTCCATTTTACCCCTTGCTCCTTCTTTAACATGTTTGTTATATTCCTAAGGAGCTCAGCCAAGTTGGGTATGAACCTTCTCAAGAAATTGATCTTTCCAATGAAAGATTGTAATTCCTTGATGTTTCTAGGATGAGAGATTTGCAATATGGCCTCAATCCTCTTTAGATCTATCTTTATACCCTCCTCTAAAATAACGTGCCCAAGAAGTTTACCTTCTTGAAGCCCAAATAGTGTTTTCTTAGGGTTTAAAGATATCCCAAAATTTCTCAAATGTTCTAAGTGCTCTTCATCTGTCTTTGAAAACACAGTGACATCATCAAGATAAATAATGATGAAGTAGTCCAATTCTTCCTAGAATGTTATGTCCATGGCTCTCTGAAAATTTTCTCCAACATTCATTAGACCAAAGGGAATTTTCAGATACATGAAAGTGCCCCAAGGTGTGGTAAAATTTTTCTTTAGTTGATCATCAGGGTGGACTAAAACCTAATTGTACCCTGAATAGCCATCAAGAAAAGAAATTATTTTTGAACCAACTACCCTCTGTAAAATGTGGTCCATCTTGGGCAAGGGTAGTTGTCCTTGAGTGAAGCTTTGTTTAAATCTCTAAAGTCTATACAAAGCCTAATCTCTCCTGTTTTCTTCCTAATTGGCACCAGATTAGACACCCACTCAAAATATCTAATAGGGACAATAATACTAGCTTTATACATTTTCTTGATCTCCTTCTCAACCAAAGGTAACCGAACATGGTTTATTCTACGCAGCTTCTGTTTGAATGGCTTTTGGTTTTCCTTGAGAGGGATTTTGTGCTAAATTATTTCGGTGTGATAGGATTTTAGATCTTTGTAACTACATGCAAAAACATCAAAAAATTCTTTAAACAACTCTATGTATTTGAGTTTAATATGAGCTGGTAAAGTCTTAGACAGTTTAATCATTTTCAGTTTAAGTTCACTGCCTATATTACACTCTTCCACTTCAGTCTCTACAGGATCTAGTTTTGGCTTCTTAGCCACATCGTTAAAATCGAACAACTCTTCTAAAGGAGACAAACCCTTCGGCAAACTTTCATCATTTGACTACAGAGTTTCTAAATCCTCTGGATCTATTCCAGCAATCATTTCTGTCTTGTTTTCAGTTTTTCTTGATAACAGAATTATATTAGCAAGCTCAGGAGATGGTTCTTCTTCACCAAGAAAGTTTTCTTCACTAGGGCAGTCTGTTTCATAATCTGAATCCGAACTGTGAAGTTCAAATTCATTTCTGAACTACATGAAGTCTTCTATTTGTTTTTCTCCATTGAAAACTTGCCAATATCTACCGTTATCAGGAATAACCGGTCTAAATTTAATCTGAGTTGAACATTCTTTAGTTTTGTATGGCGTTAAACATGTTCTATATGTGAAAGCTAAGCTGTGGGCCATGATATTTTTTCTTCTTGGGAAAAAAATCAAATGGGATTCCTCAAAAGTTTTAAGTAAATCCACGACATCGTTTTAGTAGGCCCTAAGTCTTGGGTGATTCGCATTGTATTCCCCATTGACCTGCCTAATGATTAATTCTAAATCCCCATGCACTCTGATTCTTTTGGCTCCTAATTTTTTCAACAAATGTAAGCCTAAGAGAAGGTATTCATACTCCACTATGTTATTTGAACATTGAAAGTTTAATCTACAGGAAAGACTTTCTGTGTGGTTACTTTTAGTGTTGTGTATCCAGACCCCTGCACCAGCATTGCTCCTAGTGCAGGACCTATCAAAGTACATACTCCACAGAGGATTAGTTTCAGGTTCTTTCATTTTATTACTGTCCTCTTCAACAAGAGTGCTTTCAGTTTGTTCTTGAAAATCAGCACTCCGTTGTATTTGATTTAATTCCTCTAATTTTTCACCATGTTGAGGAATTATTTCTTGAATCTCAAGGTTAAAAAGAAATGGAATAATGACTTGTAGTTCAAGACCAGTGTATTGTTTTCCATTGTTCACGGGTTCAACAAATTGTTTAGACATTTCTATGGTGTTTACCTTCTCCTCTCTATCGGCCATTAACTTTGTTAAAGTGACTTGTTCACTAAACTATTCATCGTTAAACAAGATAAAAGAATCAAGGCATGTATTTACAGAATACAGAGAAGAATTTTGAGGTCTATCTTGACTAGTGACCATGTATTGCATATGGGACTCCCTGTAAAGTATTCTTGTCTGATTGAAAACAGGGATGGTCACATAGGTCATGTCCATCTGCATAGTCCCTTGTATCTTAGCCCCCCAAGACCTAGACAACAACATTCCATACTTTGGGGGGACATCAGCCACAACAATATCCATGACCAAACATTTGGCTGGAATCTGGGCTAAGTTAACGCAGAGGTCTTTAATTAAACCCAAACATTTTACTCTACCAGAGTGAAAGGAGTAAAGGTATTTATAAGGTTTGGTGATTTCTAGACCAAGGCTCTCCATTACATCTTTTGGCATTAAATTATGAGAAGCCCCTAATTCATGCATAGCGTTGTGCAAAATATTGTCATGAACGTTTAAACTCACATAAAAGGGAGGAACTGGTCCCTCTTGATATCTACCTTCAATCTTTGGACCAAAAATAAGCTCAGGCTAGTAATCATTAAGATTGACTGTGTCATTATTATCCTCTATGTTTAAAGCCTTCAAAATTTGGGTTCTATACACATTTTGGGCAGCCATTTCGGAGAGAGGAACAAAGATTTTAATTTTGGAAATTTCCTGCTCCAAACTGAAAGGAATTTGACTCTTTGAAGTGTTTGTTTCAGCCTTATTAACTGCCATTCTGTCAGCAAAATATGTTTGCTGATTTTTTCTATTTACATTTGATAAAATCGTTTTAACAGGAGTACTAGCTGAATTGTTAGTACGGCTAAGGTCTGCACTCTATTTTGCATTGTTTTGAGTGCTTTTCTCTTTACCTTTATCATAATTTACAGCCACTGCTTTTTCCTTTTTTTTTACAATTTTTGGTTTGTTTACAATGCTGTTTTGTGAAGATTTTTCAGAGGCTTTGCTTTTGGGAGTTTGTTGATTGGTTTTACTTCTAAGGTCATACTCTTTTTGAGACTCTATGATGACATTATACATGTCTTGATAATAACTTTGATCATTATCTCTTTTGTCGTCATAAGGTGTGTATAGACCTTGTTTTCTATCATAATGAATCTCAAAGTCATCATTATCTACTCCCAGCATGTTGATATCATCTTCCTCTCTTTGCTCATCTGTTTCTTCAACCTCAATTACATAGTTTTGATGAAAGGGAGGAGTGATCTGTTGATCATCTTCCCTAGGTCTTTTTGGAGGTTGGTTTCTTCTAAAATTTTGATTCTGGCTTTGATTTATGTTTTGAGGAGCAGTTTGGTTTTGACTTGATTGTGTTCTCTCAAGGATGATCATTTTCTTCATCATCTACTCCATCATTATTTCCATCTTTGAGCTGGAAGTAGAAGGTGTGGACTCTTCTCGAAAGGATACTCTCTTCTCATTCTTCATTCTTGCTCTTTTCTCCTTTAATTTAACTTCCACAGCAAGAGCCCTTTTTTGCATATCTTCAAGGGTTAGAGGATCTCTTTCTCTCAGCTAATAGGCCATTTCAGGGTCAAACCCTTCTGGAAAATTATTTAACGCTGAGCCTTGTGGAGGCTTTAAATCTGGGGGAAGGGCATTATACACACTATTAAATCTAGTGCAGTAAGCTTGTACACTTTCCGCAGTGTTCCTATGGAGATGTTTGTAATTAGAAAGGATTTGAAGAGGATATTTCCTTACTTCCCATTTGTTTAGGAATGTTTGATGGAAGGCTTGGAGATCATTTATACTGTGGGGGGTTAAGCCTTTAAAGCATTTTCTTACTTCTCCCCCCAAACTCTGAGAAAATAGTCTAAGTTTGACAGAATCATCATCAATTTCATTTCTGTCAAAGTAGTCATTCACTTTATCCACATGTTGTGATGCAGTTGTAGCATTACTGGCATCATACAATGGTATCTTGGACTGATAGTCCTGTGGAAGATTGACTAAGGGCAAAGGAAGGACTAAGGGAGCATACCATGCTGCCATGATATGTGGTGGGGGTGGATTTACAAGAGGTGGGTTAACAAGAGGGAAAGTGGGTTGAAGTGGAGTGGTTTGGATAGTGGATGTTTGGTGAACAGATGTGGATGGAACAAAAAGAGTTTGCTGAGCAGATCTAGGATGAGAGAAACCAAAATTATGTAGGAAATGTAAATCTAGTGGTGTAGTTTCTTTTCTACTAGGATACTTAGTTATGTCTTGGGATGAAAGTGGATATTCAGAGTCTATCTGAATTATATCATCAAGTGACCTAGTTCTAAATGGATTTCTTAAGTCAACTTGTGATTGTTGTAGAGCGGTAATATTTTCAGGAACTAAATTAGCTCTCAAGGGTGATCTGAAAACAGTTGAAAAATTTATCTTAGGAGACTTCCTAAGGATACTTTCTAGGTTATCAACTATCTCAGGTGGGTTTGGGTTAGCGTAGGCTCTAGTATGAATCTTCCTAGGAGCCACTATGATGTGTTTTTTCAGACCCAACTAAACAAGAACAGTTTTAACCAGATATGACAATCTTTAAAAGGTTGACTGATCTTTAAACAAGAAAATTTTAATCCTAAAAAACCTCTAATTGAGTTTAAATGTTGTTGTGATGATAATGGTTCTTCCTAGTGGAGTCTTAAGGTCCAAATAGGAATGATAATTTTAATCTTTCTCCCTGTAATTAGCAATATTAGCAAAAGTCCAACTACAGGGAGAACACTTATTTCAATCACTTTGGGATTCTAGGATCTAGCCCTCCTGAATCCAGAGAGGGATCTCTCCAATGAATGAAAAGGTTGATTTTATCTTTGAAAGGTTTTGGGTAATTATATTAGGCTAGTTATGAAGACCGAGGGTTTTGTTTTGTTTTGGATGGTTGAGCATGATTATTATTTGGGTGGAAAGTTCTAAATGGAAAGAGTTTCAAAGGTACGAAGTTGCAAGAAATTTGAACAAGTTTCGGCTAAAAAGATAGATATAACAATGGTTTTTAGTCCATTGGGCTATGGAGTCATAATAGGGTTTAATTGAAACAACAAGGTTCAAGAGTGGTCCATAGGGTAAGTCATATATGTCTAAGGATCTCTTTAAAGTTGATTTTATGGAATGAAATGATACAACAAGAAGGGGAAATAAAAAAATGAAGAACAAAGAGCAACCTAAGATGAAGTAAGTACTTTGAAATTATCCTTCTTTCGGCATACTCTTAAGATAAACGTAAAATTAATCTAAGATCTAGTAAGTACTTCGAAACTAGCCAGCTTTTGATGCACTTTCAATAGAAAAACATTTAAAAACAAAGGGAAACTTTAAAAGCAACTGTTGGAGAAGAGACTAGAGGAAAGGGCTCACCATAAACTTCCCTAGCTCAGCTTTACTTAGTAAACTTTAAAGATAGACACATAAGATAACAAAGAATGGTCTAAGATCAGGTAAGGACTTTTAACCTAGCCTGCTTTCAACACACTCTTAGAGAAACTTTCAGCTAGTTTTTAGGGATAAAACTAAAGGACAGGGCTCACCATTACTTCCTTAGTTCATCTCTACTTAACATAGATTGAAAATAGCATTCAAGAACAACATTCAGCTAAGAAAGTAGGACGAGGGAACGCCAGCATTCCTAACTACTTAAATTGAATTAAATCATTCCTAAAAAACACAATTTGGAAGAAAACATATAGATAAAGCTTATCACTCAGAGAAGGGTATTGATATACAATAAATCCTAACTCTATGCTTGTTGTTCTTTATTAGAGAAGATGGAAAAAGTGAAAATAGAAATAAAATAACAATTTACAATAAGAAATAACATCACCGTAGACATAGACTAGGATCCCATAAATTAGTTTGTATTGATGCTTCAAACCAGTTACATATTTAAGTCCAATGTTTCAGTTCAAAAATCATCTTCACTCCTCAGACTAACTTATTTAATCACAAGCGGAGCTTCAAGAGCCCGTGAACACTATTTACAAGTATAATTTTCAAGGTCAAGTATATTTCAAAGTTCTGCAACCAACATTTTCTCATCTTCTACAGAAGTATTTATAGAAGAAAAGAGGAGGTGGGATCTGATAAAAGATCTCCTGGGTTAATTAATACAGACTTCAATACTTCTCGGCCTTTGATGGGCTCGATGGAGAAGTTTACAGATGCTCTGTCTGTATTAACTATTTTAAATTTAATAATTAAGCTCGGTGAGAGCTTTTGTTGACTTTAAGGATCTGTTTCATGTTGTAATAACTCTGCTGATATTTTTTCCATTAATTTCCTTTGGGAGAATTAACTATTCGGCTGCATTGAGGCAAATATCTGATGTTCTGATAATAAGTCGACCTCTGTTAAATGCATTGAAGCCACAGGTGGCAATTTGGTAGCTGAGAGGAATAAATTTGCCTCTTATGTGGCAGTGGAGGCTCTCTGTCTGATAGATATTATTGATTTTTCCTTAATTGTGTTTAATTGAATGGATTAGGATTTTTCTTTCGATCTTAGCTGTAATCTATTCAAACTGTGTGAATCAACCTCAATTCTTCATTTCTGGCTTGATTTAATTCTTCAACGTTGACACTCTTTGGCTTTGATTTAATGTTTTGTGTCTTGTTGATGTGCAGGGCCACAAAGGGCTCATATGGGATTAATGCCCATGAAGCATTGACAAAACATGAGGTTTGAACCCTGTAGATGGCCTCTCTTTTATGAATAAAGGCATGGGGATTGTCATCCTGGCCCTTGGATTTTTCTTGAAAATAAATTAAAACCATTTAAACCTGGAAAATACACACCAATGTTATGAAATCCTGCATTTTCTGGAAAAAAATCTTTAGAGGTTGTGGAGAGGAGCATGGCCGTTGGATGGCAACATCCAATGGTGAATATTTGCACGTGGTGGTCAAAAGGAGAGTGGTGGGAAATTTTAAGTCATAACTGTTGATCTATGATTGACCAAGAAGATCAACGGTCGAGATTTTAGCAGTAAATTAATAATGCGAAGGGGTCACATTATTGTGAAAATAGAAGAAAATGCGAAGAAATAAGGTTAAAAGCCTTTGTGGGAGGAAATATGGTTAAAAATTAAATATGGGGTTTCGGGAGGATCGTGGGCCGTCGAATGAGATCAGGCCATGAGATCAATGGCGGAGATTGCACATTAAAAGACCTTTGGAAGAGGTGGAGGGCGATAGTGTAGAGTGAGAATGATCTGGGACCGTTGATCTGCAGAGATGAACAGTCGAGGAGGAACACGATATAACATAGTGCAAAAAGGGGAAAGGTGGTTTTGGGAAAGAAAACCATGGGTTTCGCGTGACAGAAGGGAAAGAAAGTGGTTTTAAATTTTGGGATGCGTTATGCATCAGAGGCCGACACGTGGCTTCTGAAAACAACTTATATCGCATAATTTTTTAAAATTAACCTCTACGCTGAAATTTTATGTGAAAATGCACGTGAACTGTTAGATCTGGGGTCTCAGATCTAACGGTGGAGAGTGAGCGCGATATGAAATATATGCGCGGGCAGAAGCGGGAAGGGTGGTTTTATTATGAACCGTCGGATAAAAGATTGGACGGTGGAGATTAAAAACCGAGGAAGGAAGGACCCACAGGAGGTAGGCCTATCAGGGTTGATACGAGCTGTTGGATGAAACAGATCAACAGTGGAGATTTGATCTGGGTTATAAATGGAATAAATCAAAGGCGGAGAATGGGTTCATATGGGCCGTTGATTTGTAGAGATCAACAGCTAAGATTGGTCAAAAAAAAATTATGAAGCGGGCACATGAATTTAACCAAAGTCAAGAGATGCAATCTGGACCGTCCAATCTGGGCATGTGGATGACCCAGATGCAATCGAAGGCATGCGATCTGAGGGGGGAGAAATTTGAAAGGCGCTGGTGCGATTAACTGTGGGTCGTCGATCTGCAGATCAGATCGACAGCGGAGAGCTCATTGGGGGTTGACCAATTGGGGGTGGTATTATATTAACACGCCCAATTAAAAATCCTGATGTGATTTCGCATGGTTTGTTGATTGGTCTGGGATCAATAGTGGAGATTTCTTCAAATAATGAGCCGGCGGAAAATCCTTTATAACACATAAAAACCAAAAATTAAATGAAAAAAAAGGTTTTTGTATTGGGCAGGTTATTTATATATGGAAGGCTTGGCACCTGTCTATGGGGCCTTTGGTGTATATGGAAGATAATAGGCCCAGGGTTTTATATGTACAAAGGGCCAATCAGGATCGGGCCTTCGGGCTTTTCAATCTACCCATTTGAAATTCCTTCGATGCGATTAGCGCTTCAGGACTTTAACTCTTGGTCCCGGGTGTAGATTTATATAGAGAGGGGCATAGGCTTATACAGCAGGGCTTAATCGCATTGGAACATTGGCGCGAGGCTTTTCAATCTACCCATTTACATTAAAAAACATTGCCTTGGCAAGTTTAGACCAAAACTTAGGAAAAGTGGGTTTTATGTTTTATAAAGGAAAACGAGCATCGGGAATGGTTTATTCACAAGGTTTAAGCACCGGATGCGGGCTCTGTGGTTATATGAAATAATAATAAAATTGGGGGTTATGAAATAAGGGGCCAATCGCATCGAAAGCTTTACCATAAGAAATCAACTTTGCGTGCTCCGATTTCTCCAATGCGATAAGTGCCAAAAGGGTCTAGCGCTTGGTTCTAGGCGCCAGGGCACATGTGGGGAAGTGGTTAGGACTTAGCCCAAAGGGGCTTAAGATTTTTAGTACAAAAAGTGTACCTTTATGATTTTTTCAGGGTTTTCTGATGGATTTGGGGGTTTTAAAAGTGAGTTTTAAACTTTGTAAAGAGGATTTTTTGAAGGGGAAAAGAGGAAAAATGGAAAATAGAGGAATTCCATGGGGAATGAAGGGGTAAAAATGAAGGTTAGTTTGAAGTGAAAGGAAGGGAAAAAAATGGTGATTTTGTAGCAGTCTTTTCTCTATGAAAATAGCAGATTTTCAGAGTTTGAAATGGAAACAACAGTGAATATTTAAACAAAGGGCATGATGCCTTCATGAGTATTGAAGAGATAACATTTTTTAGCAATAAAAATTGTTCCTTTAAGGCTCAAAAAATGTTTTAGCCACCTTTTGATATAACAAATTTTACAGGTGGCTAACACTCTCCATCATGTGTGCATTAATTGCACAACTTCCTCCTTCTTCTTATCATGAATGCTCCATGATCTTCTGTTTTACATCTTCAGGATCTTAGTTGACTGTATCAACCTCGATGATCTATCTCAATTAATGAGACATGATCTCCAATTTCATTCACATTAGTAGTTTCTCAACTACCTCATTATGTAGATATAGGCTTAATTAATCCACATTCATACACAAAAGTGGATATTTATTCATATTGAGGATTATGGGTCCGTCCACCCTTTTAATTAATGAATTCATTAAGAAAGTTAAGAACTCTAATATTCCAAATATCAGGTGAAAGTTTGGGAATAACAAATACAAATCCCATCACACATCAAGATCTCCATGATCTTTATCCTTGGAATATGGTCCACCTCTTGAGTTGAAATTCGAATTTGTGCTTGGGAGGCAAAGTGAGACCCTTCTAGAACCTCCAAATAAGCCTACACATGTCACAAAACTCATAACACATATATATTTATATGAAACCATGTTAATTTCCTAGTTTTTAATCATAAATTCACTTAAAAATACATAAAATAAATAAATTTGGAAAATGATTATTCTAACCCATATGATCATGAATATGGTTACTTGATGTATGGTTTTAGGCTAGATATTTATGAAATGAGGGCTAAATGGTTATGAAATGATGGAAATATGGATGAAGAGGAAAGACAATTTTGAGACTCAACATACTCCCCAACTAAAGTTTTTGCAAGTCCTCATGCAACTATTGCATTGATTCATTTGTCCATAAGTTTATCTTCTTGAAATTATTTGCTTCTTTATGATCTTTTGACTTGTATTTATTTTCTTCAAACTTTGCATCATCATATTATCTTTTGAAAAGTGTAATACATTTGATTGCAACATATATTTTGATGGGTGGTTCTTGTGTAACAATAGTTTCTTCTTTTTTGCATCAAAGTATATGAAAAAATTGAGAATTTTATTTTCAAGTCATATAATAACTATCAATGAATTGATAATTTGCAAAGCATATAATTTTTTGGAATCATACTGCAACAATAGTTGATTGGGAATAATATGTGAGTTGGAATGAAATGAAAGCGTATGATGGTGTGTGAAATGTGAATATGAATTGGTGTCCATTCCCGCCAACTAAAGGTGTTTTTTATTTTATGAAAATATGAGAAAGCGAGTGTGGAATTTTCAAAAATTAAAATTTTAGCAATTTAAGGAATTCCATGGCTAGAAATTAGAAAACAACATACCTTCACTTACCTTCAATGTGGATGAGTTGTGTTTACTGAAGAGTGTGGCTGCTCATGTTGGATCATGGAGTATGTAAAAAAAGTAATTTGATCTGCTTCTTTGTTATCTTTGTGTTAATGAAAATATTATGACCTTTATTTCTACTGTTACAAATTGATTCCTACTGCAAACTATTGAAATGATGTAATCTTCAATCATTACAAAACCCGATGGTACAATTCTAGTCATGCGAATAAATGTGTTGATGTCAAGCATGAAAATAATTCATTGGATTACCATCCATTAATGAATTTCGTTAACCAATGTGAGACAAAATCACCATTAATGTCAATGAGTGCCAAGGAACCTAATTACATCTTGCAAAGTGCGAATACATGAGCTGACGTCGAGCCACTTGCAAGATCCAACGATCAAGGGAAATTGATGTATTCCCATGATTGTTAGTGAGATAACTAGTCATTAAGGCATACAAACCTCAAGGTACTTGAAAGAGAACTCTAGCCTTGAACCTAGATAATTTTCTGATGTCGATAGGCCAAGACCTGTTAGAAGGGAGGCCTTAATTAATCCTCCATCATCTAACACAAGCATAGAACAATAATTTTGAAGGACTATGGATGAAATATTTTGCAGTGGATCAAGGTTTATTTGAAAAAAATAAAAAGGAAATGGAATTAATCAGCTTTGTAGGGGAAATTAATGGTTTTAATTATGGGTTATAGGTTAATGAAATCGAGGCAAGAAAATCACTGTGAAGGAAAATGAGATGAAGATTTTATTGACTGAATAAGTAGGAATGAAATTGTAGGAATGGTATCTCAAAAGGTTTTTAAATGGCATGATGGATATGATTTAGAGCTATTCATCAAAAATCATGTGCTCATGCTTTGGATATTTCATCTTTGATATTGCTCTGATAATGTTCTTTTTGAAATAAATGTGGTCTTTGAGAGACATTGTTTTCTTATGGTCATATGATTGTGTTCCTGGAACCTGCAAAAAATTAGTACTTTTTCTGCAATGAAATATAAGATTATCAAAAGAGAGAGGTGATCAATCTCTCTATTTATGACATTTACAAAAAAAATTGAGAATTAGTACTAATAAAACAAATTCACAAAAGAAAATCAAATGATTTTTTACCTATTTCGAAACTTGTGCCTTGGTTTACCTATCATGTCTTGTTGGAAATTTATTAATTATTTTGTTGTTTAAAATGCTGATGAATAATATATCATCTCATATATTTCGTCGAGATATTTCCAATCACATTTGAATCGCATCAAATGGACACCATATGAGAAATTTATTGTCATTTGAATTTTTAGCAAAACAATGAAATTGGAGTGTATGGGTGCCAAGTGGCAACACCAGGGAATTCCACATGAAAGCATTGGAAGGTGCCACTGTAGAAATTATATGCACTAAGCATGCATATGTCCTTGATTCACCTGATCTCACACTATTTAACTTTATGCAAAATACTAAATCAATTCCACTTGTTAATCTTTTGCGGAAACAATTAATTGCACACACATGTGAAGCATAAACAAAAATTATCAATCGCACATAAGACAGTTTTTAACTGGGAAAGCCTAAAGCTAAAAACCACAACTATATATTATGTAACATGGAGATCATATGAAAATCTCATACAAGCATACAAAGATTATCAGAAGCCCTCGGTACAGTACAATCGTCATACACTAATCAGGACCAGTCTTGCAAATCCATGCACCGATCTTTGCCTCCTACTAGCCTGCCTCCACTGCGCAATCTTTGCTGAAGAATAGCTCTGAATGAATTTGAATTACTCCATCCTTGACTGCGCAATCCTCATTTGCATCTCCATTGAGTGTGTGATGCAATCAATGCATCACTATAGTCACAACAGATAGTCTATCTTGCCCTTTCACCTATCTCTCCACTGGTCTCCACTGAAACTACCATGCACTGTAGTTAACTGGTGTATTGTTCGGCTGATTAATGAGTTATTATTTGTGAATTAATTAACTAATTAATTCACTCCACTCTCACTAGTGTATCATTCAGTTAGATTAGATACAACTAGCTCAACTGAGTCTAACTGAGTTAAACTGAATACAACTCCATAACTACTTCTTCCAACTGTGTCATAACTCTGCCACTTGAGTTCTAACCGAGTCCTCCATGCATTAGCTCCAGTAAACCCTTAGGAATTGCGTAATTCCTTCTGTCAGCTGATGTGCCACATCTGTGCACTGAACTGAAGTGCTCCAAGAGAATAAGTTGTTGTTTAGAGTCCGATTATTATTAAGAGCTAATAATAATCGACATGCATCTATTTTTAGATTGATGATCTATAAATAGACTTCGCCCAATATTCTAAAAATAGAATTTCATCTATTTTTCCAACTTGATCAACCATCCACAAATAGCATCCTGCAACTTCTAAAATATGATCATCATGTCTAAAAATAGACTTGCGCCAAAAATAGCCTGCGGGCCCACTTAGTGAAGGCGACTCTTTTCACTAAGCTCATCATCTTATTGAATCTCAACACTCCCTCTCAACAAGATAGGGATTATCCTTCACCCCAATCCTACCTCTATGGTATTCGAATTTGCTCCTGGTGAGCGCCTTCGTCAGAATATCTACATCCTGATCCTTCGTAGGAATGTACTGAAGCAACATGATCTTCTGCTACACACAATCTCTGATATGATGATACCAGATATCAATATGTTTAGATCTCTCATGAAACACAATATTAACTGAGAGTTTAATGCAACTTTGATTATCACAATGAATCACTGTGGGATCTAAATATGAACTGAACAAACCAACCAGGATCTTCCTCATCCAAATAGCCTCACATGCAGCTAGACTTGCTCCCATGTATCCTGCTTCCACTGAACTGAGTGCCATGGATATTTGTTTCCTGCTATACCAAGAAACTGTCGTAGATCCAATACTGAAAATCCCTCCTGATGTGCTCTTTCTGTCTGTTGGGCTTCCTGCCCAATTTGCATCCGTGAAGCCATGCAACTTCACCTCATCCGTCTATCTATACCATAAACCATACTCAGATGTGCCCCTGAGATATCTCAGGACATGCTTGCCTGCCTTCCAAAAGAGCTTGGTAGGCTTAACCATCGCTTTTGAAAGCTGGTTCACTGCATAGCATATGTTCGGTCTTGTATTGACTAAATACATGAGCAAGCCCACCAAATATCGTTAAAAAGTGGCATCCAATACCTCTGCCGATGTAACATCCTCTTTCTTCCAATTTCCTAGAAGAGGAGTGTCGATAGGCTTGCAACCTTGTATGTGAAACTTATTGAGTATCTCCTGGGAATACTTTCCTTGGGACACAAACAGTTCACCTTCCCACAACCATATTTCCAATCCAAGGAAATAATGAAGGAGGCCCAAGTCCTTCATCTCAAACTCTTTTGCAAGATCTGCCTTGCATGAGTGTATCAACTGCTTATCACTTGTTAGTATTAAATCATCAACATAAATTAAAATGATTAAAAGCTTACCCTCAACCACAATATGGTACAGGTTTGCATCCACCTCACTCTTGGTGAAGCCAAGTCCAGTGAAATAGTTGTCGATCTGAGTGTACCAAGCATGGGGTGCTTGTTTCAGCCCATACAACGCTCTTTTGAGCCTACACACATGCGACTCGCTACTGAAGATCTCAAATCCTTCAGGCTGCTCAATGTACACCTCTTCCTCAATGATCCCATTAAGGAATGCAATCTTCACATCCATATGATGAATATGCCAACCCATCTGTGCTGAGAGAACAAGGATGGTCTGTATGGAAGAATACCATGTGACAGGTGCAAAGGTTTATTCATAGTCAATCCCCTCAATCTGTGAGAAGCTCCGAGCAAAAAATATTGCCTTATACTTCTCGACACTCCCATCAGCAGCTTGCTTTACCTTGTAGATCCATCTTGATCCTACAACTGATTTTCCCACCGGTCTTGGAACAATCTCCCAAGCACTGTTTCTAAAAATGGAGTCATACTTCTCCACCATGGCATCTACCCATGTGGGCTCTTGCACTGTTTCTTCAAAAGAAGATGGCTCTGTCACAATATAGTTGCTCATAAGAGCCATGTATCCAGTATATCGGCCAGGTTATTGTCTCTATCTGCGTTGTGATGTAGGGACTCCTACATTCTATTTCGCATCAAGCTTCAGTCTCTCAACTTCTGTGGTATGCTTTCTGCCTTGTATGATGTTTGGTTCTGCATGAGTGGACTTCTCCACTCCATGAATCTCCTCCTGTGGCTGATCCACATCCAAAGGCTCATCTTTGGGAACAAGAAGTTCCTCTTCCGCATGCAAGTGTAGCTCCCTCTCAAGCGACAACTTCATGGCTTTCACCTCATTGAATTTTATATCCCGTCGCGCAATAGTCATTCGACTGTTTGGAAAATACACATGATATTTATGCGGTGTTTCTGTGCACCCCACAAATATCCCAGCTTCTGCAGTTGGCTCCAGCTTCTTCCTAGCATCCTTTTTCACATGAATGTAAACAGGTGAGCCAAAAATCTTCAAATGAGAATTATCAGGCTTCTTACCAGAAAATGCTTCTTCAGGTGTACTCATTCCAAGTACTGTATGAGGACAACAGTTTTTCACATAAACCGCGATGTTGCATGCTTCCGCCCACAAGTGCATCGGTAGGCCCTAGTCATGCAGCATTGCTCGTGCAACACCCATGATCGTTTTGTTCTTTCTCTCCGCAACCCCATTCTGCTGTGGGTTATGAGGCGCTATGAGTTCTCTTCGAATTCCTTATTTTCTACAGAAGTCTTTGAATTCGCTCAAAATGTATTCACCACCATTATCGCTCTGTAGAGCTTTCACCTGCTTCCCTAACTCTTTCTCCACCAATGCTTTGAACTCACAGAACTTTGAGAACTTTTCACTCTTCTTCTGCATGAAGAATATCCAGCATCTACAAGAAAATTCATCAAAAAATATCACATAATACCTGTGTTTTTCTATTGAAGCAACCAAGAATGGTCCACACACATCTGTGTGAATTCTCTCCAGGATCACCGAAGCACGATTCTCCATCTCATGAAAGGTGGTCTTCACAAACTTACCATTGTACATCCTTTTCACTGATCTGACTGCGCAAGAGTACCCTTGGGAAGTCCAGTAGAAATTTGTTGCAAAATCTTCAAAGCGCCATGGTGAAGATGGCCCAATCTCCTGTACCATAATTCTCCCTCATCCTGGCTCACCACTTCTTGTACTTTTCCTACCATTGCAGCGTAGCCATCTACCTCTAGCTTGTAGAGATTCTTAATTCGAACCCCTATCTTCTTGGTTTGACCCGTTGTTTTATGTCTAAGGAAAGCTTTTCCCTCACTGAAAACAACATCATAACCCTTGTCTTCCAGCATTGCAACTGAGACCAAGTTCTTCTTCAGACTTGGAACATGCATGACATTCTTCAACAAGAACGGATTACCAGACTCCCTCTCAAAAGTAATGGTCCCAATGCTAGTCGCACTGTACCAAACATCGTCAGCCATCTTTATATGCATCTGGAGGTCCTTCTCCTCCAAGTCACTAAACAACTCTTTGTCTCCCGTCATATGGAAAGACGCACCACTGTCAATATACCACACCGATCCCATGCAGCTTGAAACCAAGCATGTGATCAAGGAAAAATCCAACTAAAATTGCGAGGCTAAGGCCTCTCCAGCTGCAGATCTAGCAGCCTGCTTATTCTTCTTCTTCTATGGACAGTTAGTGGCGAAATTTCCATTCTCGTGACGGTGAAAACACTTCACTTTAGAAAAATCTTGCTTCTTTCCTTTAGCACTGGATTTTGAAGGATTTTTCTTCCCCTTTGCTTTCCTTGCTTTGGTAGCAAAAGCGCAATTCTCTTCATCTTCATTCTTTGATGAAGATCCATCCCTGGTACCTCGCCTTATCTCCTCCTGCACAAGATCTGACTAAAGTCGCTCCCATCCAGGCAGTTTCTCCCGTCCATTGACAGATTCTTTGTAGCTATGCCAACTCTTTGGAAGCCTTGTTGATATTCAACAAGATGATGAGCTTAGTGAAAAGAGTCGCCTTCACTAAGTGGACCCGTAGGCTATTTTTTGCGTAAAGTCTATTTTTAGACATGTCGATCATATTCTATGAGTTGCAGGATGCTATTTGTGGATGGTTGGTCAAGTTGAAAAATAAATGGACTTCTATTTTTAGACATATTGGGCGGAGTCTATTTTTATATTTCTAGTCTAAAAATAGATATGTTGAATATTATTAGCTCTTAATAATATTTGGACTCTAAACATTATCTTATTCTCTTGGAGCACTTCAGTTAAGTGCACAGATGTGGCACAGCAGCTGACAGAAGGAATTACGCTATTCCTAAGGGTTTACTGGAGCTAATGCATGGGGAATTTAGTTAGAACTCATGTGACAGAGTTTGGTGGAGTTATAGAAGTAGTTGGTGGAGCTATATTTAGTTTAACTCAGTTAGACTCAGTTGAGCTAGTTGTATCTAGTCTAACTGATTGATACACTAGTGAGAGTGGTGTGAATTAATTAGTTAATTAATTCACTAAATAATAAATCACTAATCAAATAAATAATACATCAGTTAACTACAGTGCATGGAAAGTTTCGGTGGAGACCAGTGGAGAGGTAGGTGAAAGAGCAAGTGTGACTGTCAGTTGTGACTATAGTGATGCATTGATTGCATCCAACACTCAGTGGAGATGCCAATGAGGATTGTGCAGTGCAAGCTTGGTGGATTCGAGTTCATTCAGAGCCTTTCTTCAGCAGGTATTGCGCAGTAGAGGCAGGCTAGCAGGTGGCAGAGATCGGTGAATGGATTTGCAAGATCTAGCCTGATTAGTGTGTAGTGGTTGTATTATACTGAGAGCTTGACATGTTCAGCTTTGTATGAGGATTTTTACATGATCTCTATGAAATATATTATATACAGATATTTGGGTTTTTTAGCTTCAGGCTTTCCCATTAAACATTTGTGTTAATGTGTGTGAATTTTTATGGTTTCATGTGTACATTGCAATTGATTTAATTTCCACACGTGATGATCAATAGTGGAATAGATTTTGTATTGTGCATGAAGTTAAAATAGTGTGTGATCAGGAGAATATTGGATATATAACACATAAGCTATATAATTTCTACATGGTATCAGAGGGATGTTGATCAAAGAAGATTGCAATTATTGAAGCGGTTGAGTTTTGTGCTGGTGGAATTTGAATTTGCTGCACTGTTTTCTTGATGTCGAAGTTGAGAATTCATTGAAATGTCTTTCAAAAAATTGTGATTGGAGTATGCCCTTGAGGGTAGCTCGAATTATATTGCATGTAAGGATAGGATGGAGGCAGTTCTGGATGATAATGGGTTGAAGGAGTTCATAGATGCAAAAATTCCAAAACCTGCTTCTAGCGATGCAGCCGCACTTGACGCATGGAAAAAGAAGACAAAAAAATGTCGAAGGATTCTATTGGAAGGTGTGAAGGATAACATAGTGTCCAACCTTCATGTTAGAGCTTCCCCATTCTTGATGTGGAAAGCTTTGACAGACTTGTTCCAAAGCAGAAGCAACCAAAGGAAGTTGGCGCTTAAAGACAAGCTCAAAAAAATAAAAATGGAGAAAGGAGAAAGTATACCCAAGTACCTCACGAAGTTTGTCCAGTGCAGGGATAAGCTGGGAAGTGTGGGGGTTACTATAGATGAAGAGGACTTGGTGAGATTGACTCTAATTGGGCTTCTGAAGAGTTGTAATAGCTACGAGGACTCTATCAATGGTCGGGAGAAACTGCTGGGATGGGAGTGACTTTGGTCAGATATTGTGAAGGAGGAGATAAGGCAGGGTACCAGGGATGGATCTTCATCGAAGAATGAAGATGAATAAAATTGCGCTTTGGCTACAAAAGCAAGGAAAGGGAAGGGAAATAAAACAATCCGGTGTGAAAGGCAAGAAGCAGGACTTTTCTAAGGTGAAGTTCTTTCACTGTCACCAACATGGACTTTACGCCACTAATTGTCCACAGAAGAAGAAAAATAAGCAGGCTGCTGGATCTACAGCTGGAGAGGCCTTAGCCTCATAGTTTGAGCTAGATTTTTCACTGATCGCATGCTTGGTTTCAAGTGTGATGGGATCAGTGTGGTTTCTTGACAGTGATGCGTCTTTCCATATGACTAGAGACAAATAGTTGTTTAGTGATCTGGATGAGAAGGATCTTGGAGTGCACATAGAGATGGGCGATGATGGTAGATACAGTGCGACTGGTATCGAGACCATTTCCTTTTAGAGGGAGTCTAGTAAACCTTTCATATTGAAGGATGTCATGCATGTTCCAGGATTGAAGAAGAATCTGATCTCTGTGGTGATGTTGGAAGACAAGGGATATGATGTTGTCTTTAGCGAGGGAAAGGCTTTCCTGCGTAGTAAAGCAACTGGTGAAACCCAGAGGATAAGTGTCCGAGTTAAGAACCTTTATCAATTGCAGGTAGATGGTTGCACAGTAATGGCAGGCAAAGCAGAAGGAGTGGTGAGCCGGGATGAGGGAGAATTGTGGCACAGGAGATTGGGCCATCTTCACCATGGCACTTTGAAAATTTTGCAGTAGATTTCTACCGGGCTTCCCAAGGGTACACTTGCACAGTCATATCAATGCAAGGGATGTACTTTGGGAAAATTTTTGAAGATCACTTTTGATGAGAAGGATAGTTGTGCCACGACGATCCTTGAGAGAATTCACACAGACGTGTGTGGACCTTTCTCAGTAGCTTCGACAGCAAAGCACATGTATTATGTGATATTTATTGATGACTTTTCTCATAAGTACTGGATCTTCTTCATGTAGAAGAAGAGCGAGACATACTCAAATTTATGTGAGTTCAAGGTGCTGGTTGAGAAAGAGTCGGGGAAGCAGGTGAAAGCTCTAAGGAGCGATAATGGTGGTGAATACATCTCTGGAGAAGTAAAATACTTTTACAGTGCAAAAGGAATTCAAAGAGAGCTCATAGCGCCTCATAACCCACAGCAGAATGGGGTCACGGAGAAAAAGAACAGAACGATCGTGGGTGCTGCATGGGTGATGCTGCATAATTAGGGCCTTCCCATACACTTGTGGTTTGAAGCATGCAACATTGCGGTTTATGTTCAAAACCGTTTTCCTCATAGAGTACTTGGCATGAGTACACCCGAAGAGCCGTTTTCTGGTAAGAAGCCTGATATTTCTCATTTGAAGATTTTTTGCTCACCTGTTTACATTCATGTGACGAAGGATGCTAGGAAGAAGCTGGGGCTGACCGTAGAGGTTGGGATATTTGTGGGGTACACAGAAACACCCCACAATTATCGTGTGTATTTTGCAGACAGTTGGAAGACTATTGTGCGACGGGATATCAAATTTCATGAGGAGAAAGCCATGAAGTTGTCGCTTGAGAGGGAGCTACACTTGCATGCAAAGGAGGAGCTACTTGTTCCTAAAGATGAGCCTCAGGATGTGGATCAGCCACAAGAGGAGGTTCATGGAGTGGAAGAAACCACTAATGCAGCTCCAAACATCAGACGGCAGAAGCGCACTACAGAAGCTGAGCGACTGAATCTTGATGCAGCGCAGAATGTAGGAGCATCTACATCATAGCGCAGACAAATACAGTCACCTGACCGATTTACTGGATACATGGCTCTGATCAGCAAGTGTATCATGACAGAACCATCTTCTTTCGAGGAAGCTGTGGAGGACCCTGCATGGGTAGATGCCATGGTGGAAGAGTATCATTCGATTGTCAAAAACAGTGCATGGGAGATTGTCCCAAGGCCAGAAAGGAAATCAGTGGTAGGTTCGAGATGGATCTACAAAGTGAAGCAAGCTGTTGATGGGAGCGTCGAGAAGTACAAGGCAAGATTTGCTGCCCATGGCTTCTCATAGATCGAGGGGATCGACTATGAAGAAAAATTTGCACCTGTTGCAAGGTATTCTTCCATATGGACCATCCTTGCTCTCTCAGCACAGATGGGTTGGCACATTCATCAAATGGATGTGAAGACTGTGTTCCTCAACAGATTCATTAAGGAGGAGGTGTACATAGAGCAGCCTGAAGGATTCGAAATTTTTAGAAGTGAGTCGCATGTGTGCAGGCTCAAAAGAGTGTTATATGGGCTAAAACAAGAACCTCGTGCTTGGTACACACGGATAGACAGTTATTTCACCGGACTTGGATTCACCAAGAGTGAGGCGGATCCAAACCTATACCAGATTGTAGTGGAGGGTAAATTGTTGATGATTATGCTTTATGTAGATGATTTGATACTAACAGGTGATGAAATTTTAATACACTCATGCAAGGTAGATCTTGCAAAGGAGTTTGAGATGAAGGACTTGGGCCTCCTTCATTATTTCCTGGGATTGGAAATTTGGCAGCGAAAGGGTGGACTATTTTTGTCTCAAGGAAAGTATGCCCAGGAGATACTAGAGAAGTTCAACATGAAAGGCTGCAAGCTTATCGACACTCCTCTTCCTAGTGGTTGGAGGAAAGAGGATGCTACATCGGCAGAGGTAGTGGATGCCACTGTTTATCAACAGTTGGTTGGTTTGCTCATGTATCTAGTCAACACACGATCGAACATATGCTATGTTGTTAACTAGCTTTCACAAGCTATGGTTAAGCCTACCAAGCTATTTTGGAAGGCAGGAAAGCATGTCCTGAGATATCTCAAGGGCACATCAGGATACGGATTGTGGTACAGATAGTCGGATGAGTTGAAGCTGCATGGCTTCACGGATGCAGATTGGGCAGGGAGCCCAACGGACAGAAAGAGCACATCTGGAGGGATATTCAGTATCGGTTCTACAATAGTTTCTTGGTATAGAAGGAAATAGAGATCTGTGGCACTCAGCTCAGTAGATGCCGAGTATATGGCAGCAATTTTTGCTGCATGCGAGGCTATATGGATGAGGAAGATCTTGGTCAGGTTGTTCGGTTCACACTTAGATCCTACTGTGATATATTGTGATAATTAGAGTTTCATTAGACTCTCGATTAATCCAGTATTTCATGATAGATATAAACATATTGACATCCGGTACCATCATATTATATATTGTGTGCAGCGGAAGATCATGTTGCTTTCTTACATTCCTACGGAGGATCAGGATGCAGATATTCTGACGAAGGCGCTCACCAGGAGAAAATTCAAATACCATAGAGACATGATCGGGGTGGCAGATAATCCCTATCTTGTTGAGAGGGAGTGTTGAGATTCAACAAGATGATTAGCTTAGTGAAAAGAGTCGCCTTCACTCAGTGGGCCCACATGCTATTTTTGGTGCAAATTCTATTTTTAGACTATGTCTATTTTTAGACATGTCGATGATATTCTATGAGTTGCAGGATGCTACTTGTGGATGGTTGGTCAAGTTGGAAAAATAGATGGACTTCTATTTTTAGACATATTGGGCGGAGTCTATTTTTATATTTCCAGTCTAAAGTTAAATATGTCGAATATTATTAGCTCTTAATAATATTTGGACTCTAAACATTATCTTGGAGCACTTCAGTTAAGTGCACAGATGTGAAACAACAACTAAAAAAAGGAATTACGCTATTCCTGAGGGTTTATTGGAGCTAATGCATCAGGACTTCAGCTAGAACTCATGTGACAGAGTTTGGTGGAGTTATAGAAGTAGTTGGTGGAGTTGTATTTAGTTTAACTCAGTTAGACTCAGTTGAGCTAGTTGTATCTTGTCTAACTGATTGATACACTTGTGAGAGTGGTGTGAACTAATTAGTTAATTAATTCAATAAATAATAACTCATTAATCAACTGAAGAATACATCAGTTAACTACAGTGCATGGATAGTTTCAGTGGAGACCAGTGGAGAGGTAGGTGAAAGAGCAAGGGTGACTATCAGTTGTGACTATAGTGATGCATTGATTGCATCCAACACTCAGTGGAGATGCCAATGAGGATTGCGCAATGAAATCTTGGTGGATTCAAGTTCATTCAGAGCCATTATTTAGTAGGTATTTTGCAGTAGAGGTAGGCTAGTAGGTGGCAGAGATGGGTGCATGGATTTGCAAGATCTAGCCTAATTATTGTGTAGCGATTATATTGTACTGAGAGCTTGACATGTTCAGCTTTGTATGAGGATTGTTACCTGATCTCTATGACATATATTATATACAGATAGTTGGGGTTTTTAGCTTCAGGCTTTCCCATTAAACAACTATGTTAATGTGTGTGATTTTTTATGGTTTCATGTGTGCATTGTAATTGATTTAATTTCCGCATGTGATGATCAATAGTGAAATAGATTCTGTATTGTGCATGAAGCTAAAATAGTGTGTGATCAAGAGAATCTTGGATATATAACACATAATTTATATAATTTCTACAAGCCTAAGGAGAGCCAAGCTCACCAAGTCTTCTTCATCAACAGTAACCCCCACACTTCCCAGTTCATCCTTGCAGTGGACAAACTTCGTGAGGTATTTTGGAATACTGTCGCCTTTCTCGATTTTTATTTTTCTAAGCTTGTCTTTAAGTGCCAACTTCCTCTGGTCACTTTTTCTTTGGAACAAGTCTATCAAAGCCTTCCACATTAAGAATGGAGTGGATTTCCCATGAAGGCTGGACACAATATGGTCCTTCACACCTTCCAACAGAATCCTCCTCGTCTTTGCTGTCTTCTTTTGCCATGCATCAAGTAATGGAACATCGCTAGATCCCAGCTTAGGAACAACGCTATCAATGAACTCTTTCAGCCCATTATCCTCCAACACCGTCTCCATCCTATCCTTCCAGGCTATGTAATTCAAGCTCCCATCAAGGGCATACTCCAATCTCAGCCCGTTGAAATACATTTCAATGTATACTCGATTTTTTCACCAAGAATCTTCTGTAGCAAATTCGAATTTTCCGCCAGCACAAACTCACTTCACAATTGCAATATTCAATCAAAAATGCTTCGATACCATGTAGAAATTATATGCAATAAGCATTCATATTTCCTTGATTCACCTGATCTCACAATATTTAACTTTATGAAAAATACTGAATCAATTCCACTTGTTAATCTTTTGCAGAAACAATTAATTGCACACACATGTGAAGCATAAAAAAAAATTATCAATTGCACATAACATAGTTTTTAACTAGGAAAATTTGAATCTGAAAACCCCAACTATATATTATGTAACATGGAGATCATATGAAAATCTCATACAAGCATACAAAGCTTATCACAAGCCCTCAGTACAGTACAATCGGCATACACTAATCAGGACCAATCTTGCAAATCCATGCACCGATATCTGCCTCTTGCTAGCCTGCCTCCACTGCGTAATCTCTGCTGAAGAATAGCTCTGAATGAATTCGAATTACTCTATCCTTGACTATGCAATCGTCATTGGCATCTCCACTGAGTGTTTGATGCAATCAATGCATCACTATAGTCACAACAAATAGTCTATCTTCCCCTTTCACCTATCTCTCCACTGGTCTCCACTGAAACTTCCATGCACTGTAGTTAACTGGTGTATTGTTCAGTTGATTAATGATTTATTATTTTTGAATTAATTAAATAATTAATTCACTCCACTCTCACTAGTGTATAAATCAGTTAGACTAGATACAACTAGCTCAACTGAGTCTAACTGAGTTTAACTGAATACAACTCCATAACTACTTCTTCAAATTGTTTCATAACTCTGCCACTTGAGTTCTAACTGAGTCCTCCATGCATTAGCTCCAGTAAACCCTTAGGAATAGTGTAATTCCTTCTGTCAGCTGATGTGCCACATCTGTGCACTGAACTGAAGTGCTCCAAGAGAATAAGTTATTGTTTAGAATCTAATTATTATTAAGAGCTAATAATAATCTACATGCATCTATTTTTAGATTGAAGATATATAAATAGACATCGCCCAATATTCTAAAAATAGAATTTCATATATTTTTCCAACTGGACCAACCATCCACAAATAGCATCCTGCAACTTCTAAAATATGATCATCATGTCTAAAAATAGACTTGAGCCAAAAATAGCCTGTGGGCCCACTTAGTGAAGGCGACTCTTTTCACTAAGCTCATCATCTTGTTGAATCTCAACAGCCACATGGCATACATGTTGTTGTGGATGTTGACTTGGAAAAGTGAAGTGGACTGCTAACTAGACAAGGTGACATGGCAGAAAACTAGACGATGACTGTAATATTGGTTGTTGGTACATTGCAACGTGGACCAATCGAATGTCGCCATGTGACAGCAAAACACCAACAAAAAAAATTAAAGATTTTGAGAGATTATTCCAAGTGTCTAACTGCTCTAGGGAACTTGTCAATCAATTTCATGACACCAAAATATTTGATTTTATTTGACCTCATCCTCTTGCCAAAACAAATGGATCTCACAACCATTTTTTTTTCTATAAAAATTGTGAAAATATTGATGCCAAAACTTAAATTATTTATTTTATTTTATTTATTTTTTTGCAGGTTGAAAGCATGGAGCAAATTTTCTAACTTTTCTCTCTGCAAATTCTGAACTGATTTATTTTCTTTGAGGAAGAATTTTTAAACATGCCTTTTTTTTTAATCCAATCATCACAAAAATTTTTGAGAAAATAACTCATTTTAAATCAACAATATCTCACCCATCCAGACTCTGATTCGACCGATTTGTTTTTTGAATTTGGGTGAATTTTCTCAAAGAATTCATATATGATTTTTTTTTCAAACTTTTCACCAAAATTTTCATATATGATCTGCAAACTAGCCACCCACAAATTATGAAACAAATATATTTAACATATAGAGACCATTTTTTTTTAAATTTTAGAATCAATGGTAAATTTAGATCTCTTAGTCATTTTTATTGAAAAATTTTAAAACTGACTTAGTTAAATATTCTTTTCTAATCTTCCAGATCACAGGGAGCACAAGAATAAAGCATACTCAGGAATTTATTAATCGATTTTTTTAAAATTTGAATTCAGAAAATAAAATGAAAAGAATCAATGTCACCTGAAATTATTGCTCTTTAATCTTTACTTGTTCTCATTTTTCACAATCATTTGTTTTATTGCAATATTCTTGTCAAGGGTTAGTAAATAGGTGGCTCTTACTACACCACAAAATTGCAAATTTATCCTAAAAATAACAAGTACTTGTTTTTATTTGTTAGTCTTATTTTACTAAAGAAATGAAACATTCTCTTAAGTATAAGAGAATTTCCAATGCATCCAGTTGCGTAGCAAAATCATGAGCAAAATCATATCCAAGTTTGAAAAATAAACCCTAGTGAATTCTTGGACATGATTATGAATATTTGATGCTAAAAATTGTAGCCTAATGACTAGTGGAGACCAAATTTGAATGTGATCTTCAAGTTTTTTATCTTCTTCAACTGTCATAGAACAAAACCCTTCAGATCTTGTTTTTGCAATTGGATATTTTTTCTATTATTATTATTATTATTATTTTAATGAATGGGGATTTTGATTTGTGGATTTTTTATCTTATTTCTATGTTTTCTATATGCAAGTGAAAAATAAACATAAATGAAAATGCCTAAATGCAGTTAATCTTAAATGAAAATGACCCTAAATGAAAAATTCTTCCTAAACATACCTCATAACTTAGTACCTAAACACCATGGTTATCCAGGAAATGGAAAGGCTAAGAAAATATGATGTCAATCCAAGAAATCCTCCATTCCAGTGAAAAACGATGAACAAGAAACCGCATGCATATACCATGCATGCCAAAACTGGTGAGGAAAACATACATGGAACTCAGTATCTGCAAGAAAAATTCTAGGTATTCCACACTCTCCAAGAGTGCTCCAATAAAATCTAAGTGTCCAAGATTATGAGAGAGAGATACAATAGAATGAGAGCTCCAAAAATGAACTGAAAAGTGTTTGTGAACTGGTCCTCATAATCCTTTTTATTAATGAGGCCTCTAATTTCTTCAATTTTCCATTATTTTCTTTCATTTTCCTCCTCACATGCAACCTATGACCTTTCACCTTCCTTTTCTCCTATTTTCCATTATTTTCATAATTAAATGCCAATAAATGCCACTTTGCCTTTCCAAAGCCTTATCCATTGCCTTTTCCAATTTCCTTAGCCATAATAATCCATATGAACACTAGCACTAGGATGTTTTGACCAACATTTAACTTGGAATACATGTCCCATGATCATGGTTATTATTTTTCCTTTATTAACTTTGATTACATGGAATTTTCACAAGGGTTGTTACAAAACCCTCCCCCTTGGGGGAACACAGTTCTCGGTGTTCAACAAAACTGACAACCAACAAGACTATTGTAAGCACAACATACTGCCCATAGAGTTGTATAACTTAGCTCGTTGTAGTATTTACAATGATCAATCTGTTGAGAAGCAAAAAAACATGAAAGAATGACAACTATAACATCATAATGACATGACACCCATACCAGTTATTAGAGATTTATAACATAGCTCATGGAAGTATTTACATTCATATACATATGTACATATAAAAAACATCATACCAACATACACCGAAACATATACCAAAACACATGCCAAAACATTCGCTCAATGAGTGAATAATGAAGGATACATAGCATGCCTCTGATCTTACATCTCCCATGTAGCTTCATCAAGCCCAAAGTACTTCAACTGCACTTTAACCTGCTCAATTTATCTGTTTCGGAGCATGAGCGTATTTCTCTATAAAATTCACTGAGTTTCCGACTAAAATTATCCTTCTTGCTCCACCTCTAATATGGACCAATAAATCATATGATAAACATCTTTAACATAATTCTTAAGCAACGACATATGGAAAGCATCAAGGCATTTCACTATTAGAGGCACTAAAATTTGATAGAATACTGGCCCAATCCTCTCAATAATCTTGAAAATTACACAAAACCGAGGTGCTAGCTTGGCACATGGTCCAATCCATAAGGAGATCTCCTTCAGTTTGATGCGCAAGTACACTTTCTCCCCAACCTGAAACTCCTTAAACAATCTATTGCGATAAGCATAGCTCTTCTACTTATCATCTGTTACTTTAATATTCTTCTTGATTACCTGCATTTCTTGTTCCATTTCTGCCAACATGTTTGGTCCAATAAACACTCTATTAACTGGATCACTCCAACTGATGGGAGTATTTCAAGTCCACCCATACAATGCCTCAAACGGATTCATCCTCAAATATTCCTGATACACATTGTTGTAAGCGAACTCTATTAGTGGAAGACACTCTTGCCACTTTCGTTGCTAATGAATCACATACATCATAAACATGTCCTCCAATATCCTATTGACCCTCTGGATTTTTCCATCTATCTACAGATGATAAGTTGTACTGAAGGCCTAATTTGTGCCAAAACCTGCAAACAACTCCTTACAAAACTTGGAAGTGAAATTCAGATCCCTATTTGATACAATATTCTGTGGAACACCATGCAATATCACCACATCCTTGATGAAGACATGTTCTACATCATTCGCTTAGTATGTAGTATTTAGTGGAATGAAATGTGTTACATTCATCAGCATGTCCACCACAACCATGATGGAATCATGTTTTCTAGATGTCCTCGATAAACCTGTGATAAAGCCCATGGAAATGACCTCCCATTTCCACTCTATAATCGAAATCGGCTGTAGTAGTCCTATATTTTTACACTCTGCCTTGACATGTTTACAATCCAAGCACTTGGCCACAAAATTAGCTACATATCTCTTCTAATTATTCTAATGGTAAAACTTATTTATTTTACCTGCTAACCTACCTACAAGATCCTATCCTATATATCTGTCCCATAGGAACTCATAGCTACTATATGATTTAGTTGTATCTTCCTGCTAAGAGGATATGCAACCCTATTCTGTCTACCTTTAATATACCTAATCTCAAATTCAAACTCACTGATCGTGCTCAACCATCTAGCTTTCCTGACATTCATATTTGGTTGGTCAAATAGATACTAGAATCCAATGTGATTGCTCATCAATAAAAATCATCTACCCAGAAGATATTTTCTCCACATATTCAATGCATGAACAACCATTGACAACTTAATATCATGTTTCTGATAGTTCTTCTTATGCGCATTTGGTTTCTGTGACTCATAACATACCAACTATATTTCCTGCATAAGGAATCCACCAAGCCCTCTCTTGCAAGCATATTTACATACCACAAATTATTTGTCCGGATTTAAAATCTTTAACACTAGAGAATCTATCAACGACTGCTTTAAATGTTTAAAATTGGCTTCACATTCCTCTTTCAATTCGAACTTCTGACTTGTCCTTTGCAATGATGTGATATGATAAGCGATCTGTGAGAAGTTCCTCATGGACCTCCTCTAATAACCTGCTAACCCCATAAAGTACCTTACCTCATCCACATTCCTACGAGTTTCCCACTCCATACCAGACCTTATATTTTATATATCTACTTATGTTCCTTCCTTGGAGACAATATTTCCTAGGTAGTGTACCTTTGTCTAAAAGAAACTGCATTTTATAAGCTCAGGATACAACTGATTCTCTGTTATAAATGTCAACACTGCTACTAAATACTCGACATGATCTTCTTGTTTTTTATAATATACCAATATATCATAATTAATAGAATAAAAAACTTGTCCAAATAAGGACACAACACACTATTCATCCAGCACATAAATGTAGTAGCAACATTAGTCAAACCGAAAGGAACTACAAAAAACTCATAATGTTTGTACCTAGTCTGTAAAGTTTCCTTGTAAATGTCCTATTTCTTTATGCATAGTTGATGGTATCCAGATCTCTGATTAATCTTCGAAAACACTGTTGTTCCCTTCAACTGATTGAAAATTTCATCAATCCTGACAACGGATACCTATTTTTGATGGTCACTTTCTTCAACTTCTTGTAATCAATGCATATCATGAGAGTACCATCTTTCTTCTTCATAAACAATACTGGTGCGCTCCAAGGCAATACACATGGCCTAATGTATCCCTTGTTCAAAACTTCCTTCAACTCCAATTTCAACTCTCCCAAATATGATGTGCTCATCCTATAAGGTGCCTTAGATGTTGGTGCTGCCCCTAGTACCGAATCATTAGAAAATTTTACTTCCCTTTAAGCAGGAAAATTTGAAATATATGCAGGAAATACATCCTAAATCTATTGTATAATTGGGTACTTACTCAAAACATCTTCATCCTCAACTTCCTTACTTTTGTCACTAGAAATGTGCACTGCAAATAACACATGCCCTTTCTTGTAACTACGCTTGGCCTGCATACCTGTAACCATTTTCACCGATGTTGCTTTCTTCTTACCCAATAAGACTCTTTGTTCACCATTGTCATCAAAGCACTTAATATCCTTGTCATAAAAATCTACCTTGGTCTTGTGAAGATATAGCGAATTCACACCCAAATAATAAAATATGATTACAACGATAATAAATTCAGATGTGTTGAGGTAAGCATACCATTCAATTCAAATTCACAAGCTCTTACCCAATGATGAACTTTATTCTTGGTACTTATAGCCAAATGCACTAAAAAATATTCTACATGCAGTTCCTTATTCAAACCTCACCTATCCACTAGGTCGGGATTAACATAACTATAATTAGATCCATGTTCAATCAAAATAGAAACAACTTGATCACAAATATTATCATCCATCTAGATAATATATGCCTAGTGATCTGCCTGCCTGTTATCCAGCTTTGCATAGATCCTTGGAATACTCTTTCTAACATCTCCCACTTTTTTTGCCTCCTCTGCATTATAAATCTACAGTCTACCACTATGATGTTGTGGACAATCCCTCCTATGATGATCTCCTCCATAAGTCCAACACTGCACAGGCTTCCTATTTTCACTCTTATTCTGCTCCTTAGACCAAAGTCCCAATCCACTGCCAAATGTATTGAACTTCTTAGGTGGTGAAAAATTCTCTTTGTTACCTGTATCTTGATGTCTTGCCCACATATTTTCCCATTTTCATTACCTTTCCAATCTGGCTTAGTTTTAGATCTGTGATTTGATTGCTCATAACAATGCTTTAGCTTCTGAATGGCCTCCTCCAATGATCAAGGCTCATAAAACTCAATCCTATCCTTAAATTATATTGGCAATTCACTGATGGATCTATTAATCTTGGCCTTATCCTCCTTGAGGTAAGGAACATATCACAACAACTCTAGAAATATTATAGTGTACTCCTCATCAGTCATTGATACGATCTTTAGTTCGTAAAAATCCTTTGCCATGTCATCATAGTATCTCTCCAATAAATACTTCTTCTAGAATATCCTCTCAAACTCACTCCAAGTCAGTTCCTTCTCATGAATACCCCTCATATTCTTCACAACTTCCCACCAAATATATTCTTTACCTTTGAGGCTAAATATATGTATTATGGATTTCATTTTCTCTGAGTAATCATGTAACTTGAAGAACTTCCTCTCATAAAGCAACCATGCTTCTGCATCCTGTGATTTCTTCATTTGTCCATCAAATGTGGGTGGATTTTATTTCTTAAACTCATATGGAAAATGTCCCCTGTCAATCCTCTTGTAAGGATGATAATGATGATGATCATAGTTCCTATCAAAACCAGAAATAGAGTAGTATGTGTGTTTATCACCTCTCCTATCCATAGTGTCCAAGAAACTTCCATCTCTGATTGTGTCATCTCTATCTGACCTATGAACACCATGATACCTATTTCCATATGCCCCATTAGTCACATCCTCCTATCCATAGTTGATATGGAGTGGTCCCTATCGGTGCAACTCTGGGAAAATATGAAGGATTACTTCATTAACTTCTTATTTCTTTTCCAATTCTTGTATGATTCTATAATTATCTGCTTTAAAACTCCTTACTTATTCCTTCACACTTTTCAAGGTGTCTACTAAGTTAGAAGAGTTCCAAACACCATGTTTCTCATATGATACATAGGGAGAGTCTCTACAATCTACCATCTTGCTAGTCATCTTTGATTTCTTCCTACAAGGCATCTCATGTTAGCTAAACCAAATCACAATAACCAACGTACCTTATCATAATTTTGGAGGGATATCTCATCTAAAATATCAACCAATCAACATAATACATGTACAAACATAATCAGAACAACATATAGACATATAACACATACTTATATCAACACATAAACATCATTCTATCTATAGTCCAATCATCAATGTATGACCATATCAAATACACACTGTTGGCTCCTTATGATTTATAAGATTGGCAAGAATAAACGTTGTAGGGGGCCACATCAGAACCACTTTGGAATCCAAGGACCTAGCCTTCCTGAACTTAGAGAGGGATCTCTCTATTAAGGGTTTTCAAAGGATATATCTTTATGCTTTGTTTATGGTATTAGGCTAGTTATGAAGCTCTTAGGAACTTGTTTATTTGGTTGGGATGGATATCATTAACTGAAGAGGTCATTTGAATGGTGAAGTTGAGAGCAGATTGAAGAATGTTTTGGGTGAAAAGATAGGTCATGAAACAATATTAACCCATTGGGCTATGGAGTCACAAAAGGATTTAACTATACAATAATTATTCAAGGGTTTCCATAGGGTAAGTCATCTATATCAAAGAATATTTTAGATTTAATTGTGATATGAAACATTAAAATCTTGTGAAAGAAGCGAAGCTAATAATCAATTAAGAATATAACTTCACTAAGACAAGAAAATCCTTTCAAAGTAACTGTTTGAAGGAAGCCAAAGTACAGGGAAAACCATAGAATTCTTTGGACAAAATTTTATTAAAGCACATTTTTTAGACAACAATCCAGTAATCCTAACACTACTTTCAGAAAGGAGAAAACATATAAGAGAACAAGGAAAATAGCCTAAGATCAGACAGAAACTATGAATCTAGCTCACTTTTGGCATACTATCAAGGGATCTTTCAAAGCAACTATTAAAGACTATCGGGAGGATAGGGCAAAAAATAGACTTCCCTGGGTTAACTCTACTTAGCAAACTTTGAAAAGATCATTCAAAAACAATATCTCAAGTTGTACTCAGAAAGACATGGGCTCACCGACATTTCTTCACTACTTATACTCTATTGAATAATTTCTGAAATAAAAAACTGGATAAACTTAGAGGGAAATTAAGAATCCTCTAAACATACCTTAGCAGAAGAAAACATAAATATAAAGCTTTCAGACAGAAATATGATACTTTTCATTAAATTCTACTTTAAATTTTCTGTTCTTTATCAGAGAAAATGGACAGTATTTAAAACATAAGGAAAGACAAAAATGGTGAGAAATAACATCACCATTAACATAGACCAGGATCCCATGAATCAACTTGTATTATTGATGTTCAAACGAGTTGCATACTTCAAGTCCAACAAGTATTTACAGCTCAAAACTTCTCTTCTCAGCCTAGTGTTCTTCAACTACTCAACAACACTTCAACAGCTTCAGAAACTATCTTACACTTCAATAATAATCCAACCAACAATAACAATGAACTCCTCATACAATATTTATAGATAAATGAGGAGGTGGAGTGAAAGAAAGGGTCTCTAATTGTTCATAAATGATAGAGTTTAATTTATTTGACCTTTGAGACCATGCAAGGCCCAAGGTAAAATGTATTTAACTCTAACTCTGCATAATGAATTTTACATTAACTCTTTGAACTACTTAGTTGATTTTGTTGACTTTTAGCCATTTTTAGGTAGGCTGGCAATAAATTCTGAGTTGTCTTTACAAAATATCTCTGTTTTGTAATAAATTTGTGTATCTTAGGGGAAAATAGGCTAGCAGGTGGCCTTTTAATCCTTTGGAGAAGTAATTGCTTCTATGGAAGTGGTATTCGAAGCTTTTCTTCTGCTGATCTGTCATAATTTGTGCTTTGAACTTTGATTTGGCCTTTGATATTGTTTCTAGGCCTTCTTTAATCATCTTTGGTCTTTTTGTCCTTTTGCTAACTGTTTTAACTTTAACACTTTTATCTTTAAACTGTGCTTTATCCTTAATCACTGATCTTCCTTTGTCTTTTGTTTTTGTGTACAGGTTGCTTGGCTGCTATATCGGAGGGTTTATTAATTAACCAGTGTTCATGAGGCACTGGCTAAACATTAAAACCAAACCCTGTATCTCCCATTCGACATCTTTGAACCTAGGATTGTCATCCTGGGCCTTCTACAACTTAAACTTGCTATGGGAGGGTGTGAAATCTTCAGGCTGCCATTAAACCTGCAACTCAAACATAAAACATATTATAAAACCTGCATTTTTGGATAAAACTATGATCAGATGTTTTGGGATGGTGGAGGAGTGATTGCAGAGGAGGAACAGTGTGTAGAGGGAGGGATTTCCATGGCGAAATGAAAAAGAAGGGAAATTTTTGAATAATGGCATGGAAATAATGAAAGTGGTTTTGGGAGACACTGGCGGTTTTCGCACAAGGATTAAGTGGTTAGCGGTTTTTGTTCTTTCAATCGAGATACCATACAGGCGCTAACATGTGTTCAACCCAAAACCACTTTTTTCATGTTGAAAATGTGTGTTAAAAGGTTTTGGTGAAATGGGCACGAAATTGGTTCTGGGCCGTCAGATCTGGGGGAGCCATATCAAAGGCAGAGAGGGAGCGCGATGGGAAAAAGTGCTCGGCCAGAGGAGAAGTGGGACAGGTGGGACCGGGAGGTGACGTCAGCTAAACTGTCGGGAGGTGAAATATTTATCGGGGGGGTTGATGCGTTGGGAAGAATGTTGATCGTTCGATCCATAAGATCAACAGAGGAGATTTAATATGGGGGAAGTGGAAAAGAGGTTTTTCGGAAGAAAGAATGATGAGGGGGGAAGCGATCACTGTTGGATCGATGAGATAAGCTGCTGAAATTAATTGAGGACAAGATAAGCGTGGTTGAAAATATATATAAGGGGAAGGGGATGAAGATAAGGTGCGAGGATAAGGTCCTGTGGAGGAAGAATGGGACCAGGGGCTAAGAAAAAGGGGTTTAAGCTTAGCCAATGGTTGTGGGCTTTGATGGTAAGAAAAATGGCTAAGGGCTTAAGCTCAACAAAAGGGCCTAAGGCCTAATACTTTGAAAGGATCAGAATAAGGCTAAAAAGTCGGTTTCTAGGCCCTTTTTAAGATTTCGATAAGTATAAAAAGTGGTTTTAAACCATTATAAAGGCATTTTATAAGGCTTAGAGGGGTTTCCAGGGGAAAATGAAGGGTAAAAATGGGTTTTTAGAGTAATATATGAATGCTTAGGGTAGGTGAAGATGAGTGAAAAATGGAGGGATTTTGGAGGATTTTATGAAGGTGGAATGGTAGAAGAGGGGCTTGAAAACAATTTTTTATTTGAATCAGCAGGATAACTTGGAAGGGTTGAGTGAAGTTTATCAGTGAAATGATTCCTCGTGGATAATGAACAGAGTGAGGTTTCAAGAACTCACAAGATTTTCACAAATTTTTTTTTCTTGAAAACTAAGAAATCTTTTTAGCCATCATGAGATATAACAGAATTTATAGATGGCTAACAATGGCTCCACTTGGGGAGGGCAGCTCCTTGGAGGTGTCAAGAATCTCAAAGACAAATCTCTGGAAAGTAGATCAGTTCTTTGTCTTTGCTGCACCTTTACAATCCCCCCTTTTTTTTATGACCATGCTGCTTTGAAAGATGATCAATATTTATCAGAACCAAATGATTTTCTCCCAAACTTTCTACCTACACATCCTACTTTTCCTAACATTTTTTCTTTAGTGGGTGCACTTGGACTTGCAAACCCTTTCAACATCATTTTATTCTTTTATTTGAAAGAAGGAAACTAATCTATTTCTACCCTTCTATCTTTCATGAGTTCAAATTAAATAGTTGAACTCATTGTTTCTCTATCTGTTCTAACTATCTGTCAAGACTTAGACTTTTTGACAGATTTTATTCTCTATTTTACAAGATAGGAAATTTAAAACATAGTCAAATTAGGATTAGACAGTCAGAATTTCTATGGGATATGGAATTTTTATACCCTACACATAGACTTTATTTGTAGAAAATGTAAAACAAAACTTTGAAGGCTTAAGATATGAAATTTTCTAAGCATGCTTCCTTATTTGGCTCAGGTTTTGATCTTTTTGGAGCCATTTCTCTTTCTTTTCTTGGTTCAGATTTTAAGCTTGTTATAACCATTCTTTCTCTATCCTAATATTTTATACTGATAAACCAAGATTACATTGTTTGGAAAATTCGTTTTCACTAATCTATCAGCATAAATTTAAATTTAATTAGTCATGATTAGGTTGTATGACTAAATAACAGTTCCTTTTTTTCAGGCAGTGGCATTTAGACTTTTACACTTTCAAATTTTTCCTCTTTTTGGGTATGGGGCTGTACCTTTCTTCTTTTTATCTACCCTCTTTCCTCTTTTTCTAGTGTTTTTGTATTTTTCAAAATTTCTTTCAAGTTATGTTATTTATAATGAATTAAAAGCTTTGAACAAAGATTCTAACAAAAATAATGTTTGAGCATCCTGCCATTGACAGGACCTCCAAAAAGTTCTGCTCCATCCATTTATTGAAGAAAAAATGCATTGTTTCCTATAGCAGATTGAATGAGATAAAGGCCCTTCCATAAATTTTCAAACTTTCCATGTTTGCCCTTATCTTCCTTCCTGGAATCTCGTTTTAGTACTCTGTCAGCAATTTTAAAATCACTTGCCTTTGTTCTTTTATCAAACAACTTCTTGATGTTTTCTTGCACATGCTGTGCTCTTTTGTAGATATCCTATCTGATTTGCTGTAATTCTACAGTCTGGTTAATTCTTCTTATCATATCATCTTCTTCATATTTCACTTCTTGGATCAAATTCATGACTTTCACTCCTAGACTGGTTGAAAATATTGCATCTTCTCCATAAACTAGCTGATAAGGGGACATCCTAATTGATTTTTTTACTGTCAACCTATCTACCCAAAGTGCATGTACTAGCTTATTGTGCCATGATTTTTTATTCTCTTCCACCAAATTCTTTATTATATTTACCGAACCCTTGTTTGAGGATTCTGCCAACCCATTACCTTGAGGGTAATAAGTTGTGCAATGGCCCAACGTAATTTGATATTTGTGACAGAAATCAACCATCTTTTTGGACCCAAAGGTAGCAGCATTGTTAGTGATAATTTTCCTAGGACAGCCAAATCTAGACAGGATATGATTTTCAAGGAATGAAATGATGACCAAGTCTGTGGCATTCCTAGAAGGGATGGCTTCTATCCATTTGGTAAAGTAATCAGTAGATGTGAGGATCCATTTGTGTTAGACAGATGAGGCAAGATAAATTTCCCCAATGAAGTCTATACCCCACTATTGAAAATGAGCTTCAATAGTGATTGGTTGCAGAGGTAAGGGAAGAAATTTTCTTTTACCTTCAAATATTTGACATTTATGATAGGCAATGACCATTTTGTGGATATCTTGAAAGAGAGTGGGCCAGTAATAGCAAACTCTAAGGATTTTGTTCAATGTAGTCTGCCAATAGAGGCGGCCTCCACATTCTCCCTCATGGAACTCATGCTTGATCTTATCTGCATCATTCTCAGACAAACATTTAAGCAATAATCCACTAGCATTTTTCCAATATAAACATTTATCTAAAATGCAGTAATTTACAGTTTTTAACTTTAAAAATATTGCCTTTGTTTTATACAAACTAGGAGGGACATTGAAATTAAGTAGCACATAAAAAATTTTAGCATACCAAGATGAATTTAGAAAATGATCTTCAATAAGTGGAGTTGCCAACTCCTCCTGTTCATCTAATGCATTAAACATGTTTATATCAAGAGCTTGAAAGTTGGATTCAGCCATAAGTCTTGCTAATTCTTGACCTTTGATGAGCTTAGTGGGTTTAATTTCTAAGTCACATTCTAGTGTTACAACAATCCACTTTCCTCTTTTGCCATCCATATCTTGTGTCAAGATGTATTTTACCACTGAATGAGGCACACATGCTATGATGTGTGAGTGTAAAATGTAAACTCTGAAGTCTTTTAAGGCTTTGACTAAGGAAAAAGAATGTTTTTCCATTATGTTATACTTCAAAGGTGCATCTCTTAATGCCTTGCTGAAAAATGCAATAGGCTGCTCTTGTCCCTTCATGTTTTTCTGTAATAGGACAACAACCACTATATGTTCTGATGCAAATGAAAATATGAAGAAATATTTAGTAAAATCAGGACTAATGAGAACAGGTGTTTGGGTGAGTGCTTGTTTTACCAGTCCAAATGATTTCTTTGCCTATAAGGTCCATTTAACTCCTTCTTCTCTTTTAAGCATATTTGTCATGTTTATAAGGAGTTGAGCTAGGTTGGGTATGAACCTTCTCAAGAAATTAATCTTTCTAATGAAAGATTGAAGAGCCTTGATGTTTCTAGGATGATTAATTTGCAATATACCTTCAATCATGTTTGGGTCTATCTTTATCCCTCTTCAGATATGATATGACCAAGAATTTTACCTTCTTGGAGACCAAACAATGTTTTATTGGGATTTAAGGATAAACCATATTTCCTGCATTTCTCAAAGACTTTTCTTAGGTGTATTAGGTGTTATTCATGCATTTTGGAATAGACAGTGATGTTATCTAAGTAAATCACAATGAAGTTGCCTATTTCTTCTGAGAATGAAATATCCATGGCTCTCTGGAATGTGGCACCAGCATTCATTAAACTAAAAGGAATTTCACATACATAAAAGTGCCCCAGGGAGTGGTAAAGGTTGTTTTAAGTTGATCATCAAGGTGCACCAATACTTGGTTATATCCTGAAAGGCCATCTAGCAAAGAAATTCTTCTAGAACATACCATCCTTTAATGAGGCTTTATTTAAGTTTCTAAAATCAATACAAAGCCTTATTTCTCCTATTTTCTTCATAAAAAATACAAGATTAGATACACACTTTGAGTATCTCACAGGGACAATAATTCCATCATCATACATTTTTCTAATTTCTTTCTCTACCAGAGGTAATTGGACAGGGTTGATTCTATGAAATTTGTGTCTATAAGGCTTCTGGTTTTCTTTCAGGGGTATCTTGTGCTAAATTATTTCTATATCATAAGATTTTAAATCTTCATAGCTGCATGCAAACGCATCAAAAAATTCTCTAAACATCTCGAGGTACTTCATTTTAATGTGAGCTAGCAGTGTCTTGGATAATTTGATCATTTTAGGCTTTTCTTTACTGCCTATATTTCACTCTTCTACTTCTGCTTCAGTAAGTTCTATTTTTGGCCTTTTTACAACATCATTAAAGTCAAACAATTCTTCTAAGAGTACCAACCCTTTTGGCAAGCATTCAGTTTTGGATTGCAACACTTCTAGATCTTATTTTTCTAAATCTGTGTAGTTTTCTGTTTTATGTTTGGGTTATTTGGTTAGCAGATTTATATCAGCAACTTCAGGAGATTATTATTCTTTAAAATTTATTTTTTCCTCAGTAGGATAGCTTCTTCATACTCTAAATCTGAACTTGGCATTTGAAATTCATTTCTAGATTGTAGGAAGTCTTCTATTTGTTTATCTCCTTCAAAAAATTTCCAGTATTTTTCATTGTCTGGGACTGCTGGTCTATATTTGACTTGAACCATGTATTGTTTTCTTTCATAAGGTTTTAGACAGGTACTATTAGCAAAGGCTAATCCATTGGCAATAATGTTTTTGTTTCTAGGGACAAAAGTGAGTTGGAATTCAACAAATGATTTTAATAGGTCCATGGCATCATCTCTATAGGCTCTCAGTCTGGGATGTTTAGCAGTGTATTCCCCATTTACTTGCCTAATTATCATTTCTAAATATCCATGAATAGTTATCCTCTTGGCTTCTAGTTTTTTTAGCAAGTGTAGTCCTAAGAGTAGTGCTTCATATTCTACTATGTTGTTGGTGCATTGAAAGTTTAATCTGTATCAATGACCTTCAGCATGATTTTTCTTAGTATTGTGCACCCATCAAAACTCATCAAAACTCATACTCCAAAGAGGACTATCTTCAGATTCCTCATAAGTTTCCTTTCTGTCCTTTCTTCTTTGTTTATTTTGATCCTCACTGTGTTCTTTTTGAGGATCTGCACTATGTTTATTTGTGTCTTGTTTGTCAAGGTTTTCAATGTGTTGAGGAATTTCTCTTTGATTTTTTTATTGGCACTATGTTGATGACTTTCTTGTAGCTTATGACCTTTATTTTGTTTGCTGTGATTTTCTAAATTAGCAAACTGTTTTGGCCTTTCCTCCTCCTCTCCCTCTTTTTCTATGGCTACCACTATGTTGGCCGATTTTTCATTTTCTAACCCTTGCTCATTAGGAATTTCATCATTGTAAAGAATGAATGAGTCAAGGTCTGTATGAATAGAATAAAGAGGAGAGTTTTCTGGTCTCTCTTGGCTACTCACCATTTATTTCATGTGTGTTTCCCTATAAAGTCTTCTAGGTTGACTAAAACAGGGATGGTGGCATAAGTCATATCAATTTCCATTGTGCCTTGCAATTTAGCACCCCAAGATCTTCAAAGAAGCATGCCATATTTGGGGGGTATATCAGCCACAACAATGTCCATTACTAAACGTTTGGCTGGGATTTGTGCTAAATTGACACAGAGATATTTTATTAGGCCTAGGCATTTGACTCTACTGGAATCAAAGGAGTATAAATCTTTATAAGGTATGATTACCTCAAGGCCTAATCTTTCCATTATTAATTTGGGCATGAGGTTATGTGATTCTCCTGAATCAAGCATAGCATTGTGCAGAATGTTATCGTGGATGTTTAATCTGACATAAAATGCAGGAACTCCACCTTCTTGAAATTTTCCTTCAATTTTTGGTCCAAACAGAAGCTCAGGTTTGTCATCATTTAAGTTAACAGAATCATTGTGATCTCCTATGTTCAAAGCCTTTAACAATTGGGACCTATATACATCTTGAGTGACTAACTTAGTGAGAGGGATAGAGATTTTAGTCTTGGCAATTTCACTCTCTATGCTGAAAGGAGTTTGAGTTTTAGAAATGTTTAATTCAACCTTTTTAGTCACTATTTTCTCAACAAAATCAGCTTGCTGGTTTTTATTATTTATAGCAGTTAAAATGGTTTTTTTAGGAGCATTAGCTGAAGTGCTAGTGCTGCTAGGGTCACCACTATGTTTTTCATGATTTTGGGTGTTTTATCCCTTGTCTCTATTAGAAATTTCAACCACTATGTCATTGTTTTCAACTGTCTTTTTGGAAGTATTTGCAGGGCTGCTTTTAGCAGAACTTTCAGAGGTATTCTTCTTGGGAGTGTATTGGTTCTTTTTACTTCTTAAGTCATATTGTTTGTGTGCTTCCATTATAGCATTTTCAAAGCCTAGTTTGTAATCTTCATTTTCCAGGCTTGTTTCCTCATTAGGCATGTATGTGACTTGTTCTTCTTCATTAAGGAAAACAATATCCTCATTATTTACTCCCAACATGTTCATGTGATTTTCCCCTGTTTCTTCTGTTATTCCTCCATCCTCATCAACATAATTTTCTTGGAAAGGGGGCATGATCTGTTGATTAGAGTCCCTTTGTCTATTTTGAGGTGGGTTTCTCCTAAAGTTCTGATTTTGGTTCTGAGTTTGATTTCTGTTTTGAGGAGCTGTTTGGTTTTCTCTAGGATAATCTCTCTCATTTACATTCATCCCATCCATCATAATTTCAATGGTTTTTACTAAATTATCAAGTCCTGAATCAGATGTGGAAGGTGCAACTTCATCTCTATATGTCACCCTTTTCTCATTTTTCATCCTAACTCTTTTGGCAAGAAGATTTGCCTCAACACTTACTGCCCCTCTCTGCATATCTTCTAAAGTGAGGGTTTCCCTTTCTCTCAGTTGATAGGCCATTTCAGGGTCAAATCCACTAGGTAATTTCATTAGAGCTAGGCCTTGTGATGGTTTCATATGAATTGGTAGGGCATTGTACACACTATTGAATATAGTGCAATACTCTTGAACACCTTCTCTAACATTCCTTTAAGGTTCTCATATTCTGAAAGAATCTGGAGAGGGTTCTTTTCGACCTCCCATTTGTTTAAAAATAATTGATGAAAGGTAGGGAGGTAATTTATACTATTAGGGGTTAAGCATTTGAACCATTTTCTTGTTTCTCCCCCTAAGCTTTGAGCAAACATTCTAAGTTTCACAGTTTCATCATCTATTTCTTGTCTGTCAAAGTAGTCATCCATTTTTTCCACATGTTGTTGAGCAATAGTAGAACTACTAGCATCATACAAGGGAATTTTTGGACTGATAATCTTGTGGTAGGACAACTAAAGGCAAAGGAAGGACTAGGGGAGAATACCATGTTGCCATGATATGAAGTTGTGGGAGAAATGGGGGGTTTACAAGTGGAAGATTTGTGATAGGAGGTATATGATGAAGTGGAGTGGTTTCAACTATGGATGTATGAGCAGGGGTAACAGAAGAACTTGGATCAGTAATGGACTGTTGAGCAGATTTACGATGAGGGAAACCAAAGTCTATCTGATCTATACCACTAAGTGACTTGGTTCTAGATAGGTTTCTTATGAAAGGCAAGTCAACCTGGGTATCTTGTAGAGCTGTAAGGTTTTCAGGAACTGAACTTGCTCTGTGAATTGGTCTGACAATAGTTGGGTTTTTAGATGTAGGATATTTCCTAAGAATGCTTTGTGAATTGTCAACTATTGCAGGAGGATTTGGGTTAGGATAGGCTCTAGTGTGAATTATTTTAGAAGCCAAGGTTTATACCCAATGATGAGAAAATTTTAGCCAAGTATGACAGTCTTTAAAGGCAAATTAATCTGTGAAAGAAAACTTAATACTCAAAGTTCTCTTCACTGGGTGTTTATGATGTGTATGATGAAATAAGTTTCCCAATGGAGTCTATGGAAAACTGGGGGGAATCAACAGGCCTACTGAAAACTAGTGGAGTCACCAGGTGTAAAATTTTTACTTTTTTTCTAGGATTGGTTGCTGTCCACCATCAACAATCAGGAACTAATCTTGGCAGACACTTGATTTTTTTAGGAAAGGGGTTTTCTAGGTTGTGAACTTATCTATTACTCAGTATCTCCCCAGTATGGTCGCCACTATGTTGGCTCCCTATGATTTATAATATTGGCAAGAATAAACACTGCAAGGGGCCACATCAGAACCACTTTGGAATCCTAGGACCTAGCCTTCCTAGACTCAGAGAGGGATCTCTATATTAAGTGTTTTCAAAGGATATATATTTATGCTTTGTTTATGGTATTATGCTAGTTATGATGCTCTTAGGAACTTTTTTGTTTGGTTGGGATGGATATCATTAAATAAAGAGGTAATTTGAAGGGTGAAGGTGAGAGAAGATTGAAGAATGTTTCGGATGAAAAGATAGGTCATGAAATAGTATTAACCCATTGGGCTATGGAGTCACAAAAGGGTATAATTGTACAAAAAATCTTCAAGGGTTTCCATAGGGCAAGTAATCTATATCAAAGGATCTTTTAGATTGAATTGTGATATGAAACATTAAAATCTTATGAAATAAGCGAAGCTAATAATCAATTAAGAATCTAACTTCACTAAGACAAGAAAAGCCTTTCAAAGTAACTTTTTGAAGCAAGCCAAGGAACAGGGCAAACCATAGACTTCTTTGGACAAACTTTTATTAGAGCACATTTTTCAGACAACAATCTAGTAATCCTAAGACTACTTTTAGAAAGGAGAAAACATATAATATGACAAGGAAAATAGCATAAGATTGGACATAAACTATGAATCTAGCCTTCTTTTGGCATACTCTCAAGGGATATTTTAAAGCAACTGTTAAAGACTAGTCAGAGGATAGGGAAAACCATAGACATCCCTGCATTAACTCTACTTGGAAAACTTTGAAAAGATCATTCAAAAACAATATCTCAAGTTGTACTCAGAAAGACATGGGCTCACCAACATTTCTTCTCTAGTTATACTCTATTGAATCATTTTTGAAATAACAAACTAGATAAACCTAGAGGGAAATTAAGAATCCTCTAAAAATACCTTAGTAGAAGAAAACATAAAGATAAATATTTTATATAGAAATAGGGTACTTTTCAGTAAATCCTACTCTAAATTTTCTGTTCTTTATCAGAGAAAATGGACAGTATGTAAAACATAAGGAAAGACAAAAACAGTGAGAAATAACATCACCATTAACATAGACCAGGATCCCATGAATCAAATTTTATTATTGATGTTCAAATCAGTTACATACTTCAAGTTCAATAGGTCTTTACAACTCAAAACTTCTCTTCTCAGCCTAGTGTTCTTCAACTACTCAACATCACTTCAACAGCTTCAACAACTATCTTACACACCAATAATAATCCAACCAACAATAACAATGAACTCCTCATACAATATTTATAGATAAATGAGGAGGTGGATTGAAAGAAAGGGTCTCTAATTGTTCATAAATGACATAGTTTAATGTTTTTGACCTCTGAGACCATGCAAGGCCCAAGGTAAAATGTATTTAAGTCTAACTCTACATAATGAATTTTGCATTAAATCTTTGAACTACTTAGTTGATTTTGTTGACTTCTAGGCATTTTTAGGTAGGCTGGCAATAAATTATGAGTTGTCCTTACAAAATATCTCTGTTTTGTAATAAATTTGTGTATCTTAGGGGAAAATAGGCTGGCAGGTGGCCTTCTAATCCTTTGGAGAATTAATTGCTTCTGTGGATGTGGCATTCGAAGCTTTTCTTATGTTGATCTGTCATAATTTGTGCTTTAAACTTTGATTTGGCCTCTGATATTTTTTTTATGCATTCTTTAATCATATTTGGTCTTTTTGTCCTTTTACTGATTGTTTTAACTTTAGCACATTTATCTTTAAACTGTGCTTTATCCTTTTTCTTTTATCCTTAATCACTGATCTTCCTTTGTCTTTTGTTTTTTTGTATAGGTGGCTTGGCTTCTGTATCAGAGGGTTTATTAATTAACCAGTGTTCATGAGGCACTGGTTAAACATTAAAACCAAACCCTGAATCTCCCATTCGGCATCTTTGAACCTAGGATCATCATCCTAGGCCTTCTGCAACTTAAACTTGTTGTGGGAGGGTGTGTAATCTTCAAGCCGCCATTAAACCTGCAACTAAAACATAAAACATATTATAAAACCTACATTTTTGGATAAAACTATGATCAAAGGTTTCGGGATGGTGGAGGAGCGATTGCAGAGGAGGAACAGTGTGCAGAGGGAGGTATTTCCATGGCGAAACGGAAAATCAAGGAAATTTTTGAATAATGGCGTGGAAATAGTGAAAGTGGTTTTGGGAGACACTGGTGGTTTTTGTGCAACGATTAGGTGGTTAGTGGTTTTGGTTCTTTCGAACGCGATACCATACAGGTGCTGACACGTGTTCAACCCAAAACCACTTTTTTCGCATTGAAAATGCACGTTAAAAGGTTTCAGTGAAATGGGCCCGAATTTGGTTCTGAGCCGTCAGATCTAGGGGAGCCAGATCAATGGCGAAGAGGGAGCATGATGGGAAAAAGCGCTTGGCTAGAGGAGAAGTGGAGACTGGTGGGACGAGGAGGTGACATCAGCTAAACTGTCGGGAGGTGAAATAGTTATCGGGCAAGGTTGATGGGTTGGGAAGAATGTTGATCGTTGGATCCGTAAGATCAATGGAGGAGATTTAATATGGGGAAGTAGAAAAGAGGTTTGTCGAAAGAAAGGATGATGACGGGGGAAGCGATCACCATTGGATCGATGAGATCAATGGCTAAAATTAATCGAGGACGAGATAGGCGCGGTGGAAAATATATATAAGGGGAAGGGGTTGAAGATAAGGCGTGAGGATAAGGTCCTGTGGAGGAAAAGTGGGACCAGGGGCTAAGAAAAACGGGTTTAAGCTTAGCCAATGGTTGCAGGCTTTGATCATAAGAAAAAGGGTTGAGGGCTTAAGCCCAAAAAAAGGGCCTAAGGCCTAATACTTTGAAATGATGAGAATAAGGCTAAAAAGTGGGTTTCTGGGCCTTTTTTGAGATTCTGATAAGTATAAAAAAAGGGGTTTTAAACCATTATAAAGGAGTTTTATAAGGCTTAGAGGGGTTTCCATGGGAAAATGAAGGGTAAAAATGGGTTTTTAGAGGAATAGATGAATGTTTGAGGTAGGTGAAGATGAGTGGAAAATGGAGGGATTTTGGAGGATTTTATGAAGGTGGAATGGTAGAAGAGGGGATTGAAAACAACTTTTTACTTGAATCAGCAAGATAAATTGGAAGGGTTGAGTGAAGTTTATTAGTGAAATGATTTCTTGTGTATAATGAACAGATTGAGGTTTCAAGAACTCATAATATTTTTACAAAAAAACAATTCTTGACAACTAAGAAATCTTTTTAGCCATCATGAGATATAACAGAATTTAAAGATTGCTAAGAGTGGCTCCACTTGGGGAGGGCAGCTCCTTGGAGGTGTCAAGAATCTCAAAGACAAATCTCTAGAAAGTAGATCAGTGCCTTATCTTTGCTGCACCTTGACAATCCCCCATTTTTTTTTTTATGATCATGGTCTTTTAAAAGATGTTCTGTATTTATCACAACTAGATTATTTTCTCCCAAACTTTCTACCTACACATCCTACTTTTCCTAACATTTTTTCTTCAGTGGGTGCACTTGGACTTGAAAACCCTTTCAACATCATTTTATTCTTTTATTTGACAACAGGAAACTAATCTATTTCTTCCCTTGTATCTTTCATGAGTTCGGATTAAACAGTTGAACTCATTGTTTCTCTACCTGTTCTAACTATCTGTCAGGACTTAGACTTTTTGAGAGATTTTATTCTCTATTTTCTAAGACAAGAAATTCAAAAACATAGTCAAATCAACATTTAACAGTCTGATTTGCTATGGGCTATGGAATTTGTATAAGCTACCCATAGACTTTATTTGCAGAAATTGTAAAACAAAATTTTGAAGGGTCAAGATCTAAAATTTTCTAAGAATCCTTCCTTCTTTGGCTCAGGTTTTGATCTTTTTGGAGCCATTTCTCTTTCTTTTCTTTGTTCATATGTTAATCTTGTTAGAACCATTCTTTATCTATCCTAATATTGTATACTGATAATCCAAGATTACACTGTTTGGAAAATCTTTTTTCACTAATGTATCAACATATATTTAAATTTACTTAGTCATGATTAGGCTGTATGACTAAATAACAGTTCCTTTTTTTCAAGCAGTGGCATTTATACTTGCACACTTTCAGATTTTTCCTCCTTTTGGGTATGGGGTTGTACCTTTCTTCTTTTTATCTACCCTGTTTTCTCTTTTTCTAGTGTTTTTGTATTTTTCAAAATTTCTTTCAAGTTATGTTATTTACAATGAATTAAAAGCTTTGATCAAAGATTCTAACAAAAATAATGTTTGAGCATCCTACCATTGACAGGACTTCCAGAAAGTTCTGATCCATCCATTTCTTGAAGAAAAAATGCATTGTTTCCTATAGCATATTGAATGAGATAAGGGCCCTTCCGTAAATTTTCAAACTTTCCATGTTTTCCCTTATCTTCCTTCCTAGAATCCCATTTTAGTACTTTGTCACCAATTTTAAAATCACTTGCCTTTGTTCTTTTATCAAACAACTTCTTGATGTTATCTTGCACTTGTTGTGCTCTTTTGTAGATCTCCTCTCTAGTTTGCTATAATTCTATAGTCTGGTTAATTCTTCTTATCATATCATCTTCTTCAGATTACACTTCTTGGATCAACTTCATGATTGGCACTCCTAGACTGGTTGGAAATATTGCATCTGCTCCATAAACTAGCTGATAAGGGGACATCCCAATTAACTTTTTGACTACCAACCTATCTGCCCAAAGTGCATTTACTAGCTTATTGTGCCATGATTTTTTATTCTCTTCCACCAACTTCTTTATTATATTTACCAAACTCTTTTTTGAGGACTTTTCCAGCCCATTACCTTGAGGGTAATAATATGGGGAATGGCCCAAGGTAATCTTATATTTGTGATAGAAATCAACCATCTTTTTGGACCCAAAGGCAGTAGCATTATCAGTGATAATTTTCCTAGGACAGCCAAATCTAGACAGGATATGATTTTCAAGGAATGAAATGATGACTGACTCTGTGGCATTCCTAGAATGGATGGATTCTATCCATTTGGTAAAGTAATCAGTAGCTATGAGGATCCATTTGTGTTGGGCAGATGAGGCAGGATGGATTTCCCCAATGATGTCTAGACCCCACTATTGAAAAGGAGCTTCAACAGTGATTGGTCGCAGAGGTAAGGGAAGAAATTTCTTTTTTCCTTTAAAGATTTGAAATTTATGACAGGCAATGACCATTTTATGGATATCTTGAAAGAGGGTGGGCCAATAATAGCCAGCTCTAATGATTTTGTTCACTCTAGTCTTCCAGAAGAGTTGGCCTTGACATTCTCCCTCATGGAACTCATGCTTGATCTTATCTTCATCATTCTCAGGCAAACATTTAAGTAATAATCCACTAGCATTTTTCCAATATAAACATTTATCTAAAATGCAGTAATTTACAACTTTTAACTTTAAAAATTCTACCTTTGTTTTAGACAAACTAGGAGGGAAATTGAGATTAAGTAGAACATACAAAATATCAACATACCAAGATGAATTCAGAAAATGATCTTCAATAAGTGGAGTTGCCAACTCCTCTTGTTCATCTAATGCATTAAAAATGTTTATATCAAGAGCTTGAAAGTTGGATTCAACCATAAGTCTTGCTAGTCCTTGACCTTTGATGAGCTTAGCGGGCTCAATTTCTAAGTCATATTCTAGTATTACAACAATCCACTTTCCTCTTTTGCCATCCAGATCTTGTGTCAAGATGTCTTTTACCACTGAATGAGGCACAAATTCTATGATGTGTGATTGTAAAATGTAAACTATGAAGTCTTTTAAGGCTTTGACTAAGGCAAAAGCTTGTTTTTCCATTATGTTATACTTCAAAGGTGAATCTCTTAATGCCTTGCTGAAAAATACAATAGGCTGCTCTCGTCCCTTCATGTTTTTCTGTAGTAGGACAAAAACCACTATATGTTCTGATGCAAATGAAAATATGAAGAAATATTTTGTAAAATTAGGACTAATGAGAACTAATGTTTGGGTAAGTGCTTGTTTTACTAGTCCAAATGATTTCTTTGCCTCTAAGGTCCATTTAACTCCTTCTTCTCTTTTAAGCATATTTTTCATGTTTCTAAGGAGTTCAGCTAGGTTGGGTATGAACCTCCTCAAGAAATTAATCTTTCCAATGAAAGATTGAAGTTCCTTGATGTTTCTAGGATGATTAATTTGCAATATACCTTCAATCCTCTTTGGGTCTATCTTTATTCCCTCTTCAGATATGATATGACCAATAAGTTTACCTTCTTGGAGACCAAACAATGTTTTATTGGAATTTAAGGATAAACCATATTTATTGCATTTCTCAAAGACTTTTCTTAGGTGTATTAGGTGTTCTTCATCCATTTTGGAATAGACAGTGATGTCATCTAAGTAAATCACAATGAAGTAGCCTATTTCTTCTGATAATGAAATATCCATGGCTCTCTAGAATGAGGCACTAGCATTCATTAAACCAAAAGGTATTTTCACATACATGAAAGCGCCCTAGCACTAGTACATTTGGCGGAAATTCCGACACTTTAGTTCCGACACTTTTGTCGTAATTTCAGAAATTTCCCCAATTTCTATCAATTTTTCAAATCCCGCCATAAACCATCGCTATACCGACGTTTAGGTATATCGTCGCTTTTGCGATGTTTATATTTTTCGTCGAAATTGTGACATTTTAATCACTTCGTCGGTCTTACGACATTTATGGGACGAAACGTCGGAATCGCGACGTCACCTACACATTCATCGGTCTTGCGACGCTTGGGAGAAACTGTCAGAAAAGCGACATTTCTCATATAGACATCTGTCTTGTGATGTTGTGAAGCCAAACATCATAAGACCGATGTTTATATGACCAAAGTTGCTTTTCCGATGGTTTCTCCCAAGTGTCACAAGGCCGACGTTTATCTAAGAAACGTCGCTTGTCCGACGGTTTCTCCCAAGCGTTGCAAGACCGAAACAAAAAGTGTAATTTTATTTCACCTCAACCGATCATTAACTTCAACTTTATGTGTTCATGTTGATAGTATATCATAAGCTTCATAACTTTTTTTTTTGTTATAACGAATGAAATATGAAAAGGATATTAAGAAGAATCTTAGTTTTGTAGATATTTCATATGTTTATAAAATTGATCCAAATATATTATTATTGACGTTGTTTTGTAACATTGATACATTGATTGATTTATTAACCATATATTTATATGAAAGATACTTATTTCAGATATTAACACGATTAGAATCAACTTGAAATATCAACCTTCATATTTTTCTATGAAAGACAAAAAAAATTCAAGTCATGCCTTGTGCTCAGGTCGCCTGACCAGGCGCGTTCAGGTCAGGTCGTTTCGTTTGAGGGTGCCCGTATAATTTTTGCTAAGTTGTGACTACCCAGGTGCCTTGTGCATGTTCGGGCGGCCCATCTGCTGTTTTATCCCATGTGGCATCGTTCGGTTGGGCGCTCCGTGTCATGCCGTGTGAGGTCGCTCGACTGGGTGTGTTCGGGTCGGTCTATTTCGTTTGAGGGCACCTGTATCAGTTTTGCTAAGTTGTGACCGCCTGGGTGCCGTGTGAAAATTCGAGCGGCCTGTTTTCCGTTTGCTCCCTTCTGGCATCGTTCGGTCGGGCATGCCATGTCGCACTGTGTGAGGTCGCTCGACCGAGCGCGTTCGGGTCAGACCATTTCATTTGAGGGCACCCATATCATTTTTGCTAAGTTGTGACTGTCGGGGTGACTTGTGCACGTTTGGGTAGTCTGTTCTTCATTTTCTCCCATGTGGCATCGTTCAGTCAGGTGTGCCGTTTCGCACCACGTGAGGTCGCTCGACTGGGCGCGTTCAGGTCGGCCCGTTTCATTCGAGGGCACCCGTATAAGTTTTGGTAAGTTGTGACCGCTCAAGTGCATTATGCACGTTCGAGCAGCCCGTTTTCGGTTTTCTCCCATGTGGCATCGTTTGATCGGGCACACAGTGTCGTGCCTTGTGACCAGGTCGCCTGACCGGGTGCGTTCGGGTTGGGACATTTCGTTCGAGGGTGTCGATATTAGTTTTGCTAAGTTGTGACTGTCTGGCTGCCTTGTGCACGTTCGAGTGACCCATTTGCCATTTTCTCCCTTGTGGCATCATTCAGTCGGGCGGGTCATGTTGCGCCATGTGAGGTCGTCTGACCGAGCGCGTTCGAGTCGGGTTGTTTCGTTCGAGGGCGCCTGTATCAGTTTTGTTAATTTGTGACTGCCCGGGTGCCTTGTGCACATTCAGATGACCCGTTTTCCATTTTCTCCCTTGTGGCATCGTTTGGTCAGGCGCACTGTGTCATGCCGTGTGAGGGCGCCCAACCAAGTGCATTCAGGTTGCGTTATTTCGTTCGAGGGTGCCCGTATCATTTTTACTAAGTTGTGACCACCAGGGTGCCTTGTGCACATTTGGGTGGCTCGTTTGCCGTTTTCTCCCATGTGGCAACATTCAGTTGGTCACGTCGTGTTGCGCCATTAAGGTCGCCTGACCAGGTGCATTTGGGTCGAACTGTTTCATTCGAGGGCACTCGTATTAGTTTTTTTAACTTGTGACCGCCCAGGTGCATTGTGCATGTTCGGGCGGCCCGTTTTCTGTTTGTTCCCATGTGGCATCGTTCGGTCGGGTGTGCTGTGTCGAGCCTTGTTATCAGGTCGCCCGACCGGGCGCAATCAGGTCGGGTCATTTCGTTCGAGGGCGCACGTATCATTTTTACTAAGTTGTGACCACCCGGGTGCCTTGTGCACATTTGGGTGGTGTGTTTTCCATTTTCTCCCTTGTGGCATCGTTCGGTCGGGCGTGCCGTGTCGCGCCATGTGAGGGCGCCTAACCAAGCGCGTTCGGGTTGTGTTGTTTTGTTCGAGGGCGCTCGTATCAGTTTTGCTAAGCTGTGACCGCCTGGGTACCTTGTACACATTCGGGCAGCCCGTTTTCCATTTTCTCCCATGTGGCATAGTTCGGTCGGGCGCACCGTGTCTCGCCGTGTGAGGTCACCCGACTGGGCGAGTTCGAGTTGGCCTATTTCGTCCAAGGGCATATGTATCAGTTTTGCTAAGTTGTGATCGCTCGGGTGCATTATGCATATTCGGGTAGCCCATTTTCCATTTGCTCCCATGTGGCATAGTTCGGTCGGGCACGCCGTGTTGCACCTTGCGATCAGGTCGCCCGATCGGGCGCGTTTGGGTCGGGCCGTTTCATTCGAGGGTGGCTGTATCATTTTTGCTAAGTTGTGACTGCCCAGGTGCCTTGTGCACATTTGAGCGGCCCATTTTCCGTTTTCTCCCTTGTGGCATCGTTCGGTCGAGCGCGTCGTGTCGCGTCATGTGAGGTTGTCCGACCGGGCGCATTCAAGTCAGGATGTTTCGTTCGAGGGTGCCTGTATGAGTTTTGTCTAGTTGTGACTGCCTGGGTGCCTTGTGCATGTTTGGGTGGCCCATTTTCCATTTTCTCCATTGTGGCATTGTTCGGTCGGGCGCTCCGTGTGAGGGTGCCTGACCAAGTGCGTTCGGGTTGCATTGTTTTGTTTGCGGGTGCCTATATCAGTTTTGCTAACTTGTGACCACTTGGGTGCCTTATGCACGTTCGAGTGGCCCATTTTCCATTTTCTCCCATGTGGAATTGTTCGGTCAGGCGCATCGTGTCGCGCCGTGTGAGGTCGCCCGAACGAGCGCATTCGGGTCGGCCTGTTTCGTTCAAGGGCGCCCGTATCAGTTTTGCTAAGTTGTGACTGCCCATGTGCATTGTGCACATTCAGGCGGCCCATTTTCCATTTTCTCCCATGTGGCATCGTTCAGTCGGGTGCGCCGTGTCGCGCCTTGTGATAAGATCACCCGACCGAGCGCGTTCGGGTCGGGTTGTTTCATTCGAGGGTGCTCGTATTAGTTTTAGTAAGTTGTGACCACCTGGGTGCCTTGTGCACATTCGAACGGCCTGTTTTCCATTTTCTCCCTTGTGGCATTGTTCGGTTGGGCGCACCATATCATGCCATGTGAGGGCGCCCAACCAAGCGCGTTCGGGTTGCATTGTTTCGTTCAAGGGCGCCCGTATCAGTTTTGCTAAGTTGTGACCACCCGAGTGCCTGGTGCACATTTGGGTGGTCCATTTTCTGTTTGATCCCATCTGGCATCGTTCGGTCGGGCGCGCCGTGTCGCGCCATCTGAGGTTGCCCAACCGGGCACGTTCGGGTTGGACCGTTTCGTTCAAGGGCGCCCGTATCAGTTTTTCTAAGTTGTGACTGCCCAGGTGCATTGTGCACATTCTGGCAGCCTGTTTTCCATTTTCTCCCATGTGGCATCGTTCGGTCGGGCGCACTAAGTCACGCCTTGTGATCAGGTCGCCCGACCGGGCGTGTTTGGGTTAGGTCATTTCATTCAAGGGTGTCCGTATCAGTTTTGCTAAGTTGTGACCACCCGAGTGCCTTGTGCACGTTCGAGCGGCACGTTTTCTATTTTCTTCCTTGTGGCACCGTTCGGTTGGGCGCACCGTGTTGTACCATGTGAGGTCGTCCGACCAGGCACGTTCGGGTCTGGCCATTTTGTTCGAGGTGCCCATATCATTTTTGTTAAGTTGTGACCACCCGGGTGCCTTGTGCACATTCGGGCGGCTCGTTTTCCATTTTCTCCCTTTTGGCATCGTTCGGTTAGGCTCGTCGTGCCACACCATGTGAGGGCACCCGACCAAGCGCGTTCGGGTTGCGCTGTTTCGTTCAAGGGCACCCATATCAGTTTTTCTAAGCTGTGACCACTCGGGTGCCTTGTGCACGTTCGGGCGGCCCGTTTCCCATTTTCTCCCATGTGGCATCATTCAGTCAAGCGCACCATGTCACGCCATGTGAGATCGCCCGACCTAGCGTGTTTGGGTCGTCCTGTTTTGTTCGAGGGCGCCTGTATCAGTTTTTCTAAGTTATGACCGCTCGGGTGCATTGCGCACGTTGGGGTGGCCCATTTTCCATTTGCTCACATGTGGCATCGTTCAGGCGGATGTGCCGTGTCGCAGCTTGTGATTAGATCGCTCAACTGGGTGCATTCGGGTCGGGCTGTTTCGTTCGAGGGTGCCCGTATCAGTTTTACTAAGTTGTGACCGCCCGGGTGCCTTGTGCATGGTCGAGCAGCCCGTTTTACATTTTCTCCCTTGTGGCATCATTCGGTTTGGCGCATCATGTCGCGCCATGCGAGGTAGCCTGACCGGGCACATTTAGGTCGAGTCGTTTCGTTCGAGGGTGCCCGTATCATTTATGCTAAGTTGTGACCACCTGGGTGCCTTGTGCACATTTGGGTGGTCAGTTTTCCATTTGATCCCATGTGGCATCATTCGATTGGGCGCAACGTGTCACGCCGTGTGAGGTTTCCTGACTGGGCACGTTCGGGTCGGCCCATTTCATTCGAGGGCACCCATATTAGTTTTGCTAAGTTGTGACCACCCGGGTGCATTGTGCACGTTCGGGCAGCCCGTTTTCCGTTTTCTCCCATGTGGCATCGTTCGGTCGGGCGTGCTTTGTTGCGCCTTGTGATCAAGTTGCCCAACGGGGCGCGTTCGGGTTAGGCCGTTTCGTTCGAGTGGGCCCATTTCAGTTTTACTAAGTTGTAACCGCCCACGTGCCTTGTGCACGTTCGAGCGGCCTATTTACCATTTTCTCCCTTGTGGCATCGTTCGGTCGGGCACATCGTCTCGCGTCGTCCATGGTCACCCGACCGGGCACATTCGGGTCGAGTCGTTTCGTTCGAGGGCGCCCGTATCAGTTTTGCTAAGTTGTGATTGCTTGGGTGCCTTGTGCACGTTCGGGTGGCCCATTTTCTGTTTTCTCCCTTGTGGCATCATTCGGTCAGGCACGACGTGTCAGGCTGTGGGAGGTCGCCCAACCAGGCGCGTTCGGGTTGAGTCGTTTTGTTCGAGGGCACCCGTATCAGTTTTTCTAAGTTGCGACTACCCGAGTGCCTTGTGCACGTAATTCAGGTGGCTCGTTTTCCATTTTCTCTATTGTGGCATCGTTCGTTCGGCGTGTGCCTAAACCCATTTAACCCCTAACCCATTTAACCCCTAAACCCTAAACCTCTAAACCCTTAACCACTAACCCTTAAACCCTTAACCCCTAACCCATTTAACCCCATAAAACCCTAAACCCCTAACCCATTTAACCCCCTAAACCCTAAACCTATAAAACCTTAACCCCTAACCCTTCAAACTCTATTTCCCAATCGACCTAACCCATTTAACCCCCTACCCTAACCCTTAACCCCAAAAATTCTTAACTGCTAAATCCCCTAACCCCATAAACCTCTAAACCCCTATAACCCATTTAAACCCCTAAACCCTAAACCTCTAACCCCTTAATCCCTAACCCCTAACCCCTAGCTAAAATCCTTAACTGATAAATCCCCTAAGCCCCTAAACCTCTAAATGCGTGCCTAACCCATTTAACCCCCTAAACCCTAAACCTCTAACCCTTAACCCCTAAACCCTTAAACACTAATTCCCAACCCCAAACCCATTTAACCCCCTAAACCCATAAAACCATAACCCATTTAACCCGCTACACCCTAGCCCCATTAACCCGTAATGACCCCTAACCCCTAAAACCCTTAACTTCTAAATCCACTAACCCCCTAAACCTCTAAAACCCTAACCCATTTAACCCCTAAACCCAAAAAATATAACCCCTAAACCCATTAACCCCTTGATCTACTAGGGGTCAATTACCTTGATATTGATGGTGGTTTATTCATACTCCTTCTGAATAACCAATAAAGGGTCAAGGAAATTGACCAATATGTTGTCAAGTTTTATCTCATCCATCTATGGGGTAAGTTGCTTTTCAGCTAACTCCACTTCTTTTGATCTCAATTTTTCCAATTTCTTCCTTCTCTCATATGATACCTGAGCCTTTGCCTTTCTCTTCCCTTCTAATTCCGTAATAGTGTTATAGTGATGCCATCCAACTTCTTTGGAAAGCCTTCCTAGTAGAAAATACTTGAGACCTGGCTGAAGCCTCAACACTTTTAGAGCATCTGGAATGACCATTCTCTTCCCCTAACCCCTAAGCCCCTAATACCTAATCCCTTAACCACTAAATAATTATTCACCTAACCCCTAACTGCACCTAAATCCCCTAACCCCTAAGCCCCCAATCCCTAATCACTTAACCACTAACTCATAATTAATATTCCCCTAACCCCTAAATGCGCTTAAATCCGCCCTAACCCCTAACCCCCAAATCCCTAACCGTTTAATCCCCAAATCCCTGACCGTTTGATTGATCTAGGACTTGCACTATTCTCTAGATTTTCCCATTTCCCTGGAGTCATCTCCTAGGACACATTCGACAAAGATCAAAGCCCCTTGTAATACTTTAGATATTTTATAAATATCTTTACCAAACCTAAGATGGAATAACACTTCTTCCTTGAGTTAAATAAGTGTTGGGCACAACATGATCTATCTTGCTACAACCCTGGGATCCTCCCCACAGTCACCAAACAGGCCCTTAAAGGGCTGCGGCACACATCAAGAGGCCTCCTACCTTGCCACATTGCACTCTAGCTTCCCTCTATTAAAAAATATTATCAAATACTAATCATGCCTATTTTATGCTGAAACATTTGGTATATAGGTAAACAAGATAATTCTCCACAACTATATTTGAGTCCAACCTAACTTTAATGATGATGATATATCGAAACTGCATCGTAAACTAGCACATGCTACAAAATTAGTGGGAAAGGTGAAATTATCGAGTGTCATCCCATTATGTTGCATCTAATTGAACAGTTTCAACAACTCCTCACAAAGACCATTGTGAGCATATTATTCATCATAGAGAAGACCTTAACATGCTAACACTTCAACATAGCTGACATTTCTATATTCGACCCCTGAGCAACATAGCTGACATTTCTATATCAAACGTCCCAGCATTAAATTGTTTAAATATGGATAATTCACTAGTGTTAACCATATTCCAAAATAAAGGGTAACACAGGCTCCAACTAATTAGATATGTTATCAATATGCAAGGATATTTACTGAGCATGTTACATGAATTAAAAACCTTTCATATTGAGCGTGTTACATTAATAAATAACTCTTATGATTCTTGATCATGATTGCAAATGCAATATTTAAAATACAACATAATTTAATAGTGTAAAGTTTTAAAATCTCTTTAATAAAGCATGATGATTTAGTAGGGTAGAAGGATTACTATATGAAAAAATCAGTCCACTATTTACTCATATAATTTTAATTGCTTCTCAAAAAGATATGTTTTATTTTTTTTATTCTAAATATTTTTAAACAATCAAAATAAACAAACATTTAATTATTTAGAAATTATTTTAATTATTTAAAAATTATTATAATTATTAAAAAATATATATTTGTAAATTAATTTGAGTGGCCTGAAAAAAAAAACTGACGTGTTTCATTTCAAAATGTCAAAAAATTTCAAATATCAAAAGTTTTAATTTTCCTCGTTCATTTCCCTCCGGTTGCATGGTTTGTCCAAGGAAGGAGGGAGGATGTGGCCATACTGTCACTGGTTTTGAGGAAGGATGCAACCATAATATTGCAGGTTTGGAGGAAGGATGCGGGAGATTTGTGCCCCGAGCCATGCTCATGGATCTAGAGCCTGGCACCATGGAAAGTGTGAGGATCTCTGCTTTGCTCTAAACTTCACAACTCCGAAAACAGGTACTATTATTCTTCAATACAACAAGAATTCTCCAGGTTGGCATTTTAGCTTTTTTTCATGATCTTATCTCATGGGTCTGCTTGTAATTTTTTCTATTGGGACTGCCTTTGGTGGTACATTCAGAGCATTAATAAAATGAAAATATGCGGATTTTTGGAGTCTATACCCATTTTGGTTATCAGGGTCTTGGAAGGATTTTTTGTATGCAACCCATTACCAACCCGATCTGATGAAACAAATGCACAGTGGCCTCTGTGGGAGCTTATAAGCCTGATCCAGGTGTCTTTTCCTTCGATCTTCTTCTCCAGGGAAACAATACCCAACTGCGATCTCGATCCAGTTTCCCAGACAGTGTATTTTATCTCTTAGGTATGAACAGAACCAGCATCACAGGCCATCGTTCTTGTCCTATATTTTATCGTACTATAAATACCATGAAAACCTAGTCCCATTCCCTTCCATTCTGTCCATCTCCTAATTCCCTTCCCTGCACACAAATTTATTTTCTCCTTTCCTCGTATATTGAATCTAGAATTCCATAGAGAAATGTGTCTCTAGATCGATCCTCGCAGAAGATATTGTAGCTCCAACTAGACGTACTATAGCAAGCGAAAACCAGTAGATTTTCCCCAAGACGAATATCTGGATCTCTCCACTTAGGTCTCCTTCGCCACAATGGCCCGATATCCCTCATCGACTGTGCCAATGGGGAAACCACCACATTCCTCCAACTATGGCAGAGCTTGAAGTCACTCTCCACTGGTTTAAAAATCCTCCTCTCACCGAATTGAATCCATTTTCCCATAATCTTCATGGCTATCTTGTCCATTAGAGCCATCATTACGGCCATCAATCCTCTAAATGCCGCATCTAAGCTAGCGAAGCAAGCCAGAGACTCGGTAGCCGTGTTGGCCTTTGCCACCATATTTTCTCATTTCTTCTTCTTCATTTGAATTAGCCTCCCACAATGACCAAAACTACATCTCTACTCTACACAAGCTCCTCACTTCGAATCTTTCCCATGCCCCTATTGTTAAAATCTGGCAAGACGATACTGCCACACTACTCTATTCCTCTGGGACTACTGGAATGAGCAAAGGGGTAATTTCCACCGACAAAAATCTGAATTCTATTTTTTGCATTGTGCTGAAGCACTTGGGATTCAGTCCTGAGAATAATACCTGGAATCAAACTGATTCGTTCATGGATATGGTGCGCATATTTCATATATATGGGCTTGCAGCTTTTGCTTGGGTGTTTCTTGGATCCGGATCGACCATTTTTGTACCATCTAAGTTTGATCTCGTGGAGATTTTTTGGTTGATTGAGAACTACAAAATCACCTATTTTCCTCTTGTGCCTCCAATCTTGTGGGCTACGAACAAAGTCAATATTGCAAAGAAATATTATTTGAGTTCTTTGCACACTGTTATATGTAGTGTAGCTCTCGTGAGCAAGGAGTCTATAGAGGAGTCTATTTTTGGGTTCCCTGAAGTTAGAATAAGACAAGTAAAGTTGTTTTCTTCTTTTCTGCCATGTTGGTCTACTTGCTATAGAAATACAAAAACTAGAACACTAAGTTTTATTTATTTTAAAGAATTTAAGTTTTTTAAAGATATGGACACTGACTAGATAATCACTCTCTCCAACCACTCAAGAGGGTATAAAAATTTGATATCCTTGTCTTAATTAGGTAGGTTAATTGTGCCTCTTTCATTTTTATCCTAGTGCAGTGGTCGTCCTGTAAGGGAAAATGAGGGCTAACACGAACCTTCTCTCTTTACCTTTAAACACAGGATTGACCTTTCAGTACCTATACAAGAGAGATTTTACCTATAAATTATTTTGGAATTGAACTAATAAGCAATTACCTTTCCTTCAAGTTAGATATAACAAAGTCAAGATTGAAACCCATGGACCTTTATCATGTTTTTATAAACAAGAATCTGCATTCAAGAATCACTTACCTTAAGGAAAAGTTGAAACCCCAATTTTGGTCAAAAAGCCTTTGAGGGAGATCTTTCTAAGGAAAAAAATAGGTGGTTTCTGAAGTATTTTGCAGACCTTTCTCAAGACTTTTGTCCAATTTCTCAGGTAAGTGTTTGCATCAATTTGCAGTTGCCTTAGGCCACCTAAAACATCCTTCAGTGAGGTATACTGATATTACTCTAAGGACGCCTCTAGCTTTATGATACTTAATGAAGGAAAATTTCCAAATTTATGTAAAGGAATTATAACCAAGAATATAGAGAAAATCTTCAAGAAATTGTAGGTTAAGCCACACTTTGGTTAATGGTATATAAAACTTGAAAGAATTCCAACTTTTTGATTGAATGATAAGTCTAGGATATGTTTGTAACTATGTTAAAACACTAGATTGAATCAAATGGAAAATCTGGTTTATAATATGCAATAATATATTCCAGATCATCTTAAATTGACACATGACCTTATGTGAAAGATAACTCTAGTGAACATGAAGCTGAAGGTAAATCACAATTTGATCTTTAGTATGTAAACCTTGAAAATAAATTCCAATTAGGATTATGAATAGAAAAGTATAAAGTGTGACTGAGATTATGTGAAATACTTGTTCAAAATTGCTTCATTGGGATAGAGGCCTCTCACTAACATATTTTTTATCAGTTGGTCTGCCTCAAGGAGTCTGCTTGATTTGCATAATCCTGCAATTAAGGCACCATAAGTATCTACAGTAGGCTGACAATGCTTCCCCATCATTTTTTCAAGAAGCTTAAATGCAAGAACACTACTTATTTTGAGTGGCATTCCATCCAGGTCATGAATTTCATCCAATTTATTAGGATCTGAACTACCTACTGCATCCTCATCAGGAATCAAGTGTTCTTTTTGTATCTTTTTTTCTTGAACTATACCATTCATAAGCTCACAATAAGTTCGATAATTAGGTTGGCATCCTAGATTCAGGAGAGTAAGATGAAGTTATAAAAGAGCTCGAAACTTCATGCTCTTGACTATAATCCTTCACAGCTAAAGATCTGCCTCAAAATATTCTTATAATTCTAAATTCCAACTAACATCAATCTCCCTAAAATTATACAAAAGTGCTCTTTCACCTTTGAAGCTATCTTATATGGATGTTTAAATTTGAAAATTTAGATCTTCCTTGTATTGGCCTTAAAAACTAACCAAGTTTTTCCAAAAAATTATAATTATGTTTCTTTGGCCCATGACCATTCCAAAATACACCAGTTTGAATAACATCGATTCCTCCATATTTGTACTTTACCATGAAATATAGACACATCTCTGAGATGCTTTGGAGGTAATATATGGATCCAAAAATTAAGAATGGACACTGTCCATTGATGAGCAAAGCTCTCCTTGCCTAATGCACCGTTGCTAATTTGGTATTTAAGCTTCCATGGTATTACTTTAATCTATTCCACCTTATATGGAGAATGGTGACAAGATATTCTATAGATATTTCAAACTGATTCCTTCTAGAGCTGGTCATCTCACCATTACATAAACCTTTCCTTGCACTGCTCCTTAGGTTTTGTAGATATTAATGAAAAAAATCTACCTATTGGGCTAAAGTAGAGGGCAAAGTGTTCATCATAATATTGGTGCAGTATTCACCTAAAATGTTGTACACATAATGCCAATATTTGAGCGTCCTCGAGAGACATCAACTTTATCCTCCCAATGTTCTACAGGTTGTAACAAGTTCTATTTTTTCTGAAGTATTGTTGAGGAATAAAACCGAGATAAGCTTGTGTAAAATTTTTGCATTGAGAGAGGAAGAAACTGAGTACTATTTAGTTGAAAAAATCTAGAATTTCCAATGGGAGGGCCCTCATTTTGCAATTTACAATTTTTTGAAAGTTGCTCTCGTGTGAAGAAATCATTGTCTATTTTAAAATGTAGGCTAAATTCATAGTGATGAAAACCCGCCTTTATGGGATTTAGTATAACTCCATCACCGAGTCATCTTGTTCAAAATGAGGGAGTGTATCATCTAAGATCAGGTTCAGAAATTATATAATGATGTTTTTTACTGGAATGAACCCTCTGATCAAGGCCTAAGTAAATAATCTCTATAGAAAATCTGGTTTCTCCATGCCAACAACTTATCTGTTTGCTCAATTTATTTATATGAAAGTGACTTCCCATGAGCATTCTAAAATGAACCACCTTTATTGTAAATCACCGAGGCAAGTCTAGTTTGCTTGTGTTGTTGCAATCTATGTAATTTGAAGCAAAGTTTCATTTTTTCTTACACAGACTCTTGATTCTCTTTTTGAAAACATGAAGGAGCAAAGGATGAGGGCACAGCAGGCTCAGATAGGTGGGAGACAAACAAACTATACCATTCAACAAAGAAACTTTGGATTTTTGCAAAGGAACATTTTGGTTACCAAAGAAATTTCACGAGACACCAGAGATCAAACTAATCTAGAAGTGTCATGATGCATCAACTTCCTATACTAATTATATTCTTTTCGAATGAAGTAGATACTGAGTTGGTTGCAAGGTGCTCCTAATTCATGGTGGAGCATAAGCTAGAAAAATATAAGAAGGTGATGTGTTAAGTAGCACAAAATGATAGTTGCGAAGTTGTAGGCCTTCCAAGATTAAGCACATGGTATTTTGAGATTTTGGTTGTTCACAAGTCCATTTGTTTTCTAGGTATTTTCTAGACAAATATTTTTTGAAAAACCTATTCTTCAGTGAAGAAAGATATTTGGTCAAAAACTTGTGTCAGTTTTTGTATTATGGAGCTAGCTAGTAAAGCATTCATTACGGGAAACTTAAACTTGCAACAGCAAATTGTCGGTGATTTATATACTATCACTGTTTAACGTTGTACAAAGGATCAATACAAAAATGTAGGTTGAAATTTAGACTATCAAATGTGTTATGGTCTATTGAAATTAGGGTCTCTATACTCATTATATACTTTGGTAAAGTATTCAACAATTGAATTCATGACATTCCTTTAAGCAAACACATGTTCAAATTATTTATGTGTTGACTTTTTTGTTTAAGAGTGATTTTAAAACCAGTGCAAAATTCAAATCCATGGTTGATGTGAGAATGTTGGGGTATGTTTTAAGAATATTTGGTTATGGTTGTGCATATCACATTTATTTATTTGATTTCTCATTATTACTTCATTTGACAAAGGTTCCCATTGATTGCTAATGGGATGATGGATCAATTACTAGTCTTCTATATATTATAAATGACAGTTGTTATGTATAACTGAGAAATTTCTTGTCCAGTTTAAAGAGGATATTTTGCATTGATAAATGATATCTTTTTTTTTTTGGGGGGGGGGGGGTGCGAGACATTAAAAAAAATCTCTATGGCATATGGAAATTTTAAACAAAATTCTTCTCTTTGCATTACCCATGCCAAAGGCTTTGTCAATGTGGAGGTTATTGAGAAATGTAGCTCGAGCAGGAACTCCTGGCACAGGTTTAGTGTGAACGTGTAGGAAGTGGTTTGGGACATTTCATTGGTGACCACATTGGAAAGGTGGTTAGTAATTCCATCTTGTGATTTCACGTGAAAAATAAAAATAAAAATAATTGTCTAATGTTTTGAAGTTAGCTTAGTCTTAATAGTCTAAATGAAATGTTCTAGAAGTTCTAGAACATTAGTGACTTAAAATCTTAGATTGGGATTTAATCTTAGCCATACATCTCAAGAATGAGATAGGTGGAAAGCTAGGATTGAGGAGATTAGTTATCTTCTCTCAAAGAAAAAAGAGGACAAGATAGGAAAATTCAATCTCATAGGAGAAACGAACAAGAGAACTGGAGGAAGGAAGAGTGCATTCAAGGAGAAGAAGAGCAGATTTATAAAGAGACTACTTACCAACATGCCCTACAGGCCGTACCACTGTTGTAGACATATTTCTTCATGCACATGCCATGCACCTTCAGATTTGTTCATACACTGTCTTGCTGGAGTGCAGTTTAGAGTTGAGAGGAGAGGAAAAGAGATTTTATGTCCAAAGGTAGAATAAACAGAGCAGGCCATACTGATGTATCTATACCCTCTTTTACACAAGTTGTACACTGTTGTTTGAGATGATTTTATTGACTACACAGTTGTTGGTTCAAGCAGGCTACAGAGGCCACCTTGTAAGCTTTGATCAAATGATAAAAAGTTGATTAATAGGAAAACTCCCTATGTATGTACTTTATTTCATCCACTGTTCATTTCTCAACTGTTGTGTGATTGATGCAATGTTCAAAAATTTGATTTTCTACCTTTAAATAAATTATTTTTTGAGTTGTTTAATGAGAGAACATTAGGACAGAAATCACCTAGGTTTGAAAAATTTACAAAGGCTGTCATTGGAGTGCAAGTCACTAAGTTTATTTGAATTTCTCAACCCTCATTCCAGTACTAACATTTCCAGCAGTTTCAGTGTCATGCCCTGTGTGATGTCTTTGGTTTATAGTTGTTAAAACTTATGTATTTAATGTTACAGGATATATCTACAATGGCTGATCACTGTGTTGGGATTTTGCTTCACATTAATACTCATTTTCTTCTCCTTTACATATTGCTTGGACTTGGTCATAAATAGTCTTAACACTATTAAGGAAAGCTGATTTTATTGGAAAATTTCCATATACTCTTTCCTTTTCCACAATATCGCCATAGGAAATGACAAGAAAACTAAATATAAGGTAAAATACAATCATAAAATAAAGAGAAAAAATTCTCTATAAAATTTTTGAAAAAATCCATGACTGTTTCCAAAAGCAAACTCAAAGACTCAGTCACTGCTAGATAAGCAATTCAAAGCAAGCAACAAAGGTATCTCTGTATTCGAAAAGTATTGCATGCCATCATATACCAGAACAATTTTAAAATATTGTCACACTAATGAAAGATAAATCGTACATTTCATTTAGTTGTGTATTTTCAATTTTGTAGTATATTAATTCATTGTTTTTTAAATATTTTTAACTTTTCTTCGCTCTTGCGACGCTTCCTAAGCGTCGGTCTTCCGACGCTTTCAACCTACGAATTTTTTGCCTTTCGTTTCTTTTGCGACGCTTTCAACCTACGAAATTTTTTTCCTTTCATCACTCTTGCGACGCTTCTTAACCATCGGTCTTCCGACGCTTTCAACCTATGAAAATTTTTTCCTTTCCTCAGTATTGCGATGCTTCATAAGCGTCGGTCTTCCAATGCTTTCAACTTACGAAATTTTTTTCCTTTCATCGCTATTGTGACACTTATGCAACGTCGGTATTATGACACTTATAAATGTCGGTATTGCGACACTTTGCAAGCGTCGGCATTGCGACACTTCACAAGCGTCGGTATTGTGACACTTTGCAAGCGTCGGTATTGCGACACTTTGCAAAGCATTGGAAAAAGTGTCGCTCTTCCGACACTTTATTGAAGTGTCGTAATTGTGACGTAATGGCTAACCACATTTTTTCCGGCCTTAAACTGTTGACCAGTAGTAGAACTACTAGCATCATACAAGGGAATTTTTGGACTGATAATCTTGTGTTAGGACAATTAAAGGCAAAGGAAGGACTAGGGGAGCATACCATGTCGCCATGATATGAAGTTGTGGGAGAAATGGGGGTTTACCAAGTGGAGGATTTGTGATAGGAGGTATATGATGAAGTGGAGTGGTTTGAACTGTAGATGTATAAGCAGGGGTAACAGAAGAACTTGGATCAGCAATGGAATATTGAGCAAATTTAGGATGAGGGAAACCAAAGTTATGACTGAAATGAAGATCAGGTGGAGTGGATGGGGAGGTTTCTCTACTGCTTCTTTGTGATGAATTTTCAGGCTCAAAGTCTATCTGATATATACCACTAAGTGACTTGGTTCTAGATAGGTTTCTTATGAAAGGCAAGTCAACTTGGGTATCTTGCAGAGCTGTAAGGTTTTCAGGAACTGAACTTGCTCTGTGAATTCGTCTGACAATAGTTGGGTTCTTAGATGTAGGATATTTCCTAAGAATGCTTTCTGGATTATCAACTATTGCAGGAGGATTTGGGTAAGGATAGGCTCTAGTGTGAATTCTTTTAGAAGCAAGGGTTTATACCCAATGATGAGAAAATTTTAGCCAAGTATGACAGTCTTTAAAGGAAAACTAATCTGTGCAAGAAAACTTAATACTCAAAGTTCTCTTCACTGGGTGTTTATGATGTGTATGATGAAATAAGTTTCCCAGTGGAGTCTATGGAAAACCAGGGGGAATCAACAGGCCTACTGAGAACCAGTGGAGTCACTAGGTGGAAGATTTTTACTTGTTTTCTAGGACTGGTTGTTGTCCACCATCAACAATCAGGAACCAATCTTGGCAGACACTTGATCTTTTTAGGAATGGTTTTTCTGGGTTGTGATGTTATCTATTACTCAGTATCTCCCCAGTATTATTGCTACTATGTTGGCTCCCTATGATTTATAATATTTCCAAGAATAAATGCTGCAGGGGGCCACATCATAACCACTTTGGAATCCTAGGACCTAGCCTTCCTGGACTCAGAGAAAGATATCTCTATTAAGTGTTTTCAAAGGATATATATTTATGCTTTGTTTATGGTATTAGGCTAGTTATGAAGCTCTTAGGAACTTATTTTTTTGGTTGGGATGGATATCATTAACTAAAGAGGTCATTTGAAGGGTGAAGTTGAGAGAAGATTGAAGAATGTTTCGGCTGAAAATATAGGTCATGAAACAGTATTAACCCATTGGGCTATGGAGTCACAAAAGGATTTATTTGTACAAAAATTCTTCAAGGGTTTCCATAGGGCAAGTCATATATATCAAAGGATCTTTTAGATTGAATTGTGATATGAAACATTAAAATGTTGTGAAAGAAGCGAAGCTAATAATCAATTAAGAATCTAACTTCACTAAGACAAGAAAAGCCTTTCAAAGTAACTATTTGAAGCAAGCCAAAGGATAGGGAAAACCATAGACTTCTTTGGAAAATTTTTTATTAAAGCACATTTTTCAGACAAAAATCTAGTAATCCTAAGACTACTTTCAGAAAGGAGAAAACATATAATATAACAAGGAAAATAGCCTAAGGTCAGACAGAAACTATGAATCTAGCCTGATTTTGGCACACTCTCAAGGGATATTTCAAAGCAACTATTAAATTCTAGCTAGAGGACAGGGCAAACCATAGACTTCCCTGGGTTAACTCTACTTAGCAAACTTTGAAAAGATCATTCAAAAATAATATCTCAAGTTGTACTCAGAAAGACATGGGCTCACCAACATTTCTTCACTAGTTATACTCTACTGAATCATTTCCGAAATAACAAACTGGATAAACCTAGAGGGAAATTAAGAATCCTCTAAACATACCTTAGCGGAATAAAACATAAAGATAAAGCTTTTAGATATAAATAGGGTACTTTTCAGTAAATCCTACTCTAAATTCTCTGTTCTTTATCGAAGAAAATGGACAGTATGTAAAACATAAGGAAAGACAAAAACAATGAGAAATAACATCACCATTAAAATAGACCAGGATCCCATGAATCAACTTGTATTATTGATGTTCAAACCAGTTACATACTTCAATTCCAACAGGTATTTACAGCTCAAAACTTCTCTTCTCAGCCTAGTGTTCTTCAAATACTCAACAACACTTCAACAGCTTCAACAACTATGTTACACTTAATTAATAATCCAACCAACAATAACAATGAACTCCTCATACAATATTTATAGATAAATGAGGAGGTGGATTGAAAGAAAGGGTCTCTAATTTTTCATAAATGACAGAGTTTAATGTTTTTGACCTTTGAGACCTTGCAAGGCCCAAGGTAAAATGTATTTAAGTCTAACTCTGCATAATGAATTTTACATTAACTCTTTGAACTACTTAGCTGATTTTGTTGACTTTTAGGCATTTTTAGGTAGGATGGAAATAACTTCTGAGCTGTCTCTACAAAATATCTCTATTTTGTAATAACTTTGTGTATCTTAGGGGAAACTAGGCTAGAAGGTGGCCTTTTAATCCTTCGGAGAAGTAATTTCTTCTGTGGATGTGGCATTCGAAGCTTTTCTTATGCTGATCTATCGCAATTTGTGCTTTGAACTTTGATTGGCCTCTGATATTATTTTTAGGCCTTCTTTAATCATCTTTAAACCTTGCCTTGCACTGATCCTTAGGTTATGTAGATATTAATGACAAAAATCTTCCTGTTGGGCTAAAGTAGAGGGGAAAGTGTTCATCATAATATTGGTGCAGTATTCACCTAAAATGTTGTACACATAATGCCAATCTTTGAGCGTCCTTGAGAGACATCAAATTTATCCTCCCAATGTTCTACAAGTTGGAACTAGTTCTATTTTTTCTGAAGTATTGTCGAGGAATAAACCCGAGATAAGCTTGTGTAAAGGTTTTGCATTGAGAGAGGAAGAAACTGAGTACTATTTAGTTGAAAAAATCTAGAATTTCCAATGGGAGGGCCCTCATTTCGCAATTTACAATTTTTTGAAAGTTTCTCTCGTGTGAAGAAATCATTGTCTATTTTAAAATGTAGGCTAAATTAATAGTGATGAAAACCCGCCTTTATGGGATTTAGTATAACTCCATCACCGAGTCATCTTGTTCAAAATGAGGGAGTGTATCATCTAAGATCAGGTTCAGAAATTAGATAATGATGTTTTTTACTGGAATGAACCCTCTGATCAAGGCCTAAGTAAACAATCTCTATAGAAAATCTAGTTTCTCCATGCCAACATCTTATCTGTTTGCTCGCTTTATTTATATGAAAGTGAATTCCCATGATCATTTTAAAATGAACCACCTTTATTGGAAATCACCGAGGCAAGTCTAGTTTTCTTGTGTTGTTGCAATCTATGTCATTTGAAGCAAAGTTTCATTTTTCCTTACACAGACTCTTGATTCTCTTTTTGCAAACATGAAGGAGCAAAGGACGAGGGCACAATAGGCTCAGATAGGTGGGAGACAAACAAACTATCCCATTCAACAAAGAAACTTTGGAGTTCGACAAAGGAACTTTTTTGGTTACCAAAGAAATTTCATGGGACGCCAGAGATCAAACTAATCTAGAAGTGTCATGATGCATCAACGGCCTATACTAATTACATCCTTTTCGAATGAAGTAGATACTGATTTGGTTGCAAGGTGCTCCTGATTCATGGTGGAGCATAAGCTAGCAAAAGATAAGAAGGTGATGTGTTAAGTAGCACAAAATGATAGCTCTGAAGTTGCAAGCCTTCCAAGATTAAGCACATGGTATTTTGAGATTTTGGTTGTTCACAAGTCCATTTGTTTTCCAGGTATTTTCTAGACAGATATTTTTTGACAAACCTATTCTTTAGTGAAGAAAGATATTTGGTCAAAACCTTGTGTCAGTTTTTGTATTTTGGAGCTGGCTAGTAAAGAATTCATTACGGGAAACTTAAACTTGCACCAGAAAATTGTTGGTGATTTATATACTATCACTGTTTAACGTTGTACAAAGGATCAATACAAAACTGTAGGTTGAAATTCAGACTATAAAATTTGTTATGGTCTATTGACATTAGGGTCTCTATACTCATTATATACTTTGGTAAAGGCTTCAGCAATTGAATTCATGGCATTCCTTTAGGCAAACACAGGTTCAAATTATTTATGTGTTGACTTTTTCGTTTAAGAGTGATTTTAAAACTAGTGCAACATTCAAATCCATGGTTGACGTGAGAATGCTGGGGGTATGTTTTAAGAATATTTGGTTACGATTGTGCATATCACATTTCTTTCTTTGATTTCTTGTTATTACTTCATTTGACAAAGGTGCCCATTGATTGCTAATGGGATGATGGATCAATTACTAGTCTTCTATATATTATAAATGACATATGTTATGTATAACTGAGAAATTTCCTATCCAGTTTAAAGAGGATATTTTTCATTGATAAATGATATCTTTTTTTCGAGGGGGGGGAGATATTAAACAAAATCTGTATGACATATGGACATTTTAAACAAAATTCTTCTCTTTGCATTACCCACGCCAAAGGCTTTGTCAATGTGGAGGTTATTGAGAAATGTAGTTCAAGCAGGAACTCCTGGCATAGGTTTAGTGTAAACGTGTGGGAAGTGGTTTGAAACATTTCATTGATGACCACATTGGAAAGGTAGTCACTAATTCCATCTTGTGATTTCACATGAAAAATAAAAATAAAAATGACTGTCTAATGTTTTGAAGCCAGCTTAGTCTTAAGAGTCTAAATGAAATGTTCTAGAAGTTCTAGAACATTAGTGACTTAAAATATTATATTGGGATTTAATCTTAGCCATACATCTCAAGAATGAGATAGGTGGAAAGCTAGGATTGAGGAGATTAGTTATCTTCTCTCAAAGAAAAAAGAGGAAAAGATAGGAAAAGTCAATCTCATAGGAGAAAAGAACAAGATAACTGGAGGAAGGAAGAGTTCATTCAAGGAGAAGAAGATCAGATTGCTAAAGAGACTACCTATCGGCATGCCCTACAGGCCGTACCACTATTGTAGACATATTTTCTTCATGCACAAGCCATGCAACTTCAGATCTGTTCATACACTGTCTTGTTGGAGTGTGCTTTAGTGTTGAGAGGAGAGGAAAAGAGATTTTATGTCCAAAGGCAGCAAAAACAGAGCAGGCCATACTGTTGTATCTGTACCCTATTTTACACAGGTTGTACACTACTGTTTGAGATGATTTTATTGACCGCGCAGCTGTTGGTTAAAGTAGGCTGCAGAGGCCACCTTGCAAGCTTTAATCAAATGATAAAAAGCTGATTAATAGGAAAAATCCCTATGTATGTAATTTAGTTCATCCACTGTTCATTTCTCAGCTATTGTGTGATTGATGTAATGTTTAGAAATTTGATTTTCTACCTTTAAATAAATTATGTTTTGAGTTATTTAATAAGAGAACATTAGGACAGAAATCACCTAGGTTTGAAAATTTTACAAAGGTTGTCGTTGGAGTGCAAGTCATTTATTTTATGTGAATTGCTCAACCCTCATTCCAGTACTAACATTGCCAGCAGTTTCAGTGTCATGTCCTATGTGATGTCTTTGGTTTATAGTTGTTATAACTTATGTATTTAATGTTGCAGGATATATCTACAATGGCTGATCACTGTGTTGGGATTTTTCTTCACATTAATACTCATTTTATTCTCCTTTACATATTTCTTGGACTTGGTCATAAATAGTCTTAACACTATTAAAGAAAGCTGATTGTATTGGAAAATTGCCATATACTCTTTCCTTTTCCATAAGATCGCCACAGGAAATGACAAGAAAACTTAATATAAGGTAAAATACAATCATAAAATAAAGAGAAAAAATTCTCTATAAACTTTTTGAAAAAATCCATGACTGTTTCCGAAAGAAAACTCAAAGATTCAGTCACTGCAAGATAAACAATTCAAAGCAAGCAGCAAATATATCTCTGTATTCGAAAAGTATTGCATGCCATCATATACCAGAACAATTTTAAAATATTGTCATACTAATGAAAGATGAAGTCGTACATTTCATTTAGTTGTGTATTTTCAAATTTTCAGTATATTAATTCATTGTTTTTTAAATATTTTTAACTTTTCGTTGCTCTTGCGATGCTTCCTAAGTGTCGTTCTTCCGATGCTTTCAACCTACGAATTTGTTGCCTTTCGTCGCTCTTGCGGCGCTTTCAACCTACAAATTTTTTTGCCTTTCGTCGCTTTTGCAACGCTTCTTAACCATTGGTCTTCCGATGCTTTCAACCTACGCAAATGTTTACCTTTCGTCGGTATTGCAATGCTTCATAAGCGTCAGTCTTCCGATGCTTTCAACTTACGAAATTTTTTGCTGTTCGTCGGTATTGCGACACTTCATAAGCATCGGTCTTCCGACGCTTTCAACTTACGAAATTTTTTTCCTTTTGTCGGTATTACGACACTTATGCAATGTTGGTATTATGACACTTATAAGCATCGGTATTGAGACACTTTGCAAGCATCGGTATTGCGACACTTCACAAGTGTTGGTATTCTGACACTTTGCAAGCGTCGGTATGTGACACTTTGCAAAACATCGGAAAAAGTTTCGATCTTCAAAAACTTTATTGAAGTGTCCTAATTGCGACATAATGGCTAACCACTTTTTCTCCGGCCTCAAACTGTCGCTCTTGTGATGACTATGTGTCGGAATATCGACGAAGTGGCCGTTGTAAATTGGGCCAAATTTACTAGTGCAGGGAGTGGTAAAGGCCGTTTTAAGTTGATCATCACAATGCACCAATACTTGGTTATATCCTGAAAATCCATCTAGCAAATAAATTCTTCTAGAACCTACCACCCTTTGTAAAATATGATCCATTTTGGGCAAGGGATAGTTGTCCTTTAATGAGGCTTTATTTAAATTTCTAAAATCAATACAAAGCCTTATTTCTCCTATTTTCTTCCTAACAGATACAAGATTAGATACCCACTCTGAGTATCTCACAGGGACAATAATTCCAGCATCATACATTTTTCTAATTTCTTTCTCTACCAGAGGTAATTGAACAGGGCTGATTCTGCGCAATTTTCGTCTATAAGGCTTCTAGTTTTCTTTGAGGGGTATCTTGTGCCAAATTATTTATGTATCATAATATTTTAAATCTTCATAGCTCCATGCAAATGCATCAGAAAATTATCTAAACATCTCAAGGTATTTCATTTTAATGTGAGCTGGCAGTGTCTTGGATAATTTGATCATTTTAGGCATTTTTTTACTGCATGTATTGCACTCTTCTACTTCTGCTTTAGTAGGTTCTATTTTTGGCCCTTTTGCAACATCATTAAAGTCAAACAATTCTTTTAATAGTACCATCCCTTTTGGTAAGCTTTTAGTTTTGGATTGCAACACTTCGAGATCTTATTTTTCTAAATATGTGTAGTTTTCTGTTTTATGTTTGGATTCTTTGGTTAACAGATTCATATCAGCAACCTCAGGAGATTCTTCTTCTTTAAAAGGTAGTTTTTCCTCAGTAGGACAGTGTTCTTCATACTCTAAATCTGAACTTGGAATTTCATATTCATTTATGAACTGTAGGAAGTCTTCTATTTGTTTATCTCCTTCGAAAACTTGCCAATATTTTTCATTGTATGGGACTGTTGGTCTATATTTGAATTGAACTGTGTATTTTTTTCTTTCATAAGGTTTTAGACAGGTACTATCAGCAAAGGCTAATCCATTGGCAAGAATGTTTTGGTTTCTAGGGACGAAAGTGAGTTGGAATTCAACAAATGATTTTAATAGGTCCATGGCATCATCTCTCTAGGCTCTTATTCTGGGATTTTTAGTAGTATATTCCCCATTTACTTGCCTAATTATCAATTCTGAATCTCCATGAACGGCTATCCTCTTGGCTCCTAGTTTTTTTAGCAAGTGTAGTCCTAAGAGGAGTGCTTCATACTCTGCTATGTTGTTGGTGCATTGAAAGTTTAATCTGTATGAATGATCTTCAACATTATTTTTCTTAGTATTGTGCACCCATATGCCTACCCCTGCACTAGTTTTAGTACAAGACCCATCAAAACTCATACTCCAAAGAGGATTGTCTTCGGATTCCTCATAAGTTTCCTTTCTGTCCTCTCTTTTTTGTTTATTTTGACAATCACTGTGTTCTTTTTGAGGATCTGCACTATGTTTATTTGTGTAGGTTTTCAATGTGTTGAGGAATTTCTCTTTGATTGTTATGATCGACACTATATTGATGATTGTCTTGTAGCTTATGACCTTTATTTTGTTTGCTGTGATTTTCTGAATTGGAAAACTATTTTGGCCTTTTCTCCTCCTCTCCCTCTTTTTCTATGGCTGCCACTATGTTGGCTGGTTTTTTGTTTTCTAACCCTTTCTCATTAGGAATTTCATCATTGTAAAGAATGAATGAGTCAAGGTCTGTATGTATAGAATAAATATGAGATTTTTCTAGTCTCTCTTGGCTACTCACCATGTATTTCATGTGTGTTTCCCTATAAAGTCTTCTAGGTTGACTGAAAACAGGGATGGTGGCATAAGTCATATCCATTTGCATTGTACCTTGCAATTTAGCTCCCCAAGATCTTGAAAGAAACATGCCATATTTGGGGGGTATATCAGCCACAACAATGTCCATTACTAAAATTTTGGCTAAGATTTGTGCTAAATTGACACAGAGATCTTTTATTAGGCCTAGGCATTTGACTCTGCTGGAATCAAAGGAGTATAAATATTTATAAGGTCTGGTTACCTCAAGGCCTAATATTTCCATTATTACTTTTGGCATGACGTTATGTGATACTCTTGAATCAAGAATAGCATTGAGCAGAATGTTATCATGGATGTTTAAGATGACATAAAATGGAGGAACTCCACCTTCTTGAAATTTTCCTTTAATTTTCGGTCAAAATAGAAACTCAGGTTTGTCATCATTTAAGTTAACAAAATCATTATGATCTCCTATGTTCAAAGCCTTTAAAAATTGGGACCTATGTACATCTTGAGTGACTAACTCAGTGAGAGGGATAGAGATTTTAATCTTGGAAATTTCACTTTCTATGCTGAAAGGAGTTTGGGTTTTGGAAATGTTTAATTCAGCCTTTTTAGTCACTGTTTTCTCAACAAAATCAACTTGCTAGTTTTTATTATTTAAAGCATTTAAAATGGTTTCTTCAGGAGCATTAGCTGAGGTGCTCGTTCTACTAGGGTCACCACTATGTTTGTCATGAATTTGGGTGTTTTCTCCCTTGTCTCTATTAGAACTTTCAACCACTATGTTATTGTTTTCAGCTGTCTTTTTGGAAGTATTTGCAGGGCTGCTTTTGGAAGAATTTTCAGAGGTCTTCTTCTTGGGAGTGTCTTGGTTCTTTTTACTTATTAAGTCATATTTTTTGTGTACTTACATTATAGCATTTTCAAATCCTAGTTTGTAATCTTCATTTTCCAGGCTTGTTTCCTCATTAGCCATGTATGTGACTTTCTCTTCTTCATTGAGGAAAACAATATCCTCATTGTTTACTCCCAATATGTTCATGTGATTTTCCTCTATTTCTTTTGTTATTCCTCCATCCTCATCAACATAATTTTCTTGGAAAGGGGGTCTGATCTATTGATCAGAGTCCCTTTGTCTATTTTGAGGTGGGTTTCTCCTAAAGTTCTGATTTTGGTTTTCAGTTTGATTTCTGTTTTGAGGAGCTGTTTGGTTTTCTCTAGGATAAGCTCTATCATTTACATTCATCCTATCCATCATCATTTACATGGTTTTTACTAAATTATCAAGTCTTGAATCAGATGTGGAAGGTGTAGCTTCATCTCTATATGTCACCCTTTTCTCATTTTTCATCCTAGCTCTTTTGGCAAGCAGATTTTCCTCAACACTTACTGCCCTTCTCTGCATATCTTCTAAATTGGGGGGTTCCCTTTCTCTCAGTTGATAGGTCATTTCAGGTTCAAATCCATTAGGTAATTTCATTAGAGCTAGGCCTTGTGGTGGTTTCATATGAATTGGTAGGGCATTGTACACACTATTGAATCTAGTGCAGTACTCTTGAACAACTTCTTTATCATTCCTTTTAAGGTTCTCATATTCTGAAAGAATCTGGTGAGGGTTATTTTTGACCTCCCATTTGCTTAAAAATAATTGATGAAAGGCAGGGAGTTATTTTATATTATTAGGGGTTAAGCCTGTGAACCATTTTCTTGATTCTCCCCCTAAGATTTGAGCAAAAATTCCAAGTTTCACAGTTTCATCATCTATTTCTTTTCTGTCAAAGTAGTCATCCATTTTTTCCACATGTTGTTGAGCAGTAGTAGAACTACTAGCATCATACAAGGGAATTTTTGACTGATAATCTTGTGGTACGACAACTAAAGTCAAAGGAAGGACTAGGGGAGAATACCATGTTGTCATGATATGAAGTTGTGGGAGAAATGGGGGGTTTACAAGTGGAGGATTTGTGATAGGAGGTATATGATGAAGTGGAGTGGTTTGAAATATGGATGTATGAGTAGGGGTAACAGAATAACTTAGATCAGCAATGGATTGTTGAGCAGATTTAGGATGAGGGAAACCAAAGTTATGAACGAAATGAAGATCAGGTGGAGTGGATGGGGAGGTTTCTCTACAGCTTCTTTGTGATGAATTTTCAGGCTGAAAGTCTATCTAATATATACCACTAAGTGACTTGGTTCTAGATGGATTTCTTATGAAAGGCAAGTCAACTTGGGTATCTTCCAGAGCTATAAGGCTTTCAGGAACTAAACTTGCTCTGTGAATTGGTCTGACAATAGTTGGGTTCTTAGATGTAGGATATTTCCTAATAATGCTTTCTGGATTGTCAAATATTGTAGGAGGATATGGGTCAGGATAGGCTATAGTGTGAATTCTCTTATAAGTCAGGGTTTATACCCAATGATGAGAAAATTTTAGCCAAGTATGACAGTCTTTGAAGGCAAAATAATCTGTGCAAGAAAACTTAATACTCAAATTTCTCTTCATTGGGTTTTTATGATGCGTACGATGAAATAAGTTTCCTAGTGGAGTCTATGGAAAACCAGGGGGAATCAACAGGCCTACTGAAAATCAATGGAGTCACCAGGTGGAAGATTTTTACTTGTTTTCTGGGACTGGTTGTTGTCCACCATCAACAATCAGGAACCAATCTTGGCAAACACTTGATTTTTTTAAGAAAGGGGTTTTTTGGGTTGTGAAGTTATTAATTACTCCGTATCTCCCTAGTATGGTCACCACTTTGTTGGCTCCCTATGATTTATAAGATTGGCAATAATAAATGATGCAGGGGGCCACATCAGAACCACTTTGGAATCCTATGACCTAGCCCTCCTGGACTCAAAGCTAGATCTCTCTATTAAGTGTTTTCAAAGGATATATATTTATGTTTTGTTTATGGTATTATGCTAGTTATGAAGCTCTTAGGAACTTGTTTGTTTTGTTGGGATGGATATCATTAACTGAAGAGGTCATTTCAAGGGTGAAGGTGAGAGCGGATTGAAGAATGTTTCGGCTGAAAATATAGGTCATGAAACAATATTAACCCATTGGGATATGGATTCATAAAAGGATTTAATTGTATAACAATTCTTCTAGGGTTTCCATAGGGAAAGTCATCTATATCAAAGGATATTTTAGGCTGAATTTTGATATGAAACATTAAAATGTTGTGAAATAAGCGAAGCTAATAATCAATTAAGAATCTAACTTCACTAAGACAAGAAAAGCCTTTCAAAGCAACTGTTTGAAGCAAGCCAAAGGACAGGGAAAACCATAGACTTATTTGGACAAACTTTTATTAAAGCACATTTTTCAGACAACAATCCAGTAATCCTAAGACTACTTTCAGAAAGGAGAAAAAATATAAGAGAATAAGGAAAATAGCCTAAGATCAGACAGAAACTATGAATCTAGCCTGCTTTTGGCATATTCTCAAGGGATCTTTCAAAGAAATTTTTAAATACTAGCCAGAGGACAGGGAAAACCATAGACTTCCCTGGGTTAACTCTTCTTAGAAAACTTTGAAAATATCATTCAAAAACAATATCTCAAGTTGTACTCAGAAAGACATGGGATCACCAACATTTCTTGACTAGTTATACTCTATGGAATCATTTTTGAAATAAACTACTGGATAAACCTAGAGGGCAATTAAGAATCCTCTAAACATACCTTAGGAGAAGAAAACATAAAGATAAAGATTTCAGACAGAAATAGGGTACTTTTCAATAAATCCTACTCTAAATTTTCTGTTCTTTATCAGAGAAAATGGACAGTATGTAAAACATAAGGAAAGACAAAAACAATGAGAAATAACATCACCATTAACATAGATCGGGATCTCATGAATCAACTTGTATTATTGATGTTCAAACTAGTTACATACTTCAAGTCCAATAGGTCTTTACAGCTCAAAACTTCTCTTCTCAGCCTAGTGTTCTTCAACTACTCAACATCACTTCAATAGCTTCAACAACTATCTTACACTTCAATAATAATCCAACCAACAATAAAAATGAACTCCTCATACAATATTTATGGATAAATGAGGAGGTGGAGTGAAATAAAGGGTCTCTAATTGTTCATAAATGATAGAGTTTAATGTTTTTGACCTTTGAGACCATGCAAGGCCCAAGGTAAAATGTATTTAAGTCTAACTCTGCATAATGAATTTTACATTAACTCTTTGAACTACTTAGTTGATTTTGTTGACTTTTAGGCATTTTTAGGTAGGCTGGAAATAACTTCTGAGATGTCTCTACAAAATATCTCTATTTTGTAATAAATTTGTGTATCTTAGGGGAAAATAGGATGGCAGGTGGCCTTTTAATCCTTTGGAGAAGTAATTGCTTCTATGGATGTGGAATTCGATGCTTTTCTTCTAATGATCTGTCAGAATTTGTGCTTTGAACTTTGATTTGGCCTCTGATATTGTTTTTAGGACTTCTTTAATCATCTTTGTTATTTTTGTCCTTTTTTTGACTGTTTTAACTTTAACACATTTATCTTTAAACTGTGCTTTATCCTTTGTCTTTTATCCTTAATCATTGATCTTCCGTTGTCTTTTGTTTTTATGTACAGGTGGCATGGCTTCTGTATCAGAGGGTTTATTAGTTAACCATTGTTCATGAGGCACTGTTTAAACATTAAAACCGAAACCTGAATCTCCCTTTCAGCATCTTTGAACCTAGGATGGTCATCCTAGGCCTTCTTCAACTTAAACTTACTGTGGGAGGGTGTGTAATCTTCAGGTCGCCATTAAACCTGCAACTCAAACATAAAACATATTATAAAACCTGTGTTTTTAGATAAAAATGTGATCAGATGTTTCAGGATGGTGGAGGAGAAATTTCAAAGGAGGAACAGTTTGCAGAGGGAGGGATTTCCATGGCGAAATGAAAAACCAGGGAAATTTTTGAATAATGGCATAGAAATAGTGAAAGTGGTTTTGGGAGACACTGGAGGTTTTCGCACAAGGATTATGTGGTTAGTGGTTTTGGTTATTTCAAACGCGATACGATATAGGCACTGACACATGTTCAACCCAAAACTATTTTTTTCACATTGAAAATGCACGCTAAAAGGTTTTGGTGAAATGGGCATGAAATTGGCTCTGGGCCTTTAGATCTGGGGGAGCCAGATCAACGACGGAGAGGGAGCACGATGGGAAAAAGTGCAGTTAACTACAATGCATGGCAGTTCCAGTGGAGACCTAGTGGAGAGATAGGTGAAAGGGCAAGATGGACTATCTGATGTGACTATAGTGATGCATTTATTACATCACACACACATCGGAGTTGCCAATGAGGATTGCGCAGTCAAGGCAAGTGTAATTCGAATTCATCCAAAGCTATTCTTCAGCAGGGATTGCGCAATGGAGGTAGGCTAGCAGGGGGCATAGATCAGTGCATGGATTTGTTGATTTTTCCTGATTAGTGTGTGACGGTTGATTGTACTAAGAGCTTGATGTACTAAGCTTTATATGAGATTGTTACATGATCTCCATGATACATAATATATGATAGTTGGGGTTTTCAACTTCAGGTTTTCCTGTTAAACAACTGTGTTATGTGCGATTGTTTTTATTTATGCTTCACATGTGTGTGCAATTAATTTTCCACAAAAGATTAACAGTGGAATGATTCTATATTTTGCAAGAAGTTAAATATTGTGAGATCAGGGGAATCTGGATGTATACATGCTTAGTGTATACTAATTTCTATACCCTGAGGGAAATCAGGTCTGTTGGCCACCTAACTGCAAAATATGTTATCCATAAACAAAAAATAATGAGTCTAACCAACCACGTTATTTATGTCTGAGAATATGTTTTCTTCCTAATTTCTAAATATCTATAAACATAACTACTAATACGCCTGAAAATTTGACACTAGTTCATACAAAACTATAATAAAAGATGTAATGTTGCTACTAATCATCAATTGAATCCACTAGTACAGGGTCCATCATAGTTGAACCTGGTAGCTCCGTGTGGGGAATACAGAGGATGTGATTCTCTATTCAACTGAGTCGACCATTCCACTACTGTAATTGAAACTAAATCTTTTTAAACTCTTTTGTGTAGTATGGGTGTCCATGGGATGGAAAATACATATCAAAAGAAAAATTATCTAAAGGTTTAGCGTGAATACTCTTCATCATCCAAAATAAATGGATTGTCTGCTTATATTGAGATGATGCGCCATGAGAGTGGCCTAGGTCTGTAATCAAAATTTTCCAATCATCTAAATCAATTTTAGAATCCTTCTTATTCTATCGGATCTCTACTTCCTAATCTGCAATAAGATGCTTGACCAGAGTGAAACTACTAGACTGATAAGCCTGAGCAACTTCTTGTATAGTACGGTAGGTCAACTTGCGTCCATGCCCAGCCCCCCCAGAAGAACTGGGTTGACTAGTCTTAGAAGGGGAGGGCTTCCTCTGCTTCCCATGACCATGGCCCCTGTTGATTATATCATTATACCTTTAATGTTTGAAGAAATATTATAAAAGGAAGACTACCCGACAGTAGTAAATTCGGCTTATGTTTCATAGGGTGTGAAGGGGAAATAAAATTTAAATGAGCCATATATAAAAAGGGGGCAAGCGCTTTATAATAAAGTGGGATTATGTTAAAAGCCTTAATCGAAATAATGAAAGTCTAAAAAGTGCGAAGGAAATGGATATAAGGCGGGACCCGCTTGTACTCAGCACACGCACAGACGAAGGAATGCAAGCACAATTCTGGGTGGGTCATGGGTGATAGGGATAAGGCAGAGCCTCCCCCCCCCCCGGAATTCTGATGATGTGTCAAGAATCATGACACGAGTCGAGCATTCTATGAAGAAAAGGCCATGGGTTTAAAAGCTGTTACGAAGATCGCCATGCATCCTTAGTGGGCCGAGTCCCAAGGTACAACTATTACCACGATCCAACAATAAGGTAAGTCCTAGGACACTCGGTACCAAGACCAATACTGAAATTTAACCTGACACACGGTATTAACCTAATGAAAGTCTAACACCCAATCCCTTTATGCCACATGTCTCACAGTCAATGTCCTTATGACGTCAGCCCTACTCGTTTCACCCCGCCATCTTTTCCCGAGCTACCTCGGGCCTGTATAACTGTGTTCCATGATTTACTGTGGTAAAATACTCTCAATTTATGATTACTGTATAAGCGAAAGTGAGTGCCCAATACAAAGTCTGCCCAGTCATTGTTAGTACCCCTGCGTCATTTTCTCGAGCATTTTCCCTACTTCGCAGGTATTCTATCCCTTTCATTCCATCTGGTTTCCTTTTGTTTTTAAATTTTTATGATGGTCATGGGTAAAGTCATAGCCAAGGAATCAGAGCCTGAAACTCCCCAAGCCTGTGAGTCCAGGGCTGTCCCTGGACCCGAACCTTTTACAGATTTTCAAGCCAACATCTGGGATCCACAATACCCATTTCTCATTAGCAGCATCAAGCCTGAGCTGTTCAAGAAGCATGTAGAAAATAGAGATAGGTGTCGAGTCATTTTGTCTGGTCTGTATCATCAAATTACTCCCCCTATCTACGCAGTGGTTGAATTCATTTTTTGGCTCCGAGATGCTTATGATGGACATCGGGGCATGTTCCTCTCCTCTCAGGGTAAAAAAATATTCACCATCTCCCCCGAAATCATCAGAAAATCCCTTTGTTATCCTACCAGTTCAAACTATGTCAGTTTTAATGAAATAACACTGTCTCATCAGTTTTTGAAACTGCCATGGAGGCAACAGAGTGATTTTATCGCTGCCATTACCGACTCCCATTTCACAACTCTCTCCACCGTAGATTCAGTGCCCTTGACCTTATTCAAGGAAGACCTTCAGCCTAGCCTCGCTCTTATTGCGGGTCTCCTAGGTGTGGAAGGTTTTGGGCGAGCCTCAAAAGAATGCATAGCCTTTCTGTGGTTAATGTCTCAACCCAGTGTCATTTTAGATATCACTGGTTTTCTGGCCTCTGTCATTCAAACTCAGTTCCAGGAGCTCTTAGACACGGGTCGTTTTCATTTCTGTTCTATGGTTTTTTATCTTTTCCTTTTCCAACATGCTGATAAATTTGAGGGTTTGGGTTTAGATAAGGTCTACAGAATAAACTCTCAGCCAAGACCAGTTTTTGACTGGAGTCCCGCAACTCATCAGTTGGAAAATGAGGTGGGCTACTCAAGTTTCCTAAATGATTTCATGCCCATATCTTACATTATCATCCATGATTCCACTCCGCTTAGGATTGTTCCTGAACTGAGGAAATGGTTGCAGTACAGTGAAGTTGAAAGCACTGGAGACTGGTATCTTTTTTATCACTACACTGAAATCAGGGTTTACGGGGCCAAAGTTTCTCCCTACCAACTGCTAGTTTTTCTCGCCCATAGGATTTATGCTTTAGAATACCTCCGGCAGACCCTAAAGGCTAACTAGCTTCACTTCCTCCCTGCAAAAAAGGGGTTTATTCTCAAGCTTCCCACAACCATTGGCCCTTTTCTTGTTAATTCAAGACACGCCCTTCCCATGGTGGAAAAGCTGCTTCAAGGCATGGATTTGAAGAAAGTGAAAGCTTGGCCCTATGATCTGAAAGGCATCATATCTAACATATGGAATAAGATTAAGTCAACCCCTTACAACCATGAAACAAGGCCCTTCATCGAATGGCGAGCTAATCTTGAAACCTGGCCTTTGCTTTTGCAGATGGAGACTGATTCATCTGCGACGGGGGAAAAGGCAGATACTGCTTCAACCAGAGAAGCAGATAAGAAACAGGTGGAGGAGGTTGGTGCATTGGGAGAAGGTTCTCCCCCTTTCAAAAGACAGAGAACCGGGACCAGCAGAGCAGAGGGCATGGGAGACGAACAACTGCTTCAAAATGAAACACTTTACGAGAAATCAAACAGGAGCAAAGTAGGTATCATGGTGATACGGGAGAGCACTGCCTCTTCAGACTTCTCAGAAGTTTCACAAGCCATCTTAGCTAGCAACTCTCAAGGAGCAAGCAAGAGCAGGATAAGGAACAGAGCAATCAGAGAAAAACACTGGTCTGAGCTAGAAGGATATGTTGACAAGTACCACACCAGGTTTTCATCTACGATTGACTTGGACAAAGAGAAATTGGTAATGGCTATGACTAAAGCTATCTTGAACCTAGAAGCTGGTACCACCAGCTACAGAGCCCTGGAAATAGCAATAGAAATGTCGCAAGTTCCGCTAATTGAAAAATGCAATTTGTTCCAGTGTTTTGGCGATATGATAAAAGATGAGGTAATAAAATTCTCCCTTACTCTGACAAAACTGCAAAGTAAGCATAACCAAGTGCTAGAAAATTTTAGAAGGGAGAATATCAACTCCCGTGCACTCTCAAACGACCTACATAGTCTCCAGGAAGTGATAAAAGGGAAAGAAAAAGGCAAAGTAGACCCCCAGAGTCATCTCATCACTGAATTGCAAAAGCAGGTTGCAGCCCTGAAACAAAAAGTAAATATACTTGGCTCTCATCATGTACAAACTACTGAGTTAGTCCAGGCAGAGAAAGATAAGGCAAGCCTAGCCGATTCTCTGGCAAAGGAAAGGGAGGAGAAGGCTAAGATTTTAGAGAAGATGGCTGCTCTACAGGGAAGGATGAATGAATTGTAGATAAGCTGGGATACTCATGTGTGCGCTCCACCAGCTCCAGAAGGGACTAGCTCACTCTCTGAGCAGTTGACTACTACACTGGCCACACTTGGAGTAGTGGAAAAACAGGTCTCAATAGCATGCCAAAGGATCAGCGAGCTTGAAGCCCTCCTCGCAGAGAATTCCAAAAAGGTTACCACTATGCAGAAAGAGATAGAGGAGAGGAAACATGAAAAGTCGCAACAAGAGAAAACCATCCGCGAGCTCACTAACCGAATGAAAGGAAATATCACCCTCCTAGAATCCAGGTGTTTGATCTGGACCAAAATTATCACAGAGGTGAAGAAGTGCTAGGCATTTTTGAATGTCATTGAGGAAATGAGGTCTGCTATACACCTTTTCAGAAGGACGCTTCATGAAGGAGGTACTGATGCCTCCAGTAGGGTTCAAAGTGCAAAGAGATATATTTCCTTTTTAAAGGAGCTAATTCTAGAAGAGGTGGTCAAGCGGGGTATCAAGAGTAGATTCAAGGAAGCCGCGGAGTGTCGGAAGGTGATAGATAAAGAGTCTGCACGTAGCATAGCTTTGAACGTTTTGGAAAAGGTGGCAACAAGTCTGGAAAAGTTTGAGGTAGATTGGACGGAGATAACACTTGCAGGACTCCCATCATGCTGGGAACCCTCCAACGCAGTCCTACAGCTGCTACCAGCGTATGAGTGCCGACTAAAGGAAGTAATGAACCAGACCAATATACTTTCTGAAACATTTTCTCAACTCAAAGCCGAAACCATATTTTCAGTCCTCGGTAAAGAATTTTCGCTTTTGCATCAAGTAAAATATAAAATTCCTACTCATGCAAACTATGATGAACTTATCGAGGTTTACATTAAGGAAGAATTTTTCACCGCAATGCCTGAACCTGCAGTTGACACCTGGCAGAGGTGTACAAGTTATGCCAGTCTATTAGCCAGCTCTTCCGCAACTGTCGCACCTCCTGCTTCAGCCACTCCCTCGATGCTTTCCCGCCATTGAAGATGTTAACTCATGATTCGGCCCGTGTGGCCATTTAGTTTTTATTTTTTACTTTTACTTTCAAGTTTTGAGTGAGATTCACATTTCACTCTTGCAATTTACTTTCTGTTAGAACAATTGTGATATTTTTTAGAAATTTCCATGAGCCCAAACTGTAAATGATGGGAAATGTTTTATTCTCATCATGAATTTTGATATTTTGACCAGGACTTAAAACTGCCTACTAGCATGCGGGAAGGATATTTTCCCAAAATATCTTTCCGCATATGTTCATTGAAAACTCTATAAAAGTAGTAAACAGGGACTATGATGAGGTTCCAGATTTTGAAAAGAAATGACTAAGAAAGAACTCTGTATGTATTTTTGCTATAACTTTGATATTAATATTGAAGATCCCATTGGGATTCAGTGATAAGGATTTTTGTCATATTGGGGATTCTGATCTGAGTGTTTCATAGTTTGTAGCTCTCCTTTGTGTTTTATCATCCATTTCCATATTTCTTATATCTGTGTTCTAGAATGTGAGTGCTCATATGTTTAAATGTGGATATATCGTTGTTGATACTCATATTTACTCATATCTAGTGCTTTAAATATGGCTCAGGCAAGATATTTTGTTTCATCTTTTGCTCTCACCAATATTCTTTTGATATTAGGAGCAATGGAGTTTTATCTTTAAAACTTTTCTCATGCATGGATTCTTATCAGCGCATAGGCCTATTATATGTGAACATTTGTTTCTGGATTAAATTTTTGTTACGGTTAGTATCCATTACATGCTCTTATCATCCATCACCCTCCTTTTATTAACTTCTGTGGATCATTTTAGAATTCAGGCTCCTTCTTAGCATGTTGTCTTAAAATTTTCTGATATGTTCATATATCAAAGTTTACACTCTGCTACTACAGTGTTACTTCTGCCATGTTTAAGTTTTGTGAGTCTTGGTTCCACCTTTACCAAACCGTTCCACTCAAGATATGATAGCAAGAGAGCCTCTTTTCGTGTCAATATTTATAAGTTGAAATTTACGCTACTTTCTGATTAAGATGTCCTAGGCACTAGTCTTTGTACAACTCAAGGCTATCTCTAGGAGTCGCCAACATATTTCTGGCGTCGTTGCCGGGGAAATGAATTTGAGAAAAGATAAATCCACGGGCCTCGATAAAATTTGCCTTTACTCTCTAGAACAGGTGAGCTGGAAGAGTAGAGAGTTGTAGATTCCTCACCTTGGCGACTCCACTATCATTCATAAGATAAATCCATTTGTAGTCCTGGCTTCCTAAAAGCCACATCTGAGGTCAGATACATCCCAGTCAAAAAAACCTTCGGTGTCTAACCCAGAAAAGATTTTACACAAGAGAGGTTGGAGGGAAAGACAGTCAATCCATACAGATATCCCTAGATTTTCTTTGGAAGACTCACCATCCTCCTCCTCCGAAATAGCACACGATCAAGGTCCTGAATCCATAGTGGGAACCCTTGATTATCCTTCAGGCAACACCTTTCTCAAGAATATTCAAGTTAAAGATGAAGCCGAATATGTAGATACCACTATTTTCTTCCTCCATCCTACTCCTGAAGTTGAAGAGGTTAAAGAAGTCACCGAAGTTTCTGCCATTAACATTCCAACATTCCCATCTGCTCCTCAAGCCTCTATTCAATATATACCAATTGCCATACATACTTCACTTCCACCTCCTCCTCTTACTCATCAGATCCTCCCCCCAGCTCCACAACCCCCGATGGCTATTCCGGGCTTCCTGTTAAACATATATGCCCCCCTGGCATTGCCCCAGGTCTTAAATGATTTGCCTCAAGATTATCTGAAAATGTTGCCACGTTTCAACGGGGAAAATGAGATTGAAGCTCAAAAACACCTGGAAGTCTTATATGCCTTTGTAGAAAACTTCAATTTAGAACATCTAGACGTAGTGTTGAGATTGTTTGTATAGTCCCTAGATGGAGAAGCTAGAAAATGGTTCAAAACTTTGGGAGACCGCTCGATCACTACTTGGGAGGAGATGGAAAACTCCTTTCTCAGAAAATGGGGGGAAAAGAAAGATCATGGATGCTGCCTCACAGAGTTCAATGCACTCAGGAAAAGACATAATGAGGGAGTACCTGATTTCATTAAAAGGTTCAAAAAATTATATTCAAGCCTTCCAGCTGAAATGAAACCTCACCAGACTGCTGCTAAAGTAGTGTTTGTAGCATCTTTTGATTCAGAATTTGGGTTCTCTCTAAGAGAAAGGAAGTCTGCCACCCTAGATGATGCCCAGACTAATGCACTACAACTGGAGGCTAATTTCGCCTCTACAGGAAAATCAAAGGGGAGATAAGATCAAGATGCTAGGCAAAGAGGAAAAGAAGAGGTATCCACATCTGGCCAAGACAGAGAGGCAGCTGAAAATAAAATTGAAGAGATGAATAAAATGATTAAAAATATTTCAAGCAAGCTGGTGAAGCTTGAACTTGAAGCTAAGAACTCATCATCTAAGGCTTTCCAAAACGCTCCAAATAGGGGTTATAATCAGCAATATAGAAAGCCACCTCTACAAATACTGCAAAGAGAGCGGAAGGAGAAGCAAGACTAGGTACCACACCCACTATACTTGGAAGGTCAAATGGATGGTCATACCGAAGACATTCTAGATAAGCAAGATGACCAATATCTTGCTTATTCGAATGGTGATGAAATCGAGTGTCCTTTGCAAGAAGGTGATGGAATGGGGATTCCATTGCAAGAAGAAGAAGAAAAGGCTAGAGTCACTGAAGACCCAGAGATCGATGATCACTACAAATAGTTCATTGACTTCATGCAAGCGTAGCTCCATAGAAAATATGACCTCAGGTGTTATAGCATCATTTTTCACCCTCATGTGATTCATGATTGTATCTATGGCCTTGGGCACCCATTCCCATAGACTTGAACAAAATTCATAAAAAACAGTGTTAAAAATCCTATATGCGAGTCCACATGTACTTTTCCGCGTATGCCATTAAAATCATTAAAAAATATATAAAAATTCCCTATTTTCGGGCTGGGTTGATGGTTACTCCAGTAGTTCAACCACCCCAGCACGTGGCCAACTGTTTCCAACTGATTGAAACTACTTTGAGGGAGTATAAAAAAGCCTCATGTGTATGGCCTAAGGGAGAGAGAAATATTATAGATATTATACTCTGTTGGAATCCCATTTCAAGTCTGATTTCCCATGCCTCCTACACTTTCCCAGATTTTTACAGGAAACCCTTGTTTCCTGGAGATGTTCATCAGTTCATATACCATCTCGAGTGCATAAGTCTTGAAAGTATCTTAGCGAGGCAAGGGCGGGACGGATCTGGACGACGGTCTATTCGAAGATCTTGGAAGGATTCAAGTGATCTCTCCACTTTTTATTGTTGTACATGCTGTTCGTAATAAAGAAGAACCATCTTGTTCCTAAAGTCATGTGGTAATATTTACTTGTATATGTGAAAAGATTACTATTTAAGCATTTATTATTGTTTATGTAATGTTTCACATGGTTTTCATTGACATCTAGGGTAAATATATGTTGTACAACTAGATTTACGTGCATGTTTCTTCTTGGTTTTCAGGTTAAGGAGGAAGAAGCGTTGCTGGGGGTTTGGACCCCGCGGGATATACATCAAACGTAGGATTACGGGTGAGTTCTACTGTCGATGTTATCTAGTTTCTAGCATACAAGTGTGGTTGTGTGAGTCCTTCTTGAATAGCATGCCCTGATCTATGGAGGTTTTGACCCAACAAATCTCTAGGGTGTTTTTCCCCAAAACAGAACTGGTGACTCTGCTGGGGATCACATTTTTGTGATTCCCCTGTTGGGTGGTTTCAACTGTTTGAAAGGTTTCCAACAGTTTGGATCATTATTTCCAGTCCAGTTAACTTTTTCTCAGTCAGACTGAAGACCTGGCTCTTTATCCAGGCTTGATATTTTTTATTTTTCATTATTTACCTTTTCATACGCGAGTTTGTCTACACACAGACGCGTATACATGCAGTTTGCTTCAAAGGAAGTCGCGTATACGCAGTTTTCCTTTGACACAGTCACGTATGCATGCTTGTTTCAAAACTGTCAAGTAGCGTATGCCTGGGTAAGTTTTGAAATTTTTAATTTCTTGACTTTTTGGTCTTGTCTGCCTGTGGAGACCTATTCTTGCAGTGTATTTATAGCCTCTGGACTATGTTGAAAGTGGTCATTGGTCTTTTCTCTCTCTGTTTTGATTGAAGACTAGCTTATCTGGAAAATCTTATTTTTAGTGCTTGCATTTCTGGTTTGAGTACCAGGATCTCTTCCTGGGGATTCTTGGCTATTCTGCTTCATCGGGACAAAAAGCTTTTGCTCATATACTCTTTCCTAGCCTTGTGTCTTGCTTTTCACTTCGATTTTTGCCCATTTTTTGGTTGGTTTTCTTGAGTTCATTTGACTAGGTCTTGTTGCAATTTTTGAAGAGTCTTTTTTGATTCTTTGAAGTTTTTGTTTGCTGCAAGGTTGTACTATTCTTCTGGGCTGAGTTACTGAGTTTCTTGTCTTCTTTTGCTCATACAAATCTTGCTACTAAAGTGGCACTATAATATTTGGAGTTTTTTTGGAGTTTTGCTTGAAATTCAGAGTTGTTTGGCTTGGTAATTGGATAGTGTTCTTGGTCTCTTTGAGCTCTTCTTTTCATAAAATTCAAAAGCTCAAAAAACATTTTGTTTTGCATTTTTGTTTTCATTTTGTTACATCTTTTGAAGCTTTGTTGAGATTTCTCGCCTTTGGTTTTTGACTTGATTTTGGAAAGGAATTGTCATTGGTTTCTTCCTCTTGTTTTCAAGCATATTTTGGTGTCTTCATATTGAGAGTCTCTACTTTTGAGAACTAGTTTTGTGGACAGTCAAAAAGTGATAAAACTGAAGGATTGTTGGGGAAATTTCTCTTTGCTTTGTTAGGATTTGCATCTTAGAATTTTCATGCTCTTAGTTATTTGCATTAGGTGCACTTAAGCATTTGTAGTCATTTTCATAGATTTTGCGAGTGTGAGTTTGATATTTGAAAAGAAAAATATATAATCTCGTAGAACCCGTGTAGAAATTTCTTTTCATCGAAAGGCAATTACTGCATTTGCATGTAGTTTGGTTTTCATTAATTTCTTTTCTGCGTCACAAAACACCACGAGTTTCATTTCCATATCCCATTGACCTAATATAACAGCCAATTAAAATAAGCGCTATAATTTAAAAGCAACTAGCAAGTTTTTTATTAAGTGTCATACACCAACTAGCTAGGTTGTAGGGCCTTGGATTAGGTAAGTGGAGAGTTAAATCTCCAAGGCCTCTCAAACAAAAAAATAAAAGTTTATTAATTGAGCGAAATCCAACTCCATTAGGTGGACCAGGAAAGCTCTCCTCCAGAGATTCAAGCGCGAGGGGAAGTGAAGGCTGAGAAGAGAGATACCCCCTCTCTGATTTGCTGAATCTGACCTCAATACCGTTCTGCCCGGCTTCTGACACGGATTGGTGCCCATAGTTGCCATTCCTAGGTTCCACACAGGTGACTGCGTGGGGGAATACCCGTGGTACCTGAGGTAGACGTCGTATCACTTCCAGCAGTACTTCTGGGGGGTGCCCTTGCGAAGCTTGGTACTTGTGCCGGCAAAGGCTGTTGTTAGGAGGTCGGCGTAACTATTTCTGTTAACTTTGCTAGTAGGCCTGGGCCGTAATTATCCCAGACTACTTTCGGGAGGTCTTATACTTCGCTTTCTTGTATTTTGGTGTCCGGTCCTAATCACCCGGAGTGGAAATACCTGAAGGCTGTTTGCTTGATTGTATCTTAAGGATTTTTTGTAGTGAGTGCTCTTTTCTCCTAGCTTGCCTAGCTTTATACTTTTTGAGTCTAATTAAAATTTGTTAAAGTGGCTGATCAAGTGCCTCGTCGATCGAGGAGAATCCGAGGGTTATATCCCGAGAGTCCAAAGCCTTCTTCAAGAAGGCGTAGGAGTAATTTAGCAGGTGAGTATCACCCTGTGGCGTCTGACACAGTGGAGAGAGATCCTCCACAAGGGATTGAAGGTTTCATAGCTGGTTCTGGTGTTGGTTCTGAGAGGAGCGCTCCGCTCACCTCGAGAGTCTTATTTCCACAGGAAGAAGAAGTACAAGTAGAGGAAGTATCTCAACCCTCTGAGTCGTTTCCATCTCCTCTTCCTTCTGATTATCCGTTCGTTGTTGAATACATCGGACCTGAGTCAGAGAGACCTGAAGATCCTCCATATTATTCATACCTTTCGATGGCCACGAATGGGAACGCGGCTTCTGCTGTGAGTGTTGCAGGCATTCAGACTCCTGCTTCTGTAGAAGGAGGAGGCACTATTGCTATATCTTCGATTGCTTCTAGTACTACTGTGTTTGGCTCTGGTTTCACCCAAGCACATGCTTCTCAATCTGGTCCCTTTTGTTTTGGAATGCCCACTAGTGGGATTCCTTCATTTTCCTTTTCCACTGCTGCAGCTGGATCTACACCCATGTCTTCCATGGCTAGTGGATCAGCTTCTTTTCAAGGGTTCCCCTTCGGAACTGGGCATATTCCTAGTTCGAATCCTTCTTTAGGGTCCTTTCCGTTTACTTCTCAGACTTAGAGGTTTAACCCTTGGTTTGGAGGTCAGAATTCGACTACTTTTACAGGTTGGAACCTTGTATTTACTACAGCGGGGGCAAGGAATCAGTTTTACGCTGGTCACCAAGGGAATGCTTCTTTCCCTTCGTCGAGTGCTTATCAGAATTTTTCCCCTCTTTCTAATGCCTGGAACCCCTATCAGGGGCTTTCCTCTTCATTCAATGCTTCAGGAGCGGGAACTGGTCTGGTCTTTGGTAACTCTGCGTTGGGAGGAGGTTCTTCTCCTTTTTATACGAGTTATTTCTGGCAACCTGGTGCCTTATCAAATCCAGGGTATTCTTTTCAGAATGTAGGGAATTCATCCCATCAAGGATGGAATCCTCAGGCTCCGCCTCGTTTGCCTTTTTTGGCAACGTTAAACTTGCCAGATCTGTCGAAATTGACGAATGATCCGATCCGGTATAGTCTAGGGTGGCCTCCAGTTCCCACGAAACTACCTTCAGACATTCCAAAGTTTGAAGTCAAGAATGGAGAGGACCTGGCCGACCATATCACCACCTTCCATTTATGGTGCTCTTCTAACTCCTTGATCAATGATTCGATTAGGTTGAGATTGTTTCAACGCACCTTAACTGGAAATGCTGCCAAGTGGTATATTGAGTTAACTGGGGGCAGTTTTGCTACATTTGGAGATCTGGCTGTTACATCTCTAAATCATTTCCAGTTGCCCGTCCGTTATGACGCCGAGACTAAACTCCTAGCTGATTTTAAGCAGGACGACGCAACCCACATTTCTGACCATATTCAAGAATGGCAGAGAAGGAAGAGGCTTATTAAAGCTCATATTCCAGGAGAATTCCTTTTGGAATGGTTTTTGAAATCTCTGCAGTCAGACATTTCTAAAGATGTATCCCTGTTTGGGGTATTTTCTGAGGAACAGGCTATTTTTAGGGCCCAGCAGCTCGAATTGATATATTCTCAGTCTGGAGTTCTTCATAAATATTTTCCCAATGCTCCTCGCTCCAAATTAGATTTATCCAAGACTAAGCCTGGTCCTCATGGTGATGGACTTATTGGGTCGATCAATAGTGGTGCAACTAACCTGCTTACTCAATTGCAGCCGTTGTCTATAAAATCTGCTCCTTCTGGTCAGGCTGTGCCTGCTGAGTCATCGCCTTCCCAATATTTGTCGGTAAATGCCGTCCAAACTTCCGATCCCAAAGGAAATCAAAAATCCGAAGGGAAGAAGAAGGGACGAAATAATAAGAAAAAGGGCAAGAATGGGAAGGGTAATGCGAATAAAACCAACGAGCATGTTGGTGAGGGTCCAAAGGATAAAAAGAAAGTGAATTTTCCATGAAATTTGTGTGCTGGAGACCATCTTACACACCTTTGCCCTAAAATTCAAGATGCGCAGCGCTTGTTAGCCCAGCAGGGTTCTTCCAGTTCCCAGGCTGTGTTGACAAACCCTTTTCCCCAAGGGAAACATCTAGTTGTTGGCACGAATCAAAATACTGGGGCTCCCTCTGGGGGCACCCAGGAAGGGGAAATTCCATCAAACATATACATGATGAGTGCTCACGTGGATGTCGCTACGAGATCCCGTGATTATGGCGAAGAAGAGTCTTCAAAGCCGCTTCATATTACGAGGCCTACTGTTGAGCCTATACCTCGGATGCCAAAAGCATCTACTAAGCGTACGATGATTAATCCAAATGCTAGGGCTGCCCAGAAATACTCTATTGTGGAAGATCTGGCGCAGAGTCCTTGTGCCATGTCGGCTCTTGAGGTGCTCCAGTCTTGTCCAGCTCAGCGCAGTGCTCTGCTCACTGCTCTTGGGGCTGTCGATCCAAAGAATTCTCTTATGATTACTTTAGATATGATGTATTTTTGACTGAGCATGGGTATGCCCGCCTCAGCATGAGTTGACTCTCTGTTTTATTTCATTGGTTTTTGGCAGGCTGAAATCTAGTGAAGTTCTCCCTTGTCCTTGCGAAGTTATTTCTATGTGCATAATACATTTCGGCCATCATGTACCCCTTCTGACCTCATATATTAGGGGGCATCTGTTATAGCATCATTTTTCACCCTCATGTGATTCATGATTGTATCTATGGCCTTGGGCACCCATTCCCATAGACTTGAACAAAATTCATAAAAAATAGTGTTAAAAATCCCATACGCGGGTATGCCCAGACTTTTCCGCGTGTATACGCGAGTCCACATGTACTTTTCTGCGTATGCCATTAAAATCATTAAAAAATATATAAAAATTCCCTATTTTCGGGCTGGGTTGATGGTTACTCCAGTAGTTCAACCACCCCAGCACGTGGCCAACTGTTTCCAACTAATTGAAACTACTTTGAGGGAGTATAAAATCCCCTCATGTGTATGGCCTAAGGGAGAGAGAAATTTATAGACATTATACTCTGTTGGAATCCCTAATTCAAGTCTGATTTCCCGTGCCTCCTGCACTTTCCCAGATTTATTCAGGAAACCCTTGTTTCCTGGAGATGTTCATTAGTTTATATGCCATCTCGAGTGCACAAGTCTTGAAAGTATCTTAGCGAGGCAAGGGCAGGACGGATCTGGACGACAGTCTGTTCGAAGATCGTGGAAGGATTTAGGTGATCTCTCCACTTTTTATTATTGTACATGCTATTCGCAATTATGAAGAACCATCTTGTTCCTGAACTTATGTCTTAACATCTATTTGCATATGTGGAAAGATTTATTATTAAGCATTTATTATTGTTTATACAATATTTCACATGGATTACACTAACATTTAGGAGAAATATATGTTGTACAACTAGGTTTCTGTGCATGTTCTTTCTTGTTTTCCAGGTTGAAGAGGAAGAAGGGTTGCTGGGGGTTTGGACCCCGCAGGATCTACATCGAACGTAGGACTACGGGTGAGTTCTAATATCGTTGTTATCTAGTTTTTAGCATTTAAGTGTGGTTGTGTGTGAGTACTTTTGAATAGCATTCCCTGATCTGTGGAGGTTTTGACCCAACAAACCTCTAGGGTGTTTTTCCTCGAAACATCAGGTCTTCTAGGAAAAGGACCCATACACAAGATCAGGAGGAAGAGGTGCCTCAAAAAGAAGCAGTTGTGCAGAAGGAGACGACGGTGCAGAAGGCTGCAGATAAAGGTAAGAGGCCTCTAAACGAGTCTTTACATTCTAATGACCAAATTCCTTCCTCTTCAAAGTTGGCCACTACTCCAAATACCAAGCCTGTGGTGAAAGAAGTCAAGCCTTTAGTTGAAAATAGAGAGTCCAAAGAAAATATAATAGAGAAGTCTTCCTCAGTATTTAATCTGCAAAAATAACTTGAGAAAGTCAAGATCCCAGTCCCACTGACTGAACTATTGAAGCAACCAACCTATGAGTCTCAGGTCTCCTCTTTTATGCTTCCCCCAGAAACAACCCCCATCCTAGACAGTCTGAACCTCTAGGAAGAAAGGCCCATGGTCGTGTTTGGCCCCCATGTTGAAGAATTATATGCCTCGACCCTTGATTTCTATGTGTCATTAGTAATCCATGATTTTCTATTGCATAATTGTATGTTGGATTCTAGGGCATCCCATAACCTCTTGCCCCTGTTAGTAATGGAGCAGCTGGGACTACAAATAACGCATCCATACAAAGACCTTTATTCTTTTGATTCCAAAAGGGTCAAATGTCTGGGGATGATCAAGGACTTGGTAGTCAATTTAGCCCAAATCCCAGCCAAGAGTGTGGTGATGGATATAGTGGTGGCTGATATCCTAGCTCGTTTTGGGATGTTTTTGTCAAGGTGTTGGGGAATGGAAATTGGAGGGTAAATCAAACTGGATTTGACTTATGCTACCATCCCTGTATTCGGAGGGCAAGAAAGGAGGCTGTATCGGGAGACAAGGTTTTTAAAGATGGTTACTAAGGCTGATAACTCTATTAATTCACCATTATATAGTAAACAAGGGGATTTCTCATGTCTAATGTTGGAAGAAGACCAAGACTATGCACAAGAGCCCTCATTCTGTCAGATTAAAACTGAACAATCCTTAGAAAATCAAGAAGCCGGAGTTTGGACGCTGCACTTTGTTGGAGCCAATTCTAGAGAAGGGAATGGAGTTGGGGTGCTACTTATTTCTCCTACAGGTCAATGGGTTCCGTTATCTTTTAAATTAGAGTATGAAGCTATGAACAATGTAGCTGAATATGAAGCACTGCTCTTGGGATTGCAAACAACAAGAAGCATGAACATTTAGAGTCTAAAGGTTCTGGGAGATTCAGAACTAGTAGTGAGGCAAGTGAAAAACCAGTGCCAAGCTAAACACCCGTGGCTGAGGGCCTATAGGAACGAGGTATGGGACCTAGGAGAAAAAATTTTCTTGGCATTTAACATTCAGTTTATGCCAAGAGAATAGAACAGAATGGCATATTCCCTCGCTGTGGTTACCAGTACCTTTCGGCCACCTCAAAATCCTCTTTTAAGATACGAAATTGAAGTTCGTTATTGACCTTAAATTCCCGACAATGTCAAACACTGGCAGGTGTTTGAGGATGAAGATCAAGTAAGGAGATTCATGGAGACTATTGGAGAATTCTCCAATATGGAGATAGATGTTTTTGAAGAAGAAACTGAAGACTTTTCCCAAAACAAATGGGAAGAAAGTGTGGCTGGTCATAAAGTGCTCCAACTAAAAGGAAATGTTATACCTAGAGGTCTGGTCCCTCTAGAGAGATTGTTTGACAAGAATGACGTCCCATTACTGCCAAGTAAAGTGACAGAAGAAAATTAGGTCTATGACTTGAATCTCTGCACCGAAATTGATCCAAAAATTGTGAAGTTGTCTCAGAAGGTTCCTGAAGAATATAAAGAGCACTACCAGAAACTATTCTAGACATACAAAGATGTCTTTTCATGGTCTTATCAAGACCTGAAGACCTTTGACATCAACGTCATGCAACATAATATTCCTCTAAAAGGAGATGTAAAGCCGCATAAATAGAAGCTCAGGAAGATTAACCCTCTGCTACTTCCTTCCATAGAGAAGGATATCAAGAAGCTATTAAAGGCCAAGATCATCGTGCCGTTGAGATACTCTAAGTGGGTGGCCAATTTGGTCCCAGTTCGAAAAAAGAATGGAGAGATAAGGTTGTGTGTTGACTTTAGGAATTTAAATTGAGCATCCTTAAAGGATAATTACCCGTTGCCTAAGATGGATCATATTTTGCAGAAGGTAGTGAGAGGTTCACGGATGTCCATGATGGATGGTTTTTCTGGATACAATCAGGTGGCTATGCTTCTAGAAGATCAAAAGAAAAATTCCTTCACCACTCCCTAGGGGACATTTATGTATGCACAGATGCATTACGGACTGATCAATGCAGGGGCCAATTTCCAAAGGGCCATGGATATTGATTTTGTTGGGGAGCACGATAAATTTGTAGTGGTTTACCTCGATGATATCACAGTGTTCTCAAAGGATGATGCAGAGCATATTGAACACTTGCGCATGACCTTTGAGAAGTGCCAAAGGTACGGTCTCTCTCTAAACCTTCAGAAATCATTGTTTGCATTAGAAGAAGTTAAGTTGTTGGGACACATTGTGACAAAGGATGGGGTGAAAATTGATCCTAAAAGGGTAGAGGTTATAAACAGCATATCTTTCCCCAAAAATAAGAAAGAGGTTCAAGTGTTCCTTGGGCGCATTAATTTTTTGAGAAGGTTCATTCCAAACTATGCAAAGATAGTTCGGCATATAACTGACATGCTCAAGAAAAATAACGAGGTAAAATGGTCTCCTGAGTCATGAGAGGCCTTTAACAGGATTAAAAATTATTTTGTAGAAGCTCCAGTGTTGGCTAGACCAGATTATGCTAAGCCTTTCATGATTTTTTCATTTGCATCGCCTCACACTGTTGCAGGAGTGTTATTACAAAAGAATGAAGAGGGGTACGAGCAACCTATTGCCTTCTTTAGCATGGTGCTTCGCGATGTTGAGCTCAAATACAACATCTTAGAGAAACAAGCTTATGCCTTGGTGAAGTCCCTCAAGGCGTTTCAGATGTATGTTTTGCAATCCTCCATTACTGCATTTGTGCCCACAACAACCGTAAAGGATATCCTGATCCAAGGAGATAGTGAGGGGAGAAGGGGTAAATTGATTGAAAATATAGAAGAATATGAATTAGAGATATGCCCCACCAAGTTAATTAAAGGACAGGGATTAGCCAAAATATTGTCAGAGTCGAATTGACAGGCTTTGGGAATAAATATATCCATGATAGCAAGTGAGGAGTCTGAAAAAATAGATGAATGGTGTGGGATAGAACCAGCTACACAGAAGATTCATATGAAGTATCTCCTCAATATGTGGTATAAGGAAATTTTTGAATATCTTCTGACTCTCAGATGCCCCCCTAGCTGTGACAAAGAAAAATACGGAACACTGAGGCTGAAGTCGCAGAAATTTGTCATTGCCTATGGTCGTCTGTATTGGAGAGACCCCTCAGGCATCCTGCTCCTATGCCTTAACGAGAATGAAGTGGAGGAGATAATGTTAGAGTTCCATGAAGGCATCTTGTTGGGTGTGGAGCTTGATTATCTTGTTTATTTTGTATCACAGCGTTGGACCCCTGTACCTTAATGGGGCGGCAACGCCGCCCATAATTAAACGCTGCCTGGGGGGTCCACGGGGGGGGCTGCGACTTTATGGAGCCCCCCCCTGGCGAGGGGTTTCGGGGGCAGCGCCCCCGAAGCTAAGAAAAAATGTAAAATTGCCTTGTAAAAGTATAGTAATTTCTAGTCAATCTGGGCCGTTCATTAGGCGGATGATCTGACGATAGAAGTTATGTTTAGTTTAGGGTTTTTTGCCATATAATGCAACCCCTCGCTTTTATGAGGGTATTGTATTACGGCTGTGTATTGTGTGTGTATTCTCGGAGTGAGAAATAGAGAGGGAGACTGTGAGAGAGAACAGAGGATATTAGAATGGATCTGATGTAGGTTGTGTCTCCTCATTTTGCTGGATAATAGAAAGGAAGGAATGGCTGTTCAGGGTGGACATAGCCCAAACTGGGTGAACCACGTATATCTGGGTCTCTCTGGTTTTATGTGTTTTGTGTGCTTTTATTTTTCGCATATTTTATGTGTTTCTTTGCTCTGTAATATTTAATTTTCTAACAACTGGTATCAGAGCCGAAGGTCTATTTTGTTGATAAAATCATAGGAAAGGAGGGTTTCCTGGTTTGAGTGGGAGCAATGGAAAAATATGGTAAATTTAGGGTCGAGAAATTTAATGGCCAAAACTTCCCACTGTGAAAGATGCAGATGGAAGATTATCTATATCAGAAAGATCTATACCTACCATTGAGAAGAAAAACAAAGAAGATGACAGCTATGACAGATGCAGAATGGGAGATTCTTGATAGAAAGGCACTCGAAATAGTACGATTGTGCCTCGCGGCATTGGTAGCCTTCAATATTTCGAAGGAAACAACAACAAAGGGTTTGATTAAGGCGTTGGAAAAACTATATGAAAAACCCTCGACGTCAAACAAGGTATTTATTATGAAACGTTTATTTAATATGAAGATGTTGGAAGGTGGATCTGTTGTAGACCATTTAAATAATTTTAATACAGTTACCAGTTAGTTAATTTCTATAGGGGTAAACTTTGATGATGAAGTTAGGACTCTTTCATTTCTGTGCTCATTGCCAGAAAGTTGGAACGGTTTAGTTATGGCCATTAGTAACTCTGTCTCTGGATCTAGTACTTTAAAGTTTGATGATGTTGTTGGTGCTATCCTTGAAGTAGAAAGTCGCTGCATTGGTATCATGAGACATCAGGTAATGCTTTGAGTGCAGAGTCTAGGGGAAGAAAAATTAAAAGAGGAAAGAGCTCAGGATATCACAGTAAATCAAGGAAAGGCAGATCCAAGTCCAGATCGGGATAGTGTGATGGAAATGCAGAAAGAAAGGACACATGAAGAAAGACTGTAGATCTTGGAAGGGAAAGTAAGGATACGCACAACAAGAAAACAATCATGAAGCAAATGTGAGAGGTGATGTGTTACAATATGCTTTGATTCTTTCTTTCGAAAATGTTATTGATTCCCGGGTGGTAGATTCAGGGGCCTCATTCCATGCCACACCTGATAAGAAATATTTTCATGACTATGTTCAAGGAGATTTTGGACAAGTCCGTTTGGGTGATGATAAAACCTGTAAAATTGTTGGAATGGGTAAGGTTCTTGTAAAATAGCAGAATGGAAACCAATGGCTATTAAAGGAGGTAAGGCATGTTCAAGATCTAAAGAAAAATCTGATTTCAATAGGGCAGTTATAAGGTGAAGGTTGTGTGACAACTTTCACAGATAAAACTTGGAACACCACCAGAGGAGCCCTGGTAATAGAAAAAGGCGAAAAGGTTGGTACATTGTATTTATGCAATGGTATTTCTAACTCTGTTAATGCTTTAATTTCCAAAGGATCAGATGTAGCATTATGGCATCATAGGCTCGGAAACATGAGTGAGAAGGGGATGAAGAAACTTCACTCAATAAATTTGTTGTTGGGTTTGAAGAATGTTGATTTGGATTTCTGTGAGGACTGCATTTATGGAAAATAGAAGAGAGTCAGATTTATAAGAGTTGGTAAAGAAAAGAAGAGCAAAAAATTAGAGCTTGTGTATAAATATGTATGGGGACTTGCTCAGGTATCATCTCTTGGTGGCTCTCGTTATTATGTTACTTTTATTGATGATGCAACCGTAGAAATTTGAATAATAGCTGAATTATTCACCAAGATTATCCCGATTACACACTATTTAAGCTTCATGCATAATACATAACCTCTTCTACAATTGATCATCAATTTGCGGAAATAGAAGCAGTCGCATGCGCACATTAAAACATAATCAATCACACATATAACACAGTATGTAATGGGGAAAGCTTACAGCTGAAAACCCCCAACTATCTGTATATTATAATGACAGAGAACATGTAACAATCATTGTACAAACTCCTCAGAAGCTCTCAGTACAATCTCCAATTGTTACACACTACACAAGCTCAGATCATACAAAACACATGCTCTAATCTGCTCCACCTGTTAGCCAACCTCTACTGCGCAATCCAATATGGATAATTTCCAGATCAAGGTTCAAATCCCACTGGTATGTAATACGCAATCCTCATTGGCTTCTCCATCAATGTGTGTGCAAATCTCATGCACCAGTATAGTCACAACTGATAGTCACACTTGCTCTTTCACCTACCTCTTCACTGGTCTCCACTGAAACTGTCCATGCACTGCAGTTAACTGATGTATTATTTATTTGATTTATGAGTTAATAATTAGTGAAATAGTTAATAATTAATTCACACCACTCTCACTAGTGTATTTATCAGTTAGACTAAATACAACTAGTTCAACTAAGTTAAACCGAACACAACTCCATCAACTGTCTCATCAACTCCACCAAACTCTACCACATGAGTTCCAACTTAAGTCAACCATGCAATAGCTCAACTAAACCCTAGGAATAGCGTAATTCCTTCCGTCACCTCATGTGCCACATCCAGGCATCAAACTGAAGTGCTCCAAGAGGATAAGATAATGTTTATAGTCCAAATATTATTAAGAGCTAATAATATTTGACATATCTATTTTTAGACTGGCAATCTAAAAATAGATTCCGCCAAGTATGTCTAAAAATATAAGTCCATCTATTCTTTCCGACTTGAACAACCATCCACAAATAACATCCCGCAACTCATAGAACATGATCCATATGTCTAAAAATAGACATAGTCTAAAAATAGACTTTGCGCCAAAAATACCCTGTGGGCCCACTTAGTGAAGGCGACTTCTTTCCACTAAGCTTATCATCTTGTTGCAATCTCAACACTCCCTCTCAACAAGATATGGATTATCTGCAACCCCTATCCTGCCTCTGTGGTATTTGAATTTGCTCCTGGTGAGCGCCTTCGTCAAGATATCAGCATCATGATCCTCCGTAGGAATGTATGAAAGTAACATGACATTCTGCTGCACACAATCTATGATATGATGATACCAATCCATGAATCCATGATGCCTCAACTCATCCTCCTGTCTGTACCATGATCCATATCCCGATGTGCCTCTGAGATATGTGCCTATGAGATATCTCAATACATGCTTGCCTGCCTTCCAAAAGAGCTTGGTAGGCTTAACCATAGCTTGTGAAAGTTGGTTAACTGCATAGCATATGTCGGGTCATGTATTGAACATATACATAAGTGACCCCACCAACTGTCGATAAACAGTGGCATCCACTACCTCCGCCGAAGTAGCATCCTCCTTCCTCCAACCACCAGGAAGAGGAGTATCAACAGGCTTGCAGCCATGCATGTTGAACTTCTCTAGTATCTCTCGAGCATACTTACCCTGAGAAACAAATAGTCCACCACTACATTGCCAAATTTCCAATCCCAGGAAATAATGAAGGAGGCCCAAGTCCTTCATCTCAAACTCTTTTGCAAGATCCTCCTTGCATGAGAGTATCAACAGCTCATCACCTGTCAAAATCAAGTCATCTACATAAAGTATAATGATCAACAACTTACCCTCCAGCACAATCTGGTATAGGTTAGGATCCGCCTCACTCTTGGAGAATCCAAGTCCAGTGAAATAACTGTCTATCCGTGTGTACCAAGCACGAGGTGCTTGTTTCAACCCATACAACACTCTCTTGAGCCTGCACACATGCGACTCGCTGCTAAAGATCTCGAAACCTTTGGGATGCTCTATGTACACCTCCTCCTCAATGACTCCGACGAGGAACATAGTCTTCACATCCATCTGATGAATGTGCCACCCCATCTGTGCTGAGAGAGCAAGAATCGTCCGTATGGAATAATACCTTGCGACAGGTGCAAAGGTCTCCTCATAATCGATCCCCTCTATCTGTTAAAAGCCTCGGGCAACAAATCTTGCCTTGTACTTCTCCACACTCCCGTCAGCTACCTGCTTCACTTTTTAGATCCATCTCGAACCCACCACTGATTTTCCCTCCGGTATCAAGACAATCTCCCATGCACTGTTTCTGACAATCGAATCATACTCTTCCACCATGGCATCTACCCATGTGGGATCCTCCATAGCTTCCTCAAAAGAGGATGGCTTTGTCACGATACACTTGCTCACAATAGCCATGTATCCAGTATACCGGTCAGGTGACTATCTCTGTCTACGCTGTGATGTAGGTGCTCCTACAACCTTCTCTGCATCTTGAGCCAGTCGCTCAGCTTCTGTAGTGCGCTTCCGTCCTCTGATGGTTGGCGCTGCCTGAGTGGTCTCTTCCACTCCATTAACCTCATCTTGTGGCTGATCCACATCCTGAGACTCATCTTTAGGAACTAATAGCTCCTCATCTACATGCAAGTGTAGCTCCCTCTCAAGCGAACACTTCATGGCTTTCTCCTCCTGAAATTTGATATCCCATCACACAACAGTCTTGCGACTATCTGGAAAATACACACGATAGTTGTGGGGTGTATCAGTGTACCCCAAAAATATCCAAACCTCTGCGGTCGGCTCCAGCTTCTTCCTGGCATCCTTCGTCACATGAATGTAAACAGGTGAACCAAAAATCCTCAAATGGGAAATATCAGGCTTCTTACCAGAAAACGCCTCCTCAGGTGTACTCATGCCAAGTATCATGTGAGGACAACGGTTCTGCACATATACTGCAGTATTGCATGCCTCCGCCCACAAGTGAATGGGTAGGCCCTGATCATGCAACATCGCTCGTGCAGCACCCACGATCGTTCTGTTCTTCCGCTCAACAACCTCGTTCTGCTGTGGGTTATGAGGTGCTATGAGCTCTCTTCGAATTCATTCTATGCTGCAAAATTCCTTGAATTCGCCGGAGACGGAATTCACCACCATTGTCGCTCTAAAACCTTTGCCTTTCCCCAGAACCCTTTCTCAACTAGTGCCTTGAACTCACGAACTTTGAGAGTATGTATACTCCTTCTTCTCGAAGATCTAACCTTACGAAGAAAAATCATCAACAAATATCTTTGTAGTACATCTTAACTGTTGTCGAAGCTGCGAGAAAAGGTCCACACATGCAGTGACGAATTCTCCTCAAGGATTCGTGATGGCATGACTATCCTTCTGTGAAAAATTAACTACAAATTTTCCCAAAGGACACCTTGCAACGTCATTGCCTAGTGCCTTTAGGAAGCCCAGTAGAAATCTACTGCCGTATCTTCAAAGCTCCATGGTGAAGGTGGCCCAATCTCTGGTGCCACAACTCACCATCATCCCGACTCACCACTCCTTCTGCCTTGCCTGCCATTGCTGCGCAGCCATCTACCTGCAATTGATAAAGGTTCTTAACTTGAACCCCTATCCTATGGGTCTCACCAGTTGCCTTACTGTGTAGGAAAGCCTTTCCCTCGCTAAAGACAACATCATATCCCTTGTCTTCTAACATCGCCATAGAGATAAGATTCTTCTTCAATCCAGGAACGTGCATCACTTCCTTCAATACGAAGGGTTTACCAGACTCCCTCTCAAAGGAAATGGTACCGATACCGGTCGCACTATATCTACCATCATCGCCCATCTCGATGTGCACTCCAAGATCTTTCTCATCCGGATGGAGTGAGCAGTCGATCCTCATCATGTGCCGAAAAGACGCACCAAATACGGCTCTGCCCGATCCCGCCACACTTGATACCAAGCATGCGATCAGCAAAAAATCCAGCTCAAACTACGAGGCTAAGGCCTCTCCAGCTACAGATCCAGAAGCCTGCTTATTTTTCTTCTTCTGCGGACAATTTGTGGCATAATGTCCGTGTTGGTGACAGTGAAAGCACTTCACCTTGGACATGTCCTGCTTCTTTCCCTTCGCAACGGAATGAGAAGATTTCTTTTTCTTCTACTTCTTTTCTTTGGTATCCAAATCACAATTCTCTTCATCAGAGTTCTTTGATGAAGATTCGTCCCTGGTACTTCGCCTTATCTCCTCTTGCACAAGATCCAACCAAAGTCGCTCCCATCCTAGAAATTTCTCCCGACCATTGACAGAGTCCTGATAGGAATGCCAACTCTTCGGAAGCCCAAGGAGAGCCAAGCTCACCAATTCCTCATCATCAACAGTCACCCCCACACTTCCTAGCTCATCCCTGCATTGGATGAACTTCGTGAGGTACTTGGGCATACTGTCGCTTTTCTCCATCTTTATGTTTCTAAGTTTATCCTTGAGCGCCAACTTCCTCTAGTTGCTCTTGCTTTGGAATAAATCTATCAAGGATTTCCACATCAAGAATGGAGAAGCCTTACCATGCAGGCTAGAAACTATGTGATCCTTCACGCCCTCCAACAGAATCCTTCGACACTTTGCTGTCTTCTTTTGCAAAGCCTCAATTACGGCAGCATCGCTAGAAGTAGGCTTTGGGACTTCAGCATCTATGAAATCCTTCAACCCATTGTCATCCAGCACCGCCTCCATCCTATCCTTCCATGAAATATAATTTGAGCTGCCCTCAAGGGCATACTCCAATCGCAATCCGTTGAAAGAAATCTCAACTTCGACACCAAGAAAACACTGCTGCAAATTCGAATTCCACCAGCACAAAACTCAACCGCTTCAATGTTTTGCAATTGCTCCAATGATCATTATCGCTCCGATACCATGTATAAATTTAAATAAATGTTAAATTATTCACCGAGATTATCCTGATCACACACTATTTGAGCTTCATGCATAATACATAACCTCTTCTACTATTGATCATTAATTGCGGAAATATAAACAATCGCATGCGCACATCAAAACCATAAAAAATCACACATATAAACACATTATTTATGGGAAATATTAAAGCTGAAAACCCCCAACTATCTGTATATTATAATGATAGAGATCATGTAACAATCATTGTACAAAATCCTCACAAGCTCTCAGTACAATCTCCAATTGTTACACACTACACAAGCTTAAATCATACAAAACACATGCTCTAATCTGTTCCACCTGTTAGCCAACCTCTACTGCGCAATCCAATATGGATAATTTCCAGATCCAGGTTCAAATCCCACTGGTATGTACTGCGCAATACTCATTGGCTTCTCCATCAATGTGTGTGTAAATCTCATGCACCAGTATAGTCACAACTGATAGTCACACTTTCTCTTTCACCTACCTCTTCACTGGTCTCCACTGAAACTGTCCATGCACTGCAGTTAACTGATGTATTATTTAGTTGATTTATGAGTTAATAATTAGTGAATTAATTAATAATTAATTCAAACCACTCTCACTAATTGTATCAATCAGTTAGACTAGATACAACTAGCTCAACTAAGTTAAACTCAATACAACTCCATTAACTGTCTCATCAACTCCACCAAACTCTGTCACATGAGTTCTAACTAAATTCAACCATGAAATAGCTCCACTAAACCCTAGGAATATCATAATTCCTTCTATTAGCTGCATGTGCCACATTCAGGCATCAAACTAAAGTGCTCCAAGAGGATAAGATAATGTTTAGAGTCCAAATATTATTAAGAGCTAATAATATTCGACATATCTATTTTTAGACTGGCAATCTAAAAATAGATTCCGCCCAGTATGTCTAAAAATAGAAGTCCATATATTTTTTCTGGCTTGACCAACCATCCACAAATAGCATCCTGCAACTCATAGAACATGATCCATATGTCTAAAAATAGAGTTTGCGCCAAAAATAGCCTGTGGGCCCACTTAGTGAAGGCGACTCCTTTCCACTAAGCTCATCATCTTGTTGCAATCTCAATAGCAACTAGAAAAACATGGATTTATTGTATTAAAAAAAAATCTGATGTATTTGATATTTTCAAGAAACGGAAAGCTTTGGTTGAGATTGAGACAGGAAAGAAGTTGAAGTGTCTCAGATCAGACAATGGAGGTGAATATTGCAGCAAAGATTTTGATAGGCACTTTTCAGAGCATGGAATTCGAAGAGAGAAGACAGTTCCAAGAACACCACAAGAAAATGGCATGTCAAAAATAATGAACAGAACAATCATGGAGCGTGCAAGGTGCATGAGATTGCATGCAGGATTGCCTTTACACTTTTGGGTAGATGTTGTAGATACTATTGTTTATCTAATAAACAGAGGGCCTTCAATTTCCTTGGATGGTGGTATTCTAGAGGAAGCATGGATAGGTAAAAAGGTAAACTACTCTTTTTTAAAGCCTTTTGGCTGTGCGGCCTTTGTCCATATTAATAAAGAAAAAAGGACAAAGCTTGAGGAAAAATCAAAGAAATGTACCTTTATTGGATATGGTGTTAATGATTTTGGTTATCGCTTATATGATTATGAAAATCACAAAATCATTAGGAGCAGAGATGTAATATTCAATGAAAAGGTCTTGTATAAGAATCGGTTGCAGGAAAAGAAATAGGAAAAAGAAAACAAAGAATACATAGTTCTTGATGAGATCACAGAAAAGGTAAAGGTTCCTGAAAATAATAATAATCAAGAGCCACAAAAATAACAGCCACCACAACAGCAACATGCACCTCAAATAACTGAAAGTGGTGTTAGAAGATCTACCAGGATAAGTAGACCCCCTGAACGATACTCTCCATTATATTATCTATTGTTGACTAATTCTGGTGAACCTGAATGTTATGAAGAAGCAATGTAGGTTGAAAGCAGGAAGAAGTGGGAGCTAGCCATGAAAGAAGAGATGGACTCCTTAATGCATAACCAAACTTGGGACTTAGTCAGGTTGCTTGCAGGTAAAACTAAATTGTAGAATAAATGGGTTTACAGGCTGAAAGAAGAAGATGGAGGAAAACAAAGGTACAAAGCTAGACTTGTGGTGAAGGGGTTTGTACAAAAGAAAGGTATTGATTTTGATGAAATATTTTCTCCTGTTGTTAAGATGACTTCAATCAGAACTATTTTAAGTCTCGTAGCAGTGGAAGATTTACATCTTGAACAGTTAGATGTAAAGAAAACATTTCTCATGAAGATTTGGAGGAAGAGATCTATATGGAGCAACCAAAAAGATATGAGGTCAAAGGGAATGAAAAATTAGTGTGCAGGCTAAAGAAGAGTTTGTATGGCTTAAAACAGGCTCCAAGGCAGTGGTATCTAAAATTTGACAAATTTATGTCTGAACAAGGTTATACTAGATGCCACTCTGATCATTGTGTTTATCTTAAAAGGAAAAATGATGGCAGATATATTATATTTTTATTGTATGTAGATGACATGCTTATTGTAGCGTTTAACATGCAGGAAATAAATGTGCTCAAAAGAAAATTGGCAAATTCATTTTCAATGAAGGATTTGGGAGTTGCAAAACAAATCCTTGGTATGAGAATAACTAGAGACAGGAAAAATCACAAATTAACACTGTCTCAGAATGAGTACATACAAAAGGTGTTGAAGAGATTTAATATGCAGAATGAAAAACCAGTTAGTACACATTTTTCTAGCCATTTCAAACTTAGTAAGGAGATGTGCCCTAAGACCCAAAAAGAAATGGACTACATTTCTAAAGTTCCATATGCATCAACAGTTGGAAGCTTAATGTATGCAATGGTCTGCACAAGGCCTAATATTGCACATGTAGTGGGAGTTGTAAGTAGGTACATGAAAAATCCAGGAAAAGAACATTGGATGGCATTAAAATGGATTCTCATATATTTGAGAGGTACCACAAATCAAGCATTATGCTTTGGTGGTTCAAACATTTCTCTACAGGGATATGTTGATACAGATATGGCAGGTGACAGAGATAACAGGAGGAGCACTACAGGATATGTATTTACTGTAGGTGGAATAGCTGTCAATTGGGTTTCAAAAATCCAAAGTGTTGTTGCACTTTCAACAATAGAAGTAGAGTATTTTGCTGCTACAAAGGCTAGTAAGGAAATGATTTGGTTACAAAGGTTTATGGATGAATTGGGTAAGAAGCATGATATGGGCACGTTATACAGTGATAGCCAAAGTGCCATTCATCTTGCAATGAACTCAACATTTCATTCCATAACTAAACACATACAACTCAAGTACCATTTCATACGGTCAGTATTGGAAGATAGAGAGTTGAAGCTGGAAAAGATACACACTAGCTAGAATCCTGTCGATATGCTAACAAAAGTTTTAACCAAGGAGAAACTGAGATTATATTCAATTTCAATTGGTCTTCAAGGATGACGATGAAGATGAGAAACAACCAAGTTCAAAGAGGAGTCATTGTCCAGCAAATGAAGCAGCAGTGGAGTTGCTACAATCAGTCTCCAAGTGGGAGATTGTTGGGTGTGGAGCTTGATTATCTTGTTTATTTTGTATCATAGTGTTGGACCCCTGTACCTCCTGTACCTTAATGGGGCGGAAACGCCGCCCATAATTAAATGCTACCTGGGGGGTCCAGGGGGGGTGGTTGCAACTTTATGGAGCCCCCCCCTGGCGGGGGATTTCAGGGGAAATACCCTCGAAGCTAAGAACATATGTAAAATTTCCTTGTAAAAGTTTAGTAATTTCTAGTCAATCTGGGCCGTTAATTAGGTGGATGATCTGACGGTAGAATTTATGTTTAGTTTAGGGTTTTTTTCCCTAGAAGGAAACCCCTCGCTTTTATGAGGGTATTGTATTGCGGATGTGTATTGTGTGTGTATTCTCAGAGTGAGAAACAGAGAGGGAGACTGTGAGAGAGAACAGAGGATATTATAGTGGATCTGCTGTAGGTTGTGTCTCTTCGTTTTGCTGGATAATAGAAAGGAAGGATTGGATGTTCGGGGTGGAAGTAGCCCAAACTGGGTGAACCACATATATCTGTGTTTCTCTGGTTTTATGTGTTTTGTGTGCTTGTGTTTTCCGCATATTTTATGTGTTTCATTTCTCTGTAATATTTAATTTTCTAACACATCTGTGGAAGTCACTATATCTGGAGAGCCACTGCCCATAATATCTTGAAAGTTGGCTTCTTCTAGCTCAAGCTCTTTGGAGATGTTTTTGCTAGAGTTAGATCCTGTGAGAAGTGTCAAAAATTCATAGAGAGGCAGAATTTTGCACCCTTGCCCATGATCCCTGTACACATAGATGAACCTTTCCAGCAATGGGGAATTGATTTTATTGGTGAAATTCATCCTGCATCAAGTGGACAGTAGAAATGGATATTAACAGCTACAGACTATTTCACTAAATGGGTGGAAGTAGTACCAGCAAGGAATGCAATAGAATCGGTAGTGATAAAGTTTCTGGAAGAGAACATCATCTCGAGGTTTGGGTTCCCTGCCAAGATTGTTACCGACAATGCCCAGGCCTTTAAGTCTGCTAAGTTCGTCAGATTCTGTCAGCAATATAACATTGTGTTGGGGCATTCCACCGCCTACTACCCACAGGATAATGGTTTAGCAGAGTCTTCAAATAAAACCTTGGTGAGAGCACTGAAGAAAGCCATTAATGTGAATCAGAAAAATTAGGATTCTCAGCTAAAGTTCGCTTTATGGGCGAACAAGATCACTAGCAAGAGATCAACGGGGAAATCTCCCTATGAGTTGGTATACGGGAGAGAAACAATTTTTCCCATACAATTGGTGTTACCAGTGGCTAGATTCATGTAGGAATGCCAAGAGGAGCCGAATGACATTACCAGGAGGATGAACTGGTTAGTAGAACTGGAGGAGACCCGAAATCAGGTGAATCAGAGGTTGATCGAATATCAAGAAAAAATGAAGGACTTATTTGACCAACATGCTAAAGACAAAAAGATACAGGTCGAGGACTTGGTATTAAGATGGTACATACAAAGGGCCGAAAAGGGAAAGCATGGTAAATTCGATCCATTATGGTTCGGTCCCTTCAAAATCGTTGAACAAGGAGGAAACAACACATTCAAGCTAGAAAATTTGTAGGGTGACTTGCTTGATGCCCCTGTAAATGGTCAATTCCTAAAACCCTTCTTTCAGTTTTGATTCAGGCCGAGAGGGCCTAATGTATCATATTGTACATTATTTAGCCGCTTCTATTTTTATTTGTAATGATGCTTGTTGTGAAGAATCATGAAGAAAAAGGAAAGGTGCTAAGGAGCCGTGTCTACACAAAGAGGGTTAACAGGTGGTCTGCGAAGTTCTCGACACGTTGAGGATAAACGTGCTGTCCCCAGGTGGAGCCAATGTTGATTATACCATTATACCTTTAATGTCTGAAGAAATATTATAGAAGGCAGACTACCCGACAGTAGTGAATTCGGCTTATGTTTCATAGGGTGTGAAGGGGAAATAAAATTTAAATGAGCCATATATAAAAAAGGGGCAAGCGCACTTTATAATAAAGTGCGAGTATGTTAAAAGCCTTAATCGAAATAACGAAAGTCTAAAAAGTGTGAAGGAAATGGATATAAGGTGAGACCCGCTTGTACTCGGCACACGCATAGATGAAGGAATGAAAGCACAATTCCGGGGGGGTCATGGGTGATAGGGATAAGGCGGAGCCTTCGCCCCCCTAGAATTCTGATGACGTGTCAAGGATCATGACATGAGTCGAGCATTCTATGAAGAAAAGGCCATGGGTTTAAAAGTTGTTACGAAGATCGCCTTGCGTCCTTAGTGGGCCAGGTCCCAAGGTACAGCTGTTACCACGATCCAATGGTAAGGTAAGTCCTAAGACACCCGGTACCAAGACCAGTACCAGAATTTAACCCGACACGAAGTATTCACCTAACGAAATTCTAACACCCAATCCCTTTATGCTGCGTGTCTCACAGTCAACGTCCTTATGATGTCATCACTACTCGTTTCACCCCACCATATTTTCCCGAGATTCCTTGGGCCTGTATAACTGTGTTCCGTGATTTACTGTGGTAAAATACTCTCGGTTTACAACTACTGTATAAGAGAAAGCGAGCACCTATTACCAGGTCTGCCCAGTCATTGTCAGTACCCCTGTGTTGTTTTCCTGAGCATTTTTCCTACTTCGAAGGTATTCCATCCCTTTCATTCCATCTAGTTTCCTTTTGTTTTTAAATTTTTATGATGTTCATGGTAAAGTCACAACCAAGAAATCAGAGTCTGAAACTCCCCAAGCCCGTGAGTCCAGGACTGTCCCTGGACCTGAACCTTTTACAGATTTGCAAGCCGACATCTGGGATCCGCAATACCCATTTCTCATTAGCAGCGTCAAGCCTGAGATGTTCAGGAAGCATGTTGGAAATAGAGATAGGTTTCAAGTCATTTTGTCTGGTCTGTATCATCAAATTACTCCCCTTGTCTACCTAGTGGTTGAATTCATTTGTTGGCTCCGGGATGCTTACGATGAACGTCAAGGCATGTTCCTCTCCTCTCAGGGGAACAAAATATTCACCATCTCCCCGGAAATCATCAGAAAAGCCCTTTTTTATCCTACCAGTTTGAACTATGCCAGTTTTAATGAAATAACACTGTCTCATTAGTTTTCGAAACTGCCATGGAGGCAATAGAGTGATTTCATCGCTGCCATTACCGACTCCCATTTCACAACTCTCCTCACTGCAGATTCAGTGCCCCTGAACTTATTCAAGGAAGAACTTCACCCTACCCTCGCTCTTATTGCGGGTCTCCTAGGTGTGGAAGGTTTTGGGCGAGCCTCAAAATAATGCATAGCCTTTATGTGGTTAATGTCTCAACCCGATGTCGTTTTAGATATCCCTAGTTTTCTGGCCTTCGTCATTCAAAATCAGTTCCAGGAGCTCTCATATACGGGTTGTTTTCTTTTCTATTCTATGGTTTTTTATCTTTTCCTTTTCCAAAACGCTGATAAATTTGAGGGTTTGGGTTTAAATAAGGTCTACAGAATAAACTCTTAGCCAAGACCAGTTTTTGACTGGAGTCCCGCAACTCATCAGTTGGAAAATGGGGTGTGATACTCAAGTTTCCTAAATTATTTCATGCCCATAGCTTACACTATCATCCATGATTCCCCTCCGCCTAGGATTTTTCCTGAACTCAGGAAATGGTTGCAGTACAGTGAAGCTGAAAGCACTGGAGACTGGTATCTTTTTTATCACTACACTGAAATCAGGGTTTACGGGGCCGAAGTTTCTCCCTACCAACTGCCAGTTTTTCCTGCCCAGAGGATTTACGCTTTAGAATACTTCCGGCAAATCCTAAAGGCTGACCAGCTTCACTTCCTCCCTGCAAAAAAGGGGTTTATTCTCAAGCTTCCCACAACCATTGGCATTTTTGTTGTTAATTCAAGACACGCCCTTCCCATGGTGGAAAAGCTGCTTCAAGGCATGGATTTGAGGCAATGGAAATCCTGGCCCTATGATCTGAAAGGCATCATATCTAACAGAAGGAAGAAGATTAAGTCAACCCCTTACAACCATGAAACAAGGCCCTTCATCGAATGGCGAGCTAATCTTGAAACCTGGCCTTTGCTTTCGCAGATGGAGACTGATTCATATGCGATGGGGGAAAAGACAGATACTGCTTCAACCAGAGAAGCAGATAAAAAACAAGTGGAGGAGGTTGGTGCATTTGGAGAAGGTTCTCCCCCTTTCAAAAGATAGAGAACTGGGACTAGCGGAGCAGAAGGCATGGGAGACGAACAACTGCTTCAAAATGAAACACTTTATGAGAAATCAGACAGGAGAAAAGTAGGTATCATGGTGATATAGATAGCATGGCCTCTTCATACTTCTCAGAAGTCTCACAAGCCATCTCAGCTAGCAGCTCTCGAGGAGCAAGCGAGAGCAGGATAAGGAATAGAGAAATCAGAGAAAAACATTGGTCTGAGCTAGAAGGATATGTTGATAAGTACCACACTAGGTTTTCATCTGCGATTGACTTGGACAAAGAGCAATTGGTAATGGCTATGACTGAAGCTATCTTGAACCCATAATCTGGTACCACCAGCTACAGAGCCCTGGAAATAGCAATAGACATGTCTCAAGTTCCACCAATTGACAAATGTAATTTGTTCCAGTGTTTTGGCGATATGTTAAAATATGAGGTAATACGACTCTCCCTTACTCTGAGAAAACTGCAAAGTAGGCATAACCAAGTGCTGGAAAATTTCAGAAGGGAGAAAATAAACTCCCGTGCACTTTCAAACGACCTACACAATCTCCAGGAAGTGATAAAAGGGAAAGAAAAGGGAAAAGCAGACCCCCAGAGTCATCTCATCGCTGAATTGCAAAAGCAGGTCGCAGCCTTGAAACACAAAGTAAATATACCTGGCTCTCATCATGTACAAACTGCTGAGTTAGTCCAGGCAGAGAAAGATAAGGCAAGCTTGGCCGATTCTCTTGCAAAGAAAAGGGAGGAGAATGCTAAGATTTCAGAGGAGATGGCTGCTCTACAGGGAAGGATGAATGAATTGTAGATAAGCTGGGATACTCATGTGTGCGCTCCACCAGCTCCAGAAGGGACTAGCTTGCTCTTTGAGCAGTTGACTACTACACTAACCACACTTGAAGCACTAGAAAAACAGGTCTCAACAACACCCTAAAGGATCAGTGAACTCGAAGCACTCCTTGCAGAGAATTCCAAAAAGGTTACCACTATGCAGAAGGAGATAGAGGAGAGGAAACAAGAAAAGGTGCAGCAAGAGAAAACCATCCGTGAGCTCACTAACCGAATGAAAGGAAATATCACCCTCCTAGAAGCCAGGTGTTTGATCTGGACTGAAATTATCACGGAGGTGAAGAAGCGCTAGGCATTTTTGAATGTCCTTGAGGAAATGAGGTCCGATTTACGCCTTTTCAGAAGGACGCTTCATGAAGGAGGTGCTGATGCCTCCAGCAGGGTTCAAAGCGCAAAGAGGTATATTTCCTTTTTAAAGGAGTTATGTCTAGAAGAGGTGGTCAAGCATGGTATCAAGAGAAAATTCAAGGAAGCCGCGGAGTGTCAGAAGGTGATAGATAAAGAGTTCGCACGTAGCATAGCTTTGAACGTTTTGGAAAAGGTGGCAACAAGTCTGGAATAGTTTGAAGAATATTGAACGGAGATAACACTTGCAGGACTCCCATCATGCTGGGAACCCTCCAACTTAGTCCTACGGCTGCTACTAGCGTACGAGTGCTGACTAAAGGAAGTAATAAACCAGACCAATATACCTTCTTAAAAATCTGCTCGACTCAAAACCGAAACCATAGTTTTAGTCCTCGGTAAAGAGTTTTTGCTTTTGCATCAAGTAAAATATAAAATTCCTACTCATGCAAACTATGATGAACTTATTGAGGTTTACATTAAGGTAGAAGTTTTCACCGCAATGCCTAAACATATAGTTGACACCTAGCAGAGGTGTACAAGTTATGCCAGTCTGTTAGCCAGCTCTTCTGCAACCGTCACACCTCCTACTTCAGCCACTGCCTCGATGCTTTCCCGCCATTGAAGATGTTAACTCATGATTCGGCCCGTGTGGCCTTTAGTTTTTATTTTTGACTTTTACTTTCAAGTTCTGAGTGAGATTCACATTTCACTCTTGCAATCTACTTTCTGTTAGAATAATTGTGATATTTTTTAGAAATGGCGATGAGCCTGAACTGTAAATGATGGGAAATGTTTTATTTTCATCATGAATTTTGATATTTTGAACAGGACTTAAAACTGCCTAATAGCATGCGGGAAAGATATTTTCCCAAAATATCTTTCCGCATATGTTCATTGAAAACTCTATAAAAGTAGTAAACAGGGACTGAGATGAGGTTCCAGATTTTGAAAAGAACTGACTAAGAAATAACTATGTATGTATTTTTTCTAGAACTTTGATATTAATGTTGAAGATCCCATTGGGATTCAGTGATAAGGAGTTTTGTCATATTGGGGATTCTGATCTGAGTGTTTCATAGTTTGTAGCTCTCCTTTGTGTTTTATCATCCATTTTCATATTTCTTATATTTGTGTTGTGGAATGCGAGTGCTCATATGTTTAAATGTGGATATATCATTGTTGATACTCATATTTTCTCATATCTAGTGCTTTAAATATGGCTCAGGCAAGATATTTTGTTTCATCTTTTTCTCTCACCAATATTCTTCTGATATTAGCAGCAATGGATTTTTATCTTTAAAACTGTTATCATGCATGGATTCTTATCAGCGCATAGGCCCAGTATATGTGAACATTTGTTTCTGGATTAAATTTTTGTTACGGTTAGTATCCATTACACGCTCTTATCATCCATCACCCTCATTTTATTAACTTCTGTGGATCATTTTAGAATTCAGCCTCCTTTTTAGCATGCTGTCTTAAAATTGTCTAATACATTCATGTATCAAAGTTTACACTCTGCTATTACAGTGTTACTTCTGCCATGTTTAAGTTTTGTGAGTCTTGGTTCCACCTTTACCAAACCTTTCCACTCAAGATATGATAGCATGAGAGCCTCTTTTCTTGTCAATCTTTATAAGTTGAACTTTACGCTCCTTGCTGATTAAGATGTCCTAGGCACTGGTCTTTGTACAACTCAAGGCTGTCTCTAGGAGTCACCAATATCCCCCATGACCATTCTTGCCTTTACCAGAGGCCCTAACCATGATTCAGTTTCTTCCAATTAGATGTTGCCCTATGTCAATTTCTGAAGGTCAACCCAAACAAGTTCACAACTTAGAAACACGACGCTGCCAAGGGTCACTCTAGCTCTGCAGACTAGTGACCACTTTCATGTCCTAGAGTAGACGAAGACCTCGCGTTGCCCAACACAACCAACCTGAACCAAATCCACAGTAGACGAAGGGCGCTGGCCAACTCACCCATCACATCAGAAGGAAGCCTCTCCTTAATGGTTATCCTAATCGATCTGCCACCTTCAAGGTTGGAAATTAAACTTTGCATAGGCACCACCACCTCTCCAAGTGCATCATGTGTGCGAAGGGTGGCGAAAATATCTGGGAAACATGCATTAAACTATGGGCCAAGGCAAGCCCAATGGGGCCAACTCACACCCCGATTGGGGGATTACATTGATTTGTGAATTAAAATTTATTTTTAATATTAACAAATATCATTTGTTAATTAAAAAAGGCATAGGATAACTTATATCACAAAATTATTATTTTTCACAGGAATCCGATGATACAATCTCAAGCAAGATTGTAATTTTGTTGTTGTTTAAAAAACATTTTTGAATGCATATATGTATTAAGCACTTGAAAAACCTTAGGGCACTCGAATTCTACAAGTTAGACAACTCAAACTCAAATAACCCTATAAGTTAGATTGCGCCATTAAAAAATTGGTTTTATTTATAGTTGCATGGGAATGAAACATTCTTAACCCATAATGCATACCATGTTTAGGTGTTTTTTATGGCTTTCACATGTTATTCCAAGATTTTGGGAACAAACTAACAAAATTTTTTTTATTTATTTTTTAGATTTAGCCAAGTGTACAAGTTGGTGTGATCTAGAATAGGTACAATTCTTAAATGATTTTGATAAGTACAAATTAACAAAAATAATAATTAATGTGATGGTTAACATTTTAATGATAAGTACAAATTAACGAAAATAATAATTAATGTGATGGTTAACATTTTAACAAGTTTCACATGTTACTCCCAAAATTTAAGAAATTAGTATTATTATTATTATTAATAAAAAATAAAATCATAAAATTAATTTACTAATTAAATTTATCTTTACAATTTTATTTTTAATATCAATAAATACAATTAGTTAATTAAAAAATGATTTTAGTTATATGGGAATTTCTCTCATTTCTTAAAACCTTTCCGTTTGTTTTCACATTAATGAGAACTAAGAAGGGAAGTAAACATTCTAAGTCAGTAGTGGTTTATTTAAATGATTTTTTGGAATTGTATCTTTAAGGAAATGGGAGTTTGGGAACCGTTTTTCTTCCTGATGGGTACCAAGTTTGAAACCCATTTAGAATCCCAAACTGGAAAGATGATCTTTGTTTTGAGGAGTTTATTCAACTCTATTTTTATTTGATTTTGAATATTCAGGTGAATCTTTCTCAATTTTTGTTGTATAGGTTTTCATCTGAAATCATAGGAATTGTGTGTTGAATCACAGAAGTATCATCTATTTTAAGATCAGTATAATCCCAAAAAAATATACTTTTGTACATTCTAAACAACATGATAAATGATAATATTTCTTTGGAAGATGTAATAAGACCTAGATTGACATTTTGAGGTTTTTCGTCAGTTGCTAGATTTACTAACTCAAAGCTTAAGGTAGAGATTTGAGTTTTTGAGTTAGTAACTCTTTCAAACCTATATTTCAGATCATATAGGTCTTCTAACTTGACAACCGACTTAGGAATTGGATTTTCATCTTGTTCTTCCTTAATCTGAATGTTATGTTCATTTTCATCCAAAATTTGACTATCATAATATCCTTCAAATGTTAAGAAATCTATGATATCTAAGTCATTATTGAATACTCTCCAATTGGTAATACCGTTAGGAATAAATGGTCTAAAAATTAATTCAATGGAAAATCTATCGGGATTAAACTCTTGGGATGGAATTAACTTTGATGCTACATTAGCCAATAGATCTGTGCTAGCATTTTTCATTCTAGGCACGAAAGAAATATTAAAGGCTAATAAATGAATAGTTAATTATTGGACTAATGAACGGTGTTGGGAAAAATACTGAGAGGGGGGGGGGGTGAATCAGTATTTAGGGCATACTTAGATCTTTTTACTTTTTCACTCACTAAAACCCATACGCTACTTTTCTTAACCAGACTCGCGTATACACGCAGATATTCTTCATAAAAATCGCGTATACACAGAGATCTTAATATGCATATATTTCTTTACTTAGATCTTTGCAACATTCATTCATCTGATGTTAGTTAACAGTAAGCATGTGCAGCAATAACAGAACAAACCATCACACATAAGCATCACATATGAACACCAGGATTTTAGGTGGAAACCCAAGTCGGGAGAAAACCACCGCTGCCGTTGTTCAACCTTCAATATTTTATTATAAAGAAAACATCTTACAACATATGTGCTGGCGCAGACTCCTACCAGCACGCAGGCACCCACCTGCGCTCGTTTACCAGCCTCTCCTGGAAGGGAGCTCCAACCCCCTGACTTGTTTACCAGCCTCTCCTGGAAGGGAACTACGACCCCCTGATCTCGTTTACCAGCCTCACCTGGAAGGGAGCTACAACCCCCTGACTTGTTTACCGGCCCTCTCCTGGAAGGCTACGACCCCACTCTCGTTTACCGGCCTCTCTAGAGAAAGGGAGCTACGACCCCCTGACTGAAGGCTACCACCCTCAGCACCACCATGGACCACGTTTCATCAATTTTCACACTGGATCCAACAACTTCAATAGAGCACAACTTGCAGGCCACGTTTCATCATATTTTCAGACCAAACCCACTCCATACATTTAAGCTCAATCATACATCAAACTGATACATATAACTCACTTACAGATATCAGTAAACCATCAGAACAGATCAGAAATTTCTTACCACAGACTTCAGCAAACCCTAGTTTTGCATACACGCTTTCCTTTCACTGATCCTGTGTATATACGCGCCTTCGACCATACAAACCCGCGTATACTTCTGTACATATTATAGAACTAATTTCTCTACCCATACGCGCTTTCTCTTCAGCAAACCCGCGTATATATGCGCTTCCTCTGCAGCAAACTAGCGTATGGTTCTTCAGACATTTAGGTCATTACAATTCTTCAGAACAGATACATCACACAGATTTTACCCTTTACTTCAGACAGATGTTCGCCTCATCTCAGATCTAATCATTCCAAAAACATATCTAGCAAATAAAAATACATTTAAGATCTAGATACCCTTCTTCATCTTTTTCTTCATTGGTGCATCATGCATTCAGATCTATCATTCAACTGTAACCCTTTCCATTAGGAATATGCTTAGGAGAAGTATTTTTTCAACTTGAACATCTTGCTTACACTCATGATTTGCACAATGAATTTCTTCTCCTTATATAGGTTTACCGTTTTTCAATACCATGAGCCAAAACCACATTACTTCCGATGGTATTCCTGGACGAGGTCACATAGACGAATCATTACTCAATACAATGGGTCAATACCATGGTGGTTACCCCTGGTTTTGCATATTTAGAGCGCTTTTTCCCATACGCGACTTGGTACGTTGTTTCCCGCGTGCATACGCTACTTTGTCTAGACAAATCCGCGTATGCCTTGAGACATACTCTTTTCATCATGTTCTAGCTCATACTGACATTTCTTTCATCATTACATCTGAGCTGCTCTGTGGACACATCATATCACATCAGATTTAAATCATTACCAAGTCCATCAAGTCAGGAATAACTTCATCAAGTAGGTTGCCATCATCTTCATCAAGTGGGTTGCCATTCAAGGAAAACACTTATCAAGTGGGTTGCCATCAAGGACAACATTCTGCATCATATTGCCAACAATCTCCCCCTTTGGACTTGATGGCAACCACGATGGTGTTTGATCACCACAACAGATAGATACATTAAGAATACAATGACACCATGTCACTCTCCCATCATTTTTCCCTTTATTCAAACACCATGTCACTCTCCCCCTTTGACATCAAGGGCAAAGGGCGGATCAAAACCAACACACTCTCCCCCTTTTCTGAGTTCATGCTGAAAGTTCATCCATATGTTTCAATGAAGTACATGACTCTATGACCTTCCTATTACCAAGGACTCATACTTACATCAAAGATCCAACCAAGTGGATTTACATATGAGACTCAAATACCCAACCAAGTGGGTTTACAAATTTCAATTCAACTACCCAACCAAGTGGGTTTACAAATTTTGACAAGTCCTTACATGTCTAAATATTACAATTTTACATCATGGGTCTCAACAAGACCTTTTCATCAAATTACAAGTATGACTTTTTATGACCAATACCAGAAAGACCTTAAGAAAGAGAACATATTTCAGAACCATCATAATGCCAACAATGCATTATACTCAGCAAGGCTAATGCTCCCCCTGAATCTTTGCATCCAAGCATCCTTTTCATATGACTAAGGCTCCCCCTTAGTTTATGCATCCTGAACACTTTCAACCAATCATCAAGGCATCTTTATCAAAACATCAGAGATTGAAGCAGTATTATAAGAAATGGAACACCACCAGAGATACCAGAGATACCAAACAGCACTGCAGCTGTGCTGAAGAAAGCTGACCCCAAACAGAAATTTGTCAGCAATCAGACATACGTGGTTTTATGTGCATGAAATCGCGTATATACGCGACTGTGTTTCAGGAAATCCATGTATCCAATACCATCTTCTATATTTTAACCAGATCTGATCCTCTGTGAGGCAGAGACAGTGTTCAGCTTCTTTCTGAGATATTTGAATGCTTCCCTAGAATACAGTAGATAGAACAATGTAGTTGTGTCTTCAAGCATCATCCAATGGTTGTAGCATAAGCACATTAGTAACCAAGCCTTCAGATTCTTTGCAGTATCAATATATTCTTTCCAAGAGAAATTATCATACTAGAACAACATTTTTTCAGCAAACAGGGTTCATCCAAAGTCTCATCATAATAAACCATGTATCAAGCCATCATCATAAGTATCACCGTAACCAAAGAATAAGCAGTCATAGTTCCAAAAATGCAATCATTAGTATTCAAACTATTGCTCCCCCTGAACCAGTGCTCCTGTTCCTGAGCTGACATATCAATTCTCTTATCATCAATGCATACACGACTGTGTCTGTTGTAACTCGCGTGTATACGCGGATTTAGTTCATAGAACCCGCGTATGGAAAGTCAAATGTGGAAATTTCACATTCCTCCATCTCCCCCTGAACTTGTACTTCCTGTACTTGTCTTCTTCACATCATATGCACTGTCAGAAATAAACATATTCAGAATTACCAAAACAATCATGGAAATCACCATACATTGCTCCCCCTGTGATGATACATTACTAAATCTCATAATGTATCTCACATCAGTCCTGCAGCCATTAAGAGAAGTAAGCTTTAGAAGCGGATGACTGCAGTAGGGTCAGTATTCCCTACGTTTCTGACCGGTCCTCCTTCTTTTTCCAAATTTGCTTGAACTTTCTAATCGTGTGCTGGAAATTGTCCACTTTCTCAGATCTGTTCATTCTGCATTATTTTTCTACATGTCCATACTTGTTACAAGCATAACATCTCATGTGGCCAGAGAAATAAGTATAAGAATCATAATGAGCTTTTCTATTCTTCCTTCTATTGCAATCAGCAGCTTTATGTCCATACTTGTTACATAAAAAACAATATCCCTTGAAGAAACCAGAGTACCTTTCTATGTAGGATCTGTTAGTTTGTGGCTGAAACAATCTGCTCCTGCAATTTGCTGCAACATGCCCATAATCATGACAATTAAAGCATTCAACATTATTGAATGATTTCCTTTGAGAATTCATGATTGTAGGTTGACTTTTAGTTTCTTTCAACACTTCAGGTTTTGTTTAATTTACATCCTTTGAATCTTTAGCACTTCCTTGTGAACTAGATTCTCCTTTGACCATTTCATGAAAACCCAGACCAAGTTTGATAGAAGGAGACCTTTGACTACTAAGAATATTTTCCAAAATCTTAGTACTATCTTGAAACCTCAAAAGTTTAACCTTTTCTTCTAATTTACCTTTGAGAATGTTTACCTCCACCTCCAAGGCTTGGCATTGCTTCTTCACGCTTTCTTCTTTCCTTCTTCCGTCTTCTACTTGGTTATTCAGATTTATAATCTCTTATTTCAACCCATTTTCTTGCTCTCCAAAAGTTTGTAAGAGTTCTTCATTCTTCTTCTTTGATGCTTCGAGATTTACTTTCAGAGATATGTTTTCTGCTTCAAGTCCTGCATTCTTCTTATTTGATTTATCCAGGTCTTCTTTGAGGGAAATGATTTCTGCTTTAAGACCTTCCTTTTCAAATGATTGTAGAGGTTCCTCATTCTTCTTATTTGATGCTTCAAGATCAGCTTGCAGAGAGATGATTCCAGCTTCAAGACCTTCATTCTTCCTTTTTGATATTTCGAGATCTGCATTTAGATCGTTGATTTCTGCTTCTAGTCTTTTCATTCGACTGGATGCATAAGCATGAAACCTTTGATACTTGTCTATAGATTCATTCTCCTTAGATGATTTTTGCTGATCTTCAACTTTAATCTTGACAGCTTCTTCTAGATCCATACTGTTACTTTCACTATCTTTACCTTTGCATGCACAAGAGATTAAAATACAAGAACAGTGATCAATACCTGTTTCATCTTCTTCAATTTCTTCTATACATGATTTCTGAGGTATCTCCTTTCCTTGAGTAACCTTCTTCTTTTGCTTCTTTGCCATGAGCACTTGTAGAGCTTGGTCAGAATATTCTTCATCTTCACTGGACACTTCATCATCATATTCATTTGCATAATAACTCTTCCTCTTTTCAAATTGTTTCCCTTTACCATGTTTTTCTCTATAAGGACATTTAGCAGCATAGTGACCAACTCTTCCATAATCAAAACATTTGAAGGGAAGCTTACCTTTGAATCTTCCAGTACCTAGTTGGAGTTTTCTCACAAAATTCGCTTCTTCTTCTTCGAATATATAGCTGGATTCTTTGACAACTTCCTTTTCTTTTCCTTTTGCAGACGCCTTAAAAGCAGCTTCTTTAATTTGAGAAGGACCTCCTTGTCTCATTTCAAAAGCAGTCAGAATACCATGTAATTGAACAATAGTAAGATTTTGCAGATCTTGCCTTTCTTCAATAGCTGAAACTTTAGAGTCAAATTTTGAAGTCAAGGATCTTAAGACTTTTTCCACCAGAGTAGTATTGGTTATGGTTTCACCCAAATTTCTCATTCGATTTACAATATCATCTAGACGAAGAAAGAAACTGGCAATACTTTCATCACTATGCATCCTTAAATTTTCATATTCAATTCTGAGAGTTTGGAGTTTTGCACTTTTTACCTTTGTATCTCCTTCATAGCTCAGAATGATTTTGTCCCATATTTCTTTTGCTGAATTTAGCTGCATCACTTTAGCAAATTCTGGTTCAGACATGCTTCCTAATAATACATTCACTGCTTTGGCATTGATTTCATACTTCTTCCTTTCAGCCGCATCAGTAGGAATACTTGCCGGATATTGATAGCCTTCTTCCATGATTGCCCATACTTCTGCACCAAGACTTTGCAGATATGCTTTTGTTCGTACCTTCCAGAATATCAGATTGCTTCCATTGAATAGAGGTGGCTTTATAGACATTACTCCTTCATGACTTCCCATTGCGACAGATCTCCTTCAAGCGATCAAGCTTCTGCAGAAGGACCTGGCTTTGATACCAATTTTTGGGAAAAATACTGAGAGGGGGGGGGGGTGAATCAGTATTTAGGGCATACTCAGATATTTTTACTTTTTCACTCACTAAAACCCATACGCTACTTTTCTTAACCAGACTCGCGTATACACGCGGATATTCTTCATAAAACTCGCGTATACACAGAGATCTTAATATGCATATATTTCTTTACTTAGATCTTTGCAACATTCATTCATCTGATGTTAGTTAACAGTAAGCACGTGCAGCAATAACAGAACAAACCATCACACATAAGCATCACATATGAACACTAGGATTTTAGGTGGAAACCCAAGTCGAGAGAAAACCATCGTTGCCGTTGTTCAACCTTCAATATTTTATTATAAAGAAAACATATTACAACTTATGTGCTGGCGCAGACTCCTACCAGCACGCAGGCACCCACCTGCGCTCGTTTACCAGCCTCTCCTGGAAGGGAGCTCCAACCCCCTGACTCGTTTACCAGCCTCTCCTGGAAGGGAGCTACGACCCCCTGATCTCGTTTACCAGCCTCACCTGGAAGGGAGCTACGACCCCCTGACTGAAGGCTACCACCCTCAGCACCACCATGGACCACGTTTCATCAATTTTCACACTGGATCCAACAACTTCAATAGAGCACAACTTGCAGGCCACGTTTCATCATATTTTCAGACCAAACCCACTCCATACATTTAATCTCAATCATACATCAAACTGATACATATAACTCACTTACAGATATCAATAAACCATCAGAACATATCAGAAATTTCTTACCACAGACTTCAACAAACCCTAGTTTTGCATACACGCTTTCCTTTCACTGATCCTGCGTATATACACGCCTTCGACCATACAAACCCGCGTATACTTCTGTACATATTACAGAACTAATTTCTCTGCCCATACGCGCTTTCTCTTCAGCAAACCCACGTATATACGCGCTTCCTCTGTGGCAAACTAGCGTATGGTTCTTCAGACATTTAGGTCATTGCAATTCTTCAGAACAGATACGTCACACAGATTTTACCCTTTACTTCAGACAGATGTTCACCTCATCTCAGATCTAATCATTCCACAAACAGATCTAGAAAATACAAATACATTTCAGATCTAGATACCCTTCTTCATCTTTTTCTTCATTGGTGCATCATGCATTCAGATCTATCATTCAACTGTAACCCTTTCCATTCAGATATACTTCAGAGAGAAGTATTCATTCAAGCTCAGACATCTTGCACTTACACTCATCCTTTGCATAATGAATTTCTTCTCCTTATATAGGTTTACCCGTTTTCAATACCATGAGCCAAAACCACATTACTTCCGATGGTATTCCTGGACGGGGTCACATAGACGAATCATTACTCAATACAATGGGTCAATACCATGGTGGTTACCCCTGTTTGCATATTTAGAGCGCTTTTTCCCATACGCGACTTGGTACGTTGTTTCCCGCGTGCATACGCTACTTTGTCTAGACAAATCCGCGTATGCCTTGAGACATACTCTTTTCATCATGTTCTAGCTCATACTGACATTTCTTTCATCATTACATTTGAGCTGCTCTGTGGACACATCATATCACATCAGATTTAAATCATTACCAAGTCCATCAAGTCAGGAATAACTTCATCAAGTAGGTTGCCATCATCTTCATCAAGTGGGTTGCCATTCAAGGACAACACTTATCAAGTGGGTTGCCATCAAGGACAACATTCTGCATCATATTGCCAACAAATGGTAATGCTTTAAATGTCCAGAATTACAATGAATGTTATTTCTTACCTGTCTAACAATTATTCTGAATCTTCAAGGACTTTAAGATATTTAATATTAATATCAATAGCTTTATACAAAACTTGGACTAATGCTTCGTATTCATCTATATTGTTCATGCAATTGAATTCAATTCTGAAGGCTAACATGGTTTTTTCTCCTTCTAAGATTATTAAAATGCAGCCAGTGCCTGCACCATCTTCAGATTTAGAACTGTCAAAATAAAGGGTCCAAAATAAAGAATGAACTATTGGTTTATCTACAAAATTTATAAATTTCAAAATGTCTATCTAGGAAAAATTCTCGATCTGAGAAATAACTGCATTATCAAAAAAGGGTGACAGTTGAGCGTTGAAATTTCAAAAAAATGATTCTATTGAGTAGTTTCCAATAATGTTATTATTGAATGCTACTGGCTCATTTATTCCTTCAATATTGGTGACTGTATGTTTCATGAAATTTTAAGAGTCTATCCGGATTTGATTTGCATTTCCATTATATGGTATCCACATATGTGTCCAACCTGTTGCAAAATATCCATGAAGTTTTTGAGACCAGTATCTGCTTAATACTAAACCGTAAAACTCAGGAATATCAGCCACCAATATATTGATTATTTGAGAAACCTTGGGATTTGATGTCAATCTGATGGAAAAAGAATTTATTTCTCCTACAAACTCTAATATGGTTCTATCAAGTTGTACTATATGAATAGGAGAACTCCGAGGAGTCATGTTCAACTTAGCACAAACTGATTTTGGCATTATATTAGAAAAGGCCCTTGAGTCTATTAAACAATTGTGAATGTTTTTATTAAATATCTCATAGGTTAAGAGAAATGGAGGAGTATGAGAGATGCATCTATCACCTATCATAATCAAATATGTAGCATCTATTTTAGTTGAAGGAGAAGGTGTATTACCCATTTCATTATCAGCTTGCACTACTACTAGAGCATGTAAAGCTGAAGAGGGGACTGCATACAAGTCTCTAAGTAAGATATTTTGTTGCTTCTTTAGTTTAGTAAGCTCATGAATTGAAATGTTGGCCCTGGTTTTCTTCATATCTTCAATTACATTATACTCAAGAGTGTTTGAGACTACCATTTTCTTTGATGTAGTTGGAGTATCCAAAGTAGCAAGAATTTTTTGTGTAGCCTTTGAAGTAGACTTTTCACTTACTATTTTATAATTAGCAGGCATTGAATTCCTTTGTTGTTGATTGGTTGCGTTGCTTCAGTAGTATTTTTGCTTCCTTTACTCACTGGTAAAGCTTTTGTTGTTCTTCATTTGGTAGGATGAAATCCCACATTCCCTTTAGTTCATCATCTTCTTCTTCATCATTTTCTTCTTCCTCTATTTTCTCTTCCACTATATATTGATCATACTCATCATTAGATATGATGTTCGGTGGTTGAGAACTAGAGGATTGACCTTTCTTGAAGGGTCTAAAAGTATTTTTTGAACTAGAACTTTCAATTACTTGTTTCTTGATACCTCCCATCCCATTTGTCATAAGCTTCAAAACTTTCTAAAGACGTTCTACATCAAATGGGTCTTTAGATGGCTTCTTCTTTGAATCATCTTTAAAGGATAACTTCTTTGACTTTCTATCTTCTTGATAATTCTTCTTCTCAAGAGAAGTTATGCATTTCTCCAAAGATAAATATTCCTTCATTCTCTCTGTGAGTGTAGGCAGTTTTTCTCTATCAACAAAAGTAGCTATATTGGATGGAAGAGATGAAATATACCACTCAATTTGAACTTCTGCGCCAGGAACCGATGTAGCAGGAATTTTATTTAGCAATTTATTAAATGTTGAATTAAAATCTTTTATTTTCTCACTTATTTTAGCTTTTAGATTTGATAAATAATTGATGAGCGTAGTAGTGATCCTGTCATCCCCAAACTTAGCTAGATATTGTTCTTCGAACATATTCTAGCTAGTTATAGAGCGGGAAGGCAGTGAAAAATACCAGGATTCTGTAGATCCTGTGAGGGTGTATGGAAATAATCATACAAGACAATCCTCTTCAACTACTTCTTTTAGATTTATGGCTAACATATAATTATGAATGTGTTCTTCTGAAGGAAGACAATAATCAGGATTAAACTTAGGTAACCATATTTCAGGTTATTTTGGTAGATCATGAAGGGGAGCGAGCATATTTACAACCCCCGGATTGTTCCATGGGTGTAAATTTGGTGGAGGTACTTGGCCTATCATTGGACCTTGAGTGGATGTGACAGATTGAGTTTGAGTTGAAGAAGAGGAAGGATAAGTGTTAGAACTAGTTGAAGGGATAGTAGTTTGAGTACTGGAACTAGTTAAAGTAACACTCATTGTTGGAGTGGAAGTGGTGGAAATGAGTGGAGGTAATGGAGGTGAATGAGATAAGATCTTGCTGGCGTTTGACTCTGATTGAGTCCTCTTTATTCTCTTTTGAGTACTATCGATGGGAAATTCAAAAGGAAGAATCCCTATCTTTTGAATTTCTGATTGAGTTAATATTCTTTGAGGTTGTAAAGAAGATCAAATACTTATATCTGATTTTCTGAGAAGATTCAGGATTTTTCAGTAGAAATGGATACTCTCTCTAAATTTTCTATAAAAGACAGAAATTCAAGGGAATTTTGATAAAACTCAGGAGATAGTATGGGTTGAGTATCAGTAGGAGACTTAGGATAAGGATGATCAACTTCAGATTTTAAATATGACGATCTAGATAATTTTTTCAAAGTTTATGGGGATCTAGAGGGAGATAGAGTTTTATATTTACCTTTAGATTGATCAAACCTTCTTTCCATTCACAAGACCCTCCTTCTAGCGACAAAATATTGAGGCCTCGGAATTCCCTACCACAACATGGGGGAAAACCACCCGGTCTGGACCTTAAAGCAACTCCTTTTCCATTTGGTGTGGTGGCTCCGACTAGGGATAGTGGGACCAATTTCCAAATAAGGATGATTTTGGGTGTGTTTTGATTATACAACACGCATTGGAAAATGATTCTAATCTATCACACGCATATATCTAAACTATCTATTCTACTATATACCTGGGGTGTTTCTTCCTTTATGCAATCTAAAGAGATAGCTTTCAACTATTAGTAATGTAGATTATTTAATAGTTGAAAGAGATGAAAATTATATAATATGATTCTTCTAAAAAAATAGTTTGATTAGAATAATTGTGGAAACTATATCGCATTCATATGTGTGATTATATATCAGATAAGAAATAACAGACAAATATTAGTACAGTAATGCATTTACCATTCATCTATAATAACGTTTCAAATATATAATGCAATAAAGAGATAACTGTCAATTTAGAAAGAAAGACTTAATACAAGTGAATAGAAGTACCATATGTACGAGTTTCTACTCATGTAAATTGACAGCAGATATATGCTTCTCTTCACTTTAAAGAAATTTAAAGAGTACAATAATGCAACATCAGTTAAACAGCTTCAAATGTCAAAGGATAATAGGTTGTGTTCCATTAATTCATCAAAGCATTCACAAACTTACAATAGTGCATTCTTTGAGAATTTTTTTGACAAATTTCTAGACCCTTCTCTAAATGCATCAGAGGGGTTTAAATAATATATAACTATTTTTTAAAAATATATTATTACATAAAAATAGAGAAAGTTTCAAACAACCATCCCCGTAATACTAACTTTAACTACAATCTAGGAAAATAAAGTAAAAATATGACTTATGAATTCCAATATTTCTTTTGGAATTGATCCCGAAGTCGAAAAATATCTAGCATGGGCTTGAGTTGAGCTAGCTATGAAATCCTCGATTTGACCTATCCCTTGAATATCACATTCGAGAGTGCTAGCTGCGATCTTTTTGTTGAATTCGTTAAAAACTGTAGGGTTTGGTACTGATGATAAGGTTTGATCAGAAAATTCCAATAATTTTCTTGATCAAACTTATTTACTTGTTTAATCATTTCATCCTACATTTATGCCTTTTTTCTAGGGTGTTTCCAACTGTTTGAATTCTAAGAGCACTTCAGACGTGCACTCTTTAAAAACTTCTACTTTCAACAGGTGTTCACATACATATTCGGTAATTTCCTTCGTCGTATTTGATGCTTTCGTTGTTGCTTTCTCTTCTTGCTTTATCTGTGCTTCCCAATACTTAAATAAGATATCCTTGTGGCATTTTTCTATCTAGAATAGATCAAATTCCTTTCCTGAGTCTGATGCTTGCCATTGAATGTGCTCATTGATTTTATTTTTTATCTTCTCACATTCAAGTTTCTGGATAGCTACTTGCTAGATAAATATTTTTCTTGAGTCACAATAAGAGCCATTAATAGAAGCTTGTTGGAAAAATACTTGTTTTTTTTTTAACTTAGCATTCACATCCAATGCTTCCTTTATGAACTTCTCTAACTGTGGCTGAATTTGTAATCTGTTCATCGCTGCTTCTAGTTGCGCTTGCTTCTCAGTGAGTTGTACTTGATGCTGTAAATTAAGACTTTCAAAATCCTTTTGAAATTGGGACATTTTCAATTCCATTTGCTTGTTGGAGTTAGAATTTTCTTAATTTATTAGTCTCTCTAATTCTTATATTTTGTCCTCTCTCTACTTTAGTAACATTTTAACCTCAGTAGCTTTATCAACAGTGATAGTAGCATATGCCCCTGCAAACTATGATAGTTTGGTTAAATGCTCAGTAGGATCAGGTAGAGGATCCTTCCACAAAACATCAACTGATTCATTTGTAAGATCTGAGACTGTCTCATCAATTCTTCTGATTTTTATTCTCTTGACTACAACTTTATGACTACGACTATAGAAGACATCTAGCGAAGGGATTTCCTCAACTTGTAACACTATATGTTCTTTGGGATAAGTCGGGATGATCTTTGGATCATGAGTTTCTGGAACTCGTTGTAGTGGAGTAACAGTTTCCACTAACTTCTAGGAATGTTCACGTGTCTGAAAACTAGTAGCTTGATTAGTATTGGGATTTTTTTGAGGAGTTTTTATTGCCTTAGAAAACTCATCACATTCACTATTCAAATTCTTTGGTTGGAACTTTTATGACTGATCAGGTGTATCTTGACTGTGCTGAACTTTTTAGGAAGTTGACTCTATTCCATTACTTCCTCCTTTCTCCTACATCTCAATCTCTTGGATTACTTGATTAATTATCTTTTATGGGTTTTCCTTTCTGTTTTCGGATTCATTTTCAAAATGATTTGAATTCTGAGATTGATGTTCTGATTTCCCTGACTCATATTCAGACATGTCTTTCACTTCATTATCCAGGCTAATACTTGGACTAGGTCTATTGACATCTTCAATAGTCAGCAAATCTAGAGGAATATTTTCCAGTCTCTTGTTTCTGTATGCTTGGAAAGCTTCCAAGTCATATTGATTGAGTTGATTGGATGCAAATTTAAGTACATCTAAAAACTTTTCAATGCCTTGAAAGAAATAATCAAATCTATCTATTTCTTTGAAAATAGGTTTTACTTTGAGCTCTGTGATGTAATTTTTAATCACATCATTGGGGTCATATGGCCGATTAGGAATTATTGCCAAATACATTATACTAACTTTCAAAACTTCCTTGTAGGCATGACCAATATCAAAAAATGAAAAAGTACCACACTGTAAAGGGAAATTAGGCCAAATGATGTTCTTAGCATCTTTAAGTTGTTTTGAAATACCATTTACAACAAGATGATAGGGAATTTCTCTTGCAAGTAACTTATTAGGAAAATAATATGGTAGGAAATGAGGAGAAGTGTAACTACCAAATTTTTTTATATAAGTGAAACTTTTCTCTACGAACCATATAGCAATAGACAGAATGTCTGTACTAGCCTCTTTGGAACCCCTAGGGGTTTTCTAATTGAATACCATCTGGTGCATAGGCAATATGACTCTATGGAAAAAAAAAATTTAAATGAAAATGGAAGTTTGAATCCCAAAGGGCTCTGTGGTAAATGTTGATTGGGGTAGGGTCTTGGGTTGTCCATTTCCATCCCATGGTAGGAAAAATACAAGAAAAGAAAATTGCATCCCTTACAGAGGCACTCATGTAAAAGGGGGGTATTTTTCCAGATGAAACACTTCTTTTACTCCTATACTCCATAATTTTTCTGGCTAAATTACCAGATAGGATATTTTCCCAATTAAAAATTAAGGAATTGATGATTGCGTCAATCAATTGGACCCAATCTATATAAAACCTAGTGGTATCAGGTTTTTCATATAATATACACAACATATCGGCAACATAACAGTAAGGGGGAGGAATTTGTGCTATAGGGTACGTACCGAGTTTATCTCGTTTAAGATTTCCTTGGTATTTCTTCCATTCATTTATGACTTTCATCAGGTTTGGATGTTTTTCTCTAAAGCTTTGAAGAAAAGCTTTGTCATAATTCTATTGCGAGACAGGTAGGTGATACAATGTTATAAAATATTTTTCCCTGAATGAACTGATATTCTTGTCCTTTGAATCCTTGAATGTTCTGTCTTATATGTTGAAGTGGTAAATTACCCACTTAACTATATCTGTCTAAGGTAGAATATTTTTCCTTTTTGCTACCTTATGGATGAATGAGCATGCAATGTCGAAGTAGGTCGGATCTGAATAAATAGACACGCCTGCTATAGCAACTCTGACTATTACCCTTGGATTTTCATCTTCGAAAAATTTATACATTGCCTCCCACGAAGAAATTCCACATTCCTTGTTGCAGGTGGTGTCTGAGAATAGGGGAGACATATCTGAGTCTTTGGTAGATGATACTTGGGAAATATAGTTGCCTTCCTTGTCTATTTCCCTCACTCCATTAAGTGGTTTCCTAATTTCAAGCGAACAAAGAAAACATTAAAAATATAGAGAAAAGAGAGGTGGATAAAACTAAACAAATCTGGCATTCAATCACTTCAACACATGCTCGAAGTAGATATGAATCTATCAAAACCTTTCTTCTATGAAATGAAATTAATCATCGATAATCTTTTTAAATCACATCTCTTACACCTTGACATGAAATGTCTATCGATCAATTTAAGATGTTGGATCTCATATTCGGTTTGATATGACATGAATCATTTTGCATGCTTGAGTAATTAACTATGATTCATTTCACATCACAATTTATAACTATTATCATTTATGATGTTACCCATAAATCCTGCAAAATGCAATTTGCACAACTCGCACATTGCAAATTTTATGCGGTAATGAGTTTTCTTTTAGTTATGTCCTGCGAAATGAGAAATGCGAATTTAAGAAGTCAAGCGGTTGTGCTTTATTGGACTTTGGAACTTTATGTTTATTTCTTTATTGGCTCATCGAGTCCGCGTAATCACAACTTTGACCGAAATTATTATAAGTTTGATCGTTTAAATGAGTCGTGATGCGATTTTGGTTTATAACGGTGATTAAAGTGTTTGCAATAAGATTTTTATATGACTTTGGAAAGAACTTAGCGCATATCGCGGCCCATATGACTTAGTGATTTTTAAGTCATTTAAGCTTGTAAGCTATGAAAATTGCGATACATGCTAAGGAATGAAAGTGGAAAAAGAAAAACATACTTTATTTCCTAAAGTCTTTTTATTTAAGCTAAAAAATAAATTAAATGAACTTCCTAATTATTTTTGAAGGGTCCCCATTTATTAAAATAAATGGGGGTTGTTGTATAGCACAATAATTGGCGACTCACTTGGGAGAACCAACTATCTCTGACTAACTTTTTGAAATTTCCAAAAAAAAATTGAAATAAAAATAGTTGGAGGGATGAATTTCAAACAAACAATATCTTACTAAGAAAGGAAATTTATCTTAATTAAAATTCATAAGAATTCCTCTTTTAAAAATATAAGTATGAGAATTTATACTAGTCTTTACTCAATTTAAAAAGATAAAGCAGGTGCCTCTTATAGATCAGCGTTATAAACATTTACTCTTTTATCACGAGTAGAGCCTCTGATCCAATAGGAAATTTAAGCTCTTTGCATGGTTACATTTTACCCAATAATGATTCATTGTCCCATCCAGTGTTTCTTACAATTTCCAAAAATAAATTTCAACTTTATTCTCTTGATCCTTTTTGAAACTTTTCTTTGTGTATCATATTTTCATTTAATTAAAAGACATTTTCTTGGCTTGGTAACCAAATAATGAGAATTACATTCACTAGTTGTAATCAAACTAATTAAGTTGGCTCTTGATGAGACCCCTTGTCATCTTGATATAATCTCAAGTCATTACCCTGTTTTAGTAGGCAGTATTGGTAATGTCATTTCAACTATTTCCCTACGAACATGGTAAACAAGCTCATGATGAGACTTATTAGCTTTTAAGATTTTCTAGAATAATATTTTTTGAGTTTATTCTAAAAATTAATAAGTTTTACTGGATGGGGTGAATCATTGGTCCTTTTGAGGATTTCTGGATGATAATGTTAGTTTTAGATTGCTTTTCTATAAAAGTGTATTTACTATGTTAAAGATTCTTTTCTTGACTGATAACATAATAATCATGCTATATAAAGATGAGATTTCATGAGAGAATAAATAACTTTAGTGAAATTTCATCTTTCAGTGAAAATAAAATTTTTTTCTCTTTCAAATATTTCGATTGTTTCCTTAACATTTCTTATTTCTATAAGCGAAAAATAAAAAATGATCATCTGAGATGTTTATTTGAAAATCCAAAAATTTATGCTAAGCAACTCTTATTTTCCTAATAGAAAAGAAAAAGACACTAGCATAGAAGAATAAAAGGGGTTACCTTATATGAAAACTATTTTTTCAAAATTTGCCCATTAACAGGAAAAGAATATATTTTTCCTGATATATCTTGCAATAAGAACGCTGATGGGCCTATTTCTTCAATTTGAAATGGACCTAGCGAGAGTTTTTGAAACTTCATATGCTTACCTTTTTCCTCATGTGCTTTGTCCCATTTCAATACTAGATCACCAATTTGAATTTATTTTGGAGTAATAGAAGTTGAATCAAATGAAGCTTTTACTATCTAATGATGATGTGCACGTGTATGCTTAGATTTTTCTCTTTCTTCTTCTAGTTTAAAATTTTGAAATTGTCTTAGTTGTAATGAAGAAGAAGGAGATTCATCAATGAATTGAGCTAAGGCAAGGGAGGAAATAACTACATTCGTGGGAAGCACAACTTCTTTTCCATAGACAAGATTGAGTGGAGAAGTGCCAATAGAAGTTTTCTGAGTTATTCGGTATGCCCAAAGAGAAAATATTAATGACTTGTGCCAATTTCATTGGTTTTGATCAACAGTTCTTTTAATTATTCTAATCAAGTTTTTGTTTGTGGATTCTTCTAAACCATTTCATTGTGGGTAATAATTTTCAGAATACTTAAGTTTAAAACCTCTTTTGATTGAAAATTCTATCATAGCATTTCCTAAGAAGTAAGATGTGTTTTCAAACATTAAATCAGTAGGTAAACCAAACCTAGTTATGATATATTGGTCGATGAAATCAATGATATTCTCAAAATTTGATACCTTCAATGTAATTTATTCCAACCATTTATTAAAGTAATCTGTAGCTGTGGGAATATATCTATGTTGTTTGGAAGAGTTAGGAACAATCTCACCGATTATATATAATCCCCATTGTTCAAATGGTCATTCGATATTAACTGGATGTAATGGGAAGGCTGGATTCCTTTGCCTTCTAGATGCACTTTGACACATTTTGCATTTTCTTGCATATTCATGAGAATATTTGAAAAGTTTAGGCCAATAGTAACCTACGTGCAGGATTTTGTGTGCTGTCATATTTCCTTCAAAATATCCTCCAGCTGGTCCATCATGGAGTTCTTGCAAGACTTTCTCTACTTCGGATTTTTCTAAGCATATTAGTAGTAGAGAATCAAAGTTTCTTCTAAACAATACATCTTTTATTAATTAATATTTCTTGGATTTTAATCTTAAATCACGTTTCGTTTTATAACTGAGTTGGGTTGGGGATATCCATTTTTCAAATAGAATATGATATCAACGTATTGAGATTGTGCATTGTTGAGGCTTACCTCTGATATTTTCACACTGTTACCTGAATCATCTTCTGATGATAAATTGGATGCTCCTGTAAGCATTCTGCAAAAACCTTGACCTCTAACAATTTCAGAGGGTCTAATTTCAATATCATATTGTAATGTTCCTACTTAGCCTTAGCTAAGAGGAAACATTCAATTTTGATTTAATTTATGTTTTATGAATAAATGAATAAAGGAGGACATGTAAAACTCCTAAAAATTCTGAATAAATCAATGCCCATGTGAACAAAGACAAATCATGGCTATGTAAATAATCACTTGCAGGTGTGAAGAGGTTTGAGCCAAAGACTGGGTCGACCTTGACCAAATCAACTGCGCTGTCTAGGTTTATTGCAACTTCAAAAGGGACTGCGCAGTTCTAGAAGGGAGCCTCTAATGTTAAAATGGCTAACTCATCAAAGTGGTTTAGGGTTGCAAGAGATTTCTCATATTATAAAAGAAGGAGGATGCAACATAAATAGGTTTTTGATAGATCATATTTCTGAAGTGTTTGTTTGCTTAGACAAATACCATTCTTTGTTGTTTAGTGGAGGATTGTGATTGGAATTCCTATTTAGGGGTTTCATCTCTTCCCTTGAGGATCATTGGAGGAGTTCTTTGCTGAAGTGAGCCACTATTTGGTTTGAGACCAAGCTTCATTTTCATGAGCAGCGCTGTCCCATTGAGGGTTTTTCAGCTGTTGTCATTTGCAGCAAGTGGTGTTCTAGATCTGCCTAGATCTAGCTTGTTTTGAGAGGCTTTTTCTATTGGAGTGTGTTTTTTAGCCTCCAAAGAGAGAGTATATCCATATTTTGTATCTGATCTGCAATTTCATTTAGTTTATTCAGTCTCCTTCACCCTCAGTGCAGTTTCTTCTCAATACTGTGTTATTTTTGTGAGAGGGTTATCTTGTTTCAGTTTGCTATCAGATTGGAGGAAGATCTCTTGGTGTTAGGCTTGCCTTCCCTTGGTGATCCGTGGATTGGGTTGCTGATCCATGTCTCCATAGATATGATATTTTTAGTAATAAATCCATCTTCAGAAATTTCTGGGTTTTCTGTAGCACTGCAATTTGTAATTCATATCTACAGCTTATTATGCAATATTTTGATGTAATTCCAATTGGATCTTGTTCTTAAAGTCATATAGTTTATAGATATTTATTAGATTTGATGTTTCATCCATAAATATTTCAGATATCTTAAATTTAATGTAAAATAGCTAAACCATCTGAAAAATAACTTTGTCTATGTATTTCTGCAGTTTATTTCTAGTTGCAGCTCTAATTTCTGAAGGGATTTTGCCCTAGTTTCTTTTGTAATTTTCTGTAGAGGCAATAAGCTCAAATGTAAATATGATTTACTATCATAACTCTAAAATATAAGATCCTTGGTTGTCCTCCTCTAAGTTTCAGCCAAAAATGTGCAATTCTGGTTGCCAGGTTTTCATGTTGCAACAACCCTTCTCTTTGGCCGTGTCAAACCAGGAGGTAACTCCTCAAAATCAGAATGTGTATTAGCTGAAGAATGTACATGCTTTTATAGATGGGAGGTGAGGCTATTGGGATTCATATCCCAATGACTCTTGGCCTTCCTTATTTCCTAATATTAAATAATATACAAAAATACATATGCACACCCATCCATAGGATTAGGTGTCAACATTCCCCCCTTTAATCCTAAGGGATGTTGGTGAGTCCAAGCATCGATCTGAACTTTTCAAACTTTTCTCTTCCAAGTTCTTTGGTGAAGATGTCAGCAGTTTGCTCATTTGTGGAACAATGATCTAGATGGATGGTTTTGGCCTGAACATGATGTCGAATTAGATGGTACTTTGTATTGATGTGCTTTGTTCGATCATGGAACTTTGGGTTCTTGGCCAACTTTATTGCAGAAGTGTTGTCGATCATGAGTGGAGTGGAATACATTTTTTTCATCTGCAAATCTTCCAGGATTTTTCGGAGCCACACAATTTCCTTTGTTGCTTCAGCTGCTGCCACATATTCTGCCTCGGTCGTGGAATCTGCTGGAACTGACTGTTTGCGTGATCTCCATGAGACAGCTCCTGATCCAAGACTCATGGTGTAACCTGTAGTAGACACCCCTGTTTCTTTGTCGCCATAAAAGTCTGAATCAGAGTATCCGGTCAAGTTGAAGTCGCCTACCTGTGTATATTTGAGTCCAAAGTCTTGAGTCCCCTTCAAGTACCTTAGCACTCTTTTTGCAGCAGACCAATGTCCTTCACAAGGTTTTGCATGAACCTTGAGAGGATTCCAACAGCAAATGAAATGTCAGGTCTGGTGGTGGTCAGGTAGATAAGACTTCCTACAAGTTGTCTATACTTAGTTGCATCCTCAAATTCCTTCCCTTCAATAGATGTGAGCTTCAAGTTTTGTTCCATTGGAGTGCTTAAGGGTTTACAGTCATCCATGCCAAACTTGTTCAAGAGATCTCCAATGTACTTATTTTGAGAAAGAACTATGAATTTAGGATGTTGAATTACTTCAATACCCAAATAGTAATGAACATGACCCAAATCAGTCATTTCAAAACCTTTCTTCAACTCTTTCTTCATGGATGCAATATAGCTCTCATTGTTTTCTGTTATCAAAAGATCATCTACATATACCACAAGATATACAACTGTTTTTCCAACTTTCTTAACAAACAAAGTTGCATCATCAAGATCAAAGTGTTTGAAATCAAGTTTCAGAAGATGCTCGGTCAATTTCTCATACGAGGCTCGTGGTGCTTGCTTGAGGCCATACAAGGATTTTACAAGTTTGCAAACTTTGTGTTCTTGACCCTTTATCACAAATCCTTCTGGCTGGGACATATAAACTTTCTCCTTTAGATCTCCATTCAAGAAGGCTGTTTTTACATCCATTTGATGGAATTTCCATCCATTCTGAGCTGCTAAGGCAAAGAGAGTCTGGATGGTGGTCCATTTTGCTGTGGGAGCAAAAGTTTCTTCATAATCGACTCCTTCTTTCTATGCGAATCCTTTTGCCACAAGCCTGGCCTTGTGCTTGTCAAGTGAGCCATCTGCTTTGTACTTGTTCTTGTAGACCCACTTACAACCAATTGGTTTCGTTCCCAAAGGCGGATCAACCAGCTTCCAAGTGCCATTCTTTATCAAGGCATCATACTCCTTCTGCATCGCTTCTTTCCATTCATCATGAGAAGCGGCTTCTTTAAAGGAAGTTGGTTCATGATCTATAGACAAACTCATTTCACAGTTATAAGCAATATCCATATCAACAGGGGAATCAGAATTATCTACATCACCTTCGATTTCTTGAGTGGAACTTCTTGTTCCTGTTTTTCCAACCTCATCAGGATGAACATCCTCCAGTGTCTTTGTCAGCCATTTGGGGGGACCTTTCTGAGATGGCCCTGGCTGGTCACTTGACTGAGTTGGGATTGATTCAAGATTCAATCTCCCAATTCTGTCAATCACATCATCAAATGTGTCATCCGTGGTTGTTTCTTCATGTGGGGGAGAGTGTGGTTCAGGAAATGATTCCACAGTTTGATTCAATATCGGAATCCCCCCTTCAAGGTGTGGAATCACATTATCAAATTCTTTGAAAGACTTTGCATGTGTGAATCTATCCAGGCGATCAAGTTGCCACTCAACAACCTTGTCACTCTTGGAAGATTCAAGAAATATGACATCTCTTGCTATTACAAACTTCTTATTTGTTTCATCATAGAGACGATATCCTTTGGAGGTATTGGAGTACCCCAAGAAGATACATTTTCTACTTCTAGCACCAAGTTTGTTCCTTTGACCCTTGGGTATCAAAGCATAACAGGTGGACCCAAAGACCCTGAAATGCTTTACCGAAGGAATGTGGCCATGCCACATTTCAAAAGGAGTTTTGTTTCTAATTGAACTTGAAGGACACCTATTCTTTATGTAAACGACACATAGAACTACATCAGCCCAAAACATCAATTTCACATTCTTGAAAAATAACATGGAGCGAACCATATTTAAGATAGTTCTGTTCATTCTTTCAGCTACACCGTTCTGTTGGGGATTATATGGCACAGTTGTTTGATGTTTGATTCCATGTTGAAGAAGATAATTTTCAAATTCGTTTGAAGTGTATTCTTTTCCATTATCAGTACGTAGAGAGCCAATATGTGTTTGTGCATCATTTTCAATCCATGCATGAAAATTATTGAAAGTTTGAAAAGCATCAAACTTATTCTTCAGTAAGTAAATCCAACACATTCTGGTGTAGTCATCAATAAATGTCATCATGTATTTGTTTCCATTTGCAGAAGCAATAGGCATAGGGCCACATAAATCTGAATGATCAAGTTCAAGTTTCCTATGTGCTCTTGAGTGTGAATCATGAAATGGCTGTTTGCTATGCTTTCCTAGAATACAAGCATCACATTCCTTAGGTTTTCTAGGAATTGTAGGCAATCCATCAACACCATTTTTCTTCAACAAACGAAGGATGTCATAATTTAAGTGTCCAAATCTAGCATGCCATAAAAGACTTGATGGAAATGTACCTTCATCATGATGTGAACTGAATGCAAAGTTTTGAGCATGAGCAGATGAACCTTTCAGCTTCAAGAGTCTCCCTTCTTCTATTCCCTCCATGACAAGTGAGTGATCTGATGTTGATCTGACCTCTGCCTTGCCATCAAACAAGTGAGCTGAGTGTCCTTGCTGTCGGATTTCGATCAGGGACAGCAAGTTTCTCTTCAACTCCGGGAGGTATAGAACCTCATGTAGGATATGATCAGGAAGACCAGGCAGTTTAAGCCTGACTGTGCCAAGCCCTGATGGCTTGAGTTTGGATTTATCTGCGAAATATATTGCTCCATCAACTTTGTCAGTGAATTCTTCAAAAAAATCTTTTCTAAATGTCATGTGACATGTTGCTCCTGAATCTAGCAACCAATCATCTCTCCATGAAGTAAATGAAACATCAAATAGGTTTTCAGTTACTCCATTGTTACAATGTGCTAGAACATAGTGAGCGGATTCAGGTGCTTTACCTTTGTCTTTGTCATTAGTTTTACGTTTGTCTTGATTTCTGTGCTGCTCAATTTTCTCCCATGGTGTTCTGCATTTGGATGCATCATGTCCATCTCTATTGCAATGTGTGCAATGAAGATTGGATTTGTCAGCTTGTCTGCCCCCCCTTTCTGTGAAGTTTCTTCTTCCTCTTCCTCTTCTGCCACCTCTTCCTCTGGATGGACCTGAAGCATGTCTCTTTTCTCTCTGTGCCAAGTAGGCAACCTCTTTAGAAGATGAAGGGACTGTCATCTTCTTTTTAAGGAGGAGAGAAAAAAACTTTGCTGGAAAATTTCTCTTGAAGGAGAGAAAACAAAAAAAATCTTTGCTGGAAAATGTACTCATTTTAAAAGGACAGAAACTCTTTTTGCTAAAATACTGAATTTAAAAAGACACAAACTCTTTGCTAAGAGACTGAATTCTGCACAAAAAAAATATATGTATATTTTTTTATTTTTTTTTGGGAAAAAATTTATGAAATGGTAGAGCGATATGAAATGTTTATGGAAAGGCGGTATTGTGAAAATGGGAAGAGCGGTATCGAATGTATGGTGGGATGGTATATAAATGTAATGAGGGGCGGTGTTTAGAAGGGCGTAATACAATATGAGGGGCGGTATATATGGGAGGCAAGGTTGTATAAAATATGGAATAGCGTTGAAATAGTGGTATTGAAATGAATGAAGGGCGGTATAGGATATGGGAGAAGGCGTTAATATGTATATGAACGTATAACATATATGAGTGGTAATGTGTATTGACAGCGCACACAGTGTATTATAATGGGAGGCAGTAATGCAAGTAGTGGGGTCGTATGTTGGTGAGACAGACAGCGAATGGTGTGGGGCGGTGTTATCATATGCAGGCGGGTGACAGCAGACAGCGTTGGATATAGTATATGTGGACAGCATTGTAACTTATGCAGCGTTGAAATATATGACAGGCAGCGCTGGTGGAGGGCCGACAGGCCACGTATATGACAGCGTTTATATAACAGTGGAAAGGCCGAACGTATATAACAGCGTTTATATGGAAGCATTGGTGCAGAGAGGTGAAGTGTAGCGTGGGCAGCGTGGAGATGTATTGTAAAGATGGCGGAGGGAGTTATGCATTGCACAGCGAATAGTGGACAGAGGGCGGTAACTGTAATGGAGTTTAAAACATCGTGTTACAGTTGAACCGTGGGGGAACTATATATATATAGTGTGCAGACTGTATTGAATATGCAGTGGAATTATATGACAGCAATATATACAAAGGAGGGGCGCTGTTGATATTATGAGGGGAGTAAATGGAGATACCGTGTAGTGGAATGTGATATCTCACAGGTATATAAACTTTGACAGCAGAGGGCGAGGCAAGGAGAGTGGGGGAGGGTGTGCGTTGAAATGAGGGGAGAGGATAAGTCGATAGGGAAATGCAAAGCGCTGTATGGAGAATGTAGCAGTGAGGGCGGAGTGTGGAGAGGCGTTGGGTAGGTAAGGCATTGGGAGAGTGGAGGAGGCCCAAAGGGCCGTTACAAAAAAAAAATTGAAATGGAATCTGCAGAATGACAGAGGAGCCTGCAGTCTTCAGGAGCTGCAGGAGCTAGAGCTGCAAATGTCAGGGCTAAAATAGAAAAAAAAATGCAGAATAACAGTCTAGAAATTAATGAGCAGCAAAAACTATTAATAAAATTGACTGAGCAAAGGAGAGGGAGTTACACCACAGGCAGAAATGCCAATAGTGGAGCTGGCTCTGATACCATGTCAAACCAGGAGGTAACTCCTCAAAATCAGAATGTGTATTAGGTAAGTGTACATGCTTTTATAGATGGGAGGTGAGGCTATTGGGATTCATCTCCCAATGACTCTTGGCCTTCATTATTTCCTAATATTAAATAATATACAAAAATACATATGCACACCCATCCATAGGATTAGGTGTCAACACGTCGATTTCTAGCTAGTCTTGATTGTGGGAGATCTGTTTAATGTGCTTCAAATTATTTTTTTCTGATGAAATTACATATATAAGTCACATAAAACATAAATGAGGGGATCCCAACCTTGATCTATGTTATTCTTGCTCATATTTACTTATACAGGTTTTTCCTTGAAGACCTTATTGAGATTCTTGAAAAGGGGTTATTCCAAGTTCTATAGAGAGAGTCTACAGTTGGCCAGGTAGCCTCTGGATCTCACCCTTTATTTGAAGGGTAACATATCCAGTAAATTCCTCTATAGTCCATCTCTAAAGTAGAATCTTGAGAATCCCGAAAAAGGATCATTACAGTGGTATCAAAGCTCCACTCTTGGCACAACCTGTGCTAGCATTGGAGCCTCAGTCATGCTGCATTCCAAATATGAAGATCCTATTTTTGAGAGGGAGAGGAGATACCAGAATAGAATTCATAGAAAGTATGACTATACTAATGTTGACCTTGACAAGGGTCAAGACAAGGGGAAAGCCCCTGAATTGGTGAATGATAAAGATAAGGAGGCAGAGGAGTTTGAAAAAAATCTCTTGGAAGCTATGCAAGATATATTGAAGGAGATAAAGGAGATGAGGATAGATAGAATGAGGGAGTCCCTTGGGGGATTCTAGCAAGGAGAAAGTTCTGATATGTCTCAGTTTGGGACTGGTCAACCTGTGAGCTTGTCACAAGCTCCCCAAGCCTCACAACGCTCTACAATGCCTACCTTATTGGATGTAGAGAATGAAGGGCTGCAAGAGCCAACCTCTTTGGAAGGTTACTTTGTAGAATATGACTCACAAAGTCAAAGGTTCAAGGATAACTTGAACTTTCAAGACTTCTTCCATCTCAAGGACCGGAGGAGGCCATGGCAGTAGTATAGAGAAGGAGGTTTCCTTCATGGGAGACACCACACTATGGGCAGGTTCTTCTTGCCTAAGTTCGATGGATCACCCTCTTGTTTTTCCAAAGCATGGGTGGAGAAGTTGGACATCTATTTCTAGCTGAATAAAGTGCCTGAAGCAGAAGCCATCAAGATTTCTACGCTGCATTTTGAGGGAGAAGCCCACAACTAGTGGTTTCATGGACTTTCTACATTGGGGCACAAAAATGTGTCCACTTATGCTGAGTTCACTAGGAGACTAGTGGAGAGATTTGATCGGAAAGATCCAGAGGCCCCTTTCATAAGCTTGGAAAAGCTTAAAAAGACAAGAGATGTTGAGGCCTATATCTCTGAATTCCTGAGGTTGTCTGTAACGGTCCCTGATCTATCAGTAGCAAGGAGAGTATACATGTTCATTGATGGCCTAGAAGAGCCTTTGCATGGGTTGGTTAAGTCTACCAAGCCCATCACTCTACATGATTCCATTGAGAGAACTAGAGATCTCTAAGATGCCTTGCCAAGGGCAAAGGCAACCTTCCCAAGCAAAGACACTCACTCTTCTAAGGGGAATGAGGGGAAAGCTGCTCCACCCAAGGAGAGCTCACTGAAGAAACCTCTTGACACTGATCTCTGGAGGGAGTTGAGGAAAAAGAAATTATGTTTCACTTTTCAATAGCCATGTGTATCGGGACATAGATGTGTTGTTGGAAGAGCACACTATATTGAAGTCTTCTATGATTGTGAAAAGGAAGAGGGAAATGATGGACCTAGGAGAGGTCACAGCACTAGTGCTGATGAGGAGGAGGATCCATCATCATCCAGATAAGAAGAAGGAGAATTTTCTCCAACCATTGGGACTCTTTCTTCTTTGAGAGGATTTCCCAAGTATTTGACTCTTAGAGTGCAAGGTTAGGTTATGAACCAAAGAGTGTCTATTCTGATTGATAGTGGTGCAACCCACAACTTTATTGATGCTCACCTTGTGCAGAGGAGAGGGATCCCTACTGATACTTTTGATGGGTTCTCTGTTTTGGTTCCGGGGGATAGAACTATGAAGTGTGTGCAGTATCTTCCATCACTTTTTGTGACTATGGGAACCTACACTTTGGAGGGCCATTTCTTTGTATTGGACATACCAGACACCAACATCATCTTGGGTGTCCAGTGGTTGAGTAATTTGGGAAAATTCACCACGTATTGGAAGGCCTTGCAGATGGAATGGGTGGATTTGAAGAGTGGGAAACAAAAAATTATTCAAGGCATGCACACCTACCCTTCACTTGATGTTTCCACCCACACAGCAAAGATGGAATTGCGCAGTGGGGGCAGGGACCTCACAGTTCCTTCTCACATGTTTATGAGAATGTTGCAAGGAACATTCCTACATCATGGCAAGCCACTTGGGGTGCCATTAGATTCTATGGGGGGATCCTCACCAAGTGCTGAAATAATGGAAGAGAGAGTCACAACGCTGTGGGAGGAAGCAAGGGGGAGGATCAGCCTTTCCACAGACAATTTTGGCATGCATAGTGCCAAAGAAACAAGAAGCAACAAGGCAAGCACCACCATAGATGAATCAACAGTGCTATCTTTGTTGAGAAGTGTAGATCCATATTGGAGGTCTCAACTCCTTGTGGAGTACTCCAAATATCTACACACCGGGATGATATTAGATGGCATGAAGCAAGGAGGAGGCTATTTGGTCCATGAAGGGGTCATCTCTCATTTTGTTAAAGTATTATTCTCTCAAGCCTCCAAGCTTAAGCAAGAGATACTACAAAGATCACACAAAGAGTTCCTTTCCAGCTATATGCAGTCAGCAAAAATCTACTCCCTAATCTTGAAGAGTTTTGATTGGGATGGTATGGAGGAAGAACTACATCAGCACTATGATTGGGAGGAACTATATCAGCACTTACAAGAGTGCAATAGTTATGAGGATATGGGGCAGCCAAGGGATCCTATGCAGGAGACATTTCAGCCATCTCTTTCTTCTCTTAAAAGAGGAGAAAAGCCCACGCCTAACTCTATGTGTGTGGGAGACTTGAATGGTAAAGAATCTGATCTTATGGAGTATGTTTATTTTTCTAATTTGACACATTCTCTTACCATGTGTATGCAGGCCATGGCTCCTACAAGGAGTGATATTACATGTATATCTCATGGCATTGATTAGGCCAATAGAAATTCCAAAGCTGGCCACTCCCTTGAGGTGCAAAGGGAGACTATCTATCATGATGGGTGCTTCCCAAAGGAACCTAATGAGGGCTTCACTTTCAGCCATGTCAAAGTGACCCATGCAACAAATATGTGGTGGGGGTACCACCTATCACACTTAGATCTACTCAAAACAAGGAGTGCATTGTGCTGGTACCTTATGTGGGATTGTGGCCCACCTCCTCAAGTGCAAATTTCAGTTTGCCTATATGTGATCTTGCTTCCATATATAGATGACATATTGGTATTGTTTATGGGTTTGTATGGACAAAAAGTAGGCAGTGTGTATGTACCAGATGGGATGTAACTTTATCCTGTACTTCATGATACATGTTTTAGATATGACATTGCTTCACCCATGTATATTTCTGTTGAGTTTTACACTCCTGAAGGGGTAGAATATGCCCCTATCATGTTAGCATTGGAGGAGCAGTTTCTGATGTATTGGCTTGGTGAGCACTTAATCCATGATGAAAGCTTGATTCTTGATGGTTCCATCAATGGAGAAGGTGAACAACTACAGTTCTTACCCTGTCAGTTGCTTGAGGACAAGCAACATTTTGGAGGGGAGGACTGTAATGTTCCTACTTAGCCTTAGCTAAGAGGAAACATTCAATTTTGATTTAATTTATGTTTTATGAATAAATGAATAAAGGAGGACATGTAAAAATCCTAAAAATTCTGAATAAATCAATGCCCATGTGAACAAAGAAAAATTAGGGCTATGTAAATAATCACTTACAAGTGTGAAAGAGGTTTGACCCAAAGACTGGGTCCACCTTGAAAAAATCAACTGCACTATCTAGGTTCATTGCATCTCCAAAAGGGACTAAGTTGTTCTAGAAGGGAGCTTCTAATGTGAAAAGGGATAACTCATCAAAGTGGTTTAGGGTTGCAAGAGCTTTCTCATCTTATAAAATAAGGAGGAGGCAACATGAAGAGGTGGTTGATAGATCATATTTCTAAAGTGTTTGTCTGCTTAGACAAATACCATTATCTTCTGTTTAGTGGAGGATTGTGATTGGAATTACTGTTTAGGGGTTTCATCTCTTACCTTGAGGATCATTGGAGGATTTATTTGCTGAAGTGAGCCACTATCTGGTTTGAGACCAAGCTTCATTTTCATGAGCAGTGCTATACCATTGAGGGTTTTGCAGCTACTGTCATTTGTAGCAAGTGGTGTTTGTTGGTCACTTTAATTGTTTTAACAATTCAAGTGCCACATAAATTTTCAACCCAGGAAGGTTTGTTTATTCCAAAGACAATCACACACACTATATGCTCAATTCCAAAAGCAAAGAAGGGTTGTAGTATTAATTACACAAATTATATTAATCACACTGCTCACACCTTACTTTTAACAAAGCTGAAGCCTACTTGTGTTACAGCAGAAACAATCCTCTGTTGCAGACTTTCATTAAAAGAATCCTAGGAAAGATAATGAAAGGAAATCACTCTGCAGAAAAGAAGATCAATCAACCATAACGGAGAACAGGACCCTATTCCTCCAAGCAGGAATCTTCAACACCTGTTTCCTGTTATCAGTCACACTACCAAAGAGAAAGATCAATCATCGGAGAACAGGACCCTATTCCTCCAAACAGGAATCTTCAACACCTGTTTCCTGATGTCAAACTATCACGCATTCATTCCGCAAACAAATGACTAGAAATAAAATAACTCACAGCTTCTTCAGAATGAACAGTACAGAATAATGCAGTAAATAAGGAAAACAAATTTTTAGTACGAAACACAAAATTGCATAAATAATCTTTAGCAAACAGTGTTTAATTAAGGTGTGAAATCATAAAGAAGTTAACAGACTACAGGAGCAATCGAGTGAATCTTGTGATGAAGGCGGGCCCTTTCCTTCTCACAAGATTCCCCATAGGAAAGAATTTAAATTGAAGCGCTCAAAATAAACCTTTATTCATTTGTTAAAAGAAATGATACATTACAATGGAGCCTTGCTCCCTTCCGCTCAAAAAAAATGTATCTCCCGCAGTCTCTCACTCTTCTTCTAATGATGATGTCTCCTCTTTTTAAAGAGGAGACATATATTACAGTTACATCAGAGAAATCCTATTTTTATCCAAATCTGATCTCTTATTTTAAAACAGGGTCTTTCTATTCTTCCATAGCAAAATATTGTTACAATAGATACAAAAATATTGGCTTCAGAACAATTCGTGTAACAAATTTCCTTGCTTGTCTTCGTCTTGTTGCCATGTTTCTTGAAATACATTTCCGAAATTGCAAATCACGAGCAGTTTTCAGTAATGGGATTTGCGTTCCCATTGACTATTTCAGCAACAGAATTTACTGTTTCAGCAACGGGGTCGACTGTTTCAGCAACACATTCCTTATCATAGATTATCTGTGATATCTCAGCAACTGTATATCTTCGATTAATGATTAAATATAAAGTTAATGTGGAATTATATGCAAAACAAATTAAACATAGAGTAAAGAGAAGAAATTTGTATACCTTTGGGAAAAATGGATAGGAATGATAATGTAAACTTTAGATATGGACTAAAAAGAGTAAAGAGGTGGCAAAAATATGTAGTCAAAATGATGCATTATGAGGTTCTAACATCCCCCCCAACTGAAAGGGTTGCATGTCCTCAGGCAACTTTTAGTCTGAATCAGAGTCTGAATACTGACTCTTTGCATGCAAGTTACTCAAGCAATAACTATGGAAGGTGGTATCTGTCGAAGGTCTAAATCCTTGATTACTTTGAAATTTCTGCCATGCTTCTGCCTCATCACTGTTAGCCAACCTGTAATGAGCCTAATATCATTCTGATGGAATCCATAAAATGGGAAAGTGAAAATGATAGCCTATCCAATTCTTAGCACATTGTTGAACACATCTGATGTAGTTTGGTATTCTGGATAGTGCAATTTCAAGATTACTAGGGCTAAAGGGATGATACTCTTGTCTTTCCTTGGAGGACTGTTGCCATAACATGGTGTTTGCCTTCATAGCAGCCGTCTCGTTGACCCTGATTGACTAATGACATTCTCGGAGTACAGAGGCTTGCAATTGCTGTATGTATCTAGTCATTCTTGGCTTCTGCAAAAACTTATGGTACTCTGCTACAAAAATGGCCGGATTTCGAGGCTCCAGCCTTATCCAAAGAAGGCGATTATCCTCATTGTGCCTAGTTGCAAGGAAGGCAGTTTTCCAAGTGATTTGATTTGCAAGAAAAGAAACAAACGCCCTAATCTATATATCACCAACAATAGGATTAAGATTGAGTTCTCTGTTTTCAGGCATTGCCTCATTCTGAAGATACAGCTCGCATAAAAAATGTTGATCACTTGTGGAAGCCTCAACAAATGTTTTAACAAATTGTTCAGCTGTGAGCAGCTCATAAGGTCTTCCATCCTTAATTGCTTTCAACTGGAAATAAACAAGACACTCTGAAAGAAATAGAGAATAGTTCATAGATGGTTTCCTGGTGGTTAGTGATTTTTGCACTAATTGAAACATCAGGATTAATTTATCTTTTAATTTTGTATTCTCTTTCCTGGAATCTTTAAGCTACTGGAGTGTTTGTTCCCAGTTTTCCCAATTGGAGTACATTTGATTTTTCCAGGCTAGTTTATGTTGTTGCAAAATTTTATCTTGATCCATAGCATATTGCTTCTTCCACGTGTTCATTATTTCCAATTCTTTCCATGGTGGATTTTGTGTTCCAACATTATAGGTAATGGGCTGAGGCATAGTCTGTGTAGCAGAATCAGTGAATGTCGAGCAGGATACCTATACCTTAGTTTCCTTCTCCAAAGTTTTTAAGGGCCCTATTGGTTCTTGTGTGATAGTAGGGTCTTCCTTCTTTAAAGTATTTGAGGGCCCTACTGGTTCTTGTGTGACAGTGGGGTTTTCCCTCTTTACTGGAGATGATATGGATGCACCAGACATTGGTACTTCAACTATATTGTATCCTGTGTTTTGATAAATGTTTCCACACTGATAACACATGTACTCTTTATAAGGATCATTCTCTGAGTGTTTTTCTTGCATCGATGCTGTATGAGCCAAAGTATAAAGATTCAATTCTTTATCAGAAGCTTCCCTTCCCATTATCAATTCTTTCTTGCAGGCTTCTAATTCTGACTTCAGAAATTCATTTTCTTCTAAAAGAGAGGCTATGGTGACTGGAGCGTGTGCTTTTGCTGATTGTTGTTCCTCCACTGTAGCTGGTTCTTGTGTTTCAGCTACAGTCGGTTTCCTTAAAATATCATGCTGGATGTTTAAATTTTGCACGTCAGCAGCTGGTTCTTGTGTTTCAGCTGCTGCGTGAGTAGTTGGTTCTTATGGAGCAGCTACTAGTTGTGTAGGAGATGATGTCATATTACCCTGGGCAACTGGTTCTTGTGGAGCAGTGCCACAGGATGAGACAGGTAATGATTCTGGGATTTGGAAAGGTGGTGATGACTGGAATTGTAACAAGATGGCTGTGGGGTCAGGGGAAATGGGAGTTGTTTTCATTTTTCTCCTAGGTAGAAAAGCAGGGAAAGCAGTGGCTTTCTTTTTATTTCTATGGGAAGATTCTTCCCTAGGAGAGGGGCTGTCGGAAGAGGTGATTGTTTTGGATGTAGCCCTCGTTTACCTTTTTGATATAGAGGCGGTTGTAGTCTGCCTCTTCCTTTTATGAATAGGAGGATATGGTGGTGTTTCAGTCTGAGAGTCATCACTGGGATGTAAACAGTGGGATGGGATGACTCTACTAAATGGAATGGTTTTGAAGATGGGTGAATTGGATTGACTGGTTCTGAGGATGGGATTGATGGAGGATCCGGGATACTCTCCAATTGTTGTTCATAAGAAATTTCAGAGATTTCGTGGGGATTTTCAGCTTCTTGGGGAATTTGGGCTTCACGGTAAATTTCGGGGTCTTGGTCAAGCAATAGGGGTAAGTTATTTAGAGGGGGGTTTTGCTGAGAAAAACCCCTCTGAATTAATATTTGACAAAGGCGATGATGAGTAAGGGACAGTAATGGAAATCTTACCTTTCTACAGTAATATGACATATTCTTAATACATCCAAGCAGATAATAAGGAATGTTTAGTAGTCTACCATGCCAAAAGTGGCTCATTAAAACAAAGTCGTGTTGATAAACTACCTGATATGGCCCCTCGCAGGTTAAATAATGCTTGAAAAATTCGGCTACCTTGGCCCATGGAGGAGGTAGTGAGTGCAGTCCTATGCCACGACTTTTATCTCAACACGTTCTTCTGGAAGAAGGAAGTCCTGTAGCGCATTTAGGATGATGTGTTTTCTACTAAACCACCGAGTTCCTCTGACTGGAAATCCCGAGACTTGGGAAATATCATTCTCTGTAACTGAAATTCTGACCCCTTGGACTGTGGAGTGGTCCTGCTGGAGGTTCTGTGCGAACTCCAAGACTTGCTGAGGGTCAAATTCTCTCAGTTTTTCAAAATATCTGACCCATCCTGCCTACTGGAAAATTTGGTAAGCCTCCGGAAATAATTGAAGAAGAGATGTTGAGCCGGGCTCATGCCTGATAACTGAACCTCCCATGGTTACTAAATTAATTCAAATACAGAAACAGAGAGCAGAATCACAGGCTCGATCAGAATAATCGTTACGACTGAGGATATGGAGTATCAATGACGGCCGAAACAATGGATATGAAGAGTGACGATGGATTGTATGGTGTGGAATGATGGTTTTAATTTTCGAAATCCCCCCCCTACGTGTGATGTAACGATGTTTAAATGTGTGGGGATTGTAATCATAATGGGAAAGATCCTCTCTTTAAACTATTATTTAACTGTCTTACATAAAAAATCCGCATACCTTATATTTTACCTCTGTTTTTGTAATTCGAAGTATAGAGTGCTTGTTCATAGTGGCTTAATATTGATGGAAGAATCTTTAGATTTCCCTAAAATGTAGAAACAGGAGCATATTAGATTTTGCTCAATACTGGATAATATTCCCCCAAGGGATCTGAAGAATAAAAGCGGGGTACCAGAAAACTTGTGTTGCAGGAAAAAAAATGGTGTTTCAGCAATGGAAAGATGGATGTCATGATGCTGAAAGTGGTGTTTCAGCAAGGGAAAGATGGATGACATGATTCTGAAAATGGTGTTTCAGCAATGGAAAAATAAGGAAGATGTTGCTAAAAAGTAAAGATTTAGCACTGGGGAAATTGGGGAAGTACTTGCTGAGGAATGATATTTCAGCAGTAAGGAATAGGGAAGGTACTAGCTGAAGAATGGTGTTTTAGCAGTGGATAGAAAAAGTAGGAAAAATGATATGAAAGAGGGAAAGGGAGAATGAGGGAATAGATGATGAAATGTTATTGGGAAATGAGGAAATGAATCAGATGAGGAAATCAAAGTTTCTTCAGATTGAAACTTAGATCTTCTTGTGATGACATTGTCCTCCTTGGTGAATTCTTCCTTAATCTGCAACATACCTTTGTAACATGCCAACCCTTGACAGGGATTATTAGTTGTAAATCTAATCTAATACTAAAAATATAGTACAGAAAATAATTAAATGCTGTGAGGAGCAGAAGACTCCCCTAGAAAAAGATAATGTGTATCAGTCATGCAAGCGGACTTAAATTCTTCTTTAAAAACAGGGTGCTGGTACAAACGAAGCCTATGACCATTTACTAGTAGATATGTTTTAGAATCATCAATTGTTAAAAGTCTTAATATTCCATTAGGAAAAAAAACATCTACTTCATAAGGTCCCAGCCATCGTGTACATAGCTTACCTTGAAAGTTTTCAAACCGAGATTCATACAATAAAGCCCAATTACCTCTTTGGAACTGCTTATGCTTAATGTTTTTGTCACCCCACTTTTTTCTTTGTTGTTGAATCATGGTTGTCTAGTGAATGGCATATAATCTCTTTTCATCCAGTTCAAGAAGCTACTGCAACCTGGCTGTCTGCACATTAGTCAAATCAAGGTTAACAGCTAAAGCAGTTCTCAAAGTTTTAATTTCAAATTCCACAGGAAAAACAACACTTTTAACATAAACCAATTCATAGGGAGAAAATCCTGTAGTATTTCTCCAAGTAGTTCTATAAGCCCATAGTGCTTCAGGGAGCCTTTGAGACCAATCCTTCCAGTTATCCTTCACTTTTTTAGTTAGAATGGATTCTATTAATTTATTTGTGCTTTCCACCTACCCATTGGCTTGGGGATGGTATGGTGTAGTCATTCTATGATAAATATGATATTTCTGAAGGGTAGATTTAAAACCATGAGAATTGAAGGGAGGTCCTCCATCTATAACTAGCTCTCTAGGAATTCCAAATCTAATAAAGATTTCTTCATATAAGAAAGCTAGGACAACTTCTTCATTGGCTCTAAGAAGTGCTTTGGCCTCCACCCATTTAGTCATATAGTCTGTAGAGACTAATATATAAGTTCTTTGATTGGATGGAGGATTGATGGGTCCTATGAAATCTAAGGCTCATCTTTCAAATGGTTCAAGTACTACCTGGGGGTTTAATGGAATTTGATCTCTATGATTGGGTTGACCCATTCTCTGACAGCTATCACAAGCCCGCACATATTTCTTTGCATCCTTAAACAGTGAGGGCCAATAGTAACCCATCCTCAAGATTTTGTGTGCTGTTATTTTATCGGAAAAATGCCCTCCACAAGGGCCATCATGACAAGATTTTAGTATATCATACACCTCATCCTCTCTAATGCATCTTCGGATTTCATAATCAAGTCCTATGTGAAAAGGACACCCACTTATCCAGCTATACCTGGCACTTTGTTGAAAAATTCTCCTCTTTTCTCTATGTGACAGGTGTGATGGAAACTTTCCTACAACCAAATAATTGGCAATGTCTGCATACTAAGGAGAGTGAGTGGATACTGCAAATAGATACTCATCAGGAAAGGAATCATCTACTGGAATATTATTATCACTTTTTAACCGTGAAAGGAAATCAGCCACAACATTTTCTTTACCTGGTCGATCTACAATTGTAATATCAAACTCCTGCAGTAACAATAACCATCTGGTAACTCGAGCATTTGTGACAGATTTATTCATTAAATACTTGATAGCCGAGTGATCAGTATGGACAAAAGTAGAGTAACCAGTGATATAATGTCGAAATTTGTTAATGGCATAAATTAATGATAAGAATTCCTTTTCAGTAACTGTATAATTAAGCTCAACAGGGGTCATATTCTTACTGATAAAATAGATAGCATAAGGAAGATGGTTTTCTTCTTGTCCCAAGACAACTCCAATTGCAGTATCTGAAGCATCAGAAGATATATGAAAGGGAAGTGCCCAATCAGGTCCTCTCAAAATATGAGCTATAGATAACTGATGCTTGAGTGCTACCAAGGCTTATTGACAAAGATTAGTCCACTTAAATTCAACATTTTTCATAAGCAACACAAATAATGGAGAAGCTATCCTAGAAAAATCTTTAATGAATCTTCTGTAATATCCAGCATGTCCAAGAAAACTTCTTACATCAGTTTGTGTTTTAGGAACAAGAAGATTTTGAATGACCTGTATTTTGGATGGGTCTACCTGAATTCCTTGAGATGAGATAAAATTTCCAAGCACTATTCCTTCACTCATCATCATATGAAATTTTTCAGTACTTAAGGAGAGGTGAGCTTGTATACAACGTTTAAGCACCTTCTCAAGATTCTGTAATGCATCTTCAAAAGACACACCATAAGGAGTAAAATCATCCATAAATATTTCCATAGATTCATTCAACATATCAGAAAAGATTCCTATAACAGCTCTTTGAAAAGTTGCTGGTGCATTACATAGTCCAAATGGAAGAACTCTATAGGAAAAAGTTCCCCAAGGACTAGCAAAAGTGGTCTTGTCTTGGTCTTGGGGTGCAATCCTGATTTGGTTATACCCACTGAATCCATCTAAAAAGGAAAATAATTTCTTCCCTAAAAAACTGTCCAACACCTGATCAATAAATGGCAAAGGAAAGTGGTCCTTTTGAGTGGCTTTATTTAAAGCCCTATAATCTACACACACCCTCCATTTCCCATTTTTCTTAGGGACTATTACCAATAGGGAAACCCATTCATTGTCAGATATAGGGTATATAAATCCTTCATTAAGCAATTTTTGAAGTTCCTCTTTCACAATTTCTCTTAAATTAGGGTTCATTTGTCTTTGGGGTTGACAGACTGGTCGACAACCTTCCTTAATATAAATCTGGTGAGTACATAATTCAGGAGAGATTCCCTTCATATCCGTGTAATCCCGTGCAAATGCTTCCTTATTTTCAAGTAGTAAATTCATTAAGTACTATGTTTCAGCAATTGTTAGATCATAATTTATGTTCGGTGTTTTGCCAGGTTCGATTTCCACTGTTATGCTTTTAGAGGAGATGGAGGTTGATGTTTGAGGTAAATCTTCAGATTCAATCTTGTCGTGGGTATCTATTTCAAAGAGTGTAATCAATTGATTGTGAGTTTCAGCAACCACAGAGGAAGGTTCACAAATAAAACTATTAATTACTTCGTCCTCTGTGCTGTCTTTAAAACTCAAAGCTTGTCCGATAGTCAAAATAGGCTGAACAACATTATCATCATAATCCATCCATACAGAATTCTCATTGCTAATCATGGGTGTAGCATGAGGATAAAGAGTAAGCTGTTTGGTTTCATATCCATTGGAAATTGTCATTGAACTAGATCTACAGCTAATAAAGGCATCGGCTGTAGCAAGCCAAGGCCTTCCTAGAATTAGAGGGTGTCCCCCCACCTTTGTTTTAGTTTGCAACACCACAAAGTCAGCTGGATAATTCCAGGATTCAACCGAGATAACTAAGTCCTCAACAACTCCTTCTGGTTTAATTATAGAGCGGTCAGCTATCTCTAGGATGGTTGGTGTGTCTCTAATTATGTTCTTTAGCTGTAGCAATTGTGAGGTTTCCAGAGTCATGATATTTATTGCAGCACCTAAATCTACCATAACTTGAGGAATTATTGTTTTACCAATTTGAACTGTCACAGTAGGATGGTCGGGGTCACCATATTTCATAGGAGGAGTTTTTCCGGACATCAATGCAGATAGATCACCCATAACATGAACTGTAAGGGGATCCTTAGTTTTCCTACCAGGTTTCTTAACACAAATATCCCTCATGGTTCTAGCATAGATTGGTACATATCTTAGTGCCTGTAAAAGTGGAATTTTAACATACAAATTTTGCAATTCCCCTAAAAGATTAAAAGCAGGTGTTTCAGGCGTTTTAGTTAAAACTAAATGCTCGGGGAATGGTGGCTCTGTTATTTCAGCATCCTTGTTAGAGGGTGGTTGTGCTTCTTTGTGTGAATTATGTTTCTCAGTTTCTTCTTTATCATAATCCAAAGAAGTAACATCATCAATAATAGGTTCAACTATTTTCCCAGATCTTAAATGGATGTCATTAACTTGCACAACTTTATTATTGGAGTTAGGATTTGGTTGTATAGGTAGCTAGGGTCTCATTTTATTATTTGGTGGAGCACCTGATGGTAGAGGAAGTGGTTGTTGAAATTGAGGAAATTGATTTGGATACGGGAGTTTTTGACTCCTCCAATTTGAATTCCATGGATTAAATGAAGATGGCTGTTGTGGGGGCCAAGGAGTCCACATTGCAGGATCTACAAAGGGAGGGTTTGTTTGTTGCATGGGTGGGTAATTCATCTGATTAAAGGGTGGGTATTGCATTTGGTTAAAGGGAGGGTAATTTGTCTGACTGAAAGAAGGATAATTATTCCAATGATTAGAAGATGTAAATGGCATGCTAGAATTTATACCTTGTCCTCTTGTTTGCCATTGTATTCTTTGTGTTAGCAGATAAACTGCTTCAACTTCTTCTTCCGTTGGCTGCAGTGCTGCCTTTATTCCTGGTAGAGAAGGACATTGTTGTGTTTCATGATCTTTCTCACAAAGGGTGCAGATTGGTATCTTGTCCAATGAGCATTCCCTTAGTGGATGTTTGTCTCTGCATTTAGGGCAAAAGACAGCCAGAGCTGCTTCTGCTTCAGCCTGCTTCTTTTTAACCTGCAAGGTGTCAATTTGTGAAGCAAAAGAACTTAAAATTTGAGTTTTAAATTATTCAAGTAAATTACCTATTTCAGCTCTTGTTACTCCCCCACTGGCTGATTTTTGAACTCTTGAATAAGTGGGATATCTGTTATTTTCTCTGTTCCTTGCAGCTCCTCTTGAACATCTTTTATAGAGTTCAACAATCTCATCATATGATTCTTTAGATATATCTCCTTTACCAAGCATGTTTAGCATGTCTAAGCAAGCATCCCTTACTCCTTTAAGTAATATTGTTTTAAGAATATCTTTACTTACACTCGGATGATCAGATCTCTGCAGATTATACTGCAGTCTTTCCACAAAGTCCTCCAAATTCTTGTCCTCCTTTTGTACCATCTTGAATAATTCCTCCCTTTTTTCTCTTGTCCGACAATAATCTTGATATTTAAGCAGAATTTTTTTTTTCATCTGTTCCCATGTTGTGATTACCTGGCTTCCAAGGCTCATGAACCATCTTAACGCATTTCCTTTTACTGTTGCTGGAAACAGTTTCAACTTCTGAGCATTAGTAACATAATCATAACTTCTGCATAATATATCAAATTCAAAAAGAAATTCATTCGGATCTTCAGAGGATAAACCATGGAATTTGGGTAAAGCTGACAATGGAATATTCTTCATAGGGGTTGTTCCTCTAGGGAGATCACCGATAGGAAATCGCAAGGTAGAGAGAGAATTTTCATCCTTTCCTTCTCCTTCAGGATCTACTCGTCCTCCACCAAAGAATTCTTCGTTGTTTCCTTCCATTGGTTGATCTCCTACTTCACTTTCTCGATCCTCAAAATCTTCTACTGGCTCCTCAATGTTTTCCACTAGTTGTTTAATATCTTCTGTTAATTCCTCAACGTTCTCTGCCGATTCCTTAGCACTTTCTTCTGATTCTTTAGCACTAGCTACTGGTTCTTTAATATATGTTGCTGATTCCTCTACGTTTTCAGGGCTCACAACTTCTTCTGTTTTGTAGTCTGATTGAGGGGAGCGTTGAGGCTTTGGTCTTTGAGAGCTTAATCTCTACGAAGATTCAGCCTTTGATACAATTTCGTCAATAAAATTCTTTCTTCCTCCCCTTCCTTTTCCCTTGCCACCTGTAGGGTTAGTTTTCTTCTGGGTTCCGCATCCTCTCATACAATCTGCACATCTAGAAAGAAAACATCAAGGCTTTTGAAATCTATAATTTCCTTCCTCGGCAACGGCGCCAAAACGTTGGTCGCTTTAATTTTTTTAACAATTCAAGTGCCACATAAATTGTCAACCCAGGAAGGTATGTTTATTCCAAAGACAATCACACACTATATATGCTCAATTCCAAAAGCAAAGAAGGGTTGTAGTATTAATTACAAAAATTATATTAATCCCACTGCTCACACCTTACTTTTAACAAAGATGAAGCCTACTTGTGTTACAGCAGAAATAATCCTCTGTTGCAGACTTTCATTAAAAGAATCCTAGGAAAGATAATGAAAGGAAATCACTCTGCAGAAAAGAAGATCAATCAACCATAATGGAGAACAGGACCCTATTCCTCCAAGCAGGAATATTCAGCACCTGTTTCCTGTTATCAGTCACACTACCAAAGAGAAAGATCAATCATCGGAGAACAGGACCCTATTCCTCCAAACAGGAATCTTTAGCACCTGTTTCCTGATGTCAAACTGTCACGCATTCATTCTGCAAACAAATGACTAGAAATAAAATAACTCACAGCTTATTCAGAATGAACAGTATAGAATAATGCAGTAAATAAGGAAAACAGAGTTTTAGTAAGAAACAAAAAATTGCATAAATAATCTTCAACAAACAGTGTTTAATTAAGGTGTGAAATCATAAAGAAGTTAACATACTACAGGAGCAATCGGGTGAATATTGTGATGAAGGTGGGCCCTTTCCTTCTCACAAGATTCCCCAGAGGAAAGAATTTAAATTGAAGCGCTCAAAAGAAACCTTTATTCATCTATCAAAAGAAATGATACATTACAATGGAGCCTTGCTCCCTTCCGCTCAGAAAAAATGTATCTCCCGCAGTCTCTCACTCTTCTTCTAATGATGATGTCTCCTCTTTTTAAAGAGGAGACATCTATTACAGTTACATCAGAGAAATCCTATTTTTATCCAAATCTGATCTCTTATTTTAAAACAGGGTCTTTCTATTCTTCCATAGCAAAATACTGTTACAATAGATAAAAAAATACTGGCTTCAGAACAATCCGTGTAACAACTTTCCTTGCTTGTCTTCGTCTTGTTGCCATCTTTCTTGAAATACACTTCCGAAATCACATGAGCAGTTTTCAGTAACGGGATTTGCGTTCCCATTGATTGTTTCAGCAACAGAATTGACTATTTCAGCAACAGGGTCGACTGTTTCAGCAACACGTTCCTTATCATAGATTATCTGTGATATCTCAGCGACTGTATATCTTCGATTAATGATTAAATATAAAAGTAATGTGGAATTATATGCAAAACAAATTAAACATAGAGTAAAGAGAATAAATTTTTATACCTTTGGGAAAAATGGATAGGAATGATAATGTAAACTTTAGATATGGACTAAAAAGAGTAAAGAGGTGGCAAAAATATGTAGTCAAAATGATACATTATGAGGTCCTAACAGTGTTCTAGATCTGCTTAGATTTAGCTTGTTTTGAGAAGATTTTTCTGTTGGAGTGTATTTTCAGCCTCCAAAGAGAGATTATATCCATATTTTGCATCTTATCTGCAATTTAATTTTGTTTATTCAGTTTCCTTCACCCTCAGAGCAGTTTCTACTCAATACTGCGTTATTTTTGTGAGAGGGTTATCTTGTTTCAGTTTGCATTCAGATCTCTTGTTGTTAGGCTTGCCTTCCCTTGGTGATCCATGGATTAGGTTGCTAATCCATGTCTCCATAGATTTTATCTTTTCAGTAATAAAGTTATCTTCAGAAATTTCTGGGTTTTCTGCAACACTCCAATTTGTAATTCAGATCTACAGCTTATTACGCAATATTTTGATGTAATTCCAATTGGATCTTGTTCTTAAAGTCATATAGTTTCTAGATCTGTATTATATCTGATTTTTCATCCATACATATGTCTGATATCTGAAATTTAATTTAAAATAGCTGAACCATCTAAAAAATAACACTGTATATGTATTTCTGCAGTTTATTTCTAGTTGCAGCTCTAACTTCTGAAGGGATTTTTCCCTAGTTTATTTTGTAATCTGCTGTAGAGGAAATAAGCTAAAATGTAAATCTTATTTACTGTCATAAATCTGAAATATCAGATCCTTGGCTTTCCTCCTCTGAGTTTCATCCAAAACTGCGCAATTCTAGTTGCTGGGTTTTCATGTTGCAACAACCCTTCTCTTTGGTTGATTTCTAGCTAGTCTTGACTGTGGGAGATATGTTTAATGTGCTTAAACTTATTTTTTTCTGATGAAATTCCATATATAAGTCACATATAGCATAAATGAGGGTATCCCAACCCTAATATGCATTATTCTTTCTCATATTTACTTATACAACGTTTTCCTCGAAGACCTTGTTGAGATTCCTGGAAAGGGGTTATTCCAAGTTCTATAGACAGAGTCTATAGTTCGCCAAGTAGCCTCTGGATCTCACCCTTTCTTTGAAAGGTGACATATCCAGTAAACTATTCTATATTCCATCTTTGAAATAGAGTCTTGAGAATCCTGAAAAAGGATCATTACACATATTCTTGTAAAGCGGTCACCTAGTTAGTTCTTTTCTCTCCTAATTCTCTTTGCACTAATAGTTGTATCACTACAGAGAATGGAAATATGATTTTGGTGTGATGTTTTAGATAAATGGCCTAAAATTATTTATATCCTTAAAGACAGCAAATTCTTGCTTCTCGACAGATGAATAATTAAGTTTTGCACCCTGCAAATTGGAACTGAAAAATGATATTGGTGCTTCAATTTGTTGGTCACTAAGCCGTGTTAAAACATCAGCATATGATGTATCTAATGAAAAAGTATATAAAATAAAAGGATTAAGAAAATTCAGGGTAGTCAAGAATGGACCATTGACAATAGATTATTTAATCAAATAAAATGCTTCTCTTTCATTATGTCCCCATTTAAAGACCGATTTTTTCTTAATCATGTTTTGTAATGGTAAAAATATTTGTGAAAATTCAGGGACAAACCTTTTAAAAAAATGAATTTTCCCAAGAAATGACTGCATTTCTTTCTTGTTATGAGGGAAAGTAATTCTTTTAATCTCTTCAATTCTTTCAGGATCAATATAGATACCTCTTTTTGACACAATGAATCCTAAAAGTTTTCCTTCATCTAATCCAAAAAATGATTTCTTTGGTTTTAATGAGATTTTATACTTTTTACATTGCTCGAAGACTTGCTTTAGGTCATTCACATGATTGGTTACTTGTTTATAAAAGACGGTAATGTCATCTAAATAAATAACCACTGATTTATTTATGAGCCCCCTAAAATCTGTGTCCATAGCTCTCTAAAAACTGGCACCTGCATTAATCAACCCAAATGGCATATTTTGATAGGCGTAGGTTCCCCACTTAGTCCTAAATGTAGTCTTTATTCTGTCATTTGGATGTATGAGAATTTGGTTATATCCCGAGAATCCATCTAGAAAAGACATAAATTTAGAACAAGCTACTGTTTTCAGTACTTGTTCCATGGTTGGAAATGGAAAGTATCCCTTTTGACATGCTTTGTTTAAATTCATAAAATCAATGCAAATTCTAATATCGCCATTTTTCTTCCTGACGGGTACCAAGTTTGAAACCCATTTATAATGCCTAACTGGAAAGATGATATTTGATTTGAGGAGTTTATTCAACTCTATTTTGATTTGATTTTCAAGATTCGGGTGAATCTTCCTCAAATTTTTTTGTATAGGTTTTTCATTTGAAATCATGGGAATTGTGTGTTGAATCACAGAAGTATCATATGTTTTAAGATCAGTATAATCCCAAGAAAAGATACTTTCCTACATTCTAAAAAACCTGATAAATGATAATCTTTCTTCGAAAGATATACCAAGACCTAGATTGACATTTTGAGGTTTTTCATCGGTTCCTAGATTTACTAACTCAAATCTTAAGGTAGAGCTTCACGTTTTTGAGTTAGTAACTCTTTCAAACCTATCTTTCAGATCATATAGGTCTTCTAACTTAACAATAGACATAGGAATTAGATTTTCATCTTGTTCTTCCTTAATCTGAATGTCATGTTCATTTTCATCCAAAATTTGACTATCATAATATCCTTGATATGTTAGGAAATCCATGATATCTGAATCATTATTTAATACTCTCCAATTGGTAATATTGTCAGGAATAGATTGTCTAAAAATTAATTCAATGGAAAATCTATCATGACTAAACCCTTGGGTTTGAATTAACTTTGATGCTACATTATCCAATAGATCTGCACTAACATGTTGCGTTGAAGGCACAGAAGAAATATTAAAGGCTAAGAAATGAATAGTTAATTCTTGGAATAATGATTGGTAATCCTTTAAATGTCTAGAATTACAATGAATGGTATTTCTTACATGTCTAACAATGATTTCTAAATCTCCTAGGACTTTAAGATATTTAATATTAAGATCAATAGCTTTGTTTGAAACCTTGGACTAATGCTTCATATTCAGCTATATTGTTCGTGCAAATGAATTGAAGTCTGCATGCTAACATGGTTTTTTATCCTTCTAGGCTGATTATAATGCAGCCATCACCTGCACCATCTTTAAATTTAGAACCGTCAAAATAAAGAGTCCAAAATAAAGAATTAACTACTGGGTTATCTAAAAAATTTATACATTTCGAAATGTCCTTCTGGGAAAAATTCTCGATCTGATAAATAACCACATTATCAAAAAAGGGTGATGGTTGAGAATGTAAATTTCCAAAAAATGATTATGTCGAGTAGTTTCCAATAATGTTATTATTGAATGGTATGGGCTCATTTATTCCTTCAAGATCGGTGACTGTATGTTTCATGAAATTTTCACGGTCTATCCAGATTTGATTTGGCTTTCCATTATATGGTAGCCACATATGTGACCAATCTGTTGCAAAATATCCATGAAGTTTTTCAGACCAGTCTATGCTTAATACTAAACCATAAAACTCAGGAATATCAGTCACCAATATATTGATTATTTGAGCAACCTTGGGATTTGATGACAATCTGATACAAATAGAATTTATTTCTCGTACAACCTCTACCCTAGTTCTATCAAGTTGAAATATATGAATAGGATAACTCTGAGGAGTTATGTTCAACTTAGCACAAACCAATTTTTTCATTATATTAGAACATGCCCTTGATTCTATTAAACAATTGTGAACATTTTTATTAAATATATCATAGGTTAAGAGAAATGGAGGAGTATGAAAGATGGATCGATCACCTATCATAATCAAATATGTAGCGTCTATTTTAGTTGAAGGAGAAGGTGGATTTCCCATTTCATTAGCATCTTGCACTACTACTGGAGCAGGTAAAGCTAAAGAGGGGACTACATTCAAGTCTCTAATTAAGATATTTTGTTACTGTTTAATTTAGTATGCTCATGAATTGAAATTTTGGCCCTGCTTTTCTTCATATCTTCAATTACATTATACTCAATAGTGTCTGAGACTACCATTGTATTTTATGTAGGTGGAGTATCTGAAGTAACAAGACTTGATTGTGTAGCCTTTGAAGTAGACTTTTTACTTACTGTTTTAACCTTAGGAGGCGTTGAATTATTTTGTTGTTGATTTGGCTGCATTGATTTAGTAGTCTTTTTTATTCTTGTACTCATAGGTAAAGCTTCTTGTTGTTCTTCATTTGGTAGGATGAAATCCCACATTCCATTTTGTTCAACATATTCTTCTTCATCTGTTTGCTCTGCCTCTATATCTTGATCAGAATCATCATTAGATATGATGTTCGGTGATTGAGAAATAGAGGACTGGCCTTTCTGGAAGGGTCTAAAAGTCATTTTTGAACTACAAATTTCAGCGACTTGTTTCTTGATATCTCCCATCTCATTTGTCATAGTCCTCAAAAATTTCTGAAGACATTCTACATCAAACGGGTCTTCAGATGGCTTCTTTTTTGAATCAGCTTTGAAGGATAACTTCTTTGATTTTCTATCTTCTTGAGAATTATTCTTCTCAGGAGTGATTATGCATTTCTCCACAAATAAATATTCCTTCATGTTCTCTGCAAGTGTAGGCAGTTTTTCTCTATCAACAAAAATAGCTATATTGGATGGAATAGATTAAATATACCACTCAATTTGAACTTCTACACCAGGAACTGATGTAGTAGGAATTTTATTGAGCAATTTATTAGAGCTTGAATTAAAATATTTTATTTTCTCACCCATTTTAGCTTTTATATTTGATAAATCATTGATGAGCATATCAGTGGTCCTGTCATCCCCAAACTTAGCTAGAAATTGTTCTTCGAACATATTCCAACTAGTTATAGAGCGGTATGGCAGTGAAAAATACTAGGATCTTGCAGATCCTATGAGGGTGTAGGGAAATAATCATACAACACAATCCTCTTCAACTACTTCTTTTAGATTGATGGATAACATATAATAATGAATGTGTTCTTCTACCAGAAGATCATCATCAGGATAAAACTTAGGTAACCATATTTTAAGTGATTTTGGTAGAGCATGAAGAGGAGCAAGAATATTTACAACCCCTGGATTGTTCCATAGGTGTACATTTAGTGGTGGTAATTGGCCTGCCATTGGACCTTGAGTGGATGTAATGGATTGAGTTTGAGTTGAAGAAGAGGCAGGCTGAGTGTTAGAACTAGTTGAAGAGATAGTAGTTTGAGTACTGGAACTAGTTAAAGTAACACTGATTGTTGGAGTGGAAGTGGTGGAAATGAGTGGAGGTAATGGAGGTGAATGAGATAATATCTCACTAGTGATTTACTCTTATTGAGTCCTCTTTATTCTCTTTCAAGTACTATCGATGGGAAATTCAAAGGAAGAATTCCTGTCTTTTGACTTTCTAATCGAGTTAATATTCTTCGAGGTTGTAAAGAAGATGAATACTGATATCTAATTTTTTGAGAAGATTTAGGCTTTTCAGCAGAAATGGATACTCTCTCTAATTTTTTTATCAAATACTAAACTTCAGGGGAATTTTGATAAAACTCGGGAGAGTATGGGTTGAGTATCACTTGGAGACTTAAGAGAAGGATGATCAACTTTAGATTTTAAAGATGAGGATCAAGATAATTTTATGGAAGTTGATGGGGATCTAGAGGGAGAGAGACTTTTATATTGACCTTTAGATTGATCAGTCCTTCTTTCCATTCAGAAGGCCCTCCTTCTAGTGCCAAAATTTTGAGGCCTCAGAATTCACTCCCACAACATTGGGGAAAACCACCCAGTCCAGACCTTAAAGAAACTCCTTTTTTGTTTGGTGTGGTGGCTCCGACTAGGGATAGTGGGACCAATTTCCCAATAAGGATGATTTTGGGTGTGTTTTGATTATACAACACGCAATGGAAAATGATTCTAATCTATCACACACATCTATCTAAACTATCTATTCTACTATATACCCGAGGTGTTTCTTCCTTTATGCGATCTAAAGAGATATCTTTCAACTATTAGTAATTTAGATTATTTAAGAGTTGAAAGAGATGAAAATTATATAACATGATTCTTCTAACATAATAGTTTGATTAGAAGAATTGTGGAAAGTATATCGCATTCATATGTGTGATTATATATCAGATAAGAAATAACAGACAAATATTAGTACAGTAGTGCATTTACCATTCATCTATAATGACGTTTCAAATATATAATGCAATAAAGAGATAACTGTCAATTTAGAAAGCAATACTTAATACAAGTGAATAGAAGTACCATATGTACGAATTTATACTCATGTAAACTGACAGTAGATATATGCTCCTCTTCACTTTAAACAAATTCAAAGAGTACAATAGTGAAAAATCATTTAAACAGCTTCAAATGTCAAAGGATAACAGGTTGTGTTCCATTAATTCATCAAAGCATTCACAAAATTAAAATAGTGCATTCTTTGAGAATGTTTTTGACAAATTTCTGGACCCATCTCTAAATGCATGAGAGGGGTTTAAATACAAAACTAACTATGTTTTAAAAATATATTATTTCATAAAAATAGAGGACGTTTCAAACAAACATCCTCGCAAGACTAACTTTAAATACAATGTAGGAAAATAAAGTACCAATATGACTTATGAATTCCAATCTTTCTTTTGGATTGAATCCTGAAGTTGAAAAATATATAGCATGGGCTTGAGCTGAGCTGGCTGTGAAATCCTCGATCTGACTTGTTCCTTTAATGATGCATTTGAGAGTGATGGCTGCAATCTTTTTACCAAATTTGTTGAAGACTGTAGGGTTTGGTGTTGATGATAAGGTTTGATAAAAGAATTCCAATAATTTTCTCTATAAAACTTATTTACTTGTTTAATAGTTTCATACTTCATTTCTACCTTTTGTTTTCAATGTGTTTCCAGTTATTGGACTTCTAAGAGAACTTTAGACGTGCACCCTTTAATAAGTTCTACTTTCAACAACTGTTCACATATAGATTCAGTAATTTTCTTTGTCATCTTTGATGCTTTCATTGTTGCTTTCTCTACTTGCTTTATCTGTGCTTCCCAATCCTTAAATAAGATCTCATAGTGGGATTTGTCTATCTGGGATAGATCGGCTTCCTTTCCTAAGCCTAATGCTTGCCATTGAATGTGTTCATTTATTTTCTTTTCGATCTTCTCACATTCAAGTTTTTGGATAGCTACTTGCTGGATCAATATTTTACTTGAGTCACAATAAGAGCCATTAATAGAAGCTTGTTGTAAAAATACTTCTTGTTGTTGCTTTAACTTAGCATTTACATCCAATGCTTCCTTTATGAACTGCTCTAACTATGGCTGGATTTGTAATATATTCATCGCTGCTTCTAGTTGTGATTTCTTCTCAATGAGTTGTACTTGAAGCTGTAAATTAAGACTTTCGAAATCCTTTTGAAATTAGGACATTTTCAATTCCATTTTCTTGCTAGAGTTAGACTTTTATTGATTTAGCAGTCTCTATAATTCTTGTAATATATCCTCTCTCTACTTAAGTAACATTTTAACCTCAATAGCTTGATCAATAGTGACAGTAGCATATGCCCCTGCAAACTATGATAGTTTGGTTAAATTCTTAGTAGGATCAGCTAGAGGATCCTTCCACAAAACATCAACTGATTCATTTGTAAGATTTGAGACTATCTCATCAATTCTTCTCCTTTTTCTTCTCTTGAATATAGCCTTATGACTAGGACTGTAGAATACATCCATTGAAGGGATTTCCTCAAATTGTAACACTATATTTTGTTTGGGATAAGCCATGATGATCTCTGGATCATGAGTTTCTGGAACTTGTTGTAGTGGATTAACAGTTTCCACTAACTTCTAGGAATGTTTGGGTGTCTGGAAACTAGTAGCTTGATTAGTATTGGGATTTGTTTGAGGAATTTTTATTGCCTTAGAAAACTCATCCCATTCACTATTCAAATTCTTTGGTTGGAACTTTTCTGACTGATCAGGTGTATCTTGATTGTGCTGAACTTCCTAGGAAGTTGACTTTGTTCCATTACTTCCTCCTTTCTCCTGCATTTCAATCTATTGGATTACTTGATTAATTATCTTTTTTGGGTTTTCCTTGCTGTTTTTGGATTCATTTTCAAAATGATCCAAATTCTGAGATTGATGTTCTAATTTCCCTAACTCATCTTCAGATATTTCTGTCACTTCATTACCCAATCTAATACTTGGAGTAGGTCTCTTGAAATCTTCAATAGTTAATAAATCCAGAGGAATCTTTTCCAGTCCCTTGTTTTTGTATGCTTGGAAAGCTTCCAAGTCATCTTGATTGAGTTGACTAGATGCAAATTTAAGTACCTCTGAAAGCTTTTCAATGCCTTGAAATAAATCATCAAATCTATATATTTCTTTGACAAAAGGTTTTACTTTGATCTCTGTGATGTAATTTTTAATCACATCATTAGGGTCATATGGCCAATTAGGCATTACTTCCAAATTCAATAGATTAAATTTCAAAACTTCCTTGTAGGCATGACCAATATCAAAAAGTGCAAAAGTACCACACTGTAAATGGAAATTAGGCCAAACGACCTTCTTAGTATCTTTAAGATATTTTTAAATACCATTTACAACAAGCTGGTAGGCAATTTCACTTGCAAGTAACTTATCAGGAACATAATATGGTAGGACATGAGGAGAAGCATAACTACCAAAAACTATCATATATGTGAAACTTTCCTGTGCGAACCATCTAGCAATAGACATAATTTTTGTACTAGCCTCTTTGGAAATCGTAGGGGTTTCTTATTTAATATCATCTAGTGCATAAGCAACATGGCTCTATGGAAAATTTTGTAAAACTGAAAATGGAAGTTTGGATCCCAAAGGGCTTTGTGGTAAATGTGGATTGGGGTAGGGTCTTGGGCTATCCATTTCCATCACATGGTAAGAAAACTAGAAGAAAAGAAAATTAGGTCCATGACATAGGCACTCATGTAAAAGGGGTGTATTTCTCTACATGAAGCACTTATTTTACTCCTATACTCCATAATGTTTCTGGCTAAATTATCAGGTAGGATATTTTACCAATTCAAAATTAAGGAATTGACGATTGCGTAAATCAATGGGACACAATCTAAAGAAAACCTAGTGGTATCAGGTTTCACATATAATCTACACAACATATCGGCAACATAGCAGTTGGGGGGGGGGGTATTTTTGCTTTCGGCTATGTACCAAGTTTATCTCATTTAAGCTTGCCTTCATATTCCTTGCATTCCATTATGACATTCATCAGGTCTGGATATTTTTCTCTAAAGCTTTGAAGAAAAGATTTTTCATAATTCTGTTTTGGGATGATCTGAAATTGTGTGAACAAAATATTTCTTATACAGAGATAGACAGTAGGGGCTTTTACTGGTTATTTCACCTTTACTAGAAAGGATGAAACCAGAAGCTTCTGGCCCTCTTACTGGCTCTGCCTAAAGAAATATAAGGTAAACACTAAATTGATCTGTCAATGAAAGTATTTTTTTATGTTTGCAAAGTATTCATTAACCAAATTTTATGTGTGAATAAGCAAGTTCAAGTATTCTGCAATTGAAGTAATGTGGTTTGAAGTGAAACTAATGAGTTTTGATCACTATATAAGTCTCATTGGGAAAAGTGGACTTGTTAAAAATTACTATTTAATGTAGTAAAATCTGGAATATAGCAGCAAAAAAGCACAGCATAATAGTAAGCATTTGTTTAAGCAGTTCACCCCTCTCTCGGGCTACCTCTGCTGGGTCCAAAAGCCTCCAAATAGGCTTTTCCCTCTTTCATTAATGCTCAAAATAAGTATTACACTATGAAGAAAGCCTCAAAAGGCTAAAATAACTGCAAATTCAGAAACAGAGGACTGAAAACAGTAAAAATTGACTATTCATTCACCTCAAATGGATGAGTATAGTCCAATACAGCTGATCTTTCACCAAGCCCTGGTGACTCCACAAGAAAATTCGCTGATAAAATCACTGAAAGAGTGCCCTGATGGCTCTGAAACCTATCCCAACAGCTCCAGAATTCTTCAAAATCCCAAAATAAAAATAAAAAAAATCACTTCAATTGGACTTCCCTAGCCAAAATTATGACTAACTGAAGTTTTTGTCGAGTTACCCCTTGAAAAGCTCCACTAAATGTGGAAGACTGCAGTTAATCCCGCTAAATTTGGAGTCGGCACTATAATTTTGGCACTCCACCAATATTCCGCCAGCATTGAGGGCTAAAGATAAGGTCCACGTTACTAGACCGTTCGGAGTGCATAACCGAACCTTCAGTTTATTGCGCGGAAAATTTATTGTATAAAAAATGTTATGGGTGCATAGCTCCATACCCGCGGCCCCATGGAACCACGTCCCGCCACCTGCGCGTCGATGAGAATGGCCTTTGGTTCCTGGAGTATGGTTACTCCGGGAACCAAAGGCCATTCTCATCAGCGCGTAGGTGGCGGGACGTGGTTCCATGGGGCCGCGGGTATGGTGCTATGCACCCATAACATTTGTTATACAATAAAGTTTCCGTGCAATAAAGTTTATACGCAAATGTTATGGGTCGGGGCGGTGCCAACGGAGCGGCCTAACCGTTGGGCCATGGTGTAGTTCTTGTTAAAGTATTCGTGCGGACTTATATTTCAACTTACGGTTTGTTTGGGCGGGGCCATAAAGGGGCTAGCCCCTCTACATAAAACCATATTCCGGGAACCAAAGGCCATTCTCATCGGCACGCAGGTGGTGGGACGTGGTTCCATGGGGCTGCAAGTATGGTGCTATGCACCCATAACATTTGTTATACAATAAAGTTTCCGCGCAAGAAACTGAAGGTTCAGTTATGCACTTCGAACGGTCCAGTCACGTGGACCTTATCTTTAGCCCTCAATGCTGGTGGAATATTGGCGGAGTACCAAAATTATAGCGCCGACTCCAAATTTAGCGAGATTAACTATAGTCTTCCACATTTAGTGGAGCTTTTGAAGGGGTAACTGGACAAAAACTTCAGTTAGTCATAACTTTGGCTAGGGAAGTCCAATTGAAGCGAATTGTTTTTTGATTATGGGATTTTCAAGCATTATGGAGCTGTTGGGATAGGTTTTAGAGCCATCAAGGCACTCTATTAGTGATTTCATTCACCTCAAATGGATGAGTATAGTCCAATACAGCTGATCTTTCACCAAGCCCTGGTGGCTCCACAAGAATATTCGCTGATAAAATCACTGATAGAGTGCCCTGATGGCTCTACAACATGTCCCAATAGCTCCAGAATGATTCAAAATCTCAAAATCAAAAAAAAATTCGCTTCAATTGGACTTCCCTAGCCAAAGTTATGACTAACTGAAGTTTTTGTCCAGTTACCCCTTGAAAAGCTCCACTAAATGTGGAAGACTGCAGTTAATCCCGCTAAATTTAGAGTTGGCGCTATAATTTTGGCACTCCGCCAATATTCTGCCAGCATTGAGGACTAAAGATAAGGTCCACATGACCGGACCATTCGGAGTGCATAACTGAACCTTCAGTTTATTGCGCGGAAACTTTATTGTATAACAAATGTTATGGGTGCATAGCACCATAACCGCGGCCCCATGGAACCATGTCCCACCACCTGCGCGCTGATGAGAATGGCCTTTGGTTCCCGGAGTATGGTTTTATGTAGAGGGGCTAGCCCGTAAGGGATGGCCCCTTTACGGCCCCGCCCAAACAAACCGTAAGTTGAAATATAAGTCTGCGCGAATACTTTAACAAGAACTACACCGTGGCCCAACGGTTAGGCCGCTCCGTTGGCACCACCCCGACCTGGGGTCGAACCCTGCCGCGAACATAACAAAACTTTTAAACCGCCATTTCATTTGAATCTTGGGGCCACGTGGCAACCTCCGAGCTACCCACGTGGCACCTTTTGATTGGCCGCCTACGAAATATTCCGTATAATATTCTATGGAATATTCCATGAAATATTCCCAGAATATTCTATGGAATATTATTTTTTTAATAAAAAAAAATTTTGTAAAGTCCATTTTGGCCATTTTTTTACTGAAATTGGCAAACTTCAATGCTGAATAACTTTCTCATACATCATCGATTTTCAGTGTCGTTCACGTCTATAGGATCATTTTTCCGAGCTATTTCCAGTCGTTCTGGTTTGGACCAATTCTGAGAAAATAAATTTTTGAGCATTTTTCCCCAAAGGACTTGATCTCTTGATCACACCTCCCAAATGGGAAGCTTTTGGCCCCCAAAAGCTCTCTGATTACTGAAACTGATGATGTGGAGATTGATTCTCCACTCTTCCACCCTTGAATAACTGAAATCTACCCAATTTCATCAAATGGAGCTTTTGAGAAAATGATAAACTGTCTCTAGAATCAACTAATCGACCCTTGCTAAGATTGACGGAGTCATGATGAAAATGATTAAAATTTGCAGAACAGCAATTGTAATCTGCAGAAAAAAAACTTTTTCTACATCAAACTTCCAGAAAGACTTAAAATAACCTTCACCTTTCAAACTGTTCCCATGGCGAATTCTACCATTCTGAAACCAACTTTGTCCCATGTTGAATTGTGTGTCCTCCTTGCTTGCACTGCTTTGCTTTGACACTTCATTCACTGCATTGGCTGACCCAAAAGGTAATTTTTGCAACATAACATCATCTTCTTTCAAAGACAAACTGTTATTAAACTGAGACATATTATTAGCAACATCATAAAAAGACGAATGCTCAAAATCTGGTCGTTTCAACATTAACAAAGTTAGACTTTGACTTGCATTAACCAATATTTTCAATTGACTTGCATGGAGTAAAGAAGATTCCAGCTTCTTCTTGTGAGCTCTCAAAATTTACTCTTTACCATCTTTGAACAAGTGATACTTGTTTTCATGGAGATGAAAGATAGCCTTCCTGTCAAATAAATAAGGACTTCCCAAAACAATACCTGAGATATCAAGCGACACCACATCAAGTTCCACTGTGTCAATAAAATGTGCAGTTATTTCAAAGCGCAATATGCACTTCCTTGAGACTTGCAAATTGGCATCCTTGCATATCCATCCAAGTGGATAAGGCTTCAGATGTGGAATGGTCTCAAGTTTAAGCTGCTTGACCAAGTCTTCAGATATAAGATTCGCTTGTGACCCACTGTGAAATAGTGTGTCAATTTTGGTATGTTTTGAAATCACCCTCACATGGAAAAGCTCTATCCTCCTCTTTTCTTCATGAGTGTATTTGTGACAATTCAAAGAGCTAGAACTGGGAGTTATGTCTTGCACCACTTCTTTCCCCTTAATGTTCTTTAAAACCATGGTTATGATTTTTGTCTCATCTCCTGAGTCTGACCCTAAGTCTTGCTCAACTGTTGCTACAGTTTTCTCCTTTTCTTTGGTCTTGTTTTTGTTCTTATATTTTTCTGGTTTCAGTTCAGGATGAAGCTTCCAACAATGATCTTCATCATGACTTGTCTTTGAACAGTTCTTGCAAAATAAATTTCCTTTTTCTTTTCTTGAATTTGCAACTCTCTTCTTTCCTTTGTTTTTGAAATTACTATCCTTATAAAAAGTATTCTTTCCTCTAGCTTCTAAATGTGTAGCCTGCACACAGACTTCATCTAAGCTGGTAGGATTGAACATTATAATAGTATGTTGAAGGTAATTTTGCAAACCTCCTATGTATTTTAACAAGGTGTCTTGACTTTGTAAGTCTACCCCAAGTAGAAGTGCTCTCCTTCTAAACTCTTGGGTATAATCTTGCACATTTTGACCCTTAAGTTGCCTAAAATTTTGCCAATTCTTGATTTCCTTCTGAATATGAGCAAGAGGATAAAACTTTTTCTTAATAGCAGTAATAAACTCATTCCAAGTTAGAGTTATCTTACCATGCTTTTTAATTTCCTCCTTGGTCTTGACTTCCCACCAAACCAAAGCTGCTCCATCCATTCTCAATGAGGCTAATTGGATTTTTTTGTCATCATCATGCAAATTCTGAATTCTTAGATAGACTTCCAGCTGTCTAATCCAATTATCCAATTTTTCTACATTCACATCACCATTAAACATCGGCAACTCAAACTTTACATCAAGTTTTAACAAAGGATTTCTAAGAGATGTTTTTGTTTTGTGTGACTGATTAACAGAAGTTGAAGAGGATGATGTGGAGGAAGAGGATGACGATGGAGATGAAGGATCACCATTTCCTCCATTCCATTTCTTAGACTCATCCTTGTCTTTCTTCCATCCTAAAGAATCTCCTTATTATTTTTGGTTTCTAGACCCTTCTCCAGCAATCCTATCATTTCTTTCTTGATAGAGGATCCTAACCATCTCAGTCATGTCCAAGAAATCTTTTCTAAAGACTCTTTCTTCTTCCTTGGGATCCATTTCCTCATGTACTTCTCCTTCTCTGGAAGACATGTTTGTGGCTGATTCTAAGGCTAATGAGGATTAAATGGAAGGTGGAGATAATGGCACCCTATCCCTCCTTGGTTGAGGATTAACTTGTTCTCTAACCAATTGACCTTCCCCTCTTTTCAATTTCAGCCTAGTAAGCATCAAATTTTGTAGAATAACACAATCTTCTTGCACAAATTTCACAAAATCTTAAGCAAAACCTAGAGCTCTAATACCAATCTGATCTAAAATTGTGTGAACAAAATATTTCTTATACAGAGATAGACAGTAGGGGTTTTTACTGGTTATTTCACCTTTACTAGAAAGGATGAAACCAGAAGCTTCTGGCCCTCTTACTAGCTCTGCCTAAAGAAATATAAGGTAAACACTAAATCGATTTGTAAATGAAAGTATTTTTTTATGTTTGCAAAGTATTCATTAACCAAATTTTATGTGTGAATAAGCAAGTTCAAGTATTCTGTAATGGAAGTAATTGTTGGCCGGATAAATCGCTCTTGTGGGCAAGATCGATCTCCCTAGTGTCAGAAGAAAATATAGCAACAAAAGAAAAACTGAGTTTGTCTTTCTATAAATATATTCGTTTTACAAATAAATGCTATGAAGGTGTTGATCCTACCTTAGATCCAAATGCTTATTTGCGGTCGTAGTGCTTCCGTCGCATCAAAATCCTTCAGTCGCAAAAAGAGTTCTTTTGTCGCAAGAAAGTGTCGTCTTTCGTCACAACAAAGTGTCGTATTTTGTCGCAACAAAGTGTCGTATTTTTTCGACCTGCAATCACAAACAAGAAAATATTAAATAGCACCTGTATAACAAATAATCATAAAACATACCTATCATAGTGATCAAGGAATCTATGAAATAAACGATCAAACGAAAATTTATTGAAATAAACAATCGAATGAAAATTTATTGAGAAAAACAAAACTTGATTGTATTAATCTTAAAATATACAGAAGAACCTTACAGCCTTAGCCTTGATGTTTGAAAGGCCTTCTCGGGGTCCGAAGCAGGACTCTCCTATACTTTGATAAGTCTTGCAATCTTCCTTCAAGAGCACAAAGAGTTATGTGATCTTTCCTCTCAAAATCTTAGCAGAAAGAATACTAAATCTCAACAGCACTTCAACTCAATCACACATAAAGCTTCCACTCCAATTCTCAATCTCCAAAATCTAACCATTTGAGGCTACCCAATGCCTCCTTTTATAGAGCAGATGAGGAGGTTAGGATTCCACCTTTGTAGGGATAGAATCCTCCTTCAAAGGGATAGACTCCTCACATCAAGGGATTAGTTCCTTAAGGTGTGAGATACATGCACCTTATCAAAGCATACTCATCCCCAAAAATTCTCATCTAGAACCTTCTAGAATGACCTCAAACCGCTTTTTTGACTTTAATTGCTCACCTTTTTGACTTTGAGGAGGGTACGTAGGAATTGCAAAGGAAAACTACATTCTAGAACGCAGGTAAGCAGTGTATTACCTGCGTACCCAAGCTAGGAACGCAGGCAGGCCTCATGTTACCTGCGTACCCATTATTTCAGAGGTTTTTAGGGTTTTTCCTCCTATTTTAGGGCTTGACATGAGGAGTAAAGGTTGTAAGACTTGAAGAGGAGGCATGTATGAGTGTTAATGAGCTCATACAGTCAGCAGAATGTCAAGGTGACAGTTTTTAGTGTAACATATTGCCCCTTAAAGTGCGAAGTCTGAAATAGATGAAGATGAAGTCTGTCATATATGAAGAGTGAAGTAATTTATCATTTCAAGGATCATCCTGTGGACACCCCAGTAGGAACCTGTAAAAACATTCAATGCAATATATATATATATATATATATGTAATCATATCATCGTTGAGGTAGGAATTCCCATACTCAGATAAAAAACTAACTAAACTTGTTCTGATACAGAAATGATTTTAATATTACATCAATAGTGTAGACACAGCATGGGCACAACCATCTGTAATGAATAATCCACTGTATAAATGAATAAAAAATATTCCTCGCAGCCTCGATGGTAGAAACTAGATCCAGGGTCTTGATTTCTACTTCTCGAACTAGTACGATTCTATCCATGTGAATAAATGTGTCGAAGTCGAACATGGTAGAAACCACTTGATTACCAGTCAATAATGTAAAATTTTAACAAGTGTGAGAGTAACCCCCAGTAATGTCAATGGCTCTCAAAGTACTCAGTACAATCCATGAAATGTGAATAAATGATCTGAAGTCGAACATGTCACGAAATCATTTGATCGAAGGTCAATGATGCAACCTGTCGTCGAAGGCGAGAAACCTGCCATCGAGGCATGCAGATTTCAAGGCACTGATGATTTCTAGATCAACTTCATAGATAATGAGCTGTCTTCGATAGAAAGTGATCCATCATTGGCAAGCCCACAACACAAAATCATAGATCAAGTTTTAAAGAAATATATTGGCAAGGACTGACTCAGGGATGGTCAAAATGGATGAAAAATATTTCACAAATGAATGATTTATTTGAACTATCCTCTTGAACACATAACGACACTGCAGATGGCTTGGTGACAATTGACCCAAAGCTAATACCCAGAAACCGGCTGAAGAATTTCAATATGGTTTGATTAATTGTTAGGCAAAGGATTAACCCAACCCAAGTGAACAAAAGTGTCATGTTCAAGAGTGGTTAATGATTTTCTGAATAATCAAAATGTAACAAACAGGTTCATTTTTCTCTCTTTTCCCCCACCATTTCTGGAAAGTACCTCTTTATTTTTGACAAGCTTGAGGAGGATAACATTTTCTTGTTTATAAGCTCATCCTTTGGATGAGTCCAACATAGTTTAAGATTAGAACCCTAAGAAGGATTGGTTCGTTCCTGTTTGAATTTGAACAGGTCCTTTACTGTTAAATTTTAATGAGTCCAGTATAGGAGAAACTCGGTGTTTTTCAATTTTAGGGAGTCAGAAGAAAAAACTTAAGAAAACTCCATGGGTGTACTTTTTCGTAAATTTAGTCTCTCGAGCCCGAAAAAGGATAAAATAATGCAGGAAAGAACTCTATTGACCGTAATTAGTCAATGTATACCTTTTTCGTAAATAGTCCATTTCAGTCCGTGAAAGGGGTAAACTTATACTGAAAGGACGATCATTCATTTACTAAAATGAGTTCGAATAATCAAATGCTCGACAATATTTTCATGTTTAGAGAGTCTGAAAAGGTCTTAAAAGAGGACTCCAAATTTCACTTTTTTGTAAGTTTTAACGAGTTTGAAAAAGGGATAAAAATATACTCATGGTTTTCACTTTTTCATAAGTTTTAACGAGTTCGAAAAAGGGATAAAAATATACTCCTGTGGCCAAATTTAAATTTAATTTACAAGCAAGAAAAGACGGAAAGAACTCGATTCGGGATTTTCATGAGTTTAATGAGTCTTGAAAATAACCGAAATTGACTCAAGAAAGGTTTCATTTTTACAAAAGCTTGAAACAGAGAAAAACTATGCTTCAGAGTGGTTTCATTTTTACACAAGCTTGAAACAGAGAGAAAACTGTGCTTGATGCCCCCTAATCATAACTGCTAGAGCGCATGCCCCCCCAGCTTCATTTCATTCAACTAAGTACACTGCTGGTAATTAATAGCTGGACGGAATGAGGGTTCATTTACGAGATCATATGAAAGACCTAAGCTAAAACTGTAAGAAAAATATGAAATAACTGAAATAACTAACCTAAATATATGACTTAACATTTATGAGATCTAGTCAAAGACTCTACTCAATTAGGGGAGGATTTGTTTCATTTTTTAACGAGCTTGACACAGGAAAATAACTATGCTCATGGCAACGTGTTTCATTTTTTAATGAGGTTGACACAGTAAAAGGAACTTTCCTCACCTACATGTTTCATTTTTTAACGAGGTTGACATAGTGAAAGGAAATTTCCTCACCTACATGTTTCATTTTTTAACGAGGTTGACACAGTAAAAGGAACTTTCCTCACCTACATGTTTCATTTTTTTACGAGGTTGACAGAGTAAAAGAAACTATCCTCGTATCTACTTTCTACAATCTACCTATATAGCCTACTTATGCATTTTTTAATGAGGTTGACACAAGAAAATAACTGTCCTCATACCTGATTCATTTTTTAATGAGGTTGACTCAGTAACAGGAACTATCCTCTGACCAACTGATTAATTTTTAACGAGGTTGACACAGGAAAAGAACTGTCCTCATACTTGATTCATTTTTTAATGAGGTTGACTCAGTAACAGGAACCATCCTCATAAACTACTTATTTCTAATCTATTAATCTACCTACTGATTCATTTTTTAATGAGGTTGACACAGGAAAAGAACTTTCCTCATCACTGACTGATTCATTTTTTAACGAGGTTGACACAGTAAAAGAACTATCCTCTAACCTAATTCATTTTTGAACGAGGTTGACTCAATAAAAGGAACTATCCTCACACTCACTGATTCATTTTTTAACGAGGTTGACTCAGTAACAGGAACTATCCTCTGACTCACTGATTCATTTTTTAACGAGGTTCACACAGTAAAGGGAACTATCCTCAGACTCACTGATTCATTTTTTAACGAGTTTAACACAGGAAAAGAACTATGCTCATGGCAACGTGTTTCATTTTTTAACGAGGTTGACACAGTAAAAGGAACTTTCCTCTTCTACATGTTTCATTTTTTTAACGAGGTTGACACCGTAAAAGAAACTATCATCATATCTACTTTCTACAATCTACCTAGATAACCTACTGATTCATTTTTTAATGAGGTTGACATAGGAAAAGAACTGTCCTCATACCTAATTCATTTTTTAATGAGGTTGACTCAGTAATAGGAACCATCCTCATAAACTACTTATTTCTAATCTATCAATCTACTCTCTACAATCTACCTACTGATTCATTTTTTAATGAGGTTGACACAGGAAAAGAACTATTATCATCGCCGATTGATTCATTTTTTAACGAGGTTGACTCAGTAATAGGAACTTTCCTCAGACCAACTGATTCATTTTTTAACGAGGTTGACACAGTAAAAGGAACTATCCTCGGAAACTTGATCATGGCTTCCAACTGGAAGAAACACATGTCAAGGGACGCACCTCGATCATGGCTTCCAAGAGGTCTTCATTAGAAGGAAGAATATTTCTATGAAAGGAAGACATGTCAAGGGACTCAAAAGGGATAAAAACATCACGTTCAAATAATCCCATAGATTTCTCCATGTCAATTACCGGATCTAATTCAAAGGAAGACGAGCAAACAGTGAGAGGCTCACTTACTTTGGTAACTGAAAACATGGGACTAGTTGCCACATAATTAACCCATGGCGGGGTAGATACCACTTTCGTATGAGGAACATTCAGGGATGTCAGATTATTGGTAGTCGAATCATGACTAGGGAACGAAAGCTGATCTACAGTCACAATATTTCCATTGTGAGGGAAATACATCACACGAAAGAGTGTCAATATGACAGCTTTGATTGCATAAACATAGTCTCGCCCAAGGAGTAAATTGAAATCCAAGGGACCTCGAACTACCATAAGATCAATACAGACAGTTTTACCTTCCAAAGTAATAGAAAACTTAGGAAGGATCCCTAAAGGTTCACTAATGGTTCTGTTAAAAGCTTTCAGATTTTCCGTAATAGGCACAAGCTGAGGGGAACCCAAAGCTTTCGAAGCAGTTGAGAATAAAATACTAACAAAAGCACCTTCATCCACATGTGTGCAGCATATATCCCTACAACCAGCCTTCACAATGATTTGGAAAGGGATGGACGAAGGAAGACGAGGTTTTGTCAATCTATCCCAATCAAAGGAAAAGACCTCAGTACTTGGAGGGGATTATGTAGAAACAGGTGAAATGCCCCCTAAAGTAGAAGAATCTGATGAAACAAGAAGGACCTGAGCAGTATGAAGTTCACTCTCTACAGGGAGAATGGGATCGACCGAATGTGAAATCGAATCGACCACTTGATCAACTAATGGATCATCAACCTGAGTGATATGAGTTTCACTCTCCAATGGAAGAGTGGGATCGACTGTACTTGAAATTAGATCAATCACTCCGTCAGTTGACGGTAGGTTGGGAGAAATTTTACGGTAACCAATTGGAAATTCTTGCTGTGGAATAGTAAGGTTTTCCAATAATTTTGAGGCTTAATCCATGTGAGGGCAAATGTGAGTTTGATGACACCCTTTACATAACTTACAAGGAAGCCTAACTTTACCCTTTTTCCTAGGAACCTGACTATCACTGGTTGATGGATCAACGGAAAGTTGATGAGAATTTTCTGGCCATACTTCCAAGACCTTTGGAATACCGGGACAATTGATAAGGAAGTGGTCACCCTGACAAAGCCTACAAGGGTATTTGGGTTTACAATGCATGTTGGAGGTTTCCTCAACACAACTAACACTTACAGCCATGGTTGGTTGGTTGACTTCTTTCTTATCTTGCTTCTTCTTCTTCTTCTTCTTCCCTTTCTTCTTCTTCTTAGCGACCTGGTTACTAGAGTCAAAGCTTTTACCAAGCGAAGAGGAAGAAATGGAGGAATAAATATTAGGCGAAGAAGGTAAAGGGTCAACAGAAGGTTGGTGATGTTGAGATGGTGAACTCTGTTGAGGTGAAGCATCTGGTTGAGGTGGAAAAATTAGAGTATTCGGGGCCAACAAAGTTGAAAATAACCATATCGGTAAACCTATTGTAAATCCAGGTAATGATAAAGTAGCCATATAAGCAGGACCAACATTTCCAAAGCAAGGAAAAGTACTAGGATTCTCGTTAAGAGGGGTTCCTTGGTTGGTAAATTCCAGAACAGTTGCCATTATATTCAACTTCAATGAATTTTATTAACAATTTAAAACTAAAATTAACAACTCACGATTCACACCTAACAATTAAAATTCACAATTCACACCTATGGTCTCTAAAAGTAAAAACAAAAAAATTAACACGCGCTATCAAATCTAGGAGTCAAACCACACACAAACAGTAGATTCCCACACTAAAAATACTAGTTGGTGATGAAATCCAACATCATATAATTTTAATGCAGAAATGGTAGTTGGAACAGTTACCGCGAAAACCTGCTTAATGAAACAGACTGGCACAAGTTTCTTCACAAAACCATATCGAGTGAAGAGAACCCCCTAGAGAGTCCAAGTGAGTCTAGTCGACGTCTACTCTAGGTACAGTGATATCTTTCCTTCACCGTCACCTTAGGAAATAATCTTAAGTTTCTGGACACTAAGGTTACCAACAGTAACAAATACAACTGGGGGAACATTCTACGATCCGATTCCACGTGCAAGGGTAGAGTAACAAAGCTCAATCCCCTTGAAGGCTCCTCGACATGGTTAATCTGAGGTTTACCGACAAGTGACCCCAGGCTCCTCGACAATGGCTAATCCGAGGTTTACCGTTTGTAATTCACACAAAAGCTTCTATCTTTCCCAATGAAACAGAATTGATTGTCTCAAATGTTCGAATATGATCTCGTGATTAACTCCTTTAAGAGAAGCTTCCCAGATTGTAGCAATTACAATTGGATTTATTTCCTACCACAAGATTTATCTACTTGTTTATTTTTGTTGCTTTGGAAAGTTAACTACAACCTATTCCAAAGCACTAATCCTGAGCTAGATTGGTGGAAAGAGCCCTAAAAATGTAAAAATTACTAGATGAATTTTAATTAAGCGTTGTGTTATTTAGGATGTTATTACTCAAAAGGGTAAATGGATATGAAACCAATGGTGTTATGACCCGACCCAAAACTGAATGCAATCGAATATGATAATGTAATCTTTTCAATTCGATGAATCCTAACTAAAGTAAGGAGAGAGTTTCCATACACTTCCAACAATGCAAAAAATTGATCACTAAGAGAAAATATAACAAATTCTCTAATGCACTAATTTCATCAAGAAAAACTAATGCAAATCAATCCCAAAACAATTTTTTATTTTTGTGTTTTTTTTTAAAACAAACATAAAAACATCTAAATTCAAATCAAAGAAAACTGATCTAAATCTACGATTGATTTTTCAGAATGTAAACTATGCAATTGTAATCTATGCACAATTCACTTGAAAAGTATGAAAATGTAATCTATGCACATTTTTCATTCATATTCTGAAAATGAGAATTCTAATTATGAAAATGTGATCTATGCAAGAGAATTCTCAAACACAAGATGATTCTAATGTAATCTAAGAACCAATCAAGTGGAAGTCAAGAAAATTGGGTGAGAGTTCCAAAGATCAAAAAACACTCAAATGCGATTAACACTCATACACAATTAAGGCGATTAAAACAAAATAGAAAAACACTCAAAGGCAATTAAAACAAAATAAAAAAGATTCAAAATTGTGAAAATACTGAGAAAAACCTCCAAGTAATGACCAAAGGAAATCAAATTAAGAATTTCTCAAAAAAGAGACTGAAAACACCCATTAACTTAATGGAGATTGATGAGATGAAAAATTTGCTGAAAGAAACTTATAAACAAGATATTTTCAGCAGAAAACATATAGATTTGGGTAGATACTAATAATCCTAAATCAAATCTAAACTAAACTGAAAAAAGGAATCTAAAATTTTCAAGACTTTTAACAGGGTCTGCAACGATGTGCGGTCCTAGAAAAATTCAAGAAAAACAAAAAAGACTTCAAAAATTTTCAAAGAAAAGTAAATCTAAGTTACCCAAGCCCGTACAAATCAATCAAAAATCAGAAAAAATCTTTTCCTCAAATCAAAATAAAAGAGAACCAAAAACAACAAGTTCTTTCCCCAGCGGAGTCGCCAATTTGTTGTACGGATTAATCGATCTTGCGGACAAGATCAATCTCCCTAGTGTCAGAAGACAATCTAGCAACAAACGAACAACTAAATTTGTCTTTCTCTAAATATATTCATTTTACAAATAAATGCTATGAAGGTGTTGATCCTACCTTAGATCCAAATGCTTATTTGCGGTCGTAGTGCTTCCGTCACATCAAAATCCTTCCGTCGCAACAAGAGTTCTTTCGTCACAAGAAAGTGTCGTCTTTCGTCAGAACAAAGTGCCGTCTTTCGTCGCAACAAAGTGTTGTCTTTTGTCGACTTGCAATCACAAACAAGAAAATATTAAATAGCACCTGTATAGAAAATAATCGTAAAACATACCTATAATAGTGATAAAGGAATCTATGAAATAAACAGTCAAACGACAATTTATTGAAATAAACAATCGAACGACAATTTATTGAGAAAAGAAAAACTTGATTTTATTAATCTTAAAATATACAGAAGAACCTTACAACCTTAGCCTTGATGTTTGAAAGGCCTTCCCGGGGTCCGAAGTAGGAGTCTCCTATACTTTGATATGTCTTGCACTCTTCCTTCAGGAGCACAAAGAGGTATGTGATCTTTCCTCTCAAAAGCTCAACAGAAAGAATACTAAATCTCAACAACACTTCAACTCAATCACAGATAAAGCTTCCACTCCAATTCTCAATCTCCAAAATCTAACCATTTGAGGCTACCCAATGCCTCCTTTTATATAGCATATGATGAGGTTAGGATTCCACCTTTGTAGGGATAGAATCCTCCTTCAAAGGGATAGACTCCTCACATCAAGGGATTAGTTCCTTAAGGTGTGGGATACATGCACCTTATCAAAGCGTACTCATCCCCAAAAATTCTCATCTAGAACCTTCTAGAATTGACCTCAAACCGCTTTTTTGACTTTAATTTCTCGCCTTTTTGACTTTGAGGAGGGTACACAGGCATTGCAAAGGAAAACTACATTCTAGAATGTAGGTAAGTAGTGTATTACCTGCGTACCCAAGCTAGGAATGCAGGCAGGCCTCATGTTACCTGCATACCCATTCTTTCAGAGGTTTTTAGGGTTTTTCCTCCTATTTTAGGGCTTGACATGAGGAGTAAGGGTTGTAAGACTTGCAGAGGAGGCATGTATGAGTGTTAATGAGCTCATAAAGTCATCAGAATGTCAAGGTGACAGTTTTTAGTGTAACAGTAATGTGGTTTGAAGTGAAACTAATGAGTTTTGATCACTGTATAAGTCTCATTGGGAAAAGTGGACTTACTAAAAATTACTTTTTAATGTAGTAAAATCTGGAATATAGTAGCAAAAATGAACAGCATAACAGTAAGAATTTGTTTAAGCAGTTCACACCTCTCTTGGGCTACCTCTGCTGGGTCCAAAAGCCTCCAAATAGGCTTTTCCCTCTTTCATTAATGCTCAAAATAAGTATTACACTGTGAAGAAAGCCTCAAAAGGCTAAAATATCTGCAAATTCAGAAACATAGGAATGAAAAAAGTAAAAATCGACTATTCATTCACCTCAAATGGATGAGTATAGTCCAATACAGCTGATTCACCAAGCCCTTGTGGCTCCACAAGAACATTCGCTGATAAAATCACTGATAGAGTGCCCTGATGGCTCTGCAACCTGTCCCAACAGCTCCATAATGCTTCAAAATCCCAAATTCAAATTTTTTTTTGATTCAATTGGACTTCCCTAGCCAAAGTTATGACTAACTGAAGTTTTTTTCTAGTTACCCCTTGAAAATCTCCACTAAATGTGGAAGACTGCAGTTAATCTCGCTAAATTTGGAGTCGGTGCTATAATTTTGGCACTCCGCCAATATTCCGCCAGCATTGAGGGCTAAAGATAAGGTCCACGTGACTGGACCGTTCGGAGTGCATAACCGAACCTTCAGTTTATTGTGCAGAAACTTTATTGTATAAAAAATGTTATGGGTACATAGCACCATACTCGCGGCCCCATGGAACCACGTCCTGCCACCTGTGCACCGATGAGAATGGGCTTTGGTTCCCAGAGTATGATTTTATGTAGACAGGATGGCCCCTTTATGGCCCCGCCCAAAAAAACCGTAAGTTGAAATATAAGTCTGCACGAATACTTTAACAAGAACTACACCGTGGCCCAACGGTTAGGCTGCTCTGTTGGCACTGCCCCGACCCGGGGTCGAACCCTGCCGCGAAAATAACAAAAATTTTAAACTTCCATTTCATTTGAATCTTGGGGCCACGTGGCGGCCTCTGGGCTGGCCACGTGGCACCCTTTGATTGGCCACCTACAGAATATTCCACAGAATATTCTTTTTTTAATAATTTTTTTTTTTGTAAAGTCCATTTTGGTCATTTTTTTACTGAAATTGGCAAACTTCAATGCTGAATAAATTTCTCATATAGCGTCAGTTTTCAGTGTCATTTGCGTCTACAAGATCGTTTTTCTGAGCTCTTTCTAGTCGTTCTAGTTTGGACCAATTCTGAGAAACTAAATTTTTGAGCATTTTTCCACAAAGGACTTGATCTCCTGATCATGGGATGGGTAAGTGATACATTTTCCTCAAATCTTCTTCCCTACACAAACTGATATTCTTTCCCTTTGAATTCTTGAATGTTCTGTCTTCTATGTTCAAGTGGTAAATTACCCACTTAACCATATCTATATAAGGGAGAATCTTTGGCCTTGTTTCTACCTTATGGATGAATGATCATGCAACATCGAAGTAGGTCGATTTTGAAGAAACAGACATGCCTGCTATAGAAAGTCTGACTATTACCCTTGGATTTTCATCTTTGAAAAAAGTATACATTGCCTCCCACGAAGAACTTCCACATTCCTTGTTGCAGGTGGTGTCTGAGAATAGGGGAGACATATCTGAGTCTTTGGTAGATGATACTTGGGAAATCTCTTTGCTTTTCTTGTTCATTTCTATTTTCCTCACTCCGTGAAGTGGTTTCTTGATTTCAAGCAAACAGAGAAAACATTAAAAATATAGAGAACAGAGAGGCAGATAAAACTAAAATAAATCCAAAATTCAATCTCTTCAATACATGCTCAAAGTAGATATGAATCTATCAAAACCTTTCTTCTATTAAATGCAGTTAATCATCGATAGTCTTTTTAAATCACATCTCTTACACCTTCACGTGAAATTTATATCGATCAATTTAAGACGTTGGATGTCATAATCAGTTTGATATGACATGAATCATTTTGCATGCTTGAGTAATTAACTACCATTCATTGCAAACCGCAATTTATAACTATTATCATTTATGATGTTATCCATAATTCCTCTGAAATGCGATTTGTGCAAATCGCACATCGCAACTTTTATGCGGTAAATGTGTTTGCTTTTAGTTATGTCCTGCGAAATGCGAAATGCATATTTAAGAAGTCAAGCGACTGCGCTTTATCGATCTTTGGAACTTTATTTTTATTTCTTTATTGGCTCATCGGGTCTGCATAATTACAACTTTGACCGAATTTCTTATAATTTTGATCATTTAAATGAGGCGTGATGCGATTTTGTTTATAACGACGATTAAAGTGTTTGCAATAATATTTTGATATGACTTTGGAAAGAACTTAGTGCATATTCCAGCCTGCATGACTTAGTGGATTTTAAGTCGTTTAAGCTTGTAAGTTATGAAAATTGCGATGCACACTAAGGAATGAAAGCGGAAAAAGAAAAATAAACTTTATTTCCTAATTTTTTTTTATTTAGGCTAAAAAATAAATGAAATGAATTTCCTAATTATTTTAAAGGGTCCCCATTTATTAAAATAAATGGGGGTTGTTGTATAACACAACATAGTCCTAGAGCCTTGGTTGGAACAAACACTCTATAGCCCTGGACAGCTTGGGTGGAGACCAATTCGGTGATGGTTTGTGATGTCTGGTCTTGAGGTGGAATCACTGGTGGAGGGTTGAGTTGTCTTGGCCTCTAGAAGCCTAGGTTTGGTTTTGATAGTTTTTTTTTATGATATCCCACATTCATGCTTGGAATATGGCGTGAGGGTGACTATTAAAAGAGATATTTGGCTCAGCCATGTCTATGGTTGGGTGGTATGTGGAAATCCCAGAATTGGTTTCATTTTTTATGGAAATAAAACATCTTCTCCTCGTGTATCAATGGGTAAATATGCTTGTTATTATGTGGCTTATATGGTTGTTACATGCTTGTAATTTCTGTTTTTTATATGCTGGTTATGAATGTGATGTTGGTTGTGGAGCCTGATTATATTATTTATTTTGTATCACAGCATTCGATCCCTATTATTAATGGGGCAACAACACTACCTGTAATTGTACGCTGCCTGGGGCGTCGAGGAGGGGCAGCTTTTGTGCTTCAAACATTGCTCTACAGGGATATGTTGATGCAGATATGGCAGGTGACAGAGATAATAGGAGGAGCACTATAGGGTATGTATTTACTGTAGGTGGAACAAGTGTCAGTTGGGTTTCAAAAATCCAAATTTTTGTTGCACTTTCAACAACAGAAGCAGAGTATGTTGCTGCTACAGAGGCTAGTAAAGAAATTATTTGGTTACAAAGGTTTATGGAGGAATTGGGTAAGAATCATGATATGGGCACATTATACAGTGATAGCCAAAGTTCCATTCATCTTGCAAAGAAATCAACATTTCATTCCAGGACTAAACACATACAACTCAAGTACCATTTCATATGGTCAGTGTTGGAATATGGACAGTTGAAGCTGGAAAAGATACACACTAGCCAAAATCCTGCAGATATACTAACAAAATTTGTAACTATGGAGAAACTAAGATTATTCTCAGTTTCAATTGGTCTTCAAGTATGACGATGAAGATGAGAAACAACCAAGTCCAAAGTGGATTAATTGTCCAGAAAATGAAGCAGTGGTGGAGTTGCTACAATCAGTCTCCAAGTCAGATATTACTGGGTGTGGAGCCTAATTATCTTCTTTATTTTTCATCACAGAATTGGACCCATGTTGTTAATGATTCGGAAACGTCGCCCGTAATTGTACGCTACTTGGGGGGTACAGGGGGGGCAGTTGCAAATTTACGGAGCCCCCCTTTAGCGGGGGGTTGTGGGGGTAGCGCCCCTGAAGCTAAAAACAAATGTAAAATTGCATTGTAAAATTATAGTAATTTCTAGTCAATCTGGGCCGTTCATTAGGCGAATGATTTGACAGTAGAAGTTATGTTTAATGTAGGGTTTTTTTCCCTAGAAGGAAACCCCTCGTTTTGTATGAGGGTATTGTATTGCCGATGTGTATTGTATGTATATTCTCAGAGCAAGAAATAGATAGGGATATTGTGAGAGATAACAGAGGATATTACAGTGGATCTATTGTAGGTTGTTTCTTTTCATTTTGCTGGATAATATAAAGGAAGGACTGACTGTTTGGGGTGGATGTAGCCCAAACTGGGTGAACCATGTATATCTATGTCTCTCTGGTTTTATGTGTTTTATGAGTTTGTGCTTTCCACATATTTTATGTGTTTCATTTCTCTATAATATATAATTTTCTAACATGTGTTTTATGACAGTGGGATGTATGGCTCTCATCATGTTTTGATTTGTAAATGAATGAACAATGTATCTATGACCAAATAGATGATAATGTAGTTAATTTGATGAGGCAAAAATGCTTCTTAATGATTCTTATATAATTATGAGACCCATATGCTTAGATATGTTGTTTAAACCTGTAGATTACATATTTGTGACATGTTTGATGAAATGCATGTCATGTCTAGAAGGGATCCAATCAAGTCATTGTTCAAGTGATTACATTTACATCATTATTCCATTGTTATATTTCATTCCTAAAAGTGTCATGGAGTTCTGGGTAGAGACCTGAGCCATGGGCTTGAAAAAGTGGCACAAAAATTAGGGTCATAGGCTCAAAACTACTGGGAAAAGTCCCTAATCACATGCATGCCCATGTTGCGAAAGTGACTGGAGGTTTCTAGTCACACTCTTGCCCATATCAAAAGAGTCATTGGGGTATTTATGCATTAAAATTTTAATTTGATTCAGGGGCTAGCCTCCTTGAATGATCTAAAATGGGTGGTTGACTTGATATGCTATGCAAGCACCTCCTACTCAATTAAAACAAATTAAGATTGTGCTTATACATGCATGTGCAGAATTGCATTTTTTATTCAAATGTATGTATTTTAACTGTTTGAAGGCTTTATGTGTGAGGAATTAAACATTTGTTTTTTCTCATAAAAATCATGTACAACAAGCATAAATTGTAACAAAATAATCATCAACAGATAACAGAAAATTTAATAAAGGAGTTCACATGTATGTCTTGGGCTACATCTCCTTGAGCCCTTGTCAATTGATTTGACTCTTTGGGATTAGGATGGAAAATTTCTTTTACATGTTACTACTCAACTTCAATGGCTATTTATGTTGTAAAAATGGGTTTATAATACCATCATATCCCTGGATTGATTTCTAAGTCTCTAGAAATGGATCTAGGCTCCCTTAGACTTGACCTCTTCTGTCGGTGTCCTTAAGCTTCGCTGAGCTTCTCTGTCGCACAAACTCTCTTAGAAGTCCTTTTATATCCCTAAAAAATTTTCTACTATCTCCAACATATATCATTCATCCAAAATAGGCTATTCATTTTCTCCAAATGAGCTCTGGCTCCCCAATCTAGGCCTCCAACCCTAGGTGGCCTGGTGGCCCCGAAACTTCCCTGTGGAATTTTTAGCTCTATAAGTATCCAAATAGATTTGAAAATCCCTCCAATGGATTTATAATGTCAAAAATAGTCAGAATAGACTATTCACTTGCTGAAATTGGCCTCTGGATGCTCTGGATATGCCTCCAACACCTAGTGGCACCATGTGGCGCTAGGCTCACTGAAAACTTCTTTGTAGCATCTCAGCCTTCAGAAGTCTCAAAATGATTCTAAAAACCACATAATTTTATTCATAAGGTTCAATATAGTCACAAATGACTATTTTTTTTTTGATAATGGCCTCTGGCTGCCTTAGCTAGGCCTCATTCTCTTGCTGGCCCTAGTGGCCCTTCGAACTTCTTTGAAGAAAAATCATGCTCGAAAGTTCTCAGCTGACTTTTAAAACCTCACCAATGGCTCTAGAATGATCCAATTAGCTAAGAATGACTCTCTTTTCACTCATATTGGTTGAAAATTGAGTCTCCTACTCATTTTCCCAATTACACCTAAGAAAGCTCCACTAAATGTGGAGGACTCCACTTAATTAGAGTCAAAACAGTTAACTCCACCCTAAATTTTGGTGCGCTCCATTATTCCCACCATAAATAACTGAAATATTGAAAGTTAGTGGTTGGGTGGCCACATTCCAACCCAACCCACCTAGCATCCATTACGGTCGGTGGAACCAACATTTAAACCTTGGTTACAAAGGCAGAACTCCGGGTTAAACAATGTATTAACCTTATCCACACAGAGATAATGATAAAATTTGACTGTGGCATCTAAAAAAATTTGTGGAGGATGTTGGAAGTTGCAAAGAATTTTGGAGGTTTCATAGAGACTGTTGCAGCAAAAACACGTGGTATCAATGCCATGTGACATGTTGCAAAATGTTGGCAGAAACAGTTGTGGTTGGAGGTTATATTTTATGTGACCTCTATTGGGGTTGTAATGTGACCACAATCACAGGACCACTGCATTGAACTTTAAATACATCTTGCAACCAATTTTTGTTAAAAACATTGTATGGCATGTTGTCACGCGGGCGAGCTAGCCGGGGGGAGGTCTCACGGTCGATTCCTGCAGACCCGACCAAAATTTTGATGTGCCATCTCAGGGAAACGTGGCGGCCTCAGGGCTAGCCACATGTCGCCCTATAATTGGCCCTCACAAACCATTTGAACAGTTATACATTGACACTTGTCCTCCAACAATTGGCCTGGAAGGAATATTCTAGGGGAATATTCTAAGAATATTCCCTAGAATATTCCTTTTTGTTGATTGTACCTTTTCCCAGTCAGCCCTGGTCAAATGTCAAAGTTTGCATTTTACTGGACTTTTCAAAATGCGATAACTTCTTCATACAGTGTCGGTTTTTTTAATCGTTTGCAGTGCTGGAATCTGGAAGACGATATTTATCCAGTCGCTCAAGTTCGACATAGTTTTGAACACTTTTAAATTTGAGCTATCACTTAGGTCCAAATCCAAATCTGATCACTCCTCCCCATTTGGAATCCTTTGGACCCCAAAAGACTTGATTACATGTTCAGTAGATGAGGGTACAACTCCCTCACCTTTCCAACCTCCATCCACTTTGCCTTGCTTGGCTTAGTGCCTTTGAGCCCCAACTCGAAGGTAGTCAACTCTTCCCCTCTTTGATACTCTTGTCCTACTGTCAAGAATTGTATCTTCTTTGAGCTCATCCAGAAATTCTAGAAAAAAATCTTCAATAGAAGGTAGTTGAACATCACTTCCTTTATCATCAACCAAAGGTGGCTCATAGAAATGTAATTTTTCAACATTAAGAACTAAATACATTTGCATATGTACAAAGGAATGTATGACTTACTAGGTCAATAAATTAAACCACTTCTTACCAAGGCACTTCCATGGCAATGTTTCCTACTGAAAATCTTCTTCTTATGAATCATCTAGACTCACATCGATGATGGAATTCTTGGTTACATTTGCGCCAGTGTTTTTATCCTCTTTCTTCAAATTCTTGGGATGATTGGTTGAATGTAGTGTCCAACATTGGGCAATAAGATGTCCCTTTTTACGGAAATGTGTGCAAATATTTTTCATCTTTTGTTCAAGTTGCCTTCGCTTTGACTATTTCTTGTATGCCTTCATTCTCTTCTAGAATCTTTAAACTTCATGCTTGCACAAACCACAATAGGAACAACAACTCTTTCTTCCATCCATGCATGCAAATTTTTCATGCTTAACATAATCATAAAAAACTTGACTATGGGAAGAATTATACCTTGAATGTTGCTTTGCATGTCCATACTTTTTACCTTCTCGAGGAGATGAACTTGAAGAGGTTCCAACTTTCTTTTGAAGACCAACATTAGTGTAAATGTCTTGATAGTTGTAAGAACTCTCTTGCTCACCATAAGATGCATGTCTACAAAAATCTTGCTGCAACATAGGCTTCAAACCTTGGCATTCATCTTGAATACAAACTTGACATGTTTGTGGGTTTGAATCTGCAATAAAACTTCTTCTTGGAATTGTCTCAAGTGCCTTCATGACTTTGGAGTTTTCGCCATAAGATTGAACATAGCATATACACAACTTATTAGGAATTTCCTCAACCATAATAGGCGCAACTATTCCTTGTGGATGTTTTCCTATACCCTTGCCTTCATAGCACATTTATAACATCAATTTGGACCCTATACCTCTAGTGTGTTTTTCAAATGAACCTACACATATATCTGAAGAGGAAATTGAAGACAAATTTGAGTGATTTACCTCTGCTTCAAGCATGAGTTTGGTTAATGCCTCTTGGGCATGATGGAGTTGCATCTCCATCTCATGCATTCTTTGAAGAATTCCTTCTTTCTCTTGCTTCATAGCAACCAATTGCTCATGAATTCTAGTGCTTTCCTTTACATCTTCATACAGACTTTACACCATATCCTTGATGATATAGAACTCCCGCTTCATATCTTTATCAAAGAATATTGCAAAGGAGGAGGATTTAGAAACTTCACTTGATGAAGTTGTCATCACTATGTAAATGAACTAAATAACTTCAACAAAAATTCACAAAGCTTCAAAAACAATTGAAAAAACTTCTTAAGAACTTGGCTGTAGATTCAATCTCTTCTTTGTAGCTTGTATCTCTTCTTCAAGAAGCCTCTTTTGCAAACAATCCCTCTTGTGCTTCAAGGGTTTCCTTATGGTAATTTGGGTAAGAATAATTCTTTAAGCCTTATTCCTTCTTGTCCTCTTCTGGACTTAGCTATAAATATCTCCCCTTCACCTCTAGAAAACTCAAACTTGAAAGCATCAGTCAATTCGCAAACAGTTAAATTCTTTGCACTGTTAAAAACCCTTCAAGTTAAACAACTACGAAAGAAAACTAGTGCTCTGATACCATCTAATCTGAAATGGGTGGCTAACTTGTTATGCTATGCAAGCACATTCCACTCAATTAAAACAAATTAAGATCTTGCGTATACATGCCTGTGCGGAATTGTATTATTGATTTAGGTGTATGTGTTTTAACTGTTTGAAGCCTTTATGTGTGAGGAATTAAACATTTGTTTTTGCTGGAAAAAATCATGTACATTAAGCATAAATTGCAACAAACTAATCATCCACACATAACATCAAATTTAATAAATAAGTTTACCTTTATGTCTTGGGCTGCGTCTCCTTGAGCCCTTGTCAATTGACTTGGATCTTTGGGATTAGGATGGAAAATTTCTTTTACAAGTTACTACTCAACTCCAATGGTTATTTATGTTGTACCAATGGGTTTAAAATACCTATCATACCCCTTGATTGATTGCCAACTCTCTGGAAATGGATCTAGGCTCCCTTAGACTTGACGTCTTCTGTCAGTGTCCTTAAGCTTCCTTGAGCTTCTTTGTGGCAACAAATCTCTTAGAATTCCTTTTTTGTCCCTGAAACCTTTTCTATTAACTCCAGCATAAATCATTCTTCCCTGAGCTTCTTTGTGGCAAAAAATCACTTAGAAGTCATTTTTTTCCCTGAAAACTTTTCTATTAACTCCAGCATAAATCATTCATCCAAAATAGGTTTTTCATTTGCTCCAAATAAGCTCTGGCTCCCCAATCTAGGCCTCCAACTTCTTGTGGCCCTAGTGGCCTGGAAACTTCCCCGTGGCTTATTATGCTCTAGAAGTCTCCAAATGGCTCTGAAAATCCCTCCAATGGGTTTATAACGTCCAAAACAGTTAGAATAGACTATTCACCTGCTGAAATTGGCCTCTGGATACTCTAGATATGCCTTCAACACCTGGTGTCACCCTGTGGCTCTAAGCTCACTGAAAAATTCTCTGCAGCATATCGTCCTTAAAAAGTCTCCAAATTCTTCTAAAATCCCCATCATTGGATTCAGAAGGTTCAATATATCCAGAAATGACTATTGGATTCCTAAGAATGGGCACTAGCTGCCCTGGCCAGGCCTCATTCTCCTGCTGGTTCCTAGTGGCCCTTGGAATTTCTCTGAAGCAAAATCATGCTCATAAGTCCTCAAATGGCTCTGAAAACCTCACCAATGGCTCTATAGTGCTCCAATTAGCTAATAATGACTCTATGTTCACTCAAAATGGTCGAAAATTAAGTCTCCTACCCATTTTCCCAGTTACACCTAGGAAAGCTCCACTAAATGTGGAGGACTCCACTTAACTAGAGTCAAAATAGTTAAATTTTACATAATTTGGGCATGCTCCATTAGTCCCACCAGAAATAACCACAATATGAAATTTTAGTGGTTGGGTGGCCACATGCCAACCCAACCCACGCGACATCCATTACGATTGACAGAACCAAGGTTTAAACCCTGGTTATAAAGGCAGAACTCTGGGTTAAACGATTTTTTAACCTTATCCACGCAGAGATAACTATAACATATAATCATGGCATGTGACAAAGTTTGCGGAGGATGTTGGCGGTTGCAGAGACTGCCAGAGGTTTCACAGAGACCGTTCCATCAAAACTGCGTGGTATCAACACCATGTGACACGTTGCAAACTGCTGGTGGAAACAGTTGCGGTTGGAGGTTACAGTTTATGGGACATCTGTTGGAGTTGTAATGTGACCATGATCATAGGACCGCAAGCGGTCCCAACCCCCAAACATTAATGCATTAAACTTTAAATACATCTCGTAACCAGTTTTTGTTAAGAAACACTGTGTGGTGTGTTGGAGCATGGGCGCACTAGCCGAGGGAGGTCTCATGGTCGATTCATGTGGACCCAACCAAAATTTCGATATGTCGTCTCAGGTGTTAGCCCCCCTATGGAATTATTGACAAGCAAGAAGGGGGCTAGATGGTTTTGGAGCCTTCAAGGAATGCCTTTCCTCTTAGAAACCATCCTCCTTGAAGTCTCTGAGTGCTATGCCCAATGCAAATCCATATTTTCTTATCCATTCCTAAGAGGCTTACTTTTTCCCCTTTGCACCCCTGCAATCACCCCTTTCTCCCCTTTTCCCTCCTTCTATCAAAATACCTTTGTTCCCCAATTTCCCTTGTTCATCCCCGAAATCCCCTCAAATTCCCTTGGAATCCTATTTCTGCCACTTGTCTGGCCTTGTCATCCCCCGTCCTCTTAGCGTTGCTCTGGGCTAGCCTTAAAACACCTTTAAAATGGGCATAAATCACAATTTCATTGAAAAATGTCTTAAAAACCCATTTCGGACCATATAATAGGCTTAGCCCCTTCCGCATTGGCCCCGCGCCCTGTTTTCCCCAAGTAGCCCGACGTTGTGACCACTCGCCAAGGCAGAAAGCGCTTATCTCAAGTTTTTTCAGGCACAGCATCGACCGTTGATCTAAATTGATTGAACGACAGTCTTTAAATTTCCGGCGCCCGCGTTTTCCCATTCATTCCACACCCCGTGCCATCGCCGTCTGTTTCCCCCGACGGATCGACGGTCCAAAACCCTTCTCGCCGGTGGACCCCGCCATGCACTATACAAAACCTGGATGTTTGTATCGCACCGCCTTTGGGAGGTAGGCTTTATTCCTAAAATCACAGCGATTCCACTCAGCTCTTGACACGTGGCCCCGACACTGTTGCAAAATCGCCGGCCCATCGCGCATTAAAGATCTACCACGGATGCCAAGCAATATCGCTGTCAGCCGTTAGATCTTCGATCGCTCATCCAACGGTCACCATTCGTCGGAGCCGCGCATCAGTTAGCCTGTCTCCCCCGTACCTTGGGCCCACTGTCTATTGCACTCCGCCGTTGATCTCCACCACGACTGACGATCCAGATTTGTTCCTCCGCCGTCGACTATCCCACTGCCCCCGGTCCTGCCACGTCATATCCACATGCATCCTCCGTACATCCTCCCATCCCATTGCATATAATTACTTCATTTCGTGTTTTTTAACGTTTTTTCGTTCATTTTTCGCTCTGCGGACTGTGACCTCCACCAGAGCAGATTTCCATTGTTCCTCTGCATTTTCCTCCGCCATGACACCGTCTGCACAATCTTTCTCCACCTCCACATCATCCACCACCCTATTCATGATTTCCTTAACTTATTTGCGTGTTTTGCAGGGTTTCAAAGAAGCAATGTCCGCCATAATGTGCAGCCTATGCTCAGCGGCAGTGAAATCAAGAAAGATCATCGTCAGTGGCTGGGATTTATGAAAAATGACCCAGGACAGTAAACACAGGACATGCATTAAAGAGAACAAGGTTCAAGCTCTATAGAAGACCTCCCTGCGCCATTAAAGCCCGAGCTAGCCTGTCAGAAGCGAAAATGGAACGGCGAAGTGTTTCAGTACAGAGCCAAAAAGATTAAGGCACCCTAATGAAGATCTGGGGCCTTAAACCAGTAGTTTGAGAGGCAAAGCACCAGTTTGAGGAACCCGAGGATCGAACAGGAGATCCTGGGCACAGAAAGAGGTAACATCAGGGTTCATTCATCAGCAGAATGTTTTTCTTCATCAAGTACACGGCACCCTTATAGCTTTTATTATGCATAATGTCCCTGAAAGAGTTCCCACCCTAACAGCAGTTCAAAACCACCAGAGCATGTATATGACAGATCTCTCAGTAGTTCGTTTCATTTTGGTTCACAACACCAAAGGTACGACAGCCGAAATCTATCAAGATCATACCCGAAGAAGATCGCCTTCCACAAAGGAAGTGACAGGGATTAAATACACAGCCATCAAACAGAATGGGTTTCGGCCCTGCATTCATTTTTGTGTTTAATATCACATTTAGTGTTCACCTACCACCTCAGTCGACCTTCTGATCACCATCTGCTATAAAGCACAGAGGGAAACTATTGTGTGGGGTTGGTTGTTGACTGGATATCAGTAGACTGCAAGTTTTCTCCTCTTAAGAAAAGTTCTCTGTGTAATATTGTAAGATAGACTGAGATTTGATGTATTCAGGCTGAATGTTCAAGCTGTAGGCAATAATGTACCTGATTGGTGTTGTTTTTAATATGACAAGCATGTTTCTTTGGATCATGATCTAAATCAGTTGGTGATGTTCTCCTTTCTCTGTATTTGTGATTGACTTGCTTTCATTTCATTATGTTTCTTCAGGCTCGCATCAGAAGTTTGGCATAAGACTTACCCTTGATAGGTACCTTATGCTGCTGCTCTCCCAGCCTTTATGTTTTCTGCTTATATGTGTATCTGAATATTGATTTCGATTTATCTAACCAGTGTAGTGGATGTTATTGCCTGCTCTCTGATGTATGGATTATTGGAATCTATGTTTAGATGTTCTTGTTAGGATTTAGTTAGATGAGTTGAGAACACTGGGAGGTCTAGAACCCTGTCTCTACCTCACTAGGATCTTTCCATCTCATTAAGCCTTTCTAATATCCCTTGTCTTACCTCCGGTTTTGTCCAAGTAGGTATGGAGTTAAATGACCTTTGACCTGATCTATAGACCGAATTGGTTGGTTTCCCTTCACTCATTTTCAGTCCTTAATGTTCCATTCCATCAACCATATTTAAGATCCAAATGCTCTAGATGACTAGCCCAACTGAAAGCTTGCACATTGAACACAAGTAAACCCTTTCTTGACTCCATTGTCCAATGGATTTGATGTTCCCTGAGTTATCTATCTTTGCCTAGTTTCCTCTTTGCTCATCCGTGTCTTATATTGGACCCTTCTTTCCTGATTCCCAACAACGAAACGTGAACAATCAAACAAACAAACCCTGTGCTTATAACTAGCCTAAAACCTTAACATTTGAGCTTCAAAGACCTAAACCTTAGACTATTATAGAGAGATCCCTCTCTGGACCTGGGAGGGCTAGATCCTGAGGTCCCAAAGTGGTTCTATGTTGTCTCATATTTTGGTCTCTGTCAACCTATCCAAAACATGGGAACACCAACATAATGGCGACTCCACTGGGGAGAATTGAGTGCATCACACTTTGAAACATCCCTAGGCATTCAAACCTTCAATCTCGGGTTAGGTTGACAGTAAGTCACTCCTTTCATGAATCGACCTCCATTGTTGAGTATCCATCATACTCTTAGACAGAGCCTGGAAAGGGCCAGGTAGCCTTCGGATCTCATCCTCTTTCGGAGGTGACATATCTGGTAAATTCCCTTCCAGTCAATCTCTGGTGGGAGTTTTATGTTTTTGAGGTTATTCTTGAGAGGTGATAGTGCTTGAGCACTGTGGTGGACAGTGTAACCCCTCTGACATACCCTAAACCTTCCACTTGGCGACTCCATTGTTCCTAAATGAAAAGACTCCAATGGTGATCAGTAGGCCTGCTGATTAACTTGGTTTCACATCAGACTCCACTGGGAGACCAACCTTGGAAACAATATTAACCACAACAGAAGTAACAAGTAGCGTTAAGCTGCTGGGCTGAGAAACAACATTCTGGCTTTCAGGACCATTCACACAAGAGCTTATCCCGACCCTGACCCCCCTGAAATAGTTGACAATCCGGAGAGTATCCTCAAGGGAGCTCCTACGCCTAAAAGACCAACTATTTCCAGTCACATTCATAGAGCTAATTCTACACCGGAAGACTTAACAGCTCTATCACATTTTCTCCCTGACCTAGACCCACCTAACAGATTACCTAGAACTAGGTCATTCAGTTATCTAGACCAGTCAGACCTCGAGCTTCACAGTTCACCATCTCATAGTGGTCAGCACACTAGGGACAGAGGAACCCCTCCGTCTACACCACCTGATATCCATTTCATTCAAAACTTGGGGCTCTCCCACCCTAGATATGCCCAACAGACTTCTGCTGGTCCTAACATCCCTGTCATCCATATACCAACTTCTCAAGTTAACCCTTTACCTCACCATAATATCATCATGGCAGCTTGGTATGCACCTCTGGTTTTACCTCAGCCTATGTTACCCTTACCCAATGATTATCAGTCAAAAATCCCACACTTTACTGCAAAAGAGTCCATAACAGCTCAGCAACATGTAGATAAAATGGAGGATTCCTTTGATTACATGGATATTGACGATGAGTCAATCAAAATGAGAATCTTTGCCCAAAGCCTAGGAGGTGATGTAAAGAAATGGTTTAAGGGCTTACCTCCCGGCAGTATCCTAGATCTCCCTACATTATATCAGACCTTCATAAACAAATGGGAGACTAGGGCAAACCCTCATCAACTCCTAGCCGAATACATGAGCCTTAAAAGAAATGTAGGGGATAGTGTCCACGATTACACAACAAGATTTAACAGCATTTACAATGCTCTCCCTCCACATATGAAACCTCCACAAGGTATGGCCCTAGAAAAATACCCTGATGGGTTTGATGCTGGCATGGACTATGAGCTTAGAGATAAAGAATACACCACATTGGAAGACATGCAGAAAGGGGCTGTGAACATAGAGGCCAATTTGATTGAGAAAAGAGCAAGACTGAGGTCTGAGAGGAGGGTAACCTATAGGGATGACAATGCAGCTTTCACATCCGATCCAAACTATGACAAGTTGTCTAAAAACATGGAAGAGCTACAACATATGATGAAGAAAATGGTTTTCATAGTTAGCAATCAGAACATAAACCAGAACCAAAATTAGAATCAGAACTTTAGAATAAACAACAATGTTCCCAACAGACAAAAAGAGTCCGATCAACAAGTTATTCCCCCTTTCCAAAACTTTTTAGATGAAGATGAGGGGATTGTAGAGGAGTTTTAAGGGAATATGATAAACATGTTTGAAGCAGAAGACTCAATCCTTAACTGTGACTCAGGAGAAGATCAACCCTCACCATCATGCTGGGATGAGGAATGGTTAGAAACTGAGGATTACAGACTAGGATTTGGAAATGCCATGATGCAGGTTAGAGAACAGTATGAACTTAGGAGCAAAAAGAGCCAAGAAACTTCCAAACCCAAAGCTCTTGAGGTTACCATCAAGAAAAGGCCTGAAAGATCTTCTAAAGTGACTGCTGAAAATAGCAAATCAGCAGTTGAAAGTTCTGGTAAACACAAGGAAAAGAACAACCAAGACACTAAAAAACAAAGCCAACCAACCAGCAGCACTAGCACTGCAGTTAGTGCCCCTGATAAAACAATTCTTGACCCTGTACATAATGAGAAATCACAAACTGATTCAGCCACTAAGGCAGTGGAAAATAAAACAGAATTGAGCGTTGCAAAGGTCCAGTCCACTTTCAATCTGGAAAGTGAGATTGCAAAAATCAAAATCTCTGTATCATTATCTGAGCTGGCCACCCAGAATTTTTATAAAGCCCAAATTTTGAAAGCATTAAATTTAGGGGAAAACAACAACACTGTGAATTTGAGCGATGATCAACCTGCCCTCTTGTTTGGTCCAAAGATTGAGGGAAAGTTTCAGGAAGGGGTGGTTCCACCTTTTTATGTCAATCTCAACATTCATGAAAAAATCCTTCATAATGCCATGCATGACTCTGGAGAATCACACAATCTAATGCCTAAGGTAGTGATGGAAAGGTTAGGCCTAGAGATCACCAAACCCTACAAAGACTTGTATTCATTTGACTCTAGCAGAGTGAAATGCCTTGGACTAATCAAAGACTTATGTGTGAGCTTGACCCAGATCCCTGCTAAGTGTATGGTCATGGATGTGGTGGTGGAAGATGTGCCACCCAAGTATAGCATGCTGTTTTAAAGATCATGGGGAGCCAAACTACAAGGAACAATGCAGATGGATGGCTCATATGCCACTATCCCTATCTTTGGCCAACTAAGAAGACTGTATAGAGAAGCTCAGATGAAATTCCTAGTCAGCAGCCTCGAGAAGCCTGGAAACTCTCCCTTATACTCTGTGCATACGGATCTCAACTCCTTCATCCTCTGTAATGATGAATCCCTGGAGGAGTCAGAATCTGAAAGCATGGGTATAAACGAAGAGGCTGAAACCACAGACCTGAGCATAATGGCCGCTTTAGAGGAAATAGAAGGAGAAAACAGAAGTGAAGCCTACAGAATATGCGGTAGGAGCCTAATTCAGAATGAACCAGAAACACCATGCAGTCATCCTGTTAGTCACCCTCCTCAGACTGATACACCACGTAAAGAACAAGACGACCCACAACCTAGTACAGATCCCACAACGCAACATAATGGTGAACCCCTGTGGGAAATGAATTTCGATGGGTCCTGTACTAGGCAAACTGCTGGAGCAGGGGTGTGACTGCGTAACACAGAAAATGATCATGCAGAGAGCCACACTGTCAATCTGCATTTCAAATGCACAAATAATATTGCAAAGTATGAGGCTCTCATCTTGGGTCTGAATTTATTGAAGAAATTAGGGGCCTGTAGGATCGCTGTGCATGGAGATTCTGAGTTAGTGATCAAACAAGTGAATGGTGAATACGCAGCAAAACATCCTCGATTGAGGGCATATAGGAACGATGCCCTGGACATGTTGAAAAATTTCACGGAATATGAATTATTGTTTGTTCCTAGGAGCCAAAATGTCATTGCAAACGGATTAGCTTGCCTAGCTAGTTCATACCCTAAGGCTCCAGCTGACCAACAAATCATCATTCAGACCAATTTCAGACCTGCAGTACCAGACAATGAAAAATATTGGCAGGTCTTTGAAGGAGACAAACAGATTGAAGATTTTCTGGTGGGCAGAAATGAGTTTGGATTCTCTGATTCAGACTCAAAATCTGATGACAGCTGCCCAAGAGAGAATGCCCCAGATAAACAAGAAACACCCTGTAACATAGAAATAAACACCTTTTCTGAAGAAACTGGAAATACAACCGAAAAATGTGAAAACACAGATAACGAAGAGATGGAGCTGTTGCAGGCCAAAGACAAGAACATACCCAGAGGCCTAGCACCCTTAGAGGACCTATTTTACTTTGACGATGTAGCAAAAAGGCCCACTATAGAACATGCAGACTCCGAAGTTGAAGAATACAACATAGGCACTGAAGACAAACCCAGAATGATTAAACTGGCTAAGTCTATACCTGCAAACATGAAGAAGAAATACATTGACCTGTTTAAGGAATTCATAGATGTGTTTGCATGGAGCTATGGAGACTTAAAAGCCTATGACACCAACATCATACAACACAAGATACCCTTGAAGGAAAATTAGAAGCCTTTCAGACAGAAACTCCGTCGGATCAATCCAAAGCAATTGCTTGCAGTTGAGAAGGAGATTAAAAAGATGTATGATGCAGGCATAATAGTTCCTGTGAGGTTTTCTGATTGGGTGTCAAATCTAGTGGCTATAAGAAAGAAAACATGGGAGATCAGATTATGCATAGACTTCAGAAACCTCAACAGAGCCTCCCTGAAAGACAACTACCCCTTGCCTAGAATGGAACATATCTTACAAAAGGTAGTAGGCTCTAAGAGAATCTCCCTACTTGATGGTTTTTCTGGATACAATCAGGTCTTAGTACTCCCAAAATATCAACTCAAAACAACATTTACCACTCCATGGGGCACCTTCATGTATGTGAAGATGCCCTTTGGATTGATGAATGTTGGCGCCACCTTCCAGAGAGCGATGGATATAGCTTTCTCAGAGGAGATAGGGCACTTCATAGTTATCTATTTAGATGACTTGACTGTCTTTTCCAAAACTAAAGAAGAACACCTAAAACATCTGAGGAAAGTTTTTGAAAAATGTAGAAGGTATGGTCTGTCTTTAAATCCTAAGAAAACTGTGTTTGGGCTGAAAGAAGGTAAACTTCTTGGTCACATCATATCTGAGAAAGGGATTAGAATAGACCCACAGAGAGTTGAGGGAATACTCCAAATCACACACCCAAGAAACATCAAGGAGTTACAGTCCTTCATTGGGAAGATCAATTTCCTTAGGAGATTCATTCCCAACCTTGCGGAGCACCTTAGGGCTGTGATTGACATGCTAAAGAAAGGTGCAGGAATTAAGTGGACTGTAGGAGCCAAAAAATCTTTCAAATCTGTAAAAATTGCGCTCACTCAGGCTCCTGTGCTGATTAGCCCTGATTTCTCGAAATATTTCCTGATCTTTTCATTCGCCTCCCAACACACTGTGGCTGCAGTCTTACTGCAGAAAAATTCAGAAGGTAATGAACAACCTATAGCTTTCTTCAGGAAAGCCGTAAGAGATGCACCCTTAAAGTAAAACATCATGGAAAAGAAGGTTTATTCCCTGATTAAGGCCTTAAAAGACTTTAGGGTGTACATTCTGCATTCTCACACCATTGCTTATGTACCGAATATAGTGGTCAAAGATATCTTGTCCCAGGACCCTGATGGAAAAAGGGGCAAATGGATTGCTACAATTTTAGAATACGACCTTGAAATAAAACCCACCAAGCTGATCAAAGGTCGAGGCCTGGCCCAGTTAATGGCTGAATCAAACTTGCAGGCCCTTGAAATTAATATGATAAATTCCTTAGATGAGCAGGAAGGATTACCCCATCCAACCGTTGAGGAGCAGTTTCGAAACTCTCCTTGGTATACTGATATCCTTTACGTGCTCACCAACCTCAATGCCCCTCCGGAACTATCCAAAACAAAGGCCAGATTCATGAAACTCAAAGCTAGAAATTACTGCATTTTGAATGAGAATCTATACTGGAAAAATCCAAATGGCCTATTGCTGAAATGTCTGTCTGAACCTGAAGCTGAAAGCGTTAAACAGGAGTTTCATGCTGGAGAGTGTGGAGGCCACCTGAGTTGGAAAGCCACTGCAAATAAGATACTTAGGGTTGGTTACTATTGGCCTACACTGTTTAATGATGTCCATAAAATGATAACCACTTGCCACAAATGTCAAATATTTGAGGGAAAAAGAAAACTCCTCCCCCTTCCCCTACAACCCATTACGATCGAAAGTCCCTTTCTGCAATGGGGTCTAGACTTTATAGGGGAAATTCATCCAGCCTCTTCTGGGCAACAAAAGTGGATCCTGACTACCACAGATTACTTCACTAAATGGATAGAAGCCATACCCACTAGGAATGCCACTGATTCTGTCATCATTAGGTTCCTAGAAGACTTCATCCTATCTCGGTTTGGCTGTCCAAGGAAAATAATCACTGACAATGTTGCTGCCTTCGGATCTAATAAAATGGTTGAGTTCTGTCACAGGTACCGTATCACGCTTGGTCATTCAACTGCCTATTACCCCCAGGGTAATGGTTTGGCTGAATCATCTAACAAAAGCCTGGTCACAATCATTAAGAAGCTACTGGAAGAGAACAAAAAGTCATGGCATAAAAAGTTGATACATGCTTTGTGGGCTGACAAGCTCACCACAAAGAAATCTATAGGCATGTCACCATTCCAGCTGGTATATGGAACTGAAGCAGTTTTTCCTACAAGCCTTGGAGTTCCAATGATCAAACTGGTCCAGGAGATCCAATCAGAAGAAGACAGCATGATAAGGAGAATAAATGAAACAACCCATATTCAGCAAACAAGGGATCAGGTTTACAACAGAGCAGTGAAAGTTCAGGATGACATAAAGAGGCAGTTTGACAAAAGAACCAAAGCTTCAGACTTTAAAATTGGTGACAAGGTTCTGAAATGGGATTCAAAAAGAGAGGACAAAGGTAAACATGGAAAGTTTGACAGCTTATGGCAAGTTCCATTTGTCATCCAGGCCACTGTGGGTCCTAATGCATTTTTCTTACAAGAACTTGATGGTACTGAGCTATTTGGGGGTCCTGTCAATGACAGGATGCTCAAACACTATTTCTGCTAATTTTCATTTCCAGTTCCATTTCCATTGTACATACCATTGCAGTTTTACTTTCAAGAAAATAGAGAAAAATGTCCCAAAACAGAAAGAAAGGAGAGGTTCAGACATGCTCAAAACATGAACCTCTGAAATGCAAAAAGAGCGGCTCAAACATGATCAAAATCTGAGCCAAAAGGAGCAGAATAACTGGTCCTAATATGCCCAAAATCTAGACCAGCAGTGAAAAGAAGAATCAGCTCTAATATGTCCAAAACCAGAGCTGAAATCAAAGAAGAGGGGTGACTCTAATATGCTCAAAACCTGAGTCACGAAGAAAGAAGGATACTTCAAACTGCAGATTTCATGCCTTCGCAGTTTTTTTTGCATTTTTCTACAAGTCTTCACTCCAGCAAGTCAAACAGTCTAATCCTGGCTTGGCTGTTTTGAATTTCCTGTCTTAGAATGTAGGTGAAGAAATCTGTTGGACAGTTTAATCCCAGCCGATGTTAGATTAGGTAGAAAAGATTATGAGGCCAAATGTTTAACCCGATATCATGGAGCAATAAGGGTAGATGTAGAATAGGTTGTTGTTTTGAAAATAAATTGTAAAGGGTCTACTAGCTCAAATGCACCCTATAGAAAAATGCTAGGATTGTAGTGTGGGTAGGTAGTTTTGATGGGAGAAATATTTCTGCTGATTTGTGTCTCTAACATATGGTGGCAGCTGAAAATCAAAGGAAAGGGATGTGCCAAGCAGCAGGAAACTGGCCTACTCCAAAGATCATTGTTGGTTTCTTGGATCCTTCAAGAAGAAGCCATGCCCATGTGGAGCCATTGTTAGCCCCCCTACGGAATTCTTGACAAGCAAGCAGGGGGCTAGATGGTTTTGGAGCCTTCAAGGAATGCCTTTCCTCTTAGAAACCATCCTCCTTGAAGTCTCTGAGTGCTATGCCTAATGCAAATCCATATTTGCTGATCCATTCCTAAGAGGCTTACTTTTTCCCCTTTGCACCCCTGCAATCACCCCTTTCTCCCCTTTTCCCTCCTTCTGTCAAAATACCTTTTTTCCCCAATTTCCATTGTTCATCCCCGAAATCCCCTCAAATTCCCTTGGAATCCTATTTCTGCCACTTGTCTGGCCTTTTCATCCCCCATCCTCTTAGCGTTGCCCTGGGCTAGCCTTAAAACACCTTAAAAATGGGCGTAAATCACAATTTCATTGAAAAATGTCTTAAAAACCCATTTCGGACCATATAATAGGCTTAGCCCCTTTCGCATTGGCCCCGCGCCCTGTTTCCCCCAAGTAGCCCAACGCTGTGACCACTCGCCAAGGCAGAAAGCGCTTATCTCAAGTTTTTTCAGGCGCAGCGTCGGCCGTTGATCTAAATTGATCGAACGGCGGTCTTTAAATTTCTGGCGCCCGCATTTTCCCGTTCATTCCACACCCCGTGCCATCGCCGTCCGTTTCCCCCGACAGATCGACGGTCCAAAACCCTTCCCGCCAGTGGACCCCGCCATGCACTGTACAAAACCCGGTTTTTTGTATCGCACCGCCTTTGGGCGGCAGGCGGTATTCCTAAAATCACAGCGATTCCACTCAGCTCTTGACACGTGGCCCGACACTGTTGCAAAACCACCAGCCCATTGCACATTAAAGATCGACCACGGATGCCGAGCGATATCGCTGTCAGCCGTTAGATCTTCGATCACTCATCCAACGGTCACCATTCGTCGGAGCCACGCATCAGTTAGCTTGTCTCCCCCATACCTTGGGCCCACTGTCTATTGCACTCCGCCGTTGATCTCCACCACGACTGACGATCCAGATTTGTTCCTCCGCCGTCGACTGTCCCATTTCCCCCGGTCCCGCCATGTCATCTCCACGTGCATCCTCCATACATCCTCCCATCCCATTGCATATAATTTCTTCATTTCATGTTTTTTAACGTTTTTTCATTCATTTTTCGCTCTGTGGACCGCCACCTCCACCGGAGCAGATTTCCATTGTTCCTCTGCATTTTCCTCCGCCATGACACCATCTGCATGATCTTTCTCCGCCTCCACATCATCCGCCACCCTGTTCATGATTTCCTTAACTTATTTGCGTGTTTTTCAGGGTTTCAAAGAAGCAATGTCTGCCATAATGTGCAGCCTCTGCTCAGCGGTAGTGAAATCAAGAAAGATCATCGTCAGTGGCTGGGATTTATGACAAATGACCCAGGACAGTAAACACAGGACATGCATTAAAGAGAACAAGGTTCAAGCTCTGTAGAAGACCTCCCTGCGCCATTAAAGCTCGAGCTAGCCTGTCAGAAGCAAAAATGGAATGGCGAAGTGTTTCAGTACAGAGCCAAAAAGATTAAGGCACCCTAATGAAGATCTGGGGCCTTAAACCAGTAGTTTGAGAGGCAAAGAACCAGTTTGAGGAACCCGAGGATCGAACAAGAGATCCCGCGCACAGAAAGAGGTAACATCAGGGTTCATTCATCAGCAGAATGTTTTTCTTCATCAAGTACAGGGCGCCCTTACAGCTTTTATTATGCATAATGTCCCTAAAAGAGTTCCCACCCTAACAACAGTTCAAAACCACCAGAGCATGTATATGACAGATCTCTCAGTAGTTCGTTTCATTTTGGTTCATAACACCAAAGGTACGACAGCCGAAATCTATCAAGATCATACCCGAAGAAGATCGCCTTCCACAAAGGAAGTGACAGGGATTAAATACACAACCATCAAACAGAATGGGTTTCGGCCCTACATTCATTTTTGTGTTTAATATCACATTTAGTGTTCACCTACCACCTCATTCGACCTTCTGATCACCATCTGCTATAAAGCACAGAGGGAAACTATTGTGTGGGGTTGGTTGTTGACTGGATATCAGTAGACTGCAAGTTTTCTCCTCTTAAGAAAATTTCTCTGTGTAATATTGTAAGATAGACTGAGATTTGATGTATTCAGGCTGAATGTTCAAGCTGTAGGAAATAATGTACCTGATTGGTGTTGTTTTTAATATGACAAGCATGTTTCTTTGGATCCATATCTAAAGCAGCTGGTGATGTTCTCCTTTCTCTGTATTTGTGATTGACTTGCTTTCATTTCATTGTGTTTCTTCAGGCTTGCATCAGAAGTTTGGCATAAGACTTACCCTTGATAGGTACCTTATGCTGCTGCTCTCCCAGCCTTTATGTTTTCTGCTTATATGTGTATCTGAATATTGATTTCGATTTATCTAACCAGTGTAGTAGATGTTATTGCCTTCTCTCTGATGTATGGATTATTGGAATCTATGTTTAGATGTTCTTGTTAGGATTTAGTTAGATGAGTTGAGAACACTGGGAGGTCTAGAACCCTGTCTCTACCTCACTAGGATTTTTCCATCTCATTAAGCCTTTCTAAGATCCCTTGTCTTGCCTCCGGTTTTGTCCAAGCGGGTCTGGAGTTAAATGACCTCTGACCTGATCTATAGACCGAATTGGTTGGTTCCCCTTCACTCATTTTCAGTCCTTAATGTTCCATTCCATCAACCATCTTTAAGATCCAAATGCTCTAGATGACTAGCCCAACTGAAAGCTTGCACATTGAACACAAGTAAACCCTTTCTTGACTCCATTTCCCAATGGCTTTGATGTTCCGTGAGTTATCTATCTTTGCCTAATTTCCTCTTTGCTCATCCGTGTCTTATATTGGACCCTTCTTTCCTGATTCCCAACAACCAAACGTGAACGATCAAACAAACAAACCCTGTGCTTATAACTAGCCTAAAACCTTAACATTCGAGCTTCAAAGACCTAAACCTTAGACTATTATAGAGAGATCCCTCTCTGGACCTGGGAGGGCTAGATCCCGAGGTCCCAAAGTGGTTCTATGTTGTCTCATATTTTGGTCTCTGTCAACCTGGCCAAAACATGGGAACACCAACATCAGGGACATGTGGCAGCATCAGGGCCAGCCACGTGTTGCCCTATAATTGGCCCTCATCAACCATTTGACCAGTAATACATTGACACTTGCCCTCCAATGATTGACTCGGAAGGAATATTTTGGGGGAATATTTTGAGGAATATTCCTATTTTCTAAATGTACCTTTGCCCATTCAACCCTCGTCAAATGTCAAAATTTGCAGTTTACTAGACTTTTCAAAATGTGATTACTTCTTCATACTGTGTCGGTTTTCCGAACCATTCACGGCGACGAAATTAGGAAGACGAGATATATTTGGTCACTCAGGTTTGGTACACTTTTGAACACTTTGAAACTTGAGCTATCACTTAGGTCCAGATCCAAATCTGATCATTGAATGTTTGGATGGATGTTGTGTGTCCTGTAGCATGTGCAGAAGCTTTTTGTTGTTGTGTTATGTCGATTCCACTTCCTTAACTGACATATTGGGAGTTGAATCATAACATAGTATCTCTTCATCACATTTTTACCCAGGTTGGATGGTTTCTTGGGTATATGTGGGAGCAGGGTGTTAAAAAGTGGTAACAAAGCATGGTTCACCCCTCAAACTAGATGGATGGTGTGTTGGTCATGCATTCATGTCGGTTGCATTTGTGTTCTTTATGCTTGTGGTCTATGTGCTTGTTGAATATGCATGGTGTTTCTCATGGTTGCAGTGATGTCACCATGCGAATATTGACGAGGTTGTTGTGGAATGTGTTTTCATGAGTGTATGACTAGTTATGTGTTGTTTATACATGTCAAGTGCTCACGTATTGTGATTTTGCATTGGTATGGTTGTTGTTTTCATGCATGAGGTCATGGTATGTGTTAGCCATATATAAAATCTGTTATATCTCATGATGGCTAAAATATTTCTTAGTTTTAAAGAAACAAAATTTTGTGAAAATCTTGTGAGTTCTTGAAACCTCACTCTGTTCATTATCCACAAGGAATCATTTCACTAATAAAATTCACTCAACCCTTCCATGTTATCCTGCGGATTCAAATAAAAAACTATTTTCAAGCCCCTCTTCTACCATTCCACCTTCAGAAAATCCTCCAAAATCCCTGCATTTGTCACTCATGTTCACCTACCCTAAACATTCATCTATTCCTCTAAAAACCCATTTTAACCCTTCCTTTTCCCATGGAAACCCCTCTAAGCCTTATAAAACTCCTTTATAATGGTTAAAAACCCCCTTTTTAAACTTATCGGAATCTCAAAAAAGGTCCAAAAACCCACTTTTTAGCCTTATTATGATCATTTCAAAGTATTAGGCCTTAGGCCCTTTTTTTGGGCTTAAGCCCTCAACCCTTTTTCTTATGATCAAAGCCTGCAACCATTTGCTAAGCTTAAACCCCTTTTTCTTAGCCCCTGGTCCCACTCTTCCTCCACAGGACGTTATCCTCACGCCTTATCTTCAGCCCCTTCCCCTTATATATATTTTCCACTACACCTATCTCGTCCTTGATTAATTTTAGCCATTGATCTCATCGATCCAACGGTGATCGCTTCCCTCCTCCTCATCCTTTCTTCCAACAAACCTCTTTTCCACTTCCCCCATATTAAATCTCCTCCATTGATCTTGTGGATCGAACGATCAACATTCTTCCCAACGCATCAACCCCGCCCGATAAATATTTCACCTCTCGACAGTTTAGCTGAAGTCACCTCCCGGTCCCACCTGTCCCCACTTCTCATTCGGCCAAGATGTATTGTTCAGTTGATTAATGAGTTATTATTTTTGAATTAATTAACTAATTAATTCACTCCACTCTCACTAGTGTATCATTCAGTTAGACTAGATACAACTAGCTCAACTAAGTCTAACTGAGTTAAACTGAATACAACTCCATGAACTACTCTTCCAACTCTATCATAACTTTTCCACTCCATGCATGAACCACCAGTTGCCCTTGGGAATTGCGTAATTCCCTCAGCCCACTAATTTTCCAAATTTGTGCACTGAAATTAAGTGCTCTAAGAGAATAAGTTGTTGTTTATTGTCGGATTATTATTAAGAGCTAATAATAATCGACACTTCTATTTTTAGATCGACGATCTATAAATAGACTTCGCCCAATATTCTAAAAATATAATTTCATCTATTTTTCCAACTTGATCAACCATCCACAAATAGCATCCTGCAACTTCTAAAATATGATCACCATGTCTAAAAATGACATAGTCTAAAAAGAGACTTGCGCCAAAAATAGCCTGCGGGCCCACTTAGTGCAGGCAACTCTTTTCACTAAGCTCATCATCTTGTTGAATCTCAACACTCCCTCTCAACAAGATATGGATTATCCTTCACCCCGATCCTGCCTCTATGGTATTCAAATTTCCTCTTAGTGAGCACCTTCATCTGAATATCTGCATCCTAATCCTCCGTAGGAATGTACTGAAGCAACATGATCTTCCGCTGCACACAATCTCTGAAATGATGACACCGGATATCAATATGTTTAGATCTATCATGAAACAGAAGATTAACTGAGAGTTTAATGCAACTCTAATTATCACAATGTATCACAGTGGGATCTATTAGCTATCTATAATTTATGTTATACCTACTGATGGCTAGAATAATTTTGCAGCCTTCAAGAAACAATTTCAAGCTAATATGTTAGTTCTTGAAGCCTGGTTGTTCTCTCTGTCCAAAGAAACCCGACTTCACTAATGTTTTCACTTCAAAACCTTCAAAGAAAGCCCTACTGATTCAAAAAGATTGTTTTAAGCCTCCATTTCCACCATTTCTCCTTTTTCCCCTCTATAACCTTCATTTACCCTTCATTCCCCATCAAAATCCCGTAAGACCTTATAAATAATTTGTATTTTTGGTCTTGAACCTCTTTTTCCCCCTATCAGAACCCTTCTTCAGGCTCAGAAAACCTTCATTTCGGCCTTAAAACACTTTTTTAACACAACAGGGCTTAAGTGCCTTTCGGCTTAGGACCTAGCCCCTTTTCCTCCATGCGACCCACCGCCACGACAAAGCGCTAAGCCTATCGGCGATCACATTTTGTAGTTTCCTGTGTCCATTTTCCCCTTTCTCCTCTTCCGTCGATGGCCATTTCCCCGATTTGATCCCAGCCGTTAATCGTCCGCCAGATCCAACGACCATCGGCGAATCGCCCGTCACAACTTCCCTTTTCCATCCCCTTCCCATTTCTTTTCCCACTGATGGCCAATTTCCCGACTTAATCTCCGCCGTTGATCGCACCCGATCGGATGGTCCGCGCTCCATCGGTCGTCGCACTTCGTAACTTCCCATTTCCACTTCCCGAACGCATTTTTCTTGTTCATCTCCACCAATATGATCCTAGCCATTGATCTGTTTGCGATCCAACGGCCAGCGGGGCTCCTCCCTCTTCTCCCCCTCCATTTACCATTTTCCCTCGGAACAGATCTTGATCGTACATCTCCCAGATCTGATGGCTCCCATTAATCCTCTCCTTTCAACCCCACCCTTTTCATTCTCCTTCATCGCCCAATCTCAACCATTGATCATCCAGATCCAACGGCCACCATTGATCCCATAGCTCTAACCCCGCCGATAGAACAGCCCGCTATGCAACAGAATTGCTAACATCACTGTCAGGCCCCACCATTCATCTGCTGCACATATATTCAACCTTCGCACGCAACCACAACCGTCGATCTGGATTGTCCAGATCGGATGGCCACAAATCTCTTTCACGCCCGATCTGCCCAAAACACTCCAACGTGCATCTTGCACGTGAAATAGGTGGTTTTAGAGGCACAGGTGTCAACACCTAAGCCCTATCATGTTCGCCCGGGGTAAAACCATTTACCACCCTGGCCCCGTGCGAAAAATGCCTCCGGTTTTCTGCCAAACCACCGATGCCCATTTCGCGCCACAAGCAAATTTAAACTTTTATTTTGATGGTTTCCTCTATGGAATCCATTCTGTTGCATCCACCTTCTTCTGCACTACTCCTCTGCCCATTCCTAGCCTCTAAACGCAGTCTAAACCACAAAAACACAGGTTTTGTTTAAGAGTTTTTGTTTTATGTGCAGGTTCTAAATGGAAGCCTAAAGTTTGTTGGCCCTCCCACAGCCAATTAAGTGGCTAATTGTCTCGGGATGACGATCCTTGGAGATAAAAAAAACAGAGAAATGGATCCATGGGATTTAGTTCAGAGTTTGATCAATGAATCATGATCATTGACCGAACAATCAAACCCTCCAGTGCCAAAAAGCCACCTATACACCAGAACAGTAAAGAAAATCAGAAGATAAAGTTTAAAGGATTAAATAGTAAAGCCTGAAGATTTTAAGGCTTAATTTGAAGATTAAAGGTTAAAGACACAGTCGGAGACAAATTGATTAAAGCTAAATCATTCAACACAGTGAATAAAGCAGAAAGATGATTAAAGAGGCCTAAAGCACAAATCCGAGGCCTATTTCAGTTTAAAATGACAAAAGCAAACAGAACAGCAAAGAAGCCTTGAAATGTTAGATCTTCAAGGCAATTAAATCTCCAGAGATCAAGAAAACGACACCTATAATCTACTTTACCTTTCAATGACACCTTGACAGCCATCCTAATGACAGAACCTCTTTAAACTGTCAAGGCAGTTATTATGAAGGCATGGGTGGCCTTAAAAATAAAATTTTCACCTAACTTGTCCCAGAAGCCAAGACAGAGTTACTGCAGTCAGAGGATATCTCCAAAAGCACACACTTTGGAGTTATTACCAGCCTACCAGATATGCCTCAAATTCAACAAAAACTACTGAATGGTCTAAACAGTTAATGAAATGTTTATGGAGTAGAGTGAAGCATTCGATGCACTTCTCCTCTATCTTAATTGATCATTAATATCATCTCTTCCACCTCCTCATTCTTATATAAATATTGTATGAGGAGCTCTTTGTTAAGGGTTGGCATTTGATGAATTCTGAAGTAATACATAGACTACTGCTTTGAAGAAGGATTGATGTTTTGAAGAAGTGTGGATATCTTTGATTTTCTGTTGATGAAGGAGGCTAGATCATTGGATCCCTAAGCCTGGTTTTGGTGAAGTACTCTCTATTTTTTAATGTTATTTCCTGTTTTTCACTTTCTTCCATTATGCTTTTCTTGCAGTAGTGTAAAAATATTAGGCTAAGAAATGTCTCCTAGAAGCACCTTAGGCCTATTTACTCTTCATTGCCTTTATGTTTTCATCTTCTGAAGGTTTTATTGAGTAGTTTGACTGCTTTTAAACCCTTAAGCTCATCAATTTCTAAATAGTTAAAATAGTTGGTGTCAAGGTTAAATTATGGTTTGCCCTGCTTGCTTGTTGCCTCTTGAAAGCTATTTTTGAAAACATCTTTCAAATGCTATTGTCTGCAGCTTGGTAGAGAGGATTTGTTCTGATCTTACCCTCTGTTTCTTGCTGAGATAGTCATATTTGAAGGTCTTTATAATTTCAGTCCTAGATGCCTGGGTGTTCCCCTTTTATGAATGCAATTATTTATGTTTCTTATATGTTTTCTAACTCCTTTAAGTGAAACAATTAGAAGAAACAAAGTGTTCCTCTCCTTCTTTGTCTTACTTGAAAGTCTGTCTTGTTTATGTTATCTGCATAAAGTATGTTGGTAGGATTCATGCTTAGCCCTAGCTATTGAATATTTCTTTATGTTTAGATAGTGTTGCAAGTCCCTTCGTTGAAAGGTATACATGATTAAGGAGTCTTAACAGCCCTTAAGCTCTACTTTTCCTTCCAAATCCTTGATTTTCATCCCATCCCACCTATATCATCCAACAGGTCCATTGACTAAGTTAGATTTGCCCTTTGGTTCCCCAAATTCATCAATCGGAACTGTTTAGACTTCCACATGACTCCATTTCCCAATGGCTTGTAGATTTCCACACTCTATCTATGCTGCCTAAATCATCTATTTCCAACCAAAAAACAAACAAATTTTCACTTCATAACTAGCCTAAAATCAACCTCTTAATATCCTTACAAACATATTGAGAGATCCCTCTCTGAGACTAGGACGGCTAGATCCTAGAGCTCTAAAGCTTAGTTTGAATGTTTCCTTGTCATTTGGTTTTCCAATCAGCCAAATCACAAGACCCCAACATTTTGGCGACCACGGTGGGACCTCTGAGTACATAATAGCCTAGCAAACTCTTGTAGACTCACTAAGTCCTGCAATAACCATAGAAACTCAGAAAACCCAAAAAACATTCCAGATTGGTTTTTATAATAAACTGGTGGTGGACCATAAAACATTTTACCTTCAGAAAAGCTAAAAAATTTCCACCTGGCAACTCCACTGGCCTCCAATAGGCCTATTACTTCACTAGTCCTTGTAAACTCCCCTGGGAATGCATTGAGAAAACCCAATCATGCTGATGGTGGACAGAAAAGTTCAAAATATTTCACCTGGAAACTCCACAAATCTAAATAGACCTAAAGACTCCACTGGGAAACCCATTCTATCATAACATCACTCATACTCAGTTAAGGAAACTTTGAGGATTAATTTTCCTTTGTTAAAGACTAGTTTTCCTCTAAATATTTTTATATCTGGCTAAATTTTCTTTCCTATTAGTCTAAAATCAACATAGTGGCCACTCCACATCCCAACATAGCAAAGACCAAATCACTTCACTAATAGAAGACTCTGAACAATTTGCAAAAATGCAGTCAAGTTTCATAGCAAAGTTTCGTTATGAAATATCAAGTGACTTGGCAGAACTTGAATGTGAGGACCTTCCAAAGGTTATCCTTCTCAACTCAAAATTCAATGCTAAACCTGAGACTAAGAAAATTTTCCTAGACTTGGTGGTTGAAAGATATGAAATTGAAACTGAAATGTTGAATTCACAAGATCAGTCATACTAATTCAGGGACCCCAGAGCATTTTTGGAAAGTCTCCCTCCCCCAAAGTAAGAATAAATTTCACTGCCTTTTGATGTGCGGCAAAAGGATGATTGTGATTTCAAGAGCCACACTGGAGATGCATTGATCCAAGCTGTCAAGGATGCAGATAGCCTACCAGTCATGGAAGACCTAAAAGAAGAAATTTTACATCATGTTTTTGTTGATCCCATGGCAGAGTATATGGAGGCCCTGATTGGCTCAAAGTTCCCAAGCATTGATCTTTGCAAAAGCCAGATACATCAAGATTGGTCACCACTTGTGGTGGCCTTGGTTTTGAAGACCCATATTCAAAGTACCATGTGGTTATCTCTGACAAGCAGTCATATTTTCTATCCTTTTTGTTACTGCTTAACTGGCTGCACTGGCACCATTGTATCATATAAAATAGCAAATATTTCCAAGTTAGATTAGGGTAGGTAGGAATGTCAATAAAGCTCAGCCTGTGAGCATTTAGTTATTTTTTTTTTTTTTTTTGCTTTGAAAGAAAATTTGAAAAAAATACAAAACAATATAAAAAAGAGAAAAGAGGGCAGATATAAAAGAAGAAAGGTACAACCCCATACCAAAAAAGAAATGAAAAATCTAAAAGTGTGCAAGATTAAATGCCACTACCAAAGGAAGCGTTGCTATTTAGTCATACAGCCTAATCATGACTAGATAGATTTCAATTTAATGCTAATAGGTTAGTGAATCAGATTTTCCAAACAATTTAATCTTGGCTTATCAGTAGAATAGATTAGGATAAAGAGAATGGTTCAAATAAGCTCAAAACCTGAACCAAGAAAGCACAAAAAGAATGGCTCTAATCAGACCAAAATCTAAGCCAAAGAAAAAAGAAAGAATGGTTCTAATATGCTGAAAACCTGAACCAAGAAAGAAGAAGAAGACAGCTCTAAAAAGATCAAAAACAGAGCTGAAGAAGAATGAAGGATGTCTTTTATTTTCAGATCTGAAGCCTTCACGGTTTTGTTTTAATTTTCTACAAATAAAAGTCTATGTGTAGCTGGTTTCTTATGCCATAGACACTACAACAAATCAGACTGTTTAATCCTGATTTGTCTGTGTTTAAATTTCTGTTTTAGAATGTAGAGAATGCAGATCTGTCAAACAGATTAATCTTGACAGATAGTAGATTAGGTAGAGAAGCTTTAGAGTCCAACTATTTAATCTGGACTCTTGGAAGAAATAAGGGTAGCATTAGATAGTTTTATCTTTTTGTTTTCAAAAATAATATGTAAAAGAGATGCCAGTCCAAGTGCACTCAAGAAAAGAAAAAATGCTAGGACAAGTAATTTTGGGTAGGTAGAGATGTGGTTTAAAGAAATTTCATGCTGCAGGTCATTGGAAGAATTATCAAAATGCACAGAACTTCAGCAAGAAAACAAAGAGATTGTGCCCAATGGATTAAGACACTGGTCTGCTGAAAGCCAGAGATTGATAAACTAAGGTTCTAGACACCTAAAGGTCAGGTTGTCCTCCCCAAGTGGAGCCATTGTTAGCCATTTATAATTTATGTTATACCTAATGATGGATAGAATTATTTTGCAGCCTTCAAGAAACAATTTCAAGCTAATATGTTAGTTCTTGAAGCCTAGTTGTTCTCTCTGTCCAAAGAAACCCGACTTCACTCATTTTTTCACTTCAAAAACTTCAAAGAAAGCCCTAATGATTCAAAAAGATTGTTTCAAGCCTCCATTTCCACCATTTCTCCTTTTTCCCCTCTATGACCTTCATTTACCCTTCATTCCCCATCAAAATCCCTTAAGACCTTATAAATCATCTGTATTTTTGGTCTTGAACCTCTTTTTCCCCCTATCGAAACCCTTCTTCAAGCTCAGAAAACCTTCATTGTGGCCTTAAAACACTCTTTTAACACAACAGGGCTTAAGCGACTTTCAGCTTAGGCCCTAGCCCCTTTTCCTCCATGCGGCCTGCCACCGCGACCGAGCGCTAAGCCTATCGGCGATCGCGTTTCACAATTTCCTGTGTCCATTTTTCCCTTTCTCCTCTTCCGTTGATGGTCATTTCCCCGATTTTATCCCAGCCATTAATCGTCCGCCATATCCAACGGCCATCGGCAAATTTCCTGTCGCAAGTTCCCTTTTCCATCCCCTTCTCGTTTCTTTTCCCACCAATGGTCGATTTCCCGACTTAATCTCTGTCGTTGATCGCACCCGATCGGATGGTCCACACTCCATCTGCCGTAGCACTTCGTAACTTCGCATTTCCACTTCCCGAACGCCTTTTTTTTGTTCATCTCCACCGATATGATCCTAGCCGTTGATCTGTTTACGATCCAACGGCTAGCGGGGCTCCTCCTTCTTCTCCCCCTCCATCTACCATTTTCCCCTGGAACAGATCTTGACCGTAGATCTCCCAGATCTGACGGCTCCCATTAATCTTCTCCTTTCAACCCCACCCTTTTCATTCTCCTTCATCGCCCAATATCAACCATTGATCATCCGGATCCAATGGCCACCATTGATCCCATAGCTCTAACCCTACCGATAAAACAGCCTGCTACGCGACATAATTGCTGACATTACCGTTAGGCCCCACCATTCATCCGCTGTGCATCTATTCAACCCTTGCGTGCAACCACAACCATCGATTTGGATTGTCTAGATTGGACAACCACAAATCTCTTTCGCACCCGATCTGCCCAAAACACTCCAACATGCATCTTCCATGCGAAATAGGTGGTTTTAGAGGGACAGGTGTCAACACCTGAGCCCTATCGTGTTCACCTGGGGTAAAACCACTTACCGCACCAGCCCCGTGTGAAAACCGCCTCCAGTTTTCCACCAAACCACCGATGCCCATTTCGCGCCACAAGAAAATTTAAACCTTGTTTTTCATGGTTTCCTCCATGGAATCCACTCCACTACATCCACCTTCTTCCGCACTGCTCCTCCGCCCATTCCTAGCCTCTGAACGCAGTCTAAACCATAAAAATGCAGGTTTTGATTTAAATTTTTTGTTTTATGTGTAGGTTCTAAATGGCGGCCTGAAGTTTTTTGGCCCTCTCATAGCCAATTAAGTGGCTAATTGTCTCAGGATGACGATCCTTGGAGATAAAACAAACAGAGAAATGGATCCATGGGATTTAGTTCAGAGTTTGATCAAAGCATCATGATCATTGACCGAACAATCAAACCCTCCAGCGCCAAAAAGCCACATGTACACCAAGATAGTAAAGAAAATTAGAAGATAAAGTTTAAAGGATTAAAGCCTAAATCCTGAAGATTTTAAGGCTTAATCCAAAGATTAAAGGTTAAAGACACAGTCTTAGACAAATTGATTAAAGCTAAATCAATCAGCACAGTGAATAAAGCAGAAAGATGATTAAAGAGGCCTAAAGCACAAATCCGAGACCTAATTCAGTTTAAAGTGACAAAAGCAAACAAATCAGCAAAGAAGCCTTGAAATGTTAGATCTTCAAGGCAATTAAATCTCTAGAGATCAAGAAAAGGACACCTATAATCTACTTTACCTTTCAATGACACCTTGACAGCCATCCTGATGATAGAACCTCTTTAAACTATCAGGGCAGTTATTATGAAGGCATGGGTGGCCTTAAAAATAAATGTTTCACCTAACTTGTCCCAGAAGCCAAGACAGAGTTACTGCAGTCAGAGGATATCTTGAAAAGTACACACTTCGGAGTTATTACCAGCCTACCAGATATGCCTCAAAGTCAACAAAAACTACTGAATGGTCTAAACAGTTAATGCAATGTTTATTGAGCAGAGTGAAGCATTCGATGCACTTCTCCTCTGTGTTAATTGATCATTAAGATCATCTCTTCCACCTCCTCATTATTATATAAATAATCTATGAGGAGCTCTTTGTTAAGGGTTGGCATTTGATGAATTCTGAAGTAATACATAAACTACCGCTTTGAAGAAGGATTGATGTTTTAAAGAAGTGTGGATATCTTTTCTTTTCTGTTGATGAAGGAGGCTAGATCATTGGATCCCTGAGCCTGGTTTTGGTGAAGTAATCTCTATTTGTTAATGTTATTTCCTGTTTTTCACTTTGTTCCATTATGCTTTTCTTGCAGTAGAGTAAAAATCTTAGGCTAAGAAATGTCTCCTAGAAGCACCTTAGGCCTATTTACTCTTCATTTCCTTTATGTTTTCATCTGCTGAAGGTTTTATTGAGTAGTTTGACTATTTTTAAACCCTTAATCTCATTCATTTCCGAATAGTTCAAATATTTGGTGTCAAGGTTGAATTATGTTTTGCCCTGTCTGCTTGCTGCCTCTTGAAAGCTATTTCTGAAAACATCCTTCAAACGCTATTGTCTACAGCTTTGCATAGAGCATTTGTTCTGACTTTACCTTCTGTTTCTTGCTGAGATAGTCATATTTGAAGGTCTTTATAATTGCAGTCTTAGATGCCTGGGTGTTCCCCCTTTTATTAATGCAATTAGTTGTGTTTCTTATATGTTTTCTAACTCCTTTAAGTGAAAAAATTAGAAGAAACAGAGTGTTCCTCTCCTTCTTTGTCTTACTTGAAAGTCTGTCTTGTTTATGTTATCCGCATAAAGTATGTTGGTAGGATTCATGGTTAGCCCTGGCTATTGAATATTTCTTTATTTTTAGATAGTGTTGCAAGTCCCTTCGTTGAAAGGTATACATGATTAAGGAGTCTTAACAGCCCTTAAAGCTCTACTTTTCCTTCCAAATCCTTGATGTTCATCCCATCCCACCTATATGATCCCACAGATCCATTGACTAAGTTAGATTTTCCCTTTGGTTCTCCAAATTCATCAATCGGAACTATTTAGACTTCCACATGACTCCATTGCCCAATGGCTTGTAGATTTCCACACTCTATCTATGCTGCCTAAATAATCTATGTCCAACCAACAAACAAACAAATTTTCACTTCATAACTAGCCTAAAATCAACCTCTCAAAAGCATCAAGCTATATCCTTACAAACATATTGAGAGATACCTCTCTGAGACTAGGAGGGCTAGATCCTAGAGCTCTGAAGCTTGGTTTGAATGTTGCCTTGTCATTTGGTTTGCCAATCAGCCAAATCACCAGACCCCAACAGGATCTAAATGTGAACCGAACAAACCAAATAGGATCTTCCTCATCCAGATAGCCTCACATGCAGCTTGACTTGCTGCCATGTATTATGCTTCCGCTGAACTGAGTGCCACAGATCTTTGTTTCCTAATGTACCAAGAAACTGTCGTAGATATGATACTGAAAATCCCTCCTGATGTGCTCTTTCTATCTGTTGGGCTTCCTTCCCAATCTAAATTCGTGAAGCCATGCAACTTCACCTCATCCTTATGTCTATATCATAAACCATACTTAGATGTGCCCCTGAGATACCTCAGGACATGCTTGCCTGCCTTCCAAAAGAGCTTGGTAGGCTTAACCATTGCTTGTGAAAGCTGGTTCACCGCATAGCATATGTCCAGTCTTGTATTAACTGAATACATGAGCGAACCCACCAACTGTCGATAAACAGTGGCATCCACTACCTCTGCTGATGTAACATCCTCTTTCCTCCAATTTCCTGGAAGAGGAGTATAAATAGGCTTGCAACCTTGCATGTGAAACTTCTCCAGTATCTCTCGAGCATACTTTCCTTGAGACACAAACATTTCACCTTCCCGCTGCCATATTTTCAATCCAAGGAAATAATGAAGGAGGCCTAAATCCTTCATCTCAAACTCCTTTGTAAGATCTGCCTTGTATGAGTGTATCAACTGCTCATCACCCATTAGTATTAAATTATCAACATAAAGAACAATGACTAAAAGCTTACCCTCCACCACAATTTGGTACAGGTTTGCATCTGGCTAACTCTTGGTGAAGCCAAGTCCAGTGAAATAGCTGTCGATCAGAGTGTACCAAGCACGTGGTGCTTGTTTTAGCCCATACAACACTCTTTTGAGCCTGCACACATGCGACTCGCTACTGAAGATCTCAAATCCTTCAGGCTGCTCAATGTACACCTCTTCCTCAATGATCCCATTAAGGAACACAGTCTTCACATCCATCTGATGAATGTGCCAACCCATCTGCGTTGAGAGAGAAAGGATGGTCTGTATGGAAGAATATCGTGCGCCAGGTGCAAAGGTTTCTTCATAGTCAATCCCCTCGATTTGTGAGAAGCCCCGAGAAAAAAATCTTGCCTTATACTTCTCGACACTCCCATCAGTAGCTTGCTTTACCTTGTAGATCCATCTTGATCCTACAACTGATTTTCCCACCGGCCTTGGAAAAATCTCCCAAGCACTGTTTCTGAGAATGGAGTCATACTCCTCCACCATGGCATCTACCCATGTGGGCTCCTGCACTGCTTCTTCAAAATAAGATGGCTCTGTCACGATACACTTGCTCATCAGAGCCATGTATCCAATATAATGGTCAAGTTACTGTCTCTATCTGTGCAGTTATGTAGGGGCTCCTACATTCTGTGCCACATCAACCTTTAGTCTCTCAACTTCTGTGGTACGCTTTCTGCCTTGTCTGATGTTTGGTTATGCATGAGTGGACTCCTCCACTCCATGAATCTCCTCCTGTGGCTGATACATATCTAGAGGTTCCTATTTGGGAACAAGAAGTTCCTCCTCTACATGCAAGTGTAGCTCCCTCTCAAGCAACAACTTCATGGCTTTCACCTTATTGAATTTTATATCCCGTCGCACCACAATCATTCGAATGTCTGGAAAATACACACGATAATTATGGGGTGTTTCTGGGTACCCCACAAATATCCCAACTTTTGTAGTTAGCTCCAGCTTCTTCCTGGCGTCCTTTGTCACATGAATGTAAACAAATGAGCCAAAAATATTAAAATGAGAAATATCAGGCTTCTTACCAGTAAAAGCTTCTTTAGTTGTACTCATGCCAAGTACTCTATGAGGACAACGGTTTTGCACATAAACCACAGTGTTGCATGCTTCCACCCACAAGTGCATCGGTAGGCCCTGGTCATGCAGCATCGCTCGTGTAGCACCCACGATTGTTTTGTTCTTCCTCTCAGTGACCCCATTCTGTTGTGGGTTATGAGGCGCTATGAGTTCTCTTAGAATTCCTTCTTTGCTACGTAATTCTTTGAATTTTCCCAAGATTTATTCACCACCATTATCGCTCCATAGAGATTTCACTTGCTTCCTCGACTCCTTCTCCACCAATTCTTTGAACTCACTGAACTTTTAGAACATTTCACTCTTCTTCTGCATGAAGAAGATCTAGCATCTATGAGAATAGTCATCAACAATTATAACATAATACCTGTGTTTTGCTGTTGAAGCAACCGAGAAAGTTCCACACACGTCTGTGTGAATTCTCTGCAGGATCACCAAAGCATGGTTCTCCTTCTCATGAAAGGTGGTCTTCACAAACTTACCAATAGTACATCCCTTGCACTGATCTGACTGTGCAAGAGTACCCTTGGGAAGTCCAGTAGAAACCTGCTGCAAAATCTTCAAAGCGCCATGGTGAAGATGGCCCAATCTCCTGTGCCATAATTCACCCTCATCCCGGCTCACCACTTCTTCTGCTTTTCCCACCATTGCAGTGCATCCATCTACCTCCAGCTTGTAGAGATTCTTAATTTGAACCCCTATCTTCTTGGTTTGACCCATTTTTTTATGTCGAAGGAAGGCTTTTCCCTCACTGAAAACAATATCATAACCTTTGTCTTCCAGCACTGCTACCGAGACCAAGTTCTTCTTCAGACCTGGAACATGCATAACATCCTTCAACAAGAATGGATTATCAAACTCCCTCTCAAAGGTAATGGTCCCAATTCTAGTCGCATTGTACCGACCATCATCACCCATCTCTATATGCATCTGGAGGTCCTTCTCCTCCAAGTCACTGAACAAATCCTTCTCTCCCGTCATATGGAAAGACGCACCACTATCAAGATACCACACCGATCCCATTGCACTTGAAACCAAGCATGCGATCAAATAGAAATCAAGTTCAAATTGCGAGGCTAAGGCCTCTCCAGCTGCAGCTCTAGCAGCCTTCTTGTTGTTCTTCTTCTGTGGGAAGTTAGTGGCGAAATGCCCATGTTCGTGACAGTGAAAACACTTCGCTTTGGACAAATCCTGCTTCTTGCCTTTAGCATCAGACTTTGAAGGAAATTTCTTGCCCTTCCCTTTCCTTGCTTTGGCAACCAAAGCACAATTTTCTTCATCTTCATTCTTCGATGAAGAGCCATCCCTGGTACATTGCCTTATCTCCTCCTGCACAAGATCCAACCAAAGTCGCTCCCATCCCGGCAGTTTCTCCCGTCCATTAACAGAGTCTTCGTATCTATGCCAACTCTTAAGAAGCCCAAGGAGAGCCAATCTCACCAAGTCTTCATCATCAATATTAAACCCCACACTTCCAGTTCATCCTTGCAATGGACAAACTTCGTGAGGTATTTTGGAATACTGTCGCCCTTCTCCATTTTTATTTTTCTGAGCTTGTCTTTAAGCACCAACTTTCTCTGGTCGCTTTTTCTTTGGAACAAATCTGTCAAATCCTTCCACATTAATAATGGATTGGATTTCCCATGAAGGCTGGACACAATATGGTCCTTCACACCTTCCAACATAATTCTTCTTGTCTTTGTTGTCTTCTTTTTCCATGCGTCAAGTGATGCAGCATCGCTAGATCCCGACTTATGAACATCGCTATCGATGAACTCCTTCAATCCATTATCCTCCAACACCACCTCCATCCTATCCTTCTAGGCTATGTAATTCGAGCTCCCATCAAGGGCATACTCCAATCGCAACCCATTGAAAAACATTTCAATGTATACTCAACTTCTGCACCAAGAATCTTATGTAGAAAATTTGAATTGTCCACCAACACAAACTCAACAATTCTTCACAATTGCAATCTTCAAGAATTAAAAATGCTCCGATACCATGTATAAATTAGTATACACTAAGCATGCATACATACAGATTCCCCTGATCTCACAATATTTAACTTCTTGCAAAATACCGAATCATTCCACTGTTAATCTTTTGTGGAAAATTAATTCCACGCACATGTGAAGCATAAATAAAAACAATCACACATAACACAGTTGTTTAACAGGAAAGCCTGAAGCTGAAAACCCCAAATATCATATATTATGTATCATGGATATCATGTAACAATCTCATACAAAGCTTAGTACATCAAGCTCTCAGTACAATTAATCATCACACACTAATCAGGAAAAATCTGCAAATCCATGCACCGATCTATGCCCCCTGCTAGCCTGCCTCCACTGTGCAATACCTGCTGAAGAATAGCTCTGAATGAATTCGAATTACACTTGCCTTGACTACACAATCCTCATTGGAAACTCCAAAGTGTGTGTGATGCAATCAATGCATCACTATAGTCACAACAGATAGTCCATCTTGCCCTTTCACCTATCTCTCCACTGGGTCTCCACTGGAACTGCCATGCACTGTAGGTAACTGTTGTATTTTTCAGTTGATTAATGAGTTATTATTTGTGAATTAATTAACTAATTAATTCACTCCACTCTCACTAGTGTATCATTCAGTTAGACTAGATACAACTAGTTCAACTGAGTCTAACTGAGTTAAACTGAATACAACTCCATGAACTACTCTTCCAACTCTATCATAACTTTGCCACTTCAGTTCTAACTGAGTCCTCCATGCATGAACCACCATTTTCCCTTGGGAATTTTGTAATTACCTCAGCCCACTGATTTTCCAAATTTGTGCACTGAAATTAAGTGCTCCAAGAGAATAAGTTGTTGTTTATTATCTGATTATTATTAAGAGCTAATAATAATTGACACTTCTATTTTTAGATCGACGATCTATAAATAGACTTCGCTCAATATTCTAAAAATATAATTTCATCTATTTTTCCAACTTGATCAACCATCCACAAATAGCATCCTGCAACTTCTGAAATATGATCACCGTGTTTAAAAATACACATAGTCTAAAAATAGACTTGCGCCAAAAATAGCATGCGGACCCACTTAGTGAAGGCGACTGTTTTCACTAAGCTCATCATCTTGTTGAATATCAACACAGGGCAGGTTTATGCCACCTAACCTTCAGACATACGGATGTATCTTGCTTGATTTTCGAAAATTAATGGAAAGGTACCACCAAGCTTACAAAAAAAACAAATCAATGGGGACCAGCGATTCGGGCAGGGTCGCTGCGGTCCCCGCTGCATCTGTGGTCGTCTCCACCGCAACTTGGGAAGATCCCCCGGCACTGGTCGCGGCAGGCTGCTGTGCAGCCTGCATCCCATCAAAATTGTAGCGGAGGACTCCATCGCTAACGTGCTGGACAACCCCCGGCCATGTAGAAACCTCTCTGTGGAAGACATTATCATTCAGCTGGAAACGCAAGGGCGCCATATGAAACGTGTGGTGCGGTACACAAGTTGGCCGGATGAAAGTGTGGTTATGGCTGACGCCAAACCACACCTGTTCACTGTATTCATCCAACAGGTTCCGGGGTACCCGCTGCTGAGAAGCGACCACATCGGTCATCATCCCATACCATTCTCGGAACGCTGTTGCGTTCACCTCCTTGCTGCTGGGGTCCCTGGACAACTGCCAGGGGGAATATCTCATTGCGAGCGGCTGGCTCGCGGTGATCTCCGCCGGTGGCCGGATCGGGGGTAGATGCCATTTCCACATGGCGAACGCTAAGAGAAAGTACCCATAGATGAAACTGGTAGTCCGCTTGTAATTGTCTTCGCAAGCCGCGAAGAGTTCCTTCAACACAAACGTGCTCCAATTCAACTTGGCTCCCTGGACGCAGTGCTCTGCAATGGAAATTGTGTCCAGAGTGCACTCTCCCTTTGTGTAATGGCGCATGGTCTTGCTAGCAATCAGGTAGCAAGCGAACCTGATTTGTGATACATTTATCAAATCTATCTTGGCACCTTTGCCTCCCCGGCGAGTGCCATATTTGGTGTAGAGGTCCCCCTCAGCGGACTTCCGGGCACGCTTGGAGGATGTCTGGCCCGCAGAGGAGACATCTGAACCAGTTTGTGATAGCCCTGTAAGCCGATGGATGTCTGCTGCATGTATCGGAATTTCCTCGTTCAACCACAGGGACCTGTTCTGCACCCGACTGAGGAGGAACCGGGTACATTGCAGAACTGGTCCGGTGGTGCCGAAGACGGGAAGACTCCTCAAATTCATCAAAGTCGACTGCTGTAGGCCTCGGAATTCTTCCCGCAGGCGACTGTTGGAGCTGCTCCCGGGCGTGTAATGGTGTTCCATGAATGTCTGCCAATGGAGGTGAGGAAACTCAGTCGGGTCGGACAAGTTGGCATCCACACAGGGTGCATTGTCATACCTGCCGACCAACAATTCTACTCGGTGAATTCTGCTATCTAATGCTGGTTCAGGAACTGAGAGAAGAGCTCTCGGCATCTTGGCGCGTCTCTGATAGACTTGGACGATTCTTCTGCAACTTATTTCGGGGTGCTGCGTGCTCTGATACTGCGAATGCTCCGGAGGTGCTGCAACTTCCAAATTGAACTGGTCTGACATCCTCTTGCTGATAGCCTTCATGCAAATTGGGCCATTTGCTGGCACGCGCGGAGGTGATGAGACTCCATAACGGCAATTAATTCTTGCTATCTTTCGTGCCTGCGATAATCGTGCGATCAATCGTCGCCCTGTGTGTAATCTGACAGTTGCTGACGGCGTCATGGGGAGATGGGCGGACTCGACGGCGGAGGGAACTGCGGTTGATGGCGAATGATTACGGTATGATTACTGTCCATTAAGGGAATTCATGACCAAATCTGAGCTTATCCTACGGACTGAAAAAAGTACTGACGGACATGACCTGGACTGACACTGGCACGGGGACGGATCCTACGCGATCGACAGGAAGGATGGACGTGGTGACACGCTGGACTGGCCCGCCCCGACCACAGTCGGTTGCGGTGTGGTACCCGCAACTGACTCATTTATTTGACTGATTACCTATGAATGGAAAAACTACCTACGCTCATCCCGGTTGCGGGAGAGTTATTCAACTACGCTACTCTACGGGTGCTCTCGGTTGCGAGAGTTATTGATGGAAAGTGAGAAGTACTTACTCCTGGTAGGGCTTCAGGCATGCGCCATTCACCCATCTTGGAAGAACTGTGCCGTCCAATTGTGCCAATCGAACGGCTCCTGAGTCGCGGATCTCGATGACAAAGTACGGTCCCAGCCAATGCATCTGGAGCTTGCCTGGAAACTTCTGGAACCGGCTGTCGTATAAGAGAACTTTGCCGCCAACTTGGAAGGCTTTGGTTTTGATGTGGCGGTCATGCCATGCTTTCTGTCTGGCCTTCTGAACCTTCTGGTGGAATTCCGTAAGAAATCGAGCCTCATCCAGCTCCTGCAGCTCCTGGAGTCATTCCTTCAGTGACGCCTCTTCTGAGAAGTGAAGGGACGTTGCGATCAAAAGGCTGGGTACGGTGAACTCGGCGGGAATCACAGCTTCCCGGCCATACACCAGCTGGAATGGCGTCTGGTTGGTCAAGCGTTTTACCGTGGTCCGGTAAGCCCATAATGTCGCTGGTAACCGCTCATCCCAATCATCCCGCTGAGCGTTGCAAATTTTTGTCAGGCCCCTCTCAAGAATCTTATTGAAGGCTTCCACCGTACCATTGGCCTGCGGGTGGTATGGGCTGCTTTTATGATGCTGAATCATAAATGTGTCCAGTAGCGACTTGACCGTGGCATTAATGAAATGCGTACCCTGATCGCTGGTTAAGCTCCTTGGGCAGCCAAAACGGCTGATAATGTGTTCAAAGATGAAGCGAGCAGCGGTCTCTGCCGAGCAGTCGCGGACCGCTGCTGCCTCAGCCCACCGTGTGAAATAGTCCGTCACGGTAATGATGTACCGGGCTTTGGAATGGCGAGCGATTGGTGCGATGGGGCCTACGAAATCAACAGCCCACTTTTCAAATGGCCGCAACACATGCACTGGGTGTAGCGGGAGCTCGTCCCTGTGCGAAGGCCGTCCCGTCCTTTGACAAATATCGCAACGTTTCACATAGGCCTTACAGTCTGCATGCATCGTCGGCCACCATAGGCCAGCTTGAAGCACCTTCCTTGCGGTGGGTTTAGCACCCACGTGTCCTCCCGCAACACCGCTGTGACATTCCCACATCACTGCTTCCCGCTCGTGGTCAAGAACACACCTGCGCAACACCTCATCCAGACCCAGTTTGTACAGCTGCCCTGCGATCAATTGATAATCGGCCGCCCGGACAACCAAGTGGCGTTTCTGAAGAGTGGTGTAATCCTCAGGGCACTGTCCCGTGGTCAGGTACATGGCAATGTCAGCCAGGTAGTCTGGTACTGCTTCAACTCGGAACAAATCAGCATCCGGAAGCTGATCGTCCAACGGACCTTCATTCTCTCCCGTTTCTAACCTGGATAAGTGATCAGCACCAACGTTCAACCGGCCAGGCTTGACAATCACCTCAAACGTGAACTCCTGAAACAGTAGGAGCCATCGACAGATTCTTCCTTTCAACACCGGCTTATTGACCAGATATTTC